>OX463853.1:30134056-32590260 GCA_949825065.1 Odontocerum albicorne | reverse complement strand
ATATATATATATATAATATATATATATATATATATATATATATATATATATATATATATATATATATATATATATATATATATATATATATATATATATATATATATATATATATATATAATATATATATATATATATATATATATATATATATATATATATATATATATATATATATATATATATATCCAATGTATATTGGGCATTCTTATATAATGGAATATTTGTCTAGTATCCAAGTTTTTAGTTATCTTATAATATATGCGAATGTGATCTCATGTACCAGGCATTGGACCATTTATCCTTTGAATGATATTCGACATTTTATGAAGATTTTTGACGAATTACCTACATACATATATAAAACCAATATGAAACACTTAACACAAATATATCTTTTTTGGTTAGCAGGTGTTAATAAATTTTAGTTTCTAAAGAAACAAAGAAATTTAATTAGTATTCTTATTTGTTTAATGTGGTATTATTTCAATTTTTTATAGCGCGAGTTTAACTGTGTTTGTGATACAGTACAGAACATATTCTGAATTCTCAATGAATGTAATCTATTTAATATTGCTCACTGGCTTAAAACATTAAAATTTGGATGAACAGTCAGCAAAGGAAAAAAAGTATCGAAATAAAATTTATTTATGTTTGTTTTTTTTTCATGATTGTAATAAACTTAAAATATTAGTCGTTTTAAAACGATTCGAAAATTAAATTTCTCGTAACGTGGGGGAACTTTTTTAGAGGTGTAATAAAAACAAATAATATTATGTTTCGACAAATAATTTATTTATAACGGTTTTCTAATAATAATTAACATAATAATATATTTACAAACAGGGTAAACAATCAATACTCAAATATTAAGAGTGGCATTTAAAATACTCATAATACAGGAATCAATTTTTTTTTTAATTTTGAGGTTTCATGTATATAAATAAAGTTGTTATTTTTTATGTTGATTTGTTAATTTGTTTTTATTGTTTGTTAATATTGTTTACCACATACTGCAAAGTATCATTTTTAAGAGTTGGATGTTCGTGTGGTTATTGTGTAGTTATTTTGAAGGATATATGTGCAAAAGCAGAGCTACTCTCGTCGAATAATATCAATATAATTAAGTCATTTTATTTCCGGAAATATAAAGACATTTATGACTTACCCTACGAAAACTATTAGTTTATGGTTAAACCCAATAAAACACATAAACTGAAAATATGTATGCATGTCGTAGAAGCGAAATTTATATACATTCTAGGATTTAATGAAGTAAAAATCAGTTCTCTCTTACTGCACTACTGTGATCGTGATGCTTCAAAAATAATTTATCTAATTAAAAGAATATATTTAATATCCCATGATTTACTGACCTAACATAAATGTAAAGAATTAGTAATGAAGACTCGAGAAATATCAAATATTGAAAATTATATGTAAAGTCCGGTTATTTTATTGAAATGTTTTAATGTAACACAGAAAAGTATAAAAAAATATAAAACAACAGAGTTAACAATAGTTTGAGGGCTATGTCATCTGATAAATAAAACGAATTTCGTAAATTTGAGGTAATTATTGTAAATCCAAATTTGATATACGAGTATTTTAGAAAGTATTTATTTAGGATGTACAATATAACAATATTACGCTATTTTTTATTTTTGTAGAAGACTTTCATCTGGATTGAAGTTAAAAAAATATGAAAGTATATTTAAACGTTTTAAAGAGAATTTTATTCATTATTTAATTTAATTTACGAAAGATATAATTTTGCTTCATTTCAAGTAAACTGCTTTTTAAGGAAATCAATTATCAATTTTACTAACCTGAAATATATACATACATATCGTAAGGATATTATTGAATGAGGGAAACCAAATTCAACTTTGGTGGGTTGGACACGCCAAGTAAACGGACAGGATCGAAAATTTCAGTAAATCCTGAATTTCACTACTCGGTAAACCCTCGGTATCCTCATAATATACCTAACGGAGGAAGGTAGATATCAACAATTCAAAAACTATGCACTGATCAGACGTTGATGTCATGTTTACAGGGAAAAAATAAATGGAATTGATATTAAAAAGATCATTGTGAGAAAAACTTGGCGCCTTTGAGATAAACATTGATGAATTTCAGATAAGCATGTCAAAAAAAATCAGAGATGTTACACTAAACATTTTTTATATCGCCCTGAAGATGATGGCTGTAATGCTTTTGAAATGTCAGCCATCATTTAAACCGACTTAAAATGACTACAACTGCTATTTTTTTTTAACTAAATTAAAGATTTTGTTGCATTAGTGTTGTATTAATATTAAATACTTAATTTTCCCATTAAATTGCAGAATTTTTAGTTTAATTAAACATTTAAAAAATAATACTGTTATTGTAAAATATTTTTAATAGAAGTTCAAATGTAATGGTACTTACGAAATATTAAAATACATCTTGCATCAAATTGGCATGTGGGAAAAAAAAAGGTTGTTTTTCTCCTCAATTAATAAAATATTCCGAAAAAACTTTAATCTTTAAATATTAAATCGGTCCGAAAATATGATGTGTGAAGATTATTTCAATATATGGTCCACCTGGCCTAGTAGACCGCGGTGGACAGTTGGTCAGATGCCTGTGATTTATCTCGGGGGTTTCGGGGTCGATTCCCGTTGGTACATTTAAAAAAAATATGGATTCATTCAGGGTTTCTCTTAAAACCTCTTTAATATATTTCTAGTAGTTGCAATAAACTCGTTAGGCTGTAATTTAAACTACGAAAGTGTAGTACTCGTAAAATACTATAAGTTAAGTATATATATATTTAATTAGATTGTGAAAAGAATTTTTAAAAT
This sequence comes from Odontocerum albicorne, assembly GCA_949825065.1. Taxonomy (NCBI): domain Eukaryota; kingdom Metazoa; phylum Arthropoda; class Insecta; order Trichoptera; family Odontoceridae; genus Odontocerum; species Odontocerum albicorne. The sequence continues at coordinate 32,587,408 of OX463853.1, read as the reverse complement.
ATGCGTAAAAATAGTTACAAAAAAGGTTTAATATTTTTCTTTCCAAGGATTTTTTTATTGGTAAATTAAAAAAATGGTCGTTTCATTAAGGTCATTTGCATTTATTAGGATACATTTATTTTATTGGTTACTAAGTAAATGACTTTAATTACAAAGAGAACAAAGCTATGTCAAATCAATTGACATGAGAAAATATTACGAGATCTGATTTTGTATATTTACAGTAGCAAATATTTCAGTGTGGAATAACAGTACCCAAAAAGAACATAAATAAGGCTGAAAAAAATATGGATAGTAAAATCAAAAATTAAAACGCTATTACGTTTCTAACCAATAAAACTGTAAAAGAAATACTTCAATAGTAATCCTTTTCTCTATAAATAAATACCTACAACTCCAAATATATGATTTCAATTTATTTTGCCTACTAAAAAATATGTGCTTAGAAAAAATGCAAGTGTTTTTTTAACGTGGTCCTCATAAGTTAAATTTATTATTTATTTTAACTTTAACTAGTTTGAAATAAATTTTAAAAAATGTTTCAAATCAACAAATAAATTATAATTTTTTCACGTTTTAGTACGTTGATTAATACGTTATTTTGAAGATTAATATTTGCTAACACTAAAACACTCATACAGCACATTATTTGAATATTGATTAGGTAGATTAATATTTTGTGTTTTTAATACTGAGTAAGCTTTTAATAAACAAAACTATTCAATACTCCCTCACGTCACAAAAATGCAACTACATAATTTATATTATTTCATTTTATGACTTTTTCAATCAATTAATTCACATATAAATTTTTTGCACGCTTTTAATTAATTTGATTTGAGTAATTTCTTATAATAAAGCAGCTCTTAATGATCCGCAAAATAAATATCGTTAATACTATTTACATAGAGCAATTCAAGCGCGTACAATTTTTCTATAAATCTGAACTATTAGTGAGATCATTTATATGCGAATTAGGACTAGATGAAGCAGTTTGTCTCCGAGGTTGTGATGCTGTCAACTGCTCGTAATACCTTCCCATCAAAGCCTGATCTATTGCCAGCCCTGGGAAAACTCCCCAGTGACCTAAGAGGGGATATTGAAGCCCTTGGGGAGAGTTTTGTGGTGGTTCGTTTGAGTATCTATTCGATGAACTCTTCTCAGCTTCTAAAGATGTATCTTTATCTTCTTGGTCGCTAGCGACTACGTCGATATCTTCTTCCGCATTATCTTCATCGCCACTGCTATTGAAGTAAGACTTTGGGTACAATGTTTGCTTCTTGTGTAATTTTTCTTCCTGTCTTAAAGAATTTTCATCGGGCGCTAACAAAGAAGCGACGTCAAATTGTCTTTTTCTGGTAATTCCAGGTAGAGGTGCGAAGACTGCCGTCGGTGTCGGCGGCCAAAAGTGAGGCAGTGCTGGTAAACCGGGTGGTGGTGAGATAGACAATGGAGGAGGACTCGGGGAATCATTTCCTTCATCATCCACTGCCAATCCCATGTGCTTTCTCACTTTCCTCTGAGCCTTTCTCCTTCTGAAATCTCCTTTTCTAAAATCATCCACATTTGCTGGATGTATAGCCCAATAGTGTCCTTTGCCATTGGCACTTCGTCCAGCTTTAATAAAGCAGTCATTCAACGATAAGTTATGACGAATAGAATTTCTCCATCCTGGACCTCTTGTTCTGAAGTAAGGATAATTATCTAAGATATGTTGGTAAATATCTGATAATACTAACTTAGTTTCGGGAGAACTGAGTATCGCCATTGCAATCAGTCCAATGTAGCTGTGTTGTGGCTTTGGTTCTTCAGGCTGCAGAACTCTGTGATGGAAGAGTGACATGGAAAGAGCCAAACGGGGTCCATATGGTCCTGGATAAGCGGGACAAAGTGGAACTGGTCCTGGATAATGATGTAATTGAGAAAACCTTAATCTTTCTGCCATGGCATAGTTGTATAGTTGCAGTCGGTATTGATCTAAGGGCAGCAGGCCGGCGGGAAGTGATGGAGGAGTAGATCCTGGTGCTGGAGGTCCTCCGGGTGTGGGTTTTACCAAAGAAGCCAAAGGATAAGGCAGTACTGTTGTGGCTGGGCCAGTAGGACTGTCACCGTTACTACACATGATCACAGTAACAACGTGAAATCAACACGACAACAAAAATGTTATATTTTTCAAAAACAATCACTTTAATATTTATAAATATTTTTTTCAAAATAGATAACTATTTATCACAATGATTATAAATAAGCGATACATGTAATTTTATTGCACAAAACCATTGTCCGAAATTACGAAATAATGTCTAATGGGTAATCCACGAACACGTGCCGACTCTGCGCAGTTTCCAAACTGAATGAACCATAAATCATCTTCGGCACTGTGGAAGCCTTCCTACCCCCACCACAGTCTAGCTTTTCGTACCAATAAAGTATCGCAACTCCGTCCACGTGTTGCGTTGTCTGATAATCCCCATACTTCATGCTTCTCGTTGGAATTCTTGGTATAAGCCGAGCACTTATTTGCTGAGAAATATTTGAAAAGCTTTGGTGGGCCGTACGGGAAGTGACGGCAGCCAATAGCAGGCGAGCTTTCTGTTGGTATACATGTTTTTGTTTAGCGCGGGGAGGGGCTGCCGGGGGCTCTGCTAGGGGTGGAAGGAGAGGGGCTGGGGTAGAACTTTGATGCCAGGAACGATGAAAGGTTTCCGTAGTTTACAATAGCATTGCTTTAAAAATGTCATGGAAATACATGACACAGGTTTGTAGAAAAAAATTAACGCTCCTATTATCATAATTTTTTTTATCAGAACTGGCAATTATCCATCTATAAAAAGCAACAATCCACCTAAATATGTACTTATGAAATTCATTTAATCAGGTCTCCCAACAATTTATAATAAATACTTATAATGAATAAATTTCCTGTCTAGTATTCCGTAGCGGAGCTATTCAGAAATTATCAGGTCCTTAACATAATCTATTTACGCCTCAAAAATCAATTCTTAGGTTCTCATTACCAAGAAACCTATAAAATACAAATGCAACAAAGATACATAACACGAATGGAAACTGTCCCAACAGTTAGAACAATTTTGCACAAAGGCAATATGTCTATCTGGTCCCCATGATAACGTGCAATGAGATCTCAAATTCAACAAAAGTAAAAGGGTGCGACAAATTCAGGCAGTGAATCGGTACGTGATTGATGTTACTACAGATTTTTGAGTACTTGAGCTTGCAGGAGGAGTAAGTTGTAGTTAATGAGTGGTATTCGCATTTTAAAAACGGTCGAATATCACTTGAGGACTATGAGAAGTCGGGACGTCCCTGTATCAGCATAACTTGAGTCTTAACGATCAGAGAAGTTTGTGACATGATTGGAATATCATTTGGCTCAGTTCAATCGGTTTTAACGGACAATTTGAACATGCATCGCATTGCGGCTAAATTTGTTTTCCGATTCCTAACGGTCAACCAACACACTCATCGATTGAAACTCGAGATTTTTGACATCCAACATTATGTCAGCCATTCCACACCCTCCCTATCTACCGGATTCAACTCCGTGTCTCTTCTTTTTTCCCCAAAAAAATAGAAGAGATTGAAGCTGTATCGTAAGCGGTGCTTGAACAGCTTGACAAAAAAGACTTTTTGGAGGCTTTGCAGCATGGCATAAACGCTGTATTGATGTAGAATAAGGATGTTTTAAAGACGAAACTGTCTCGAACGTAATTATTTAATAATAAAGATGTTTTTAAAGCCAGTCAAGTTTTGTATTGATCATACTCATACCTCGTATACGATCACGCCGTTTCCCTGTCGAGCCACGAGCCGTCCTAGCGCCATTCTCGGGCCAACGCGGCTAACCTACCTGAACTGCTATCGGCGTACTGTATGCTTCTATTTTCAAATAAAATTGAATTGTATTTATTTGTGTTGCCATTGTTGCCCTGAGCCCCTTGAATACACTGCTCCAGTTACGGCAGTAGTACCTTAGATGCATATATTTTTTCTATTACTGGGAGATGGTATCAACGTGCTATGATGAATAGCAAGTTTAGTGCCTTAGCTCCAACAATTTTTAATCTGGAAGCTCGATTATTATGCCGAAGACAATATTGTCTCCCGGTCATTTGTTCGAATCATCAATTTTGATTATTTGAAAGGTACCTTACAAACGAAAAAAACAAAATCTATTATTTTCAATGCATGCATTTCTAGAGCAATTTAATCGGCTCTATTCAGAATTTTTCCACATTCACAAAAAATAACGTCTTCAACTTTATATTTGCCTAGCATGTGGCAGAGACAGAGTGTGATGGTTTGTACTTTACATTTGCTGAATATTTTATTAATTAGGAATTATAACAATAAAATGTTTACATTTTAAAGCCATGCCGGTGTTTTAGTAAACGCTGAAAATTACTTGCGATTCCGATAAGAGCAGTCCACTGTTATTTAGAGATATCACAACACAACTCTCCTACGGGGAAATCCCTCAGCCGCAGCCTTTAGAAAGGGACATACACAACAATCTCCGATATAACTAAGGCAGTTAAACAAGGACATCTAGTACCCACACTCTTCCATAAAACGTTTCAAACAAACTCTATGAAACGGTAAAAGAGATAACAAATACAATACGTAACTGAAAATTCGAGCGATAGAAAGAGATAAATATATTAGCACTAGTTTATGTTCGTTACTGAATTGCGTTCGAAAGAGAAGAGTATAGGCAAAGTTGAAAGAGGGAAGAGATGAGAGAGACGTTTTGTTTGGAAAGATTACGACACGCCTACTTTATGCGCCATCTTTGTTTATGATAGTGTTGTCCCTTATTTGTTTAGACACAGAAAATTGCGGGAAAATTTTGTGAGATTTTACGAAGCCTTAGGTATTCGCGCATTATAAATAAGGTACGTAAAGGAATGCGTAGGAAAGTGGGAAAGTATCTACTTGGAATAGTTTTGAAGGAAAATGAAAAGTTCGTCAATTCTTGATCGACAATAAGCATAAAACTTGTGTTTTTTTTAAATGCACTATAAGATTTTTCAAAATTGTACCAGTAATCGATTTTTTTTCATGTGTATAAATAATTTTAGACATTTTTATATTAAGAGTTATTTCCTGTATTACGAATTTATATTTTTTATACTCATAAGTACAATCACGCTTGTCCCTATTTGGATAAGCAGATATACCTAACAGAAGTATAATCACTCTCCCCCCTATTTGGATAAGCAGATATAACATAAGTACAATCACGCTTGTCCCTATTTGGATTAGCAGATACTCGTATAACAGATTCCAACGTCTTTCTATTCATGCATACAGCGTTCGCCTCGTCTACATCCATACACTCCGTCATAACGTTATCGTGTTTTTTATTTATTTATTATTTTTATTTATTATTACACATGATAAGAAATATACGCAATTTGCGAAAAAACAACAGGTAATTCGATTTGGACATACAATTTTAATGTATCTGGGTTTGTTGCCTTTCATTTGTCGTATCCCCAGTAAACTAGGCTTTTGCCTGTGTCTCACTGAGGATTTATACTTCTTACCTTTCCTTCTGTTATTTTTTTCCAACAACCTCTTTCCACTCGGTCTACCTCCTTCTCGCTCTCCATTAATATCACAAAAATATATTTGTTACGTAAACTTTTTTATATTGTAGTTCATTCTCTTAAAGCGTCCTAGTTAGTAATATGCCTATTTTATAACTCAGGGGCTGTGAATTTGATTCCTGTTAGAACTCAATTAATTGTAAAAAGGGTTTATGTTTAGTTTTCACATAAGGGTTCGATCCCCGCTGAAACCAAGATTTTTTAAAATAGGATTCCAGTCTGGTTAACACTTAGGGCCTATAAAAACATATTTCTGGTTGGTTGGAAGAGATTGCCACATGGCAATACACTCGCCAGGTTAAAAAAAATAGACCTCTTTAACATATTTCTGATTTGCTAGAAGAGATTGCCACATGAAAATAAATATGGCAGGTTGTATTGTATAAAAGGAAAACAACACTACCATGTAATTATTTCATGTTTGTCGGAAGTTTATTGCAAGAAATTTTCACATCGCAATAAACTCGCCAGGTTTTACTGTATACTGTGAAAGTGTAAAACAATACAATATGTTTCATAAAAAATCATATTGTATCTTATTTTTCAGTCTTATAAGTGGTTAGTATTTCAGTTAAGAAATAAATGAAGAAAGATGACGATTTTTCATTTTAAAAATTTCTTAATTAAAAAAATTATGCGTGGAAGGGAAACGTGGACATGGAAAAATATTGAAAGCCAAATAAATGTTGCACTCGTAGAAATGCGTATATTGATAATAATATATGGGGTGACAATGTGTGAGATAATACGGAAATGAGTATTTTTGTTAACTTAATGCTGATGTATTAAGTAAGATAACGGTAAGCACTCTGAAATGGTTTTGGCATGAAAACGAATGAACGTGAAATACGTGGTAGAAGAAAAGTAAGGAAAGCGTGGTTGAATCGAGCAAATTCTATTTTGAAAGAATGATTTTTTAATATTTTTACTAGGGAGGGTGTTATGAGAGTCCAGACCATTTGATAGCGTTTCTCTTAAATATATTTTTCAAACATTATCGTGGGAATATACGTGATTTAAGGATATTTGTGTACGAGTATAGGTATGCACTTTATATGTTACTATCAATAAATCGACATTTATTTAAATGTAAAAAGACAGATAAATCGTCTATGAGAAGATATATTCATGTAGAATAGACGGAATTTGTGTGTTAACGTATGAAAGTTTAGTACTGTGTCCTCTTTGTCTTCTTCGATAGGGAAATAGCGTGATTATATGTATTATTTGTATGTATTTTATTCTAACTTGCTTTGCTTTATTATACTCTGTCATGAAAATAAAAACTTATCGTGTCTAGACTAAGTTTTTATTTTCATGACAAACTATGATTACCTACTCATTGTAATTTGTTTTATTAAACACTGTTTATTCCTTTTTTTGTAACTGTATAACCCTACCGGTTTCAAGGCTTTCACCTCCTCATCAGAGAACACAAACAAGACTGAATTATATTCGAACTGGTACCGACATACACGCTTCTAACGGTTAACATTCGGATTAGGGTCTATGGGTGGAGGAACGGAGGAGACAACCTCAGCGAGTAGCGGCGAGATTTTTGGAATAAATGTGTTTGCCAAATGTTCACCCCGATGCACTGACCTTTTACTGATGCACTGAATATCTAGGGCCTCTAATCTGTCCAATTTATTTCCGCTACTACTGATATGTAAGAATTTGACATCATCGATAGAAAATGTATGGTTTTCACGGTGACAATGTTTATCCATTTCAGTATAAATTAGAGGATGTGTTAAGGTGGATTTGTGTTCACGAAATCTTTTTTAAAAAGATCTTCCTGTCTTTTCTATATAGAAATTATCATAGTCGTCAGTATATAAAAGTTTATGCATTTAAACTTTTTTTTTTGCATTGACATACCTACTCGTTGAAATAAAAAAGATTTACTTTTGTGGTACATTAGAAATCACTCAAGTAAATTAGTTTTTATCGTATGTTGTATAAATACTTTTCATCACACCATGTTCCTCACGGGGTAGGCAGAGATAACAGATCTCCGTACGGTCCTATTTAAACATCAATTCACATTCATACATCTCGCCATGCACACTATTTTATTATTCACACTTCTCACTTAACACTGTATCAAAATTTGGCCTACTTGTTCCAGTCACGTTTTCTTCAGTTGTCCTTGTTGACGCACACCTTATGTTGATTTTAATAATCAAATTCTCTCACAAATTCTTTACCATATACTGTATGTGTATGTACGAAATATCAAAAACTCTCAATTGCGAAATAATTTTTTTTCATATTTCGAAAAAAAATTATGACGGTAAAAAAATTGTCACTTACAAATTAGTTTGATTTTAATCTGACGAGCTTATTTATACCTATTGTAAGAAAAATTGCAGGCTCGATTCACTCTAGGACCGATTTTCTGCTTTTTATGATCACTTGAATACATTTCTGGTTGGTTGGAAGAGATTGCCATCTGGCAATATTTCCGCAGTTTAAATTGTATACAGCATATTATTTTATAACGCTATTTAAAAAAAACTATGTAAAGATTGGAGCATAAAAAACATTACTTGATAACAAACATCCCGTTTAGCCGTGTAGGTAAATAAATTTGATAATTTTAAGATTGTAAAAAATATTCAATTTATCCTAGAGCAATAGTCAAAAAAGATTAAAATGGTCACGAGTTTCAATAATTGTTCAGGATTTCAAAGTACTGTGTTGAAAATTTCACCCCCTGCATCACTTTTGTCAATCTGTTATGTGCGAAGTTTTTATTCAACTTTGTGAAGAGAAAACGTTTTAACAAACCCGCCCATAAAATTATCCCATCGGGTTTTTTTATACCAGTTTAACCGCTTCTCAAATTCTATCCCGAACGGTTCATGTAAAAAAATAAATAAAACAAATATTAAATGTGGATTGTGTATTAAATTCCTACAGTTCTTCAACATCAAAAATTTAATAGTTAATAAAATATAAATTTTACACTAAATATAGATATTAATACTAATGACCTAGTTGGTAAGAAGTCTGTCTACGAAATCGGTGTTGCAAGTTCGATTCCCTATGGTACCTCATTAAAAAAACAAACGGTTCTAGTTTAGTTTCCACGTTAGGTCTTTATAACAAATTACTGGTGAGTTAAAAGAGATTGCCGTTGATGATGGTGACCGGATCATCAGTCCAATTTAAGAACACCTTACTCCTTCATGAAACGAGTAAACCGGATATAGGATATTTGGCTGAGGTGGTGTGAAGAATAATACAAGACAGAAAGGAAGTTAAATAAGTGGTTGGTTACCGTATTGCGATAAATACGTTCGATTTTAAATTATACAATGAAAGTATAACACAATTTAATATTATTATGTCCCACATGCGAAAAGCGTCCCACATGTACATTTATGATACAAGAAAAATAAAAAAAGGATTTGGTGAGAGTCCGCCTAGTAACAATACTCACAGATGCTAGACATGTACGATTGTTGTTTCTTCTTCACGTACGTTAGTATTGCTAACGTGTGCGATGACGAGCAACAAGTTCCACCCACGTCTATACTCGTACCAGTTGTTCTAAACCCGAAAGCTTGATAAGTGGCGGTCGACGACAATGTTGTCTCTCGGCCACCCTGTCTTCAATATGTCAGAATCACAGATGTGTTGAAGACTAATAATAATTAAATCATATTTTTTATAGAGCTGTTTAGAGAGCAGACAGTATCACATCAAGAATCCTCTAACTCGGGATTCCAACCCACTAATATTGATACATTAAAAATATTACGTAATAAATATATACATATTATATAAGTTGAGTGTAAGGGTATGAAGGCGGTGGCAGCAGCTATTATATTATATTAGGTACTTCCCTGCATCTGTACATGTTTAAGAAAAAAACATATTTGGAAAGAAAACCCTAGAAATTTTACCATGAGATGACAAAGTACAAAAAAAAGCTTTATAGATTTCCGATATACCGTAGTAACATATTCGGCTTTAAGTGTAGTGTAGTATATATGTATGTGTGTAGTGTTCATATATAAGCAAACATTTTGATAAGACCTCTCAAAAAGATTTGTCTTCAAGTGTTTCATTAAGCTGCACACGCCACCCATATCTCTAACAATTTGAGGCAAACAATTTCACACTACAGGACTAACAACGAAAAAAACCTTGCCATAATACTTCACCCTATTGGATCGATTAGTGACAATCAGTTTATTCGATGAAGATCAAATTGACCTCAAATTTCTCATCTTTGAGTAGTACAAAACGCGTAAATATTACAATATGGAAAATAACTTGAATGTTGAACTATGAATTTATATAGGATCACACCAAAAACGTTGGTCATCTACGAGTGCCACTATGAGCCTTGATACTGTGTAAAGAACTTGAACATTTAACAGTGTGGTATTTTATATTAAACGTGGTTATGGTAGAGAATTGTGATTGAGAATCACAGTTAGGTGAAAGGCTTTGAAAAGGGTTCCAACCTTTTACCGTTAAGTTTAGTGGGCTGGCATAAAATGTTGCAACAATAAACCTTTGCTTATGGGTGGGACGATTTGTTTGATTGTTTTTGAAACATTTGAATATTTCTGCTTACCCTCCACGCTTTTACATGAATGACAATTTAATATTTATATTTCAATCGTTTAAATACAACAACTATAAACGTTGCTCTACTAAAGCTATAATAAACCGTGACTTATGGAATCACAGAAGAATTAAAAAAATATAAGTTTATTCTTTTTATTATATGCAGTATGAGAAAAGGGTATTCTCTGATAGGAAGTCAGTCATTTTGATAGAAAGTCTGATAGGAAGTCAGCCTTACATGCGCGTGTGAGATGGGAGAGGATTCTCTTGTACGTACTTCATATGATCACACAAGTATACATGTCTCCCGCCTGTTCAACATGTCCCATCTACATGTCCTCAATTTTCAAGTAATTTACAGAAACATATCAGAATTTCTATATATTATTTATAGTTAAGGGATTAACATTTTAATTTGTTTTTATCAAACAATTTATTCCACTTTTTGTAACGGTATAACCTTACCGGTTTCAAGAATTTATCTTCATCATCAGGGGAGTACAAACAAGACTGAATTCTGTTCGAATTGATACCGACATACACGTTTCTAATGTTAACATTCGGGTTGGGGAATGTGGGTGAAGAGCGGGAGGAGACAGCCTCAGCGAACAGCGGCGAGATTATTGGAATATATGTGTTTGCCAGATGTTCATCTCGATGTAATGACTTAAAAATGTCTGGAATCCAAGAATCTCACCACTGCTCGCTGAGGTTGTCTCCTCCCTCACTCCACCCACAGTCCCCAACCTGAATGTTTACCGTTAGAAGCGTGTATGTCGGTACCAGTTCGAACAGAATTTAGTCTTCTTTGTGCTTCCCTGATGATGAGGTGAAAGCCTTGAAACCGGTAGGGTTATACCGTTACAAAAAGTGAAATAAACAGTGTTTGATAAAAATAAATTACAATATCTGAATTTGTTGTCTTAAACTTGATAAACTTTTGAAACTGATATAATTTTTCAAATATTTATATATTTTCTCATCTCTTTTAAATTTTTATTGGCACAAATAACCCTTTTTATATGATGGAATGTCTAAATAACTAAGAATATATATTTTTTTATTAATTAGTTATTAATGTATTTTAATAAATTATTAACAACCTCCTGAGCCCAGTCGGCTAGACGTATGTTTTATATCTGTGAGATTCTAATTTACTTACGAGTGGTACCCACATAAAAAAAAACGTGAAAACAGCGCCTCGGTTTGAGAGTTTATCATAATGTCGACGCAAAATTTTATTTTCACCTTCTTCGCCTCTTCCATATCCTTATACTTTCTCATACAACTCCTACGATCTCTCTAATTATTTACTTTTCCTTCTTTCAAAATATAATTTACTTGATATAACCATACTCATCCTTCCACTTATTTTTACAATTTATATTAGGTGTACAAATAAGTATCCGCCGTTTTTTATCAAAAATTGGGCATTTATTGTGAAAGAACGGAACCTCATGTTTTATTCGAAGTATTGCCCATCGCTTGCCACTACTTTTTCCCATCTTTCTGGCAGCATACGGATACCGCGTCGGAAAAATGATTCATCTTTTGAGGCTATCCACGAATCGACCCAATTTTTGGTATCTTCATATGATGTGAAGTGCTGCTCAGACAGGCCATGCGTCATCGATCGAAACAAGTGGAAATCAGAAGGCGCAATGTCTGGTGAATACGGCGGGTGGAGTAAAACTTCCCAATTGAGTGTTTCCAAATAGGTTTTGACCGGCGCCGCAACATGTGGACTAGCATTATCATGCAGGAGAATAATTTTGTCGTGTCTGGAGTAGCAGTGGGCGCGCTTTTCCTCGAGTGCTCGACTCAATCTCATCAATTGTGCTCGGTAGACAGCCCCAGCAATGGTTTCGTTCGGTTTGAGCAACTCATAATACACGACACCAAGCTGATCCCACCAAATACACAACAAGAGTTTTTTTCCATGAATATTTGGCTTAGCTGTAGATGTTGAAGCATGGCCAGGGGTTCCTCATGATTTCTTCCTTTTTGGATTATCATAGTGGATCCATTTTTCATCACCAGTGACTATACGGTGCAGAAAACCCTTTCGTTTATGCCTGGCAAGCAGCATTTCACATGTGAAAAATCGGCGTTCAACGTTTCTCGGTGTCAGTTCATATGGAACCCAATTTCCTTGTTTTTGAATCATTCCCAATGATTTCAACCTATGTGAAATTGCTTGTTGAGTCACTCCTAATGTAAGTGCAAGTTCTTCTTGCGTTTGGCACGAATCTTGATCCAATAATACTTCCAATTCCGCGTCTTCGTACACTTTCGGCCTTCCGCTACGTTCTTTGTCTTCGATGTCAAATTCACCGTTCTTAAACTTTTGAAACCACTCACGACAACTTCTCTCACTTAAGGCAGCCTCACCATATGCTTCTACAAGCAATTGATGCGCCTCAGCTGCAGATTTCTTCAAATTGAAGAAGTAAATCAAAAGTTCCCGCAAATGACGCTTATTCGGCTCAAAACTTGACATTTTCGAACACAAATAATATGTTATACTGATAAAAATTCACTAATATTTCAAGGTCATGTTGTTGACAGATGTCCAACCTTACGATAATGACATTTTACATCTGACAATTTTAACCATAACTTACTGGTGGCGCCAACTTTTGTCAAACGGCGGTGACTTATTTGTACACCCAATATTTATTTGGTCAGTCTTCCGTCATTCATTCATTTTACGTACCAAAACCATCTCAAAATGCTTTTCTTTATCATAACTAACACATTCCATATTCTGTCAAAGATTATCATCTCATGTATTATTCTCAGTGCTTGCATTTCCACAAAAATCATTCGGTGTTTTTCTAATATATTCTACGAAATATTATATAAGTGGAATAAGTTTTTTTATTTCTTGTTAAATATTCTTAGGTAGATTCCCACAAATTTTACCTGAAACCTGTTTTACCTTTTTCGTCTTCTTATCAAACCTACTCAAATATATTATACAATTACGCAATCGAATAGAAAAGTTAACTTTTTTAGAAGAATAAAATATATTTTCTCGAAAACTGCTCCAAGCGCTTTCTCAAACCTGTCTAAGATACTTCGCGCCCAGCCTCTTATGTTCATGATTTAAGTTTGAAAATATTTTTCACAACAAAGATCGTCTGACGTGGCAGAGTTCCGCCATTAGTGTTTTCCTCTGAAGACTTAATTGGACCAAGAGGGGGAGCGCTAATATAAGAAAAGTATGCAAAAATAAAACAATTTCTTGGCAACCTTTTTAATCGTCTTCTGAGAGATAATTATTATTTTCAACAAGGGAAAAATATTTTCCCCTGTAGTATTGCGTAATACTTAAATAAATTTAAGTTAAAATTACAGATCTTTTTGATATCTCTACTTACATGAGTGCGATTTCTATCCATGGCTATATCCTACAAGGTTTCTTCTAGGTATGTTGAAAAACTACATTAGTGTGAGGAGAGATGTGGGGGTCCCTTTTTTATCATTATGTTGCTGACGGGAGTAACATCTAAATCAATTATGTTGGAAAATATACGGTTTTAAATTCCTGGCAAACTGTTCTAGGTACAGAAATATCGATCTTTTTAGACTGGCAATAAATATAACTACCCTGCTAAGCACTCTTTATTTGTTACCTGGGCTGTCCTTTTTGAATAAGGCTTCGGATATTGACATATTCAAAATTTCGGTAAATATTTCAAAATAAAATATTAAAGCTTTCTTAGTAATAGAAGTTAGTTGTTTCGGCTTGATGATTATTTTGTATTTATATTTGAATATAACTTTATTGCGTAATGTGGTTTTCAATATTTTCAGTAATTCGGCAAACCTCTCGTATCGTAGAATACTGCTTATTTTCGATTAAAGTCTTGATATTATCGTCATCAGTATTAATCGGTCTTCAAGAGCGGACACCCTCTTCGAGTGCTGTATCACATTTGGCACACATGATCCCTTATTACATCGTCGCCGTATACTGATTTTTTTTTATTTGTGTCACATTCTTAAATAATGACTAAACTATTACATTTTATTAATTAAGCAATGAATTTATAAGTTCGAACATCTATCCGAGAAATACGAAACTAATTCCCAAACAACCTTTTATTTTGGTCTCTTTTTTTTTATAATTGTGACTTGTGCTGAGTTGCACCGTTCTGGAATAAAATTATCATTTTTATTACATTTTTCCATAATAAAATAATAATAAATTTAACTAAGATTTTTCCGTATCTTTCAAACTCCTCTCTGTCCTACTCTCCCTCTTTGTACCTTTGATGTAGCGCAAAACAATATACTTAATATCTCCCTTGAGACAAGCCATCAGTTTAGAATGAAAATATTTAAAATAAATATTAAACATTATGATAAAAGGCTTCAAATTATGAAAAGCTGAATAAGTTACATGAATTAGATATATTAAAGTAAAATAAATTTATTTATACTTTTAGTGAAATTAGTTATCAAGAAAATATCTTATATTTTCCGGTAAAAAAAACGCCTCCGTGGCCAAGTTAGTGAAATGCTTGTCTTCCAAACCGGGGTTAAAATTGCTTTGGTACTCAATTTTTTTTAAAAGGGTTGCAGTCTGGTTTTGACTTAATGTATGTTTAACATCTAGTTAGAAAAGTTCTTGTCAGCCTATGAGAGAGTGTGTTAAATATTCTCCCAACACATCGCCTTGCAAAGTGTAAACTATATCATATCAGTTTTGTAATCACCCTTTATTCTGTACCATATATGGTATATCTAATGTTTTCATTAGTCCTATAGTAGTCTTATGTTTAAGCTGATGAGGAATCCAAACTGCTGATGCGTATTCTACAATAATTCACAACTAATCAAGTATTTTATACTTTATTTATAGTTAAATCGTTAACACTGTGAAGGTTTCAAGACATTTTAAATGATTTACGAAAACACGTGAGATAATGGTAAAAATCTACCAGTTTCAAAATTTTCACCTCATCATCAGGAGAGCACAAAACAGTGTTCTTTGACCTCTCCTGTTGATTAGGGGGAGAAGTTGAAATAAGTAGGGTAATATCAATATTTTGTCGTGGAAAAATAAGTGTTGACTAAAACACAAACACAATTAATTGAAATATGGAAACAAATAGTTGTACAAATTTTGCACGATATTGGTAAGTTTATTTCTTCTTAAAAATCTTCATTAATAAGTTGTTCAAGATTTATATGTTAACTTATTTTCTTCATATCTAAATACTTATTCAGACGAACTTATTACACAACTCTTTTTGCAACGATTTCCCCTTTTGTATCATCCCAGTTTCTAAGGACTTGATCTTCAACGAAATTGCTTTATGTTACATAAAATAAAACCACAAAAATTCTTCTTTTTGTTACATAATTTTTTTTTGTTACATACACTTTTTGTTACATAAAATTTTTTGTTACATAAAACTTTTTGTTACATAAATTTTTTTTGTTACATAAAAGAAAACCACAAAAATTCTTCTTTTTGTTTCATAAAATTTCTTTTTGTTACATAAAATTCTTCTTTTTGTTACGTAAAAAATTCTTATTTTTGTTACATAAAAGAAAACCACAAAAATTCTTCTTTTTGTTACATAATTTTTTTTTGTTACATACTTCTTTTTGTTACATAAAAAAATCTTCTTTTTGTTACATAAAAGAAAACCACAAAAATTCTTCTTTTTGTTACATAAAAGAAAACCACAAAAATCTTCATATCCAAATACTTATTCAGACGAACTTATTACACAGCCCTTTTAGCAACGATTTCCCCTTTTGTATCATCTCAGTTTCTAAGGACTTGATCTTCAACGAAATTGCTTTTTGTTACATAAAAGAAAACCACAAAAATATTTTATATCAATATTTTGTTAGTAATTATTTAATACCAAAATACGCCATTGTACGGATTCTTTGTATTAGAAAGCCCAACATAACTCAGTGTCAAAGGGGCAGAAAATAAGAGAAACTTTGGAAATACTCGGGTAATAATTCCATCGTAAAAAGCCACCCTAGAGATAGAAATATAAGGACGCCATGGAAAGGAGTTTAATTACATCCGACAGGGAGGGAGTTGGGAGCTACTCCCCCATGGGACAGAGATTCTCAAATTATTGAATTAAAAAAAAAACGAAATATTTTTAAGTATTTAAAAAAAGTCTAACAAATATATTCATTTCGGGTCTTTTTTATAACAACAAAAATATGTTTATTGAATTCGTGAGGAAAAATCCCATAAGTCGATATTTGTCTTGTTTTATTTATTCATTGACATTGTTTCCAGGAAACAAGGTTAACGGATAACTCATTATAGTACCGTTTTGCCAATAAATGTAACGCATCTGTATATCATATTTTTAAAATTGATATGTATGGAAACGAAGTCTGTGCATTGAAAAAGAGTGATATAATCATAATAAATGTAGTTGAAATAGGAAACCAATTTATTACCTGCCTTTTACTGAGTTGGACCAAATCCATTTTTAATGTTTATTAAGACGAAAACATTGACTTATAATAATATCATAAAAATAAAACGTAATAAGAAAAAAAATCATCGATTTAGTCAAAATGTGCTTAATTTTTTAGTCCTAGTTTAGTAATGAATGATGCGATCTGTATTGCTTGGTTTATCATAGTCCAACTGAACATAAATTGCCAAAAAGATCCAGTCCACATTCTTTAAGCAAGCCCACATTCCCACACAACACACATGTTTTAAGATTCTTGTGAAAATCTTAAATAAGAAACTAAGGATTTGATTGGTTTGAATTTTAATCATAAATTGCATATTTAATTGCTCGAACAACTTCGAGTATCTCCTTTTACAGTTAAATCAATTTTAAGAGTTTTTGTGAATTGAAATAAATGTTATAAATATATATACCACAATGCATTTTTATATAAATTAACTTCATTAGTAAGTGAATTTTTCCTATACCCTATTAAGTATGTTGAGATATAATAATATTGTTTCAATGCTTTATGGCATAACAAGAACTGCAATTTTAAATTTGCCGCAATTTTTCAGCAGTCAAACGTATATGTACGAGTATAATGAACAAACGTCATCTACATAACCTATACATTTAAAATTGCATTTTTTTATTGCGCCACCCTATATAACGTAAACTATCTGATATTTCTAATTGTGCTGGAGATATGGGTGGTGTGTGCAGCTTTAGGAAGTACTTAAATACAACCTTTTTTGGAAAGTCGTATCAACATATGATTATATATATGAACAATGCACTAGACTCCATCTAAAGCTGAATGTGTTACTATATAGCACAATGGAAGGTCTCTTTGGAGTTTTTCTTCCTGCGTTAAGTTTTCTACAGTTTTCTTAGCAAATATGTTTTTATAATTACATGCAGATGCTGGAAAGTACCTAGTCTAATGTCCGCAGCTACCATCTTCCTATCTTTTTTAATCTAATGACCAATCACCATAATTCTATCCTTACACTTAACTTACATAAACGTGTGTGCGTTCTCTTCTAATTATTTTTTATATAACTGCTTATATATTATCATTTTTCATATTGTGGTTTGTATGTATGAACATCATCCTCCTACCGACTCCTATCAGCTATCAGCTTTTCTCTTTTTTTACTGATAGTTAATCTGAGGTGGTATTTTTATTTAATTTTTAATTTTTTCTACCATTTATTAAGTTTTTTTTATAATGTACACGTACAAGGCTGTGGACTGGAAAACAACTAATATTCTCGCGGTTGGGCTTGCCTTATATTTATTTATTTATTTATTATTACACATGACAAGAAATATACACAATTTGAGAAAAACAACAGGTAATTTGATTTGGACATACAATTTTAATGGATCTGGGTTTGTTGCCTTTCATTTGTCGTATCCCCAGTAAACTAGGCTTTTGCCTGTATCTCACTGAGGATATTTAGCATGAAAAAATAAATCGATAATCTTTCCGATTTTTGATTACACAAAAACAAAACCCCGTTGCACGCTCTCATCAACCTGACAAACAGTGACACTCAACAACAACTGGAAACATCTTGCGAAATTCAACTCCTCACACATCATCACTCCAGAAAGACCAAAAATATTCATCCCACAATACACCGCACACAATCATAAGAATAAAAATAAAAATTAAAACAAAATTAAAACAAAAAAATACACAGAAACACAAATACAAAAACAACCAAAATTAAAACAAGAAGAGACCCACACTCACGAGCTCACATAAATCCTTTCCACTCGTCATTCATCCTGGAAGCCCAAGTACTCAAAATCCTGTCGCAATAACAACCACGCTCCGATCGACTGTCTAAATGGTTTTCCTACCTTTACCTTTATTTATATTGATGGGATGGTATCTCGACCGGGGGCATGCTATCTCTTAAATATGTTTTCTGCTATTTATCTTGAAATGGTGGTGCAATTTCGGAATGTATTTATAACATATATGTCAATACTATGTTGCTATCAATAAACCTTGATTTATTTATTTATTATTATTTATATTTGATTTGTAATATTTTTAATCTGTTGATAGTGGTGGGTTTGACTTTCGATTTGGAACACTCTTTAAGACAGTTTTATTTCTAAAAGGCGCTATATACATTGTATTTTTATTATTCTTATGATTTTGATATTTTATAAATAAATGGAATAATAATATAGTTTAGATGTTTTGTGTTATTAACTGTATCACACTGATTTCAAAATAAAAACCTTTTCATAAAAACTAAAATGACATTGAGTGGTTTTCATCCAATTGCACAGTATTTTTGTACTTCGCAAAGGATTTTTTTTCAATGATTCGATTTTAGATTGTGTTTCTTTATTTATTAAAGCATTTTTTAAATAATTTAACAAAGGATTTGTGTTTGTTTCTCATCAATTTCATATCGAAACGAAGATAAAGTTTAAAGAGTGCGTAGGGGGAAAGTTAAGCCATAACGCAACTACCCTTAATCCCAAGGGAGCCCATCTTCCCTCGTCCAGTGTACATTTCACGAACAGCTCTGGCACAACACTCGAATATTACGCGACGTTAGCGGATCATTTGGGGAAATTATTATTCAATCGACTGACAAAGGGGGTTTGTTGTGCAAATTGAAAAATGTTTTCCATAAGTAAGTATGTCAAATTTTATTATGGGTACGAAAGTTGTCTGGGCATGTAAATTTGGTTATGTAGAACGAATAAATAAAGAAAGAACTATATAACAAATATGTAGTCAAATATGTGAGTAGAGAGTGGTAGAATAAGACAAAAGAAATTAGATTTGGATCAAATGTACGATATTTTGAAAGAAGGAAACTTATAAAGTCAGAGAAATCGTAGGAGCTCTTTGAGAAGGTGTCCATGGATGTGGAAGAGTCGATAACTCCTGCCTAATAATACTCGTAACACGTCCAAATAAAAAATAAAAATGAAAATCGTCTTGTAGGTATCTACTGTAGCAAAGTTTTAAGATTCTGAATATGAAATTAATACTCGGAAAGGGCAAGGATTTGTAAAGGTTTACAGGACTTAGCTTGTAACCTGGGAAGAAGGGTTTATTTCATTAGTATTCTACGGGATGCCTGTAGCGGTGGGATGCGATCAGATAAATCGGTTCAATAAATCTATTGCTTAAATATTACTTAAAAAAAGAGAACATTTAAAGTCAATTTAATGCCGTCAGTTTTAATCATTTTTAAAATATCAGTTGTTATTACAATTAATATTTAATTATTATAATAAAATTAGACATCAATGCAGGGATAGTTTGGATTTAATGAAATTTAATTTTCTTACTAAAGAGAATTCTCTTACTAAAGTCTATCTCAAAGTATAGATGTTAGTTGCGAACTTCTTAGCCTAAAGTAATATTGACGATAATTGTTATTACTGTTGAATGTGAAATGTTCAGTTTTTAATCATGACGATTGGCTGTTAATTCATAAATACGAGTATATGAAGCGATATTATATTCAAAAGAACTAAATGCCAGAATCATTTATGCCATAAAGGTTTGAACATTTTTAAAGAAATTCCAAAAAGTATTGAACAAGCCTAGAATATCTGGAATTTTCAAAGATAGATATACATGGTAAGTATTGTTGAAGTGAAAAAAAGCTTCGTATAATTTCTCGGATGTAAAATGATAGATGTGTTAATTAGATTAAACTTACTTGAAATAAATAATAGACTCCTTTCCAGCCTACCTTTCCGTCATAACCACAGGCTTCCAATGCATCATTTACTATGACTAGATAAGTTAGTATTTTAGTACTAACTATTTCTAACAAATTAAATATTAAGATAGTTAAAAATTTTAATTACATATAGCAAATTAAAATTAAGTTAGTTCCTATTATTTATTTAACAATTTTATTGCTAATACAATCTGTCGGGCGTATTGCCAGGCGGCAATCTCTTCCAGCCAACCAGACAAAAGTAGGTTTCTACTCTTTTTTCAATATGAACTACATAAATTAAGTGAAAAATTATGGCTTAAAATATATCTTAAAAAACCGAGACGCTAGTAATAAATATCGAGTTAACAATTCATCAAACTGTCGGCATCGGTAAAACTGCCTGTAATGTTTGGGTAGATATCTTGATTATTATTAGTCAATTATATAAAACGTTGGTTAAGATTACTCCCAAAATATATTAGATTAATATCTGAATCACCAACTATCTTACAAAATATTTCACAGAGAATCTAACACATAAATAAAAGGAGAAAAAAGCAGCCCTTAGCCTGGCACACAGCTTCGTCTGATTCTTCTGTATCAATAACCTCCCCAGACGAGGTCGGATTTACCGAGGATGCCTTAAAAAGCCTTAAAAAGGCTTTTCCGGCCAAAATCTTATCTCCCATGATTTTCCCATAAAAAGGTTCCAATACAATTCAGTTTTCCGCACATGATCCGGTTTCCATCAAGGATTTCTGATATATTATGAAAATATTATTACATATTGGATATTCCTTTCAAACACCGTCATTCTAAGTAAGATGTATGAAAAGCTTTTTCAGGCCGTGTTTGTGCTTGAATCAAAGTTATTATAAGTATTTTGTATGTTTTCGTAATATTTTAGAAAAATATTTTTTAAATATTTTATTTTTCAATATGATATGGAAAAATAGTGGCTTTTTTATAACGAATTGCAGGGACTTACTTTTTATATTATTTTGTCATAAATTTATGATATGTAATATTTACGGATTATTGTTTATAGGGGTTGAGTTCTAATTAAAACGTTTATATCGAATGTTTGGTAACTCTCTTTTTAACTTGAAGGAAAGAAAAGCCTTTGACATGAATTCTTCTTTTACTGGCATTCCCCCATCAAAAGTTTTAATCAGTATTACACAGGCACAAAATATAATACGAGTATTAGAGGTGCATAGCCGTACGGTAACGCACTGGACTTCCTTGCGAAAGGTCGCTGGTTCAAATCTTGTGCAGTGTTATACCCCTCAAATGACACAGGTATTTTTCAGCTTTGCAGTCGGAGGTATAAGGACACCTATGTCAAACATTCTAATGGTGTGGAACTGTACACATATTTCAGTGTCATCTAGGAACCGGCTTAATTTTTTCAAGATTGTTAATGCAAATACTTAGACCTTACTAAGATTACAGTCTACGGGTATTACAGCTACCACCGGCACATGGACCAATGTTTGAGTGACCCTTAATTAGACATTTAATATTATGGGATTAAACGAAACTATGAGTATAACTCAAATTTTATTTTCCTTTACTTCAAAGAAACATGTTGCATTCAAATATATTTTATTAAAGAAAAGTATTTTTTAAATTTGGATGATTAAATTTTAAAATAAATTTACAAATCTATTATACTTAATATTTCAAGACTATTTTGAAATTTATTAAATGATGTTGGAAAATATTAGAAATACATTGATTTTTCTTTTTTATTGCATTTTTTTCGAGTTTTGTTACGTTCTAATCAACAATTTTTACATTTTCGGAAAGAAGCTTTACATTTAGAACTTAAACATATTTATAAGTATATACATATCATCACACTGAGTCGTCTGCGGGGTAAGCAGAAATAACTATCCAATCACACAATTTTCGTCTCCTCCACATTCCTACATCTCGTTATGCCCAATGTTCTATTTTTCATACTTTTCACTTTACCTTCTTTCAAAATATGGTCCATTTGCTCCAGCCATGCTTTCCTTGGTCTGCGTCTTCCACGCACACCTTGCTTTTCTGTTTTTTACTTCGCTTAGTCATTCATCCATGCATTCATTTCTCATGTATTACTTCCGCTTTCTTTAAAAATATAAAGTAGTCATTGACTGATTTTTTATTGCAATATTTTTGGGTTTGCTACGTTCAAGGCAGAATTTTTTACATTTTTTAATAGAAACTTATTTTGAATTAAAATATATTAGTAAATGGATGTAGTGGAGACAATTTATGAGTTTATAAACATTTTGTTCATTTACACCAATATCTTAACATTTTTCAATAGTCAACTTTTTGATTGGCTATTTAGTTTGGCTGTTTTAAATTAAAAACTTATCTACGTATAAAAAAATCACCTTCTGAGCATTATAAATTCGAAATATGTTTGCTAAAAGAAACCAACACACAAAATACATATATTTGTTTAAAAATAATTCACACATAACCTTGTTCTTTCAGAGTATACAGAGAGGACTGATCGCACATTCGAAATTGTTTGTTGTATCAAAAGTTTAGGCTTAAACTTTGTGAACTTCATATAATATTCAACGATAAATTACTTCAGTCTGAAGATAGCTCGGACTAGGAAGTAGAAATATGTTTAGCGGTGATTTATGCAATTAGTAAAATAACAAATATTTGATTTTTTTTTCTTTTAATTTCAATATTTTTGATCTTTGTTGTTATTGTTTTTTTTTCATATATGTCGTCTTATGTATTACTAATTGATGTATAACATAAAATAACTTTTTTAAATCTATATATATATATATAACACTTGATCGCATTTGCATACTTTATTTAAGACTAACATTGAGCATGTATACTAATTCATTGATATATTTATATAGTACCTCTCAAGATATTCGAATTAGCGGTACGGATGTATTGAAGAGCGTAGCTGGGAGAAAATATTACTTTTTGCCCCAATAATAGATTCATCCGATTTAGAAACAATGATGTTAGCATAACATTCTAAGTTCCTCATAGCAAGTGTTCGCAATTGTAATGCATTCTCACAACAATACTCATGAAAAGTTTTTTTTTTCGGAAACAAAGATAATCGAACCCACAACCCCCGGGCTATAAGACAAGCGTCTCACTAAGTATAAATCATTTGTTTATGTATACTCATAGTACAATTTTATGAAATTAAAATAAAATAACTCTGTCTTAAAAATACGCCAATAACCTAAAATAATACTTAAATTTTCATATTCAAAATATCAACCTGAAATGCAAAGATAAACTTCTTATATTTTGTCTATTTGAAATTATATCACTAACATTTGAATAGTTGTCCAATAAAAGATAAATATTCAATAGAAAAAATGACGTAAATTGGCACATCTATTTTCTCCATTTGACACATTTATATCAATCGATTAAGTGGTTATATTCATGAAATAAGACCCTCAATAGTTATTTTATGAAAAAAAAATACAAAATCTCGAAGAACACTTTGGACCGCTGAATGTTTACCCGGAATGCATTCAATGCTATTGTTGAATCGGTAGGAGGGTACGAAAATCAACATGGAAGAATTATTTTTATTGTTGAATAAATTTATTATTAACAATTACGTTGTTAAATTATCAAATTACGGGTGGGCATTGTTGACAGAGAAAATATTATCGCGTTCACCACAAAAACTTGAATGATGCAGTGAAAAAAATCAACACCCAAGATCTTTCATCGATTACGTAAATATTAAAATATATCCCGATGCTTTTCACTAAAATATAGAATGCATTATTTTTGGCACATTTATTATGCAAAATTATTTATTTATTTGATTCACGACGCAATAGTTTATTTTAGATAACATGAAAACAATAGAACACAAGGCAAGTTAATTTAAATGTCGTACTTAAAATTATTGACTAAATCACATAAAACTTATCTTAAACTAACATGAAGATACACTTAAACTTAAGTACATAGTAATAATGACCAAATAATGGTTTGAAATAATGTTATATTTATAAAATATTATATGTAAATTTTAGTTCAATTTATGTATGTATGATACAAAATGTTATCGAATTCTTGATAAGTACAGTTCCACACCATTGAACAGTGAAACATATATTGTATTTTATTTATTTATTTATTAAACACTTTTATTGCAAATACAATATGGCGGGATTATTGCCAGGCGGCCATCTCTTCCAACCAACCAGACAAAAGTAAATGAAGCCAGTTATGTGGTCAGATAAATCATTCAAATGACTATCCATCCCCACGAAATCCATAAACATATACGTGAGCACATGCCCACGAACCCCACAAAGACTGACAGTCACCTGAATATTCTTTTTCATATAAAGTGAGATATCATCAATCAAAAGGAAAGGAAGGGATGGTGGAAAGGAAAGGAAAAGAAAAATCAGGAATGAAACACGTTATTTTACTGACTAGAAATTAATAGGTTTTTAAGTCGCTTCTTAAAGCATGCCAAGGACGGAGCGAGTCTCGTATTGGTTTGTAACTGATTCCAGAGTCTCACTGCATGAACAGTAAAGGACGACGTAAATAAAGAGGAGCGGTGAACTGGAAAGGCAAATAAACAATCTCTGTTTGATCGTAGCGCTAATCCATGATTCGAAAGACGCTGACAATTTTCGGCGAGATATGAGGGGGTGGCGGGACAGTTAAGAATATTATACAATAGATACAGTATGTGAATTTGGCGTCTATTTCTAACATTAAACCAGTTCAATGTCTTCTGGTATGAAGTTATATGATCTAACTTTCGTAGGTTGAAAATGAATCTTAGACAAACATTTTGAAGACGCTGTAATTTGTCCAGCTGTTCCTCTGTAACATCCATATTTTAGATTTCATAAGAAAAAAACTTGTATGATTGAATTGTTTTAATTATGTTAAGATATTCTATGTACATACGAGTATTTTAAAAAATAATGTAATATATAATACAATAATATTTTAATGATAAACTGTAATGATTCTTTCCTGTTAAGAAAATTACGCAAACGATCTTAAAAATATATATTCTTAACATTATATAAACGCAGTTGCATTAAACTGTATTATACATACCCCCAACTGTATTATACATACCGCATACTTTGTTTAAGGAGGGTATTAAGTCACTATTGTACAATGATCTGTGAAGTGTCAATTTATGAAACAAGGCGGAACGATTTCATCAGAAATGAATGTATAGATAAAATGTGTTTTCAGTAAGATTAAGAAAGGAGCTTTAAGATGGTTTGGGTATGTGGATAGAACGAATGACGAAATAATGATTAAGTGATTATACAAGTCAGAAGTGCAAAGTGTGGTTTTGTTGTTTTAATTTTAATTTTGGTTGTTTTTGTATTTATGTTTCTGTGTATTTTTTGTTTTAATTTTAATTTTTATTCTTATGATTGTGTGCGGTATATTGTGGGATGAATATTTTTGGTCTTTCTGGAGTGGTGATGTGTGAGGATTTGAATTTTGCAAAATGTTTCCAGTTGTACATAGTTGAGTGTCACTGTTTGTCAGGTTGATGAGAGGGTGCAACGGGGTTTTGTTTTTGTGTAATCAAAAATGGGAAAGAAGTATCGATTTATTTTTTCATGCTAAATATCCTCAGTGAGATACAGGCAAAATCCTAGTTTACTGGGGATATGACAAATGAAAGGCAACAAACCCAGATACATTAAAATTGTATGTACAAATCAAATAACCTGTTGTTTTTTCGCCAATTGTGTATATATTTCTTGTCATGTGTAATAATAAATAATAAATAAAAAAAATAAATGAGGGGTAGGTCGAGGAATTGATGGCTGGATCAAATGGACCAGATTAGAAAAAATGATAAGTATGAATAATTGAACATTGTGTTTGACGAAATTTATTTATTTTATTTATAAGAACACTTGCAGAACATTAACCAAAGTTTATAAAAACACTTACATAACATTAATCAATATTTAACAAGGATTAAAATCTCAATTACCAGTTTTCAGCTTATGTGCAGTTCCGTCATGTCAGCAGGTCAGTGAAAATGATGAAAATTAAATTAAATACACGGAAAAAATCACTAATTTCTCAGTCAATTAGACATCATCCTCCTTAACTCTGAGATCGTTGAGTTAAAACGTCAATATCCGAGTAAGCTTCTGCATTGTTCTCTCGGCACATTATTAGTACTGGGTTATATAGGTACTCGTAGAAACCGATTTAACTTCTTAATGTAACATCGCTGAAAAAACAGGCATTCGAAAAGAATGAGAAGAAACACTTAAATCAATACTTTTCAAAGTTGCAGATGATTTCGCAAGATCATTCAAGACTTTATAAAGAAATACATGATCAAATTTACATCTACGAGCTTCAAATGACTGATGATAAAAAAACAACCTATCGTTACCTAAGAATATTTACCAACCGCTCCCCACAGGACCGCCACAATTAAACCTATGTACTACCTATTAATTAAGGTTCTATATAACAGAGGCATTCTTCAGATTACTTCTGCTGTAACTATGAGATATATGAATGTGAAGGAGGCGAAAGCTGTGTGCTTATATATACAAGTTTGGAGATATGTTCTCTCTGTCTACTCCTCAGGGGACACGACGTGATGATATGTATGTATACAAAGGTAAACATTACATTGACATTTCAATGTGTCAGCTTTTAAGTTCATGACAGTTATCGGACACCTTATGCCATTAACAATAGGGGGGTTTTTATTTTTGGATAACGGAAATTATTTTTAAGAATCTCTTCTTGAAAGAGGAGAACTTGAAAATGTTACGTTTTTGCAGATGCATGGAAGTATCCACTATCCATTTAGTTGCCACTGTTTCTATCCTTCACAATTCAAATTGAATTTAAGCCATTGCTTTTTTATAACTGTTAACACTTGACGACATTTGTCACCTTTGTTATGAGTTTGATTACCGTTGATGACAAGATTAAAATGATTCTAGTCTGGATTTTCTATAAGGTCTTCATTTATGATTGTTTGGAAGAGATTGCCAAGTGGCAGTAGATTTATTAGGTTGTATTATATACATCGAAAGAGAAAACTCTACCATTTTATCAAATCAATGCATTATATACACAAATATACATACCATCACGCCGTTTCCTTGCTGGAGTAGGCAGAGAGAACATAGCGTCAGACTTTCTTATCTTGACACACCTCATACTCTTACTTCTAGAGAGGAATACATTATAAGAATTTGCTCTCTTAACGGCTCTATTGAAATCAATGTTGAATAAATTGAGTATCATTACACTAGTTAACAAGGTTTTTGTAACAAGGATAAAAATGGCCATTTTAGGTCAATTTTTGTGTGCTGATAACGAATATTAACTTGAAAATGTTCCATCGCGTATCTTTTAAGAGAAAAATCTGAAATTAGTTTTTGACTGAAACTGAAACTTTTAAAAGATGAAAAGTTCGAAAAAAAATTAAATGTTGAAGAACTAGAAGCTTGGAAAGCCTTTGGAAGAGTTGTTAGTGGTTTCCTTGTTAATAATAAAGCTGACAATTACGAACAGCTTGTACAAGAACTCTTGCAGTTACCAGAATCTAGAATGTCGATTGTCTCTGAAAATACACTTTCCCAAAAATGTTGCTAGTAATCTGTTTATGGCTGTTTACTGTAATGTAGGGGCTTCTAAGTTATCTAATTTGAGTTTTCATTCAATTTAATATACAATCTCTAAAAAAAAGTGGATTTGATCAACTTTATAAAAAAGGCTATTTTTTAACAAAAAAATGGTATATAAGGTCAAATTTTTTTATGGTAATTATTTTTTATTCTGCTTTTTTTATTTTCCTTTTTAACAACATTGTATTCTGTGTCTAAATTGAGTATTTCAGGAATTTATTTATTTTCATTGTTGTAATTACGACTTTTGAAATGCGTAAAAACGTACTTACTTTATTAAAACGCTCCCCGTTCTGTTACACAAAAATGTTACATGTTACAAACTTTTATTAATAAATTCAATACAAATCTCTCTAACTTATACATAATTCTCTCTAACTTGACTGTGAAAAATGATATTTAAGATGATAGTAATATAAAATAAAGAAAGAGCTTCTTAAATAATGTTAAGTAAATTAATTTGCAAAAAAATATATTGCTCGAATATATTTGATAGCAATGTTTGATTTACACTGACTCGAATTTGTTTAGCTTTCAGAAAGTCGAATCGAATGATAACTGTTACAATACGACTGTCGACAATATTATTTTATTTTGTATTAAAAAAACATATGGTTCGTACGTACTGATAACATAGAAAGTTTCCTCTTATAAATTGATATTTTAAACCAATTTATTTTAAAGTGAATAATATATTTTTTCAAACGTATCTGTATATTTTTCTACGAAAAAGTACCCACCACCACATTTCTAGCCTTATGCTAAACTTTTATCACACATACACTACACTCCACCTAAAGCCGAATGTGTTACTATCCCATATCAGAAAATCTACAAAGGATTCTTTGTTGTTCGACTTTACTTTGCTAGTATTCTGCGGTTTTCTTATCAAATATTATATGTTTTTGGTAAACATGTGCAGATGTCAGGATAAACATTATCTAATGACTGCAGCTACCACTTTCTTATGTAGTCTGAAGATTTTTATATTTCTTATACACTCAACTTATATATATTTATTTTCTAATATTTTTAATCGGTTAATAATAACGGTTTCTAGTCCCGAGTAAGAACGCCCTTGAGAAGATTCTACTTTATAATCGGCGTTATATAAGATTAGATTGTCATTTTATTATTATGAATTGATAACAAACCAACTTATTTGTTAAAAACAATTAATATTTATTTCCCATTTATTCAAATTCAAGAATATCAAGTTATTTCATTTCTTTTTCGCAGAAGTATATAATATTTAAAAATAAGTACATTTTGAAGTACTAAACGCTTTGACTACAAAGCCTTAATCCTGCCAGAGTTAGATCCAATCTCGTCTTAATACCATTCAACAATTATGTGGTCCTGTCACATCCTTGAGTTTCACAATTGGGTGGCATACATTTTGAGAATCTAAAGTATTTTTTTCTTATCCTGAAATGTGTAAAACCAGGAGGGTATTTATAAAAGCCAAAGTAAGCACTTTTAGCTTGTCATATTCCATTGTATTTAATTATTTCAATTTTACAAAATTTATAAGTTTATTTTGTCATGAAACGTCCTTTCAGGTTTTTATTTTCATATCTTAAAGTCCTTAATATCTAGTGTGTTTCTTTTTATAAGGCGTGAAACCAAAATACTAGCAGGTATTTAAGAACATATTCACATTTAAAGGTGAATTTCTCAAGGCAAAGGCTCGAATCCCTTTGGTACCTAATTTTTTTAAAGAGCTTTTTCAGGTTTTCATTTGCGGCTTCTGTAATAACTTTCTGCCTAGTTGGAAGATATTGTCTCAAGGCAATAAACCAGTCAGATCCTACTGTATGGGTATAACGAAAGTGTTATACATTACAACTTTAGGATATAATGGAAATAAATACTAAGCAAAATTTTATGATTGAAAAAAATGGTGATCACGGGATAGTTGAGGCAAGGCAAACAAGAAGAAGCTGTCTTATGAAATATACGGACCATATAAAGATGTTAGCAAGATTCTCTTTCAGCGCTGAATTCAATATGACCCAGGACAGGGAGCAACGTTAACTGGTGGTGCGTCAAATCCGAGATATAGCAATGGACCACATCGCTCAATATCGAGCCCACGATGAAGAAGAAAAAGTCGAGTTGAAGAGATCGTCTGGTAACAACACTTGCACAATGGCACTTGCAAAGAGTTGTACAATATTCTGAGAATCTGTGATTAGTTTGGTGGTACGAATTACAAACCGAAACTTTTAATTTGCTTTACTGTAGACTGGTTTGATTTGAAAATTTAATGAAAGGTCGCTTTCAAATATAACACCCTAGTACTTTCGTTATCCGTTCTAGGGAGTTATTTACCATTCGTAAGATAATGAAAAAAAAACGTTTATTGCCAGTGGATTAACAAGTGTTGAGTGTGCTCTATAAACTCATGAAATGTTGAACTAAATATTATAATACAATATTGCAACAATAATAGTTGTTGAAAAGGTTTATTGATTATGGCACTCCACGAGTAAATGTCGAATTATACTTTTGAGTTGAGTGTTAAGGATTTACAAACAAATTGATTTATTTAACACTTTCATGCAAATAAATCTGATGGATTTAAATAAATCAGTTTATTGATACCAATAAAATAATGTAGAATCGGTTTTCCGTCCGTCCGTTTGTAACAAAAGGTGTTGTCATCGTTACGATTTAACTCTTCATTTGTTCGTCGATTGTCAAGAATTTTTGTATTCAAAACATGTTTCAGAACATCTTTATTTTTCATTTATTATTTGACACATGCCGCTTCGTTTTATGATTATGTGAACCGACACTTTTTTATCAAGGAACATTTTTTGAAAAATATCTGTACACTTTCACAAAAAATGTAATCAAAGATCTTTTAAAATGATTTAAAAAGTACACTGTGATAAACTATCAAAAAGGTCCAAATTTATCTCATAAAATCTTAAAATCGAGATAATATCCTGCCAAAAGGGTGGATGGGTCTAGCCAAAATGACACCAGATGTTTTCAGTCCATAAACTTGTACATATAAACTGTATTGTAAAATAAATAAATATAAATTTATAATCTAAAAAATTAATAAGGTCTTATGCTTTGACGCTTTAGTTTTTTAATGATCATCGGTATCTACCTTCGTGTCATAAATTAAATGAATTTAGGCAAACGTTACAAGACAACAGCCCAAAAACATTTTTAAACTAGTGGGAAACACTTGTGAAAATCTTCGAACATGCTTGGGAATGAAAATAATATTCCGGTAACCGTTACGTAACAAGAATTAAAATAAAACATTAATTCGGTAAGGATGAGGCACATCTGATTGAGCTAGGAAGATCGTTCCAAAGTCAAGTCGACTGAACCAGAAGATATGATATGTAGAATGAAGATTAATGCATTTAAAATAAATTAGTTTTAAATTTTATCACGCAAAAAATTTAATATCAAATGGAAACCAATTAAAGATATGATACTCTCTACACTTTTTTTAATTTATTTTACACATGACAAAACATATACATAAATTGCGAAAAAACAACAGGTAATTTAATTTGGACACAATTTTAATAGATCTGGATTTGTTGCCTTTCATTTGGCATGTCCCCAGTAAACTAGGCTTTTGCCTGTATCTCACCGAGGACATATAGGATGAAAAAATAATTCGATACTTCTTTCCGATTTTTGATTATATAAAACCCCATTACACATTCTTCTTAACCTGACAAACAATGATTAAATTCTATAGGTTTACTTAGCTGTATTGGGTTCATGTGGTACTAGTTTTTTTCCCTCTATTGTATAGTTCTGATTATATGACAATGTTGAGTTTAATTTTTACTGTTTTTTAATGTTTTATATCAATAAGATCATTTGACTGTTGAAAAAAAATATATATATAATAAATAAAATATTCAAATAAAACTGTTGTGTTTTGTTTAATCTCTGATGAGACAAATTTAATGATGAAAATATAAAAAAAAACACAAGTTCCTCCAGTGAATCCATGAATTTGTGAAGGCTTTTCTTTCATGGAAGTAAGGAACGAACACAAAAGTGTGAAATAGGATTAGAGTATAGGTACGCCAGCTTATGATTTGGAAACAATCCACGTAATCCGTGTAACACGCTCCTTCAATAGACTTCCGTTTTTATATATAAAAATATTTTTAAACACATTGAATAACCTTTCAGTGTGAAAATAGGGTTGACAAGAGTTTCGAATAATTTTAGTGTCTTTCCAAAACAGGCCATTGCACTACGTTTAATAAGATTTCTTATTGGCTATTTGAATTAATTGCACTTTATTTTTAACATGCCGTTTGATTCTAAATCGATCTTATTTAAAAAAAATAGAGCCACGCCTTGGTAAGAATGTTTAACCACAGGTATACAAATACAACTAAAAGGTCTTTCAAATTGAGCGGGTTTTTTTAATTCTTGGATAAAACACAGATGGCGTCACGAACTTGCCTGGATCTTGTGACATTTGAGAAGTGTAATGTATGACATTTATAAAAATTGAGTCGTATACAATACAACAACGCGTTCCAATTGTTGAATTAATTTATGTATTGTAATCTCCGGAAACGGTGATGTTAATTGGCCACCAAGATCATGTAATCTGACACCGTTGGACTATTTTCTCTGGAGTTACGTGAAAAGCTAGGTCTATAAGTAAGACCCCCAATCAATTCATGAGCTGGAGGACGAATTATTCGCGTTATTGGTGAGTTAGAACCGCAATTATGCCAAAATGTTATCGAAAATTTTGACAAAAGAGTGGACATCTATGGAGCTGCAAGAGGTGGACATTAGGCGGATATTGTTTTTTGTGTTTAAATGTCATATATTATACTTCAAAATAACCAATAAAAAAATTGAAATCAAAGCTAACTGTGTGTTTTATTCAAGAATTTAAAAAAATTGAATTTTAAAAACCGCTCAATTTGAAAGACCCTTTATGTAGTGTATTTTCAGTGATTCGATGTTGCCTCATCGATTCTCTTTCATCTTAACTTTTCCTTTTCTATTCACACCCCATATTTGGTATCGTTTAGAACAAAACAATGGCCATGAGGCCAGGAGGAAACGTGAAAATGATTTTATTTAGTTTTAATTGTTATTTTAAGATTAATTTTATATACTATATGCATCGTACAAGTTCGAATGAACCATTTTATAATATTAGCAATCTTACACCGAGCCTGTTGATACATTTTAGAAAGTGTGGATACAAAAATTTACTGACACTTATATTCTTGAGTGGTAATAAATCAATATTTTTTTAAAAACTACTCTTTCAAGAATGACAATTGTGTTAGATAGATAGATATGTACATAATTTATAAATCAATATTTTTATACACGTGTAACAATTTTTATAATAAACAAATCATAACTATTTTGCAACAAAACGGTTCAATTTTTCCGACACTGAAATATGCTTTTTTATTACTTAACACTTATGAAATATTTTTTTATGATAAAAGTTTAAAAAAGTTTATAACGCCTGTTTGCAAGAATATATCTTCATACGTAACAAATTCACCTAATTTAATAAAAATAAATAAGTTAGAACTGAAAGAGTAAAAAATTATAAAATAGGTTTTTAGGGGACATCAATTATAACATAATCAATGATTAAAAGTGTTTAAACTTGTTTTATATTAAATTCACTTGTATGTTTGTGTCTGTAAAATACACTGTTGTGAAGAGAATCACATAAAAAAAGTATATTTGATTCATATGAGCGTGGTAGTTATTGCAACATTAGTTTTTGAGTACTTCAGCTTGTTGGAGAAATGACTTGTCACAAACATTTATGTAAACTCATCAGTATGGTGGGTTATTGGTGATTAAGTACGGGACATTGTGGTATATACTTTTTGGTCTGTCTGACTTATGAAATATGGGTTTGATTCGCGTGATACTTATATATGTAATTGAGTCTCACGGTTTATCAAGTTGTGAGAGTTTACAATAGGATATTCCATAATCAACAATCGGAAACATCAAACTATTATATTCCATGTTATATACCCTTCAAAACCCTTGTTTACTAGGGGCACGACAAATAAAAGGCAACAAACTCAAATCGATATTAATTGTGTGCCCAGATTAAATTACCTGTTATTTTTTCATAAATAATGTGTTTATAAAATATCTTGTCATGCATAGATAAATTAAATAAAGATACTAGCAGTACTAGCAGCCCTGCTGAACGAATTCTTTAGAAAACACTTGAAAGTTCTGACAATGTACCATTATTATTTGTCATAACAATATGTTAAGAACCACTTATGCCAGAAGCTGAATACTAGCTTAATATTAGAAGCAAATCTAAAATGTAATATTAATATATATATAATATGTATTCTGTATTGTTAATTTGTAATAAATATTATAAAAGCTAAATAATGTTGCGTATTCTATGCTATAAACCAAAATAATTGTATTATGTAGAATTTAAAGTTTTTTCCTTTCTTTTTTCAATTTGACATTTCTAGATTTAGATTTTTCAATGAATATAAATATTTATTACATAAATGCGTATAAAGTTGTATTCTTTCATTTTACTATATAACGAGTATATATAATCTTTTTATGGGAGTGAAACTTGGACGTGGAAAATGACTGATGAGAGTCGAATAAATTATGTAGAAATGCGTGATTTGAGATGAACATACGGGGTGACAATGTTTGACAGAATACAGAATAAAACCATTAGGAATGATTATGAACTTAACGCTGGCGTGTTGAGTAAGATGACGCTGAGATGGTTTGGGCATGTAGAACGATTGAAAGACGAAATCGTAACAAAACAAATATACAGTCCATATGTGAGTTAAAGGCTTGTGAGAAAAAAAACCAAGGAAAGTATGGTTGGATAAAGTCAATGATGTTTTGGAAGAAGGAAACGTTAAAAGTCAGAGTTGCACTTTCTGGTATCCCAATGTATGACAGAGTAAATAGTTACCGGATAAGGGATAAAAAAAGTAAAATTTTATAAGTAGAATAAACATTGGAATTTTTAAATGGCTTGGACATATAGAGAAAGTGAGTTCTGAAATATTTACAAAACAAATATGTAAAATGAGGAAATTTCCAAGGAATAATGGAATGACACGTGTAGATATAATGGGTATTTTTTTACTGAGGACTAGGTAAGAGCTATGAGAAATAATATAGCATGTATGACTAGATATATAAGACAAAGGCTGTTTGTGTGAATAGGAAGGTGGCAAAATCTGTTGCGGGTTTGTTGCGGGTTTCCATTCGGCAACATTCGGCAATTCCATTTCCAAAGAAATTTGTTGCGGGTTTCCATTCGGCAACTTTTTCCACAAAAGAACTCAAATTAATATATGCTTTATTTTAATAGGGATAAGAATATTTCTTAATAGGAATAAGAATAAACTACAAATGGTTTGAACTTTTCAGAATAAGGAATGGACATTAGGATTGAATGCCGATTGAAAGACATTGCTTCAGATGAAGACAGGACCAAAATTTACAAAAAGTAATCTTAATAAAATGTGTTACACTGGAAAAAAGTTACAGATATACGTTTTATTACGTTGTGTATTTTGCAAGGTATACAAAGAGAACAGATCTCTGTACTTTTCCATCCAATCACACAACTTTCACCTCCTACGCATTCATACATTTCATCATGTACAATCTTCTTTTATTTACGGTCCAGTAGCATTTATCTCTGCCTATCTCTCTCAAGCGCACTTCGCAATTCTGTCTCGTGCACTCGCTTATTTATTATTTCGTCATTAATTCTTTCCACATATCCAAACCATATTAATACTTCTTTCGCCATCTTACTTAATATACCCATTTTATCTATGTATTCAATTCTGATGTCTTCATTTTGTCTTCTTCAAATCATCATTTTAAAATAAATTCGCTAAGATAAAATAAATGAAAGTTTATTAAAGCAATTTTAAATTTGCCGCAATTTTTCAGCTGTAAAATATATAATATTAATAATGGGCATATGTCATTTACATAACCTATAAATTAATCGTGCAGCGGCACACGATTGTAGTACTTAATTTAAATTTTAAATTGCAGTTCTTGTTGCGCCACGAGACGATGAAAACACTGACGATTAAATTTACAAAACTACCCTTTTAATACATATTTATATTCTTAGGTTGGGCATTAAAAGACGTTTGTAAAAATCTATAAAAGCGACAGAAACTAAAATTTGATCACAATTATTGTTAAGGACAAATCCTTTTATGTTTTTCCAGCTGATAACGGTTTCAGGTCCTGTCAACTGAAATATTAAACTTTCATTGTTGATAGCCAAAAGCCTTAAAATTAAACTATTTTATTACTTTTAATAAATCTTAAACGCTTCACAATTATACCAGTAAGCTGATCCGAATCTCTTTGTAGATATCGCAACCGATAAAATGTTATGGTCAGATGGTTAACGCCCTCCAAGATCAAGGTATGAGGTTCGTTTGTCTGGATTCTGAAAGGGTGTGGTCAGTGACGGATTTTGGAAATTTTAGTTATAGTAAACAATAAAACAAAAATTTACATTGGCACTTTAGTTAAAAGGCGAAACATGAGTAAAAGTACATAATATAAAAAAATCTCCATTTTGTTGGTATAGTAAACCTGTTTACTAGGCAAAGCCTGTGACGACGTGGTTTCGTTACTTAATCATACTCAGCTGTAACATTTAAAACCTATATTTACACTCCATAAATATTTTAATTGCAACGTATCACATACACAATTCAAACCGCATTATAATCTCTATAATCGCATCAAAATAATTTCCCACAACTCCTCACCACACGATCTATATTCGCATCAGTAATTTACTCATATGCCTTTGTGGGACTCTCCAAAAACTCCTCACTCCTGACTTTCTTCCTGTCAAAGACACCGGATATTAATACATTTTTTTAAATTCCAAGGTATGACATTACAAGAATAACATCAATCCTAATTAAATGGCAGACTTTCTCATCCTTTTGTTAAAGTTTTTTTTTTCGGAGTATTTTTTTATGTTTTAGACAACACCAGAACTATATTGTATCAGCGAAGAATAATGCAAATGTCTTTTTCCAAGCAGCCAACGGGGCAAAGTGAACAAGCCATCAGGTGCGACATTGATTGAATGTCACCACACATGCATAGTGGATCACCTACGCCAACCCTTCATCTGAGGAGTTTTTTTTATGTACCTCCACGAGTACGTAGGTGATTTAGATAACTCAATACGGTCCATGGTAGGTAGTGACCCACCAGCAGGCACTCCGAGGGCTGCATCCTTGTCCACAGGTTTTCATTTCTTGATCTCCAAGAATCAATACGTTCATTATCCGGAGAGCCTTTGAGGGGGCTGTTGGTGGTCATAAAACTCCTGCTAGACCTCAGTCTTTGCTGTGTTGATATAGGAAACAATAAGTGAACGGGTGATTATGATGAGGTAACAATCATAAATGTGTATTTATTTGGTTTTATCATTTTTTTTTGTTACATTGTTTCTAATCCGCTTCTGTTTAAATTCTCCGATTACGATCTTGAATTACGGTACCGGACCGCCCCGCAAAATCTGACCACTGGCGCAGGATCCATCAAGATTGCTCCCTCAAGGACTAAAGCAACAAAGTGTCGACAATGGCTCTCCAGCGAGGGTAGTAAAGGGGTGGCATCCCTTGTTATATTTTGACACATTGACGATATTAACGGAGCCAGAGATTTGTACAAAAACATTGTTATTAATTCCTAGAAGTGTGCGAAATGTTGACAACATTCTAAAGCAAATCAATTTGAAGGTTTACTTGTATTCAGGACAAGCGCGATAACCGATACCGCCCCTGTACAAAAATTTAAAAAAAAAACGTAATTTATAAAGTGCTATTTAGTAACATCGGATAATTCAATTTGAACTCTTAAGTGTGACATTATTTTGATCTTTTTCAATAAATAAAAAAAAAATACGCAGATTTATTTTATACAATATTTTCACAAAAACTAATTCTCCTTGGAACCCAGACGACCTCCGTGGTCTAGTCGGTAAGACGCTTGTCTCCCAACCCGAGGTTGTAGGTTTAAATCCCATTGGAACCCAGATTTTTTTCATGAAAAAAAATATATTATTGTAGTCTAGTTATCAGTTAAAACCTCATAAACCTCTTTATGGTTAGTTAGAGGATATTGACACATAGCAATATAGCCGCCAGGTTGTACTGTTTACAACGAAAATGTAACACAATGCAACCTAATTTAAGTAACTTTCAGTTTTTACTTAAGATGTCTTATTGTTGGTTGGAAGAGATTGTCACATGATAATAAACAATGCCCCAATACCGCTTCAACAATTTATGCATGGTACCTACTTAGCCATGACAATAAAAATATTATACAGTGAAGGGTAAATTAGTCAATCTGCGGAGAGTATGTATGTATGATATATCACAAGAAAAAAATATAAATATTTTTTTCTTATGAATTACATATGTATATACTATTTCGGTGCCTTTCAATAACTTTCTACATATGTACGAGGCATATCCAGAAAGTAAGTGTACTGAATTTTTGTAGGTTACAATTTTTTTTATTTAAACAAAAAAATTACGTGGTTACCGTAGTACATATGTAAGCTATTTTTCGACATAGTCGCCATTCCTCTCAATGCAGGTGGTGAAGCGGGGTATCAACTTTTTGATGCCTTCCTCGAAGTAGTTTCCCGCCAACCCCTCCGTCCACTTCTCCGCCTCTTCCTTTACCTCCTCGTCGGTTGAAAACCTTTTTCCACCCATGTGCAGCTTCAGGGAGGTAAAGAGATAGTAATCTGAAGGTGCTAAGTCAGGGGAATGCGCGGGATGGTTCAGGACAACCCATTTAAACGAGGCGAGCAGTTCCGTCTGGCATTGTCGTGCGTGTAGGCTAGGGTTTCAGGCGTGTAGTGTGTAACCCAAGTTTCATCTCCAGTAACGATGGAGCGGAGAAATTCATCTACATGGAGTTTGCAGCGCCTCAAAAACTCTTGCCCGGCCTCCACTCGATTCAACTTGGCGGGAGATGGGATTGACATTTTTCACGAAACGTGTTGTCGCGTCGACACTTCTCAACGTACTGACCTCGAACCGGTCTCGTTGTGGAGGGGAAGGGTCAGGCTACACGGAAATGTAGTCAACATGTCGAAAATAAAATCCATCCGGTCGTGAGAGTCTCAGTACACTTAGTTTCTGGATACGCCTCGTACATGCTATTTCGGTTCCTTTCAATAATTTTCTACATATGTACATGCTATTTCGGTGCCTTTCAATAATTTTCCACATATGTACATGCTATTTCGGTTCCTTTCAATAATTTTCTACATATGTACATGCTATTTCGGTTCCTTTCAATAATTTTCTACATATGTACATGCTATTTCGGTTCCTTTCAATAATTTTCTACATATGTACATGCTATTTCGGTTCCTCTCAATAATTTTCTACGCCCGTGTTTCACTATTAAACATCAAAGCTGGTACTAAAATACTGTCAATAATAATTATCTCAGATAATTATAATTCTATTCGGTTTTGGAATTTCTCTTTACAAAAAATATTATTTGAATCACAACCAAATGCATTTTCACATCTAAAACATTGTTCCTACACATACTCATCGTTGCTGGGCATCGAAATCGAGGATCCCATCACCATTTCAACGTTAATAAGGCTGGAAAGCGAAGCTGGGCTGTGGAGTTTGTTTTAAGTAAGTGATCCGTTGCACACCAGCAAACTTACCGTTGTTCTAGATCCGTTGACACACCTCAAGTGAGACGATCGAAGCACACCGATAAGTTTATTTTACCTTTTTTGAAAGAATGGATATCGTATTCTTATCAAGTATCATTAAAACCTCAAATACTAGGCGGAAGAAATGCCTGTGTCGTTCGAGGGGAATAACACAGCACGGGGCTCGAACCGGCGAACTTCCGTACGAAATTTAGTGCGTTGCCGCGCAGTCGTGCACCTCATTTATGGTACGAGTATATGAATAGTTGAGGCTCAAATTTATATGAGTAATTCGAAGCTCATGGAACTTTAATACATGTAATTATTTGGGGAAAAAATATCTTCGGCTGGAAAAAATATATTGATATAACTCGAACCGGCGACCTTCCACATTAAAGTTCAGTGCGTTACCATGCGACCATATACGTCGTAATATATTAAAACTTATCTAGTAGATAAATAAATAAATAATAGGTTTATTGATAGCAATATAGTATGTACAGATTATATTTAAATAACACTTCTAAAACACATAAATCGCAGATAATAAATTAAATACAGAAGCTATCAAAAGGTCTGGGCTCATCTAATAGCATCCCCTTGGCCAAGATACACCCCACCAATATAGGGCGAACCCAGCCACGGGGACACCAGATGTTTTTCAGCCCACACCCTAGTAGGATGGATCATCACCGCTACTAAAAAATATTTTATTAAATAAGTAAATAAAATATTTTTTCCATTGTCATACCTCATTTTTATTTATTTTATTTTTATTTATTTATTTATTTGTTAATATAAAACTTAACAAAAGCCTTTAAACTGTATCATATCATGCAGCGACTCGCCACATTTTGGCCACGTGGCAATCCCTGATTGCAATGGATCGAAAACACCCACAGGTCTCGTTTCATGTTTCTCTTTGGTGAAATAAAAGCGAATTTAGTCCAACAATGGCCACTCGAGTTCCCCTCCCATTGAGAATCCCAATGGTGGAGAGCCAACCCATTGTCCTCTAGTGCCATTACAAGTATTTGACCTATTTTGATTGGTTTTGACGCTCTTTTGGTCTCCTGATGTGGCAATATTTAGACTGGCTGAAACAACAATTTAGTTCCAGATGGTTAATATTAAAAAAAATATTATTTAAGAATCTTTTAGATATATAGTTTTGTATTACACCCAATATATTTAAAAAATATATATAATACAGTCTGGTGGGCTTATAACCATATGGTAATCTCTTTCAATCAACTGGAAAAAAATATTAAGAGGTTTTATATGAAAATCAGACTGGAAACGTTTTTTCAAAAAAATCTATACTAACAAAAATCGAACACACAGTCCCCGGAGTAGAAGACAGATAGTTTGCCAATTAGGCCACGGAGGTCGTCAAGGTTGAATAAAAAATAATTTGCCCTGATTAATTACATATTTATATACCCCCACGTCATTTCCCTGTCGGGACAGGCAGAGAGG
This sequence comes from Odontocerum albicorne, assembly GCA_949825065.1. Classification (NCBI taxonomy): domain Eukaryota; kingdom Metazoa; phylum Arthropoda; class Insecta; order Trichoptera; family Odontoceridae; genus Odontocerum; species Odontocerum albicorne. The sequence continues at coordinate 32,546,110 of OX463853.1, read as the reverse complement.
ACAGTAGTGAAGATAATTTCTCTAACTCAGTATGTATCCTTCGCCTCTTCCAAATCCACACACATTCTAATAAAACTCCTACGATTTCTCTGACTTTCTACGTTTCCGTCTTTCAAAATATTTGATTTTGATCCAACTATACTTTCCTTGATCTTCCTCTACCACGCCTTCCACTCATATTTGCACTATACATTTGCATTGTTACAATTTCTTCATTCATTCGTGGACATGCCCAAAACATTTCAGAATGAACTTCTCCACCTTACTAAACACAACCGTTTTAAGTTCATATCCATCCCTAATTACTTAATTCCGTATTCTGATGCACCCCTTTCATCTTCTTAATGCACGCCTTTCAACAACATTTATTTGGAACCTTTCAGTCTTTTCAGCATCAGTCTGCGTAATAAACAGGCAAAAATTGCTTCTTTTAAAATTGTCAACATTGCAAGCCATCTCTATGTGATAGATTGGTAACAGTTCTAAATGCAGTTTGTAAGTGTGGCCCTGATGAAACGTTGCGGTTCCCTATTCCGTGCCCTATGGCAGTTTATTTCTATAATGTTGCGGTTCCCTTTTCCGTGCCCTATGGCAGTTTACTTCTATACCTGAATTTTTTGAAACTGAAACTTTAATCCATCAAAAAGCACCCATGTAATGTATTGTTATATTCTTTTATACAATTGTTCAAATAATCCTACTGTGATAAGGTATAAATAACAATGTTACGTGTAGATACAAAATTGTAACAGGTTTCCGAAAATTTTGAACTTACCTTTTTAAATTCTCTTACTTGGCGTAGTTCATTTTCCCAATGATTTAAAACACAATTCTGAGAAAGATTAGTGATTTTTATAACGTCGCACCTTTAAATTAAAAAAAGTTACAACGTGGTTCATAAGCAGAGGGAGAGCGAGAAGTAAGGAGCTTTTAGTGATATCCAAATGAGTAAATAACTGATAACAATGTAGTGGGTTCGAGTTCCGAGCTGGAGCATCATTGAGGAGAATCTGCTCTATAAACGGCACTATATAAAAAGCAAAGATGTGCATATCCACGCGGTAAGGTACTGGACTTCCGTGTGGAAGTTCGCCGGTTCTAACCCAGCATTGTGCCTTTTCCCTCGAACAGCACATGCATTTTTTCCGATATATTCCGATCGTCTCACTTCGTTGTGCCATCGGATCCAGTATGGTGAGGCCGGTGAGTGTATTTATTTAACACTTTATTGCAAATATAATATGGCGGGCTTATAGCCAGGCGGCAATCTCTGCCAACCAACCAGACAAAAGTAAATGAAGCAAGTTACTTAAGTGGTCGCAAAAAAAATTCAAATGACTATCCACCCCCACGAATCCATGAATACATACGTGACACCCACAAAGACGGGCAATCACCAGAACATTCCTTTTCATATAAAGTTAGTTATCATCAATCAAAGGAAAAGGAAGGGATGATGGAGAGGAAAGAAAAAAATCAGGAATGAAACACGTCATATTACTGACTAGAAATTAAGAGTTTTTTCAGTCACTTTTTAAAGCATGCCAAGTACTCTTACAAGGAAGCATGCCAAATTCTAACTGATGGAAATGTAAGAAGTATGAGAAATAGGAGAGCAGGTAAGACGAAGCGTATGGATGTGAAAAAGGCAAGACCTGTGTGCACGGATTGAAAGGTTTGAAGATCTGTCCTTTCTGCCTATCTCAAAAGTGACATGGTGTGATGTAATGGACATATTATTAATAAATATATTATATCTCCATCATTTTTCACAGGCAAAACTACAATGTCTTGATTTAAATTACTTCTTACGTAGTATAAAACAAAAATAAAAATTCAAAATTAACCAATCAAAACAATCGAACATACTTGTTAAAACAATAGAAAACAAAATGTTACCAGAGTAAATAAATTTTCCGCTTGGGTAAGTACCCGTTATTAATGTTTGTAAATGTATTTTATTTATTTGTTGGCAATACCGCGAAACAAATGAACATCGTGTTTTAAACTGTCCGCATTCATTTGTTTCGCGGTTATCTGTAATTATCTCTAATGTATGGAGAAAATGGGGAGACTGGGGTAGAATAAATTTTATGTAAATTTGTCTAATTGCCGGCGGCTGCTACTGGTATTTTGAATAAATAACGGCAAAGTTAACAGCGAAATGTATTTTCAGCTCCGCTTTTGAGTTATGGCTGAACAGAGCTTTTGAGAAATAAATATTTTCTGTTTTGAATTGTTTTTGAATAAAATTTAGACTTCTTTTTCTCTCATTTTAGGTGTTTCATTTGAAATTAACGACGAACAAACGACTTTTGCTTGAATTATTTTTTTTCGTTTTGATTCAACTTTAATAATTGTTTTATTTTATTTGAATTCTCCATCACTTTGATGATCTACGTGGCCTAGTTGTTAAGTAAAACGCTTGTCTCCCAAACTAGAGGTTGCGAATTCGACTCCTGATGGCACCCATATTTTTTTAAAAAGGATTCCAGTCTGGTTTTCCCTTAAGACCTCTATAACACCTTTCTGGCTATTTGGAAGGTATTGTCACATGGCAATAAGCCCGCCAGGTTGTACTGTATACAACGTAAGTGTAATGCGATACAATTCACTTAGATAATTTTCGCTCAGATGGCGAGTAAAATATTTATTTTATTCAATTGTAAATAGTACAACGTGGCGAGCTAATTCATAATATCAATAAAATGACAATTTATATCGCGTCGTTTAGAAAGTAGACTCACCTCAAGGGGGTTTAAATATTGTAGCCATGTGGTAATCTCTTTAAACCAATCAAAAGTACAAGCATGTTACAGATGATGTAAGCGAAATAACAATGCACTTTGATAATTTTCGCTCAAATGGCGAGTAAAATATTTTTGGAATTCAACTGTGAGTATTGGTGAGTTAATTAATGATAATAATTTTAGGACAATTTATATCGCGTCGTTTAGAAAACAGACTCTCTTCAAGAGTGTTCTAAATATTGTAGGCATGTGTTAAAAATATGTAACAGAGGATGTAAGCGAAAAGAAACGTCGAACTGTTACCAATTATAAATATTTTTATTAAACTGGGTTCCAACGGGAATTGAACCTGGGTAAGAAGACAGGCGTCTTAGCAACTAGCCCAAGGAGATTATATATGTGTGTATCTTTATTTTTATTCAAATAAACATTTGCGTCTTATCGCTCTTATGTCGGTCACATTATTATTTGTCAAACTTCCCCATTCTTCTCAAAGTGACATTTAATTCCTTTAATTCGCCCCTCTTTCAACAGATGGCACTGCGCATGCTAATTCACGCTCTTTCCCTGCCTCCCCATTCAACTTATATTACGCTCCCTTCTCTTCCTCAACTCCAGAATGGCTCAAAACCAAAGGCGAGAGGGTTGTCTTTGGTCTTGTTTGTTGTTGGAAGTAGCTGGAAACAGTTTTGAATATTTAACAAATATTTACCGAGGCAAAAACGAAGTTAATGGGCGCTACTTGGCATAACAAGTAGCAGGTAGATTCGAGTTGAGGCAACAATTTATTTTCCCGGCGCTTTTTGATTCAATTTATATCGTTTTGAATAACATTGCTGATGTATTTTGCAAAATGTTGAAAGCATGATGTTATTTTATGTTGAAAATGTATAGTTTCCATTTCTCCATTGATTTTTTTTTATTAACATGATGTTTTTGAATGATAAATGAGCCTTCTTGTTCCCATCACATTTTCTACAGTATGTTTATTTTTATTTAGTTTAAAAATTTATTACCAACTTATAAACTTAAATCTATCATTTTACATCTTGAAACTAACATTTTCATTTTTATTCCCTCTAACAATTCTTAAATCTGCCCTTAACGTATAAAACATATAGACAAAGAAAATCAGATGTTCTCAGCTTTTTAAATATTTTTTGTTAGAAAAATGGAACCTTTGTATTGCATATATTATTTACAGTTAAGATTGTGGAGGTTTTAAATACATTATTATTTGTTATTGTTTTGTCAAACACTGTTTATTCAACTTCATGTAACGGTATAACCCTACCGGTTTCAAGGTTTTCACCAGGGGAGCACAAGACTCTCTTCGTATTACACATTATTTAGATATTTCCATGTTTGTTCACAAATGTTTATTTCGTGTTTATTCACAAATTATTCACAAACATTTATGTTATTATCATGACAATGCATAAAAGCTCCATTCTGTGTATATACAGAACTATTTCACAAATCAATGCCTGTGTCGTAGTGGTATGTATCCTTAATAAACATTTTCAGATATTTACCGAAAATGATCAAAATACATTTGAAAAATAACACTGTTCTTTTGCATCCTTAAACATGATTAAATTCCGAACTATTACACACAGGAGGCACAAAACTCAGTCACAGCCGAGCGGGTATAGAAAAAATATCTGTGGTATATCTACACGAGTGAGTTTGTTGTTTATGGTCTATAGCTTTAGCCTACTCAGTTTCTGCTTGAATATAATCGACAAAATCTTCGACTCCTGGTATATATTGACAGACTCGTTTGAGGAGTTATTAACTGTCCAGCGTTACTATTCTAGAAAGACTATTGTTAAATGTTCCTAATAATTACATACACTGCGCCGGAAAGAACAGGTGTCTCAGTCATTATGTATATTGGAAGAACCTTTTGAACATGACTGCTTCGGATATTGACATATAACATTGACAAAACTAAAAGAAAACTTTCCTCTATGACTGGGGACGTTGGAAAGCACTCATCAAGTTATTTAAGTGACTATTAAAAATGTTATTTTTTTAAATATGTATTTGAAACTTCTAATTTAATTGGGATTACCCTGTATTGTGAATAAAAATAATAATCCAACTATATCATCATCTCGACATCATAATCATGTTCAACTCCTCTTCACAACTATATCATCATCTCGACATCATAATCATGTTCAACTCCTCTTCACAAGTATATCATTATCTCGAAACCATAATCATGTTCAACTCTTCTTCACAACTATATCCTCATCTCGACATCATAATCATGTTCAACTCCTCTTCACAACTATATCATCATCTCGACATCATAATCATGTTCAGCTCCTCTTCACAATTATATCATTATCTCGAAATCTCATGTTCAACTCTTCTTCACAACTATATCCTTATCTCGACATCATAATCATGTTCCACTCCTCTTCACAAACTCTACATTCGTATCAGTAACTCACTCACATGCCTATTTTCATTGTATACAGTACAACCTGGTGGGTTTGTTTTTATGTGGCCATCTAATTCAACCAAGGCCACGGAGGTCGCTATTTTATATTCGAGAATTTAATAAAAAAAATCATTTCAAGAATACTTAAATCTATTTCAAATATATAAAGCACATATATAACGAAAACTCCGAATGCTCAAGGGTTATTCAATACCTTTTGACATTTCATCAAAATTATTGATACCTTTGTAGTGCATATGTTAAGTTATTTAGATTTTTTGTAATTTTTTTTTGGTAATCGAATGTCATTACGACTTCTCGTGGGGTAATTATTAACCTATTTACTGTACATTTGTCCTTTTCGGGTATATTTTGGCTATAAATTATTATTTATCTTGAAAATATGAATTTATTCATAAAATACCATGTTTGTTTACCGTACATATATCTAGTTTAGTGTAGAATGAACGTTCAAATCGTCGAGTTCTTCAACGGCGATAAAACAATGCAACTATCGACCATCTACCAGGAACCCTCTTACAAAGTCTAAAAAGAATGACTAGTTCCTTTATTTACATTTGCTTGGTCAAAAGATATTGCCATCTGGCAATAAGACCGGCAGATTATTTTACAATAAAGTGTTAAATAAATAAATAAAGCATCTCAAAATTCGTTTCTTACAAATATCACATATTATTTGTAATTTGTTTTATCAAACACTGTTTATTCCACTTCATGGCTTTCACTTCATCATCAGGGGAGCACAAACAAGACTCTTGTTTGTGCTCCCTTGATGGTGAGGGGAAAGTCTTGAAAACGGTAGGGTTATACCGTTACAAAAAAGTGGAATAAACAGTGTTTGATAAAACATATTACAGTATCCTTAAACCTCCACAATGTTAATGCCTTAACTATAAATAATATTGTATATCACATAATATATTTGTCAAACACGCATTTATTCCATATCTAATCATTATTGGCTTTATAGATTATAAAACTTTACATTATTCGCAACGCACGCATTTCTACCATATTTATTATGTAAATAAAACATAAATATTAATATTTCATAATGGATATTATGTTTGTACCGGTAGTGTTAAAAAAACCTAAACTAAATAATTATAATTGCTTTTAAAAATGCAACTCACTGGATTAAAGTGTGCTGGGAATGTAAATTCAATTAGACGAGTCGATAAAATCTGTAGGCTGCATGTTTAAGTGGCAGTGACGTCACCAAGCGTGACAGTTCCCATGACAACGATGGCGTTAATTAGTTTACTTTGTTTTCACATTAACAGTGTGACAAACAACAATTGTTTAGCTAGTGACAGCGAAAACAACGCGCCATGCATATATTACTCGCTACAATTCATTCGTTATAAGTGAATACTTATTTAATATTTATCAAGGATGAAAAATGTATTTTGTCTTATTTTACATTTATATACAAACATATCATCACGCTGTATTCCTTGCGGGGTAGGCAGAAATAATGCATCTCCAAACTTTTCTTTCCAAGCAAACAACTTTCGTCTCATCCATACTCACACACCCATTCATGCACAATTTCTTGTATTCATACTTGCCGCATTATCTTCTTTCAAAATTACCTCATTTCTTCTTATGAAGTCTGAGGGGTTTGATTTCGCGTGATGTATACATGTGTAATTGAGAGTCACTGTTTGTCAGGTTGATGAGAATGTGCAACGGGGTTTTATATGTATAATTAAAAATCGGAAAGAAGTATTGATTTATTTTTTCATGCTATGTGCCCTCAGTGAGATACAGGCAAAAGCCTAGTTTACTGTGGACACGACAAATGAAAGGCAACAAACCCAAATCCAATAAAATTGTGTCCAAATTAAATTACCTGTTGTTTTTTCACAAATGGTGTATACCTATTTCTTGTCATGTGTAAAATAAATAATATAGAAATAAATAAATGAAATCTGGCGAATTTTATCCAAGTATGTTTTCCTCGGTCTCTCCTGCAATTTTTACATGTATACTCTCCACATGTCTAAACCATCTTAAAGATTCTGTGTTCAGCTTGCTTAAAACATCCATGCTTTAATTTCTGATGTCTCCATTCCATCTTCTTTCATAGATTGACATTCAATATTTGTTTCTATATGCACACATTTCCACAGAATTAATCTTACTTTTAACATTCTTCTTCCAAGTTTCACTTCCATACTTCCAAGTTTCACTTCCATACGTCTAGGTGGGTATCAACATAATATTATGCACCACACCTCTTTATATAACTATTAGCCTTAATTTCGGTACCAGTTTAACCCGATCCTATAAAAAGTCTCCATCCCATATTTTTTTAAGAAGATTTAATTAAAAAAAATAATAACAATCGGAACAATGAGTATTCATGTTTCCCTGTGAAGTGGTTCATAATCAATATCGGAAAACTGGTTTAGCAAGGTCATTCCGCAGTACCGAAACCAATCTTAATTAATTACTACGTAAATAATTAATATTTCATGAAACAAAAGTTTTACAATGAACAACGGGTTTGCAGGTTTTCCTGTTCGTAAGATGTTTATGAATAAACAGGTACATATATATCTCCTTATGCTTAAGAAGTAGTAACCAGAGGATATCTATGACTTCGGTCATCATATTTATTCTTTCAAAGAAGGAAAAAAGAGAGAGAAAACATGCTGGTGGGTAACGGCACACTCACTTGAAAAAAGGCAAGAAACCCAGCATGATGATATTTATATATTTATTTAACGTAAAATAATGATTCTGGTGCATGTTGACAATGTAACCTCGTTTGCAATTTGGAGAGCATTTATAATGAGACAGCAATATATCCCTTTGTGACAGCTTAGAGTTAATGCGGGCCTGCATGCACTGTGACAGTTCGCCCACAGATGCTGAACGACAGTCATTTTCATTTTTATATAGTCACTAAAATATTACACTTATAAAGTACTCTATCCTTATTCACTCTGCAATCCAATCTCGTATTGGAGCTGCACTCCCCCTTAACATTTTCTGTGATTATTTCATAAATAATATCTGATTCTTTTGTTTCACATTACAGACATTTGTACGGTTTTGACAGCTAAACAACATGATCGCCATAGCAAATATTATACACATTTGATAGTTGCTTTACTTTGAACTTGTAAACAAATATTAATTATGATTAGTGAGGATCTAACACTGACCCTTCCCTTCTTAAGTTTATAGATTTCACATAATTTTTATTTCTTTATTTAAATTAAACTCTTTTTAACAAAAATAATAAACTATAAATTAAACTCCATTAGATTTGATAGAAATGCTACATTGATGTTTTTCTTGCTAGTAATACAGTGTACATAACTTATTTTGCTTTACCATAATATAATTATGAATAAATAAGCTTGTTGTATGTCCGGGCTTTCCCGGGATTTTATCTAGGCTTTTAAAATACTCCGGATTTCAGTTTCAAAATGTATGGCGTGAAAACTTGCACACCACGAACCAAGAAAAAAGGATTCAAGTTGCTCATAGGTGAAATGGAATGACCAAGTAAAGGAAGCTAGTGACACAGCTTTGATAATAATATAATTAAAGATGGCAGGGGATAGAGAAGAGTAGAAGATAATTGTTAGTGAGTCGTGTAGTTGACCAATGTTAAGAGGTCTTCAGTCATGGATAATATAAGAAAGAAGATGAAACGCGTCGGCGACGTATTGAAGAGGTAAAGTGTCCCATAAGTTGTGAAGTATTTGCCACCCAAACAGTTTGACAGCGAGCGCGATGCAATACGAGGATGCAGGGCCGCCGGGCATCGGACAAGCGCGGCTTAATGCACAATGCATAAATAATGCGACTAAATGACAAAGCTCCATTTCAAGCATTGTGTGGCATGGTTTGTGTTTCGCTGCGCGATGGGCGGCATACGTGGTTTTGCCGGGAGAGCCTTTGGAAAGGGTCGGATTATCTCTAAAGTGCTTGATCGATATGAGAGATATATATTCTTTTCAAACTTATAATTATAAAAGGACAATTTATACAGCGTCGTCGTTGATGGGCATCGTAGTCGAGGATCTCTTTGCCATTCCAACGTCAATTCAGTCGAAACGCATAGCTGTGCCGTGGAGTTTGTTTTTAAGTGAGTGGGTCGTCGTACATCAGCAAACTCACCAACCACACTTCTTTACTATATCCGATGGCATACCTGAAGTGAGACGATCGTAACACACCGGCATGTTTTTTACCTCATTTTTTAAATAAAAGACATGCCCGAAGTCATAAGTATTCTTATACCTTCGAATACTAGGCGAAAAAAATACCCTTGTCATTCGAGGGGATTACCATAGCGCGGGGAACCGGCAACCTTCCTCACGGAAGTTCAGTGTCTTACCACGCGGCCATGCACCTCATTATATGGCGGAGATTAAAGAGCTTAAAAAGGATAGGAAGATGGTAGCTGCGGCCATTAGATAAGTTACATACCCGTATCTGCATATGTTCAGAAAAACATATTTAGTAAATCGCAGAAAACTTTTAAGGGGAAGATGAACTACAATGAAATCTTTGTAGATCTTCCGATATGTGATATTAACACATTCGTCTTTAACTGGAATGTAGTTTATGTGTATAGTGCTCATATATGTGTATAATCAATCATACATTTTTATAAGACCTCTCTCAAAAATACATCATGAGAATCGTTATTTTAAATATACAAAATTTTCTTCACAAATTAAAAAAAACATATTTATTACAACAAAAAATATTTCTGCAAGAGAAATAAAACGTACAATGTTTCTGAAACAATATAATTAGTTACAATTTAAAGCTTGAATATAAATAAAAACAAGCATAAAACAATTGATTATAATTAGGGATTATTTAATATTTTTGTACCTTATTTTTGTGTTGGACCTATTGTGGTCTACCAAGTGATCTTCTTCTGTGTTTTTGGGTATGCCTTTAAAGACATATTCAAGCCTACTTTTGCGACTTTGTATCGTTGATAATAATTGGTAGTTTAGTCAGTTTTCGAGCTTATTCGTTGAATATCAGTTTATACACTCTTGCGGTCTGTTTTTAGCTAAGTGTACAGCACCGGTACAAATACTGTAAAATAGTTGGATGGCTGCCGCTTAATACTCGTAGATTCCGGTTTACTTCTTGTGTTTTTGATGAAAAGTAGCAGGGTGAGGAGATTCCTCTTTAACAGGTAGACGTTTGTCGTAAATAAAACACAGTAGACGTTCCAGAAACTGAGAATGTATTTTGCAAATTTTTCGTTCCTTATGTGCAGCCCATCACTCATCGTAAGCCCATTTATTCGCCCGTGTATGTCATTACGGCTTACTAGATACTTGCTAGATACCATGTATACCGCGCGCTCTCCTGCATGCATGGGCTGTCCGATTATTTATAGTGATTATTACGAAGGCCACGCATAAGGAACATTTCATTACAATAGGTACATATATTAACCCTACAATATTTACACAGCAATTACACAAATACAATCATACATTTTAGGTGACGCATACGTCCGATACAATAAGTATATTTTGTATATGATACAATCAGTGGCGGCCGGTGGACTAAATAATTGGGGGTTCACCAGAGTAGGTATCCAAATACCAAATAATATAAAGAAAAAAAAATTACATACCTATTTATACAGAAGTTCTATTCTCCGCTCTTTTTGTTTAGCGAAGACCTCAATGACCCTTTTGTTGAAATCAGGTATAGACTGAATTAGCTCTTTTTCGATGCTTAATATTGATAAAGCATTCAGTCTGTCCTGGCTCATTGTATTTCTCAAAAATGATTTTATCCTTTTTAACGTAGAGAAACACCTTTCACTCTCAACAGAAGTCATTGGAATAGTGCATACGAGTTTAATTAACTTTACAGTCTGAGAAAAATCTTCTAGTAAACCAGTATTATAAAAAAGTTGCAAAATAGACATTGGCAAAATCATCGCGAGCATAAATTGCACTAAGTTCACCTTTTAATTGAACTTTATTTAAAAAATCGTATGTTTTTACCGTCAAAACAAAATCATGTTCGGGAATTTTTGACCTATACTCAGTAAATTTTTCGCAATAGAGTAATTTTGCCGCAGTTAAGTGATCGCTGAATGCAAAACGTTGTTTCATTTCACACAAAATTGTATCGCAGACTTCTTTACAAATAACTGACTTTGAGGTTTTTATTCGTTTAGTCGGTGGTTCAAAAAAATTATCCGTAGAGTTACGCACATTTTGAACACATTTTTCAAACTCACTGATATTGTTACGAATTATAACGGGATCTAAATTCCTAAATTGCCATTGTTTAAATAAAATATCACAGTGTGGCATAATTTTTTGGAAAAAACTCAACCAATAAAGAAATGTTTCATCTGTAAGATAGCGCAAAAGCATATCTGCTTGATTAATTGTCTGGTTATCATTATCGGATGCCAAAATGGTTTCCATACACTCAATTAGAGATTCGCGATTCGTGCTAATAGTTTTAACTGTTCTGATGTTAAAATTCCACCTCGTTTGCGGAACTGATGGAATTTTGCGTTTTACTATTTCACTTAAAATGTCTGTACGTTTAGATGAACGCGAAAAAAACTTTGGAAATGTTTGTAAGTTCGAGAAAAACATCTTTACTTCTCTATTTTGAGACACACTTTTTTCGACTATTAAATTTAGTTGATGAGCGTAACAGTGAACATAATGCGCATAAGGAAACATATTTTGAATTTTTGTCCGAACTCCTCCAATTTGACCGCTCATTACTGCAGCACCATCGTAACATTGAGCGATTAATTGCGTCTTAGATATATTTAAATTATGTTTTTTGATCTTTTCTGAAAGGTGAGTTAAATCGTTAATGCCGCCAATTGTCCAAGCTGAATCAACATCATAAATAAGACACGGAAAACAAAATAAACTATTGAGTTTTTCACATCCACAGAGCCATGAAGCTTTATTATACATCCTCTTGTTAAAGGAACGAATAAATTTTTTAGCACCAGATTTACACTCTTGTTTTATCACAAGTTCGGGTCTAGGAGGACCGTTTTTTTTATTGTCACTTTGTTTTCAAAGCTTGACTTATTTTTTTTAATATTTTCCACAGTTATAATATTCATGTTTATTAATTTACGCAAACAAACACAATAAATAATCCAAATTGTTATGTTTATCTTGCAAATGGCTCGTAATAGTATATAGATAGGTAGAGAAAAGTTTACGTGCGCGACGAAACTGAAAAAATGTAATAAAACACAACTCATGTTATACTTAAAGTAAAGAAAGAAAGTCGCTACCTAATTAAGCAAAAACGTTTGTTAATTTGGAGACATATACTCGCAAAGACATATGTACTAAAAAGACGCCCCAGTTTAAACGTTACGAACAAATCATCCCTTCTCTGCGGTGGTCATATTTAAAAAAAAACTTTAAATTGATGTATTACTATCCCAGCGAACTGTCATTCTGAAGCTTTCGGGATCACTCAGATATCTCGTGCAGTGCTCCAAACATAGGTAAAATTCCTAGAAATCCCCATACAAATATAGCTGTCTCAAGATTTTCTGTGCTCTTTTAACTTCGAAACATTTCTATGAACTTGGAGCTCGATCTATAACGCACGCAGAATCCAACATGCTCGCAGATTGCGTCCAGATGCAAAACACATGTATACAACAAATGAAGTCTAACAAATTGAGTTGCATATTGTGATGAGCCATGTCGACATAAATATATATTATTTTTCATAAATATTGTTATGATAATATACATATTTTCGCTATACTTCTTTAGGTGTTTATTGTTATATAAATTCAGTAGTTCGACGCACGAGCGCACTAATGAGCCAGCCGCCACTGGATACAATAAGTATATTTTGTATAGTATTGTATATTGAATTCGATTATCGAAGCTCGAGGAGGTGAAAGTTATGTGTTTGGATATAAATTTTGAATATGTTTAAAGATGTATAGTCATTTGAATCAGTCGTGTTTTTTTTCAGCCTTCATTAAAAAAAAAGCTTTTCAGATTCAGCCCTGATTCTCGTCAGCGAATATCTGTGGTTTCAGTTTAGAATCGGCTCGTTCAGTTTAGAATGGAGGGTAACGCGAATTACGAGTAGTGTCGAGAGAGAGACAGACTCGATACTTGTGCAGAGTGCGGACGCAACAAAAGGAGCTTTTTGCCAAGCGGGGCAGGCGCTAACTACAGATGACGGGCGAATGCAAATAGTTGCCGCTGAATGTTGTTGCTAATGCAGATCTGGCTGCGGTTAACAGCACAATGCGCATCGCTGGGATGTTTCAGTTTCTATCTGTAAACGTTTGTTAAATTATAGAGAACAGCTTTGTGTCAACATGGACGTAGCACTGCGGAATATTTTATTATTATTTATTTTAACACTTCATTGCGAAAAAAATCTGGGCTTATAACCAAATGGCGATCTCTTTCAATCAACCAGACAAATATTCAAATTATTATTGATTTTCACAAAATTCATGAATAACTGCAAAAAAGGGAGATATCATCAATTAAAGAAAAACGGAAAGGAAAATCGAGAGTGACATTATTGACTTGAAATAAAATTTTCTCAATCGCTGTTTAAAACTTTCAAGTTTTAAACAGCGATTGAGAAATCAATATTTCAATATTTGTGAAATATCACAAATATTGATTTTTTAAAAACTATAATGGTTTTTTTACAGGCTGGCGAAAAATTCTGGAAGTTTTGAAATGAAAAGTGGACCAAAAAAGAGATGGATTTTTTTTATCTTTTAGATTTTTTTAATTTTTCTTGTAAGTGTATTATTTATGACAGCTCTATTGTGCCCAACAACAGAAAATCTAGACGTAAAATACACTGTTAGGTAATGTCGTGAAAGAAGTACACACTCCATCTCCAAAAGGTAACAGTCTTCAAAATAACTTATTTATGTATCTGAGAACTCTCATATCATAATTTGCGCTTCGCTCCAACATTAGAACCGATATGCTTGCATGGATGTAAAACATAGACCGCGATCATTAAGAAAATCAACAGATGGTGTTCAAGTACAAAATTCTACGTAGGTTGGTCCAATACAGGAAAATGAACGTTGGGGTGTCCGCAAGAACCTGTGGTTTAAGAGTTCAATTTCCGATAATTAAAAAAAAACATTACAGTCTCATTTGCACTTATGTTAAGGTCTTTTAAACATATATCTGGGTACTAGGAAGAGATTGCCACATGACAATAAACCTACTAGATTGTGTTGTTTATTTTATTTATACATGGCAAGAAATTCTATAAATACACAATTTGCGAAAAAACAACAGGTGAAAAAAACGATCCAAACAAAGTCAAGTATAGATCCACTATGCAAAATACAGGATATGTCTGATATTGAAATATAGTATAGATCTAATATAGATCCCAACAAAATCTAGTATAGATCCACTATGCAAAATACAGGATATGTCTGATATTGAAATATAGTATAGATCTAATATAGATCCCAACAAAATCTAGTATAGATCCACTATGCAAAATACAGGATATGTCTGATATTGAAATATAGTATAGATCTAATATAGATCCCAACAAAATCTAGTATAGATCCACTATGCAAAATACAGGATATGTCTGATATTGAAATATAGTATAGATCTAATATAGATCCCAACAAAATCTAGTATAGATCCACTATGCAAAATACAGGATATGTCTCTGATATTGAAATATAGTACTCGTATACATCTAGTATAGATCTAAACAAAATCTAGTATAGATGCACTATGCAAAATACAGGATATGTCTGATATTGAAATATAGTATAGATCCAAACAAAATCTAGTATAGATCCATTATGCAAAATACAGGATATGTCTGATATTGAAATATCAGATTTTGTTGTTAGTTACGTGAACGCATTAATTATTTCCGAATGAAAAGCTTATTTTTCAATTATTTTCCAATATGAAATGGAAACCGTATTAAAGCCTGGAATATGAACAATGGCGATTAATTCGGTTGTTAACATTAATTCCTATTTATTTCAGCTCTTTGAAAATATATGTTAAATATTATTCATCAGAAACTAATACATACTATTAATGAGATAACGTTTAGTTGCCCAGTTAAATTATAAATAACTATTTATAATAATATATTATTATTTAAATATTATAAAGAATGTCTTAAATTTAATTTAAATTTTACATAGGTTGGACAAATTTATGTCCAATTAAATGATAAGTACAAGAGAAATTTTTTTAATAACATTGTATAAAAAGGTGTATGTACTCGTATATAAAAGAGGCAAAATATAAGTGTAGTGATCTCTTCCTACCCCGTCAGGGAAACAGTATGATGGTATGAATATATGTATATAAAAAATAATAACAATATGAACAATGATGCTCATGCTTCTTGGTGAAGTGGCTCAGTCAAACCTACGAAGTTTATTAATGAGCTCAATTGTTAATTTATCGGAATATTCATTCAATAAGGTCATTCCGTTTGCGAGTGGTAGCGCTCTTAACAGCTCAGTCCGTGAATACGACATTGAACACAATCTTAATTTACGATGCCGTTAGTAAATGTTAGATACGCTGAAGGAAATTTCATTTTCTTGTTCTTCCTATCATTATCCCAAATCTTGAGTTATACTCTATTTAGTCAGTTCTTCTTGATAAAAATAACAATAGAAGGACAATTTACAAAACGCCATTTAAAGAAAAGACTCTTCTAAAGGGCGCTCAACCTCGGGATTCAAACCCACTATTTCAAAATAAATATACACAAATTAAGTATATAAGTTGAGTGTAAGGATAGGAAGAAAGTGGCTGCGGTCAATAGATTAGGTACTTTCCCGTATCTGCATATGTTTAGAAAAAACATATTTGGTAACAAAACTTACCGCAGAAAACTTACCAAAGTAAGACGAGCTACAAAATAACTTTTGCAGATCTTCCTATATGTGATAGTAACACATTCAGTTTAAGGTGTAGTGTAGTGTATGTGTATATTGTTCATATACGATCATACATTTTGATAAGACCTTCGCAAAGAAGGGTTATCTTCAAGAGCTTCCTTAAGCTGCACACGCCACCCATATCTCTTACATTGAGATGCAGACCATTCCACACCACAGAAACAGCAACGGAAAAAACTTTATCGTAATATTCAGCCCTATTGGATCGATTCGATATAACAAATTTATTTAAAATTTTCTTTCGCAAACTTAAGTTTCCTCTGTTTTTTTGTATCGTCCTGTGACAATTTGTCTAGTAGCATTTTTCGCCACTGTGACATCCACGTCGTCGTATATACGACTTGGTGGATGATGGAGGTCTAGCTTCATCACTAATTTTCAATGTGGCTTTCATATCTGCACATACCATCAAAATTGTCTTTCTATTCTTTTTCCACTGAGATATTCACATCTGGGCTCTTTCAAATGCTTAAATTTCTAATTTGATCTCTGAGGATAAATCCATTTTTTAAGTTGCCTATTTAATTTATTAAAATGTTCTTCGTTTGTGACGAGTAGACGTCTCCTTTCCCGATATTTTTATTATTTTACTGAAGCAATTTCCCCACGTTTTACTAACAAAAGTAATTGAATCAAACAATTTAATGGTACTTGATCATCCCTTATCCCTAAATCTGTTAGTGGAACATTTTAATTAGGAATTCAACACTCCATCCACCAGATCTACGGAGTGGGTTCCCAAAGGACCCCAGCGGGCGTAAGCGATAAATAAATACCCCTAAATACCCCTTGATTATGTGACTGGGACCGCAGACTTCTATGTTCAGGCGTCATCAACTTCTAACATGATAAAATTTATAATCCATAATGAATATTAAGATTGAGAAATAGTTTTTATTTATAAAAATTTAACAATTAAAAGTATGTTTATAAATACTAGTGAATGTGACACTTAAAGAAGAAAATGTATGTTAAAGAAATGTAAGAATATACGTTAGATAAGGTGTATTATGTAAGTGAAAGAAGTCATTTAATTGGAGGTATTTTTACAAATTATTTTAAGAATTAATAAGTGACCACTTAGTCACTGGTCTTGCCTAGTGAAGCGGTTTTCTATATCCACAAAATGGAGGGTTTTTGATATTGTTATGAACTTATTTTCCATGGTTCGCCTTTTCATTAAAACAATGCACTGTGTATAATGAAAACACATTGAATCATCGACAAATCACTTTCAATTAAAAATGATATATTTCTCGTTTCAAGACTCAAAAATTTCATTGACACAATTTCTGCGGTTTTCTTATCAAATATGTTATTCTAAACATATGTATATAAGGGAAAGTTCCTAAACTTTTGGCCGCAGCCACTACCTTTTTATACTTACTTATGTGAGTTTTATTTTGTGAGTTTTATTCACTCAACTTATGTGAGTTTTATTTTGTATGTGAGTTTTATTTATATTTATTTTGTATGTGAGTTTTATGTGAGTTTTACTTATGTGAGTTTTATTTTTATTACACTCAACTTATATGAGTTTTATTTTGTAATGTTTTTAATCTGTCAATAATAGTGAGTTCGAATTCGATTTGAATCTGTAAGAGTGCCCTTGAGAAGAGTTTGCTCTATAAACAGCGCTATTTGAATTGTCCTTTAATTATCATTATTATTGAGAAGAACCTACTCTCTAAATTATCTATATAAATTATCCTTTTTATTATTATTATTTACAATTACCAGTTTCGGATATTTTAGAGAACCACTCAGAGACTGGCATTCTGAAGAAATGTAATTTCTGTATTATTACAAAATTATACAAACAAAAAATAAAAACGTAAAAGTGTTTAATTTAAGTGCATCTATAGTTTTTTTATCTACAATTTATATTCACAGTGAACAAGCCAAAAATTAAATCGCCAGTAGCAACAAATAGGGAAGGAACACCAAACCATGAACCATGCTGAGGATGCTCTGATCCCTGTCCATACAAATAAGTGGATGTATTGATGTGAGAGGAAGAGGAAGCTCAGTTCGGTTTGGGGTGTATTAAGAGATATTCAAAGAGTAAGCACAAATAATAACATTATTAAACTTGGTCCCCTAGTGGATGTGGAGTTAGGTGAATACCTCTCAATAATAGAATGAAACGAGTCATGGGGGGGTTGATCTTTACAAGGGCGCTGGATATCATAATCGAGTAACACATCGCCAGATTTTTAATAAATTATTCTAGCTATATTTTATGCAAACATAAATTAATTATAGATTTATATTATGAGGTGAACATTTGAAGACTTGGGCAGTGGAATTACTTTTGGTGAAAGTAGGCTTTAAAATCTGAAATATGCAGATGATACGACTTTAATTGCTACATCAGACGAAATGGCCAAGCTTCTTCAAAATATGGAACACGAGAGCAAACGCATGGGCCTGGAAATCAATGAGCCAAAAACAAAGTTTATTATAAAAGACCGCAGTAGCAAACTGCCAACAAATAATTTGAATCATGGTCTAGAAGTGGTTATCGAGTTAGTTTTACTTCGGCTCCAGTATTGCTAACAATGGAACTTGCGAGGTGAAAAAAATAAATGGAATGGCGAAGAATGTATCAAAGCTGGAAAATATATAAAAGAACATCATGATGAAAATACGTCTAGTTCAGTCTCTTGTCTTTGGGATATTTATGTACGTGGACTCTGAGAGCAAGCGAGATACATATAAAAGAACCATTTGAATTATAGTGCTGGAAAAGGACGTTACGAATTCTATGGAAAGCAAGGCAAACTAATGCCTTCATTCTCCAAGCACTGAGAATCACCGACAGATTATCGACAATATGCCTTCGACGAGATAGTTTAGATATGTTTTTGGTAACTAGAAGCGTTGAAGGACAACGCACTAGTGGAAGTCCCAATGCATTGGATTGACTTAGAGATACATTGGCTCGTCGAACTGCGGAGTGAAGGGACGGATAGAGAGGAGTGACCAAGGGGGTGTCATGAGAGTCATGGACTACACGACAGGATGATCAATGATGATATTTTGTGCAAAAGATATTCACGTGATTATAAAGAGTTCACTTTGTTTAAACTATCAAGAATCTTTTAATAAAAGAGAAAGTAACTCTTAACGCCCGTCCTCAAAACGACAATGTTATTTACAAATATTTTTCTTTAACTGGAATACGAACTTATGAAACTGTTTCAGGGAAGCTGAGTTAACAATCATGATAATAGTGTCTGTTGTAATATATCATAAATTGCATCATATTTTCGAAGCGATGCATTTGGCACAATATTTTTTGTTGTTAAAATAATGTTTTCCTGACAAACGCGGGTAAACAAAGAAATTATCGTACATGTTGGAGATTTGAACAAATTGATGAATTTATGCTGTTTGGGTATTTTTTCTCAGATAGTGGAAGATTTATAAGGAACGTTGAAAAACATGTAGCGATATGAAACAAATGGGACACTAATACATTACAGTATGGTCACTACCCAGATTGCATCGATTTGGTAATACTTATGCTGCAGTCTCGGACATATTTGGTGACAGTATTGACCTTTAAAAGTTCCCTTAGAGAACGTTTTTGTTTATTTGAACCATAAATCCGATACCATGGCGTGGTTCTCATTGGTTTTTTCTCTTTATTTTCAATGTCTTTGTTTTTCTCGAACTTTTCGAGATCTTTGTAAATATGTTGAAGTTTAGTTGTACGTTTTTTGTTGATTGAAGTAGATTAATTATACGTATAAATATAATATATTTCTTATTGTTTTCTTAGATCGTTTTTTTTCTTTTTGTATGTTGGGGCCTTTGATTACCAGAGACTTGACCTGTCTCAAGTTTGTATTTTATGTGAGGGGACTGATATGTACATGTGTACTGCTTTTTGGTATTTTTTCAGATATGATTAATGTAAATGCTGATAATTTAAGTGACAAGTTGTATATTTATACTCGTGCGCACTAAAAAATATAATATAAGTATTACTCTTGTGACTTTTTTAATGATCGATAAAAACCCAAAAACCCCATCCATAGTAATATGAAATAAAATACAATATGTACTCCAGCCAAAAAGCATTGAAATCTGTTAAGATTTACACAAAAATACTTAAGTACCAACTTTGGAGTATAAGGAGTGAAACGCGGACGTGAGAAAATTCTGGAAGGAACGGAACGAATACTATATGATATAAATGCGTGCATTGAGAAGAATACTTTTTGAGAATAATAAGGATGGCAATGTATGACATAATACGGAATGAAGCGAATTGGGATGACTGTGAATTTAAGACTGATGTACTAAGGAGGATGAAGAAGAGCATTCTAAGATCCGTGCCATAGTAAAACTCTTATCTCTCAACCCGGGGATGTGAGTTCGATTTCCGTTGTACCTATTTTTTAAGAGTTATATGGTTTTATAATAAGGTTTTGATAACATCTTTATGGGTTGAAAGAGATTGCTAAATGCCAATAAACTATATTGTGTTAAATATAACGAAATAGTGCATGCATAAATACGAACGAACGAATAAAGAAAAACTAATAAAATAAAACGTGGAAGGCGTAGTAGAAGACCAAAAAATTAATGATTGTGTCAAGTGAACTATATTTTGAAAGAATCAAATATAAAAGTCAGAGGAATCGTAGGAGTTTTATGATAAGGTGTATGGATATAGAGAATGAGAAAAAATTGTATCGCGATATGACAGTGTATCTTTCTATCATCTCTGCCTACCTCAATATGGAACAGTATGACGTATGCGTTACTTCATGTATTGAGCGCCCTTTTCTACCCGAAGTACTAGAAACGAGGGGTAGATTCACGCATATGCCGACCGCCCCGGGTGCCTTGCAATTTGTGATCTACCAACGAACTAACAAATCTATATCCAAAAGCTTAGTCCTTTAAAACTCACCCTTATTACTTCAACACCGAAACACAATTTCCCTTTATCAATCACAATGTCTTTGGCAATTCGTTTCAATTCATATTAGTGATTCTTTAGGGATAAACGTAAAGACCACAATTTTACACGTTGGTATTTTGTTCCCTTTTACTCGTGGGCATTATAACAACCCCTATAAAATAATTTACTATCGCGAAAGAGAATAAGTCAAAATGTTATTTTTAATTTTCCTATTGTAAAATATTATTCAGTTAATTTTAACTGACTTTTTGACAAACCTGCTAACTTTTATGATTGGGACATGATGAAATAATCCAAATAGGTTTTTTGAAGGGGACATGCTAATCAAACATGAAACTTGTAAGTCTTTAACTGTAGGATTAAGTAGATTTAATATCCTTGTGTTGTGGCTGACTTACAAAAGGAATATTGAAATGTAATCTGCTTGTATAGGCAAATATTTTTTTTATTCTATTTAATAGTTCATTTGAATATACGAGTATAATCAATGAATATGTGACATTTTATGATCGGAAACGTGTATACCATTGTCTCAATATTTATGCGAAAATGTGTTATTACTTATTTTGACATACACATCGTCATGCTGTTTACTTGTAGGGGGTGGTATAGAGAACAGAGTTCCAGACTTTTATATCACAATAAATATACCTTTCGCCTCATCATAAACACTCTTATACTTTTTTCATTTATTTCTATCAAAATATTATTCACTTCATCCATCCATTATTTTATTGATCTTCTTCCACCACGCTTTCAACTAACATTTGCACTGTATATATGTTTCGTTATTATATCTCAATTAATTCATTCTATATGCCCAATCTATCTCAGATTGATCTTCATCATCTTACTTAACACATCATATTCATATCTTATTACTTCCATCAGTATTCTGTCATCCATTGTCAGCCTATATATTCTTCTCAGTGCACGCAATTCTACAGCATTTATTCGGCTCATTTTAGTATTTTTCCACGTCCACGGTTTACTCTCATAGTTCAAAGTTGCTTCTAAAATGCTTTTGTGGACTATCCTCTAAGTATATTTTGATACGGTTCAATAATTGACTTTGTTTTCTATCGCTACACGCCATTCGATAACCCTCGTAATTTTTCAACTGTTGGAAATTGTTGTTATACAGTTTATGTTACAACAACAGAAAATCTCTCAAATCACATTACTTATGCATACATAATATTACACCATATCTCTTGCGAGGTAGGCATAATGAACATATCTCTGTTATTTTCAATCCATGCACACAACTTTCGTCTTCTCTATATTGATACATCTCATCATGTGCAATATTCTGTTTTTCATACCAGTGACTCGACTTTCTTTCAAATCCGGTCCACTTAATGCGGCAACTGTATTCTCAGTCTTCACTAAGTAGTCATTTATTCTTCATTCATTCTTTCCATATCTTCAAATCATCTTAACGCTTTTTTCTTTATCTTACTTAAAACAAGCATTTCCTCCATGTACTCATTTCTGTTGCCTTCATGCCGCCTTTATCAAAGATTAGCATTCCACATTTTGTCTTAATGCCTGCATCTTCGAATCATAAATCTTATACTATTATCCTTCTTTTGCTAATTCCAATCACATTTGACCCATAAGGTATTGGCAATAAAATTGCTTGGATATCTACGGAAATGTATAAGATTTAAGGTGTTTTGTAAATTTGACATCCTTGTTTTCCAATCTGATCGAAATTATTTTAACTTCCGATCCATTTGACATTAAATTGTAGTAGACAATGGTAATTATTCACTGGCGTTCGGAAATCAGAAAAATCGAAATTTGAACTGTCCCTGTTAATCCATAACCCGGTTAATGCGACCTCGGATAATCGAGATTCAATCATATTGTTGATATTTAGAAGCTTTAAAGAAGCCAGTATTGTTTTTTTCTTTAATAACATTACTGGATTGCTTGGTCAATTAAGATTTTTTTTTCATCTTTGTGTTTTTTTTGTAACACTACAATTTCGATATAAAACTTATTTTCGATCTCTAGATATCCCTGCGTATAATCAAATTCCCATCCCCCATTGGTAATATTTCTGGCCAATCATCGACCCTTCAACCTCAATTTAAGAATTAGAAACACGATACCAGCGCCGCCCAGCTCCTTGTCGATGCTATTGTTCAACTGGCATGCACCACCATACTGTGTGCAGGGGATGCAACATCATGAATTAGTAATTTGATTTTGATAGATGTCTCTGTTATTGAAAGGGTAGAAATATTTTTCTTACTTGAATGGGCTTTGGTAGCATAACTTTAGATAGAATGAATGGTTGGGTATAAAATGTATTTACCAACTAGATTATTTTAAGAGAAGTAACGTAATTTTGCTTTCAACATTAGGATATGTAAGTTAATGGAATATTGCTTTCAACATTAGGATATGTAAGTTAATAGAATCTTGCTTTCAAAATTAGGATATGTAAGTTAGTGGAATCTTGCTTTCAACATTAGGTAAGCTAATGGAATCTTGCTTTCAGCACTAGGATATGTAAGTTAATAGAATTTTGCTTTCAACATTAGGATATGTAAGTTAATGGAATCTTGCTTTCAACATTAGGATATGTAAGTTAATGGAATCTTGCTTTCAACATTAGGATATGTAAGTTAATGGAATCTCGCTTTCAACATAAGGATATGTAAGTTAATGGAATCTTGCTTTCAACATTAAGGGTATGTAAGTTAGTGGAATCTTGCTTTCAACGTTAGGATATGGAAGTTAACGGAATCTTGCTTTCAACACTAGGATATGTAAGTTAATGGAATCTTGCTTTCAACATTAGGATATGTAAGTTAATGGAATCTTGCTTTCAACATTAGGATAGGAAGTTAAACTTCGACGTGGCCAAAAGTGATTGAAATAAAATAAAACGTGATAGATATCAGATAATTACTTCGAATAAGTAGAAAAACAATGAATGATAGGTTAAGGAATAAGAACATTAAGAAAGTAATGTAGATTGAAAGAAGATGCAGTGCTTAAGATGAAGAAAGGGCATTTTAATAGTTATCTAGAAATAATGAATGCATGGGGAAATATTTACAAACGATTCTAAACATTTGGGAAGATCTATAAAAACGTGACATCACAAATTAAATTCTAAAAGAGGGGAGAGTAAAAAGTTTTTACGCGAAATAAGGTATATGGATGTATCAGAAGCGAAATATGTATACCAGAATCGAATGAAGTGGAGATTAGATCGATCTATTCAGTTCTTTAGGGACATGGCGTGATTGTGATGACAACTTTATCTAATTATTCAAACTCTTATATAGTCATATGTTATATAACATATCCTTGGAATACAGCAATAATAACATACAATAAAAAAAATTATTAATAAAAAAAAATCAGTCTAGAAATTGGTCACCCTTCAATATCTTTTCAGATGTCAACACTGAAACAATTATCTTTGTACTTTCAGTAACTGTGGACTCGAACACAAAACGACCTCATTTAATTAGTAGATAGGACGCTTATCTTCCAGCCCGGGGGTAGTGGGATCAATTCCCATTAGTGCACGCATTATTAAAAATGATTCCAGTTTGATTCTTAATTAAGTCTTCTTTAAAATAACTTTCTGGTTGGTGAGAAGAGATTATCACACGACAATAAACCTTCCAGGCTGTAATGTATGCAACAAAGTTGAAAATACAATACAAAAAACAACTTGAAATTTAAATACTTAGAGCGATTATTCAAATTAAAGAAACAACCGATAATTAAAACCTGAAATGACGAACTTTGTAGCAAGCATGCTAATCCCTGGGCCACCGCGCCGACGGCATGGTCACATGTTATATCATACACAAGAAGAAATCCGTTCTCGCGTTTATTGTTCCTAAAACTCTTTTTCTATAGCACAAGTGCGATGTTTGATGGATACATAGTTCACTCATTTGAAGCTTTGATATTATATCATATTGCTAAATTTTAATGCCGCATTATTATTTCCGATAGTAAAATGATTGCAGCCCCAATGAAAAACCTATTTCTTCCTTAAGATACAATTGATCTTTATTTGTTTAGATTTTGTGTTAAAATACCCAGAGGTTCCAGAGTATATTAGTCCATACGTGTGGCATTTATAAAGAAATGAGGGCTGTAAAGTCATCATTATCAGCATCATCATCATATAAGGGATGGCCGAGAGAACAGATACCCACTTCATTATATCCTTTCACACATCTTTCACTGACACGTCCATACACTTCGGAATGCACTCTTTTAATGTATAAAGGCTTTTTATGCTTCCTTCTTTAAAAAAATAATTAATTTCAACATGCCTCGTTTTTCTTGTTCCTCCCAAAATTCTTGTACCTTCTATATTCCTTGTATATATTATTTTTGTAAATCACGCATTATTTTTACTTGGCCAAACCACCTGAAGGTTTCTTTTTTTATCTTAAGCAATACGTCTTCTTTCAATCCTTTTATAAAATTGAAGACGTAATGCTGTGCGAAAATATTATTTTTATAATTTGCGGTTATCACTTTGGCAACATGTCGAAAGACGGAGAGAATGCCAAATTCCATGCAAAAATGATTTTGTTTTTAATTTTTATTATCCCCTATGCAACATTTATAATTTACACCCTTTTACTAAAATAAAAGAATTTATATACGAGTATATACTGTTTATCACTAAATATAGTAGAAAACTTTGTCTAAAGAAAATGCAAGAGATTAAACCTGTCGATCGTCTTGATAGTTTAATCTCTTTGCCATCGTAGCTTTGGATTTGGTTTGTCAATACTGTGGGATTGTTGAAGTGCAACAGTTTGCACACATATACCAATACACACATAGGCATATTTTATCAACAAAATGGCTGAAAATTAATAACAATCATAAATATAAGTTTATTGATAGCAACATATTGTTATACATTCAGGATACACATGTATGTGTATGTATGGTACACGTACACTCGTACTTACGAGTACACATATATCCTGAAATGACATAAATAATTTAAGATAATGGAGAAAAAAAAATTAAGATAAAAACTATTAAGGAGTGCCTGAAAAGACACTTCCGAATATCTTAGCTTTGAAACGGGATCTCGAGTGTCTTTCGAGGACTTTTGAAGATCTTTTTTGCAAGGCTTATTAATTGATTATTGTGTTCTTTTTCCTGTTCTTGTGATTTTTTTCCACGTGTTGAGGAGGATTTGTTAAGTTACACCTGTCTTATTCCGTCTTTTATACTTTGTTTTCAATTTACATTGAGTTTTTCCATTATTTGTCTTTTGTATTTTAGCGCAGTGTGCCTAGCGAACGGCCCCGTATAGTGTTGGTAACATGTTATTTTGTACGATTTAAAACCTGTTTCTTTTCTGAATTTTTTTGTCGTATTTGAGTTAAAATGTTATTATTTTTTTACATATTCTGTCAATGTTAATGTGTTGAGCACTCTCTACTGGCTCGTTTATTTTTTAATATATTCGTTATGAGATACATTTTACCGTTTACCTATATAAATAAATAAAAGATCTGGGATTATCTCATAACATTCTCTCAGTCGAGAGCCCTAACAATAGAGGGCGAGTTCGACCGCGAGGACATCGGATCAGTTTTTCAGCCCACACCCTTATAATCGATCATGAGGTATAGCACATCGTATCGTTTTTCAAGGATTAATAATTGCAAATTATGCATTGTGACTTTAATGTTTTTACGTACTAAACTATAGATTACAATTGAAAAATGAATGAAGCTGGATAATAGCGGACATAATGAGGGGCACGTGACCAAACACGTGACTGACCCGGAAACGGATGATGTATCCAATCGCACAAAACGCGTGGCGAATTTGCATCAAAACACGGCGATATTGGGAAAATTGCACGCTGAATGAGGTGTATTTTTGTAGGACGTGTACAAATTATTGTTGCTGTTTCAAAAAATATTTACCTATTCGGATTCGATTGACGTTATTGGGAATTTGCAGTGATATTTTCCGAGTAATTACCCAGTTTATAAAGTATAGTTAAATTCGTATGTTGGTGTAAAGCATTTGCTTACAAACGTTTGTGCAAAATTTATTAAAAAAATGGATTTATTTAAAAGTATAAATTTTGTTGGTTAATTCATATGCTCGTTGAATTATGAGAGATTTTTTCCTACTCAAGTCTTGTAATACATGATTAAGTGTTGTACATGGTATTTTTTACACTGTGACATTGAAATTCGAGTACATGAACCATTAAGAGCAATGCTATATAAGCTAGAAGCATTCGAAATGTGTGTCTTGGTTTATCGCATCTCAAACACTGAGATGCTGCATCAATCAGGGGTAGAACGAGAGCTCTTAAATACTACAAAATACAGAAATATGACCTATCTGGGTCATATATTGAAAGAAGAAAAATGCCACGTCCTAAAGTAAATATTGATGGATAAAATTGAGTAGAACCGACGGATAAAAGATCAATAGAAAGCGCCTGTTCTCGAATGTTGCCTCACCAAGGTGAGGCAACATTCGAGAACAGAAGATAGACAGGTTTCCAGACAGTTGAGGTGCTGTTCCATGCTACTAAATAGACAGGTTTCCAGACAGTTGAGGTGCTGTTCCATGCTACCAAATAGACAGGTTTCCAGACAGTTGAGGTGCTGTTCCATGCTGCCAAATAGACAGGTTTCTAGACAGTTAAGGTGCTTTTCCATGCTACCAAATCGACGGAGTTCCAGACAGTTGAAGTGCTGTTCCATGCTACCAAATATACAGGTTTTCAGACAGTTGACATGCTGTTCCATGCTACCAAATACATACATATTTTCTCAAGATCCCCAACGACGAGAGGAACAAGACACTGTACATCAAGAAGAAAAAGTCTTGTACTGTTTATTTAATTTAATCAATATATTTTTATTATTTTAAGCTAATGTGAGTGTAAGGCATGGTAGACGAAGACCAACAAAAGTATAATAGAATCAAGTGTATGCTAGTGTAAAATGTATACATCAAGAGGAGGCGAAAGATTTGTATCGCGAAAGGAAAGTCTAAGTGGACTTTTCTCTCTGCCTACCCCGACAGGGAGACCGCGTGAGGGTATACCTATAGGTATATTTTATACTTTTCGTGTTTTATTATTCAAGTATACTCTATTTGACATGTTTCTTGGATAAATAAGTGTATAACTTTTATACTTAAGTTTAATATATCTAACAACGATATTTTTTCGTTCAAAGGAAATAGACAATTTATATCCACATACATACCATCACGACACTTCCCAGGAATGGTAGACTGAGAGAACAAAACGCCAAACTTTTCTATCTCGACATACACATTTCGATTTCTCTCACTTCTTACTTTACTTCTTTCAAAATATCATTCACAGATCTAACCATACATTCTTTTGCCGTCATCTACTACACCTGCCACTAACATTTATAAACTATATTTGAATTATTATTTGTTTTATCAAACACTGTTTATTCCACTTTTTTTAACGGTGTAACCCTACCGGTTTCAAGGCTTTCACCTCATCATCAGGGGAGCACAAACAAAACTAAATAACATTCGAAAATGGTACCGACACACACGCTCCTAACGGTAAACATTCGGGTTGGCGACTGTGGGTGGAGGGAGGGAGGAAACAACCTCAGCGAGCAGCGGCGGGATTATTGGAATATTTCCGTTATTTTTAATTCCGTTACTTCTGATATGTAAGAATTTATTTCCGTTACTTCTGATATGTAAGAATTTGACATCGTCGATTGAAAATGCATGGTTTTAACGGTAACAATTTATCCTTAGAAGCGTGTACGTCGGCACCAGTTCGAACCGAATTTAGTCTTTTTTATGCTCCCCTGATGATGAATTGGAAGCCTTGAAACTGGTAGCGTTATACCGTTAAATTAAGAAATATAGTGTTTAGAAGCATACATGTGCAAGAGTAGCCTCTTTAAGGTAGATTATACTCAATTTAGTAGAATTTGGACATATTTTGGGTAGATTGGCCCGTACAGTGTTAAAACATAAAGGTATTTGGTATTTGAAAGCTTAATTGTGCCGAAAATGAAGAAATTTAATGTTGAAACGAATAAATTCTTCCATTATACGAGTTTTTGGGGTAACGAAATCAAATAATGTAACAAAAACAATAAAAGAGTCTCTTTATGGTAATATATAAAATCAATTAAGTTGAATTTGGCCATATTTTAAGTAGATTGACCCAAATGGGGTAAAAACTTAAAGAAATATGGTATTTCCAAGCATAAATGTGCCATAAATTAAGAAATTTAAAACAAAAACTACTAGTACTGAAACTCGACACTTTTAACTCTAAAAACTGCCATTGACGAGCCAGCCTCGACGTTAATTGTGATATTAACCGTCGAAACCCGCTAAATTTGAAAGAACATTTCTTAGTATTGTAATATACTGAAACTTCACACTTTTCATTAAACAATCTGCCATTAACAACCCAGTTTTCGAATAAATGTATAAAATCATGACAGAATTGTTATTTTTTCTACGAGTTTTCGGGTTCTTCGTCCCAAACCTCTAATTTTGCAAAATTTCAATATTTTTCACCAAAAAACTGCCATTGACAACCCAGTTTATATGTATAAAATTATCACAGAATTATTATTTGTTGTCCGAGTTTTCGTGTTTTTCATCCCAAACCTCTAATTTTGCAAAGTTTCAATATTTTTCACCAAAAAACTGCCATTGACAACCCAGTTTATATGTATAAAATTATCACAGAATTATTATTTGTTGTCCGAGTTTTCGTGTTTTTCATCCCAAACCTCTAATTTTGCAAAGTTTCAATATTTTTCACCAAAAAACTGCCATTGACAACCCAGTTTATATGTATAAAATTATCACATAATTATTATTTGTTGTCCGAGTTTTCGTGTTTTTCATCCCAAACCTCTAATTTTGCAAAGTTTCAATATTTTTCACCAAAAAACTGCCATTGACAGCCCAGTTTATATGTATAAAATTGTCACAGAATTATTATTTGTTACCCGAGTTTTCGTGTTTTTCGTCCCAAACCTCTAATTTTGCAAAATTTCAATATTTTGCGTCAATATTTCCAGCTTAAATATATTTTTTTGTTACTTTTTCTACTAAAAAAATCAATTTAATAACAAAAATGCTAGAATTATAATGAATCAAGACAAAACTGTAGAAGAAACGCATTGACGTAAATAATGATATGAAACTGCAAAATTTGTAAAAACATTTCTTAGTAATATACTAAAACTCCACACTTAGCACTCAAAAAACTGCCATTAACGACCCACTATACAAAGATATGTATAAAATCACAACAGAAATATTATTTGTTCTACGAATAAATGTACAAAATCAAAACAGAAACCTTTTCATCCCAACCCTTTATTGTAGCAAAATTTCAATATTTTTTGTCAATATTTCCAAGTGTGAATGACTTTTGTTACTTTTTGAACTACAAAAAACCAATTTTTCTAACAAAAATCGTAGAGTTATAATGAATCAAGACAAATCTGTAGAAGAAACGCATCGACGTAAATAAAATTATGAGACTGCTACATTTGTATGCACATATCTTAGTAATATACTGAAACTCCACAATTTTCACTCAAAAAACTGCCATTGGTGACTCAATTTACGAATATACGTACAAAATTACGACAGAAACATTATTTGTTCTACAAGTTTTCGTGTTTATCGTCCCAAATCTCTTATTTTGCGAAATTTCAATATTTTGCGTCAATATTTCCAAGTTTTAATGAATTTTGATACTTTTTGAACTACAAAGAAATATTTTTTTTAACAAAACTGCTAGAAGTATAATCAATCAAGACAAAACTGTAGAAAAAACGCATTGACGTCAATAATAATGTGAGACTGCTAAATTTGTATGAACCCATATCTTAGTAATATACTGAAACTCAACACTTTTCACTCAAAAAACTGCCATTGAAGTTCACGATTATATAAACAAAATCACGACAGAACCATTGTTTTTTCTACAAGTTTCCGTGTTTTTCGTCCCAAACCTCTAATTTTGCAAAATTTCAATATTTTGCGTCAATATTTCCAACTTTTCATGAATTTTGTTACTTTTTGATCTACAAAAAAATATTTTTTCTAACAATAATGCTAGAATTCGAACGAATCAAGACAAAACTGTAGAAGAACCGCATCGACGTTAATTTTGATATTAAACTTCGATATCCGCTAAATTTGTAAGAACATTTCTTACTAATATACTGAAACTCCACACTTTTCACTCAAAAAACTGCCATTGACGACCCAGTTTACGAGTATATGTACAAAATCAGGACCAAAACATTATTTGTTCTACAAGTTTTCGTGTTAATCGTCCCAAATATCTTATTTTGCGAAATTCCAATATTGTGCGTCAATATTTCCAAGTTTTAATGAATTTTGATACTTTTTGAACTACAAAAAACATTTTTTTTTTAACAAAAATGCTAGAAGTATAATGAATCAAGACAAAACTGTAGAAAAAACGCATTGAGGTCAATAATGATGTGAGACTGCTAAATTTGTATGAACATATCTTAGTAATATACTGAAACTCCACACTTTTCACTCAAAAATCTGCCATTGACGACCAAGTTTACGAATATATGTACAAAATCACGACAGAAAAATTATTTGTTCTAGGAGTTTCCGTGTTTTTTGTCCCAAACCTCTAATTTTGCCAAATTTCAATATTTTGCGTCAATATTTCCAAATTTGAATGAATTTTGATACTTTTTGAACTACAAAAAAAACAATTTTTCTAACAATAATGCTAGAATTATAATAACGAATCAAGACAAAACTGTTGAAGAAAGGCATCGACGTTAATTGTCACATTAATCTTCGATACCCGCTAAATTTGTAACAACATTTCTTAGAAATATATTGAAACTCTACACTATTCAATCAAAAAACTGCCATTGACGACCCAGTTTACGAATAAATGTACAAAATCACGACAGAAACATTATTTAATCTACGAGTTTCTGTGTTTTTCGTCCCAAACCTCTAATTTTGCGAAATTTCAATATTGTGCGTCAATATTTCCAAGTTTTAATGAATTTTGTTACTTTTTGAACTACAAAAAAAAATTTTTTTTTAACAAAAATGCAAGAATTATAAGTAATCAAGAAAAAACTATAGAAAAAACGCATTGACGTCAATAATGATGTGACTGTGCTTAATTTGTATGAACATATCTTAGTAATCTACTGAAACTCCACACTTTTCACTAAAAAAACTGCCATTGACGACCCAGTTTACGAATATGTGTACAAAATCACGACAGAAACATTATTTTTTCTACGAGTTTCCGTGTTTTTTGTCCTAAACCTCTAATTTTGCAAAATTTCAATATTTTGCGTCAATATTTCCCACCTTTAATGAATTTTGTTACTTTTTGAACTACAAAAAAACAATTTTTCTAACAATAATGCTAGAATTCTAACGAATCATGACAAAATTGAAGAAGAAACGCATAGACGTTAATTGTGATATTAAACTTCGATACTCGCTAAATTTGGAAGAACATTTCTTAGTATTATACTGAAACTCCACACGTTTCACTTAAAAAACCCAGTTTACGAGTATTTGTACAAAATCACGACAGAAACATTATGTGTTCTACGAGTGTCCGTGTTTTTCAACCCAAACCTCTAATTTTGCCAAATTTCAATATTTTGGGTGAATATTTCCAAGCTTTAATGAATTTTGTTACTTTTTGAACTACAAAATTTTTTTTTTGACAAAAATGCTAGAATTCAAAGGAATCAAACCAAAACTGTAGAAAATACGCATTGACGTCAATAATGATGTGAGACTGCTAAATTTGTAAGAACATTTCTTTGTAATCTACTGAAACTCCACACTTTTCACTCAAAAAACTGCCATTGACGACCCAGTTTACGAATTTATGTACAAAATCACGACAGAAACATTATTTGTTCTACGAATTTTCGTGTTTATCGTCTCAAATCTCTTATTTTGCGAAATTTCAATATTTTGCGTCAATATTTCCAAGTTTAAATGAATTTTGATACTTTTTGAACTACTAAAAATTTATTTTTTGTAAATGTTAGAAGTATAATGGATCAAGACAAAACTGTAGAATAAACGCATTGACGTCAATAATGATGTGAGACTGCTTAATTTCTATGAACATATCTAAATGATATACTGAAACTCCACACTTTTCACTCAA
Source organism: Odontocerum albicorne (assembly GCA_949825065.1). NCBI lineage: Eukaryota > Metazoa > Arthropoda > Insecta > Trichoptera > Odontoceridae > Odontocerum > Odontocerum albicorne. The sequence goes on along the minus strand of OX463853.1, from coordinate 32,512,756 downwards.
AAAACTGCTATTGACGACCCAGTTTACGAATGTATGTACAAAATCACGACAGAAACATTATTTGTTCTACGAGTTTACGTGTTTTTCAACTCAAACCTGTAATTTTGCCAAATTTCAATATTTTGCGTTAATATTTCCAAGGTTTAATGAATTTTGATACTTTTTGAACTACAAAAAAAATATTTTTTCTAACAATAATGCTAGAATTATAACTAATCAAGACAAAATTGAAGAAGAAACGCATCTACGTTAATTGTGATATTAAACTTAGATACCCGCTAAATTTGGAAGAACATTTCTTTGTACTATACTGAAACTCCACACTTTTCTCTCAAAAAACTGCCATTGACGACCCAGTTTACGAGTATGTGTACAAAATCACGACAGAAATATTATTTGTTCTACGAGTTTCCGTGTTTTTCATCCTAAACCTCAAATTATGCAAAATTTCAATATTTTGCGTAAATATTCCTCACTTTTAATGAATTTTGTTACTTTTTGAACTACAAAATTATTTTTTTTTATTTTAAAAAATGCTAGAATTATAAGGATTCAAGACAAAACTGTAGAAGAAACACATCGACGTTAATTATCATATTAAATTTCGATACCCGCTAAATTTGTAAGATTATTTCTTAGTAATATACTGAAACTTTTCACTCAAAAAACTGCCATTGACGACCCAGTTTACGAATTTATGTACAAAATCACGACAGAAAAATTTTTCGGTTTACGAGCTTCCGTGTTTTTCGTCCCAAAGCGCTAATTTTGCGAAATTTCAATATTTTGCGTCAATATTTCCCAGCTCAAATGAATTATGTTACTTTTTGAACTACAAAAATTTTTTTTTTAACAAAAATGCTAGAATTAAAAGGAATCAAGACAAAACTGTAGAAAAAACGCATTGACGTCAACAATGATGTGAGACTGTTTAATTTGTATGAACATATCTTAGTAATATACTGAAACTCCACAGTTTTCACTAAAAAAACTGCCATTGACGACCCAGTTTACGAATATGTGAACAAAATTACTACTGACACATTATTTGTTCTACGAGTTTCCGTGTTTTTCGTCCTAAACCTCTACTTTTGCCAAATTTCAATATTTTGCGTCAATATTTCCCACTTTGAGTAAATTTTGTTACTTTTTGAACTACAAAAAAATAATTTTTCTAACAATAATGCTAGAATTATAACGAATCAAGACAAAATTGAAGAAGAAACGCATCGACGTTAATTGTGATATTAAACTTCGATACCCGCTCAATTTGAAAGAACATTTCTTAGTAATATACTGAAACTCCACACTTTTCACTCAAAAATCTGCCATTGACTACCCAGTTTACGAATTAATGTACAAAATCACGACAGAAACATTATTTATTCTACGAGTTTCCGTGTTTTTCAACCCAAACCTCTAATTTTGCCAAATTTCAATATTTTGGGTGAATATTACCAAGCTTTAATGAATTTTGTTACTTTTTGAACTACAAAATTTTTTTTTTGACAAAAATGCTAGAATTCAAAGGAATCAAACCAAAACTGTAGAAAATACGCATTGACGTCAATAATGATGTGAGACTGCTAAATTTGTAAGAACATTTCTTTGTAATCTACTGAAACTCCACACTTTTCACTCAAAAAACTGCCATTGACGACCCAGTTTACGAATTTATGTACAAAATCACGATAGAAACATTATTTGTTCTACGAATTTTCGTGTTTATCGTCTCAGATCTCTTATTTTGCGAAATTTCAATATTTTGCGTCAATATTTCCAAGTTTTAGTAAATTTTGTTACTTTTTGAACTACAAAAAAATAATTTTTCTAACAATAATGCTAGAATTATAACGAATCAAGACAAAATTGAAGAAGAAACGCATCGACGTTAATTGTGATATTAAACTTCGATACCCGCTCAATTTGAAAGAACATTTCTTAGTAATATACTGAAACTCCACACTTTTCACTCAAAAATCTGCCATTGACTACCCAGTTTACGAATTTATGTACAAAATCACGACAGAAACATTATTTGTTCCACGAAATTCCGTGCTTTTCAACCCAAACCTCTAATTTTGCCAAATTTCAATATTTCCAAGTTTTAATGAATTTTGTTACTTTTTGAACTACAAAAAAAAAATTTTATTTGACCTCAAAAATGTTGTGAGACTGCTTAATTTCTATGAACATATCTAAATAATATACTGAAACTTCACACTTTTCACTCAAAAAACTGCTATTGACGACCCAGTTTACGAGTATTTGTACAAAATCACAACCGAAACATTATTTGTTCCACGAGTTTCCGTGTTTTTTAACCCAAATTTCAATATTTCCAAGTTTTAATGAATTTTGTTACTTTTTGAACTTCAAAAAAAAAATTTTATTTGAGCTCAATAATGTTGTGAGACTGCTTAATTTGTATGCACATATCTTAGTAATATACTGAAACTCCACACTTTTCACTCAAAAAACTGCCATTGACGACCCAGTTTACGAGTATTTGTACAAAATCACGACAGAAACATTATTTGTTCCACGAGTTTCCGTGTTTTTCAACCCAAAACTCTAATTTTGACAAATTTCAATATTTCCAAGTTTTAATGAATTTTGTTACTTTTTGAACTACAAAAAAAAAAATTTATTTGACCTCAATAATGATGCGAGACTGCTTAATTTGTATGCACATATCTTAGTAATATACTGAAACTCCACACTTTTCAGTTTACGTGTTTTTCAATATTTTGCTTAAATATTCCTCACTTTTAATGAATTTTGTTACTTTTTGAACTACAAAATTATTTTTTTTTATTTAAAAAAATGCTAGAATTATAAGGATTCAAGACAAAACTGTAGAAGAAACACATCAACGTTACTTATCATATTAAATTTCGATACCCGCTAAATTTGTAAGATTATTTCTTAGTAATATACTGAAACTTTTCACTCAGAAAACTGCCATTGACGACCCAGTTTACGAATTTATGTACAAAATCACGACAGAAAAATTTTTCGTTTTACGAGCATATTTGAATGAACATTTGTTACTTTTTGAACTACAACATTGTTTTTTTTTGACGTCAATAATGATGATGTGAGACTGCTTAATTTGTATGAACATATCTTAGTAATATACTGAAACTTCACACTTTTCACTAAAAAAACTGCCATTGTAGACACAGTTTACGAGTATATGTACAAAATCACGACAGAAACATTATTTGTTTTACGAGTTTCCGTGTTTTTCAACCCAAACCTCTTATTTTGCCAAATTTCGATATTTTGCGTCAATATTTCCCACTTTTTGTGAATTTTGTTACTTTTTGAACTACAAAAAAATAATTTTTCTAACAATAATGCTAGAATTATAACGAATCAAGACAAAATTGAAGAAGAAACGCATCTACGTTAATTGTGGTATAAAACTTCGATACTCGCTAAATTTGTAAGAACATTTCTTAGTAATATACTGAAACTCCACACTTTTCACTCAAAAAACTGCCATTGACGACCCAGTTTACGGGTATTTGTACAAAATCACAACAGAAACATTATTTGTTCCACGAGTTTCCGTGTTTTTCAACCCAAACCTCTAATTTTGCCAAATTTCAATATTTCCAAGATTAAATTAATTTTGATACTTTTTGAACTACTAAAAATTTATTTTTTGTAAATGTTAGAAGTATAATGGATCAAGACAAAACTGTAGAATAAACGCATTGACGTCAATAATGATGTGAGACTGCTTAATTTCTATGAACATATCTAAATGATATACTGAAACTCCACACTTTTCACCCAAAAAACTGCTATTGACGACCCAGTTTACGAATGTATGTACAAAATCACGACAGAAACATTATTTGTTCTACGAGTTTACGTGTTTTTCAACTCAAACCTGTAATTTTGCCAAATTTCAATATTTTGCGTTAATATTTCCAAGGTTTAATGAATTTTGATACTTTTTGAACTACAAAAAAAATATTTTTTCTAACAATAATGCTAGAATTATAACTAATCAAGACAAAATTGAAGAAGAAACGCATCTACGGCTATTGTGATATTAAACTTAGATACCCGCTAAATTTGGAAGAACATTTCTTTGTACTATACTGAAACTCCACAGTTTTCACTAAAAAAACTGCCATTGACGACCCAGTTTACGAGTATGTGTACAAAATCACGACAGAAATATTATTTGTTCTACGAGTTTCCGTGTTTTTCATCCTAAACCTCAAATTTTGCAAAATTTCAATATTTTGCGTAAATATTCCTCACTTTTAATGAATTTTGTTACTTTTTGAACTACAAAAAAATAATTTTTCTAACAATAATGCTAGAATTATAACGAATCAAGACAAAATTGAAGAAGAAACGCATCTACGTTAATTGTGGTATTAAACTTCGATACTCGCTAAATTTGTAAGAACATTTCTTAGTTATATACTGAAACTCCACACTTTTCACTCAAAAAACTGCCATTGACGACCCAGTTTACGAGTATTTGTACAAAATCACAACAGAAACATTATTTGTTCCCCGAGTTTCCGTGTTTTTCAACCCAAACCTCTAATTTTGCCAAATTTCAATATTTCCAAGTTTTAATGAATTTTGTTACTTTTTGAACTACAAAAAAAAAATTTATTTGACCTCAATAATGATGTGAGACTGCTTAATTTGTATGCACATATCTTAGTAATATACTGAAACTCCACACTTTTCACTCAAAAAACTGCCATTGACGACCCAGTTTACGAGTATTTGTACAAAATCACGCCAGAAACATTATTTGTTCCACGAGTTTCCGTGTTTTTCAACCCAAACCTCTAATTTGGCCAAATTTCAATATTTTGGGTGAATATTTCCAAGCTTTAATGAATTTTGTTACTTTTTGAACTACAAAATTTTTTTTTGACAAAAATGCTTGAATTCAAAGGAATCAAACCAAAACTGTAGAAAATACGCATTGACGTCAATAATGATGTGAGACTGCTAAATTTGTAAAAACATTTCTTTGTAATCTACTGAAACTCCACACTTTTCACTCAAAAAACTGCCATTGACGACCCAGTTTACGAGTATTTGTACAAAATCACGACAGAAACATTATTTGTTCCACGAGTTTCCGTGTTTTTCAACCCAAACCTCTAATTTTGCCAAATTTCAATATTTCCAAGTTTTAATGAATTTTGTTACTTTTTTAACTACAAAAAAAAAATTCATTTGACCTCAATAATGTTGTGAGACTGCATAATTTGTATGCACATATCTTAAGTAATATACTGAAACTCCACACTTTTCACTCAAAAAACTGCCATTGACGACCCAGTTTACGAGTATTTGTACAAAATCACGACAGAAACATTATTTGTTCCACGAGTTTCCGTGTTTTTCAACCCAAACCTCTAATTTTGCCAAATTTCAATATTTCCAAGATTAAATTAATTTTGATACTTTTTGAACTACTAAAAATTTATTTTTTGTAAATGTTAGAAGTATAATGGATCAAGACAAAACTGTAGAATAAACGCATTGACGTCAATAATGATGTGAGACTGCTTAATTTCTATGAACATATCTAAATGATATACTGAAACTCCACACTTTTCACCCAAAAAACTGCTATTGACGACCCAGTTTACGAATGTATGTACAAAATCAAGACAGAAACATTATTTGTTCTACGAGTTTACGTGTTTTTCAACTCAAACCTGTAATTTTGCCAAATTTCAATATTTTGCGTTAATATTTCCAAGGTTTAATGAATTTTGATACTTTTTGAACTACAAAAAAAATATTTTTTCTAACAATAATGCTAGAATTATAACTAATCAAGACAAAATTGAAGAAGAAACGCATCTACGGCTATTGTGATATTAAACTTAGATACCCGCTAAATTTGGAAGAACATTTCTTTGTACTATACTGAAACTCCACACTTTTCTCTCAAAAAACTGCAATTGACGACCCAGTTTACGAGTATGTGTACAAAATCACGACAGAAATATTATTTGTTCTACGAGTTTCCGTGTTTTTCATCCTAAACCTCAAATTTTGCAAAATTTCAATATTTTGCGTAAATATTCCTCACTTTTAATGAATTTTGTTACTTTTTGAACTACAAATTTTTTTTTTTTTATTTTAAAAAATGCTAGAATTATAAGGATTCAAGACAAAACTGTAGAAGAAACACATCGACGTTAATTATCATATTAAATTTCGATACCCGCTAAATTTGTAAGATTATTTCTTAGTAATATACTGAAACTTTTCACTCAAAAAACTGCCATTGACGACCCAGTTTACGAATTTATGTACAAAATCACGACAGAAAAATTTTTCGGTTTACGAGCTTCCGTGTTTTTCGTCCCAAAGCGCTAATTTTGCGAAATTTCAATATTTTGCGTCAATATTTCCCAGCTCAAATGAATTATGTTACTTTTTGAACTACAAAAATTTTTTTTTTAACAAAAATGCTAGAATTAAAAGGAATCAAGACAAAACTGTAGAAAAAACGCATTGACGTCAACAATGATGTGAGACTGTTTAATTTGTATGAACATATCTTAGAAATATACTGAAACTCCACAGTTTTCACTAAAAAAACTGCCATTGACGACCCAGTTTACGAATATGTGAACAAAATTACGACTGACACATTATTTGTTCTACGAGTTTCCGTGTTTTTCATCCTAAACCTCTACTTTTGCAAAATTTCGATATTTTGCGTCAATATTTCCCACTTTTAGTGAATTTTGTTACTTTTTGAACTACAAAAAAATAATTTTTCTAACAATAATGCTAGAATTATAACGAATCAAGACAAAATTGAAGAAGAAACGCATCTACGTTAATTGTGGTATTAAACTTCGATACTCGCTAAATTTGTAAGAACATTTCTTAGTTATATACTGAAACTCCACACTTTTCACTCAAAAAACTGCCATTGACGACCCAGTTTACGAGTATTTGTACAAAATCACAACAGAAACATTATTTGTTCCCCGAGTTTCCGTGTTTTTCAACCCAAACCTCTAATTTTGCCAAATTTCAATATTTCCAAGTTTTAATGAATTTTGTTACTTTTTGAACTACAAAAAAAAAATTTATTTGACCTCAATAATGATGTGAGACTGCTTAATTTGTATGCACATATCTTAGTAATATACTGAAACTCCACACTTTTCACTCAAAAAACTGCCATTGACGACCCAGTTTACGAGTATTTGTACAAAATCACGCCAGAAACATTATTTGTTCCACGAGTTTCCGTGTTTTTCAACCCAAACCTCTAATTTGGCCAAATTTCAATATTTTGGGTGAATATTTCCAAGCTTTAATGAATTTTGTTACTTTTTGAACTACAAAATTTTTTTTTGACAAAAATGCTTGAATTCAAAGGAATCAAACCAAAACTGTAGAAAATACGCATTGACGTCAATAATGATGTGAGACTGCTAAATTTGTAAAAACATTTCTTTGTAATCTACTGAAACTCCACACTTTTCACTCAAAAAACTGCCATTGACGACCCAGTTTACGAGTATTTGTACAAAATCACGACAGAAACATTATTTGTTCCACGAGTTTCCGTGTTTTTCAACCCAAACCTCTAATTTTGCCAAATTTCAATATTTCCAAGTTTTAATGAATTTTGTTACTTTTTTAACTACAAAAAAAAAATTTATTTGACCTCAATAATGTTGTGAGACTGCATAATTTGTATGCACATATCTTAAGTAATATACTGAAACTCCACACTTTTCACTCAAAAAACTGCCATTGACGACCCAGTTTACGAGTATTTGTACAAAATCACGACAGAAACATTATTTGTTCCACGAGTTTCCGTGTTTTTTTTAACCCAAACCTCTAATTTTGCCAAATTTCAATATTTCCAAGTTTTAATGAATTTTGTTACTTTTTGAACTACAAAAAAAAAATTTATTTGACCTCAATAATGATGTGAGACTGCTTAATTTGTATGCACATATCTTAGTAATATACTGAAACTCCACACTTTTCACTCAAAAAACTGCCATTGACGACCCAGTTTACGAGTATTTGTACAAAATCACGACAGAAACATTATTTGTTCCACGAGTTTCCGTGTTTTTTTTAACCCAAACCTCTAATTTTGCCAAATTTCAATATTTCCAAGTTTTAATGAATTTTGTTACTTTTTGAACTACATAAAAAAAAATTATTTGACCTCAATAATGATGTGAGACTGCTTAATTTGTATGAACATATCTTAGTAATATACTGAAACTCCTCACTTTTCACTCAAAAAACTGCCAAGTTTTAATGAATTGTGTTACTTTTTGAACTACAAAAAAATGTTTTTTTAACAAAAATGCTAGAATTAAAAGGAATCTTAGTAATATACTAAAACTCCACAATTTTTTACTAAAAAATCTGCCATTGACGACCCAGTTTACGAATATGTGAACAAAATTACTACTGACACATTATTTGTTCTAAGAGTTTCCGTGTTTTTCGTCCTAAACCTCTACTTTTGCCAAATTTCAATATTTTGCGTCAATATTTCCCACTTTTAGTAAATTTTGTTACTTTTTGAACTACAAAAAAATAATTTTTCTAACAATAATGCTAGAATTATAACGAATCAAGACAAAATTGAAGAAGAAACGCATCGACGTTAATTGTGATATTAAACTTCGATACCCGCTCAATTTGAAAGAACATTTCTTAGTAATATACTGAAACTCCACACTTTTCACTCAAAAATCTGCCATTGACTACCCAGTTTACGAATTTATGTACAAAATCACGACAGAAACATTATTTGTTCTACGAGTTTCCGTGTTTTTCAACCCAAACCTCTAATTTTGCCAAATTTCAATATTTTGGGTGAATATTTCCAAGCTTTAATGAATTTTGTTACTTTTTGAATAACAAAATTTTTTTTTTGACAAAAATGCTAGAATTCAAAGGAATCAAACCAAAACTGTAGAAAATACGCATTGACGTCAATAATAATGTGAGACTGCTAAATTTGTAAGAACATTTCTTTGTAATCTACTGAAACTCCACACTTTTCACTCAAAAAACTGCCATTGACGACCCAGTTTACGAATTTATGTACAAAATCACGACAGAAACATTATTTGTTCTACGAATTTTCGTGTTTATCGTCTCAAATCTCTTATTTTGCGAAATTTCAATATTTTGCGTCAATATTTCCAAGTTTAAATTAATTTTGATACTTTTTGAACTACTAAAAATTTATTTTTTGTAAATGTTAGAAGTATAATGGATCAAGACAAAACTGTAGAATAAACGCATTGACGTCAATAATGATGTGAGACTGCTTAATTTCTATGAACATATCTAAATAATATACTGAAACTTCACACTTTTCACTCAAAAAACTGCTATTGACGACCCAGTTTACGAATTTATGTACAAAATCACGACAGAAACATTATTTGTTCCACGAGTTTCCGTGTTTTTCAACCCAAACCTCTAATTTTGCCAAATTTCAATATTTCCAAGTTTTAATGAATTTTGTTACTTTTTGAACTTCAAAAAAAAAATTTTATTTGAGCTCAATAATGTTGTGAGACTGCTTAATTTGTATGCACATATCTTAGTAATATACTGAAACTCCACACTTTTCACTCAAAAAACTGCCATTGACGACCCAGTTTACGAGTATTTGTACAAAATCACGACAGAAACATTATTTGTTCCACGAGTTTCCGTGTTTTCCAACCCAAACCTCTAATTTTGCCAAATTTCAATATTTCCAAGTTTTAATGAATTTTGTTACTTTTTGAACTACAAAAAAAAAAATTTATTTGACCTCAATAATGTTGTGAGACTGCTTAATTTGTATGCACATATCTTAAGTAATATACTGAAACTCCACACTTTTCACTCAAAAAACTGCCATTGACGACCCAGTTTACGAGTATTTGTACAAAATCACGACAGAAACATTATTTGTTCCACGAGTTTCCGTGTTTTTCAACCCAAACCTCTAATTTTGCCAAATTTCAATATTTCCAAGTTTTAATGAATTTTGTTACTTTTTGAACTACAAAAAAAAAATTTATTTGACCTCAATATTGATGTGAGACTGCTTAATTTGTATGCACATATCTTAGTAATATACTGAAACTCCACACTTTTCACTCAAAAAACTGCCATTGACGACCCAGTTTACGAGTATTTGTACAAAATCACGACAGAAACATTATTTGTTCCACGAGTTTCCGTGTTTTTCAACCCAAACCTGTAATTTTGCCAAATTTCAATATTTTGGGTGAATATTTCCAAGCTTTATTGAATTTTGTTACTTTTTGAACTACAAAATTTTTTTTTTTGACAAAAATGCTTGAATTCAAAGGAATCAAACCAAAACTGTAGAAAATACGCATTGACGTCAATAATGATGTGAGACTGCTAAATTTGTAAAAACATTTCTTTTTAATCTACTGAAACTCCACACTTTTCACTCAAAAAACTGCCATTGACGACCCAGTTTACGAATTTATGTACAAAATCACGACAGAAACATTATTTGTTCTACGAATTTTCGTGTTTATCGTCTCAAATCTCTTATTTTGCGAAATTTCAATATTTTGCGTCAATATTTCCAAGTTTTAATGAATTTTGATACTTTTTGAACTACTAAAAATTTATTTTTTGTAAATGTTAGAAGTATAATGGAACAAGACAAAACTGTAGAATAAACGCATTGACGTCAATAATGATGTGAGACTGCTTAATTTCTATGAACATATCTAAATAATATACTGAAACTTCACACTTTTCACTCAAAAAACTGCTATTGACGACCCAGTTTACGAATTTATGTACAAAATCACGACAGAAACATTATTTGTTCCACGAGTTTCCGTGTTTTTAAACCCAAACCACTAATTTTGCCAAATTTCAATATTTCCAAGTTTTAATGAATTGTGTTACTTTTTGAACTTCAAAAAAAAAATTTTATTTGAGCTCAATAATGTTGTGAGACTGCTTAATTTGTATGCACATATCTTAGTAATATACTGAAACTCCACACTTTTCACTCAAAAAACTGCCATTGACGACCCAGTTTACGAGTATTTGTACAAAATCACGACAGAAACATTATTTGTTCCACGAGTTTCCGTGTTTTTCAACCCAAACCTCTAATTTTGCCAAATTTCAATATTTCCAAGTTTTAATGAATTTTGTTACTTTTTGAACTACAAAAAAAAATTTTTATTTGACCTCAATAATGTTGTGAGACTGCTTAATTTGTATGCACATATCTTAAGTAATATACTGAAACTCCACACTTTTCACTCAAAAAACTGCCATTGACGACCCAGTTTACGAGTATTTGTACAAAATCACGACAGAAACATTATTTGTTCCACGAGTTTCCGTGTTTTTCAACCCAAACCTCTAATTTTGCCAAATTTCAATATTTCCAAGTTTTAATGAATTTTGTTACTTTTTGAAGTACAAAAAAAAAATTTTATTTGACCTCAATAATGTTGTGAGACTGCTTAATTTGTATGCACATATCTTAAGTAATATACTGAAACTCCACACTTTTAACTCAAAAAACTGCCATTGACAACCCAGTTTACGAGTATTTGTACAAAATCACGACAGAAACATTATTTGTTCCACGAGTTTCCGTGTTTTTCAACCCAAACCTCTAATTTTGCCAAATTTCAATATTTCCAAGTTTTAATGAATTTTGTTACTTTTTGAACAACAAAAAAAAAATTTATTTGACCTCAATAATGATGTGAGACTGCTTAATTTGTATGCACATATCTTAGTAATATACTGAAACTCCACACTTTTCACTCAAAAAACTGCCATTGACGACCCAGTTTACGAGTATTTGTACAAAATCACGACAGAAACATTATTTGTTCCACGAGTTTCCGTGTTTTTCAACCCAAACCTCTAATTTTGCCAAATTTCAATATTTCCAAGTTTTAATGAATTTTGTTACTTTTTGAACTACAAAAAAAAAATTTATTTGACCTCAATAATGATGTGAGACTGCTTAATTTGTATGCACATATCTTAGTAATATACTGAAACTCCACACTTTTCACTCAAAAAACTGCCATTGACGACCCAGTTTACGAGTATTTGTACAAAATCACGACAGAAACATTATTTGTTCCACGAGTTTCCGTGTTTTTTTTAACCCAAACCTCTAATTTTTCCAAATTTCAATATTTCCAAGTTTTAATGAATTTTGTTACTTTTTGAACTACAAAAAAAAAATTTTATTTGACCTCAATAATGTTGTGAGACTGCTTAATTTGTATGCACATATCTTAAGTAATATACTGAAACTCCACACTTTTCACTCAAAAAACTGCCATTGACGACCCAGTTTACGAGTATTTGTACAAAATCACGACAGAAACATTATTTGTTCCACGAGTTTCCGTGTTTTTCAAACCAAACCTCTAATTTTGCCAAATTTCAATATTTACAAGTTTTAATGAATTTTGATACTTTTTGAACTACAAAAAAAAAATTTATTTGACCTCAATAATGATGTGAGACTGCTTAATTTGTATGCACATATCTTAGTAATATACTGAAACTCCACACTTTTCACTCAAAAAACTGCCATTGACGACCCAGTTTACGAGTATTTGTACAAAATCACGACAGAAACATTATTTGTTCCACGAGTTTCCGTGTTTTTCAACCCAAACCTGTAATTTTGCCAAATTTCAATATTTTGGGTGAATATTTCCAAGCTTTAATGAGTTTTGTTACTTTTTGAACTACAAAATTTTTTTTTTGACAAAAATGCTAGAATTCAAAGGAATCAAACCAAAACTGTAGAAAATACGCATTGACGTCAATAATGATGTGAGACTGCTAAATTTGTAAGATTATTTCTTTGTAATCTACTGAAACTCCACACTTTTCACTCAAAAAACTGCCATTGACGACCCAGTTTACGAGTATTTGTACAAAATCACGACAGAAACATTATTTGTTCCACGAGTTTCCGTGTTTTTCAACCCAAACCTCTAATTTTGCCAAATTTCAATATTTCCAAGTTTTAATGAATTTTGTTACTTTTTGAACTACAAAAAAAAAAATTATTTGACCTCAATAATGATGTGAGACTGCTTAATTTGTATGCACATATCTTAGTAATATACTGAAACTCCACACTTTTCACTCAAAAAACTGCCATTGACGACCCAGTTTACGAGTATTTGTACAAAATCACGACAGAAACATTATTTGTTCCACGAGTTTCCGTGTTTTTTTTAACCCAAACCTCTAATTTTTCCAAATTTCAATATTTCCAAGTTTTAATGAATTTTGTTACTTTTTGAACTACAAAAAAAAAAATTTATTTGACCTCAATAATGTTGTGAGACTGCTTAATTTGTATGCACATATCTTAAGTAATATACTGAAACTCCACACTTTTAACTCAAAAAACTGCCATTGACGACCCAGTTTACGAGTATTTGTACAAAATCACGACAGAAACATTATTTGTTCCACGAGTTTCCGTGTTTTTCAAACCAAACCTCTAATTTTGCCAAATTTCAATATTTCCAAGTTTTAATGAATTTTGATACTTTTTGAACTACAAAAAAAAAATTTATTTGACCTCAATAATGATGTGAGACTGCTTAATTTGTATGCACATATCTTAGTAATATACTGAAACTCCACACTTTTCACTCAAAAAACTGCCATTGACGACCCAGTTTACGAGTATTTGTACAAAATCACGACAGAAACATTATTTGTTCCACGAGTTTCCGTGTTTTTTTTAACCCAAACCTCTAATTTTGCCAAATTTCAATATTTCCAAGTTTTAATGAATTTTGTTACTTTTTGAACTACAAAAAAAAAATTTATTTGACCTCAATAATGATGTGAGACTGCTTAATTTGTATGCACATATCTTAGTAATATACTGAAACTCCACACTTTTCACTCAAAAAACTGCCATTGACGACCCAGTTTACGAGTATTTGTACAAAATCACGACAGAAACATTATTTGTTCCACGAGTTTCCGTGTTTTTCAACCCAAACCTGTAATTTGGCCAAATTTCAATATTTTGGGTGAATATTTCCAAGCTTTAATGAGTTTTGTTACTTTTTGAACTACAAAATTTTTTTTTTGACAAAAATGCTAGAATTCAAAGGAATCAAACCAAAACTGTAGAAAATACGCATTGACGTCAATAATGATGTGAGACTGCTAAATTTGTAAGATTATTTCTTTGTAATCTACTGAAACTCCACACTTTTCACTCAAAAAACTGCCATTGACGACCCAGTTTACGAATTTATGTACAAAATCACGACAGAAACATTATTTGTTCTACGAATTTTCGTTTTTATCGTCTCAAATCTCTTATTTTGCGAAATTTCAATATTTTGCGTCAATATTTCCAAGTTTTAATGAATTTTTATACTTTTTGAACTACTAAAAATTTATTTTTTGTAAATGTTAGAAGTATAATGGAACAAGACAAAACTGTAGAATAAACGCATTGACGTCAATAATGATGTGAGACTGCTTAATTTCTATGAACATATCTAAATAATATACTGAAACTTCACACTTTTCACTCAAAAAACTGCTATTGACGACCCAGTTTACGAATTTATGTACAAAATCACGACAGAAACATTATTTGTTCCACGAGTTTCCGTGTTTTTCAACCCAAACCACTAATTTTGCCAAATTTCAATATTTCCAAGTTTTAATGAATTTTGTTACTTTTTGAACTTCAAAAAAAAATTTTTATTTGAGCTCAATAATGTTGTGAGACTGCTTAATTTGTATGCACATATCTTAGTAATATTCTGAAACTCCACACTTTTCACTCAAAAAACTGCCATTGACGACCCAGTTTACGAGTATTTGTACAAAATCACGACAGAAACATTATTTGTTCCACGAGTTTCCGTGTTTTTCAACCCAAACCTCTAATTTTGCCAAATTTCAATATTTCCAAGTTTTAATGAATTTTGTTACTTTTTGAACTACAAAAAAAAAATTTTATTTGACCTCAATAATGTTGTGAGACTGCTTAATTTGTATGCACATATCTTAAGTAATATACTGAAACTCCACACTTTTCACTCAAAAAACTGCCATTGACGACCCAGTTTACGAGTATTTGTACAAAATCACGACAGAAACATTATTTGTTCCACGAGTTTCCGTGTTTTTCAAACCAAACCTCTAATTTTGCCAAATTTCAATATTTACAAGTTTTAATGAATTTTGATACTTTTTGAACTACAAAAAAAAAATTTATTTGACCTCAATAATGATGTGAGACTGCTTAATTTGTATGCACATATCTTAGTAATATACTGAAACTCCACACTTTTCACTCAAAAAACTGCCATTGACGACCCAGTTTACGAGTATTTGTACAAAATCACGACAGAAACATTATTTGTTCCACGAGTTTCCGTGTTTTTCAACCCAAACCTGTAATTTTGCCAAATTTCAATATTTTGGGTGAATATTTCCAAGCTTTAATGAGTTTTGTTACTTTTTGAACTACAAAATTTTTTTTTTGACAAAAATGCTAGAATTCAAAGGAATCAAACCAAAACTGTAGAAAATACGCATTGACGTCAATAATGATGTGAGACTGCTAAATTTGTAAGATTATTTCTTTGTAATCTACTGAAACTCCACACTTTTCACTCAAAAAACTGCCATTGACGACCCAGTTTACGAGTATTTGTACAAAATCACGACAGAAACATTATTTGTTCCACGAGTTTCCGTGTTTTTCAACCCAAACCTCTAATTTTGCCAAATTTCAATATTTCCAAGTTTTAATGAATTTTGTTACTTTTTGAACTACAAAAAAAAAAATTATTTGACCTCAATAATGATGTGAGACTGCTTAATTTGTATGCACATATCTTAGTAATATACTGAAACTCCACACTTTTCACTCAAAAAACTGCCATTGACGACCCAGTTTACGAGTATTTGTACAAAATCACGACAGAAACATTATTTGTTCCACGAGTTTCCGTGTTTTTTTTAACCCAAACCTCTAATTTTTCCAAATTTCAATATTTCCAAGTTTTAATGAATTTTGTTACTTTTTGAACTACAAAAAAAAAAATTTATTTGACCTCAATAATGTTGTGAGACTGCTTAATTTGTATGCACATATCTTAAGTAATATACTGAAACTCCACACTTTTAACTCAAAAAACTGCCATTGACGACCCAGTTTACGAGTATTTGTACAAAATCACGACAGAAACATTATTTGTTCCACGAGTTTCCGTGTTTTTCAAACCAAACCTCTAATTTTGCCAAATTTCAATATTTCCAAGTTTTAATGAATTTTGATACTTTTTGAACTACAAAAAAAAAATTTATTTGACCTCAATAATGATGTGAGACTGCTTAATTTGTATGCACATATCTTAGTAATATACTGAAACTCCACACTTTTCACTCAAAAAACTGCCATTGACGACCCAGTTTACGAGTATTTGTACAAAATCACGACAGAAACATTATTTGTTCCACGAGTTTCCGTGTTTTTTTTAACCCAAACCTCTAATTTTGCCAAATTTCAATATTTCCAAGTTTTAATGAATTTTGTTACTTTTTGAACTACAAAAAAAAAATTTATTTGACCTCAATAATGATGTGAGACTGCTTAATTTGTATGCACATATCTTAGTAATATACTGAAACTCCACACTTTTCACTCAAAAAACTGCCATTGACGACCCAGTTTACGAGTATTTGTACAAAATCACGACAGAAACATTATTTGTTCCACGAGTTTCCGTGTTTTTCAACCCAAACCTGTAATTTGGCCAAATTTCAATATTTTGGGTGAATATTTCCAAGCTTTAATGAGTTTTGTTACTTTTTGAACTACAAAATTTTTTTTTTGACAAAAATGCTAGAATTCAAAGGAATCAAACCAAAACTGTAGAAAATACGCATTGACGTCAATAATGATGTGAGACTGCTAAATTTGTAAGATTATTTCTTTGTAATCTACTGAAACTCCACACTTTTCACTCAAAAAACTGCCATTGACGACCCAGTTTACGAATTTATGTACAAAATCACGACAGAAACATTATTTGTTCTACGAATTTTCGTTTTTATCGTCTCAAATCTCTTATTTTGCGAAATTTCAATATTTTGCGTCAATATTTCCAAGTTTTAATGAATTTTTATACTTTTTGAACTACTAAAAATTTATTTTTTGTAAATGTTAGAAGTATAATGGAACAAGACAAAACTGTAGAATAAACGCATTGACGTCAATAATGATGTGAGACTGCTTAATTTCTATGAACATATCTAAATAATATACTGAAACTTCACACTTTTCACTCAAAAAACTGCTATTGACGACCCAGTTTACGAATTTATGTACAAAATCACGACAGAAACATTATTTGTTCCACGAGTTTCCGTGTTTTTCAACCCAAACCACTAATTTTGCCAAATTTCAATATTTCCAAGTTTTAATGAATTTTGTTACTTTTTGAACTTCAAAAAAAAATTTTTATTTGAGCTCAATAATGTTGTGAGACTGCTTAATTTGTATGCACATATCTTAGTAATATTCTGAAACTCCACACTTTTCACTCAAAAAACTGCCATTGACGACCCAGTTTACGAGTATTTGTACAAAATCACGACAGAAACATTATTTGTTCCACGAGTTTCCGTGTTTTTCAACCCAAACCTCTAATTTTGCCAAATTTCAATATTTCCAAGTTTTAATGAATTTTGTTACTTTTTGAACTACAAAAAAAAAATTTTATTTGACCTCAATAATGTTGTGAGACTGCTTAATTTGTATGCACATATCTTAAGTAATATACTGAAACTCCACACTTTTCACTCAAAAAACTGCCATTGACGACCCAGTTTACGAGTATTTGTACAAAATCACGACAGAAACATTATTTGTTCCACGAGTTTCCGTGTTTTTCAACCCAAACCTCTAATTTTGCCAAATTTCAATATTTCCAAGTTTTAATGAATTTTGTTACTTTTTGAACTACAAAAAAAAAATTTATTTGACCTCAATATTGATGTGAGACTGCTTAATTTGTATGCACATATCTTAGTAATATACTCAAACTCCACACTTTTCACTCAAAAAACTGCCATTGACGACCCAGTTTACGAGTATTTGTACAAAATCACGACAGAAACATTATTTGTTCCACGAGTTTCCGTGTTTTTCAAACTAAACCTGTAATTTTGCCAAATTTCAATATTTTGGGTGAATATTTCCAAGCTTTAATGAATTTTGTTACTTTTTGAACTACAAAATTTTTTTTTTGACAAAAATGCTTGAATTCAAAGGAATCAAACCAAAACTGTAGAAAATACGCATTGACGTCAATAATGATGTGAGACTGCTAAATTTGTAAAAACATTTCTTTTTAATCTACTGAAACTCCACACTTTTCACTCAAAAAACTGCCATTGACGACCCAGTTTACGAATTTATGTACAAAATCACGACAGAAACATTATTTGTTCTACGAATTTTCGTGTTTATCGTCTCAAATCTCTTATTTTGCGAAATTTCAATATTTTGCGTCAATATTTCCAAGTTTTAATGAATTTTGATACTTTTTGAACTACTAAAAATTTATTTTTTGTAAATGTTAGAAGTATAATGGAACAAGACAAAACTGTATAATAAACGCATTGACGTCAATAATGATGTGAGACTGCTTAATTTCTATGAACATATCTAAATAATATACTGAAACTTCACACTTTTCACTCAAAAAACTGCTATTGACGACCCAGTTTACGAATTTATGTACAAAATCACGACAGAAACATTATTTGTTCCACGAGTTTCCGTGTTTTTCAACCCAAACCACTAATTTTGCCAAATTTCAATATTTCCAAGTTTTAATGAATTTTGTTACTTTTTGAACTTCAAAAAAAAAATTTTATTTGAGCTCAATAATGTTGTGAGACTGCTTAATTTGTATGCACATATCTTAGTAATATTCTGAAACTCCACACTTTTCACTCAAAAAACTGCCATTGACGACCCAGTTTACGAGTATTTGTACAAAATCACGACAGAAACATTATTTGTTCCACGAGTTTCCGTGTTTTTCAACCCAAACCTCTAATTTTGCCAAATTTCAATATTTCCTAGTTTTAATGAATTTTGTTACTTTTTGAACTACAAAAAAAATAATTTATTTGACCTCAATAATGTTGTGAGACTGCATAATTTGTATGCACATATCTTAAGTAATATACTGAAACTCCACACTTTTCACTCAAAAAACTGCCATTGACGACCCAGTTTACGAGTATTTGTACAAAATCACGACAGAAACATTATTTGTGCCACGAGTTTCCGTGTTTTTCAACCCAAACCTCTAATTTTGCCAAATTTCAATATTTCCAAGTTTTAATGAATTTTGTTACTTTTTGAACTACAAAAAAAAAATTTATTTGACCTCAATAATGATGTGAGACTGCTTAATTTGTATGCACATATCTTAGTAATATACTGAAACTCCACACTTTTCACTCAAAAAACTGCCATTGACGACCCAGTTTACGAGTATTTGTACAAAATCACGCCAGAAACATTATTTGTTCCACGAGTTTCCGTGTTTTTCAACCCAAACCTCTAATTTTGCCAAATTTCAATATTTTGGGTGAATATTTCCAAGCTTTTATGAATTTTGTTACTTTTTGAACTACAAAATTTTTTTTTTGACAAAAATGCTTGAAGTCAAAGGAATCAAACCAAAACTGTAGAAAATACGCATTGACGTCAATAATGATGTGAGACTGCTAAATTTGTAAGATTATTTCTTTGTAATCTACTGAAACTCCACACTTTTCACTCAAAAAACTGCCATTGACGACCCAGTTTACGAATTTATGTACAAAATCACGACAGAAACATTATTTGTTCTACAAATTTTCGTTTTTATCGTCTCAAATCTCTTATTTTGCGAAATTTCAATATTTTGCGTCAATATTTCCAAGTTTTAATGAATTTTGATACTTTTTGAACTACTAAAAATTTATTTTTTGTAAATGTTAGAAGTATAATGGAACAAGACAAAACTGTAGAATAAACACATTGACGTCAATAATGATGTGAGACTGCTTAATTTCTATGAACATATCTAAATAATATACTGAAACTTCACACTTTTCACTCAAAAAACTGCTATTGACGACCCAGTTTACGAATTTATGTACAAAATCACGACAGAAACATTATTTGTTCCACGAGTTTCCGTGTTTTTCAACCCAAACCTCTAATTTTGCCAAATTTCAATATTTCCAAGTTTTAATGAATTTTGTTACTTTTTGAACTACAAAAAAAAAATTTATTTGACCTCAATAATGATGTGAGACTGCTTAATTTGTATGCACATATCTTAGTAATATTCTGAAACTCCACACTTTTCACTCAAAAAACTGCCATTGACGACCCAGTTTACGAGTATTTGTACAAAATCACGACAGAAACATTATTTGTTCCACGAGTTTCCGTGTTTTTTTTAACCCAAACCTCTAATTTTTCCAAATTTCAATATTTCCAAGTTTTAATGAATTTTGTTACTTTTTGAACTACAAAAAAAAAATTTTATTTGACCTCAATAATGTTGTGAGACTGCTTAATTTGTATGCACATATCTTAAGTAATATACTGTAACTCCACACTTTTAACTCAAAAAACTGCCATTGACGACCCAGTTTACGAGTATTTGTACAAAATCACGACAGAAACATTATTTGTTCCACGAGTTTCTGTGGTTTTCAAACCAAACCTCTAATTTTGCCAAATTTCAATATTTCCAAGTTTTAATGAATTTTGATACTTTTTGAACTACAAAAAAAAAATTTATTTGACCTCAATAATGATGTGAGACTGCTTAATTTGTATGCACATATCTTAGTAATATACTGAAACTCCACACTTTTCACTCAAAAAACTGCCATTGACGACCCAGTTTACGAGTATTTGTACAAAATCACGACAGAAACATTATTTGTTCCACGAGTTTCCGTGTTTTTCAACCCAAACCTGTAATTTGGCCAAATTTCAATATTTTGGGTGAATATTTCCAAGCTTTAATGAGTTTTGTTACTTTTTGAACTACAAAATTTTTTTTTTGACAAAAATGCTAGAATTCAAAGGAATCAAACCAAAACTGTAGAAAATACGCATTGACGTCAATAATGATGTGAGACTGCTAAATTTGTAAGATTATTTCTTTGTAATCTACTGAAACTCCACACTTTTCACTCAAAAAACTGCCATTGACGACCCAGTTTACGAGTATTTGTACAAAATCACGACAGAAACATTATTTGTTCCACGAGTTTCCGTGTTTTTCAACCCAAACCTCTAATTTTGCCAAATTTCAATATTTCCAAGTTTTAATGAATTTTGTTACTTTTTGAACTACAAAAAAAAAAATTATTTGACCTCAATAATGATGTGAGACTGCTTAATTTGTATGCACATATCTTAGTAATATACTGAAACTCCACACTTTTCACTCAAAAAACTGCCATTGACGACCCAGTTTACGAGTATTTGTACAAAATCACGACAGAAACATTATTTGTTCCACGAGTTTCCGTGTTTTTTTTAACCCAAACCTCTAATTTTTCCAAATTTCAATATTTCCAAGTTTTAATGAATTTTGTTACTTTTTGAACTACAAAAAAAAAAATTTATTTGACCTCAATAATGTTGTGAGACTGCTTAATTTGTATGCACATATCTTAAGTAATATACTGAAACTCCACACTTTTAACTCAAAAAACTGCCATTGACGACCCAGTTTACGAGTATTTGTACAAAATCACGACAGAAACATTATTTGTTCCACGAGTTTCCGTGTTTTTCAAACCAAACCTCTAATTTTGCCAAATTTCAATATTTCCAAGTTTTAATGAATTTTGTTACTTTTTGAACTACAAAAAAAAAATTTATTTGACCTCAATAATGATGTGAGACTGCTTAATTTGTATGCACATATCTTAGTAATATACTGAAACTCCACACTTTTCACTCAAAAAACTGCCATTGACGACCCAGTTTACGAGTATTTGTACAAAATCACGACAGAAACATTATTTGTTCCACGAGTTTCCGTGTTTTTTTTAACCCAAACCTCTAATTTTGCCAAATTTCAATATTTCCAAGTTTTAATGAATTTTGTTACTTTTTGAACTACAAAAAAAAAATTTATTTGACCTCAATAATGATGTGAGACTGCTTAATTTGTATGCACATATCTTAGTAATATACTGAAACTCCACACTTTTCACTCAAAAAACTGCCATTGACGACCCAGTTTACGAGTATTTGTACAAAATCACGACAGAAACATTATTTGTTCCACGAGTTTCCGTGTTTTTCAACCCAAACCTGTAATTTGGCCAAATTTCAATATTTTGGGTGAATATTTCCAAGCTTTAATGAGTTTTGTTACTTTTTGAACTACAAAATTTTTTTTTTGACAAAAATGCTAGAATTCAAAGGAATCAAACCAAAACTGTAGAAAATACGCATTGACGTCAATAATGATGTGAGACTGCTAAATTTGTAAGATTATTTCTTTGTAATCTACTGAAACTCCACACTTTTCACTCAAAAAACTGCCATTGACGACCCAGTTTACGAGTATTTGTACAAAATCACGACAGAAACATTATTTGTTCCACGAGTTTCCGTGTTTTTCAACCCAAACCTGTAATTTGGCCAAATTTCAATATTTTGGGTGAATATTTCCAAGCTTTAATGAGTTTTGTTACTTTTTGAACTACAAAATTTTTTTTTTGACAAAAATGCTAGAATTCAAAGGAATCAAACCAAAACTGTAGAAAATACGCATTGACGTCAATAATGATGTGAGACTGCTAAATTTGTAAGATTATTTCTTTGTAATCTACTGAAACTCCACACTTTTCACTCAAAAAACTGCCATTGACGACCCAGTTTACGAATTTATGTACAAAATCACGACAGAAACATTATTTGTTCTACGAATTTTCGTTTTTATCGTCTCAAATCTCTTATTTTGCGAAATTTCAATATTTTGCGTCAATATTTCCAAGTTTTAATGAATTTTTATACTTTTTGAACTACTAAAAATTTATTTTTTGTAAATGTTAGAAGTATAATGGAACAAGACAAAACTGTAGAATAAACTCATTGACGTCAATAATGATGTGAGACTGCTTAATTTCTATGAACATATCTAAATAATATACTGAAACTTCACACTTTTCACTCAAAAAACTGCTATTGACGACCCAGTTTACGAATTTATGTACAAAATCACGACAGAAACATTATTTGTTCCACGAGTTTCCGTGTTTTTCAACCCAAACCACTAATTTTGCCAAATTTCAATATTTCCAAGTTTTAATGAATTTTGTTACTTTTTGAACTTCAAAAAAAAATTTTTATTTGAGCTCAATAATGTTGTGAGACTGCTTAATTTGTATGCACATATCTTAGTAATATACTGAAACTCCACACTTTTCACTCAAAAAACTGCCATTGACGACCCAGTTTACGAGTATTTGTACAAAATCACGACAGAAACATTATTTGTTCCACGAGTTTCCGTGTTTTTCAACCCAAACCTCTAATTTTGCCAAATTTCAATATTTCCAAGTTTTAATGAATTTTGTTACTTTTTGAACTACAAAAAAAAAAATTTATTTGACCTCAATAATGTTGTGAGACTGCTTAATTTGTATGCACATATCTTAAGTAATATACTGAAACTCCACACTTTTCACTCAAAAAACTGCCATTGACGACCCAGTTTACGAGTATTTGTACAAAATCACGACAGAAACATTATTTGTTCCACGAGTTTCCGTGTTTTTCAACCCAAACCTCTAATTTTGCCAAATTTCAATATTTCCAAGTTTTAATGAATTTTGTTACTTTTTGAACTACAAAAAAAAAATTTATTTGACCTCAATATTGATGTGAGACTGCTTAATTTGTATGCACATATCTTAGTAATATACTCAAACTCCACACTTTTCACTCAAAAAACTGCCATTGACGACCCAGTTTACGAGTATTTGTACAAAATCACGACAGAAACATTATTTGTTCCACGAGTTTCCGTGTTTTTCAAACTAAACCTGTAATTTTGCCAAATTTCAATATTTTGGGTGAATATTTCCAAGCTTTAATGAATTTTGTTACTTTTTGAACTACAAAATTTTTTTTTTGACAAAAATGCTTGAATTCAAAGGAATCAAACCAAAACTGTAGAAAATACGCATTGACGTCAATAATGATGTGAGACTGCTAAATTTGTAAAAACATTTCTTTTTAATCTACTGAAACTCCACACTTTTCACTCAAAAAACTGCCATTGACGACCCAGTTTACGAATTTATGTACAAAATCACGACAGAAACATTATTTGTTCTACGAATTTTCGTGTTTATCGTCTCAAATCTCTTATTTTGCGAAATTTCAATATTTTGCGTCAATATTTCCAAGTTTTAATGAATTTTGATACTTTTTGAACTACTAAAAATTTATTTTTTGTAAATGTTAGAAGTATAATGGAACAAGACAAAACTGTAGAATAAACGCATTGACGTCAATAATGATGTGAGACTGCTTAATTTCTATGAACATATCTAAATAATATACTGAAACTTCACACTTTTCACTCAAAAAACTGCTATTGACGACCCAGTTTACGAATTTATGTACAAAATCACGACAGAAACATTATTTGTTCCACGAGTTTCCGTGTTTTTCAACCCAAACCACTAATTTTGCCAAATTTCAATATTTCCAAGTTTTAATGAATTTTGTTACTTTTTGAACTTCAAAAAAAAAATTTTATTTGAGCTCAATAATGTTGTGAGACTGCTTAATTTGTATGCACATATCTTAGTAATATTCTGAAACTCCACACTTTTCACTCAAAAAACTGCCATTGACGACCCAGTTTACGAGTATTTGTACAAAATCACGACAGAAACATTATTTGTTCCACGAGTTTCCGTGTTTTTCAACCCAAACCTCTAATTTTGCCAAATTTCAATATTTCCTAGTTTTAATGAATTTTGTTACTTTTTGAACTACAAAAAAAATAATTTATTTGACCTCAATAATGTTGTGAGACTGCATAATTTGTATGCACATATCTTAAGTAATATACTGAAACTCCACACTTTTCACTCAAAAAACTGCCATTGACGACCCAGTTTACGAGTATTTGTACAAAATCACGACAGAAACATTATTTGTGCCACGAGTTTCCGTGTTTTTCAACCCAAACCTCTAATTTTGCCAAATTTCAATATTTCCAAGTTTTAATGAATTTTGTTACTTTTTGAACTACAAAAAAAAAATTTATTTGACCTCAATAATGATGTGAGACTGCTTAATTTGTATGCACATATCTTAGTAATATACTGAAACTCCACACTTTTCACTCAAAAAACTGCCATTGACGACCCAGTTTACGAGTATTTGTACAAAATCACGCCAGAAACATTATTTGTTCCACGAGTTTCCGTGTTTTTCAACCCAAACCTCTAATTTTGCCAAATTTCAATATTTTGGGTGAATATTTCCAAGCTTTTATGAATTTTGTTACTTTTTGAACTACAAAATTTTTTTTTTGACAAAAATGCTTGAAGTCAAAGGAATCAAACCAAAACTGTAGAAAATACGCATTGACGTCAATAATGATGTGAGACTGCTAAATTTGTAAGATTATTTCTTTGTAATCTACTGAAACTCCACACTTTTCACTCAAAAAACTGCCATTGACGACCCAGTTTACGAATTTATGTACAAAATCACGACAGAAACATTATTTGTTCTACAAATTTTCGTTTTTATCGTCTCAAATCTCTTATTTTGCGAAATTTCAATATTTTGCGTCAATATTTCCAAGTTTTAATGAATTTTGATACTTTTTGAACTACTAAAAATTTATTTTTTGTAAATGTTAGAAGTATAATGGAACAAGACAAAACTGTAGAATAAACACATTGACGTCAATAATGATGTGAGACTGCTTAATTTCTATGAACATATCTAAATAATATACTGAAACTTCACACTTTTCACTCAAAAAACTGCTATTGACGACCCAGTTTACGAATTTATGTACAAAATCACGACAGAAACATTATTTGTTCCACGAGTTTCCGTGTTTTTCAACCCAAACCTCTAATTTTGCCAAATTTCAATATTTCCAAGTTTTAATGAATTTTGTTACTTTTTGAACTACAAAAAAAAAATTTATTTGACCTCAATAATGATGTGAGACTGCTTAATTTGTATGCACATATCTTAGTAATATTCTGAAACTCCACACTTTTCACTCAAAAAACTGCCATTGACGACCCAGTTTACGAGTATTTGTACAAAATCACGACAGAAACATTATTTGTTCCACGAGTTTCCGTGTTTTTTTTAACCCAAACCTCTAATTTTTCCAAATTTCAATATTTCCAAGTTTTAATGAATTTTGTTACTTTTTGAACTACAAAAAAAAAATTTTATTTGACCTCAATAATGTTGTGAGACTGCTTAATTTGTATGCACATATCTTAAGTAATATACTGAAACTCCACACTTTTAACTCAAAAAACTGCCATTGACGACCCAGTTTACGAGTATTTGTACAAAATCACGACAGAAACATTATTTGTTCCACGAGTTTCTGTGGTTTTCAAACCAAACCTCTAATTTTGCCAAATTTCAATATTTCCAAGTTTTAATGAATTTTGATACTTTTTGAACTACAAAAAAAAAATTTATTTGACCTCAATAATGATGTGAGACTGCTTAATTTGTATGCACATATCTTAGTAATATACTGAAACTCCACACTTTTCACTCAAAAAACTGCCATTGACGACCCAGTTTACGAGTATTTGTACAAAATCACGACAGAAACATTATTTGTTCCACGAGTTTCCGTGTTTTTTTTAACCCAAACCTCCAATTTTGCCAAATTTCAATATTTCCAAGTTTTAATGAATTTTGTTACTTTTTGAACTACAAAAACAAATTTATTTGACCTCAATAATGATGTGAGACTGCTTAATTTGTATGCACATATCTTAGTAATATACTGAAACTCCACACTTTTCACTCAAAAAACTGCCATTGACGACCCAGTTTACGAGTATTTGTACAAAATCACGACAGAAACATTATTTGTTCCACGAGTTTCCGTGTTTTTCAACCCAAACCTGTAATTTTGCCAAATTTCAATATTTTGGGTGAATATTTCCAAGCTTTAATGAGTTTTGTTACTTTTTGAACTACAAAATTTTTTTTTTGACAAAAATGCTAGAATTCAAAGGAATCAAACCAAAACTGTAGAAAATACGCATTGACGTCAATAATGATGTGAGACTGCTAAATTTGTAAGATTATTTCTTTGTAATCTACTGAAACTCCACACTTTTCACTCAAAAAACTGCCATTGACGACCCAGTTTACGAATTTATGTACAAAATCACGACAGAAACATTATTTGTTCTACAAATTTTCGTTTTTATCGTCTCAAATCTCTTATTTTGCGAAATTTCAATATTTTGCGTCAATATTTCCAAGTTTTAATGAATTTTGATACTTTTTGAACTACTAAAAATTTATTTTTTGTAAATGTTAGAAGTATAATGGAACAAGACAAAACTGTAGAATAAACGCATTGACGTCAATAATGATGTGAGACTGCTTAATTTCTATGAACATATCTAAATAATATACTGAAACTTCACACTTTTCACTCAAAAAACTGCTATTGACGACCCAGTTTACGAATTTATGTACAAAATCACGACAGAAACATTATTTGTTCCACGAGTTTCCGTGTTTTTCAACCCAAACCTCTAATTTTGCCAAATTTCAATATTTCCAAGTTTTAATGAATTTTGTTACTTTTTGAACTTCAAAAAAAAATTTTTATTTGAGCTCAATAATGTTGTGAGACTGCTTAATTTGTATGCACATATCTTAGTAATATACTGAAACTCCACACTTTTCACTCAAAAAACTGCCATTGACGACCCAGTTTACGAGTATTTGTACAAAATCACGACAGAAACATTATTTGTTCCACGAGTTTCCGTGTTTTTCAACCCAAACCTCTAATTTTGCCAAATTTCAATATTTCCAAGTTTTAATGAATTTTGTTACTTTTTGAACTACAAAAAAAAAATTTTATTTGACCTCAATAATGTTGTGAGACTGCTTAATTTGTATGCACATATCTTAAGTAATATACTGAAACTCTACACTTTTAACTCAAAAAACTGCCATTGACGACCCAGTTTACGAGTATTTGTACAAAATCACGACAGAAACATTATTTGTTCCACGAGTTTCCGTGTTTTTCAACCCAAACCTCTAATTTTGCCAAATTTCAATATTTCCAAGTTTTAATGAATTTTGTTACTTTTTGAACTACAAAAAAAAAATTTATTTGACCTCAATAATGATGTGAGACTGCTTAATTTGTATGCACATATCTTAGTAATATACTGAAACTCCACACTTTTCACTCAAAAAACTGCCATTGACGACCCAGTTTACGAGTATTTGTACAAAATCACGACAGAAACATTATTTGTTCCACGAGTTTCCGTGTTTTTTTTAACCCAAACCTCTAATTTTGCCAAATTTCAATATTTCCAAGTTTTAATGAATTTTGTTACTTTTTGAACTACATAAAAAAAAATTTATTTGACCCCAATAATGATGTGAGACTGCTTAATTTGTATGAACATATCTTAGTAATATACTGAAACTCCTCACTTTTCACTCAAAAAACTGCCAAGTTTTAATGAATTGTGTTACTTTTTGAACTACAAAAAAATGTTTTTTTTAACAAAAATGCTAGAATTAAAAGGAATCTTAGTAATATACTAAAACTCCACAATTTTTTACTAAAAAAACTGCCATTGACGACCCAGTTTACGAATATGTGAACAAAATTACTACTGACACATTATTTGTTCTAAGAGTTTCCGTGTTTTTCGTCCTAAACCTCTACTTTTGCCAAATTTCAATATTTTGCGTCAATATTTCCCACTTTTAGTAAATTTTGTTACTTTTTGAACTACAAAAAAATAATTTTTCTAACAATAATGCTAGAATTATAACGAATCAAGACAAAATTGAAGAAGAAACGCATCGACGTTAATTGTGATATTAAACTTCGATACCTGCTCAATTTGAAAGAACATTTCTTAGTAATATACTGAAACTCCACACTTTTCACTCAAAAATCTGCCATTGACTACCCAGTTTACGAATTTATGTACAAAATCACGACAAAAACATTATTTGTTCTACGAGTTTCCGTGTTTTTCAACCCAAACCTCTAATTTTGCCAAATTTCAATATTTTGGGTGAATATTTCCAAGCTTTAATGAATTTTGTTACTTTTTGAACTACAAAATTTTTTTTTTGACAAAAATGCTAGAATTCAAAGGAATCAAACCAAAACTTTAGAAAATACGCATTGACGTCAATAATGATGTGAGACTGCTAAATTTGTAAGATTATTTCTTTGTAATCTACTGAAACTCCACACTTTTCACTCAAAAAACTGCCATTGACGACCCAGTTTACGAATTTATGTACAAAATCACGACAGAAACATTATTTGTTCTACGAATTTTCGTTTTTATCGTCTCAAATCTCTTATTTTGCGAAATTTCAATATTTTGCGTCAATATTTCCAAGTTTTAATGAATTTTGATACTTTTTGAACTACTAAAAATTTATTTTTTGTAAATGTTAGAAGTATAATGGAACAAGACAAAACTGTAGAATAAACGCATTGACGTCAATAATGATGTGAGACTGCTTAATTTCTATGAACATATCTAAATAATATACTGAAACTTCACACTTTTCACTCAAAAAACTGCTATTTACGACCCAGTTTACGAATTTATGTACAAAATCACGACAGAAACATTATTGGTTCTACGAATTTTCGTTTTTATCGTCTCAAATCTCTTATTTTGCGAAATTTCAATATTTTGCGTCAATATTTCCAAGTTTTAATGAATTTTGATACTTTTTGAACTACAAAAAAAAAATTATTTGACCTCAATAATGATGTGAGACTGCTTAATTTGTATGCACATATCTTAGTAATATACTGAAACTCCACACTTTTCACTCAAAAAACTGCCATTGACGACCCAGTTTACGAGTATTTGTACAAAATCACGACAGAAACATTATTTGTTCCACGAGTTTCCGTGTTTTTTTTAACCCAAACCTCTAATTTTGCCAAATTTCAATATTTCCAAGTTTTAATGAATTTTGTTACTTTTTGAACTACAAAAAAAAAATTTATTTGACCTCAATAATGATGTGAGACTGCTTAATTTGTATGCACATATCTTAGTAATATACTGAAACTCCACACTTTTCACTCAAAAAACTGCCATTGACGACCCAGTTTACGAGTATTTGTACAAAATCACGACAGAAACATTATTTGTTCCACGAGTTTCCGTGTTTTTCAACCCAAACCTGTAATTTTGCCAAATTTCAATATTTTGGGTGAATATTTCCAAGCTTTAATGAGTTTTGTTACTTTTTGAACTACAAAATTTTTTTTTTGACAAAAATGCTAGAATTCAAAGGAATCAAACCAAAACTGTAGAAAATACGCATTGACGTCAATAATGATGTGAGACTGCTAAATTTGTAAGATTATTTCTTTGTAATCTACTGAAACTCCACACTTTTCACTCAAAAAACTGCCATTGACGACCCAGTTTACGAATTTATGTACAAAATCACGACAGAAACATTATTTGTTCTACGAATTTTCGTTTTTATCGTCTCAAATCTCTTATTTTGCGAAATTTCAATATTTTGCGTCAATATTTCCAAGTTTTAATGAATTTTGATACTTTTTGAACTACTAAAAATTTATTTTTTGTAAATGTTAGAAGTATAATGGAACAAGACAAAACTGTAGAATAAACGCATTGACGTCAATAATGATGTGAGACTGCTTAATTTCTATGAACATATCTAAATAATATACTGAAACTTCACACTTTTCACTCAAAAAACTGCTATTGACGACCCAGTTTACGAATTTATGTACAAAATCACGACAGAAACATTATTTGTTCTACGAGTTTACGAGTTCTAAGAATTTCCAAGTTTTAATGAATTTTGTTACTTTTTGAACTACAAAAAAAAAATTTATTTGACCTCAATAATGATGTGAGACTGCTTAATTTGTATGCACATATCTTAGTAATATACTGAAACTCCACACTTTTCACTCAAAAAACTGCCATTGACGACCCAGTTTACGAGTATTTGTACAAAATCACGACAGAAACATTATTTGTTCCACGAGTTTCCGTGTTTTTTTTAACCCAAACCTCTAATTTTGCCAAATTTCAATATTTCCAAGTTTTAATGAATTTTGTTACTTTTTGAACTACATAAAAAAAAATTTATTTGACCCCAATAATGATGTGAGACTGCTTAATTTGTATGAACATATCTTAGTAATATACTGAAACTCCTCACTTTTCACTCAAAAAACTGCCAAGTTTTAATGAATTGTGTTACTTTTTGAACTACAAAAAAATGTTTTTTTTAACAAAAATGCTAGAATTAAAAGGAATCTTAGTAATATACTAAAACTCCACAATTTTTTACTAAAAAAACGGCCATTGACGACCCAGTTTACGAATATGTGAACAAAATTACTACTGACACATTATTTGTTCTAAGAGTTTCCGTGTTTTTCGTCCTAAACCTCTACTTTTGCCAAATTTCAATATTTTGCGTCAATATTTCCCACTTTTAGTAAATTTTGTTACTTTTTGAACTACAAAAAAATAATTTTTCTAACAATAATGCTAGAATTATAACGAATCAAGACAAAATTGAAGAAGAAACGCATCGACGTTAATTGTGATATTAAACTTCGATACCCGCTCAATTTGAAAGAACATTTCTTAGTAATATACTGAAACTCCACACTTTTCACTCAAAAATCTGCCATTGACTACCCAGTTTACGAATTTATGTACAAAATCACGACAAAAACATTATTTGTTCTACGAGTTTCCGTGTTTTTCAACCCAAACCTCTAATTTTGCCAAATTTCAATATTTTGGGTGAATATTTCCAAGCTTTAATGAATTTTGTTACTTTTTGAACTACAAAATTTTTTTTTTTGACAAAAATGCTAGAATTCAAAGGAATCAAACCAAAACTTTAGAAAATACGCATTGACGTCAATAATGATGTGAGACTGCTAAATTTGTAAGATTATTTCTTTGTAATCTACTGAAACTCCACACTTTTCACTCAAAAAACTGCCATTGACGACCCAGTTTACGAATTTATGTACAAAATCACGACAGAAACATTATTTGTTCTACGAATTTTCGTTTTTATCGTCTCAAATCTCTTATTTTGCGAAATTTCAATATTTTGCGTCAATATTTCCAAGTTTTAATGAATTTTGATACTTTTTGAACTACTAAAAATTTATTTTTTGTAAATGTTAGAAGTATAATGGAACAAGACAAAACTGTAGAATAAACGCATTGACGTCAATAATGATGTGAGACTGCTTAATTTCTATGAACATATCTAAATAATATACTGAAACTTCACACTTTTCACTCAAAAAACTGCTATTGACGACCCAGTTTACGAATTTATGTACAAAATCACGACAGAAACATTATTTGTTCTACGAGTTTACGTGTTTTTCAACTCAAACCTTTAATTTTGTCAAATTTCAATATTTTGCGTTAATATTTCCAAGGTTTAATGAATTTTGATACTTTTTGAACTACAAAAATAATATTTTTTCTAACAATAATGCTAGAATTATAACTGATCAAGACAAAATTGAAGAAGAAACGCATCTACGTTAATTGTAATATTAAACTTAGATACCCGCTAAATTTGGAAGAACATTTCTTTGTACTATACTGAAAATCCACACTTTTCTCTCAAAAAACTGCCATTGACGACCCAGTTTACGAGTATGTGTACAAAATCACGACAGAAACATTATTTGTTCTACGAGTTTCCGTGTTTTTCATCCTAAACCTCAAATTTTGCAAAATTTCAATATTTTGCGTAAATATTCCTCACTTTTAATGAATTTTGTTACTTTTTGAACTACAAAATTATTTTTTTTTATTTAAAAAAATGCTAGAATTATAAGGATTCAAGACAAAACTGTAGAAGAAACACATCGACGTTATTTATCATATTAAATTTCGATACCCGCTAAGTTTGTAAGATTATTTCTTAGTAATATACTGAAACTTTTCACTCAAAAAACTGCCATTGACGACCCAGTTTACGAATTTATGTACAAAATCACGACAGAAAATTTTTTCGGTTTACGAGCTTTCGTGTTTTTCGTCCCAAAGCGCTAATTTTGCTAAATTTCAATATTTTGCGTCAATATTTCCCACTTTCAGTGAATTTTGTTACTTTTTGAACTACAAAAAAATAATTTTTCTAACAATAATGCTAGAATTATAACTAATCAAGACAAAATTGAAGAAGAAACGCATCTACGTTAATTGTGGTATTAAACTTCGATACTCGCTAAATTTGTTAGAACATTTCTTAGTAATATACTGAAACTCCACACTTTTCACTCAAAAATCTGCCATTGACGACCCAGTTTACGAGTATATGTACAAAATCACGACAGAAACATTATTTGTTTTACGAGTTTCCGTGTTTTTCATCCTAAACCTCCAATTTTGCAAAATTTAAATATTTTGCGTAAATATTCCTCACTTTTAATGAATTTTGTTACTTTATAAACTACAAAATTATTTTTTTTTATTTTAAAAAATGCTAGAATTATAAGGATTCAAGACAAAACTGTAGAAGAAACACATCGACGTTAATTATCATATTAAATTTCGATACCCGCTAAATTTGTAAGATTATTTCTTAGTAATATACTGAAACTTTTCACTCAAAAAACTGCCATTGACGACCCAGTTTACGAATATGTGAACAAAATTACGACTGACACATTATTTGTTTTACGAGTTTCCGTGTTTTTCGTCCTAAACCTCTTAATTTGCAAAATTTCAATATTTTGCGGAAATATTCCTCACTTTTAATGAATTTTGTTACTTTATAAACTACAAAATTATTTTTTTTTATTTTTAAAAATGCTAGAATTATAAGGATTCAAGACAAAACTGTAGAAGAAACACATCGACGTTATTTATCATATTAAATTTCGATACCCGCTAAGTTTGTAAGATTATTTCTTAGTAATATACTGAAACTTTTCACTCAAAAAACTGCCATTGACGACCCAGTTTACGAATTTATGTACAAAATCACGACAGAAAATTTTTTCGGTTTACGAGCTTTCGTGTTTTTCGTCCCAAAGCGCTAATTTTGCTAAATTTCAATATTTTGCGTCAATATTTCCCACTTTCAGTGAATTTTGTTACTTTTTGAACTACAAAAAAATAATTTTTCTAACAATAATGCTAGAATTATAACTAATCAAGACAAAATTGAAGAAGAAACGCATCTACGTTAATTGTGGTATTAAACTTCGATACTCGCTAAATTTGTAAGAACATTTCTTAGTAATATACTGAAACTCCACACTTTTCACTCAAAAATCTGCCATTGAAGACCCAGTTTACGAGTATATGTACAAAATCACGACAGAAACATTATTTGTTTTACGAGTTTCCGTGTTTTTCATCCTAAACCTCCAATTTTGCAAAATTTCAATATTTTGCGTAAATATTCCTCACTTTTAATGAATTTTGTTACTTTTTAAAGTACAAAATTTTTTTTTTTTATTTTTAAAAATGCTAGAATTATAAGGATTCAAGACAAAACTGTACAAGAAACACATCGACGTTAATTATCATATTAAATTTCGATACCCGCTAAATTTGTAAGATTATTTCTTAGTAATATACTGAAACTTTTCACTCAAAAAACTGCCATTGACGACCCAGTTTACGAATTTATGTACAAAATCACGACATAAATTTTTTTCGGTTTACGAGCTTCCGTGTTTTTCGTCCCAAAGCGCTAATTTTGCGAAATTTCAATATTTTGCGTGAATATTTCCCAGCTCGAATGAATTTTGTTACTATTTTTTCTAAAAAAAACAAGTTTTTTAACAAAAATGCTAGAAGTATAATGAATCAAGCTACAACTGTAGATTAAGCGCATTGACGGTAATATTGATATGAGACTGCTATGTTTGTATGAACATTTCTTACTTTTTGAACTACAACATTTTTTTTTGACGTTAATAATGATGATGTGAGACTGTTTAATTTGTATGAACATATCTTAGTAATATACTGAAACTCCACACTTTTCACTCAAAAAACTGCCATTTCACTCAAAAAACCCAGTTTACGAGTATATGTACAAAATCACGACAGAAACATTATTTATTTTACGAGTTTCCGTGTTTTTTAACCCAAACCTCTTATTTTGCCAAATTTTAATATTTCCAAGTTTTAATGAATTGTGTTACTTTTTGAACTACAAAAAAATTTTTTTTTTAACAAAAATGCTAGAATTAAAAGGAATCAAGACAAAACTGTAGAAAAAACGCATTGACGTCAATAATGATGTGAGACTGTTTAATTTGTTTGAACATATCTTAGTAATATACTGAAACTCCACAGTTTTCACTAAAAAAACTGCCATTGACGACCCAGTTTACGAATATGTGAACAAAATTACGACTGACACATTATTTGTTCTACGAGTTTCCGTGTTTTTCGTCCTAAACCTCTAATTTTGCAAAATTTCAATATTTTGCGTCAATATTTCCCACTTTTAGTAAATTTTGTTACTTTTTGAACTACAAAAAAATGATTTTTCTAACAATAATGCTAGAATTATAACGAATCAAGACAAAATTGAAGAAGAAACGCATCGACATTAATTGTGATATTGAACTTCGATACCCGCTCAATTTGAAAGAACATTTCTTAGTAATATACTGAAACTCCACACTTTTCACTCAAAAAACTGCCATTGACGGCCCAGTTTACGAGTATATGTACAAAATCACGACAGAAACATTATTTGTTCTACGAGTTTCCGTGTTTTTCGTCCGAAACTTTTTTTTCTATTAAACTTATATATTATTTCCCAGCTCGAATGAATTTTGTTACTATTTTTTCTAAAAAAAACAAGTTTTATAACAAAAATGCTAGAAGTATAATGAATCATTACGAATATATGTACAAAATCACGACACAAACATTATTTGTTGTAAAAATTTATTTTTTGTAAATGTTAGAAGTATAATGGATCAAGACAAAACTGTAGAATAAACGCATTGTCATCAATAATGATGTGAGACTGCTTAATTTCTATGAACTTTTCTAAATAATATACTGAAACTCCACACTTTTCACTCAAAAAACTGCTATTGACGACCCAGTTTACGAATATATGTACAAAATCACAACAGAAACATTATTTGTTCTACGAGTTTACGTGTTTTTCAACTCAAACCTCTAATTTTGCAAAATTTCAATATTTTGCATAAATATTCCTCACTTTTAATGAATTTTGTTACTTTTTGAACTACAAAATTATTTTTTTTTTATTTTTAAAAATGCTATAATTATAAGGATTCAAGACAAAACTGTAGAAGAAACACATCGACGTTAATTATCATATTAAATTTCGATACCCGCTAAATTTGTAAGATTATTTCTTAGTAATATACTGAAACTTTTCACTCAGAAAACTGCCATTGACGACCCAGTTTACGAATTTATGTACAAAATCACGACAGAAAAATTTTTCGGTTTACGAGCTTCCGTGTTTTTCGTCCCAAAGCGCTAATTTTGCGAAATTTCAATATTTTGCGTCAATATTTCCCAGCTCGAATGAATTTTATTACTATTTTTTCTAAAAAAAACAAGTTTTTTAACAAAAATGCTAGAAGTATAATGAATCAAGCTACAACTGTAGAAAAAGGGCATTGACGGTAATATTGATATGAGAATGCTATATTTGTATGAACATTTGTTACTTTTTGAACTACAAATTTTTTTTTGTTTGACGTCAATTATGATGATGTGAGACTGTTTAATTTGTATGAACATATCCTAGTAATATACTGAAACTTCACACTTTTCACTCAAAAAACTGCCATTGACGACCCAGTTTACGAGTATATGTACAAAATTACGACAGAAATATTATTTGTTTTACGAGTTTCAGTGTTTTTCAACCCAAACCTCTTATTTTGCCAAATTTCAATATTTCCAAGTTTTAATGAATTGTGTTACTTTTTGAACTACAAAAAATTTTTTTTTTAACAAAAATGCTAGAATTAAAAGGAATCAAGACAAAACTGTAGAAAAAACGCTTTGACGTCAATAATGATGTGAGACTGTTTAATCTGTATGAACATATCTTAGTAATAAACTGAAACTCCACAGTTTTCACTAAAAAAACTGCCATTGACGACCCAGTTTACGAAAATGTGAACAAAATTACGACTGACACATTATTTGTTCTACGAGTTTCCGTGTTTTTCGTCCTAAACCTCTAATTTTGCAAAATTTCATAATTTTGCGTCAATATTTCCCACTTTTAGTAAATTTTGTTACTTTTTGAACTACAAAAAAAATAATTTTCTAATAATAATGCTAGAATTATAACGAATCAAGACAAAACTGTAGAAGAAACACCTCGACATTAATTGTCATATTAAATTTCGATGCCCGCTAAATTAGTAAGAACATTTCTTAGAGTAATATACTGAAACTCCACACTTTTCACTCAAAAATCTGCCATTGACGACCCAGTTTACGAATTTATGTACAAAATCACGACAGAAACATTATTTGTTCTACGAGTTTCCGTGTTTTTCGTCCCAAATTTTTAATTTTGCAAAATTTCAATATTTTGGGTGAATATTTCCAAGCTTTAATGAATTTTGTTACTTTTTGAACTACAAAAATGCTAGAATTAAAAGGAATCAAGACAAAACTGTAGAAAATACGCATTGACGTCAATAATGATGTGAGACTGCTAAATTTGTAAGAAAATTTCTTTGTAATCTACTGAAACTCCACACTTTTCACTCAAAAAACTGCCATTGACGACCCA
Organism: Odontocerum albicorne; assembly: GCA_949825065.1. Lineage (NCBI taxonomy): Eukaryota > Metazoa > Arthropoda > Insecta > Trichoptera > Odontoceridae > Odontocerum > Odontocerum albicorne. The sequence goes on along the minus strand of OX463853.1, from coordinate 32,474,544 downwards.
GTTTACGAATTTATGTACAAAATCAAGACAGAAACATTATTTGTTCTACGAATTTTCGTGTTTATCGTCTCAAATCTCTTATTTTGCGAAATTTCAATATTTTGCGTCAATATTTCCAAGTTTTAATGAATTTTGATACGTTTTGAACTACTAAAAATTTATTTTTTGTAAATGTTAGAAGTATAATGGATCAAGACAAAACTGTAGAATAAACGCATTGACGTCAATAATGATGTGAGACTGCTTAATTTCTATGAACATATCTAAACAATATACTGAAACTCCACACTTTTCACTCAAAAAACTGCTATTGACGACCCAGTTTACGAATATATGTACAAAATCACGACAGAAACATTATTTGTTCTACGAGTTTACGTGTTTTTCAACTCAAACCTCTAATTTTGCAAAATTTCAATATTTTGCGTCAATATTTCTAAGTTTTAATGAATTTTGTTACTTTTTGAACTACAAAAAAAACAACTTTTTTAACAATAATGCTTGAATTATAAGGAATCAAGACAAAACTGTAGAAGAAACGCATCGACGTTAATTGTGATATTAAGCTTCAAAACCCGCTAAATTTGTATAAACATTTCTTAGTAATATACTGAAACTCCACACTTTTCACTCAAAAAACTGTCATTGACGACCCAGTTTAAGAACATATGCACTAAATCACGACAGAAACATTATTTGTGCTACGAGTTTCCGTGTTTTTCGTTTCGAACCTCTAATTTAGCAAAATTTCAAATTTTTGCGTCAATATTTCAAAGTTTTAATGAATTTTGTTAAATTTTTGAACTACAAAAAAATATTTTTTTTAACAAAAATGCTAGAATTGTAATGAATTGTAATAATTGTAATGAAACATGAAAGTTTAAGCCGTCAAATATGAAACTGTTAAAGAAACGCATCGACGGGAATTGTGATTTTTAACGTTGAAACCCGCTAAATTTGTAAGTACATTTCTTAGTTATATACTGAAACTCCGCACTTTTAACTCAAAAAACTGCCATTGACGACCCAGTTTACGAAGATATGTACAAAATCACGACATAAACATTATTCGTTTGACGAGCTTTCGTGTTTTTCGTCTGAAACCTCTAAATTTGCGAAATTTCAATATTTTGCGTCAATATTTCCAAGTTTTAATGAATTTTGTTACTGTTGGAACTAAGAAAAAATATTTTTTTAACAAAAATGCTAGAATTATAATGGATCAAGACAAAACTGTTGAAGAAACGCATCGACGGTAATTGTGATATTAAACGTTGAAACGATACTCAATTTTGTCGGATTTGGCCATTTTATTTAGGTAAATTGACCCGAACGCCGTTAAAAACATGAAGAAATGTGATATTAAGAAGCATAAATGTGCATAAATTGAAGAAATTTAATGTTGAAATGCGTAAATTCTTCCAATATGAGAGTTTTCGTTGTTAATTAATAAATTTAAAGCGATATTAGGGCCTGTTTATGGTCGATTATGCTCAATTTGGTCGAATTTGACAATTTTTATGTAGATTGACCCAATTGGTGTAAAACATATAAAAGGAAATGTGTTCTTTGGAAGCATAAATGTGCAAAAAATTAAGAAATTTTATTTTAAAACACAAACATTCATTCAAACATGAAAGTTTAAGTCGTCAAATAATCAAATTATGAATCAAAAGCGATAAAAGGGCGTCTTTATGGTATAATATTATACTCAATTTTGTTCGAATTTGACCATCTTTCAGGTCGATTGACCCAAAACAAATAACAATGTCTTTTAACGTCCAAATAATATATATTCGTATTGTGTTAATCTTTCTTCATTACTATGTTGTACACGCCCAAACCATCTCGTAGTGCTTTTCTTCATCGTTCTCAACACACCAGCGTCCTCACAGTGTTCTTCATCTTCCTTTATTAACACTTTACCTCATCCAGTTCACATTAATCTCTTATCACTTCATTCCGTATTCTCTCATAAATTGTCACCCTATGTACGATTATTATTCTAACTACACACATTCCTACAGGCTTTATTCGGTTTCTGTTTCCAGTATTTTACGACTTCCATATTTCACACCCATGCATCAACGTTGCTTCTAAAATACTCTTATTTGCGTTCATTTTAGCAGATTTTGGTACTGGCCGGTTCGAGCATAAATGTTTTCTTGTTTTATTCTATAAATTTAAACCAATATTATTTTAAATAAAATTTATCCGCGATAAAAATGATTTAAAAAGTGCCAGAAAAGCTGATTTGGCTTTTGGCAATATCTGTAAAAATAATAAACCCGCCAGATTTACCGTATATACAAAATAATAAATAAATTATCCACAACTTTTAAATTTTTACAAAATTGTAGATCTGCAATGTCTTCCTTTCTTCAGATAATTATCTTGGTAAGACAGCAAAGATATCACAATAAAAGCATTCACCCAAACGGGTGCATCAAGTCATGCATCTTGTATTTAATTGCATCCGGAGTGGTTCTATCCCCCCCTCTATGTATCTTCACATCGAAGATCTTCAGTTCAGATACTGATGTACAGTCCATAGCTATTATATACTATATGGTTCTAGTTTATATTAACAATGTTGCGGAAAAAGTACACAATCCCAAAAAATGTTTTAAACTTAAATAAATTGATTGCTCGGGAAATTATTTCGTGTATTTAAGTAAAATCAATTGCTCTTCTTTTTTTACGTCGTATTTTACTGTCCATGTAGTGAGATTCTGGAACCAGTTACAAACCAATGTTAGACTCACTCCGTTATTGACATGCCTTAAGAAGCGACTGAAAAAACTGTTAATTCAATGTGTTTCATTCCTGATTTTTCTTTCCTCTTCACCGTCCCTTCCTTTTCCTTTGATCGATGATATCTCACTTTTATTGTATATGCGTTCATAAATTTCGTTAAGATGAATAATATCCATTTGAATAACTTCCCTTATATTGACCATTGTCTAGTTGGATGGAATAGATTACCATCTTGCAGTAAGCCCGTCGGATTGTTTTTACAATGAAGGGTTAAACAAATAAATAAAATTCAAACGCATATTTGTACCAAATTCTCATGGACGGTGGTCTTCGATATTTTCAGTATCTTAGCAATTTCTTGGGTCATGGAATATTGCTTATCAAAGCCTCGATTTGACGTCATCAGTGGTAATCAGCCTTCTAGAGCTGGCACCACATTCGAAAATCGTTTGAGTATTTACATATTATTTTAGAACTAGATTTGACACACGCGATGTCTTACTGCATCGTCGCCATACACTGCACATATATTTTTTTGTTCGTGTCATATTTGTTCTTTTGGGCTAGTAAGCAAAGAAAAAAAACAAGGCAGTAGGCATCAATAAACCGTGAAGTACCAAAGATAGAACTTATTTTTTTCTATATTCAAAATGCCGCCAAATTAATCTGATTGTAGATAAAATGCGCTGAACTATTCCTTTTCACAATAATATTCATTCAGCACGTTTGGAATGAAGTTCGCAAATAAAATTTCGCTTTATTGACTAATCTTCGAGAAATACGAAACTATTTTCTAGACAACCCAATACTAGGACGGTACGATATTTTCATAAATATTTTTTGGGAAAAATAGCTGACTTTTGTTTTTCTTCATTTTTTACAATCGGCGGCTCTCACGTTAAGTTCCCGATAGTGCCTTTCTTTCTTCTTTGGAGATATTTGAAGATATCTTGTTTTATTGTTTTTTTTTTAATAATATTTTTTTCGATTCTTTAAATTTTTTTTTAATTTTGAAAATAAAGGTACACCTTTCATCCCAGAAATTACCAATAATCGGTGTTCCTCTTCTTTGGTAGGTTGAAAGCATTTCCGTATTGTAATTACATCTCCATTGTATATTTTACAATAAGGTGAGTAAAAAAATATTATCCAAAAAAAGATTGAAATAAGCTTTTTATTATTAGCCTTCTGTGTGCGATAGTATGATCAACACATACGATGATAAACTGCGAAGTACCTGCAAGTTTGTTACAGTGTAACCGAATATTCTCAATATTGTTATTATGCGACGTTCTCAACATATCCCAACTATCAATGCGGATATACTGAGATATAACATGCATAAATACGTACTATCACGCCATGATCCTTTTCGGGCATGCAGAGAGGATAGATCTGCACGCCTTCCTATGAACGCGTACAGCTCTCGCTTCGTCTATATCCATACATACTATTTCTGATACTTCTTACCTTTTTCTCAGTTGAAATTTCTTTAACTAACACCTTCTTCTCTTTCAGTTTACTACTTTATCGTTTTTTGCAAGTCATTTTCTCATTCCGGTCAATTTTTCTCAAGATTCCTATCTTGATTATATTTATTGCATTCATCTCTAATAAATAGTTATCCTTTATCCGATAATTGCTTACTCTATCAAACATTGTAATGCCAAATGAATTAAATCGTTTGCCTTTTTTTTAGTTATTATTTTAACGGGATATATGAATCTTATTTTATAACTAAAATATCGACCACCTACTTTCAAGTTTAATGAGTCAACATGAAAAAATCTGTTGGATTTTTTTTTAATTATCTTAAAATTTGTAGCATAGTCTATTTTGACACTTATTAAAAGCATAGTAAATCTTGATTTTGTTGCATCGCGATTTGTTCCGCAAATTGGTCTCGGCCTTTTGATCCTGAAAGCGTCCACGTGTGCAGTTGTAGGTATGACACGTGTGCACCCGGAAACGCTGCTGACTGAAAAGTGAGGGTGGTTCGGGCGCAATCAGATCGCAGTCTAGTTAGTTGGATTTTTGCTGACTCGCTAGTATATATTGCCCATTTTTAATCAGTAATGTTACTCGGCAAACTGAGCAAATATACCGACTATCTTGATCACGTTTTTGAAATGGCTGAGCTTATGGATTTCGTCTGAATTGTATTGTGTTATACTTTTGTTAGTTACAGTACAATCTAACGAGTTATTGCCATGTAGCAATACCTTCCAAACCACTAGAAAAATGTTAAAATTGACTTAAATGAAAACCGAACTGGAACCATTTTTTTATTAGATTTCAACGAGAATTGAACCTGCAACTTCTAGATAAAAAGACAATTGTCTAAACAACTAGGCCACTGAGGTTGTCATGTATCATAATGTTGGAAGGTTGAAAACATCCAAACCTTCTGACTTATTATTGTTAGAACAATCCTGGGCTGCAAGGCAGGCAGGCGTCTCACGAACAAGGGCACTGAAGTCGTCATGTATCGGAATGTCCGAGTTCTGAAAATATTAAAACTTTATATCCCATATACATCTTCTTTTACGACTAGTTTTGTAAAATTTCAAAGATTAAGATGACAAAAGGGCTCAATTAAAAATATTTCAAAATATAATGTATATTTGAAATTTATTTAATAAAAAAACAACGCGAATGTTTTTTTTTGTTACAAAATACATTTTTTATACATAAGGATAATATAATTAAGTGAAACAAATTAGACGATCATAGAAAATTACATTTATTGCAAGTTATTCGATTCTTGCAAATTATTCGATTATTGCCAATTAGACAATTATTATTCAGGATCCATTACAGGATACAGGCAAGCCTATAAGTATATAGTCCGTTCCTTTCCGTTATGGTCTATAGTGATCTCTGTGGTTCTAATCAATAAATGCTTCATTATATCTATGCAATATATCCGCCCAGTTCGCCATCCGTAATAGTGCACCTCCATCGTGTATAAATGTAATGATCAGGGCCAACCCTAGTGGCTAGACAGCCAACCACCCATCTTTCATCCCTAATCTCTACGGATACCAACCATCCAGCTATCACCTGAAATTTAAAAACAGCGTTCTTAGATCCGCAAAACATTTGGACATTATTATAAAGAAATATGAGGTGTTATTAAGCTTGGTAGGGACCCATGGATGAAAATCATTGAAGAAAGCCAGATCTATGGAAAGTCTGCTCTTTTCTGTATGTGCCACTTGAAATAAACTATAGATGGGTATCATCAGGAGAAAATTACAGAGATTGGGATTGATGTTGTTAAAATACATGAGGATGACACTTTATATCATAACACGGATCGAAGTGATTAAAGATAAGTGTTATTTTGAGATTGAGGTATGCAAAGGTTTGGGCATGTAGAATGACTGACAAAATAAATATACAGCCCAAATGTTAGTGGAAGTGGAAAGAAGGAAACATGAAAAAAAAAACAGATATGTCGTAGGATCTGTGTGAGAAGGAGAATGAATGCAGAGGAGATGAAAGGTGTATAATATCACGATAAGGTTATTTTGGCACTCTATCTTCTCTTCCTACTTTGACAATTTTGTCTGACATATTACTTTATATATCCTACATATTACTCTCACATACCATTACATCGTTATTTAACGATGTAATGGTATGTGAGAGTACTATGTTTAATTTCAATAAAAGAAAATAAACCATGTAATATTATAAAAATATATATATATTTTGGGGGGATTAGTATCTATACGAGTATAACATTCTCTCAAGATTACGAATTGTGTGTGTCCCACTTTGTGACTGTCAAATAGTAATATTTTTAGCTTATTTATTATAGCTTAGGACTTAAAGTAAATTTATTTTGAATTTTTGAATGATTGGAAAACTTTAAAAAGCCTTCTCAGTGGGGAGAATTGCCTAAACCAAATAAATCGGCAGTTGTTTGGTGATGCCTAAAAGCTATATTCTGGAATAACAAATATATAAGAAAAGACAGAAAGGCCATAATTTCCCAAGCATGTTAGAAGCCAATCATAACTTTTTGAAAAAAAGTTTAGAGCAAATACCACAAAAGCAAAATGTTTATTCTAAACTAATGAAATAAAAAAATACTATAGTCATTGAAGGTAAAACACTTGTATCCGAGAAATATGTGGTTTAAAAGGTATGGTAAGATGTGGTTCAAACCACAGAAGATGCTAGTGAGGTCATGTGCAAAGTATGGATTGGATGGAACACAAGAGTTCCCTACGTGATAATGCGTGACAAACTCATTAGTAGTGTTTCCCTAGAAGATATCCCAATATAACACATGGAAGGATTGCTGAGATTAAAGACTCCAAGAGAGGCAGTACTGATGATAGCATATCACAGGTCTAACTTAAGAAAAAGAAGAAAGGAAAAAATATGATTAATTAACATGTTTTAGCACAAATTCTTGAAAATATTGTGAATGCTCGTGTTTATGCACAAGTTTGCCCAGAAACGACACATTTGCTAGAGCGCAGCCCTGGCAATTATCTCTCCCTTGGAGTACATATTGCACCCACCTTCATCAAATTGCACATTGTCTAGGGCAGTGCTTCTTCAAATATCATAACAAATATGGAAAACGAAACCATTGGCGAGCATTATTCCGATAAGTATTATAATAATTAACTGCTAGATGTATTAGCCTAAAAACTTATAAAATGTAATATAAAAGATGTCGCCCGAATTGTATACAATTCAAATTGTACGAGTATATACATAAGTCGGTCGAATTGTTAACAATAATTTAGATAGTTCTGATTTGTAATTACAGATGTCGTAATATTTTAGCTTTTGTTTATAAAATTAGACCTTGCGCTGTAATAATTAGGAATGTAATTAAAATAATTTATTTTTATCCAGGACCTGATGTAACATAATGTTGAATAAATAATAGTCACGGGTGAAAATATTATAATCTTAATATTCAGATGTCAGTTGATTTATCGGGGTGGTATTGTTGTATTTAATGCAGTATTTTATTGGGCATTTATAGAAAATATGTTAACAGGAGTAGTAAGTATTTAGCCCTGTGAATATTTCATGCACATGAACCGTTTTATAACAAGCAGTACAGAAACGTCATCAAACATTCTTAAATAATGCAAGACACAGCTTAATTGTTTAGTTATAATAATGTTCCAGGTGAGATAGTGAATGGTCTCAGATTGACCTCGATTTTATTCTTGGTATAAGTTATTTTAACTGTCTGGTCTTAATATAGAAATCCAAAGATCCAATCCCAACTGTTTATTTTTACAACTTTAAAATCGTGTAAAATACTGAATGAATGAATGCCTATTACCCGTGACGAGTATAATGGAACGCACAATCCAAAGTGGGGAAACAGGGTACTCGACATTGGTACCACCGGAGATAACTGCGAGTATATTAGTCATTTTATGATAGGCATATCGTGTTGCATATAGGGCAAGGGGCTTCAGTACCTGCCTGACTGCGTCTTATTTCTCTATTGGGTCCCTAATAACTAGCAACAGTTCCACGTCAATTGGCTCTAACAGCTGTTGATTGCTTCTAGTTGTGTTGGGCATTAATGGTGGTGGTGCAAAAGACTGAATAAAAATTTTTTTTTTTGAGGTGGTTTGAGGTGGTCGTTTGAGGTGGTCGCTTCGCCCGTTTTATTAGTCAGCCGATGTTTTTTTTCATGTTTTCAGCACTTAAATTTCAATTATTATCATTTTGACTTCAAATTTAAGCGATTGGCTATGAATATTCTTATATTTCGGATTTTTAATCGCTCATTTTTACATGTGTATTGAATACACAGCACCGGATTTTTTAGCACAGGAAGGGAAAGGTTAAAAAACAAATGATTTCTTTAGTACATTATACAAATTATACATAACTTAGTGTAGACCAGTGAAGTCTCCAAAATACATATGTAACGATTATAAAAATGATAGGGAAAAAATTCTGAATGAAATGCTATACAACCAAAGTCAAATAAAAAAAATGTCACTCGCCATTAAGCAAACAATACTCCTTTCATAGTTCTATTTTAAATTAAACAATTTGTTGATATTTAAATAAAATATCGAAGTTTTATCCATTACACAATATTCCGTACAGTTTTTATTTAAGACATTTTTAATTTCATTGGTTAGTTGCATAAAATTATAAAAATCTATTTGAGGTTGATCGTTGATGAAATAAATACGCAAGGTTAATAAATAAAAAAGTGTACTTTACAAAAAACTAATTATTTGGAAATTTTCACGTGATTTTATGATCCTACATAGTGGCCATAAATCACCATAAAATATTTCTAAGAACCAAAGATATACGAGTATATCCGTTCTTGCCTAGGATGGATGACGGGTGTATTTGTATTGATTTATTATAAGTATGAAGTATTGTATTGCACTTTCGTTGTATACTGTACAACTTGGAAGGTCTTCAGTGAAAAGTGGAGCTGGTTTTAAAATAAATAGTCTTTCATCGGGAATACAACCTGTACCGCCAGGTTAAAACACTTACCAACTAGGCAACGAATGCAATTACGCTTCAAAAGTACCTTTTCAGTTTTGAATAATCGATTTTTTACGTTTGAATAATTAGTCGGTAAAACAGGTCCCAACAGGTTGAAATGCTGTTCATACATTAATGCTTTTCGATTATTTACTGAAAATTATTTGTTATTCAAATATTTTTTTTACACTTTTGATAGTGTTTAAATAACATTAAGAATTATAAATTGGATACATTTTAAATTATTGTTTATAGTAAATACTTTTAGCATTCTGTAGACAAGCAATGCACTCTCTCGACATAATCTCAAAGCTTTATATTTTGGCAAAAAAAAGGTTACGAGTTACTTCGGTAGATGTCCCTTAACATAAACAAATGACTAATGTTACTTGCCATAATAAATTCATTCATAAGTTATTTATTGAAATAAAAGTATTTATACTCGTACATAAATGATATTTGACACTTGATTCCGGTTCCCGAAAGTGTAGCTTTTCTGTTTTTTTTATGTTTCTCCATCCTGCGTACACTCGTAGTATGAGCTCTTCTCATTCACCCTTAATTATATCATTCTGTATTCTATTATAAATCGTCAACAAAAAAATTGTAAATATTCTATTTAAAATCGTCTTTAATTTTGATACTGGATTGTTTTGTTTTTTTTAGAAATTTGTTTTAAAACAACATAACTTAGTTATTTTGATCAACCTATACGTCGATAATTTTATCCAATGACAAAAGGGAATAAATAAATATTAAAAATGATTATATTAGAGCATATATTTCATCAGCGCCTCCCTCTCCCTTCAAAAGTTAATCAAAATAATGATACAGAGAAAATTTAATTGAGATAAAAAATGTTTTAAATTTAATTATTTCTTTCATAAACCAAAATATTATATAATGGTGTGCCTGCAAAATAATATTCAAGTATTTAATTAATTAATATATCATAGTATAAATAGGCCAAAACCCGTACGGCTGTCGAATACTTGGATTCTCTCAGAACGTAATTCGAAATTTGAATCTCGGTGGGGATACTGAACGAATTTTAAATACATAGCTAACAATTTTTGAACCGGTGTAAAAGGGGGCGATGTATAAATGATAAATATAAACAAATTTTACATTTATGAATATATATTTTCATAAATATAGAATTTGTTTTACTTCCGTGAATATTTCACGGGCTGCAACTAGTAAATGAAATATTTATTCAATTTTAACATGTTACATTTATAACTAAACGTTTTAACTTCGAATTGCTCACTATACAATTAACTTTTCTGACAAACGACTTTATTTTTAGGAAGTAACCTTTGATATTATTTATTTGTAGGAAGTATCTATTTGAATATGTCCACATCTATTGTGTTCCTCAATCTGTGCAATGGAACAAGACGTGAAAAATCTCTTATTTGTGATATGGACCCCTTCCTGAAGATCCTGTTAATACGAAACAAACTGTCTGGAACATTGAGAGATACCTTTGATATGAATTCTTCACAGACGATACGACTGTTCTGAAGTGCCCATAAGAAAACTCGCATCATACATTACATATCTTCTGAAGAAAGTGCATAAACAATGTTTTATATTTCAATGGTCATTTTACAAACCATGAACAAAAAAGATGTTCTGGGCTTTCTCCACGCTTGGCACGTGCACTATAAGTAACATATATGAGCTAAAATACATAAATGGCACTCGAAATACACATAGTAGAGGGATTTATAGTTTTTCAACACATGCAAAATGGGATGTGCTTAAATTTTTCAAAAGGGTGTATTTCCATGTATACAGAAAATAAAGCAGAGATTTTATTTTCATACAAATATTAAAATATGTTTTTTTACATAAATAGGTAAAAATATACAAATCGGACCTAAAATAAACATTTTTTTTCAGCATGCTCGGTGAAGTAATTCAGCCTTCATTCCCTTAAAATGCTGCAAAAATTTCTGCCAACTAAAACCAAAATTTTACTTCCACAATCTAACGTACAATCTCTGCTCTTTCCGATTCTGGACTATGCGGACGCCTGTTATTTGGATGTTACAGAGGAACATCTCGACAAATTACAGCGTCTTCAAAATGTTCGTCTAAGATTTATTTTCAACCTACGAAAGCACGATGATATAACTTCATACTAGAAATCATTGAACTGGTTTAATGTTAGAAATAGGCGCCATACCGTTTCTACTGTATAATGCCCTTAACTGTCTCGCCGCCCCCTATTATCTCCCCAAAAATTTTCAGCGTCTTTCCAATCATAGATTAGCGCTACGCTCAAACAGAGATTGTTTGTTGGCCTTTCCAGTTCACTGCTCCTCTTTTTACGCCGTCCTTTACTGTCCATGTAGTGAAACTCTGGAATCAGTTACAAACCAATATAAGACTCGCTCCATCCTTGACATGCTTTAAGATGCGACTGAAAAAACTCTTTATTTATAGTCAGTAAAATAACGTGTTTCATTCCCGATTTTTCCTTTCCTCTCCACCATCTCATCCTTTTCTTTTGATTGATGATATCTCACTTTATATGAAAAATAATGTTCGGATGATGGTCCGTCTTTGTGGGGTTCGTGGGCTGTGTTTGTTCGTTAACGTATGTGTTTATTGATTTCGTGGGGGTGGATAGTCATTTGAATGATTTATGCAACCATGTAACTTGCTTAATTTACTTTTGTCTGGTTGGTTGGAAGAGATTGCCGCCTGGCAATAAGCCCGCCAGATTGTATTTGCAATAAAAGTGTTCAATAAATAAGTAATCCAAAAAATAAAAGCTAACAATATTTTGATATCAGATGTAATATTAATCCGACCTTTGTAGCCTGATTGGTTACCGTAGTTTAGTCGCATTTTAAATTATTTCTTTTATGAAAGTCGTTAAATAAAACTTCTTAATTCTATATCTAAGCACTCTTGACGATTACTACACGAAAATAATAACTGAATAGGAACGTCACGAAATATGTTAGTTATATAACTTATGACTCAGGGGATCGTAATCTTTTCATCGTAGCTAGGAAAAACTCCTTAATTCTATATCTAAGCATTCTTGACGATTACTGCATGAAAATAATAACTGAATAGGAACGTCACGAAATATGTTAGTTATATAACTTATGACTCAGGGGATCGTAATATTTTCATCTTAGCTAGGAAAAACTCCTTAATTCTATATCTAAGCATTCTTGACGATTACTGCATGAAAATAATAACTGAATAGGAATGTCACGAAATATGTTAGTTATATAACTTATGACTCAGGGGATCGTAATCTTTTCATCGTAGCTAGGAAAAACTCCTTAATTCTATATCTAAGCATTCTTGACGATTACTGCATGAAAATAATAACTGAATAGGAACGTCACGAAATATGTTAGTTATATAACTTATGACTCAGGGGATCGTAATATTTTCATCTTAGCTAGGAAAAACTCCTTAATTCTATATCTAAGCATTCTTGACGATTACTGCAAGAAAATAATAACTGAATAGGAACGTCACGAAATATGTTTGTTATATAACTTATGACTCAGGGAATCGTAATCTTTTCATCTTAGCTAGGAAAAACTCCTTAATTCTATATCTAAGCTTTGTTGACGATTACTGTATGAAAATAATAACTGAATAGGAACGTCACGAAATATGTTAGTTATATAACTTATGACTTAGGGGTTCGTAATATTTTCATTTTAGCTAGGAAAAACTCCTTAATTCTATATCTAAGCATTCTTGACGATTTCTGCATGAAAATAATAACTGAATAGGAACGTCACGAAATATGTTAGTTATAAAACTTATGACTCAGGGGTTCGTAATCTTTTCATCTTAGCTAGGAAAAAGGAGTGGTATCATTCAAATCGATTGGTTCGCGTATGTCACCTGATTATTCATTCTGTGTATGCTTAACATGAAATTATATCGCGACGGCCTCAAATGCAACGGCTTCAACAGCATCAGAGCCGTTTCAAAGGGCAGTGGTGCCTACATGCAATAACTAATAATATATATAATCTATTTAGTTCGTTCCCACCATCACCCACACTGTTATGGGGGACAAAATAAGTTCCCATTAAGCGTGATTTACACTAGAACCGTGTTACCCAACGTGGTGCCCACGCCCCACAGGAGGGCAATTTGATTTTTAAGGGGGGCAATTCGAAAATTGACTCGTTCAGAGTTTAATTTAACCATATTTATATATTGTGGTTCACGAGCATGATACAAGTATAACAGATATAGCAATCCGGATCGCAGCTAACTTCACTCCACTGTCGCGTATACGCCATGACGTGATACGCGACAGTGTAGTGAAGTTAGCTGCGATCCGGATTGCTTTATCTGTATACTTGTATCATGGTTCACGAGTACAGGTGTTTCTTTGTACTGGCAACAATGGTGATCGAAATCTGATAGTTATTGTTCTCCATTATATGTTTTGAAAATTTACTTACTGTGTTTGCTTATTTCCTAGTGATTTCTTTCTAAAACTCATCATTTAATTTTTTTTAATGAACAATTCAATTTTTTTCAATTTAATATTAAAAATGATGTAATTAAATTTTTTTCAATTTAATATTAAAAATTTCAATTTAATATTAAAAATGATGTATATGTATATGTTGCGTAGGGGTTCCACGACAAAGCGGCCGCGACAAAAGGGTAAAAGTTTAACCCTTTTGTCGCAGCCGCTTAGTCGTATTTTGATCGCTTTGTCGCGTCACCGTTACGTAGGGGGGGCATAAGGATTTTAGAAAGGCTTAGGTGGGGCAAAGCACAAAAAAACGTTGGGAAACACTGCACTAGAAGATTGAAATCTTCAATTTTGATGAGCGCGACGTCACGTAGAGATGAATGAACTGCCCAAAGGGACTCCTCCGGTGGCAACACACCTAAGTGTAAAAATAATAGCAACGACGACAGACTTTAGGTCCGATATCACGGAGAAGGAAAATTGCTCGCAGCGTAGTAAATATACTCATAAAGTGGCTTAAGGTCTGGAGTTCAAACAATCTAGAAAATCGTCAGTACTTTCACAGAACGCTTCGAATGCAGCAAAACTATCCTTGGCGCTTCTAGATCGGAATATCCAACTAATGTTTTATCATTATTTTCGCTGTATAGCCCTAAGTCGATCAATGATCCTCAAACCAATAACTCTCGTCGATCTATCCAGAGTTTCAAGTGTTTCGATAATCACGTTTCTAGATCTTGCGATGATATCAATGTCATTTGCATATACAAGATTTTTTACTGTTTTGTTAAAAATATTACTTTTGATTTCAACGCCTTAGTCTCGGATCATTTGTTTAGATTAATATTCAAAAGTGCGCAAGCTAGCGCGTCTCCTTGCCTAAGACCATTGATGATCTGCAATATTTCAGAAGATCAGAATGTATTCTCACTCGGCATTTAACATTCTTAATTGTGTTTACAATTAGGTTTTTGAATGAATTTCAAGTTTTTGAACACTTTTTTTTTTATTTTCCATATTATGTAGTACAGCGGTGAGTTTGATGCTATGCTCTCTCACTTAAAAAAAAACTCTACGACCTCGACCATGAGACGAAGCCACGACGCCGTAATGTCTTTTTATTAGTAACGATAATATTTTTGACTTCCGTTGAAAATTAGTATGATCTTCGACGGCCCTGTCTACAGTCGGTATTCTGTTTCAGTGGCGCAACGGAGTTGATATATTGCAAAAAATTGGAGCATTGTCGCGGTTACTGTGCACCGCGTTTCTGCGTATGGAGAAAGGGGTCCAGCAATCTACCGGTTTCAATTTCTTCATACTGCTAGATGGGTCAAGTGGATTGGATTACTTACTTCTCTGGGGAAAAATATAACTGGTTTATGTATTTTACGGTAGTAACGAAATTCGAACACATACGCAAAAAAACTGACATATTTTAAAAGTTTAATTGACGTATCGATTGAAAATACTTACACAGGCACTAGTAATAATCCGTAAATATATTTATTTCAATACGACGTCATGTTTTTCTTTGTGCTGCTTCATATTGTCGTCGGGTTGTCTTGTATTACATTTTCTTTGTATAGGTGCAGTAAAACCTGGCGGTCTTATTATCATATGATAATCTCTTCTAACCAACCAGAAATATACCAAAGTGGGCTTGAGTGAAAAACTAGACTGGAATCCTTTTAAAATAAATCAGGGCTCTAGTGGAATTTGAACTCGCAACCCCCGAGCTGGGAGACATGCGTCTTACCAACTAGGCCACGGTGGGCATCATGAGTCTCGAACCACCTTTTCCAGATTGATATTAAAAATTATACATGCCAGCGCGTGTTGCTGCTTCTCTCGAGTCTTGATCGTTGTAAAAGTGACAGGATCGTCTCTTCACTTTAGCAACTGCAGTTCTTTTTGCAGCACTATTATCATATCAATTCATAAATAAATATACAGGCCAGCGCGTGTTGCTGCTTCTCTCGAGTCTTGCTCGTTTTAAAAGTGACATGATCGTCTCATCATTTTATCAACTGCAGTTCTTTTTGCAGCACTATTATCATATCAATTCATAAAAAAATATACAGGCCAGCGCGTGTTGCTGCTTCTCTCGAGTCTTGCTCGTTTTAAAAGTGACATGATCGTCTTTTCATTTTATCAACTGCAGTTCTTTTTGCAGCACTATTATCATATCAATTCATAAAAAAATATACAGGCCAGCGCGTGTTGCTGCTTCTCTCGAGTCTTGCTCGTTTTAAAAGTGACATGATCGTCTCATCATTTTATCAACTGCAGTTCTTTTAAGAGCACTATTATCATATCAATTCATAAAAAAATATACAGGCCAGCGCGTGTTGCTGCTTCTCTCGAGTCTTGCTCGTTTTAAAAGTGACATGATCGTCTTTTCATTTTATCAACTGCAGTTCTTTTAAGAGCACTATTATCATATCAATTCATAAAAAAATATACAGGCCAGCGCGTGTTGCTGCTTCTCTCGAGTCTTGCTCGTTTTAAAAGTGACATAATCGTCTCTTCATTTTATCAACTGCAGTTCTTTTTGCTGCACTATTATCATATCAATTCATAAAAAATATACAGGCCCAGCGCGTGTTGCTGCTTCTCTCGAGTCTTACTCGTTTTAAAAGTGACATGATCGTCTCTTCATTTTATCAACTGCAGTTCTTTTTGCAGCACTATTATCATATCAATTCATAAAAAAATATACATACCAGCGCGCGTTGCTACTTATCTCGAGTCTTGTTCGTTTTAAAAGTGACATGATCGTTTCTTCATTTTAGCAACTGCACATCTTTTTGCAGCAAAATTATCATTTCAATTCATAATCATAAGTTTGTAATACTTTAAAATGAAGGTTTGATTTAAACAGTGATAACCAAAAAACCTACATTTAAGGTAATTTTTAAACAAAATGAATAGTCAAATCCGTTTCCGGATTGAAACTGGAAATATTGAATAACATAGAATTTAAATGAAACAAAACTAGAATTTTAATGACAGAAAACTTTATATACAACTATTAATACCAAATTCATTATATTACAAAGCAACTGTACAAGTGAGTGAGAGTGATATGCGAATCTCATAACTGAGTGTTAATATTATAAATGTTAGAAGAATCAAGCATTATCACTCATTATAAGCTACTTATATATTTTCCTGTTCAACAGTCAAGTCATCTCTTCTCAATAGATACATTATTTGCAATTTTCCTGTTCAACAGTCAAGTCATCTCTTCTCAATAGATACATTATTTGCAATTTTCCTGTTCAACAGTCAAGTCATCTCTTCTCAATAGATACATTATTTGCTATTTTCCTGTTCAACTGTCAAGTCATCTCTTCTCAATAGATACATTATTTGCTACTGATATGTTATGTCTTATAATCATACAAAGAAGTGACAGCTGTCAAATAATATGCGAAAAATAAAAATGTTCTAACTATACATGCCATCACGCTATTTTCCTATCGGGGTAGACAGAGAGGACAGAGCGCTAAACTTTCCTATCTCTGCGCACATTCTTAGCCTCTTCTACATTCATATATTCTTCTTCTTCAGCCGTTCTGGATCTATCCCTGGGTATAGGCCTTCCTTTCGGTCGTACACAACTCTTGGTGTTCTGTCCATTTGGGGGTAATTTGGACACTACTGGTAGTGGTTCCATGTCACGCTGTCCGAATGCGGGTCGACATGGGGATTTCAAGGTTTCCTTCCTGTGGGAACTGGCACAGGTATTTCTTCCTGTGCAGATGTTACGGTTATACCGCCGATACTCGGTCGCCAGAGCCTCGTTAGTTATCTAGCATACCGCGTGCAGTTGAGGTTGACATTTGGGTTGGCTAGATGTTATTTGCCATCACCCCTAACACCCCCCTACATTCATATACACCTTCTCAAACAATTTCTACGATTCCTCTGATTTTCTCTTTTTCCTTCTTATTCACTTGATTTAACCATACTTTCCTTGTTTCTCCACTCACAAGTCTTTCACTCACATTTGCACTAAAACACGTATTGTTAATCTTTCTTCATTGATTCGTTCTACATGTCAAATAGAATGATGAAATATGCAGGATTTGATTCGCGTGATACACACGTATGTAATTGAATCTCACTGCTTATCGATTTGATGAATTTGCAACGGGTTATTGTATAATCGACAATCGGAAAAAAAATATCAACTTATTTTTCTATGTTATATGTCCTCAATTATATACAGGCAAACGTCTAGTTTACTGGGGACACGACAAATGTAAGGCAACAAACTTAGATCCATAGGTGTCTACTTTCAATTTGTGTCTACTTTTTATTTTTTCATAAAATATTTAGTGATAAAATTTCTCGTTATGTATAAATACGAGTAAATACATAAAATATACATATATAAAATAAACCATTGAACCAAAAACAATGATGTGACGTTTCGAACAATCACGTACTACCAGATTTTACGTATGCATTGAAATCAACCAACCAACCAGAAAGCTGTTAAAGAGGTCTTAAGTGAAAACCAGACTGGAACTTATTTTTTTAATCTGGGCACCTGCGGAATTTTCTTACCCACTAGGCCACAGATCCATTCGCATCTGATAAACGATGCACTACCCAACTTCGTAATCTCTTGAGGCGAAAATATCTTGTACCACTTGACAACCATCACCGGAATAAAAATAGTGATGTTTGTTTATTTATTTAATTAATTTACGACACAACAGTTTTTTATATACAAATGCACATATGTTAATACAAGTACTTAATTTTTTTTATTATTTATTTATTATTACACATGACAAGAAATATACATAATTTGCGAAAAACAACAGGTAATTTAATTTAGACATACATTATTTTAATGGGTCTGGGTTTGTCGCCTTTCATTTGTCATATCCCCAGTAAACTAGGCTTTTGCCTGTATCTCACTGAGGATATTTAGCATGAAAAAATAAATCGATGCTTCTTTCCGATTTTTGATTGCATAAAACAAAACCCCGTTGCACGTTCTCATCAACCTGACAAACAGTGACACTAAATTACAACTGGAAACATCATGCGGAATCAAACTCTTCACACATCATCACTCCAGAAATACCAAACTTATTCATCCCATAATATACCGCACACAATCATAAGAATAAAAACAAAAGTAAAACCAAAAATGAACCCAAAATGAAACAAAAATAAAACCAAAAATGTTCATCCCATAATATACCGCACACAATCATAAGAATAAAAATTAACACAAAAATATACAGAAACACAAATACAAAACAACAAAAATCAAAACAACAAGAAGAAACCCACACTCAAGAGCCCACATCAATCTTTTCCACACGTCATTTCCACATTCATGCTGAAAGCCCAAGTACTCAAAATAATTGATAAAAACACAAAACTTTATATTTAACTAACACATAGATACAAAATAGCAATAGTAATTATAACAAAGTAATTACAAAGTCATTGTTTAAAATTATTTAATATTTATATGTATCTTTAAATTCAATATACGCATATGTTTGTATATTACAAAAAATTACCAAATTTAGCAAAGTAACATAGACTTATGTAATTATGAAACACATATTTTATAGTGGTAAAGAACTTAGACATGTTTTTAATGGGTTTAACTCTTAAATAGAACAAGGAAAATTGGATTTTTAGACAATTTTATGGATGGATCTTTAGATTAAAACAAAACATCTGGGCTCATTTGTTGCACGATATGCAAGTCGATTCGCAGAATCGAAACATTCCAAATATTGATGCAGTGTTACTCAACTCCAGAGCCAAATTATTGCCCTTATAAGTTATTTATATTAATAAAGGGGAGCGCAAAGTTAGTAGCTATTTCTAAATATGGTTGTGATATTCTGGCAAATACTACATGTACTTATATTAATATGTTGCAAGACATACATTTAATAGATTCGCATTTGTATGGTGTCGATTGAATACTTCTGACAATGTCTCCACTCTTCACTTTTTGACAAGTACACTACCTTGATCAAAAAGTTTTAGGACCGACCACCGTGTGGCGCTGTCAGTCACCCGATTGGAATTCTTTTTTTTAGGTTACCACATCTATCATTGACACTTCCCTCTAAATTTCAGCGTCATAGCTGGACATTTGTAAAAGTTACGCTGTACTGAATACATCTACCTTTGAGCGTGTTTTCGATTTTTTACAAGTTCGAAAATGGCATCAACTGTGCATCAACGAGTTTGCTTTAAATTTTGTGTGAAAAACGGATTTAACGGTCCGCAGACCTTGGAAATGTTGGAGAAGTGTTTTTCGGTGACACGAACGCTTCAGAAGTGGTCATGAGTCGGTGGAGAATGACGAACGCAGTGGCAGTCGAAAATCGATGAAAACATCGATAAAATCAAAGAAATGTTGGCCGAAAAACGCAAATTGACCATTAGAGAGGACTTAAACATCGCTTATGGATCCACTCAAGATATTTTGGTTAATGATTTGGGCCTCAGACGTGTCGCTGCAAAACTGGTGCCGAAAGACCTCAATTTCATGCAAAAAAGGACAGCGTTGAAATCGCGAAAGACATGATTTCCATGAGTTTTTGACCAAAAACAACACGACTACTAATCCAGCAGCCTTTGAATTCACCTGATCTGGCTCCCTGAGACTTTTTCCTGTTCAACCGACTTAAAATACCGCTTCGCGGAACGCGTTACAGCACCCGAGAGGATGTCATGAAAAATCGAAGACGGTTCTGATGGACATACCGAAAATTGAGTACCAGTGGTGTTTCGAGGATTGGATCAAGCGCTGGCGTAAGTGCGTTGCAGTCGATGGGGAGCACTTTGAAGGGGACCATATCGATTTTGATGAATAAACTTGTATTTTCGATTTTATGAATAAAGTCCTAAAACTTTTTAATCAAGGAAGTCTGATGGGCCAGTACGGTTTCTTCGTTTTCCTTCGTTTTCCTTCGTTTCTTCTATTGCACAGTTGATCCTTCATAAATAAGAAGCAATGTCGTGCCATCTGCACTCATGATTTAATCTTTTTAAGACTGGTCCTATTAATCATTCAGCCAGCATCCCAAAAGTTTATATTCTTGGACTTGTACAACGATTTATTTTTTTATATCAAGATATACCCATATCTGTAGCATAATAATTAATGTTCCAACGTTAATCATCGGTCACATCATACATAATCACTTTCAAGCTTTATCCCTACTATAGCACGCAGGGAGAAATTTAACTGTTTCATTATATCCTGGTAACATAATTTACTAGTCAAATTAATATGTTATCAAACTAAATCGGCAATTCATTTCAGTACGTTGAAACACAAAAAATATTTTAAATTGTGCGTCAGGCGTAAAGGCGAGATCATCAAGCGTTACATACAAATGTATATTTTAATTAAGGTCTTGTTTTTTTATTATAGTATTAACCCTAATATGATTGGAAATTTATATCATGTTCCTTATTTCTGGATGTGTTGTAAATCCATTTGTAACCTACTTAAATATGCCAAATCAAGTAGAATTTGTAACCTACTTAAATGTCACATCAAGTAAAATATGTAACCTACTTAAATGTGACACATCAAGTAGAATGTATAACCTAATTAAATGTGTCATATCAAGTAGACTTTGTAAAAGGCCTTATTCAAAAGTGACAGTCCATGATGCAGAGGAAAAACACATGTCGTCTACTCATAGCCAGTCTAAATGTGTCAATATTTCCGTATCTCAAATAGTTGTCAGGAACATGCTTTATTTTTCCAACATAATAAGATTAGGGGTACCTCCCGTCAGCAGCCCTCAAATTTCTCCTCACGCTAAGAATGTAGTATCCCAACATTACAAGAAGAAATCTTGTAGGATAGAGAGTCCCACGGGTACAAGCAATAGTTGGCCTTCCAGAGCTGACACCATCTTCAAGTGTCGTATCACCATCACGTTTTTTTTAAACTCAAATTTTATTTTATTTTAACAGACATTTATCAGAGAAATATGAAACTTCTTTTTGGGCAAGCCAACAATACGACATATTCACAATAAATTGTTACTTTTGATCGAGCCACACTTCTTAATACACATATTCTGATGACTCAGGTATTAAGCTGAACTTAAATATTTGATTTTAACTCTTAGTAAATATTGAATCATTTACGGCCAACAAAAATACTTGAACAATTTAATGGTCAAATAAAAAAAAACAATATCCGCCACCCGACGCAATTAAAAAAGAAAAATAACACCAAAGAAAGAAGCCTTGATAATCCCTTAATGTTGCCGTTGCATTCCTTTCAACACTTTCCGTCATATTTGATAAATTAAAATTTAATCATTTTATTTACAATAACAGGGCCTGCGTAATCTGAAAATATAAAATGCTGTGCACTTAAGTATTTTTTTGAGAATAAATACTACTGAAGTCATATATAGTATAACCTTATAAATAAGTCTTCGACAATTACGTAAGTCTGCTTGGTGAAGTTTGGTAATATTTTGTGGTATACATACGTAACATATATTGAACTTAAATATACATATAATTATTAAATAATTTTAAAACAATGACTGTAATTTATTATTACTACTGCTTTTTGTATCTTCATGTAAGTTTAAGATAAATATTTGTACTATTTGTCAATAATTTTAAGTACTTAATAACCTGTCACATGTTCATTTGTATATAAAGACACTGTTGTGTCGTTAATTAAATAAATAGTGGGAGTTATCATTCGTCATATCCTCGGTCGGGCTATTCGGGGAAGTCGTATAAGCTGTTCTCAGACCTTTTAATATCATCTAATTTACCTTGTTTTTATTAAATGAACCATGTGAAACCTACATAATTTTTTTTCTTGTATTGCATTGTTTTAGCCATAAAATAAATTAGAATATTATTTTTGGAATTATTACTATATGTGCATGTTAATAAGAATAAACTAAATAACTAGGTATTTGAAAAAAAAAACTTCCTTGATTCCTATACAATTCCCAGTCTTATCCCTATTTTCCTTGAGATTCATTTTTATTTTAGTATTTGTTAGTTTTTTTTCTTTCAAATATTGTTTTCATGTACTATGGTAAAGGCAAATTCATGGATACCAATAAACCTTATGAAACAAAAGCTGGTTAATTGGAAGAAATCGCTTTAAAGCAATAAATTCACTAAATATCGTATATTTGTATGAAAGTGTTAAATAAATAAAAAAAATGATGAAGCCTTTGGGATTAAAATGACTGGATTTGGGATGGACGCGCGGTTCGTCATTGCACGGATTTTCAATACTAACCGTGTGAATATTGTTATCAAACGAACCCTTTTTCCTTTTCTTTAGTAGTAAAGGGGAAGTTTTAAACATGTGATCTGCACATAAGTTCCACGTGGTAATGAGCCTCGAATTGATTTTTGTTCTCCATTAAAAGTTACTGAAATAATTTGTGGTGATTAATCTTATTTATTTGGTTACTTTACGATAAAATAACTATTATTTTCACATTTTATTTTATACGTGTATAATCCAATCCACTTCTACTGCACCGTTTTTTGTTATTTTAGTAACACAAAGACTGTATTGCACCATCCATAAAGAAATGCTAACTAAATAACCTTGTAAAAGGTTTCTATGTTTAAGGTGATGGTGCCAGCTATCCCTAAGGAAAATACCCCTACTTTTAGATTTGCCTTAACGAATCAGTTGATTTAAACGTACCACATCTCCTATACGACTTGTCTCGAACTTACAATTCTGCAATGTTATGAAAATCATTTTTGTAGTCTTGTATCATGTTGTATGATTTTCGGGAAAAACGTAGGTCTTATACCGGTCCTGGAATAATAAACACATTAATAAATACATCATACTGTGTACCATACAAGGTGAACGGAAATTACTAATCCAAACTATGGATCACATTTCTAAGAAAAAAAAATCGAGATTTTAGTCATGTAGTGTGTTAAATATACATACTTATCATCACGCCGTGTCCCTTGCGAGGAAGGCGATATAACACATCTCCAAACTTTTCTATCCAAGTATACAACTTTCACCTTCTCCACATGCATACTCATGTACAATCTTTTTTTATTCATACTTCTCACTTACCCTTCTTTCAAAACCACGTTTATGTTTTGAAAGAAGGTTAAGTAAGAAGTATCATATTTGCTTCAACCACGTTTTCCTCGGTCTACCTCTTCCACGTATACCTTAAACTTGTCACTTGTATACTCACTTAGTCATTATTTCATCATTCTTTCTCTCCACATTTTCTAGCCATCTTAAATCTCCTTTCTTCAATTTACTTAAAACATCGATTTTATCCATTCATTAATTTCTGGTGTCTTTATTCTACCTTCTAAATATTCGTTAAATATTCATAAAGAAAAATAAAAGGACAGGAAGTAAATACATTAAAATAAAACAGGAAAGATATACATACATCCTTCCTCGATTAACGCGGTTGATCTATTTACGCGGTTGATACTAGTTTAGCGGAATGCTTTATTGATACGTCGTGATGATTATGATTGTTTTGTATTTAAAATAAAATACGTCGATTCAGGAATGCGGAAAGTGAGAGTGAACAATCAATGAATAGTAAACAGCAATGAATGGTCAAGTGAATAATAATCTTTATTTGTCGATAAGTAGGTATTTATAGATGTGCGTGAATGCGCCCGCAATATATACTTTATCTCACTCCTGCGCGTGCAGAGGTGTTTGCAGACGTTGCGGATAATATAGTGGGTAGAATATTTATTGGCGAAAACGGTGAGACAACGCGATGCGTTCTCTTTCCACCGTGGAATGTAACGTAAATATTATTTGCGGGTAAACAATATTAGTGTTCTGGTATGCGACCTTTGTACATGTCCGAAGGTTGGTTCGTCGGTCGTTGACCGTGCGTGTTGACAATATTTAGGGACGACGGTATTCCCTACACTAGTATATTTAAAGAAAATTGGCGTATATCGAAATCGCGTACATTTTAAAATCTTATTTAAAATTAGGAAGATACGTGTTATGTCAACATTTTATTAAATCAAGATGCAGAACTCATATAAATAAATCAAAGAAAAGTATAATAAAACATTTTCATTTAATGGTAAAAATATCATTTTTCAATACACTGGCACCAAGCATTCAATGTGATAATAAATTCAAGTGAAAAAATGCAACAGCTATTTATTTATTTATAATGTTGCTTGTTTGCCTCTCCCTGCTAACCTTAACTTCAGTGACGAATACGCTGATCGAGGCAAGTGCACAGTTGTCTAGATGTATGATTTGCTAGACTAAATTCAAATAATGAGAAAAATATAGTTTTTTTTAAATACAATTTTCCGAATCGCGTTAAGATGAAACCGCGTAAATTGAAGAATAGGTGTACTCTTGTATATCTGAGTTATGTTATCTTTACAAAAAAATAAATTACTGGTTGGGTGAAAGAGATTGACATGTGACATAATAAACCCACCAGGTTATACCTGTATATAAGTGTTACACAATAATCCAATAAATATATTTTTTATTGTATATATATTTTGCAAGTACATGCCAAAATTTTCTTAGAAAAAAGTTCTTCAAAGTTCTTTTATTCAGACATTTATAAGATTTTTTCCGCAATATTTTGAGATATTATCAACGTACTCAGAATTTTTAAAAAAGGATTTTAGTCGGGTTCTCACTTGAGACATCTTTAACACCTTTTTTTTTTATTTTAACTTGGCGAGTTTTTTGCCATGTGGCAATCTTTTCCAACCAACTAGAAAGATGTTTTTATAGGCCCTAAGTGTTAACATGACTGGAATCCTATTTAAAAAATCTGGGTTCCAGCGGGGATTGAACCCGCAACCCCCGGATCGGCAGACAAGTTTCAAGACACCTTTCTGGTTGGTCGGAAGAGATTGCCACATTACAATAGCCCCTAAGGTTGTACTGTATACAACGAAAGTATAATACGACAATATTTTAGATAAAATTTTTAATTTACACTGCTATAACACTTTCATGCAAATACGTTATTGTTTTAAAGCATTTTGTTTAAATCAACCAGTTTTTATCACAAAATTAAATAATTATTTTCCGTAAAAGTATCATAACTTAATGTGATAAAAAATATTTGGAAAAAAACAAACAGATGTGTAGTATATTAAAATCATTGATGAATCTCGTGAAAAACAGAGATTAGGATGAGATTCGTATGAAAGATAAATATTAGATAAATTTTTGGATAAATAACGCTTCTATAGTTTCTCTTAAATATCGATAAGTATGAAACATATCTTTTTGAAATAGGAAGATCCTTCCAATCGATCTAGTGGAGTTAAGTGCAAAATATGATGCAAATAATTATATCGCCATCAAATTGGAGGGAAAGTCCATACGCAGAAAAAAACATTTTTTTTCACACATATACTAAAAATAACGTGGAGTGCTCAATGCTCCAAAGAGAGTTGACAGAACGTGGATATCTTATTTTAAGGCATAAAATTCGGGCACGGTAATCGATTTTTTAATATGAGATTTGACTTTAAAGATAAGCAAATTAATATCAAATTTTTATCAGTATATAGTACTTGTAAATGAAATCGTGACCTCCTTGGTAAATACTTTTTTTAATATATGTAACGAATTTGAACATGAACCATGTCATGTTCTCACTTGATATAACGCCATTGGTGCCCATTTTTTCTGTGTAATATGGTTGACATTGGCAATAGACATTTATTTTAGTTTTTGGGTCACCAAGTTCTCTACTTGCTGTATGTAATTATATCATTTTTATTAGCATAAGAATATCATACCAGGGGCCAACGACATTTTTATTACGTTTTGGTCTACCGTAATAATAATTTTTTTATTGCACTTATTTTCTCATTACACTTATATAAATTCATTAAATGTGCTCATTAAATATTTTATAATAAATTTAATATAATCATCCTATCGTAATATACTCTTATTTGTTTGAATGCCAAGACTTATACATCTATTGTAATTTGAATGCCAAGTCTTATACATCTATTGTAATTTGAATGCCAAGACTTATACATCCATTATAATTTTACGTTAATCGGTCATCCAACTTTTGTTTTAGTATTTATTTTATTTGGGAAAAAAATGGAATAAAGGAGAAGAATACACGGGACGATATAGTATTACATGAAGTGATAAGGGTTGGAGGTCAACTTAAGGGTGATGTTTTGAATAAGACGAAGAAGAGCTCTCTGAGATGGGTTGGGCACGAAGAAAGAATGAATGAAAAAATATTTAAAAAACAAATGTACTCTGCAAATGTGAGTAAAAGGTGCGGTAGAGGAAAATCATGGAAAGTATGGTTGGATCAAGTGAATGCAATTAAAAAAAAACTTAGAACGTCAGAGAAATCGTAGGAGTTGTATGAGGTGTATGCATATATAGTAGAACAGTTAAAGTATGTGTATCGAGATAAGAAAGTCTGGCGTTTTTTCATCTCTGTCTACCCCAACAGTGAAATGTCGTGATGGTATCTATTTTGTAAGAATAAACCGCTGTGAATTTTTTTATTCAGATAAACAAATATATAAAAGAAGAACATTAAGTTACTATATTAAAATATTCGATAAACCACTGTGATAAATTCGTGGAAATTTAGAATGAAAAAAAAATGGTCTTCAGTTCATTTTATAAGGGCTCGAGAAGAGTTAAAGTGGAGCCATTAAATGTCTATACTGATTTCCCATCCTGTGCAGTCTAACTATTGATACATTTAAGGAATCGTTGGTTAATTGATGAGTATAATAGAACAAATGATATTATGGCATGGGCTAACAGGGAGTTCCGAAAAAAGATTAATTAAACAAACACAGGAATATTAAAATAACAATCGACGATTTTATAAAGTACGATATGTTCGTTAATTTTCTGTCAGACAATGTTGTCAACGTTCATTGTACAACAAATGTTGATAGTTAAATTATTTTAGAGGTGTATGCAATTTATAGTTTATACACCTAAAAATTGACACTTTACTCTCCAATCCATCTACGAGGACACAGTAAGTAGATTTATGATTTTATTATAAAACTACTTGTGAATAAAATTAGAATGACATATTTTAAATTCAAGCTCACTAAAAAATGGACTAATAATATTTTTAAAACATTAATTAAAATTATGTATACATATTGATTTAATTCAAAGTGTCCCGGAAATTTTGTAGCCAGATTTTTTGCTTTGATTCAGTCTAGAAATGAAAGACCTCTTAAAATAAATTTCTCTACAAATTTGTGTTATTTGATGCTGCATAATACATTTACTTCGGGACCTCATGAGTAATTATTTCGCATTACATTAAATGGTGTGATTTGGAGCACCACAATTACAGTTGAGTTTTGAATTGATGTTCATATTTGCAGGTCTGTCATGAATATTTTAGATAAGGTTCAACCTTACATATACGAGTACATTTATAGATAACTTGAAAACTTCCGTAGCCAAGTTGGTAAATGCTTGTGTTCCAGCCCGGAGGTTGCAGGTTCGGTTCTATAAGAAACCCAGATTTTTTTTAAAGATTCGAGTTTGGTTTTCACTTCATGCCTCTTCCACACTTTTCTTTTTGGCTGGAAGAGATTGTCATATGACAATAATCCAAACAGTTGTGCTGTATACCAAATAAGTGTTATAGAAGCATACAATCCTCACGTTAATTTTGTTGGATTTTTCATAGGTTTTTTTCCTTTTTATGGTTGGATTTGGGGACATGCTTCACGTTAATTCATGTTTTTGTCATGTTACGATACTTTACAGATATATAGATAACTTTCAATTTATTTTATTTTCTTTTTCCTCTTTCTTTTCTAAACCCAAGGTGTGCTTATTGTGAAGTAGACCTCCCCCCGAGAGGCAGGCTCCCAGCTATTATTTCCTTTTTTTGTGATCTAACTAAACTAAAATTCCCGTGTCGACGGCCGTGGTCTAATGGTTAGCATATACGCTAAGCAAGCGGGCGCCCAAGGATTAATTTCTGGTGGATTTACTTCCAGCTAGTTTTATTCTAGGACTATTTCACATCTGAATTTAGCAATCCAGATGACGCTCTTGTTAGCGACATTAGAGTCTTTCAACCTCCCTTATTTATTTAAACCTTGGATGGTCGAGATAGAAGATATGATTGAATGTAAGGAGGCAGTCATGGTGTTTAAGGCAATCAACAATCAGGTTCCTCGATATTTCCAGAATTGTTTTAAACGAGAGATTTCCGATTCTCGTCTCAGGTTAAGGTCGAGAACTGCGAATACTTTGACTCTTCGGGTTCGTTTACCAAAGTCAGAAGTGGTATATCTTCTATGAAACAGTTTAACGTGGTCTTTGAGGCAAATCTTCAAATTAGCGAAGCTCTTGGTAGACTGAAAAGTCACTTATCCTCTATATATTTTCTGTAGGTTAATATGTTGAGTTATTTAGTAAGTGATTTTGAAGTGATTTTAGTGGTCAGAAAATAGCGCTTTATAAAATTATTTAAGTTAAAAAAAATTTTTTGGTTATCAATTGAGTTGCTATGCATAACAATATGTGATATACTTGAGTTATTTATCCTTTCCATACGTGAAACACCATTGTATTGTCCATCTGACTATATATTCTACCTCACGTATTTCACAGATGCTGATCTTTTGGATCCTATCTCTTAATGTCTTTCCTGCTATGGTCTGAGGAAAGCATATAGTTCGCAATTCAACTGCACCAGCACACATATCAAGATAACCTTGTCGACGAATTAAACTTGACAAGTACCTCTTTACTTAAAAATTTTGAGTACCATTTGGAATGTAACCAAAAGCCCTCGGGCTGAAGACTCGGACCAACTGGATTACGCAGTTCAGTTAGACAATTGAATGAATTCCACTCAAATTTATAAATACATAAGGTAGACAGAGAGGACAGAATTAAAGCGAAATACAATTTTCTTCAACTCTACATCCATTCAACTTCTAATCCAAATCATACGATATCTCTAACTTTTACAATTCCTACTTTCAAAATATAATTTCCTGATTTATCCACACTTTCTTTGGTCTTCCTCCATTCTTTTTCATTCACACTTGCACTGTATGTTTGTTTAATTAGTCTTCCTTAGTTAAATTATTTTACACATCCAAACCATCTCAGAGTACTCTTCCTAGTCTTAGTCAATATTGTATACTAGTCTTAGGTTCACATTTATCGCTGAACAATACATTCAATATTTTGTAATACATTGTTACCCCATGTATTGTTCTCAGTGGACGCATTTTTGCAGCTTTTAAAATTTATTTTATAAACCATTTCAAAATAGACTCATTAATCTTTCTCAAGAAGTAATCTGAATCAGTTTATACATTAATCATTACGACACAATATGGTCCTTTTGTGGTATTGACAAACTTCAACCAGTTTTTTTAAGGTTCGGCGTCCCACAGTCGTCGATCCCTGTCCCATTAACGCGTGTTGCGGCACAATGTGGTCAGTAAGGCAATATCTTACCGGTTAACGCAAATTAATTACGAGAAATTGATCTTGAGTTGGTATACACTTACCTGGGTGGAGTTGCCGAATAAATGTCTGACTACAGTGAAGTCTTGATAAGTTGATCGTTTGTTATATTGTATTGTTCGAGTATTTCCCTTTCGTTCTATACAGTACAACCTTGTGGGTTTATCGTTTATGGAATTTTCGACGATGATCTCCGTGAAGTAAAACTTGGACTTGGCAGAAGAAGGAAGATAGTAAGAAGGCTACTACTATGGAAAAGCGTACACTAAGGAAGATTTGTGGAGTGTAAATGTTTGAAAGAAGACATCAGAAATGAATACATGGATAAAATATTATATATATTTTAAGTAAGATGATGAAAAGAGAGTTAAGATGATTTTAACATGTGGAGAGAATGAATATTGAAATAATGACTACAAGAGTGTACAACTCAGATGTGCAAGGTGTGCGTGTAAGAGGTAACCCAATGAAAGTAAGACTGGATCAAATGGATCAGATTTTGAATGAAGGTGAAGTGATAAGTATCATTAATTATGTGTCAAGATGCCTGAATGTGAAGGCGACGAAATGTTTGTGCTTGGATAGAAAAGTTTGGAGATCTGTTCCCTCTGCCTACCCCACAAAAGACATGGCGCTATGATATGTATGTAACATATTTAACTCCGTGAATACGTAGAACGCTTCCCACCCAAGGGGTTTGAGTTAGATTTTAGATTGAAGCCTAAATACAAATAGTCTGATTTTATTCCAATAGTGTTACAACATTATTTTGGTTAGTTGGGAAATATTGCTATATGGGTCATGTGGTTGCTCAATTGAATGAATGCTAGGCCTCTACTCTTTTCGCCATTTACTATTTCAGCCAGAATTGGCCAATCAAGATTGTCGCTTTACCTTCGTTGTGTGTCCAAAATATTTTGTATTTTTCAGATAAATATCATTAGGATAATGATATTTATCTGAAAAACTTTTTGTTGTTAACTTTATTAAGAATGTGCTGAATGTATATTATTAAGAAAGATAATAGTTAAGCGCATTTTAGCCAATGTTTACCCAAATTGCTTGAACGTTTTTTTTATCGTTTCGAAAATAAAACGAAATAAGTTGTTTTTTCGATGCTCGATGCTTTTGACTAAGACTTTTCGCTAAGAAAAAAATGTGACATAAATCAAATAAAAATATATATGTACAGTGTATGGTAACGATTTAGTAAGCGATCATGTGTGTCAAATGTGGTTTGAAAAAAAATCTACAATAGTAATATACACTCGAAGATGGTGTCCGCTCTTAAAGGTCGATTACCACTTATCACGCCAAATCAAGACTTTGATCAAGAATAACTAACATTCTACGATACGAGAGATTGCTGGATACTAAAAATATCGACAATCATCATCCACAAGCTTTTAGGGATATTTTGTGATTGAATATAACCTAAAAATATGAAATTAGATTACGGACAACCTAATACGTTAAGTTATTTGCTGTACACAGTACAAAAAAGTACTTGTTAGCTATGAACTTCAATAATCAATAGATTCGTTGTCCCAGTTGTCCAAGGAATTCATCAGCTGTTACGGCAAGCTCCGAAGACAGCTAGTTTTATGATATTTGTGTTATCCTTATTTAGTATCTTAGGCCAGCCGACTCAGCAGGATCCACATGTTTGTGACAGTGTGCAACGGGCAGTTTTCTCACAGAAGATCACATGATTGACATGGAAGAGCAGCTCAAGACTGTTGTTAGAGCGGCAAAGGGAACCTCAACTACAAGGTCCAGTAACGATGACGATGATGATTTAGTCTCTTAAAATAAATATTGTAAAGTATCCTACACTTTGTATCTTAATGAAAATATAAGTGGCGGAAACTTAACTCGAGTATACTTCAGCAACAAATAATTTAATATATCGCCTAAGACATTAAAAAGGTTCGTCAAACAGACTTCCACATTCTCAGCCTATCTGCTCTCCAAAAGTGGACCAACTACTCCAAAATATCAATCAAAATAATAGTTTGTTTGACAGATGCGTCAAAACGTTTTCTACTTTGAGACCTAGCTAATTTTGACTTAGTACGTCTACCAGAGAGCACAACAATGTAATACTCGAGTACGGCATGAAAACATCTATTGTACCTGTGCGTGTAGCGCAGCTGTCAAGGTGAAGAAATATGCCTAGGGCTTACACTCAGGGCCGGCACCTGTTGATGTAGAGTTTAGCAATAGCCATCACTACCGATATCAAATTTGTTAAAAAAGTATTAAATTACCTATTATATTTACAGGCGTTAAAAAAACATTTTAAAATACACAGTCAAATATTTATTACTCGTATACTGTAAAAAAAATGTTCAAATCTACTGTTTGTGGAACAAGGTAATTTGGTAGTATGCATGTATCAGAAATTTGATACAGACATACTACCAAGCGGTTTCCTTGTTGGGGTAACTAGAGAGAGCAGAGCGCCAGAGCTTCCTATCTCGTCAAACATATTTCGCTTCCTCTATATCCATGCACCGTCGAATACAACTCATACGATTTCTCCGATGTTTTACATTTATTTATTTCAATATATAATTAACTTGGTCTATCCATACTTCCCTTGACCTTCCTCCATCACACCTTCTACTCACATCTCGTGCTTTATACTTGTTTTTATTTATTTTTTATCTCATCACCGGTACTTACAACAATATCAAAAAAATATAGTGAGTGTTTCATTCATTAAAAAAATTAAAACGATTACGTTAAAAAACAAACCAAAATACGCATTAACACAATAAAACAATTTAAATAACACATTAATATGCCAGTACATAAGTCGAAGTTCTTATATACTCGTAAATAAAAAATAACTGTTCTTTCTTTAGTCTTTCTCCTTTTATTCGTTTTATATACGCATCTTCATCTTATTAAATACATCAACCCTGAGTACATTTTCATCCCTTATCACCTCATTCTGTATTCTATCATTTATTTTCACCCAGTACACTATTCGTAGGAGTATAATAAATGTTTTTCAATGTTTTATCACAAATTATTTTCAACACATAAATACATTTAGTAGAAGCTAGTAATGACAGGAAGTGTTGAGAGGTGGTGAGTAAGTGAATGGTGTCCAGCAAGGTAAATTGACCAAATCGAAGAGATGACTATTTCCTCATTGAGTGCTGGACTCATCATGGCTCAGGACTGGAAGGAGTGGAGGCATATCGTCTGCTTACATCCAGGTCATCAGGGAAGCATAATGCTCAGACATAGACAACACGACTGAGAAGTCAAATTGTTGCGATAGCAAAAATGTTATCAAAAGTTTCGGCTGTTACTTTGTAGTCTCAATGATAGAATATTTAACAATTAATTACCTTGTTATTTTGCTAATTACGTTAATCCGTTACATGTGTTTCTACCTCCTATTTCGAGGTTCTTTCTTATCTAACAAAAAAATAATTAATAAACGAAGAATGTAAAAGATTTCATATTGTTGAAACATTGTCTAATTCATATGAAATATTTATGTAAAATATTTTAGCCAATTTATGAAAATCGAAATCTTTCTGTACACTTTTGATATGGATGGTCCATAGTAACATGACACTAATCTGATATAAGCACTGCTCTCATATGGATGGTCCATAGTAACATGACACTAATCTGATATAAGCACTGCTCTCATATGGATGGTCCATAGTAACATGACACTAATCTGATATAAGCACTGCTCTCATATGGATGGTCCATAGTAACAGGACACTAATCTGATATGAGCACTGCTCTCATAACAAACCGGGATCATTGCTTCCGAATAAAGCTTCTGGGTAGGAAGTGACAGGAACAAGTGTAGCGGCGATTAATGTAATAAGTGGAATAACAAAGTATTTTTTTGCCCCACATAAAGGTCTTCTCCAATCAGGTCACAGCGTCCGGTGTTAGGTTGTGTAGCTTCTGCACGCCTCCAGAGAACGCATACAGTGAGCAGCTGTGTACAATGTGGTCCATGGTCTGGATTTCCACCCACTCACAGAAAGGCGACTCTGCTAGACAACACTCGTGCATATCATATGCAGTACGGCCCACTCCGCATCTGATCCTATATAAAGTACACCACCCCTTCCGAGATAGGGTAAACCCAGGCAACCCTTCCGTCGGGACGTCCACAAGATGCCTGTTATTTTAACTTACTAAATAAACAAAATATTTTAACGGTAATCTTTTTTTAGTTCCTAAACTTTTTTTGACATTAGGTGTGGAAAATCAAATCAGTTAAATAACCACCTTTTTCTTGCTCATAAAAATTGTGCTCTGTTTAAGAAATTTTTAATTACATTATCTAATATTTTTGGATTTATTGCGGCTATTTCTTCACTTCACTAACAAGTTTTGAACTGTTGAATTTATTGATCGTGGCTTGTTATCGTATACTTTTTCTTTAATGTAACCCCATAGGAAAAAATCTGTTGAAATCAAATCAGGTAATTGCGGGATTATCTTAAATCGCCTTTTTTAGATGATCTGAAAAAGAGTTGCATTTTGTCCCTGGTAGTATGAGCAGTTGCTCCATAACTTTAAAAGCAAATAAACAGGTCCTCTTCCTGTAGTTGAGGAACCATTTTTTTGGATCATTGCTCTGTATCGATCGCCATTGACAGTCATAACAGCACCATGATCATTTCGAAGAAATGTGGGTCAATTATTAGGATATATCAGCTTTAATGGCACACCAAATTGTCACTCCATTTAAATAGGTATAGAGACATTTGATGTTGTTTGGCTTTTTAACGCCCCAGAATCAACAATTTTGCTTATTAAGTAAACCATACAAATGGAGATGTATCTGGTCACTCATCATTCATTTGCAGTTGAATTCATCATCATTTTCTGCAGTCTTCAACAGGGCGTGCTTAGACCAGTCGTAATGATTTGTCGAGAGAGCTGTGATTGAGTAGCGCGTCTTCTGGTTGCTTTTCAACAATCGCCGCTACACGCGTAATATCGGTGTCAAATCGACTGATCCGTTGTCGTCTGCCATATATTCCCGTTGTTCAAAAATTTGAAACAAACTTCTATTTGCAGGCGCAGTAGGAGTTGTAGCTACGTTAAAAAAAACTGCCTGTATTCTTTTTGAGTTGGAGTAATCGATTTATTGTTTTGTAGTAGTATATAAATTCATATTAAATCTCTTACTTGATATCAGTAAAACAAAAAATATCTATTAACAAAAAGTTACGATTTTTCCAAATAGGAAATCGTATATTTTTGTTTCGACGTTTGCGTCTCCAACTTTAGTCCCAATGCTCTCCAGAAATATCTCTATTCAGGTGCTTATATTTTTTAGAGCACTTTTAATATTTTTCTAATGCTCACGTCTATGTGGTGTCGTTTACCAGCGTAAAATGCTAAAATTAAGATATACCTATCTTGCTACTATCTAGCATGCGGAGACCATAAACTATTCCCACAACAAACAATAATAAAATTTGTAAATTCATCCGCATGATGCACTGTAAAATATTTTAACTGATGATCGTTGTCGTTGCTAGGTCTCGTACTCGAGGATCACTTCACCAATCCACCGTCAATTCAGTTGGAAAGCGAAGCTGTGCCATAAGTTTGTTTTTTTAAGTGAGTGATCCATTGCATACTAGCATAGTCACCGGCCACACTGCTGTACGATGGCCCACCGAAGTGAGACGTTCGGAGTACATCAGCATGTTTTTTGAAATAATAGATATGACCGAAGTCATCATCATAAATAAATAAATACAGGATTATTGATACCGACATAGTATATACATACTATAATACGTTTAGATATATTTCAAGAACACATTAAAAAGAGAATAGATTAAAAAACAGAAGCTATGAAAATGTCTAGGCTCATCTAATAACATCCCCCCGGCCAAGATACACTTCACCAATATAGGGCGAGCCCAACCACGGGGACACCAGATGTTTTTCAGTTCACACCCTTGAACATGTAGAGTAAGAAGAGAAAAAACACAGAAAATAAATAGATGACAAAAAAAAATACATTCAAGAGAGAAGACATTAAAAGGTCCGTGCTCATCCCATAAATATTCCCCCGGCCGAGATACACCCCACCAATGTAGGGCGAGCCCGACCGCGAGGACATCGAGGAGCTTCCAGCCCACACCCCCGCATATCTAGATTAAAAAATAAAAAAAACGTATGGCAGAAAACAAAATAAAAAGTAAACCCACATATACCACCTCAGGTTAACTGTCAGTAAGAACGAAAAAAAAAAGAAAAACCTCAAAGGAGTCCAAATTTTATGAAAGTAAAATGACAAATGGGAAATGATGTTCACACATAAAAAAAACCACGGCACAATACATTTAAATAGTTAAGCAGTAATATAAAAATGAAAAAAACAAAGCAAATAAGAGACCTTTTAACCTTTGACAAACCCATTAACCACCCAGAAGATAACACTTTAGATCATCTCTGATGGTACAACTATTCACCCGCTCTTTCAAGGCCTGGGGCAACTCATTCCAGCATTTGCTGGCTGAGTATGAGAAGGATCCCTTGAATAGTGTTAGATTATGGTTTGGGATCAGTAAAAGAGTTTCTCATCATCATTGTCAACCAGTCTTTCCAACTTGATACCAAAAACTTCGGTTTTTTGCTCGTTGGTGCCATGTGATGCAGCCATGCGTCCTGATTTTATCTATCCAGCGTACCTTCGGTTTTCTTCTGGGCCTCTTTATGTCTCTTGGGTACGCTGATAAAATCAAATTGTAAAAAAATTGTAAAAAAAATCCATAACGTTCTGAACTCTTCTCACAGTTTATAATGCTGAATCCAAACAGTTCTCAGATTTGTCAGTTGTTAAACTGTTATATAATATATTATAGTACATGTGTTTGGAGTTTCTTGGAGTTCGATTAAGTTATTTAGAACCCTTATCTTAAAAAACAAATTAATACAGTAGAAAGTACACAAAGAAAGTTTATTGCGTATCTTAATCACCGATGCGTATCTTAATGAATGAAGTCCGTGATTATAACTCATCATTGGAACGTCGTGGGGTTGCACCTCTTACTTCTTGTAGATATAAAAGTGAAATTTGTGTTTTGTTAAAAATGATTAATAAACTTGCTGATTCCTCGTTTTTTCTTAAAAGAATACGTTCCCGTTGCCCCATTCTTTCAACTATTCTAGATCGAATGATCGAACCAAAATGGTGTAATTAATTTATTTATCAACAGAAGTTATACTGCGTTCAATAAGGGATTCGTTGATTTTGACATATTTGGGATTTCAATTTCTGGAAAGGGGATATTTCGAC
The DNA here is from genome assembly GCA_949825065.1 of Odontocerum albicorne. Classification (NCBI taxonomy): domain Eukaryota; kingdom Metazoa; phylum Arthropoda; class Insecta; order Trichoptera; family Odontoceridae; genus Odontocerum; species Odontocerum albicorne. The sequence continues at coordinate 32,436,963 of OX463853.1, read as the reverse complement.
AAATTAATTAATCTGATGGCGACACATCGACGACATTGGTTATTCTTAAATATATAAGATTATTTTTAACTATGTTGATTTTATCACTCTTCTAGAAATTTACTGAATTTTTATCTTGATTTATATTTTTTATTGTTTTACGTCAAAGTTTGATTATAATTTTTACATTTCATCTTCAATGAAAACTTCACTGATCAAGATTTAGTTATGTATCATCTATGTAATTTACTAAGGGATTGCTTAATTCTAATAAACTATTGAAAATAGCATCCACTCAAACGAGATTGACCCTCGCCAATAAGAGGCTGAGTCTGACTGAGAGGATGAACAATATTTTTCAGCACAAGTCTTGAGCGATGAGGAACTGAAATATAATAGTAACTTATAGATCACCATCATACGTGTTGGAAATACAACTGTACGCGTAGAGGCAACAACACAAGAACACGTCTAGTACGAACGATTATTTTATATTATAACACTTTCGTTGTACGCTGCATCAACTAGATTGTTTACTACCATATAGAAAACTCTTCCAACTAACCAAAATATGTAAAAGATACCTTAAGTGAAAACATGATTGAACCCCTATTTGAAATATATTAGGTACTAACGAAAATCGAACCCGCAACTAATGGGTCGGAAGACAAACGTCTTACTAATTAGGCCAAATAAGTCATCTACCATTATATATATTGAAAATACTACTGCACATGTATATACAACACTCGCAAACATCTAAGGCAGAGGAATATTGCTGCTAAATGAAACTAGAACCTTTTTTTATTTTTTTGGTACTATTGAGAATTGCTTCCGAAACCCCCAGAAGAAACACAAGAAACTAGATCACGGAAGAAAGAATAAATCGTAATGAAATGTAATTAACTGGATGATATACAAAAATATTAAAAGCGATACATTTTCCTATTATGACAAGTCCTTGAGCTCCTTCTGAGAATGATCCGATGCAAGGTGTTCTATAGTAGTAATAGACTGTAGATATGTCAGCAGTCACATATCCTGATCCATGGACACAGAGAAATGTACATGGAGGGAAACTGGGCGGTGGTGGGAGCTGCCTTAAGTAGAGCGGGTATATAAGCGGACCAAACTAATTGGGAGTCACAGTTTACACAAGTCTCATCGACCACTGTAAATTACTACCAAAATGGCATTCAAGGTATGTATTAATGGATTATCCTAACACAATTATTATATATGTATTCCAACATTTGATTTAATTGATTTGATTCTTTAAAATAATCTAACAGTCTGAGATTGCTTTCATGATAAGTACCATTAGTCTGATGATTGACGACCTCCATGGTTTATTTGGTAAGTCTTCCAACTCGGGGGTTACGGGTTTGATTCCCGTTGTTATCCATTTTATTAAAAAAAAGGTTCCAGTCGGTTTTTCACTAAATTATCTTTAACATATTTCTAATTGGTTGAAAGAGATTGCCACATTGCAATAAATCTGCCTGGTTATATTGTACGAGTATATAGCAAACGTGTACTAAAAATATATATTTAAATAAGTGTTTTTTTTATCAGCATTATAAGGGACAAAAACTATAAATTCAGAAGGCATAAGATCTAAAAGTAAAGATAGCAGCATCTGCCTTGAATCTCTTATGTTGTATACAGTACAACCTAGAATTGAAGACTAGAATCGAACTTGCAGACCCCGGTTTTACCACTTACCAACTAGGATACAGATGTCGTCAATGACTATTCTACATTTTTCCGTCTTTCTCTCAATTTTACATTTTCCCCTTGGAGGTTTTTCGTTGTCGTGAAATACTATCGCAAACGGAAAGGTAACAATAACGTCGATAAACTCGTAACCAGACTCACATATTTATTTGTGGTATCATTGATCATTCACAAAACTTCCGAATAGTTTCCGGTAAACTGGGTTCAAGAAAAGTTTAAATGGGTCTATCAAGTGTCCATACTGATTCCCCATTCGGTGCAGCCTAACGATCGATAAATTGCAGGAATAGTTGTAAATAATAACATTTACATTTCTTTTTTTGCATTTTCATATATCCAAATTGTATATCAACATTACAGGACACACAAAAAATATCAAAATGCTTAAGATTTTATAGCTTTTTTATTTATTGTTCAACTTTTTGAAAATGTATTTTTATAAAACTCCATTTTTCACAATATTATACGAGTACTATAATCCACCTTAATTTAATACAATTCAAGAAAAAGTACAAAAATATATTCTAAACACATAATAATTTGGTAAGACATCTTTCTTCCAAGACTGGGAATTTGGGTTCGATTATCTTTTTCACTTAAGGCTTCTTTAACATATTTCTGGCCGATTGAAAGAGATGGCCTCACGGTAATAAAGTCACCAAATTGAATTGTATACAATGAAAGTATAATGCAATACAATAAACCTTCCTATTTTATCGAAATTAATAATTTCTCATTATTTGTGCATATTGCCTTAATATGCTCTAGAATGATAATTTTTACTTATTATTAAATAAATTCATTTATTTTGTAAGCCTTTGATAAGGTTTAATATCGTGTCCAAATATCTTAATTCATAAATATTTTTTGAACCTTTCTGTTTTTAGCAATCCTTTTTCATTTTCTTTCATGTGCAACATGGTTCTTTCTCAGTTAGTATTATATCCATGAGTGCCACAACTCATACTCGTAATATACATTTTATCAAACGTGTCAATAAATGAAGGAATTTAATATTGATTGCTTATGATGTAGAAAAGAAAGGACATTGAGTAACTCCATATGCAATAATTCGTAAACGCGTGATATTAACCGGTTCCTTTTATGGGAGAATTAACTAGATCAAACAACGTCATTAAAATGTCATGAAATTATTTCCAATAACGATCTGTCAATTGGAGTGAACAAAGGTCTAAAGATATTTCAACATCAACATGGCCATATGATTCCATTGGGGTTTTCGGCTTTCTATAGAATTCACCGCTGACTTATTCAGTGCTTTGTAGCTTGTCGTTAGTTTTCCAACCATCTTATGAGTTCTCTGGCATATTTAAAAAAATAAAAAAATCCTCTTTTATTTTCATTAATTCGCTTCCAGGTCTGAACAATTATTTTTTAATAATGTTGCGCATTTTTAGTCCGAGCATCAATTCTTAATTTTTGGATAATCGGAACAACAAGGAATTATCCAGAGGTTACGGGTTTGATTCCCATAAGATCTCAGTAAATTTTTAAAAGGGATCCAGTTTGGGTTTCCCTTAAGACTACGTTAAAATATTTCTGGTTGGTTGGAAGAAATTTTTACACTGTAACAAAGTCGCCGTATTGTACTGTAAACAACGAAAGTGTAATACAATAAAAAGCCACATTTTTAAATGTAATTTTTTGGTTTTAGTCTTTCTTTTACTTCGCTTTAATTAAAAAACGTAATTTTTTTATACATATTCAACAACTTAACTTTTTCATTCGTCACTATTCATACTCGGACACATCAATCATATTATGATCTCTTATAACGCTCCAATGTTTTATTCAAAAGGCACTGAAATATGGCGATAATTGGATAGACTAGATATTTTAGAAAAAGGCATATTCCTAATTTCTATTAATGTGTGTTTTTTTCTTTATAGCTCCTGACTTTCGCCTGCCTGTTGGCAGTGGCCCGCGCTGGAGTGATCGCCCCCGTGGCTCACTACGCCGCCCCAGTGGCTCACTATGCTGCCGCCCCAGTGGCTCACTACGCCGCCCCAGTCGCCCACTATGCCGCTCCTCACTATGAAGAACACCACGCCCCAGCTGAATACAACTTCGAATACTCCGTCCATGACGAGCACACCGGAGACATCAAGAGCCAACAGGAGCACCGTCACGGAGACCAAGTCCAGGGATCTTATTCCCTCGTTGAACCCGACGGCAGCCGTCGTGTTGTAGAATATCACGCTGATGAGCACTCTGGATTCAACGCTGTCGTCCACCGTGAGCCTGGTGCGCATCCAGTTGTTGTCAAGCCTGTCGTGAAGGTGGCTGCTCCAGTCGCTGTTGCTGTGCCAGTCCATCACGGATATGCTCAAGCCGCCCCTGCCTACCAGAGCTACTCTCATGCTGCCCCCGCCTATCAGAGTTACTCTCATGCTGCCCCCGCCTACCAGAGCTACTCTCACGCTGCTCCCGCCTACACAACCTATGCCCAAGCTGCTCCCTCCCATTCTTACTACCATCATTAAGTCCTACGACCAAGAACGAACCGATACTTAGTTTTAAGTAGGTAATCAATAAATTATTTTCAAAACTATTTTTTGTTTGATTTTTTTAAATGCCACCTTAAAATAACCTAATATTTAATCAAATACTAGTAATTTAAAGGTTTTTGTGGAAGTAGGAGAGAGGACAGAACGCCAGGTTTTCATATCGCGACACACGCATACTCCTTATTATACAACTCCTAAGATTTAAATTATTTTTACATTTCTTTTTACATTCAATTGATATTACAATATTTACCTTTGTTTTGCGTCTGCCACTCTTTCCGCTCATATTTGCACTGGATGTTTTTTGGTTTGTTAATATTTCTTCATTAATTTATTCCACATGCCCAAAGCATCTTCTAATGCTCTTGTACTTCTTCTTACTTTATACTTTATTTAACTTAATAATCAACCTTAAGTTCACATTTATCCCTAATAATTCATTCACATTCATCACATACAGATGACTTCCATGACCTAGATTACCATTTAGGTCATGGAGGTCTTACCAGACGTCTTTCTAACTTGGCCTAATTTAATCAACAGTAGACCACATCTTCCAGCCCGAGGGTTGCAAGTAAAATTTCCGTTACAACTATATTTTTTTAATTGATTTCAATTCGGTGGTCATTTATATATTCTGATTAAAGCTAGATTTGTATTCAATGCAAACGATTAAATATAAGGACTAAAAAAATATTACATTTTCATAAACTACAACGACTTTCGTGGCTTAGTTATTATGACGCTTTCTTCCGATCCGGAGGTCGCCGGCTAGATGCCCGTTGTTATCAAGTTATTTAAAAAAATTGCAAAATGGTTTTCCTTAAGGCTCATGTAATATATTTTTGGAAGCAAGAGATTGCCACATGGTTGTATTGAACTCAACGAAAAATTAATACAATAAAACAAAGAAATAGTCGATAAAAAATTGTACTAAATTTAAACGATTAAACAATAATCGAAACGTATTAGGAACAAAATAAACATATTCCTTAATAAACAAAGTTAATTTAAAAACTATCCATAAATTTCTCATATATTGAATGTTTGACGTGACTTTCGTCAACGTTCTGAAAGAAGACATGAAATTTGCCACTACGACAACTTTGAGGAGAACAGAGTTTAAATTCATAACTGCGGCTTGATGAAAAACTTATGCAAATTCTGACATTCTCTCAATTTTACAGCTGAAAGATCTCCTTAAAAAACATTCAAATATTGCAGCCATAATATACTCGTAACTGTTCTTGTTGAAGATGGAAATGCACCAAGACGCCAGTTCCGTCTACTTTTGATGAAGTATGTTAGTATATCAATCCAGATTTTTCGGGCTTCTAAAACTTCAAAACAAACACTCAGTCTTTAAACTTTTTCAACCATTTCAACTTAGCAAGTCATTTCACGAGCCGGAATATTTCACGGGTTATAGCTAGTATGTATGTACTTTAAAAAAGCAATTATTGGTGTCAATGTCTTTAATCAATGACAACTTTAAAAACGTTTTAAAATATAGATTCTTCGAACGAACGAATATCATACATTTGACAGTACAATGAGGAGAAAAATCAAATAGTCATTTCGCCCTTGGCAATAAGACACCTTCAGCGAGCCATGCCCAAATGATTTACAATTAATATTATGCACTGAATATTTACGCAACTTGACAATGAAATACTGTCATAAATCATGTATCTACTCGTACAAATAAAACCCATATTATAATACTGAATACGAGTAGTTTGAATACAATATTTCAAAAATATTTTTGATACAACAGTCATGGAACAATTATAAAACTTTGATAAACGTCTTTTAACCCGTTCACTACCGACCTAATACTCGTAGTAGCGAAGTGACCCCATGGCCAAATAAAAAAAAAATATTAGTGCCTGTGTTGGTTTGTTATTTTTTTGTTTATATACATACGATTAAGCCGTTTCCTTATTGGGGTAGGCAGAGAGGAGACAGCGTCAGCATTTCTTATCGTGACACAAATTTTTTGTTTCTCTCTACATGCATACACCTTCTCATAAAAATCATCCACTTGATCTCACCATACTATCCTTGCTTCCCTACCAAGCCCTTTACTCACATTTGCACTGTTTTGTAATTCTTTCTTACACTATTTATTTATCCTTCTTTCAAAGTTAACCACACTATACGTGACATCGTGTAACGGGGAGTGAACTGGTAGAGTTATCGCGATCTGCGATAAAACAGGAATCTGGAGGCTAGAAAGTGAATACGTTTGTTCCATGTCCTAAAAACTTTGGAAAAAGAAATTATAAAAGTTAGCCGGTTCATATTGAAAGGCATTTTTATAAGAAAATATACCATGCCTGTGTTACTGTTGGTACCGTCAAGTTAAAGGTATCTATTGGTACCGTCAAGTTAAAAGCTTTCGGAGTGAAGCCGGTTAATTGACACGCAAAATATCTCTCTGGAATCTGATTTTTGCGATGCCTCCAAATGTGGTAGTATTGCCAATACGTACGACGACGAACTACAGATTTCTAAACTCAAGTTTTAATTATTGTTATCGAAGACTTCGACGTATTTTAGCCCCGCTGCTCCACGTCTTCATATCACCAATACGGAAGCATTGAAAATAGGCAAATTATTGAAGTAATTTCTTTGCGATTTTAAAGAAGATGTATGAAATTTACGAGTATCTCGAATGTTTAATTTTCTATGCATTTAACTCAATTTTGTATTGTCTTATCCATCATTTCTTGGTAGTTTCCTTATTATTAAGAATTGTCTTCACCATTCTTCTACCAATCTGTTATACGATATATCCCCCATTGCGTGTTGGATCGCCCTTGATGTGAGTTTAATCTCTTAACGCCGCTATATAAATTTGCCTTTTATTATTATTACTCCAATCCAGCCTCTTGTACAAAATAATAATTGTGGGGGGCCTTGATTTAACGGTTAGCATTCACACTAAGCAAGCGGGAACCCCAGGATTGATTTCCGTCGGATTCACTTCCGGACTGGTTTTACATTTATGCCATTTAACATCTGAATTTATGTTGCTCATCAATAATTTATGTATTGATTTTAAGCAAAGCAATAAATGGCGCTAAGAACTTTGCTTAACGAAAGGCTGCAACAAATTAAATATTCCAATTGTCTTGGAAGTGTACTCTCCTTACCATCGAATCTTTGGGTTTGATCTATCTAGACTGTTTACTTGCTTAAGTGCAACAGCTTGCATACAGTAGTGTCTTTCTTCCACAGGATGGATGACAATCATATTCGATCATGAGGGAGAGCCTATTGTACAAAATAATATTATATCTCAATTAATATGTAATTTGAATTTTATATTAATGAATCGCTTAGATCAACCTCCGTAGGCTTATCCCCCAGCCCGGGGGTTGATGGTCCGATTTCCGTTAAGCTCCAGATATTTCAAAAAGGATTCCAGTCTAGTTTTTACTCAAGACCTTTTGAACATCTTTCTGGTTAGTAGGAAAATATTGCAGTATGGCAATAAGTCCACCAGGTTGTACTGTTAACAATAAAAGTATAATACAATACAATCAAATTGTATTATTGCACTCGCGTTATATTATATAATGTATAATCTGGTGGAATTATCATATCACTAAATGATAATCACTTTCAACTAACCAGAAAGATGTTTAAAACGCCTTTAGAGAATAACCAGACTGGAATCCCCAGGTTGGAAGACAGGCGTCTTATCAACTAGGCCACGGAGGTAGTCAATTAGATATAGAAATATAATTAAGATAAAAATAAAAACAAATAATCTAAAACCAATTTCACTTCAAATCAGTTTAATATCAATAACATTTCTTAAGTTATTGACTCATCTTGAAACATCTTCCGGGGACTATGAACGTCCATGATCCAATATCTCTCCGTACTTCCGCCCATTGCAGCGGTTCGCTGGAGAGCCAGCTCACCTCGACATTTGCGCAGATTGCTAGTGCGGATTGAAAGCCTCTCTAGGTCAATGAAGATGTATGGAGTGTCTTCCGAAGATGAACTTGATACTTACGAGTACTTATCTTAGACTTAAACTGGTTTAATCCGTTTCGAAGATGAACTGGTTCTGTTTTATTTGAACGTTCTTAGATTTATTCGACAAATCCTTTTTTGAAAAGTGTTTTATATCATATTTACTATATGTTTATGTATCAATAAATTAAGAACACAAATGTATCTTCAACATATAAGTTAAATTCATAAAAATATAAAACATTTTATTTATATTTAAGGAATTAACATTGTGGAGGTTTAAATGTACTAGTTGCAAACCCGTGAAATATTCACGGAAGTAAAACAAATTATACATTTATGTAATACCGAATGGAGCAAGATCAGCTTAAAGTTTTTTGGGTTCATTAATGTTTAAAGTTTAAAATAAAAAAGGTAAATCTTGATTGATGAATTATTTAATTCTCAAAAATCTCTTTATACACGATGTTTTGTGTATAAACATTACTACTGTTGTTCAATTTAAATCGTTGATCAAGTTTTCCTTGAAGACTTGTTTCAGATATATTGACTTTAATGTTTTCGCGTTTTTGACATATTGAAAAAGCCACATATAATTGTCTGCATTAAAAAAAAGAGCATAAGATAAATAAACACAAGTTATTATAAGGTTCAATATAATAGGAAATAAATTAATTATTTAATGAATTATATTTCAAAATAAATTGACATCGTCCCCTTTTATACCGGTTCGTTCAGTATAATTTCAATCTGTTTCGAATAAGTAAACACAAGTAATTATAAGGTTCAATATAATAGGAAATAAATGAATTACAATTCAAAATAAATTAGCATCGTCCCCTTTTACACCGGTTAGTTCAGTATAATTTCAATCTGTTTCAAAGTATTCCTCTCTCGCTCTCTTGTATTCAAAATTCAATTCTCGTATTCTTTCTTTGGCGACGACCATACGGGTTTTGGCATATTTATATTATGATTGTAATGTATTTTATCTCTTTTGTGATACTCACTCACTCACAAAAAGTGGAATAAACAGTGTTTGATAAAACAAATTACAATAAAATATTTGCTTACAATATAAAATAAAACTAAGAACATACACTAATCAATTATATAAGTATTCAATAATTTCAGTGTCCAGGCCACTAATTCTTAATTATGCCACGTGTTTCCAGTAGATGGCAACATATCCCATCGCTCTATCACTCGCGTCAATAAGGTCTTGCTTGGATCACGCAGTATCGATGTTCTGACAAGTTGGAATGAGTTTTGGGTCCTTTGAACCCCACAATAATATTCAATGCTACTTTTCTCGCCCTTAATCTGAGTCTTATTATAAATATATAATACAAAAGATAAAATATTAACATTCTAACAAAAAAAAGCAATAATTACGATATCTTTAAAATATGGCATGAAAGTACACGTATAACAAAAAAAATCAAGTAAAGAGAAATTCAACTTTACTTCTAGCAGTATGTTATTGATCTATTTTTTTAATTATTCCTGGAATGTGGAGTGCCAGCTAGCCCTCCATCTCTTCGGCGTTCTGCCTGGTGGTCGGCATCCTATGAGGTTACTCTTGTATGAGAAACTATACGGGGAATTCGGGTGGCATCAATACATTGTACGTGATCTCGCCAATAACGTGTTCTCTGGCCTCTCCACTCCAATGTCTTCGGTTTTTCATATTTTTTTATTTATATTGTATATTTCTTATTCGTGTTTTACTAGTTATATATATAATATGACATCCGTGGTCTAGTTAGTAAGACGCCTGTCTCACAACCCGGAGGTTGCGGGTTCAAATCTCGTTGGAACACAGATTTTTAGATACATATACAAATACAATATGTTATATCTAAAGTAGAGTGTGCTACTATCACAAATCGGAAGATCTGTAAATATTTTTCGTAGTTCGTCTTCTCATGGTAATTTTTCGGCGGTTTTCTTACCAAATATGTTTTTCTAAACATATGCAGATGCGGATAAATATTTAATCTAATGGCCGTAGCCACCACCTTCCTTTGAGTATACTCAGCTAATATAAATTTATTTTTTTATATTTTTAATCTGTCAATAATTGATATTTCGAACTCCGAGTTGGAAGACCCTTGAGGAGAGTCTGCTCCCTTGACTTTTTGTAATTTAGGATTTTAGAGACCGTAAGTCATAGCGACATCTGGCGGGGTAAGTACGAGTATGGCCCTCTTTGTTATACAGAACCCGGCGGTAAGTAATACACATCGGGCTTAAAAAAGAGACTGTCGGCCATAATCGGTTAACTTCGGCTTTTGTCACCTACAAATAGAGTCAATTACATTAAAAATTACAGATTGACATAATTAGTATAACGCTTGACTTCCATCCCGATGTTTCGGGTACGATATCCGATGGAACTCAAAAAAGGGTCCCAGTCTGGTCATACCATCACGCCACTTCCCTGTTAGGGGTAGGCAGATAATACAGAACGTCAGACTTTCCTATATTGACACACATCTTTCGCCTCTTCCACATCCACACGCCTTCTCATATAACCTTTACGATTTCTCTGACTGTTTACGTTTCGTTCTTCCAAAATATCATTAACTTGATCCTTGGTCTTCCTCTACTACTTATTCCACTCAAATTAGCACTTTTTATTTATTGTTTTAGTATTTCCTCATTTATTCGTTCCATATGCTCAAATCATCTTATCGTACTCTCATTCATCTAACTTGACACATCAGCCTTAAGTTCACATCCATCCCTTATCGCTTCATTCTATAATACATTGTCACTCAATGTATTATTCTCAATGCACGTATCTTTACAGTATTTATTCGACTCTCTCACTATTTTTCCACATTCACGTTTTCCTCCCATACATCAAAGCTGGCACCAAAATACTATTATGGACAGATCAACACCTGAGCAGTGCTACATACATACAGGCAATCTCTCGCTATAAAGTAAGATTGTCAGTCCTTCCTGTGGATGGATGACGCATGTGCGTGTATTTCTCTATTGTGTGCATGCACACAGCACTACAGCAAGCACACACCAGCAGGCAGATCAACACCTGAGCAGTGCTACATACATACAGGCAATCCCTCGCTATAGAGTAAGATTGTCAGTCCATCCTGTGGATGGATGACGCAAGTGCGTGTATTGCTCTATTGTGTGCATGCATACAGCACTACAGCAAGCACACACCAGCAGGCAGATCAACACCTGAGCAGTGCTACATACATACAGGCAATCCTTCGCTATAGAGTAAGATTGTCAGTCCATCCTGTGGATGGATGACGCATGTGCGTGTATTGCTCTATTGTGTGCATGCATACAGCACTACAGCAAGCACACACCAGCAGGCAGATCATCACCTGAGCAGTGCTACATACATACAGGCAATCCTTCGCTATAGAGTAAGATTGTCAGTCCATCCTGTGGATGGATGACGCATGTGCGTGTATTGCTCTATTGTGTGCATGCATACAGCACTACAGCAAGCACACACCAGCAGGCAGATCATCACCTGAGCAGTGCTACATACATACAGGCAATCCTTCGCTATAGAGTAAGATTGTCAGTCCATCCTGTGGATGGATGACGCATGTACGTGTATTGCTCTATTGTGTGCATGCATACAGCACTACAGCCAGCACACACCAGCAGGCAGATCATCACCTGAGCAGTGCTACATACATACAGGCAATCCTTCGCTATAGAGTAAGATTGTCAGTCCATCCTGTGGATGGATGACGCATGTGCGTGTATTGCTCTATTGTGTGCATGCATACAGCACTACAGCAAGCACACACCAGCAGGCAGATCATCACCTGAGCAGTGCTACATACATACAGGCAATCCCTCGCTATAGAGTAAGATTCTCATCTTAGCAAATTTTGATACTGTCCCGTTTGAGTATATATGTTTTATATATTTTTTCATTCATTCGTTTTACATGCCCAAAATATATCCGAGTGCTTCTTTTTTCATCTTACTCAATACATCAGCCTCAAGCTCACATTCATCTCTAATTACTTCATTCCATATTCTGTCATAAATATCATCCTATGTATTCTTCTCAAGGTGAATACGACAAATTGCAATAAACATAAGCCTTCCAAGTTATATTTTATGCAACAGAAATGTAGTACAATAATACTTAACTTAGGTTACATTATTTTTATTAGAAACATTTCAATAGGCACAAGATCTATTAAGTATAATAAGTGTCAGATAACTTGATTCGGTTGACCTTCAATTAGTTGAGTTAGCCCACCTTTTAGTTAGCCCACTAATCACCCAATAATTACCAATTTCTTAGGTAAGTCTTGAATCTGTTTATGACACGAACTGGTTGAATTTATTTCTGAACTCGACTGCCTCTAGCGATGGTCCCAATCTTCGCGTCTCTTGGTCATGGGTGACGCGGTCATCTTCCGGAGATGGACTGGTTTCTTCTTGCCTTCTTGAACTCAAGCTGTTGTGTAAACTGGGTCAGCCATCTGTTATGCAACTTTTTGTATGCATCGTTCGAAAAGATTATTATGTCGTATTATGTAACTGTCTTTAGTTTAATTTTCAACATTCATTTCAGTGTTGAATTGTTTTCAATATATCTCAAGAATTGATTTTCTGATTACTCGTTGTGGGAGGTTTATGTTGCCTTTCCACTTTTTGGTATGTTTCTTAAGTGGTATACTTGTCATCAAGGGATGTTGGGAAAAACCAATGATTTTATTTTTTTCTCTCTTTTTATTATGTAATCTATTCTTGCCTCAAAAATGATAAATAACGTATGTAACATATTTAACATATTTTTAACAATTTTCTAAAATGTTGGTTATTTAATATAGTAGTGCTCATTCAAAATAGGGCCTATTAAATAACAATATGATGTAACAATTGAAAAAATTATAAAACAACCCATTTTCTTACTATGGAATACTGACAAATATCTGTAAGTTATCCTTTATTTACTAAATTTCTTTTCAGACCATTGATTGGCAACAGATCTATAGTGATTATAGGCAGATTACTGAACCTGATAACTTTTCAAGATACGCGGGTATGGATACTCCTGAAAAATCTTCTTTGGAGACTCCTGAAAAATTAGATTGCAAGTAGAGAATTTATACACAAAGATGTTTATCTTAATATTTCAGACGATTTTTTTCATGTTTATATCAACGTATATACGATAGAAAATCCCTTGTGATCATGTATTTTATTTATTATCACACATGACAAGAAATATACACAATTTGAGAAAAACAACAGATAATTTGATTTGGACATACAATTTTAATGGATCTGGGTTTGTTGCCTTTCCTTTGTCGTATCCCCAGAAAACTAGGTTTTTGCCTGTATCTCACTGAGGATATTAAGCATGAGAAAAATAAATCGATACTTCTTTCCGATTTTTGATTACACAAAAACAAAACCCCGTTGCACGCTCTCATCAACCTGACAGTGACACTCAACTACAACTGGAAACATCTTGCGAAATTCAACTCCTCACACATCATCACTCTAGAAATACCAAAAATATTCATTCCACACTATACCGCACACAATCATAAGAATAAAAATCAAAATCAAAACAAAATCAAAACAAAATCAAAACAAAATTAAAACAAAAAAAAAAAATACACAGAAACACAAATACAAAAACAACCAAAATTAAAACAACAAGAAGAAACCCACACTCACGAGCTCATATAAATCCCTTCCACTCGTCATTCATCCTGAAAGCCCAAGTACTCAAAATCCTGTCGCAATAACAACCACGTTCCGATCGACTATCTAAATGGTTTTCCCACCTTTAACTTTATTAAAGTCACCACGCCATTGTATGTAATGGGAGCCAAATAAGCATATTGCCTTTGAACAAAAGAGGTTTTAACTTTAGGGATGGTGAACATTTCATTAGTTGCCATGCGTGTCATGTGTGTCTGCTGAGTCTGCATGATTATCAACCATCCTGTGGAGGGAAGAGGTCTGGGACTGAATTGGTTTATTGTATGCAAGCTGTTGCACTTTAGCAAACACACAATCTTTACATACCAAACCCAAACTATATAAGAATAAAATCAGTTTAGACGTGAATTAGGAGCCACTTTTCAGGTGACCGCAATGGGCATGAAACAGCGCTATGTAAAAGTGACAGTTGTCCATATAATTTTTTTATCTCATTAGTTCCGTAGAAGCATTAGATCCATAAAGATGAATCCTGATTGACGCGTCGAAACTAGTCGAGCAAAAATACGCGATAAAAACAGTAATTTTTCAATCAATACATTTCAAGAATCTGAGAAATATTTAATAATTTTTTTTTAAAAACGAATGTAGAGTTGATGAAGATTAAATTTTTAACATACTTGATATCAAATGAAACTTTAAAAATAAAAAAAAAAGGATTTTTAACATTATTTGGTTATTATTTTCAGTGATAGCTTCAAATTGTAAGATAAATATTTCACGATTAAAAAAATCAAAACCATGACTTCTGAAATCACAGCTGTTATTTAACCAGCCTTTAGATAACTTCATTTTACATTTGATTGTTATCAAATACCCAGTCGAAGATTGATCCATTGACATAGTTTTTAAATCGACACGTATTTAATAAAAAATGTAATTTATAGCTTTGTTTCCATTTAGTTCAGACTGTCGATTATGATAATCGATTAAATACTCGGTTTTCATACAAATGAAATATTAATCAACGCATTGTGTAATGTTACACAGACGGCGGCGATTACAGAAATTAATATCTCACTCGGTGTGATCATTGTTTAAAGGTGAAATTCGATCATTCTCAAAGTTTTTTGCTGCTAGGTCGAATATTAATTTTATTTTTTAATTATATGAAAGGGATTTTTTTAAATTCATTAGAACATTTTAATTTTATGTAGAGTTGCAGAAAAAATCTACATTGTATTGTTTGTAAACCCCATGTCTCTCAATCCAAAGGTTGCGAATTCGATTCCCATTGGATGGAGATTTTTGTTAAAAGGATTCCATTCTGGTTATCACTCAAGGCTATTTTAACATCTTCATAGTTTGGTTGGTCAGTCTGAATATATTGCAGAATAGTTATAATCTCGCCTGGTTATACTGTATACGACGAACGTGTAATACAATACAACATACGAATTAAAACCATACTCTACATGGCCTAGTTGGTAAGACAACTCTTTTCCAGCCCAGAGGTTGAGGTTAAAATTAAGATTGACACTGTCATTTAATTAATTTATTGATTTATTTCGTATATACATACATAAGCTCTCCTTTATTAATTTAAATAACGTAATATAAAAAAAAACATTAAGGACAATACTTTGCCTTTGGAGTTGAGTAACCCTGCATCAACATGTATGAAGGTTTTAATTCTGCAAAGCAACTTGCATCTCGTTCTACTAATGAGGCCATCCATGTGTTTTCTTTATCTCAATATCTGTCCATAAAATTCCCACAAAATTCTCAAAGATTATTAAATAATTTGAAAACGATGACTGTAATTTATTATTACTACTGCTTTTGGTATCTTCATGTTAGTTTAAGATAAAGTTGTATTATTTGTCAATAATTTTAAGTACTTTATAACCTGTCACATGTTCATTTGTATATAAAGGCACTGTTGTGTCGTTAATTAAATAAATAAATAAATAATTATTAAATAATCTTAAACAATGACTGTAATTTATTATAACTACTGATTTTTGTATATCCATGTTAGTTTAAGATAAAGTTTTGTATTTTTTGTCAATAATGTTAAGTACTTGTATAACCTGTCATATGTTCCTTTGTATATAAAAGACACTGTTGTGTCGTTAATTAAATAAATAAATAAGATCACGTCGTTTCACTGTTAGGGTAGGAAGAGCTAGGGTAGAATTTTTAATCTTAACATATATATTTCGCATCCTCCACATTCAAACTCCTTCTCATATAGCTTATCTGATTTTTCTTACGTCTAGCATTCTCTTCTTTCAAAATGCCATTCACATGATCCAACAATACTTTCCATGGTATTCCTCTGCAATGGCTTTCTCTCACAGAACATAAATACAATTATCGAATTTATTGCTCCGCGGTTATCTCTTCCAGCCAACCAGAGAGGAATTATTCAGTGTGTACCAATATTAAGGGATACTTTATTTTTTAGTATGTGTGATATTTTAATAAAGTGATGATCTTTATTAATGGTTGTTTTCTCGAGTAATATTCAACTGAATTGGTCTTTGCCTGCCTCAAAATGTTTGAAGTAGATGTGGGTACGTGTGCAGCTTTAGGAAGCATGAAGGCAACGCTTTTTGGGAGGTTTAGTTTATAAACAATACATACATACACTTCACTCTATTACTATTACTGTTACAAATCGAAAGATCTACAAAGGTGTCTTTGTAGTTCGTATTCCCTTAGTAAGTTGTCTGAGGTTTTCTTACCAAATATGTTCTTCTAAGCATATGCAGATGCAGATAATTTCACAATCTAATGGCCAAACCTTCCTGTCCTTACATTCAACGTCTATTAATTTATTTTTGGTAATAATTTTAATCCTCAATAGTAGATTCTAATCCCGAGTTAGAGCGCCCTTGAATAGAGTTTGCTCTCTAAATGAAGCAAAATAAATTCCCCTTTTAATATTATTATATTTTAGTAGAAACGTTTGTTGATCGATTGATAAAATAGATTGAAAAAAATTAATTTATGATTTTGATACTGGACACATAAAAAAAAGTGAGAATGGACCATATAACTGAAACTTTGTAATGTGAAAACGAAAAATTTCTTTTTTCGTTTCCTTTTCACAATGTTTCAAATTAAAAGAAAGTATTTCAAACTAATGGATTTAACGTTTGAGAGCCAGTATAAAATGGATACATCTCATTTGACCGTTGAAATGGAGAGCATTTTGTCAATTAAAGAGTTGAGCGCAGTAAACCGGTTATTAACTGGACTATTTATAAACTTAGTTGCTTACTCTTACTTATTCCAGTTTAGTATGCGAGATATACATTATGCATGAGTTTTTTAAGTCGCAACGCAGTTCACCTTCATTATTTAAAAAATGTGCCACTAATTTGAAAAAAAATGGGTACTAACGAAAAATTGGAAGATGGGAGTCTTACCAATGAGGTCACGGAGGTCATCATATATTTAAACACTGAGCTAATAATCTAATTTGTACACCATGTATAGAGTATTTTGACGATATATGAATGGTTGAATTAAAATAGGCACTAAGTACCAAAAAAAAACAACAAAAAAAACTAAGTATGCGGTTTCATTATATATGACATATACTATGCGTATCCAGAAGGTAAGTGTACTGAGGCTCTCACGACCGGATGGATTTTATTTTCGACATGTTGGCTACACTTCCGTGTAGCCTGACCCTTCCCCTAGACCGGTTCGAGGTCAGTACGTTGAGAAGTGTCGACGCGACAACACGTTTCGTGAAAAATGTCAATCCAATCTCCCGCCAAGTGCGAAATACGCGGCGTCATCCGTTATCTCGTTTGGAAGGGAAAACCTCCGGTTGAGGTTTATAATGAGGTGAAAACTGCATATGGTGATAAATCTATGGATCGTACGATCTCTTTACCTCCCTGAAGCTGCACATGGGTGGAAAAAGGTTTTCAACCGACGAGGAGGTAAAGGAGGAGGTGGAGAAGTGGACGGAGGGGTTGGCGGGAAACTACTTCGAGGAAGGCATCAAAAAGTTGATACCCCGCTTCACTACCTGCATTGAGAGGAATGGCGACTGTGTCGAAAATAGCTTACATATGAACTACGGTAACCACGTAATTTTTTTGTTTAAATAAAAAAAATTGTAACCTACAAAAATTCAGTACACTTATTTTCTGGATATGCCTCATAGAACGAAACTGCATACTTAGTTTTTTTTTGTTTTTTTTTGGTACTTATTGCCTATTTTAATTCAACCATTCATATGTTATAGACGCGCGGTAACGCACTGGACTTCCACACGGAACGTCGTCGATTCGAATCCCGTGCTGTGCTACTTCCCTCGAATGACACAGGCATTCTTTCCGCCGAATATTCGGTGATATAAGGATACCTATGACTTCAGTCATATCCGTTTTTATTTCAATAATTTATAGCTTAATAATTGTACTGAATATAAAAAAACATCCTGATGTGCTCCGATCGTCTCACTTCGGTGTGTGATCGGATCCAGTACAATGGTGTGGCCAGTGAATTTGCTGGTGTACAACGGCTAACTTGCTTAAAAAAACTTGTTAAATCTTCTTAAGAGCGTACCGTGAAGGATCTCTATTTTGAAGGCCTATATATACTTTTACTATGACACTTTGATCGAATGAGACTAAAAAAATAATAGTTCCTTAAAATGAAATCAATCACTTGTATAAGGTGTCTTACGATCCATGACCTGACGGATTTATTGTCAAGTGGTCGTTTCATCCAACCAACCAGAAATATGCTTTAAAGACCTTAAGATAAAAGCAGACTATAACCTTTTTATTTAAATGGGCTGCAACGAGAGTCAAACCTTTAACCTCCGGTTCAGAAGACAAGAAGATAATATACTCGTTATATACGAGTAGCTCTGCTATATATGCGAGTCCAAAGCTAGGACTGTCATGAATGAAATATTTTTCATCAAATCAATAACGTTTAAGTTTATTTTTATGCGAAATGGTCAACACATTTTTTTGCCTATAAAATAACGTTTTTTAACCTGGTGAGTTTATTGCCATATGGCAATCTCTTCCAACCAACCAGAAAGATGTTTTTATAGGCCCTAAATGTTAACCAGACTAGAATCCTATTTAAAAAAATCTGGGTTCCAGCGGGGATCGAACCCGCAACCTCCGGATCGGCAGACACAAGTGTCTGTTTAAAACGTTTTATGTATGAGGTAAATAAAAATAACATATCTTCTCCTTTTTTCGACCTATCTTGTTTCTTCATATACACAAGAAAATGCTTAAAAAAAATATTTTGCTTCAAAAACCAAAATGGAAAATTGTTTTTAATACAAAGGTATCAACATTTTCAATGAAGTGCTTAAAAGTATTAAATAAAACCAAGGGCATCTGGAATTCTCGTTGTCCACGGCCCGAATTCACAATCCAACCTTAAAATTTAATGCTACGAGTATACTTATCTTAACTATTTAATGAATTAAAAAACCAGTAATAAAATTTTAAATTTGTAAAATTTGTCATTGCTTTCTTAAATAAGAGTCACGTTGTTTCATAACAATTTTGGAGCGTATGAGGTTCGACATAAATGATGATATTTTAAGGTTCGACATACGTATAAATATTAAATATCAAGGCCAGACAATGAATTTGCGCCTACGTGTTTTACATATAAAAATCATTTTTTTAGTATTGAAGTTAAAAAATGTTTATGTGAATCTTCGGATATAAAATAATAATCTTAGTCAAACCAGTTTTAAATATTTTTATAAATAAAATGAATAAAAGACAACATATCTTCTTCGTGAAATAAAAAAAAAATTGTATATTTGATTTCTTTGTCTTCATCTTTACAACTTTTCAAACTTTATTCTTTTCTCTTATTCTCATTTTGTAAGTAACATTCAAATACATAATAAACTTTTCTCTTATTCTCATTTTAGTAAGTAACATTCAAATACTCGTACATAAACTTTTTAACCGCTGTTTAATTTTTTAAAAGCCACAAATCATTTGCCGATAGTTATCGATCTAATCAAGTTATTTCATATCATTAAATGATTCGAAAAAGTTCTTGATAACTTTTTAATTTATCTTTTTATTTGGCACTTTATTGCACAAACGTATAATTAATTGGTGGGTTTTTTGCCTTTTAGGAATCTCTTCTAACCGACCAGATAGGAGTTGCACATATTATTCCGATCGCTGGTTAAAAGGTAGCATATAAAAAAAACGTTAAAAAAGTCAAAACAAAGATATAAAATAAAAGCAAAATGTAAAAATAAAGATAATTTTTATAAATCCACCAATGACTTGGAGAGGGAAAGAATAATAAAATGTATAAAAGGAAAAGAAACGCTATCATTGAAAATACATATAATGACTTTTATGTCGTTTTTTGAAGGATGCTAACGAGGCTGTAAGTTTTACTGTAATTAGGGTCTAACAGCTAGTTCGACGGCTAGTTCATAAAGTGCCAGTCTCCCAACAGAGGACTGCGGGTGCGATTCCCGTTTACAAGGTTTTTTATTCTTTTTAAAAAAAAGGGTTTTTGTCTGGTTTTTAACATAGGGTTCGTTTATATTTTTCTGATCAGTTGGAACATATTAATTATGGCGTACCAATTAACTCGCTAGGCTGTATTATATATAATGAAAGCATCATAAAATATAATATACATAATTTAATATGAAGGCAAACAATCCATTGAGGAGAGATATAATGTTTTAAGTCGCATTTTGAAGCAAGACAATTAGAGTGCTAATCTTAAAGTAGCTGATAGCTAATTCCAGTCTAACGGCATGGATAAATGTGTGATTGAAAAATAAGTTTAAGTAATTTAACAAATGTTTCGGTTTTGGTGTTTAGGAATTTCATATGTGATAACAAATTAATAAATATTCATTAAGCTTATAGTAATTATTTGATAACTCGACTCTAGAGAATGGATTGAGCAATCGGCCTGAAATGTAGAGTTACCTACTCCAAGTTTAGTACACAGTAAGCAATAATTCCTAAATACATATGCGTGTTGAATATAAATGTAAATATACGTTACAAAACTATTTATTTATTATTCAATTAGATTCATTAAGATACAGGCTTCTTAGTGACTGTATTGGCCATTTTGATACATAAATAAATAGCTTAAAGAGCGTTCACAAATTGGCAAGTATAACATTCTTTAAAACATTAAGAAATCTCTGTGATAATTATTATTATGTAATGCATCAGTCGTTCGAAATAAAGCAATTAAGGAATAAAATTCATTAAGCATTTTTTTGCATATAAAATAACTCGATTGGTGTTAATTGCTGTTTTCGTTAAAATGCTTTGTGAAATAATTTATATGTAATTTTATTATCATTTGTCTTTTTCTATCGTGTAATTTCTCTCTGGTTTAGGTTTCCTATTCATAATACAGTGTCAGGGTTGCCTCTCAACCGGATATATCTCCAATCTTCCGGGGCATTAATATATAGTATTGGACACTTCCACGATATGGCAGTCAGGATCATTTTACACGAACAGAACGGGGATCAATGAAACCTCACATATGAAAGACTTGAACATTGCCACTATGGCCACATCTAAAACGATTCAGGTTACATCGCCATATTTACGGCAGGTCAAATCCTTGGTGAAGCACTTTAGAATCACCCACTGTCGCCAAGTATTTGGCGAACTTAATTCCTCTCATTGTCTCTCGATCCAGAAATGTTGTCGGAATCTAAGACGAGAGAGAAAAAGAAACACCAGTATGTTTATAAACATTTAAACTAGAGAACCGAGGATAACTTGTCAAAATGGGGAATGATGGATCGACTCTCTGTACCTGCGGTGAGGAGCAGGTTGTCCGACACTAACTTGTTACGGTGCCCGAGGAGCCTAGTGTCTTGTGGATTTGTCTATAAAACCACATCTCAAAAGTTGAAGAGCTTTTGCGATATGAGTAGGAACTGGATAAAGAACATTTGTAATATTTTTGCTACTTGAATATTCTTAGACCACAATATGAACAATATTGAAGCTTTTAAGATATCAAATGTGCATTTATGGTATTTCCATTTTTGTGTCTGAGAGATCATAATCTGTTTTTTATACTTTTTCGCCTTTAAAACCACAAAATGTCACATTATTGCTTAGCACAACAGAAAGTGTCGGTTTTAATTTTTTGTGCTTTTAAGATCATGAAATGATATTTTGACATTGTTGTGCCTTAGATACCACTAACTGGTACTTTTGACACTTAGTGCATTAAGTCTTTTGTATAATTGAAATACCTAAATAACAATTTTTAGTATTTTGTAATTATAATAACAAAATGACAATTTATATAGCGCCGTTTAAAGGTCAAACTTTCCTCAAGGGCACTCCAACTCGAGACTCGAACCCATTATTATTTATATATTAAAATATTACAAAATAAATATATAATAAGTTGAGTGTAAGGATAGGAAGGTAGTGACTGTGGATATTAGATTACGTACTTTTCCGTATCTGCATATGTTCAGAAAAAAAAAACTTGGCAAGAAAACCGTAGAAAACTTACTAAGGGAAGACGAACTATCAAGAAACATTTGTATTGTAGATCTTCTGATATGCGAAACTAGCTCATTCGGCTTTAGGTGTAGTATAGTGCAGTGTTCCCCAACCTTTTTAGACCTGTGGACCGGTAAAAAAAGGAAAAAAGTTTCGCGGACCACTAATACTCAAATAAAAATGTTTTTTTTTATTTTTTATTAATATACTTTTTTAATCTTATATTGTGACAGATGGACATGCTCGTATGTAACTATAATTAACAAATATACATATAACAGTTAAACAATTTTAATTGTAACATTGTCTGATACAATTAAAATTTAACAAAAACAATGGGGTTTTTTCAACAAACTAATGCGAAACCTGCTGTTGCATCTTTGCTAGTATATTGGATATTCTTGGCTGCAGTGCAGTCTCTGACAGACAAAGTGCTGCATTCACGTCCACTCTATTCCTTTGTTTCGATTTTATTGAGGACATGGACGAAAATCCTATATTTAATATTTTTGCATGGCGAATTTCTTGAAATTTGGCATACTGTTTGCGGCCCGGCGGAGAGTCTCTGCTGCCCGGCACTGGGCCGCGGATCACCGGTTGGGGAACACTGGTATAGTGTATGTGTGTAGGGATTTTTTTGTGTGTAGTGTTATTTTGACTGTCATGGGAACTCTCAAGCCTCCACTTACATCTTGGCTTCTAGTTCTGGCAAATATTCTACTATCTAATATACGAGAATGTCATTTAAAATCTCTCATTAAATAGTAAAAAAGGATATTTTAGATCGACCAACTGTCTGTAATTGTGGAAATAAGAGAACCCCCGTCACTTCCTCTCAAGTTCCTTCGACTAATCTGGAAGACTGGAGCAAACCGGCAACAGGTCATTTGCCGATAAATAGCTAGCTAGTTGGACGAACTGTTATGTAAAAAAAAACAAGTATTTTGTAGGTGACCCAACGGGTTTTTACATCATTTCGTATTACTTCGAATTTTTGACATACTATATGTTGTTGCCTTTTTTGATCATAAGTGTCATTTTTGATATTTTTGTTTTTACAAACCAGAAAGTGACCTACTTTATATTATTTTGTGACTAAGAAACCAGAAACAGGCAATTTTACGAGTTTGTTTATTTCCTTCCGTGGTTGCAGTCCTAAGACTGGTTTGCAGCAATTTGAACTCTTCTCCTCCATTCCCCCCTGTCCTGTGCGGCTCTTTTTAAGTCTGTATATGTTGAGCAGCGCACGTCCACCAACAGGTCCTCCAGGTACTCTCGGCGTGGGCGTCCCCTAGAGTTTGTCCCCTCGGTCATACCCTCCATTATGGCATGCAAGAGGCCCTCTTGTCGTATTATATGACCGATCCATCTTGCACGCCTTTCGGACAGGATCCTGAGCAGGTGCCTTCCTCCTTCGATTCGTTGGAGAACCTCTTCATTTGTGATGCGGTCTCTCCAGGAAATTCCTAATAGTCTTCTATAGGACCACATCTCAAAAGCCTCTAGTCTTCGTCTATCTCTTTCGGATAGGCACCATGTCTCGCAGCCGTACATCAAGATACTCCATACATAGGTCTTGATGAGGAGTATTCTCAGTTTTAGGTCTATATTATTTGATTCTATTATTTTCGACCTTTTATTAAATGCAAGTCTAGCCTGATGTATACGGCTGTCGACCTCGCTCTTGGACCGACCGTCCCATGTTATTTTGCTCCCGAGGTAGACAAACTCCTTGGTGTTCTTTAGTGGTTTACCCGACATCACTATTCTCATCTGGTGCTGCGCTCGGCCTACAGTCAGCAGCTTTGTTTTGTCTTTATTTATCTTCATACTGTAGTTATTTTGAAGAATGCTTTCCATAGTTGTTAAGGCCTCTTGTAGTTCCTCTTCACTTTCAGCAACCATAGCAATATCGTCAGCGAACCTTATCATGTCCACCTTTTGCCCGTGTATCTTTACACCTTCTCTGTGACTCATTCTCTCTCTCAAGTCGTCAATCGCGCTCTGTATATAGGCGTTAAAAAGAACAGGTGACAGAGATTGTTTATTTAGGACTACATAATGGCAATTTAAAAAAAAATCTGAAAAATTCAAAATCTACATTTTTTTTAGATTTTAGTTCTTTAATAAACAAACGTGTAATTTTTGGGTTTTGAATTCCAAGTTTGACATTTGAGATTGTTTTCATTCAAGACCACAAAGGGTAAATAAATAATTTAATAATGTTAGTACTTTATATTTCAGAATGTAACATAAAAAGTAAAATGGTATTTTTTTTTCTTCAAAGATCATTAAGTGAATTTTTTTTCACTCTTTCACTTCTAAATAAAAAATGGCACTTATTTTGCAATTTACACTTGATATTTACTCATGAAATTTTAGATAGTTTTTAAGGATTTTGTGATGAGAATAATGAATTGCGTCGTTTTATACCGATTAGACGAAAAAAAGGGGTTTGGGATATTTTTGGTTAGAAAACCACGGAGTAATACTTTTTAAAAATGATTGAGCAGAGAAACTACACAATCACATCAAAATACTATGTTTTGAATATAACATGCCAATTTTGATACTTAAAAGAGCTAAGAGCTTTAAAGCACAGACCATAATTTGTCATTTTTACCTTAAAGACTTTTGTTGATTAAGAAAAAATCACTGAACGAAAATGAAATTAACTGAAGCATATAAAAGGAAAATAACACAATTTCTTAGAAAAACGTATATATGTATTTTGAATAAAATTGTAGTACAAACTTCAAATCATAGTTATACATTTTTTACTCAAATGGTAGCCTCTATATATCTATTCTATTATAAAGCTTGAGATAGTGTGTAGTGGGTAACGTAAGTAATGCAATCATAATCAAACTTAGGAATAAAAGGTAACTTTGTGAACGAATAAACTAAGTTACCTAGTTTATTGGTTCACAAAGTTAAGACGTGGCAAAAGGGATCAATTCCACATTCACGTACTCATAAGTTCCTCATTCACTTTGACGGGCAAGCCAAAACATGTCTAAATATTGAGTTGTAAATTAAAGTTGTAATGTTTTATGAGCTGGTTGTGGGTCTTAATTAGTAACCTTGCTTAGTAATGGATTAAGTTTCAGGGATTCGCGAAATCTTATTTTTTTTATATTTTCAGGAGTCCCAAAGCTTAAATGATTGAGAAACAATGATATACGGTTAGTTTGAAAAAAAAATGCACTTAATGTAACAGGAAACTATATGTTAGCTGCAGACGTCATATGAATCCGTTAAATCAGTCAATTATTTCCAGTTACAAATTAGAAATTCTTTCTTTTTAATAAGTAAAACACTCGTCTCTTGTTATATAAAGTAAGGTTTATGTAACGTTGAAGAAAATAAGCAAAGCACGAATCCTCATCACGCGTGCTCCAGTTAATCATCTTCCTACAGACTCGAGACTAATCAATACTCGTAGATCAATCAAATTCAAACCTGATTAACGAAGTTTTGATCAGCATTGCTGAAGAGACTTAAAAAAGTGTGAAACATTTCTCAAAAAAAGCTTCTGAAAGCTATGACTTTATCTTAATATTATTTTTGGAAATAAACTATGTTTTTTTATTTTTTTGATTTTCTTCTATTTATAAAACACTTTCCTATTTCCATCAATTTAATATATATCTTCGTTCTTACTTCAATACTCTCCAAGATCGATTTTTTTCGCTTATATCATATGTGGTATGTTAATGTATGACAGAATAAGTAATGTGATTATTGAGGATGAATGTGAGTTAAAAACTTATGTATCAAGTAGGGTAAAAAAAAAGCATGTTGAGGTGGTTTGAAGATGCTGAATGGATGGGTGACAAAAGACAGACTAAACAAATTTATAATACAAGTGTAAGCGAGAGTCGTGATACTCGACGATCAAAAAAAATGTTTTAACCATGTGAATGAAATTTCGAATGAAGAAAAGTTAAGAAGTAGGAGAAACAAGACAAGATGATCTGTATGTGATAATATATAAACATTACCAAAAGCAAAAGAAAAATTTCTTCTAAGATTGAGCGCGTTAGAAAGCACTCATCAACGTATTTAAGTGACTTTGAATATATGTGTAAGTGTGTATGAATGTGTATATATGTATATGTTTGTGTGTATATATGTATGCATATCATATACATATTTTTAAAATTTTATATATTTTTTAAATTTTATATGTATTTTTTTTAATATTAACATTTTTTGTATTTTTCAATGTAATTATTTATTTATTGAGAAAATAAATAAATATGGAGGAGACGAAGTAATTAAGTCATGGTAATAAAATGCGCTTTTTCCTCTCTGCCTACTCTAACAGGGAAATGACGTTATTGTATGTATTTTTATTTTATTTAGAAATTATAGCCACTTCGTTCGTTGTAACCCTAGATTGTTTATTGATATATGACAATCTTTTCCAGATCACAAATCTATTATTTTCATTTTGTTGATTGACTTATTTTTCATAAATTATGTATTCACACAATTATTTGTCATGTAAATAAATAAATCAATAAAAAAATTAACCAATTAAAACCACGTTGAAGAGGCTGTAAGTGGAAACCAGACCGGGAATCTTTTTTAAAAAATTGACCAAAAGGTATCGACATCGAACCCCCGGAGTTGGAAATGAGGTTCTACGAGGAGGTACGAAATTATTATGAACTACACAACGGAGAAAGTAATTTTATTGATAAGCATTCCTTGTTTTTCCAGTATACTTGAATACATTTGTTAAGTAGTTGAACTTGTCATTTTTAAGCTATTACATACATACAATCATGCCTTTTCCCTATCGAGGTAGGCAGATAGAATAGAGCACCAGACTTTCCTATATTAACCTTTATCTTTCTTCTCTCATACGAGTGCATCCATATTTCTTCTCATACTATTCTTACGATTTCTCAGACTTTTTATATTTGTTTCTTTCAAAATATATTTCAATTGATCCAACCATGATTTACTTGGTTTTTCCCTACCATGCTTTCTACTCACATTTACACAACATAATTATTTTATTAGTTTTTCTTCATTTATTTATTTTACATGCCCAAACCATAACATATGTTATGTAACTGATTTTTTTCATCTTATTTAAAACATCAATCTTAAGTCCATACTTATCTTTTAGCACTTCATTCCGTATTCTGTTATAATTTGTCCCCCTTTTTATTCTCTTCAGTGAACTCATTCTACAACATTTATTTGGCTTCTTTTAAACTATTTAATGTTTTTTATTCTACTTTTTAGTATTGGGAATTGAATTATTTTTTCTGATGTACCAAAATCAAAATGAATAATCATTGTTTGTACTTTGTATGTCGGTATGTGGGGGTGAAAAGTGCCGAGTGTGGGATAAGGCCGAGCATGTCCTTGGTGGGAGCTCGCAGATTGGTATATAAAGCTGCAATCTGTAATTTCTGGCACAGTTTGCTCTCAGTCCAGCTTTATCAACATGGCTTTCAAAGTACGTTACTAAATATTTATTTTATTTAAAGATAAAAAGAACAAGTGATTATTTCACTTGTTCTTTTTATCTTGAAATTGAATGTGAATTAAAAACCTTCGTGGTTTCGTTGGTAAAATACTTCTACTCGAAGGTTTCGGGCTCGATTCCCAATGGTACTTAGAAATAAGGAAAGGGACTCAGTCTGATTAAGAATTTCGTATAACCTTTCGACGTGCGTTTTAGGCGCCTGCTCGAATAGTTCTTAGCGCTCGATTACGGTGGCTGAAGATAATTTTGTTTCCTGGTCACGCTTTTTAAAATGTCTTCATTAATAATGTGGATAATTTGAGGAATATTATCTCCGTGGGCCTTGTCGGCTAGATGTCTGTCTTACAGCGGAAATGAACGCATGGATAAAATAGATGTCTTAAATAAGAGAGAGAAAGGAGCTTTACGACGATTTGGACATGTGAAAAGAATTAATGGCTAAACGAATATACAAATCAGAAGCGCAAGGTGTGAGTGGAATAGATAGACCAAGCAAAACAAGGCAGGATCAAATGGACCAGATTTTGAAAGCATGTCAAGTTAGAAATATGAATAATAGAAGATTTTGCATGATAAGATGTATTAATGTGGAGGAGCTGATAACAAAATATGATTGATGTGTTGAATGAAGTGTAATGAGTTGGTATACAAAGGATTTTGCTGTCAGTAAATTGGAATAAAAGTGCATACTCGGAAGGAAAATTAAATTTTTACGCAGATACTAAGACAGTTCAGATTTCACAACTATTCAAAGCGAGTTGACAGATCATGGAAAGGTAATATAGTTTAAAAATTCAACAAGTCCGGAAGCCAATTGTTTAGGTATTACGTATATATTCCTGGGGCGTCCGCTTGCTTAGCGTGAGTATTAACAGTTAAACAATGACCACCGATTGCCTTTTTAATATACGAGTTTTATATAATATTAAAAACTGTGGTTTCAACAATCACAATTTAATAAAATAAAAAAACTTTTATGTGAACGTAATTATGACTTTTCACAAATACAGCTGACGTGAAATAAATGTATAATTATTTTTATTAACTTATATCATGCTACATAATAATTTTGTAATTAAAAAAAAAGTTGCCATCGACCGCCAATTGACCCAGAAAATAAAGAGTAGCAATGTCAACTGATATAATAAGTACTTTCTCTTCCAGTTGGTGAGTCTCGCGTGTCTTCTAGCCGTAGCCCAGGCCGGCATCATCAGCCAGTACAGCCCCGCGCAGGTGTCCCACTATTCCGCTCCTGCCCAGGTCCACCAATACGTCGCCCCGGCCAAGGTGGCCTATGCAGCCCCAGTGGCCCACTACGCTCCAGTCAAGGTCGCCCACTACGAGCACGAGGAAGAGTACGGACCCGCCGAATACAGTTTCGAGTATTCCGTCCATGATGAACACACTGGAGACATCAAGAGTCAGAAGGAGACCCGTCACGGAGATCAAGTTGAGGGAGAATATTCTCTGGTGGAACCCGATGGTAGTCTCCGTGTAGTCAAATATACTGCTGACGATCATTCCGGATTCAACGCCGTGGTTCATCGTCAACCTGGACAGCATCCAGTGCAAGCCAAGCCAGTGCTGGTCAAGCCCGTGTTGAAGGTCGCCGCTCCAGTGGTGTACGCCCAGGCCGCTCCCGCCCACCATGGCTACTACTCGCACTCCGCTCCCGCCCAGTCTTACTACCATTGAGGACCTCCATCTGACTGACTATACTAATGGATGATTTAGCTTTAAGTAGTTATTTATTTTGTAAATAAATTATTTTCAAAAGCAAACGTTTGTTTTAATATTTAAACAAAACTATTTTGTGATGTTATTTAACACCCGTAAAAGAATGTATTGTTGCATGATAATGTGCTGGATTTCCGAAAATTATTATAGATTGACGGTTTGATCCCCGCGCTATGATACTATCCTCAAATGATATAGGCCTTTTTTCGGCTGGTATTCGGGGGCTTAAGGAAACCTACATAAACTTTATCAAATCGTTTTTTTTTTGGAAATGTGAAACTTAGCTGACAATGCATCAAATACCTCGTATAGCAGATACATAACACGCGCCAATATTTCTTTTTGGAATAATATATTTTAGGATAAGGCATCAAATATTTTAGGATAAGGAATTCTCTTGAACCCTTCGAAATCAGTTACGATTGTTATGGGTACAAGACAAGTCGAAAAGTTGAACGTGCCTTTGGAAATAAAGATTGGTAACGCGACTGTGCCTACAGAGAGCGTGGTGCGTAATTTAGGTGTGTATATGGAATATGAATATTTATCGCATCCGTCAAAACCTGTGGATTGAGGCTAGACGTAGAATAATCGACGCGCTCATTATCCCAATAGTCGAGTATGGTGATTGCATCTATGTACCGTGCATTTTAAAGAAAACCGAAAAAAAATTGCAAAAATTACAAAATGCTTGCTGTAGGTATTGT
The DNA here is from genome assembly GCA_949825065.1 of Odontocerum albicorne. Classification (NCBI taxonomy): domain Eukaryota; kingdom Metazoa; phylum Arthropoda; class Insecta; order Trichoptera; family Odontoceridae; genus Odontocerum; species Odontocerum albicorne. Next base: position 32,406,548 of record OX463853.1, on the reverse strand, counting down.
TTCAACATTCCCCCCAGAGGAAACATCACCACTTTTTTGAGAGCTTTTACAATTATTGACATGAAACAATGACGGTTTGTTCACTTAAGCGTACTCATGTATAAAATTATCACTACAAAAATGCCACTTTATCTCTTCGAAAAACTGAATTGGGCTAGAAACTTTCACGGCTACGAAACTAGAGGCAGGGAGATTCTTTTACTTATCCCAAACCATAATCTAACACTAATCAAAGGATTCTTCTCATACTCAGCCAGCAAATGCTGGAATAAGTGGCCCCAGGCCTTGAAGGAGCGGGTGAATAGTTGTACCTTCAGAGATGCTCTAAAGTGTTATCTTCTGGGTGGTTAATGGGTTTCTCAGTGGTTAATAGGTTTATTATTTGCTTTTTCTTTTTCTTTCTTTTCTCTCTTTTCGCTGGTGGTGAATCGGGGATTGTGCGTATGTGTTTGTGCGTTATCTTCTCATTCATTCTTTTAAAACTGCTTAACTATTTCTATGTATTACTGCCTAACTATTTCAATGTTGTTTCAACTATTTCATTTCCCATTTGTAATTTTTTTAAATTTGGACTCTTTTGAGGCTTTCATTTTTTTCGTTCTTGCTGACAGTTAACCTGAGGTGATACGAGTAATTGTGGGTTTACTTTTTATTTTGTTTTCTGCCATACGTTTTTGTTTTTTTATTTATTCTTTCATCTAGATATGCGGGAGTGTGGGATGGAAGCCCCTCGATGCCCTTGCGGTCGGGATCGCCCTACATTGGTGGGGTGTATCTCGGCCGGGGGAATGTTTGTAGGATGAGCCTGGACCTTTTAATGTCGTTTCTCTTGAATGTATTTTTTGTCATCTATTTATTTTCCGTGTTTTTTAATCTTTTTTTTCTACGTGTTCAAGGGCGTGGGCTTAAAAACATCTGGTGACCCCGCGGCTTGGCTCGCCTTATATTGGTGGGGTGTATTTTGGCCGAGGGGATGCTATTAGATGAGCCCAGACCTTTTGATAGCTTCTGTGTCTGATGTATTGTCTGCAATTTATGTGTTTTAGAAGTGTTATTCAGGTGTGATCTTGTACATACTATGTTGCTGTCAATAAACCTAATATTTATTATTATTTTACTTATTAAAAAACCAAATTGATTATTTAACACGTTCATGCAAATACAAGTACATCTAGTGAATTTGTCTTTTTTCCAGCCAATTTTTTTTCATAATTTTTTTGGTATTCATGACCGTGTCTTTAACAAAGTAAATGAAAACAATATTTGAATGGAAAAAAAAAGCGAAAAATAAAAAAAATACTCTTCAGGATAAAAGGATTAAGTGTAAGAATAGAATAGGAGTTAAAGAAGGGGAACATTTTGAGATAAATTCAATTTATTTAGTTTATTCTTAAATGTCGATAAGATATGGCATATCTGATTAAGCCAAGAAGAGCCGTTCTACATAAAGCCTAGTCGAGTGAACCGCTAAAGATGATGTGTGATGCGTTGGTATACTAAGGATTCTGCTGTCACCCGATCGGAAGGACAGTTCATGTTCAGAAATTACGTTGAATTTTTCATGTAACATAGGTACTGAGGACAACTGGGATTGTTCAACACTCCGAAGGGAGTTGAGAGAACGTGGAGATGTCTTCGCGATATTCGGATACAGATTAGGATATATTATCATAGTTTTTTAGATGAATTTACTTCTTTAAAATAATATCGTTTAAATGATCATTAGCGTATTGACGACATTCGTCTAAGCGCCTGCATGTTTCCCAAGGTATTCCTTTGATCTATTTTCGAACGTTTTCTTTCGATTGCAGAGTAGTTAGTCATTGCGTCATTTGCGTATACTAAACTTTTTAAGAATCCTCACTAAAAAAATCGAGTGAGGATAAATCAGGACTTCGTGGTGGCTACAGAATGTCATCTTTTTGCAAAATCAAATTTCTGATGATTATCTCATTAATTACTTTCAAACTGTTATTGGACATATGACCAGTAGCCTCATCCTGTTGAAACCACGTCCTTGAACTGTACCCCGGAAATTACAACAATTTTACAATAAAAAATCTTTCAGTATTTGAATATAACACTCCGAACATTGTTTGACCTCGAGCGTCCTTAAAAAATTCAGTTGTTAAGAAAATTTCATTCATTGAAAAAAAAACTGTGTATTTGTACAATAACAAAAAAGTTTCTATTCTGAAATAAAATACTTTTTGAATACCGTATTTTTCTCTCATATTCCGTACAACGAAATCTTTTAATGATTCCATGAAATTCATTATTATGGAATTTTACCTGCATATTTGGTTTATTAAGTTGAATAATAAAAGAGGTAAGACTGGTAATAAATTATATACCTTATGATTATATACTGAGAAAAATAAATGAGATAAGGGACATTCGCGAATCTATACTCGAATATACGTTAAAAATATGAGCTGCATCATGCGCTCCATATAAACCTAGTTCAACTGAAAGCAAACAGTAGCAGATTGAGCCAAATATTATACAACTGTGTCTAGTTATCAACGACAAAATGTAAGAAATAAAACCCAGACAAACTGCAACTACTGACGCTCTTTGCACCATATGCAACAGGATTGGCCTATCATTAATTGTCTTATATAACGAGTATATACCACACTCTGATGGCACCAGCAAAAATTACCTTTATCCCCTGACTTCGCACTGTGCCTTCTATTGCACTCATCAGGGGCATTTTTTATTTATCAACAAAATAAACCATATTTAAATGTGCTTTGCATAATACAGTAACATTAATAACATATCAATATTTTCCACAAAAAAAATCCAATTAAGGGTACATATATATTTCAAGATATGATACATAAACTCCAATAAACAGTAGGAATAAAAAAAAACCAATCAATATTTTCCACAAAAAACTTCCAATTAAGGATACATATATTTTTCAAGATATCGTGCATAAACTCCAATAAACAGTAACAATTAAAAAAACAAATCAACATTTTCCACAAAAAAACTTACAATTAAGGATACATAATATATATTTCAAGATATGATACATAAACTCCAATCAATAGTAACAATTGAAAAAAACATCAAAAAACATCAACAAAAAAACCTACAATTAATGGTACATATATCTTTCAAGATATGATACAATACATAAACTCCAATGCAAAACAAGCACGAAAAGTAAAATATTAATTAAATCATATCAACAATACAAGAATTATATTATACGAGTATAACTTAAAAAGTAGAATATCTACCAAGAGGATATGATGGGAAAATTACAAAAAAGTTATTAAGATAAAATAGAAAAACTAGTCTCCCAGTTTACTAATCAGATCTCAGATTTACTAAATATTGGAGAAGGACACTTTTGAACTCAACAACATTTACATAAAAAATTCATCATCTAGACATTACCTAATTGGTGCATTCTCACGATTGATAAATAACAATGTACAACTATCGTTAGTAAATTGTTATTGACCCATTTAATTTCTTAAAGGTTCAATGTGTTTCTAGCAGGAGTGTGATAACCAATTTGAACCAATATTTCTGAGCTATCAACGATATACTACCTTGATCAAAAAGTTTTAGGACTTTATTCATAAAATCGAAAAAATAAGTTTACTCACATCAAATTAATTCAAAGGCTGCTGGATAGTAGTCGTGTTGTTTTTGGTCAAAAACTCATGGAAAGTATGTCTTTCACGATTTCAACGCGCTCTTTTTTTTGCATGAAATTGAGGTATTTCGGCATTAGTTTTGCAGTGACACATCTGAAGCCCAAATCACTAACCAAAATGTCTTGAGCGGATCCATAAGCGATGTTCAAGTCCTCTGCCAGCTCTCTGGTGGACAATTTGCGGTTTTCGGCCAACATTTCTTTGATTTTATCGATGTTTTAATCGACTGCCATTGCGTTCGTCATCCTCGACCGACTCACGACCCCTTCTGAAGCGTTCGTGCCACCAAAAAACACTTCTCCAACATTTCCAAGGTCTGCGGACCGTTAAATCCGTTTTTCACACAAAATTTAATGCAAACTCGTTGATGCACAGTTGATGCCATTTTCAAACTTGTAAAAAATCGAAAACACGCACAAAGGTAGATGTTCTCAGTACAGCGTTACTTTTACAAATGTCAAGCTATGATGCTGAAACTTGGAGGGAAGTGTCAATGATAGATGTGGTAACCTTACAAAAAAAAAAGAATTCCAATCGGGTGACTGACAGTGCCACACGGTGGCCGGTCCTTAAACTTTTTGATCAAGGTAGCAGTGAAAAATCTTATACAAAAACATTAAATGAAATACAACCTTTCTTTGAAAGATGAAGAAAGGAAGTAAGCCAGTAAAACATCTTTATCGAACGTGTCAAGTGGGATGCCGAGATGAAAATTATAATTTCAGAAATACGAGTATATTCCGAACCCTTTCAATAGTATTGGAATGGATAGATGGCCTCCTCAAACCCTTGAAAACTCTTAAGACAAACCCGAACATATTATTTCCTCTATTATTAATAATAATAAGAGCACAATTTGAAATATGAAAGGATATGAAGTGCAATGTATTTGAGTAATATTGATATATAATCATAAATTTTGATAAGAATGTCCGAAAAAGGTTGTCTTTAAATGTTTCCTATAGCTACATACGCCACCCACATCTCTAACTTTATGGGTAGACAAAGATCGAAGTATATTTACTACTCTGCGAGCTATTTTCACAATCCCACGACGTTCACACTCAGGTGTGCTGCCGCCGAAAGAATAATCCCTATTGGCAGTTTCTTCTCTGTCACTGAGCGACATTATGCTTCTTAAAATAAAGAAGATTTAAATGTAGATCGCGCCAGTTGGGGACTTAATTTGTCCCCTTATCAGTGTGTGTGGTGGTGGGTTCGAACTATAACTATGATATAAAACATAATTTTGATTAATGCAAAAGGATTAATGTGTTCGATTTTTCAATTTATACTCAATTAAATTGATCTTTGTTCCGAAGTTACTGCCCCTTTTCCATGAAATGGGCTTCTGTTGGACTGTGAGAAGGATGTAAAAGCATTCAAGAGGCTTCTCAGTAGGCTTTAACGATGCTTTTTTAGAGATGTTACTTAGTAACGAGTTGCCTTTGTTACCAAGCAGCTCAGAATTACACAAACTAAAATTGATCACACTGACGTGAAAGGGGTGAACATGGTGTGATAAAGCTGAGCATGTCCTTGGTGGGAGCCCGCGGAGTGGTATTTAAAGCTGCAGCCTGCACTATCCGGCACAGTCTGTTCTCAGTTCAACACTATCTAACAACATGGCATTTAGAGTACGTTTCTTAATTAATTTGCGGTCGTTTCATTGTCAACCATGCACCAATACCTTTTGATAATTTTATTTTGTTTTCGTTTATTTTTTAATTGTTACTTTTCAGTATATAATATAATTAAATATATTTGGTGCTATTGAAATAAACTGGTATGCGTGATATTTCTGTATTTTGTAAATGAAAGCCGAATTCTAAAAACGGAAGACACAATTTTTGTCTCGTAAAAAATAATGGCATCTTGCCGCTATTCTTATTAACTTCTAAAGAAGTATTTCGTTTATTGGATGAATCTTTGAAACGACTGAAAATAGCAGTTTTCAGGAATTTCAGCATCTGCATCATGAACATTCACGAAATGGTGTTGGGAACAATAAATCATTCTTTATTCGGAAAGAAAATTTGTTTTTTTGGGTCAAATACAAACTCAAAATTGTTCCAAATGCATTCGTTCATTTCCGTATTCGAACCATCAACTATGCCAATGGGAAACAATGACCGAAAACAATGCGCTAAATTATTGTCTTTCATAACAATATACATTCAGCACATTATGAATAAAGTTTGAAACGAAAGCTTAGTTCTAACGACATCTATTCGAGAAATTATAAAGTGCTTTCTGGACAAATTTACAAACTTTTGATGGCATAACCCTTTTTATGATTAATTATTGTCGAAGTTTCTTCCGTCTTTATATGTTAAGACAGCAATGACTCGACTCTTCAGACATATTTCTCAGACTGGTTTAACTTTAAGGTTTAACTCTATTGCATAATGCGATATTTCATATCAATTAGAAGTCATTCAATATAGTTTTTGAATTGAAGTGCTAAGTAAATATTTATTGTTTTATAAAAATGTAAAATGTATTATTTAAAATCATATAAAAAATGTCACCGTATTTGAATAAACACGATAAACTTGATAACAGATAAATGAATGTTCCAAATTCATTACAAGTAAAACAAGTCTCTTTTTCCAAGGATATTACTTTCTCTGAAGAAGTCTAACTTTCAATAAAGTACTTTCAATAAAGTATAAAGTACTTTCCCTTCTAGTTGGTGAGTCTCGCGTGCCTGTTGGCCGCAGCCCAGGCCGGCATCATCACCCAATACAGCCCCGCGCAGGTGTCCCACTATTCCGCTCCCGCCCAGGTCCACCAGTACGTCGCCCCGGCCAAAGTGGCCATCGCCGCCCCAGTGGCCCATTACGCCCCAGTCAAGATCGCCCACTACGAGCACGAGGAAGAGTACGGACCCGCCGAGTATAACTTCGAGTACTCCGTCCATGATGAGCACACCGGAGACATCAAGAACCAGAAGGAGACCCGTCACGGAGACCAAGTTGAGGGAGAATATTCTCTGGTGGAACCCGATGGTAGTCTCCGTGTAGTCAAATATACTGCTGACCATCATTCCGGATTCAACGCCGTGGTTCACCGCCAGCCCGGAGCGCACCCAGTGCAGGCTAAACCCGTGCTGAAGGTAGCCGCTCCGGTGGTGTACGCCCAGGCCGCTCCCGCCCACCACGGCTACTACTCACACTCCGCTCCCGCCCTCTCTCAGTCCTACTACCATTAATGACCCCCTTTGACTGACCATACTAATGGATCCTGTAGTTTTAAGTAGCTATTTATTTATATAAATAAATTATTATCGAAAAACAACATATGTTTTTAATATTTGTACCTAAAACTTTAACCGCATACCAAAAACTCTGAGTTTTCTCCAATAAGCAATTTAAAAAGTATATGATACCACAGTGAAAACCCTCCAATAAGCAATTTAAAAAGAAAATGCTTCTAATTCTCCCACTTCTTTTGCCCTTAATTTTCCCTCTGCAATATTAACTGGAGGGTCTCAAGTGTATGCCCAAAGTACTTTGATAGCGGATGTATTGTACTTCTCTATCTTTATTTATCCGTTCAATTATTTCATCATTATGGACGTTATCAACCAATAAGATGACATTTGGCGAAAGCGCCACTTTTCAAAAGCTTCTGATTTGTTTGTGGTGGCGTAAATGTCTACACTTTAACACCATGAAGAAGCACGGGAAATATACATCAACGTAACGTAAAATTCACATGCAGAAGTGAAGATTGAAAATTTTGTTACAGTTGAGATCCTGCATTTTGAACAAAGAGCTTCGTGCCATCTCCACTCTTACTTTGATCTTTTGAGACTGGTTCCATTGATCATTCAGGTAGAGCATCTCAGATATTTATATCTACTGACTTATAAATTTCATTATTTATATCATCAGGTTTAGTGCATGTACTTTTCTTTTACTGACATTGATATTTTAATTCTTATGAAGATTCAGAACACTATAATTATACTGTTAAAGTTGTTACTAATCTAATGAAGTCTTCGAATTGGGAGACAAGTGTTTTACCAACTAGAAAGGGACTCAGTCTGATTAAGAGTTTCGTGTAACCTTTCGACGTGCGTTTTAGGGGCCTGCTCGAATAGTTCTTAGCACTCGATTACGGTGGCTGAAGATAATTTTGTTTCCTGGTCACGCTCTTTTAAATGTATTCATTAATAATGTGGATAATTTGAGGAAAATTATCGGCTAGATGTCTGTCTTACAGCGGAAATAAATGCATTGATAAAATAGATGTCTTAAATAAGAGAGAGAAAGGAGCTTTTAGATGATTTGGACATGTGAAAAGAATTAATGGCTAAACGAATATACAAATCAGAAGCGCAAGGTGTGAGTGGAATAGATAGACCAAGCAAAACAAGGCAGGATCAAATGGACCAGATTTTGAAAGCATGTCAAGTTAGAAATATGAATAATAGAAGATTTTGCATGATAAGATGTATTAATGTGGAGGAGCTGATAACAAAATATGATTGATGTGTTGAATGAAGTGTAATGAGTTGGTATACAAAGGATTTTGCTGTCAGTAAATTGGAATAAAAGTGCATACTCGGAAGGAAAATTAAATTTTTACGCAGATACTAAGACAGTTCAGATTTCACAACTATTCAAAGCGAGTTGACAGATCATGGAAAGGTAATATAGTTTAAAAATTCAACAAGTCCGGAAGCCAATTGTTTAGGTATTACGTATATATTCCTGGGGCGTCCGCTTGCTTAGCGTGAGTATTAACAGTTAAACAATGACCACCGATTGCCTTTTTAATATACGAGTTTTATATAATATTAAAAACTGTGGTTTCAACAATCACAATTTAATAAAATAAAAAAACTTTTATGTGAACGTAATTATGACTTTTCACAAATACAGCTGACGTGAAATAAATGTATAATTATTTTTATTAACTTATATCATGCTACATAATAATTTTGTAATTAAAAAAAAAGTTGCCATCGACCGCCAATTGACCCAGAAAATAAAGAGTAGCAATGTCAACTGATATAATAAGTACCTTCTCTTTCAGTTGGTGAGTTTCGCGTGCCTGCTAGCCGTAGCCCAGGCTGGCCAGTACAGCCCCGCGCAGGTGCCCCACTATTCCGCTCCCTTCCAGGTCCACCAGTACGTCGCCCCGGCCAAGGTGCCCTACGCAGCCCCAGTGGTCCACTACGCTCCAGTCAAGGTCGCCCACTATGAGCACGAGGAAGAGTACGGACCCGCCGAATACAGTTTCGAGTACTCCGTCCATGATGAACACACCGGAGACATCAAGAGCCAGAAGGAGACCCGTCACGGAGATCAAGTTGAGGGAGAATATTCTCTGGTGGAACCCGATGGTAGTCTCCGTGTAGTCAAATATACTGCTGACCATCATTCCGGATTCAACGCCGTGGTTCATCGTCAACCTGGACAGCATCCGGTGCAAGCCAAGCCAGTGCTGGTCAAGCCCGTGTTGAAGGTCGCCGCTCCAGTGGTGTACGCCCAGGCCGCTCCCGCCCACCACGGCTACTACTCGCACTCCGCCCCCGCCCAGTCTTACTACCATTGAGGATCTCCATCTGACTGACTATGCTAATAGATGCTTTAGCTTTAAGTAGTTATTTATTTTGTAAATAAATTATTTTCAAAAGGAAACGTTTGTTTTAATATTTAAACAAAACTATTTTGTGATGTTATTTAACTCTTTGAGGCACGGAATTTTAGCAAATAAAAAAACCCATGTTGCACAGAAATTTTATTTTAAATTTTTTAACAAATTTGGTTTATTTTAATTAGTAAAGAAATACAATAACAAGAAATAAATAAAAAACAAACAAAAAGTCATTAAGGTTTTTAATTATAAGGTGGGACTTATTAACTAGTTTCAAGAGTTGGGACTAAATTTAAACCTCAATTCCAGTAGCAATTTTAATTTTTCGAGGTGGTATAAAAAAAGTCCCACCATGCAGATTGAAGTAACAAAAAGGTGGGACACTTCCAGTCCCGTCTAGCACCAAAGGGTTAACACCCGTAAGAGAATATATTGTTGCACGATAATGTGCTGGATTTCCGAAAATTAGATTGACGGTTTGATCCCCGCGCTATGATAGTTCCCTCAAATGATATAGGCCTTTTTTTCGGCTGGTATTCGGGGGTATAAGGAAACCTGTCCCTTATCAAATCGTTTTTTTGGAAATGTGAAACTTAGCTGACAATACATCAAATACCTCGTATACCAGATACATAATACACGCAGGATAAGGCATCAAAAAACCAAATTGATTATTTAACACGTTCATGCAAATACATCTAGTGAATGTATCCCTTCAAAGCACTTTTTTCCAATCAACCAGTTTTTTTCATAATTATTATCGATATTCATTACCGTGTCTTTAACAAAGTATATGAAAACAATATAAGAAGAAAAAAAAACTAGCACTCATAATTTTTTTTTTAAATCTTTATCAAAAAAGGATTAAGTGTAAGAATAGAATAGGAGTAAAAGAAAGGGAACATTTTGAGATTAATTCTATTTATTTAGTTTATTCTTAAATGTCGATAAGATATAGCATATCTGATTGACCCAGGATGAGCCGTTCTACATAAAGCCTAGTCGAATGAACCGTTAAAGATGATGTGTGATGCGTTGGTATACTAAGGATTCTGCTGTCACCCGATCGGAAGGACAGTTCATGTTCAGAAATAACGTTGAACTTTTCATGCAACATAGGTACTGAGGACAACTGGGATTGTTCAACACTCCGAAGGGAGTCGAGAGAACGTGGAGATGTCTTCGCGATATTCGGATACAGATTCGGATATATGATCAGAGTTTTTTAGATGAATTTACTTATTTAAAATAATATCATTTAAATGATCATTAGCATATTGACGGCATTCGTCTAAGCGCCTGCATTTTCCCCAAGGTATTCCTTCGATTATTTGACGACCGTTTTCTTTCCATTGCTGAGTAGTTAGTCATTGCGTCATTTGCGTATACTAGACTTTTTAAGAATCCTCACTAAAAGAATTGAGTGAGGACAAATCAGGACTTCGTGGTGGCCACAGAATGTCATCCCTTTGCAAAATCAAATTTCTGATGATTATCTCATTAATTACTTTCAAACTGTTATTGGACATATGACCAGTAGCCTCATCCTGTTGAAACCACGTACTTGAACTGTACCCCGGAAATTATAACAATTTTACAATAAAAAATCTTTCAGTATTTGAATATTGACATTGACCTCGAGCGTCCTTGAAAAGTTCAGTTGAAAAAAAAACTGTGTATTTGTACAATAAACAAGTTTCTATTCTGATATAAAATACTTTTTGAATACCGTATTTTTCCCTCATATTCCGTACAACGAAATCTTTTAATGGTTCCATGAAATTAATTATTATGGAATTTAACCTGCATATTTGGTTTATTAAGTTGAATAATAAAAGAGGTAAAACTGGAAATAAAATTATATACCTTTAGATTATATACTGAGAAAAAATAAATGGAATAATGAACATTCACGAATCTATCTAATCTAATCTAAAAATATGAGCTGTATCATGCGCTCCATATAAACCTAGTTCAACTGAAAGTAAACAGTAGCAGATTGAGCCAAATATTATACAACTGTACCTAGTTATCAACGACAAAATGTAAGAAATAATACCCAGACAAATTGCAACTACTGACGCTCTTTGCACCATATGCAACAGGATTAACCTATCATTTATTGGCTTATATTATATATACCTTACTCTGGTGGCACCAGCAAAAAGTACCCTTATCCCCCTGACTTTGTACTGTGCCTTCTATTGCACTCATCAGGGGCATTTTTTTATTTATCAACTAAATAAACCATATATAAATGTCTTTTGCATAATACAGTAACAATAACATAATACAGTAACAATGATAACATATTAATATTTTCCCCAAAAAAAAATTCCAATTAAGGGTACATATATCTTTCAAGATATGATACATAAACTCCAATAAACAGTAAGAATAAAAAAAAAAAACAATCAATATTTTCCACAAAAAACTTCCAATTAAGGATACATATATCTTTCAAGATATCGTGCATAAACAGTAACAATAAAAAAAAACAAATCAATATTTTCCACAAAAAAACTTACAATTAAGGATACATAATATATATTTCAAGATATGATACATACACTCCCATAAATAGTAACAATTGAAATAAACATCAATATTTTACACAAAAAAACTTACAATTAAGGGTACATATATCTTTCAAGATATGATACATAAACTCCAATGTAAAACAAGCACGAAAAGTAAAATATTAATTAAATCATATCAACAATACATGAATTATATTATATGAGTATAACTTAAAAAGTAGAATATCTACCAAGAGGATATGATGGACAAATTACAAAAAAGTTATTAAAATAAAATAGAAAAACTAGTCTCCCAGTTTACTAATCAGATCTCAGATTTACTAAATATTGGAGGACACTTTTGAACTCAACAACATTTACATTAAAAATTCATCATCTAAACATTACCTAATTGGCGCATTCTCACGATTGATAAATAACAATGTACAACTATCGTTAGTAAATTGTTATCGACACATTTAATTTCTTAAAGGTTCAATGTGTTTCTAGCAGGAGTGTGATAACCAATTTCAACCAATATTTCTGAGCTATCAACGATATACTACCTTGATCAAAAAGTTTTAGGACTTTTTTCATAAAATCGAAAATATAAGTTTATTCACATCAAATGAATTCAAAGGCTGCTGGATAGTAGTCGTGTTGTTTTTGGTCTAAAAATCATGGAAATTATGTCTTTCACGATTTCAACGCGCTCTTTTTTTTGCATGAAATTGAGGTATTTCGGCACTAGTTTTGCAGCGACACATCTGAGGCCCAAATCACTTACCAAAATGTCTTGAGCGGATCCATAAGCGATGTTCAAGTCCTCTGCCAGCTCTCTGATGAACAATTTGCGGTTTTCGGCCAACATTTCTTTGATTTTATCGATGTTTTAATCGGTTTTCGACTGCTACTGCGTTCGTCATCCTCGACCGACTCACGACCTCTTCTGAACCGTTCGTGCCACCAAAAAACACTTGTCCAACATTTCCAAGGTCTACGGACCGTTAAATCCGTTTTTCACACAAAATTTAATGCAAACTCGTTGATGCACAGTTGATGCCATTTTTAAACTTGTAAAAAATCGAAAGCACGCACAAAGGTAGATGTTCTAAGTACATCGTTACTTTTACAAATGACAAGCTATGACGCTAAAATTTGGAGGGAAGTGTCAATGATAGATGTGGTAACCTAACAAAAAAAAGAATTCCAATCGGGAGACTGACAGCGCCACACGGTGGCCGGTCCTAAAACTTTTTGATCAAGGTAGTAGTGAAAAACCTTATACAAAAACATTAAATGAAATACAACCCTTCTTTGAAAGATGAAGAAAGCAAGTAAACCAGTAAAACATCTTTATCGAACGTATCAAGTGAGATGCCGAGATGAAAATTAAAATTTCAGAAATATATTCCGAACCCTTTCAATAGTATTGGAATGAGTAGATGGCCTCCTCAAACCCTTGAAAACTCTTCAGACAAACCCCAACATCTTATTTCCTCTATTATTAATAATAATAAGAGCACAATTTATACGAGTATATCACCGTTAAGAGTGCTGACTCTCCTCTAGGATGCTCTGATTCAGGATTTGAAGGGTGAAAGCATATGAAGTGTAATGTACGAGTATTTGAGTAATATTGATATATAATCATATATTTTGATAAGAATGCCCGAAAAAGGTTGTCTTTAAATGTTTCCTATAGCTACATACACCACCCACATCTCTTACTTTATGGGTAGACAAAGATCGAAGAATACGAGTATTTACTACTCTGCGAGCTCTTTTCACAATCCCACGACGTTCACACTCAGGTGTGCTGTAGCCGAAAGAGTAATCCCTATTGGCAGTTTCTTCTCTGTCACTAAGCGACATTATGCTTCTAAAAATAAAGAAGATTTTAATGTAGATCGCGCCAGTTGGGGACTTAATTTGTCCCCTTATCAGTGTGTGTGGTGGTGGGTTAAAACTATAACTATGATATATAACATAATTTTGATTAATACAAAAGGATCAATGTGTTCGATTTATCGATTTTTCAATTTATACTCAATTAACTTGATCGTTGTTTTGAAGTAACTGCCCCCTTTGCATGAAATGGGCTTCTGCTGGACTGTGAGAGGGATGCAAAAGCATTCAAGAGGCTTCTCATGTTCTTCTCAGTAGGCTTTAACAATGCTTTTTTAGAGATGCTACTTAGTAACGAGTGGCCTTTGTTACCAAGCAGCTCAGAATTACACAAACTAAAATTGATCACACTGACGTGAAAGGGGTGAACATGGTGTGATAAAGCTGAGCATGTCCTTGGTGGGAGCCTGCGGAGTGGTATTTAAAGCTGCAGCCTGCACTATCCGGCACAGTCTGTTCTCAGTTCTACACTATCTAACAACATGGCATTTAGAGTACGTTTCTTAATTAATTTGCGGTCGTTTCATTGTCAACCATGCACCAATACCTTTCGATAATTTTATTTTGTTTTCGTTTATTTTTTAATTGTTACTTTTCAGTATATAATATAATTAAATCTATTTGGTGCTATTGAAATAAATTCGTATGTGTGATATTTCTGTATTTTGTAAATGAAAGCCGAATTCTAAAAACGGAAGACACAATTTTTGTCTCGTAAAAAATAATGGCATCTTGCCGCTATTCTTATTAACTTCTAAAGAAGTATTTCGTTTATTGGATAAATCTTTGAAACGACTGAAAATAGCAGTTTTCAGGAATTTCAGCATCTGCATCAACTATCATGAACATTCACTAAATGGTGTTGGGAACAATAAATCATTCTTTATTCGGAAAGAAAATTTGTTTTTTTGGGTCAAATACAAACTCAAAATTGTTCCAAATGCATTCGTTCATTTCCGTATTCGAACCATCAACTATGCCAATGGGAAACAATGACCGAAAACATTGCGCTAAATTATTGTCTTTCATAACAATATACATTCAGCACATTTTGAATAAAGTTTGAAACGAAAGCTTAGTTCTAACGACATCTATTCGATAAATTATAAAGTGCTTTCTGGACAAATTTACAAACTTTTGATGGCATAACACTTTTTATGATTAATTATTGTCGAAGTTTCTTCCGTCTTTATATGTTAAGACAGCAATGACTCGACTCTTCAGACATCATTGTTGCTCTATTTCTCAGACTGGTTTAACTTTAAGGTTTAACTCTATTGCGTAATGCGATATTTCATTTCAAGTAGAAGTCATTCAATATAGTTTTTGAATTGAAGGGCTAAGTAAAAATTTATTGTTTTATAAAAATGTAAAATGTATTATTTAAAATCATATAAAAAATGTCACCGTATTTGAATAAACACGATAAACTTGATAACAGATAAATGAATGTTCCAAATTCATTACAAGTAAAACAAGTCTCTTTTTCCAAGGATATTACTTTCTCTGAAGAAGTCTAACTTTCAATAAAGTACTTTCAATAAAGTATACAGTACTTTCCCTTCTAGTTGGTGAGTCTCGCGTGCCTGTTGGCCGCAGCCCAGGCCGGCATCATCACCCAATACAGCCCCGCGCAGGTGTCCCACTATTCCGCTCCCGCCCAGGTCCACCAGTACGTCGCCCCGGCCAAAGTGGCCATCGCCGCCCCAGTGACCCATTACGCCCCAGTCAAGATCGCCCACTACGAGCACGAGGAAGAGTACGGACCCGCCGAGTATAACTTCGAGTACTCCGTCCACGACGAGCACACCGGAGACATCAAGAACCAGAAGGAGACCCGTCACGGAGACCAAGTTGAGGGAGAATATTCTCTGGTGGAACCCGATGGTAGTCTCCGTGTAGTCAAATATACTGCTGACCATCATTCCGGATTCAACGCCGTGGTTCACCGCCAGCCCGGAGCGCACCCAGTGCAGGCCAAACCCGTGCTGAAGGTAGCCGCTCCCGTGGTGTACGCCCAGGCCGCTCCCGCCCACCACGGCTACTACTCACACTCCGCTCCCGCCCTCTCTCAGTCCTACTACCATTAATGACCCCCTTTGACTGACCATACTAATGGATCCTGTAGTATTAAGTAGCTTTTTATTTATATAAATAAATTATTATCGAAAAACAATATATGTTTTAATATTTGTACCTAAAACTATAACCGCATACCAAAAACTCTGAGTTTTCCACAAAGAACTTCATTACATCAAAGTTTTTCTCCAAGATAACAAAGTTGATGATATTCTTCTTATTTTAAGTTCCTCTCCTCTTCGGAAGTTGGAAATCATCATAGTTGTGATCTTAAAGACAACAGCTCTGAAAAAGTATATGATACCACAGTGAAAACCCTCCAATAAGCAATTTAGAAAGAAAAAGCTTCTAATTCTCCCGCTTCTTTTGCCCTAAATTTTCCCTCTGCAATATTAACTGGAGGGTCTCAAGTGTGTGTCCAAAGTACTTTGATAGCGGATATATTGTACTTCTCTATCTTTATTTATCCGTTAAATGATTTCATCATTATGGACGTTATCAACCAATAAGACATTTTGCAAAAGTGCCACTTTTCAAAAGCTTCTGATTTCTTTGTGGTGGCATAAATGTCTACACTTTAACACCATGAAGAAGCATGAGAAATATACAACAACGTAAAATTCACATGCAGAAGTGAAGATTATAATTTTTGTTACAGTTGAGATCCTGAAGTAGTTACTAATGGAGTGAAGCCATGGGAAACAACACTAAAAACACAGGAAAATAAATAATATTTGTGGGCACAATAGAGATCAGAGTGAAATTTAAAGATGATAAATTCGTTTTGAGTGAGAAATCTATGGTGCTGGTTTTAGCGTAATAATTCTAAAATAATTTTCCTTTTTTGCTTCCACTAAAATAAATGTAAAAATAAACAGTATAGTTTTTAATCTTTTCTGCCTGTATTAAACTTTTCAAAAACACATTTTATATATGTGCGCTTAAGTTTGTGACGTAACAACTCTCGACGAAACTTTCCAGCTGTATTAGTTTATATAACCGCGTTCGATTTTATACTATACATACAAACTCGCGTTGTCAGGGATGGTTTTTACGTTTTTGTGCATTTTCAAATCATATATATTTTTTACAGAAAGGAGTGCAATATAATATCTATACATTATTGTATTGTATTACATTTTCGTTGTACACAGTAAAACCTGGCGGGCTTATTTCAATGTGGTAATCTCTTCTAACCAACAAGAAAGATGTTGAGGAGGTCTGAAGGGAAAACCTGGCTTTAATAAATCTGTTTTAATAAAATTTGGGTTCCAGCGGGATTTGAACCCACAATAGCCGGGCTGGGAGACAGGCGTTTTACCAACTAAGCCACGGAGAGCGTCAATAGTATACGAAAGCATTAATATAACCTTAAGTACAGTATATAAAAAACAAAACTTATTTGTGTATCAATTAACTAAGTTATGGGGTGAAAGTTGTGAAAAGATGCATAAAGAAACCATTGAATTTCCAAAACGAGAGAGTTAAGCAATACGCCGACCCGATTTATTACAAAAATATATAAACTTAAATGTTTAACATTTTTACTAAAAGCAGTGCATTACAACTACTTTCTGGTGCCCAAACACAACCTTGCCTTTGTCAAGAAGGAAACAGTTATGTAATGCGGTGGAAAGATGTATAGAACAAAATAATTGGAATTGCTAAAAACGCTTTCTGTCATGATTGATAAGTTTATCGAACGATAAATGTATGCTTTTATTAGTACTTGATAACAAATTCCTCGAAAATATTGTATAATGCGTACTCATAACCATTCTTACTATCATATATTGGAAGATCTACGAAGGTTTCTTTGTAGTTCGTCTTCTATTGGTAAGTTTTCTGCGGTTTTTATACCAAGTATGTTTTTCTAAACATATGCAGATTTCTTAATCTCAGAGGTTCTTAATCTAATGGCAGCACCTTCCTTCTACCACCTTCCTATCCTTAAACTCCACTGATATATTTATTTATTTTGTAATATTACATTCCTCTGCAGTCCCATAACAGCGTGGAGGGAGGTGGGATCGAACTGAACTGTAATATTATATTTTTAATGTACCAATAATAATGGATTCGATTCCGGAGTTAGACCGCCCTTGAGGAAGGTCTGATTGCTAAATGGTGCTATATAAAATGTCATTTTATTATTGTTATTATTGTAACGAACACAACACTGGGTATTATGAAGTAACAACGTTATCAATTCATTATGGAGCGTTTTTAATAGCTCTTCAATAGCTTTCAATTTAAATTTATAAAACGTAAAAATTTTATGATGGACAATATTAATTAAGTTCAGCCTAAGTTATGCAATTTCTTCAATTATTGCATCAATGTGGAATGGACTATAGCTGTCTCCCTGTATTAATCCTGTGGCAGTATCAATGGTTCTGGAGAGTTCTCCATCTATACTTAATTGAGTGTAACTATTATATTACACTTTCGTTACATACACTTGAACTTGGCAGTCTTATTGCCATGTAGCAATAGCTTCCAATCAACCAGAAATATGTTAAAGAAGCATTAAATGCAAACCAGACTGAAATTATTTTTAAAATAATCTGGGGAACCGAGCCTGTAACCTTCGGGCTGGGAGACAAGTGTTTTACCCTGCTGAGATCGTCGAAGTTATGCTATTTTGTGTTTATTTCTTTTACAGCTTTTACGATATCAGGGAATATTCTTTTGCCTATTAAATTTTCAAGAATATCTTATCCGATATCCTACAAAGTAGACATGGACGCTTTTATTTAATTCATTGGGGCTTTCCTTAATTTGTCTGACAGTAAAATATAGCATCAGTGATAAATCTATCTTAGCCAAATCGTTCATGTTCTTCTTTGTTCATGATGTTTGTCTCTAGTGATCATCTCAATCCACCTAAAGGTACTATAAGAAGCGTGACACTTGGAGCTGCCTTTTAATACTATAAATCAAAGTGTTTTTGTGGGGGTGAACAGAGAAAAATTTGTAATAAGGCCAAGTTAATTATTATTGGAGAGGAAACACGAATTTGATATTTAAATTTGAAAACTGGACAATTGTTAGTATTATGTGGGGAGCTGATTTAAAGATAAATATTTATGTATTATTATTCAACTAATCAACACACTTCACAGAAATGCCGAATGTGTTAGTATCACGTAACGGATGACTTGCAAAAGTACTCTGTTTCATGCTTACTCCAGAGGTTTTGAACACAAAGGTTGTTTTCCATATATTTTTAATTTCAAATCACCACTACCTGTTTACTGAGAAGACCCAAGTGAAGTGGAAGATTATCACATTTACATTTACATCTAAATACACACAAATTCATCAGTATTGTGAGGTTACCAAAGTTGTAGAGTTATAATTTGGAGATTAAAAATGTATTATGTAAGTCGGTTTCTATCTCAAATGGTACATGTTTTCATATTTAAAGATACGTTAATATAGTAAGAAGAAATCATTTCAAGTGTTTAAATTGATGAAGAATGGAAAACTCTGATGTTAATGACAAAATACTCGTATATTACGAGATGCAATCAATAAACACCTTAAATCGAAAATTATATCGACATTTATATATTCTCATTGTGTAACATAAAAATATTCAAATAAAAAAGCCCACGAATCGACCAACTGACCCAGAAGACAAAGAATGACAATGTCAACTGATATAATAAGTACTTTCTCTTACACTTGTTGAGTCTCGCGCGCCTGCTGGCCATAGCCCAGACCGGTATCATCATCCAGTACTGCCCCGCGCAGGTGTCTCACTACAACGCCCCCGTCCAGGTTCATCAGTATATCACTCAGCCAAGGTATCATCGTCATCCCAGTGGCCCATTACGCCCCAGTCAAGGTCACCCACTACGAGTACGAGGAAGGGAATGAACCCATCGAGTACAGCTTCGAGTACTCAATCCATGACGAGCACACCGGAGAGATCAAGAGTCAGGAGACCCGTCACGGACACCGGATGCAGGGAGAATACTCTCTCGTGGAGCCCAACGGTAGTCACCGTCAACCGCTGACAAGCACTCCGGGCACTTCAAAGCCGTGGTCTACCGCCAGCCCGGAGCGCACCCAGCCTGGAGCGCACCGAAACCCGTGCTGAAGGTCGCCGGTTCAGTGGTGTACGCCCAGGCTATTTCAGCCCACCAAGATTAGTACTCGCACTCTGATTCCGCTCTCTCTCTGTCATATCATTAAAGACCTTCTTTGACTGACCATACGAATGTTTTATATTTATATAACTATTTATTTATGTAAATAAGTTATTTTCATAAAGCCATTATTTAATTTTTTCTTTAAAACTTGTAATGGTTTGTCTCTCTTTTGCACAACGTTCCCCTCAATCAAAAGAAAGTCAAAACCCACAAATACAAATTAAATCGTCATAAGTTGGGCTATTGGGAACCATAATTTAAGATAATTTGTAGTCATTAGTTTTCAATTTATTGCCCTTAATAATGCTAATAGTTTAATTGGCATAATGCCATTAAAACACTTTCCCATTAGTTTGAAACTCTTTAGAAAGATCTTATTGAAGTACTGAAAAAATCTTACAAAAAAGTTTTATGTTTTCAGAGATTCTATTTTAGAAGAAAAGGGTAGTGAACCATGATATACATGCAGAATGCTTTCACTCACATTTGCACGGCGTGTCTGATTTGTAAGTATGTCTTCATTTATTCGTTTCACTTGCCCAAATCACTCAGCATAACCTTCATCTTACTCAACTCATCAGCCTTAAGTTCACATTTATCCCTAATCCCTTCATTCGGCATTCTAACATACACTGTCACACCATGTATTCTCCTTAATGCACGCATTTCTATAGTGTTTGTCTGGTACTCTTAGTCTATTTCCACGCCCACGCGTCACTCCCATACAAGAAAATTGACGCTATAAATATTTTTTTATTAGAAGCAAAAATATAATATGGTGACAACAAAAACAACGAATCTCAAGCTTTCTTGTGAAGAGGCTCAGTTATGACTATTGATTTAACTCACTTGATTAACAAGTCGTAGCCGCATTTTGCTCATCAAGAATAGTGCAACCTATGTGGGATCTCAAATTAAGATCCACAGGAATCTCAAACAGTTTTGCTACAAACTCTCTAGTACTCCCAATCGAATACATATCATGACAAGTATGATAAGTGTTTGTTTAATTGAATGTTTTAGTGCATCAAGACACCCCATTAGACATTTGCTGATCTTCATTTAATGAACAATATTTTTGAAACACCAACCAAGGCTTGGCAAGCAGTAGATTTGAAGTCTCAAAATAAATACTATTTGGTCGGTTAGCTTTTTAATTAAAAGTTATATTGGCTAAACCTATAGCCACCTAAGCAACACTGGTTTTAAATCTAAATAAATAACACGTTTTCGCTGGGATTGCCCCACAAAAATCAGGAGATATTGGAACCTGTGCTGAGAGATTCAATCAATTGAATGACCCCAGATATCCTTGGCATAACCACCAGCCCTCTGATCAGCGATCATAAACACCAGCCCTAAGGTTGACATACAGACACAGTTTCATTAGACCTATTAAGTCTCTGGAACAGCCACCTACTACGAGCATTACTAGAAAGAGTTTGTCAATAGATGAATTGTTTGAGTTGTAGAATTGTTTACGGCTCTGAACTACCCTGAAGAACCTTGAAATCTCTTATCATGTTCCGTACAAAAATTGAGAGATCCATAGACGACATTTCGAAATTGGAAATGTTACGCGATGAATCGAGTCTCAGTAAATGCAGTGAGGAGAAATTTATACGACATTTGCTATGGCCCGGTAAATATTCTTTTCATGGCCAATTTCAATTTAGAAATAACTTTTAATGATAAATAGACCCGTATAAAATTCTGTTTAAGAAAAACAAAAAAATGCTCATTAAAAAAAGGCACGATTTAGTTAGTGTGTGAAAACAAAGATATTTTCCATGTTATGGTATCCTATAGGTACATTTTATTGTATCCGATACGAAAAAAATTGGGCACATTTCATTGTACGACGGTAATGAATAAATACATACATACTATTTTAATGGAGGATAGTTTCGGACTCTTGTACTCATAATCGAAAAAAAAAAACATTGAAATTTTCCGGAAGTGGTGATATAAAAGTCTGTAATAGGTTGTATTTTTATCAAAATCTGCCTCATAAGGCAAGACGATTTGTCTGATTCAAGTTTAAATGCTTCTCTTCCTATTTATCTCAAAATAATTGGAAGTGTGATAAATGGAAAACTATGTAAATGTTGGTTCAATAAGGATTCTTATGGAAATTATAGGAACGTGTACTGGTTTTCCTCAGTGAGATACAGGCAAAAGCCTAGTTTACTGAGGACACGAACTCAAATCCATTAAAATTGTTAGTTCAAATTAAATTACCTGTTGTTATAAAATAAATCATAAACCTCAATATCTGTAATATATTGTTAAATCCAGATAAATCCAATATTGATAAATATGGACACATTTTACAAAAACAATTTTAAAGCTGATATTTTTATAAAATTTCAGGACAGTTATTAGACTTATAAATTGTTTTTTGAGATAAATTGTTATAAATTCAAGATCGGACCCAAAGTCACTATAGAATAGAGATTTCCTAAATAACTGACAGGTTTAATCTGGTGTAGCTTATTGAGAGGCAAAATATTATAGAGTTGTATTTATATGTAACTTTAAAATGCTATTAGAATTTGTGATAAGCAACAGAAGAATATGAATTCAGATGAAAAATGTTCTAAGATTAAAATCAGTGCAGACTCGAATCTAGAGCATTCATTTATTGAGCGTGAATGCTAAGTCATCGACCAAAGGCCCCACATATTAGATCCTTTCTTATCTCAATTTATCAATTGTATGTTGAAAAAGCTCTTCCAGTACTTCTTGTTAGAATCCGGTAGATTCTGTCTGTGTATGAAAGAAAATAATGTTTTCTATTTTATGGCACCCTGCAGGTACTCGACATCCATTAAAATAATACAATTATTTTAATGGAAACATTTATTTTTATACCAGTTATAAATAAATGTATTGATAAACTTTGCAACGGAGAGTAGTTAAGGAGTCTTCAGATTTATGATCAAAGAAAGGGCATTGAAAATATCCGGATGTTTTGACATGAGGCTCTGCAATAGATAGTATTTCTATCGAACTCTACCTAAAAACTATCATGAAATTTTATATTTCAGTTTATTTTCATCGAAATAGTATACAATCCAAATTAAGTATTTCATATTCCTTTTCTGGTATCGTACCTTTTTTCTAAATAGAAACAAATAAAATATCGTTTAATAGCTCCTAAGATTTGGCCTTTTCAAATTAACGCCCCAACAAATTCACTCAAATATAATTATTTCCACTTTGGCCTACTGAAGGTTATACACCTTTCTATAGGGGATGAAGTAACATTGCTTGGCAACTATCTTGCATCATTTCAGGTTTAAACCACCCGAGAGAGTAAGCATACATATGTGAAGGGGTGAACACAATGTAATAAGGCCGAGCAAATCCTTGGTGGGAGACCGCGGAGTGGTATTTAAAGCTGCAGCCTGCACTCTCAGGCACAGTCTGTTCTCAGTCCTGCACTATCTATCAACATGGCATTCAAAGTACGTTGCTAATCATTGGTTGTTTTTTTATATTAATTTGCAATTGTTTCATTGTCAACTGTCCACCAGTGTTATTCCATAATATTTTCGATTACATTTGAATTGCAACTTTTCAGTATATAATATAATTAAATCTACTTGGTGCCATTGACATTTTTGCGAGACATTTCTTTTTTTTTTTTGTAAATAAAAGCTGAATTCTCGGAACGAAAGATACACGTTTTACCTCTAACCAATAAAGAGGTATCTTTTCTCTGTTCTAAGCTACTTCCATATAAGTATTCTGTATATTGGATAACTATTTTAAACGTCTGAAAATACCAGTTTTCAGGAATTTCAGCATCTGCATTCATTTTGAAAAAAATATTAGTTATTTGGAAAGTAAATTTGCTTTTAGCCCAAGTTGAAACGCAAAACTTGTTCAAGTTATAGTGGATGGTGATTTTCAACATTTTCAGTATCTTAGTAATTTCTCAAGATGTAGAATACTGGTTTTTCTCGATCAAATTCTTCATTTGGTCGTCATCATTACCGAAAAACCTATTTATATGTTTCATATTCAAAATGACGCCAAAAAACCACTCAAACGATTTGGGTCCACAATAGTCGAAAAAAAATATTCAAAATTATTTCATAACTTAGCGGGAGGGGTAAAGCCAAATATAAGTTTTAAATAGTGTCAATAAAAATAATAAAAGTAAATTTCATATACTAATTATTTCATATAAATTTCATATAGTATAATCATACATTTTGATGAAACTTTCTAAAAAGGGCAACCCTTCAAGTGATTTCTTAAACTGCACAGATCGCCCATATGTCTAAAACTTTGAAACTGACAAAGATCGATCCAATTGAAATATTATTATATTAATAGAGATAACGAACTTAAATCGAGAAAAAATGTCATTAATTTATTAAATACTACGCAATAATTATATAACTATTGCTTTAGTAAAATAAATACATTAAAATTATAACAAATATACTGTTGTCGACTTAACAAATCAAATAATAGAGTATAAATATAATGTAATATTGTGTAATAATTGTACTTGGTTCTGTGTGCTTAGACATTAATTATTTCTTCTTAGCACTCGTCTCAGTGAAGGAATAGCCAACTTTAATATTTAGGCTTATTACACTTTCAATTTTTCTTTTGAGGGGCTTATCTGCGAGAAAAAGTACCATGTGTCACACCACTTGCAGGAAATGACTCCACACGTAGAAAATTCTGCTTCAACTCAATAATAAAAGCCTAGATGGTGCTTTGGATGTCATCCTCAAACAAATAGTTTCATCAGGACGCGCTGAAACTATTCTTGGGTAGTTCCTAACTACTGGATCTCCCAAATCCTCACATACAATGGAAATTTTAATGGATTTTTTTTTCATTTTGTTGCCTTTCCATCCTTGTTGAAGTTAATTTGACCAACCAAGTCAATCCGTAGACTACATTTTGTGGGACTCTGAGGAAAGTAGGATCTGTCAGAATGGGAAGGAGCTCCATGATCTCATACGTCGGACTACTTTCTGCCCGATTGACTACTCATAATATTGTAGTGACCAGAATTAGTTTTACAGCTTTCCCCAATTTTTGTAAAAAAATGGACAAAGCTGAAAAGTGTATCTTTAAAGGCCTTCTCTTCTATAAATATTTAATTTTTTATTTGTTTTCCTCACATTAAATTAAAATTTCACCTGTTCGTGGTAGCTGCCTTTCTGCCAGTGGCCAATGTTAATACAATTGTCTTATCTGTTTTCCTACTTTGTACATTTCCCGGATGTTTGAGTTTCATATTATTTCTCTCAAAATTTGGTTCCTCACTTTGACAATGTTTTTGATTACTTGATTTTTTTATAATTACATATTCTACACAAGGAATACATCAATCGTTTTACAAGGTTCATCGCCCTTTTATAAAACAGCTGACTTACATCTGTGAAACTCACTCATGACATTTGAATCTCTGTGTAAAAAATATATACAAACACCATTTAATTTTACAATGGTCGAACTAACATGTGAATAAATTAAATCTTCTTTAGTTTTAATATCGTGATTATTAACGCTTAATGGTTTCAAATGTTATAAAGAGTAAATTATGTAACGTTATACATGTCACAAAATTGTCTTTGAGTTCCAAATAAAACATTTAAATAAAAGTTACCACCTATTGACCCAAAAAATAAAGTGACAATGTATAATAAATATTTTCTCTTCCAGCTGGTGAGTCTCGCATGCCTGCTGGCCGTAGCCCAGGCCGGCATTATCAGCCAATATAGCCCCGCGCAGGTGTCCCACTATTCCGCCCCTGCCCAGGTCCACCAGTACATCGCCCCGGCCAAGGTAGCCATCGCCGCCCCAGTAGCCCATTACGCCCCAGTCGCTCACTACGAGCACGAGGAGGAGTACGGACCAGCTGAGTACAGTTTCGAGTACTCCGTGCATGATGAGCACACCGGAGACATCAAGAGCCAAAAGGAGACTCGCCACGGAGACCAGGTGCAGGGAGAGTACTCTCTTGTGGAGCCCGATGGCACCCACCGCGTTGTCCAGTACACCGCTGATAAGCACTCCGGCTTTAACGCCGTAGTCCACCGTGAACCGGGAGCGCACCCAGTGCAAGCCAAGCCCGTGCTAAAGGTCGCCGCTCCAGTGGTGTACGCCCAGGCTGCTCCTGCCCACCATGGCTACTACTCGCACTCCGCCCCCGCCCAGTCTTACTACCATTGATGAACTCTATATGACTGACCATGCTAATGGATATTTTAGTGTTTAGTTGTTATTTATTTATGTGAATAAATTATTTTCAAAAGACAATTCCTTCATCTTTACTCTTTAAACTTAATATGTTCATTTAATTCAATTCTAATTAAATGAATTTCTAGCAACAAAAGGATACCTTCTTTGGTTTACTGGTTGGAAGCCATATCTTGAGCTTTTTTTATTTAATATTTATGTTTATTAATTTTTCTGGTAACCAAAGATCACTCTTACAAAATATCATGTTTCAAGGTAACACTTTGAATAGTGTGATATTAAGAACCTTCTTTAATGCTTTCAATCCATCAACCTGCCTTTCCTTCAGAGGAAGTTTGTTTAATGCTAGAGGATCAGCCATATCAAAGGAATGATCGAGCTAGCTAGGCCTGTTCACCCAATCCATTACGACTGGACGGTTAACACTCTGGACATAGATGATCTTATTGTAAGACGTCTTTCAGAAGTTATGTTTATTGTTTTCACATAAGGTGAACACATTATTATTACTTGCCAGGCTATTTGCCGTAGTGGCAATTTCTAACAATCAATAAATTATTTTTTAGACAAATAATTTAGAGAGAACAATTTGAAATTATCATTTTTCCGTATAAAATTAAAACACGGTTAATTTGTTTTATTTATAAAACAAAGTAACCGTGATTTAATTTTATAATATTACTAGCTGTACCCGGCCACGCGTTGCTGTGGCTCAGACTGGTTAATTGGAAAATAAAGAAAAGAGAAAGCACACGTTTTTAATATGTTTAATTTCACAATGCTTGTGGTTATACAATATTTTTGACGTCTTTCAGCCACTCTCAGCCTGTCAAGTCTGGCTGGACGTCGCTCTGCTGCTTCCTTGGTATTTTGATGAACTAAAGCAGATCGATTGCACTGAAAAAGAAGAAAGAAAGTTACAACCAAAACATATATAAGGAAATGAAATTCGTCCTGAGGTCATATCAACCGGCACCTTTCCGTTCCCAATTTCCAGCAATTGATGTGAGAATATCTCTGCTGATCGATCGTTTTGCAGCTGGACACGCATTTGTCAAATAGGAGTATTGTCAAAGAAATATTTGTCAAATAAGAGTATTGTTAAGGAAATACAGAGATAATTGGAACTTATTAAATGTTAAGAAAAAAGAGAGATTATTGGAATTAATTAAATGTTAAGGAAAGACAGAGAGATAATTGTAACTAATTAAATGTTAAGGGAAGACAAAGAGATAATTGTAACTAATTAAATGTAAAGGGAAGACAGATAGATGATACGAATGCCACCTTTTGTCACAATTTCAAAGCAATCGGTGAAGAACTTTCGTAGACTAGAGATTTTTAATACACGAACATTAACATTTTTATTTATATAGATGGAGTTCCACAAAGTTACACCAGTTTTATTCAAACTAATGTTGTTTCATTCGAATAAACAGTCCCAAGAAATATTTGTTCAACAATATATGAAAATAACAAAGACAAAATATGTTAGTTGTAAAAAATTAATAATCCAACAATTTACAATACTATTACGAAAATACTTAAGTGAAGGAAAATCGTCCTCAAATATTTTTATATGGCATCAAAGAGATTTCTTATGAGACTAACAAGTCCATCAAGTCTATCAGTCTATCAGTTTAACGATTGACGAATTGGTTGTTTAATAACTACAACACAACTATTAATGTTGTCGCAAAGACCTGGATGAAGTTCCCAAACAAATTAGTAGAATAAACTCGGGACTGCTATAACAGTTTTGTTTTTGGGAAATCCCTCAGTATTTGTTTTTGACTTTTGTGAAAATTGTTTATGATTAAATTAGAAATGTATGTGCAATCTGGACAGGAACTATACATTGAAATAAAAATATTGATCTAAATCATATCCAACGAGACATATGTTATTCCCACATAACATGTAGTTTACAATACCATGTAAGAAAAAAAGTGTAGTTTACAATACCATGTAAGGGGAAAAAACACAAAAAATAGTAAAAAAAGCACAATAATCAATTAAAAACCAGTTCAAAAAAGTTCTTCAAAAGTCCTCGAAAGACACGCGGAATCCCATTTCAAGGCTCGGATAATCGGAAATGCCTTTTCAGGCACTTCTTATAGGTCAGCAAACTACGCCCTGTTTGAAGAAGTGGCCTCAACAGGCTGTCCTGGTCGAAGGGCGTCTTCAATCGATTATCTCCCTTGCTTAAAAAGA
The DNA here is from genome assembly GCA_949825065.1 of Odontocerum albicorne. Classification (NCBI taxonomy): domain Eukaryota; kingdom Metazoa; phylum Arthropoda; class Insecta; order Trichoptera; family Odontoceridae; genus Odontocerum; species Odontocerum albicorne. The sequence goes on along the minus strand of OX463853.1, from coordinate 32,378,144 downwards.
CTATGCCACTTGTAAAGCATCGTTTTTTTTTCAGGGCAACAGTCCCTGTAAATCGCTAACGTCTCTTCCTTGTTTTGTGAGAAACTTAATGATGTCGCAATCCACGCGTGGATGTGAAAATGACTGATATGAGCTGAATAAATGTTATAGAAATGGGTTCAATAAGAAGAATAAACGACAATATACATGACAGATTACAGAATGAAGTGATTAGGGATGAATGTTAACTTAAGGTTGATGTGTTGAGTAAGATAAAAAAGATCACGTTTAGATGGTTTGGGAATATGGAACGAGTGAAAACAAGATAAATAAAATAAATACGAGTAAATAGTGCCAATATGAGTAGAAGGCGTGTGAGAGGAAAAACAAAGAAACTATGGTTGGATCAAGTGAATGAATTTGGAAAAATGGAAGTTGTATGAGAAGGTGCATGGATGTTGAGAAGGCTAAGGATGTGCGTCGAGGTAAGAAATTCTGGCAACCTGTCCTCACTGCCTACCCTTGCAGGAAAATGACGTGAGAGTATGTATGCATGCAAGTAATATTTTCTCAGATGATGAAAGACTTAGAAGTGATGTTAAACAGCGTATAGCGATAGAAAACAAAGTCAATGGGAAAAAAAGTTTAATTTACTCGAATAAATATAATGTTTTGAGAAATAGAAAGAAGAGCACTATGAGATTATTTGAACACGTGTTTAATAAATTTTGGTAAGACGCCCCAAAATGGAAAGTTTTCTAGTCTTCCCAAAGCTGCACATGCCATCTATATCTCGAACACTTTGATCCAGAAAAAGATCGGTCCAATTGAAAGTTTACTAAAGAAAACGAACGTTAACCAAAAACAAAGATTTTTTATTCATTGATTCTTTTTCTTCTTCCCAGTGTCATTTCAGGTTCCCTCAATGTCGAATATCACCTGAGGCATCTTTGTCCCCGGCAGCCCGAAAAAGATCCCCAATGTTCCTTATACCAGTCCAATCACGTATATCGCGGGGCCAGGAGATTTGCCGCCTGCCAACACTTCTTCGACCTTCTATTTTGCCTTGGATGATCAGGTGCAGTAATTTGTACTTTGCACCTCTAAGTACATGATTCAAATAGGGCACTCTTTTCAAAATTTATCATAACGAATATAAGGTCCACTAAAACATCACACGCTAACAAAACCTGAATGTTATGACCTTTAAAAACTTTCTGTATACTTAGAAAGAATATAAGCCTTATTACACTCGCACCTTATAACTGCTACATGTGTTTCTACCTTAAATTAAAAACTCTCGCCCTACTTATTGCAAACGGTACTCTGCTGAGGGATGAAAATCTGATTAAGGAAAGGTGGAAGCACCACTACGCTAATATACACTTAACTGTGATACTCAAGTTGACATAAATGCTTTTTAACTATAACTCAATATACCGCAGTGAATTATAGTCAAATAAATACTTAACTAGAGAATACTTATAAAAGAATAACTTAAAACGTCGTTTAGAGAGCTTCAAGGGCGCTCTACATATTCGTAGAAAAACTTTAAAAGAATTGAAAAACAATAAAAACGCAAGATACGACCAAATTCCTGTAAAAGTACTGAAACCACTTTTGAATGAAGTCATTGACAACCTTATGATGTGCTTTTATAAGATGTGAGAGGAGCCTGAGGTACCACAAGATCTCTAAAACGCTATTACTATCAGTTTGTTGAAAAATAAGGGCAGTACTTTAAAAAAGAAAACGCAGACAAGCTCCAAGTATAAAAGCTCCTAGCCTTATATGCAACAAGATACACCAATCACAAATTGGCTGTCATGTCCTCAGTGAGATACAGGCAAAAGTCCAGTTTACTGGTAACACAACAAATGAAAGGCAACAAACCCAGATTCATTAAATGTGTATCCAAATGTTTTTTTTTTAAGAATAGACATGACCGAAGTCATACGTATTCTTATACCCTTGAACACTAGATAGAAAAAGTGTCTGTATCGTTCAAGGGGAGAAATACAGTGCGGGGTTCGAACCGATGACCTTCTGCACGGATTTTTTGTCATGTATAAATAAAATATAATAAAAATAATCATCTCCAGTAGCACCGACGTCAAGTACCCTAACCCTCCGTTTTATATTGTGTTTTTAATTATAATCATCACGGATAATGGGTATTCATAAAATTAAATTAATAATTTATTTTTCATTATAACAAATAAAAAGATATAAACTTTTCCAGGACAAATTGAAGACATTCTATTTATTTGCAAATATCAGTCGTATAACTTAGAAGATGAATGGAGTAACCACACATATATTGGGGTGAATAGAGTAAGCAATTTTTTTCAGTCGTATGGTACCCTTCAATATATCAAAATTGATGATGCGGACATATTGCAGCAATTCACAGTTTATCACTGTACGTTCACAATACCATTCGCAGATGTTTAACGAATGCTAGTATTGTTACCAGACTTTTTTTATTTTTTTATTATCATTGGAAATCGAGCCTGAAGCCCCCAGTTCTGAAACCCCAGCTTCTTATTAACTAGGCCACGGTGGTCGTCAAAAAGCATGGTGAAATAATACTGAGCATGTCCTTGGCGGGGAGCCGGCTGATCGGTATTTATAGCTGCAGTCCGCACTGTTCGGTACAGTCTGTTCCTAGTGCTGCACTACATATCAACATGGCATTTAAAGTACGTTGCTAATAATAATCATTTCAAGATTAAATAAATTTGTAATAATATTTAAATTATTTTTTTGACAACCTTCGTGGCCTAGTTTTTAAGACGCTTGACTTCCACCCGGGGGTTCCGGATTAGATTGCCAATAGTTCTAAAAAATACATGGGTTATGTCTAGTTGAAGAATTCGTCTGGTAACAATACTTCACATGCGGACGTGCAATATTACCAACAGGTGTAATTACGAACCTCGAGTTTTGGGCCAACGCCAGTGGTTCTAAATCCAAAAGCTTGATTACTGTGGCTGAAGACAGTATTGTCTCCTGTCCACAATTTTCAATATGTCCAAATTATAAATTTGTATATGCTGAAGGGTGCCAAACGAAACAAAAAAAAGAATTTGTTGTAGCTTTTGTTACGTGAGCTTAGAAAACCAAATCTTCGCAGCACGTATCTGATTTCAGGGTTTGATTTATGTTATATTATACTACACATATTTTTTACTATTGCACAATAGGCATAATAAAAGCATTATTCGGTTAAAGTTGACATTGCGTTATTACATTATACCATACATATTTTTATTATTCTTTAAAAGACGCATAATAAAAATATAATAAGGTTTAACTTGATTTGCGTTATTACATTATACTGCACATATTTTTGATTATTGTAAAAGATACACAGTAAAAGTATAATAAGGTCAAAGTTGATATTGCAAATTATTTTATATCACGTCTTCAAATTTGAAAAGTGTAATAAGAAGGCTTTTTTACACAGATGGGTCAGAAGTGAAGATCCTTCGACTTTTTCCTATCGGAGTTGGCAGAGAGGACAGATCATCAGCCTTTCCTATCATGCCACTCATTTCGCCTCTTCTACATCCATACAGTTTCTTCCACATCAATACAGTTTCTTCTACATTCATATACTTTCTTCTTCAAGGTGCATGATTTCTCTGCCTATTTACGTTTCTTTCTGTCAAAATATCATTCAGCTGAACCAATCATACTACTTTTGGGCTTCGTCAACCTTTTGCTTACATTTGCATAATATATTAATTTAGTCAGTGTATCTTCAGTCATTCGTTCCACATGCCCAAACCATCTCAGAGTGGTATTTTTCATTCAGTAAAGTTCACATCAATCACTTATCACTTCATTCCATATCCTCTTTTACATTGTCACTTCATGTATTCTACTCAGTACACACATTTATTTGACTTCTGCATTAAATTTGGTACAAAAATACTGTTAAATAAATACTTGAAGATACAAATGTTCTCGATTAAGAAAAACTAAGCAATTGATCACTCTACTTTGAATAATTTACATAGGCTCTTGATTGAAGGTTATCACTTTCTCTGAATGAGATCAAATGTAGTCACACTTTTTAATTAAGTCATATTATGTCATAATAAACTTGTAGTTTCGTTAAAAAAATCCATCGCATTCGCCAGCCAAGTGACCCAGAAAAAAAAAGTGACAATGTCGTCGGGCGTGGTCTAATGATGTTTACCATTCAAGCTACGCTAACGGGTACCCCAGGTTCGATTCTTGACTGGTTTTAGTGTTAGACCATTTTACATCTGAATTCATGTATTTCTGTTGAGCTGCTAAGCAACGTAAAAATAGAGCAATTTAAAAAAATTATCTAGGAAAACTTGGAGCTTTCGACACCTTGTCATCAGTTTTATGTTTAATATGTCAAGATTGTGTGCTTTCAGAAATTCAACAGCTTAAACAATAAACAATTACACGCACATGCGTCTTCCATCCACAAGATAGCTAAGAATCATTTTCGATCACGAATGATTGCTAATCATCATTAATGTTAACTGATAAAATATACACTTCCTCTTCCAGTTGGTGAGTCTCGCGTGCCTTTTGGCTGTAGCCCATGCTGGCATCATCAGCCAATACAGCCCTGCGCAAGTGTCCCACTATTCCGCCCCTGTCCAGGTGCACCAGTACGTCGCCCCGGCCAAGGTGGCCATCGCCGCCCCAGTGGCCCACTACGCTCCAGTCAAGGTCGCCCACTACGAGCACGAGGAGGAATACGGACCCGCCGAATACAGTTTCGAGTACTCCGTCCATGACGAACATACCGGGGACGTCAAGAGCCAGAAGGAGACCCGTCACGGAGATCAAGTTGAGGGAGAATATTCTCTGGTGGAACCCGATGGTAGTCTCCGTGTAGTCAAATATACTGCTGACGATCACTCTGGATTCAACGCCGTGGTTCACCGTCAGCCTGGACAGCACCCAGTGCAAGCCAAGCCAGTGCTGGTCAAGCCCGTGTTGAAGGTCGCCGCTCCAGTGGTGTACGCCCAAGCCGCTCCCGCCCACCATGGCTATTACTCGCACTCCGCCCCCGCCCAGTCTTACTATCATTGAGGACCTCCACCTGACTGACCATGCTAATGGATTTTTTAGTTTTAAGTAGGTATTTATTTATGTGAATAAATTATTTTCAAAACATCATTCTTGATTATTTTTTGTCCAATACTTCCATGAGTTGGTACCGCTTTCTCCTCAACACAAAGAAAGAAATAACCCGCCAAGAGATATGATCGTCACCATAGACTTGTTAACATTAAGATCACATTAACTTCAATTCAAATGACAATTTTATATAGCGCTGTATAGAGAACAAACTCTCCTCAAGGGTGTTTTTACTCGGGACTTGGACCCAATGTTATTAAATGATCAAGTCTGACAATTATACGAGTAGCAGTGTTCGATCACCCGCCATGAGTGAACACAGCGCCCGAGTAAATCATAAATAAAAAAATGTGTACAATGCAACCTTGTAGAAATTTCTTCCAATCAATTAGAAAGATATTTATGAGGCCTTCAGTGAAAACCTATCTAATTTTTTTTTAAAATCTGGGTTTCAGCGGGAATCAAACCCGTAACCTCCGGGTCAGAAAATAGACGTCTTATGAACAAGGCCATAAAGGTCGTCAAAGTTAAGTGGGCACAAAAAAATTTACTTGTTCATTTCTACTTATAAGTTTTCTGTTACCTTTTCACATTTTTCAAATATTTTTCTCATTTACAAAATATAATACAGTAGTCCTCTATTATCCGCGGAGAATTTAGTTCGAAGGCATTTGAAATGACTGCCTAATTAGTGTTGCTATGCATTTAAAGACAGTCAATTAAGGCCCGTTCTTACGGTTCAACTTTAGTTGACCGATTAAAGTTGATCAACAAAAGTTGAATACGACTTGAATCAGTTTTTGTTCACATGTTTCAATAGAAACTGATTCAAGGCCCGTTCTCGCGGTTCAAGTTTAGTTGACCGATTAAAGTTGAATGAAATCTGTAGTGAGAACCTTTGTTTCGTTGGTCAACTTTAATCGGTCAGCTAAACTTGAACCGTGAGAACGGGCCTGTATTCAACTTTTGTTGATCAACTATAATCGGTCAATTAAACTTGGACCGTGAGAACGCGCCTTCACTACAGATTTCATTCAACTTTTGTTGATCACCTTTAATCGGTCAATTAAACTTGAAACGTGAGAACGTGCCTTTAGCATCAGTGAAACATTTCGATGTCAGTGTTTATGAAATCATTTCCGCCATGTGAGAAGAGATGTGAAAATGTCCACTAATTTCGTTTGCCTCAATTCATCCGAACACATGTTGAAGATTCCTCTTAAACATATGAAAACAAGGAAAATCATTATTTGACGACGTATATACTCGTAAGTATTCATATTTTTGATATAGGAAGGTTAACAGAAATATAGAAGGACCATTTAAATTTCAATAGCAACCAAAAAAAAAGCAACGGCATTCCCTGGTTTTCTCCATTTAAATATAATCAGCGAAGACATGGATACTGAATGTGAAAATGAGAGAATATGTGAATACATTCAAGATGTGGTGTTGCAAACGCATGCTGAGGATATCTTAGACGGCGTGGCACACCATTATATCCATTATACAACAACTGAGGATTCAGGAAAGGCTGTCCGCGATTTACAACGACGAATACTTTGAGTCTTGGCCTACAGGAGAAGAGAATTTGGAACAACTCGTGTTTCGAACAGCGGGTTATGCGGAGGGGTGACGAGGTAACGCACTGGACTGCACGCGCAAGGTCGTGGTTCGAACACCGCGCAGTGAAATATACAGGCATTTTTAAGCGCCTAGTATTCAGGGGTATTAGGATACCCATCCCTTCGGTCATATCTACGAGTATTCTTAAAAAGAAAAGCTTGTCGGTTTGTTCCGATTGTCTCACTTTGGTGTGCCATTAGACACAGTATTGCTAGTGTACAACAGATCAATCCCTTAAAGAAAATAGGAGGAGAGAGAAAAAAATATTCCCGGCACAGCTTCGAGTTCCAATTGAAATTGACGTTGGCATGGCGTGGGGATCATCGACTACAAGACCCAGTAACGACGACGAAACTTTCATCCCGATTCACTGACAAAGTCAGGGTCGTCTGTGACGGCAGCACTCTGAGGCCTAAATTAGGAAGAGGTAAAGAATCGTCGTAAACAGAGTCAGCCAGATGCACAAAGATCACGAAGTCGCAAGCAATTAATAAGACGAAGAAGAAACAAAAATTATGTTCATTGGTCTGTATGCGAAACCCCTTACATGGAAACTTGTTATTTTTGGTTAGGTTGCGAAACTCCATACAATGAAACATGTTATTTTTGGTAAGGTTAGGTTAGGTTGCAAAACCTCATGCAGGGAAACTTTGGGTTATTTTTGTTTACTATTAGGTATCAAACTATCAATTCTCTGGAAAGGGACAAGAAATTTACCGTTTGAAAATGGAAGATGTATAGTAACTTAGATCTTATATCGTGAACAAATATTTTTTGAATCTTTAGTAATGACTTACGTGGAATCGTTTCTTACGTTTTGAATCTTTAGTAACGACTTACCTGGAATCGTTTCTTACGTTTTGAATCTTTAGTAACGACTTACCTGGAATCGTTTCTTACGTTTTTAGAACATTTAATTTTTTTGGCAGGCTGTGTGATTAGGTCTGTGAGCGTATATATTGTTATCATGGGCAGGTTGCTGGCCTTACCCATGATCCCTCCTCCTTTCTCATCCGATCTTGGGACCGGCAATGGCGGAGAGAGCCGTATGAATGGCCAGGATCAGTATCCCCCAAGCATGCAGACCTCCCAAAAGATGGAAAGACAGCTGGCAGTCGACGTCACAAGAGGGAAACAATGATGCAGGACCATAACAGGTCAACAGGCCTAAAATAATAAGATGATTTTTTTGGATAATTAATGTACTGTCCATATATTATATTTTTAAAGATAATTTGATATATCGCTTTTTCCCGACCATAAAGATCGGATCAAGAGCACTTCATTACTAGCTCGAACTATTTATTGACTTACAGAATTTATGCAGAAGACAATTGATCTTTTAAGTCTACTAAGAACTTCGCCAATTTAGAGATTTGCTTCAGGGAAGTCGGAAACCTGTTCCATAGAAGAGATACCTCGACTTAAAACGTCAAAATATTTATGTTAACTAACTCGACTGGAAATCTGATATTCAAAGTATTCGCCGTGTTCGATCTTAATCTGGGACGATATTCAGAGATATCTCGTCCCATTTAAAATAATCATAGAAATATCGAAGATATTTAGTAATGAGGCCAAATGATATGTCCTTCAGGGATGACATAGATAACCGCCCCTCAGTACCACAATGAACATGTTCAGCGCTTCTTCAATCAAGGACTTGTGTTACGATCAATAAGAAATTACCTTAGGGCATTTTCAATTCATCGCTGCTCCTTCTTCACGACATCTTTTACTCTCTTTATCATCTTACTCAAACATTTACCGACTGCTGTAAGACTATCGTCGTTGGTACGTTGTAAACATTGACTATAAAATATTACACATCTCTTCAACGATGAAATTTATTTATCCATATCTCCCATTTCTTGTCCTTGCCCAGAAATTGGTGATATTTGAAAATATTAAGTTTCACTGTTTTTTCCCATTTGTTTTTTTAATATGTTAAGTATCTTTAAGCCATCATTTTTATTGTTTAATATAACGTAACCTTTCACCCCATACTTGGCGCGATCCTGCGTAACTCTTATCTGGTCGACAGAAAGCGATTGTGGTTTGGCAATTAACTCGTTTTTTTAGTGTTTTTCACAAAAGAATGTTAAAATTAATAAAGACATTTATTTCCTGCTATTCGATTTAAAATCATCAATGAAAAAAGTATGAAGAATTTGAGTTTCAATTCAATGGACAATTATGAGTATTATGTTTTCTCTATGTGGTTCTCCTTAACGAAAAAAATGTGTACGTACGTACATACGTACCATCATGCAATTTCCCTGTTAAAGTAGATAGAGAGTACAGAGCGCCAAACTATCCTGTCTCGAAATATATCCTTTTCCTCTTCTACAATACATTCATACCTTCATAAATGTCTGAATTCATCTTATGTCTGAAATTAATTTTTTTCAAAATCAATAATTTCTTTAATCTTTATCTACCCCGCCTTTCATTCACATTTCAACTGTATATTTATTTTAATTTATCTCTCTTCATTAATTCGTTCTATATACCCAAACCATCTCAAAATTAGTAATTTGATTTGAATCTAAAATACTTAAAGTGGTAAGCGAATCTAAAATAATTTAATAATTATGTTTTTTGAGTTTAAATAAATAAACAATTATTTTTTCTAACTACTCTTTCAGATTACAAAATCAAATTATAAACAATGTGATTTTGCATTTACAAAAAATATTTATCTAAGATTTAATTTACTATGTGACCGTGATTTAAACAACATGTGACAGATATAAATCAAATCTATGTGGTGTAACCTTACAACTGGGACAATCATAGCTAAAGCCGTTGTGTATTTACATATTGTAAAAAAATGTGTCACTTTTTTTAGAAATCTATGAGTATAGATAGGGTGATTGACATTTTGAAAAAAAAACAATTTCGAAACATGCGTATGCTAGTTAAGTGGGGAATTTTTCAGGTATATTTAAGCTCGAAAACTTTGTGTTTTATCATAGTTTGTGCCTGTGTGAACAGTCTTAGAAACAACTTCAAAAATGTCTTTCAAAGTATGTTATTATATTTTTCTATTTTAAAAAACTGTGATTTTTTTAAATTTAGTGCTATAGATGGCTGCAGCCATTTTAAATTTAGTACTATTATGTACTTGCCTGCATTTAAATATCTTTAGAAAAACATATATTTTTCCTTGGTAAGTTTAGAAAAACTTACCAAAGGAAAATTAATTAAAAATAAACCTTTATAGATCTTCCGGCATGTGATAGTAACATATTTGGCTTTAGGTGAAGTATAATGTACCATATATGTGTAGTGTTCATATATAAACATAAATTTTGATAAGGTTTCCTAAAATATAGTTACAGTGCTTCTCAAAGCTGCACACGCCATCTATATCTAGAGGCAGAAATTTTCCCGCCACAGGATCAGCAAGGCAACATCCCTGTCATAATACCCCCACCCTATTAGATTAATTCGGAACAATCAATTTATTCAAACATCTCTCAGATATAGATTTCAAAAATACAATGAATAAATTCGTTAAGGGACTTGAATACAAAGAGATCAGGTTTGGAATCAATCGATTAAAAATATAATTTTTTCCTGTACACAAAAATTAAAAATATTTCAAATGCATGCAATAGATAAACTTTGTTAAATTCTAATATAGACGAGACGTAGAAAAACAATAGTTATTTTAACATATTTATTACGAAGATGCGAAATTCTTTCTTATGAATAAAATATAATTCATTGAAGTGATTAAAATGTCACTAACGAACGATCATTATAAAGAGATTGAAAATATGAAATTGCTTTACTGTATTGGACGATTTCTTCATGATAAGAAAGTCGCATAAATAAATAAGGGAATGTGTTAATTTGTTTTTTTAAAAAGAAATCTTATAAAATAAATTGAAAAGTCTTAAATAAGAATCATTATTGATTGAAATAAATTGATGCAAAGCATTAAGACAGCCAGATGTGCCATGTATGTTAAAAAAATAACTGAATATTTGAATATTTTATCACGAATTATATCACAAAGTAACGAATTCTCAAATATTTTAGTCATTTGCCTAAACATTAGAGGCATTTATACTGCTACCAATAGTCTGATGGATAGCAAAATGGTTAATCATTATTGATATCGTTATTGTAAGTAGATAGATACGCGACATTGCGTTGATATACGCTGAGAGAAGAGCTTGCATGAGAGTTAACGGTGCCCAGATTGAGTGGTTTAATGTTACAAAAGTGGTGAAGTAAGGATGTGTAATGCCACATTTCTATATTAATAATATAAATAAACTGTATATTTAAATGTTTTTTTTATAAATTGTGTTACAAAGCCAATTATTATTAAATTTTATCAAACATTTTAGTTATTTGCCTAGACATCGCAGGCATTAAAACTGGTGCAAATGGTCTGATGGATGACACAATAGTGAATCATTATTGATATCTTAATGTTAGTTAATACGTGGTATTGCGTCTATGTATGCTAAGACAAAGCTTGCATGAGAGTTAATGGTTCACAAAAAGGGTGAATTAAGGGTGTGTAATTCCACATTTCAATTCCCACACTTATATACCTATGTTATACTTTGGTAAATATTCTTCATTCCTATTTACAGATTAAAAATATCTTTAAATTATACGTTTCATTCCAGTTGCTGACTCTTGCCTGCATGCTGGCTGCAGCTCATGCCCAGTTGGGTCACTACTCCTCTCCTCAGGTATCCTACTCTCATGCTCCAGCTCAGGTCCACCATTATGTTTCCCCCAAAGTAGTAGTCCCAGTGGCCAAGGTCGCCCACTACGAGCACGAGGAGGAATACGGACCAGCTGAATACAGCTTCGAGTACTCCGTTCATGACGAGCATACCGGAGACATTAAGAGTCAGAAGGAGACACGCCACGGAGACCAGGTACAGGGAGAATACTCCCTCGTGGAGCCCGACGGTAGCCACCGTGTTGTTCATTATACCGCTGACCATCATTCTGGTTTCAATGCCGTGGTCCACCGTGAACCTGGAGCGCACCCAGTTCACGCCAAACCTGTACTGGTTAAGCCTGTGGTGAAGGTCGCTACTCCTATTGTTGTTCCAGTCCACCACGCCCCAGTTCACCATTCCTACTACCATCATTAAGCCCCTCTCGTTGACCGATTGAAGATTGAATTGTTTAATTTTAAGTAGTTATTTTAATAAATTATTTGCTTCCATTTTTTTTTATATTTATTAATCCTTGATATTCAATAGTTTTTAATATATTATATGATGTGTCCAGATTTCTGACGCTTGGTCATTCTACCGAAACAAAAAAAAATATTGAAAATGGAGAGTTCCTTACATATATTTGTGGATCGTTTAGAAATGTTATTAGAAAAGTTCAAAGGGTAATAAACACGTAATGAAACATTTTTTAAATTTATATAAACAAAGTTCAAACTTTGCGGAAAACTTATAAACTTTAATCATCTTTTTAAAGTGTTATAAGAAACTTTATATGGTAAAGGTATAGTTGTGTATAATGGAAATCTTTTTTCAAATAATGGAAATAAAGTTTTCAAGTTGGAAAAAATATTAAAAAATTTATTCGAATTTAAATCTTCGTAGATCGTTTTCAAATGTTATAAAAACAGTCGAAAAATTGATAAAGTTACAATGAAAAAAAAATTTCAAATTGTAAATTTTTTTAAAGTTTTCACAAGATTTCTTAAGGCGTAAAGTTGAACCAACTATAGATTTTTTTTTCAAGTTATAAAGTTTATGCAACTTTACAACTAGAGTTGACTTTCAAGTATTTGAATATAAACTGTGGGTAGTAAAAATATTGTATATTATTTAACCAGCCAAATTTGTCATATTTATTATGTATATTGGAGGAATCCATGCAAACAGCAAATGACTGGAAAGAGTGAGTATGTGTCGTACCAATTTATGCCACCAACAATATCCTATAAATCACAATCCTCAGTAATAAGGGATGACAGGGATGATGATTATCTATATTGACACTTATATCCCGATCCGTTGTTTTAACGTCATAAATTAGATTTACGTTGAGTCCCGGTCCCATGTTTTTACGCGATTGACACCTCTTCTAAAAAATGACATGTTACTGACATCTAGCAAATATTTTTGTAAATAATTCAACGTTCCTGATTTAACATGAACAGTAAAAATATGCATTAATTGGTTTATAATGGAAATTATAAACCAACTATTGCGTCATTATATCCACCATAAATCAATCATCGTTATGCAGTAGTCTCAGATCTTTAATACTTTGACATTTCAATTTAGAGATCAACTACTAGTCTTTAGGTCTAAGAAGACTAAGAAATTTGCAGGATCCTCCAAACAGTTTATCAAATAACATGTCTAAACATATCATATATTATGAGTTTATATGTATTTCATTAAGTGATAAAAAGGAAAGATTCTGGAGAATTTGCAAAGTATGTGTTAAGTACAAGGAGATAAGTATGACCCGGTACCCGATAAATAATAAATAGAGGTTTATTGTTAGCATCATGGTATGCACATATATAAATCTATTCCGAAATCGCACATATATTTTAAGATAAATAGCAGAAAATATATTTAAGAGAGAAGCTATTAAAAGGTCTGGACTCGTCTCGTAACATCCCCCAGTCGAGATACACCCTCACCAATAGAGAGCGAGCCCGGTTGCGAGGACATCAGGTGTTTTTCAGCCCACACCCTACCACCCTATGTGTAAGGAGTAGATGTAGAAACTAAATTATTTTATGTAAGTATACAATGTTTCATTACAATATTGTATATAGATAGCAATTTTAGTAAACCCTTCACAATAATAAAATTTCCTCAAAAACTAGGACACTGAGAAATGTTGTCTTGATTTTGATAGGGAGTTAAAGTGTCAATGCCAGCAACTACTTTAATGTCATTTGAAAGCTTTTATGAATTTTTGCTTCATTCTTACTAGTTATTATGTCAGAGTATAGGATACTATGATAGTAACACAATTATCCATTCATACTGTTGCTAGTCAGTTTGAGTTGATCGTTATATTAACATAGGTTTTATACTCGCTAGACATGAAACTATATTATATAAACAAATTATATTTTTGACACCTTCAATAACATTGATTGATTGAGTAAAAAAGATGAGAAATTATTTGGAGGGCATCGTCGACTATAGGTGAAATAAATAAATATTATTTTACGTCCTAATCGTGTCCATCAGTTAATAAAGTGTCTTTTTAATTGATGTAATTTTTAATCATTATTATAATTATTGAAATTAAGATGTATATATTTTAAAACTTTAATAAAAATATAAACGGCTGATTTATTGCTGTAAAGTATTTTTTTCTAATCGATAAACTTTTGTTTTGAAAATATGATATAATCATTAAAATTATTTTCAGTGCCAGCTTATATAATGTTTTCAGTAAAAGTAACAAAAATGACAACAGATAAATGTTGTAGGAAATAGGAATTAGGTTGACAACTGCATAGAAATTAGGGTGAAGAGGTATTGTTTGATAAATAATGCTTTTTTTTAGTTTGTTTTGAAAAAAATTATAATGGAGGAGCACAACTAATTTTGTAAAAAGGTCTTTCCAATGTCGAGCAGAGGAAATCGCAGATTATAGTGTATATACTGATGCGTTAATATATGGTACAAAGGATCTTACGGAAAAAATGTGAAGTATCAAGCATGAAAGAAGGTGAAATGAAAACATCATAAACGAATGCATGGATGAAATTAAGTATTTAAATAAGACGAAGAAAGGAGTGTTAAGATGGTTTGTACAAGTGAAGAGAATCAATAAAGAAAGATTGACTAAGCGAGTAAAAAAGTCTGAAATGAAAATGTGACTGGATCAAGTGAACCAGATTTGAATGAGTAGCGAGAAGTTTTAATGAAGGAACATTGTGTGTGACTAGATATATGATTTTTGTTTATTTATTACTTATTTTAACAGTTAATTGTATAACAATTTGGCAGGCTCATTATCCTTGCTATGTAAATTGTCCTTTTTGTTCTCATTATTGTTATGACTTGGATAGAAAATTGAGTATAAGGATAGAAATATATAGAGATCTGTTGTCTCTGACTATTCCACACAGGACACGGCGTGATGATATATATGTATACGTATACTGAGGGCAGTTTGGATTGCTCAACACATAAGGTTGACAGAAATTCGATTATTCTACGTTGTCATATTTTAAGCCTTTGGAGTATAACACTGAATTCGGAAATAAGTTCACAGTTTTTTTTAACATTTCCAAATTTCAAACGAAGAAATCATTACGATTGAAAACTTTTAATAATTGCACAATTTAAATAAGTACAATTAAATATCAAATTAAATACCGTAACAAATTTTCATAAAATTTATGTTCTTAATGATGAAATGGGTTTATCGATGAAGTTTTGACATGAAGCCCTTCAAAATGAAGTGAAAGTGTGTCGCAGAAATTGAATTAAAGCCTTTGACACGAGTATTTTTATTTGACATGTATTATTTTTTTCGTAAACGTTATATTTGAACTCAAATTAATACAAATGTTTAAAATCATTAATAGTCCACTACAGAGGTTCTCAGTTAGTGTTCCGCGAAAGTCTAGGGGTTGCGTCGATACAATTTGGGGTTCAGCGATAAGATTAGTTTTCGACCTTCTAATTTACAGTTTAAAATATGAATGAAAAATGTGTTTAACCTTTCTGTACATGAAAAAAAATTCAGCATATTATGACGTAAAACAAAATATATTGTACAATGTACCGATATTAGAATTCAGCTGTACATAATAAAACCAAATTTAGAAAATATGTCGCAATAACAGAAGAAATTTAATCATTTACATATTTATTTACTTTGAATAAATAATTCATGCAGAATTTCTTAGTCTCGATTTCTCCAGGACATTATGTTCCAGCATGCCAGTCTAGTAAGGTTTGTTTTTCGAATCGTAGTCCTTTTCCTAGCTTCGGTCGTTACCTTTTTCATTACCTTGTCCTAGGCTGTGTGAGTAGGTCTGTGAGCGTATGGATGTTATTGTTATCATGGGCAGGTTGCTGGCGTTACTCATGATCCTCCTCCTTTTTCATCCGGGCATGGGACCAGCAATGACGGAGTTCTTGGCTGGCAGTCGATGTCACAAGAGAGAAACAATGATGCAGGACCATCAGAGGCCTACAGGCCAAAAATAAGAAGAATAAATAATACTAGCTTTTCCAGTATTATCGTATTTTTAATTCATTATTTTTTATATATTTGCTGTCAGCTTTTTATTATTAATCATTGATGACTTCCGTGGCCTAGTTGGCCAAATACTTAACTTCCACCCGGAGGTTTAGGGTTCGATTCCTAATTGTTCCAAAAAAACGATAAAAAAAGGGTCCCAGTTTAGTAAAAGAATTCGTCTAGTAACAATATCCACACGTGCCGAATATATGCCCGAGTGTTAAACGAGTATGTCTCCACGTGCGATATAGTGTTACCATAACGTGTGTGCCTACTCCAGTGGTTCTAATGCCAAAAGCTCAACCACTAGGACCGAAGGAAATATTGTCTCCCGGCTATGCTCTTCAATATGTCTCAATCACAAATTCAGACAAGTTGATGGGTACCGTACGAAAAAAAAACAAATTTTTCATCAGAATTTTTTTTCATGATAGTATTATTTTTATATCAAGATAGAAGGGTTTCCACGATTAAAGTATGTTGGGAACCGCTACTCTAGTGTAACCATATGCAAAGTAGAGTATTTCATTCATCGATAAAGCATTACACAGTATTTGCATATTATTATAAAAAAACTGTGTCACTTTTTCGTAATAACGTAGGGAGACTGACGTTTTGATTAAAACAATTTAAATAAGTTATTGGTGTCTTAGCGAATGGTGGGGATTTTTTCAATAGATATTTAAACCCTGATATTCTGTTCATAATCACAGTTTGTTCACATACGAACAGTCTTCGTAGAAATGGCTTTCAAAGTACGATACATATATTTTCATTTAATTTATTGTGATTATTGTGTAGGAAATCGATTTTCACGAAAAAAAGGGGAAAAATACGATTTTTTATTTTGTCGTACAGTAGAAATACTACTGACAGTGAAAAATGAAAGTGAATCATTGTTTCTGCAGTGCGCTCAATTCGTTTGGAAGATCAAGTCCAATGATTACTACTGCTCTGTAAAGAGTATAACAAATAAGAAGGAGATTTTGTCGTGTAATTAAAGCGTTGATTTCCTTTCTGAAAAGTTGTTTTGAATTCTGTTTAGAGCTGTTCGCTCAGTAAAGTGGATTAAGTGTTTTCATTCTCTTTTTCCTTTTTAAGGCTCTCCATTTTTTTTTTCAATTTATAGTTATTTATAAATTTTCACAGTCGTAGGAGAGTGCTCTATGATTTTTCATCGAAGCTTTTTAAACCCTTTTACCGTGTTACGTGGTTGTACTAAAATATTTTTCATACATCAGCTCTTTTTGAAATATTGACAGTAATAAAAATTGTTTTTATTTTTTAATCATTCAATGATACTAGTTGCAGCCCGTGAAATATTCACGGAAGTAAAACAAATTATATATTTTTGAAATACCGAATGGAGTAAGATCAGCTTAAAGTTTTTTGGGTTCATTAATGTTTAAAGTTTAAAATAAAAAAGGTACATCTTGATTGATGAATTATAAATTCTCAAAAATCTCTTTATACACGATGTTTTGTGTATAAACATTACTGTTCAATTTAAATCGTTGATAAAGTTTTCCTTGAAGACTGGTTTCAGATATATTGACTTGAATGTTTTCGCGTTTTTGGCATATTGAAAAAGCCACATATAATTGTCTGCATTAAAAAAAAGAGCATAAGATAAATAAACACAAATAATTATAAGGTTCAATATAATAGGAAATAAATAAATTATTTAATGAATTTCAATTCAAAATAAATTGGCATCGTCCCCTTTTAAAGTGGTTCAATCTGCTTCGAAGTAGTAAACACAAGTAGTAATAAGGTTCAATATAATAGGAAATAAATAAATTATTTAATGAATTACAATTCAAAATAGATTGGCATCGTCCCCTATTACACCGGTTCGTTCAGTATAATTTCAACCTGTTTCGAAGTATTCCTCTCTCGCTCTCTTGTATTCAAAATTCAATTCTCGTATTCTTTCTTTGGCGACAACCGTATGGGTTTTGACCTATTTATTCAGTGATATTAACCTTGAGCAACGATACTTGAAACGGGTTACAAAATGACCAAAATAAAATAATCATTTGTTAAAATATTGGTCGGACTAAGCAATTTTTTTTTCTTGTAAAATATATAAAAAAAGTATTTAACTATCCTTTTTTGGTATCCGCTTGTTTGCCAATATTTAAACGGCCATTGTTTATATATTTTTGGAAAATTATAATTATTTTATAAAGTTTGGTGCGAAATCTCTAATACCTTAACGATAATACAGATAATATTTTAAATAACTGTTAGAAATATTTTGAATAAAAAAAAATATTAATATGAATATCCATGGATTATCGATGTTTTAATACACATAATTTTCGTATTAAATGTGTACACTTATATTAAAATAGCATATAGTAACTGGTGCTTTATCCTGATAATTTTCTATTTTTCATTTTTGTTTTTAAGTAGTAAAACACAAAATAAAGAATATACAAGTCGCGGGTGCCTTATTTTTATACATTTTCAGAATCTGTCATAAAAAAATAACACAAAAATACCATTATCTTAATGCATTTTTTTTTGTAACTAATATTAATATTTTTTCAGTTGCTGACTTTTGCCTGCATGCTGGCCGTGGTTCACGCTCAGTTAGGTCACTACTCCTCTCCTCAGTTGTCCTACTCCCACAGTCCAGTTCAGGTCCACCAGTATGTTGCCCCTAAGGTAGTCGTGCCAGTAGCTAAGGTCGCCCACTACGAGCACGAGGAAGAGCATGGACCTGCCGAATATAGCTTTGAGTACTCCGTCCATGACGAGCACACCGGAGACATCAAGAGCCAAAAGGAGACTCGTCATGGAGACCAAGTTGTGGGAGAATATTCTCTGGTGGAACCCGATGGTAGTCTCCGTGTAGTCAAATATACTGCTGATCACCATTCTGGATTTAACGCTGTCGTCCACCGTGAACCTGGAAAGCATCCCGTTCAAGTAAAGCCTGTGTTGGTTAAGCCTGTGGTCAAAGTTGCTACTCCTTTGCTTGTTCCAGTCCACCACGCCCCAGTTCAACATTCCTACTACCACCATTAATTGACTTATGCATTGACACCCTGTGACTGGATTTTTATGTAGTTTTTAGTAGTTATTAATGTTAATAAATTGTTCATCAGTGAAATTTCTTGTTTTTTTTACTTCGACTTATATTTTTATCAAATTTATAAACTCCACTCAGCCATAGATCAGTTCAACTTCGGACCGATTGGCTACTCCAAACTAGTGGCGTCGAAAGATAGTTTCACTGCATTTGACGCCACTAGATCGTACCAATTGGCTACTTCGATCTGGTGGCGTCAAAAGATAGTTCCACTGCATTTGACGCCACTAGATCGGACCGATTGGCTACTCCAATCTAGTGGCGTCAAAAGATAGTTCCACTGCATTTGAAATTTTCTCTGAAAGTACTGGCAACTTGCTTAGCTGTTTGAACTCCAGGCCACTTCATAAGAATATTTACTGTGCTGCGAGTCATTTTTCTTAACCCGTGATGTCGGACCTTACGTCCGTCATCACTACTATTTTTGTCGCAATCAGGTGTGTCGCCAACAAAGAAGAAGTTCATTTGGCCAGTTCCTTCTTCGTCACTACGTGACAAAAAAGAAAGATTTCAATCTTCCAGTGTAGATCGCGCTGGAAGGGGCCTTATTTTATCTCCAATCAAACTGAACTGTTTTTTTTATTTATTATACTCATTTAGGATATTTATTTTGTTAATTATAATCATCCAAGGCAAAATAGAAGCCCGAAGAGGTGTTGGCAGGAGGCAAATCTCCTGGCTCCTCAATATACGTGATTGGACTGGCATAAGGGGCGTTGGAGATCTTTTTCGGGCTGCCAGGGACAAAGATATCTACTCTCAAGTGATATTCAACATTGGAGAGACCTGACATGACACTTAGACGAAGAAGAATTATAATCATGTTTGTTACAAAGCAGATATGTTATAAAGCAAATGTGGTAAAATTCATGACTTAAACAGAGTTTATTTGATGTTATATTAAAATGTCTGGGTCGTTTTTTTATGACTCTTTCTCTTTCTGAAAAAAAGAAGGAAGCTCTATTGGGAGTATCTATAAAGTTATTCACCTGATGTCTACAGCTGACCAGCCTTTTAGTAGAGGAGGCTGACTGGGGAAAGATTAGAACTACCCTGAATAGAAGTATCGATCGCAGAAAACAGAGAGGATTGGAAGAAAATCGTCTCAGTATTGAAGCAACGCTTTGTTCAGGATTATGGTAACGAAAATGAATACGCTAATAATCGTATAGGAAAGTATCTTTAATACCCTGGAAACGGTGATGAGTCATTTAAGAGAAGCGTATTCCGATACAATGTGTTTGTGAATTAAAATATATCTGATTCAGAGGAATATTGGCGATAGAAAACAAGAACAAAATCGCTCTTTATCCAATAGCAACTGTTCGGATATCTCAATATAGTACATATTATAGAAATAAATAATTATTTGAAAGAAAATAGATTTGAACTTTTATTTGCCGTAAAAATTATACAAAACGATAAATAAAGAAATGTGAGTAAAAATTATACATATTTACACCATCACGCTATTTCCCTGCCGGGATAGGCAGACTGGACAGATTGCCAAATTTTCCTATCTCAACACATACACACACATCCTTAGCCTCTTCTATATCCATACTATTTCTTATACAAAGTATACGGATGACGAAGAGGCGAACGATAATTAATAACCAAAGAACGCACACAAAAATATCCCCTTTTTATAATATTTCCTTTGGATCAATATATCACACATTCACTTTCCATGAAACATAACACCAGTAAGAACTCAAACATTAATCTGTAACAAAAAGCAATTCTTCCACTTTGATGTCCTCCGTTGCCTAATTTCTAAGACACCTGTCTTCCAAAACGAGGTTGCAGGTTCGTTTCCCAGTGAAAACCATTTTTTATACTTTATGCATCTTTTATATCGTTCTGCTTGCTTGAAATGTATCGCCTTATAGTAGGTTGCAGCTCGCTACGTTATCCTGAATACAGTGAAAGTGTAATACAATAAAGAAAGAGCCTCAGGATAGGAAGTAAAAACACATGCCGCGTTGAATATGAAAATGATTTCAAGTATTCGAATATATGATAATGTCTACTAAGTTAAATATTATATTAAATGTATTGTTTGATATTCTTGAGTTCTAAACCCATTTACTATTTATAAATCCAGAAAACTACTTTTTGTACATATTTTGAAATCCAACCTTTTAATATATTTCTGGCCTCAGGAGTGCAGTTCTGATTTTACCTCATTCAAACAACACACCAACCATCATAGGTCACTAAAAACGTTGAACACTTAAATTCATATAATACACAGAATAAGAAGCAAATTACGTCAAAAGTAAAAAAGAATTTATGACCTTCGTATGGTCCATGAAAAGAGGAGAAATTGCAGAAGTAATAGAGCATTCAAAGTCAGTCCATTAACTGCATAACCAAACATTCATATCGATTATATAAATGTATATGAAACTTCATTCAATTAATTGTTTTGGATCTTTTTTTGAAGTATTTTTTACAAAGCTTCAAACTTTATAAATATCGAAAAGATTTGAGAATAAAATAAAATTGTAAGGTTAAATGTTTTTTTAACAAGCATTGATCATTGTAAATAATCAAAGGATTTGAAAATCAAAGTGTAAAGCACAAAGTTTTATTACGAAGGTTGAACCTTTACATATATTCAAAGGTTTGAGAATCAAATAAAATTGTAAAACGTAGTTTATTACAATGTTTCAAGCATAAAAAAATATTCCAAGTATTTGAGATTCAAAAGAAATTGTAAAGCAATTCCTTCGATATATGTGATCATAACACTTTTACGAGACCTCAGTCTTGGCTGTGGAGGTATTTTTCCATACATAAGGTGTTTGGGATTAATAAGTTGATTGTGTGATCCCAGTTTATTGTATGAAGCTTCAAACACATATTCAAACAATTTGAGAATCAAGTAAAATTGTTAAGTACAAAATATCGAGGTTGGGTAATACTTATACGAGTATTATGTTTTTCACATATTAGTCACTGCATTATTGAAAGTTATCTACAGAGACTGGTTGGATATTGTTGACCATGCGCTATGTGAGTATGGTTTTGTTGTATGGCCAAATTTTGATAAAATTAATGCTGTTCTCCGTCCAATGAAATTTACTACTCTTCTTACAATAAATCAATCTATATGTTGTTTATAGTTAAGGCATTAACGTTATGGAGGTTTAAAGACATTGTAATTTATTTTTATCAAACACTGTTTATTCCACTTTTTTTGTGACGGTATAACCCTACCGGTTTCAAGGCTTTCACCTCATCTTCAGAGGAGCGCAAAAGTCACGCAAAATCTTGTTTGCGCTCCCTTGAAGATGAGATGAAAGCTTTGAAACCGGTAGGGTTATACCGTCACAAAAAAAGTGGAATAAACAGTGTTTGATAAAAATAAATTACAAATCAATCTATCTAGAAAAAAATATATAAAAAGTTGACACTCAACTAAAATAAAATCAAATCATACTTAGTGTTTTTTTATGATTCAAGATACCTCTTCAAGAGTCAAGATATCTTTTTATTAAATATTACATTTCATCAAAGTTTTTATTTTAACTTAGTGGAACTCAATATTAGAAAAAGAAATAACGTTGTTATTCCACTAATTACACTAATCCTCGCAACACGTATTTCTACCTTCCATCTCGAGAATGTCTTGAGACGGAATAATCCGGATTTGTTACACTAGTAATATTTAGGTAAGACTGGTGTCATGTTTTATCGGCGTGTTTGTGGCCTATTGACCTAAATGATTTTTTTAAGTGTTCAACTAGACTTTAAAAAAAGTTTTATTCTATATGCATTAATTATTTGATACAAAGAACTCTTTTAACTTGGAGTCGACGACAATTGTCAACTTCTATAGATCATTTTTACTCAGGTAATTATATTAAAGCAATAGGTTTTATAATTATACACATTGAAAATATCATTTATCACTTTTTTTTACTGTAATATTAAAGGTAAATAGATAGGTATCAATCTATATATGTATTTCATAGAATAATGCTCTAAAATTGATGTACATAAACTATTTTTATATTAAATTTAATAAAGGAAATCGACAACAGCGTAATTATACTCGATAAATTATATTTATATCGAACTAGGGATGGGGGTAATATTTTGGTTTTCGCACAAAAGCGGATGTACCTTTCGAGGCTGCCCTGATGGTACAAGCCTTCCCATTGTCACAGATGTACCTTATTAAAAGTACATAATGTGTAATAAGATCTAGAGCTTGTCAAGATTTTTTCCCATGACCACGGATTCTAGTTAGCTGTCAAATATATCGTATCAATTAGTATTTGTTACGTGGACCATTTATCTGTTCACTAGGCTTTGCGATTTGCATACTGTTACAAAAAAAAGTGTCACATTTTCATAACACTTTGGGGTGACTGACGTTTCACAAAAAAACTAAAGTAATTTGATTGTATGCATACTCATATCTGTCTGCAGATAGTGGGGAAATATATCGTGTATTTAAACCCAGAGATTAGATTCACAATCACAGTCTGTAGTCATTCGAACAGTGCAACAGTTTTTATCAAAATGGTTTTCAAAGTACGTTTGGTTTATTTATTTTTTACTTTTTTTATCCATTTGGTTTCCTTTTACTTTATGTATCAAAGAGTGATTAAATCGGGGTTGAAATATAGTTTTTAAAAATCACGTCCTACATTTAATATCATCATCATCATTGTCTACCAGGATCGATCCACTGCTGGATGAAGGTCTCCCCAAGTTGACTTCAAATAGTTCGGTTTTTTGCTCGTTGATGCCATGTGATGCTGCCATGCTTCCTGATTTCATCTATCCAGCGTACCTTCGGTCTTCTTCTGGACCTCTTTATGCCTCTTGGGTACCATTGGATTATTTCGGATGTCCATCGGGAGTCTGACATTCTGGCTACGTGTCCGGACTTTGACATTCTGGCTTCGTGACTACATTTTATATAATGTACAATAATATATATAACGACCTTTGTGTATTCTAAGACGGGTTCGATTTCAGCTGTTTACATTTTTTAAAGTACTCAGTTTGGTTTTAACTTTATTCCTATTCAACATGCTTCAGAGTTCAGCTCCTTTTGACACCCAACAAAAATCCCAGTAATAGATCTCGTCTGGTAACAATACTAACACACGTTGAATAAGTATGCTAGAGTTGTTGCCTCTTTACTTGCCATAGTGTTAATATAACGTGCAATGACGAACCGCGATTTCTCTACCTTTTTTTTTTATATTTATAAGTAATCTACCCTGGAAGTGAAATCAAAAAAAAATTATTATTGTGTCGTTTTTTGTTAAACTTCAGAAATAAGCTTTTTTCCAATGTTTAAATTATTATTTTTCAAGCTGGGTATAAAACAATCTGATTTGTTTTAATGTATTCATCAAATATTGAAATATTTATTTCGAAAAAGTAACTGTATTGACGATGGATTTACAAAGTTCTTATAAAAAAATTAATTCATTTCTGATAAAAAAGAAAATGTTAAATATTTCTGATAATAATTTTTAAAGGCACAAAATATTTAAAGGCACAATGATACAAAATATTAATATACGTATTTCAAATCATAAAATAATTGTATTGTTTTAAATTTTCGTTGTATACAGTACAACTTGGCGGGCTCATTAACATGTGGCAATATCTTTCGACCAACCAGAAAGATGTTAAAGTGGCCTTAAGTGAAAACCAACTGGAACATACTTTTTGAAAAAAACTTGGGATCCAGCGAGATCTAGACCCACATCCTCCAGGCTGGGTTACAGGCATCTTATCAACTTGGACACGGAGGTCGTCAAAAATAATCGAATCACGTAAAAAATGTTTAACACCCAGTCTACTGCATTAGCGCATTCTCGCCATATAAATAAATAAATAAATAAATAAAAGGTTTATTGATAGCAACATAGTATGTACAGATTATATTTAAATAACACTTCTAAAACACATAAATTGCAGATAATACATTAAATACAGAAGCTATCAAAAGGTCAGGGCTCATCTAATAGAATCCCCTCTGCCAAGATACACCCCACCAATATAGGGCAGACCCAGCCACAGGGACACCAGATGTTTTTCAGCCCACACCCTTGAACACGTAGAACAAGAATATATAAAAAAAATAAACACAGAAAATAAAAAAATGACAAAAAAAAAAATTCAAGAGAGAAGACATTAAAAGGTCCGGGCTCATCCCACAAACATTCCCCCGGCCGAGATACACCCCACCAATGTAGGGCGAGCCCAACCGCAAGGGCATCAGGGGGCTTCCATCCCACACCCCCGCATATCTAGATTAAATAATAAATGGGTGGTTAATGGGTTTCTCAGTGGTTAATGGGTCTCTTGTTTGCTTTTCTTTTCTTATTTTCTTTCTTTTCTCTCTTTTCGCTGGTGGTGAATCGAGGATTGTGCATACGTGTTTGTGCGTCATTTCCTCATTAATTATTTTAAAACTGTTTATCTATTTCAATGTATTACTGCCTAACTATTTCAATGTTGTCTCAACTATCTTACTTCTCAATTGTCATTATGTAAAATTTGGACTCCTTTGAGGCTTTTATCTTCTTTTTTTTTCTCGTTCTTGCTGACAGTTAACCTGAGGTGGTATATGTGGGTTTACTTTTTATTTTGTTTTCTGCCATACGTTTTTGTTTTTTTTTTCTTTTTTATTATATTTATTCTTTAATCTAGATATGCGGGGGTGTGGGATGGAAGCCCCCTGATGCCCTTGCGGTCGGGCTCGCCCTACATTGGTGGGGTGTATCTCGGCCGTGGGAATGTTTCTGGGATGAGCCCGGACCTTTTGGTGTATTCTCTCTTGAATGTATTTTTTTCTTTTTGTCTTTTTTGTCATCTACTATATTTATTTTCTGTGTTTATTTTTTTGTATATATTCCTGTTTCTACGTGTTTAAGGGTGTGGGCTGAAAAACATCTGGTGTCCCCGTGGCTGGGTTCGCTCTATATTGGTGGGGTGTATTTGGGCCGAGGGGATGCTATTAGATGAGCCCAGACCTTTTGACAGCTTCTGTGTTCGATGTATTGTCTGCAATTTATGTGTTTTAGAAGTGTTATTCAGGTGTGATCTTGTACATACTATGTTGCTGTCAATAAACCTAATATTTATTTTATTTATTTATTTATTTAAATAGAAAAATACAAAAACGTATGGCAGAAAACAATATAAAAAGTATATCTCTTCAACACAGTGTATAATATCTCCCATAAGATGATTGTATCATTTTAGCTTCACTGTAATTGTTAACATGTATGTTATTATGGCTTATAGGTAAATATAATAAAAACGATAATTTATATGGCGCCGTTAAAAGACTTTACTCAAAGGCGCTCCAGATCGGCCATCGAACCTACTATTACTGACGCATTAAAAATATTACAATATAAATATAAATACGTTGAATATAATAATAGCAAGGTAATGGCTGCGGTCATAAGATCAGGTATTTTGCCACATCTGCATATGTTTAGAAAACATATTTGTTAAGAAAACTGTAGAAAACTTAATAAGGGACGAATAACTATAAAGAAACATTTGTAGATCTTCCGATATGTGATACTAACATATCCGACTTTCGGTTCAGTGTAGTGTATGTGTGTAGTGATCATATATTATACAATTATTAATTTAGATATGACCCTAAAAAATATTGTCTTCTAGTGCTTTATAAAGCTGCACTTGCCATCAATAGTATGTAACAGCTGCGTATACTATTGTCTTCTAGTGCTATGTAAAGCTGCACATGCCACCAATATTATGTACCAGATGCGTATAATTAAGTTGGACCGGTCACGCACTCGATACAACTTAGGTTGCAACTCTACGTTATTTATCCAATGGTACTGAATGACTAAGATAACAAGGTCATCTACAGAGCTTGAACTGTCCTGGAACGACTCATTATATTCTCCTTATAAAGGGTCTTTCAAATTCGTTTTTTTAATTCTTGAATAAAACACACAATTTGCTTTGATTTCACAAAAACCTTTTTATTGGTTATTGAAGTATAATGTATGAAATTTAAACACAAAAAACAATATCTGCCAAATGTCCACATCTTGCAGCTCCACAGATGTCGACTCTTTTGTCAAAAATGTCGATGACATTTTGGCATTATTGCGGTTCTAACTTACCAATAACGCAAATAATTTTGTGTTTCAATTCAGGTATTGGTTTTTTATAGACCTGGGGGCTTTTCACGTTACCCCAGAGAAAATAGTCCAACGGTGTCTGATCACATGATCTTGGTGGTCAATTAACATCACCGTTTCCGGAAATTACAAAAGATAAAATATTTCTACAATTTGAACGCGTTCTTGTATTGTATGATATACAACTCCATTTTTATAAATGTCATACATTACACTTTTCAAATGTCACAAAACCCAGACAAGTTCGCATCGCCATCTGTGTTTTATCCAAGAATTGAAAACACCGCTCAATTTAAAAGACCCCTGATATGGAAAGGTGAAGGTTTTCCCCCTAAGAATATGCCGCCAATACGCATACTCATATAATGACACAACCAAGATGAAATTAAACCAACACTATCGAAACAGAATTACTTTTTATATAATTGAAAATTGAATTAATATAGTCGTATAGTTAAAAAAATCTCGAAATACTCGTAGATAGTTGACTATAATCATTTCAAAATATTTTTTTCCAGTTGGTGACTCTTGCCTGCATTCTGGCTGCAGCTCACGCCCAGTTGGGCCACTACTCCTCCCCTCAGGTGTCCTACTCTCACAGTCCAGTGCAGGTCCATCAGTATGTCGCCCCCAAAGTAGTCGTCCCTGTGGCCAAGGTTGCCCACTACGAGCACGAGGAGGAGCACGGACCAGCTGAGTACAGCTTCGAGTACTCCGTCCATGACGAGCACACCGGAGACATCAAGACCCAGAAGGAGACCCGTCATGGAGATCAGGTGGAGGGAGAGTACTCCCTCGTGGAGCCCGATGGCAGCCACCGCGTTGTTCACTACACCGCTGACCATCATTCTGGTTTCAATGCCGTTGTACACCGTGAGCCTGGAGCGCATCCAGTCCATGTCAAGCCAGTTCTTATCAAACCCGTGGTGAAGGTCGCTACTCCTGTGATAGTTCCAGTACATCACGCCCCAGTTCATCATTCCTACTACCACCATTAAGCCCTCCTCGATGACCGATTGAAGATTGAATTGTTTAGTTTTAAGTAGTTATTTTAATAAATTATTTGCTTATAATCTTTGTTTAATATTTATTATTCCTTGATATTCAATACCTCGAAATGAATGTCTAATGAGATCTGAAGATCGGTCTTTTGACCTTATTAAAAAAACAGATGGCCCATAAGCAATAAGCCAATAATTTATTGCATTATTTTGTCACCGATTGGTTAATAATTTTGGTAAATGTCCTGTCAAATAATATTTTCAATTGCATCTTTCATTCCAGCAACATTGTTACTTTTGATAAAATTTTCGTAGATCAACATTTTTTTCGGATATTAGTTTTCTTTCTTTTCTTCAAATACATTGGACGAAAGTCTTCAGTTGTAGTAAATATTTTGAATATACTCGTAAGTGTAATTTATTTTTATCAAACACTGTTTATTCCACTTTTTTGTGACGGTATAACCCTACCGGTTTCAAGGCTTTCACCTCATCTTCAGGGGAGCGCAAACAAGACTAAATGCTGTTCGAACTGGTACCGGTATACACGCTTCAACGGTTGGAGGCTGAGGGGTGAGGAGGAACTGGACAATTTCGGCCAAGAGCGGAGAGTTTTTGGGAAATAATTGTTCAACCTCCACAACGTTAATGCCATAACTATAAACAACATACTCGTAAGTATTTATCAAAAAAAAAATTTAAGAAATAAAACATTTTAATGGACAATTCAATTTTAATGGACAATTTTACATAGATTAGAAAACAAACTCTCGTTAAGGGCGCTTAACTCGAGACTCTAATCCATTATTATCGAACAAATCAGGTCTGGCAGCTATATCAGCGTCCAATCGAATCATGCGTAACATTTTTCTTGTGTACAGTATAACCCTGCAGAATCAGTATCATCTGAAATTACTATCAGCACAACCCTGCGGAATCTTTTGCAATCAACCAGAAAGAGGTTTATGATGACTTTAGGGAAAACCAGACTGAAAACATTTTTTTAAATCTGGGCTCTAGCGGGAATCGAACCCATAACCTCCGGGTCGGAAAGAAGACATCACACCAACCAGACCACGGAGGTCGTCCCCATAATAGACCGGATTATATAAGAGGTTGCATCCCTTGAGATAGGTCACAAGATGGATCATAAGCATCATGTGTTATCCAGATGACGCTACCATAGTAGCAGAAACAGAAGATGACCTACAACGTTTAGTATACACCAATCAGTTGAAATCAATAATATGAGCATCTCAATAAACAAAACTAAGAGTTTTACAGTATTTAAATAGTCATGAAGATATTTAGATAGTCATCTAGTCATCTTTATTAAGCCTGTTGACAACTTGTTAGGACTATATTTGTTAAATTGCATACTTCACGTCCTCGAAATTTTTAATTCGCGACATGTCATAATTTATGAAACTTGTGGTGTCGAGACCATGTGCTTGCCTTGAAAACAGGAAGATTAAAATATTATGAAATACTTGAATATTTTAAAATACTAAAGACAATAAGATAAGGGTAACTACCCTTGCAGTCAGGTACATTTTTATTCAATGACAACATTGTCACGGGGGACCGAGGTCGAGATTGGCACCCCTGCCTCGTGGTACTTCCTGGCCAGGGGGGAGCGGGCGCTAGCTGGCTCGTGCCTATTCTGTGCTGATCGTGTTGAGATACAGACGTTGGGTCCGACACTGCTCTCCCTCATATATCACAGAACTCCAGGACGCCATTTTGATTACGGGTGAATATTTCCTCCTATTTTTAATGTGAATTTTGTCCGCACATTTTAACCATCGCTCAAGTTTACCTCTAAATTGTTATTGGAATCTCCCTTGCTAAATACAACACAGTTTTATATTTGTTGCCAATTTTAAAACTTTTTTTCTAGACATTCGTCTAGTTTTTTTTATATAATTTTTTTCTTTTTTCTTTTTTTTACAATACAATAAACTGTTTCATTACAAATTGTTCTTGTTTAATTGTGTCGCCTGTCCCAGCGAGAAACTAGAGAGACTCATTCAGAGTTAAGAGAACCCAACAATACCCCAGAGACCTAAAGAGTACTTGTCTCGTTAAGAAGCCGACTGACCTGTCCGGCCCTGTCACCTTGGTAAGATTGATATTTGGTGAATTGATTTATGTAATCAATTGTGTACATAAAATTCTTGTTTCTTAAATTTAGCAAAAAGGCGTGACATAATTGGCGCCCAACGTGGGGCAGAAAACTCTGGATCTCTTGATATCTCGCTAGACAAGGCTTTTATTTATAATTTGTTTGTTTTAAATAATAATTTATTTTCAGAAAAGTGTTTTTATATGTATTTTTTTGTGTACGACCGTTTGTTTTCTCTATTTTTTGTTCCCACGTGTTTGCAAATTTGAACCACGTGTCTCCCGCGTTTGTTTTCGCTGTTCGCGACCACGCGGCCATCTTGTTGTCGCGTGCATACAGGCTCCGAGTTGGCAAGGAGCCGTTTTCGAGTTTTTTCATTATTTGAATTGTGAATAGAATTTTACTTAATCGTGAGAAGAAAAAGAATAGATTTTCTAGCTAACGTTCGCTAAAATATTTCGTTGTCAAGAGAATGGTGTTCTGATTTATTTGAGACCAATCTCATATTAAGAGAGTTCGTGGGTAGGCAAAGCGCACGAAACGCCTATCTTTCGTGAAATAGTTCGCTGTTCAGTTGGCCCAGTCTTTCGGGTTTTCTAGCAAGGATTAATCATTTCTTGGTGCTCGGTTTGTCGAAATATGTAGAATTTCAACGGTTTAATATTACAAAGAAGTGGAAGTTTCGCTTAAGTTAGATTCCTCTTTTACTTAAAAAGATTCCGTTGGAGCAAGTTATTTTTGGTTTCGATCTTGGTTCAATGGCCGAATCATGCATTGAATAGTTTCTTCTGTAATGGATCTATAAACGATATAATTGTTTATAGAGATTGAATTACATTTTGGTCTATAGTCGTTTGTTGTTAAAATGGAGCTTTGGTCAGCCTCGTCCCTCGCGGTTGATTGTAAACACGATGTAGGAAGTTGTTGTTTGTAAATTTGAACTGCGTTGCTAGGAGAAATCTTGTTGGTTTAACAGAACGATCGAGTTAGAAGTGTTGTTTTTGTTATCAAGGTCTTGATTTGCTTCGGTTGAACTTTTGTCCTATTGTCTTATTGTTGCAATGTATCCAATTAAGGCCGAGGGAAGATCTCTTCATTCTGCTCCCCTGTTTTCAAGAAAAAAGTGCGCGGTCAGAGAATTGTAAAAAGGACTAGTGTGGTATTTCGTGGATAGTCAGGCTTAAAAAGAATTAAATTCCACGTGGATTAAGCTCCAGTTCATCTTTGAAAGGAGATGGGCTGGGCAAAGTGTTATGTGCGCCCTACTTTCGTAAGAAATATTCCAATCGCGTAAATGATCCAGTTTACGAATTTTGTTTAGGAGTAAATAATAAATTAATATCTCAGTGGTCAGTTTAGTGATTTTTGCGAATTGTGATAGATTGAAAAGGAGATAAAGGATAGGAGTTCAATGTTTAGAAAATTTAAATTATGGAATGGTCGTGCATAATGGACGGACGCCATTTTGTTTTGCGGCTGGAAATACTGTCCGATGTTTTTTTTCTTTGAGGAAATAGATTCGCATGGTATCGTGTTTTGAAACAGATTAAATAATACAGGAAGTGCGTGGTCATTGAATGACGACAAGTGTTTTGAAATCATAGAATATTCCAGTTGAATAAGAATTGGTTCCTGGCTAATTGAGATCAATCTCACCTGGAAGGAAGGTAACTTCCGTAAATGATGTTTCAATCGCGCTAGAGACCCGGTTTACGGATTTTGTTTAGGACTAAGTAATAGTTAAAATCGCAGTGTTCGGTTTGGTAATTATCAAAGTCAAAGGCAAAAGGACGAATTGCGTCGTAATTACGGATAGTTTATTTTGATAACGGTGTAGCAGGTCAGGCAGTAAATATTGTGAAAAAGACAAAGAGTGAGAACTAGAAGAGGGCTCTAGATGTGAATAGTATTGCGTCATAGTTATAATTTTTTTTTTTTCTCGTGTTAGCAGTGGCTGTTATTAAACAATATGTTGGAATAGAGAGAACTGGAATTAAGTTCCAGAAGGATTCTTATAATAGGATATTGCGAATTATTACGCGGAGCTACTGTTGTTATGGCGAGTTTGTGTAGAAAGTATTGCGTCATAATTGTTGTCGTTCGGTAATATTGGCTGTTCTTGTTGACACGGGGATTGTTAGAAAGGGCTGTTGTATCTTATTGATAATCAGTCAGTCGATGCTGAGTTTTCTTACATGCGCTGTTTTTAAACACTGAATGGAATTACGTTTTAGATAAATTCATTTGTTCTCGTATCAATGTCTTTTGATAGAGAAGTTGGAATTAAGTTCCAGAAGGGTTCTTATAATAGGATATTGCGAATTATTACGCGGAGCTACTGTTGTTATGGCGAGTTTGTGTAGAAAGTATTGCGTCATAATTGTTGTCGTTCGGTAATATTGGCTGTTCTTGTTGACACGGGGATTGTTAGAAAGGGCTGTTGTATCTTATTGATAATCAGTCAGTCGATGCTGAGTTTTCTTACATGCGCTGTTTTTAAACACTGAATGGAATTACGTTTTAGATAAATTCATTTGTTCTCGTATCAATGTCTTTTGATAGAGAAGTTGGAATTAAGTTCCAGAAGGGTTCTTATAATAGGATATTGCGAATTATTACGCGGAGCTACTGTTGTTATGGCGAGTTTGTGTAGAAAGTATTGCGTCATAATTGTTGTCGTTCGGTAATATTGGCTGTTCTTGTTGACACGGGGATTGTTAGAAAGGGCTGTTGTATCTTATGATAATCAGTCAGTCGATGCTGAGTTTTCTTACATGCGCTGTTTTTAAACACTGAATGGAATTACGTTTTAGATAAATTCATTTGTTCTCGTATCAATGTCTTTTGATAGAGAAGTTTGTTATCTGGTCTGAATTGAATTTCGGTTGGTTAGATTCCTTTGTTTCTGACAATACATCTGGATAACACGGTTGGTTTCGAAATTCGAATAGAATTTCGTTTTGGAATAAATTCTTTTGTTTTGTGTCGGTGCATTGGGTACAAAGAAGATGGCTTGTTTATCCTGGAAGTAGAAGTAAATAGACTTCCTTCAACTAGCCATAGTTCCTGTGAGATGCAACATTAACCTTCTCTGAATTAAGGTTAAAAAGGTAGTGATTGCCATGTGATCTAT
Organism: Odontocerum albicorne; assembly: GCA_949825065.1. Classification (NCBI taxonomy): domain Eukaryota; kingdom Metazoa; phylum Arthropoda; class Insecta; order Trichoptera; family Odontoceridae; genus Odontocerum; species Odontocerum albicorne. Next base: position 32,344,645 of record OX463853.1, on the reverse strand, counting down.
AGGGTTTTCCTAGAAGGGTATGGGTCGGAAGACTTTAGGATAAATTGCAGACTAGACAGGCTTATGTATAGAAACAGTTGAATCCCTTACAGAATATATTCCAAGATTAGAGAATTTAAAATCATTCTTTAGAGCCACCCTTGTCAGATAACGAATTATCACGGGTGTAAAAAGTGATAGCATAAAGATGGCGCAGAGATTGTCTGTTTCCAGTCGTGATTAGTTGAGGATTTGTGAAAACTCTGCTCAGTTTTCGAGCTAATAATTAAGGAAGATAAAAGGTCTCGCCTCGATTCCTTTTACGTAAGAGCGTGGCCGGGGTCAGTACCAGTTTGTGGTCACCCCATTTGGTCTAAAAAATATTCCTGCCGAAATGCAGAGGCTAAGGGATAAACTGTTTGCCGATCAGGGCGATCATGTATTTTGCTACCTAGATGACATCTTAATCTGCAGCGCAGATTTCGATTCACACATCGCCACCTTACGTTTGGTGTTGCGCCGGTTGAAGGAGTCCAATCTTACTATAAAATTGGCCAAGTCGGAATTTTGCAAGTCAAGCCTTAGGTACTTGGGACATATAGTGGACCGCGAAGGGTTGAGAACGGACCCTGAAAAGATTAAGGTGATGAAGGAATTCAGAGGATTCCTGGAATCCTATGGGATACGAGACCTCTTTTACAACGCGTATTATCACCCGCAAAACAATACCAGCGAGAGATATAATTCTTCAATTCTGACGTGTCTATCCATTTTGGTACAGGACAATCAACGAGATTGGTGCGAATTCTTAGGGAAGATCTGTTCCTGTTTAAACAATACTGTGAGCATAGCCACCGGTAGCACCCCTTTTTATCTGTTTCACGGATTCCATCCGGTTCCCCATGCTTCGTTCCACGACCAACTGGATTCGAATCAGATTGTCTCTTCCACGAGATCTCCTAATTATCTCCAAGGGCTAAATAGAATGGAAAAATTGTACGAGACCGTCACTGCTAAACTATTGACTGGGTTTAAGCGTAGCGCAGCTAGGTATAACCTACGCCGTAGAGAGAGACGTCTGTCCGTTGGACAGGTGGTATGGAGGAAGTCCTTTAAGCAGTCAAATGCAGGTCGTTACTTCAGCGCCAAGTTGGCACCGAGATTTATAAAGAGTATAGTTAGCAAGAAAATCTCCAATTCGGTTTACGAGCTGTCGGAGCTTAGTGGGAAAGTGGTAGGGAGATATCACGTGAAGGACATTGCAAAGGTTGACCAATGATAGTCTCGCGATCGGGTGACCGACAGAGGAGTATAGCACTCCATGTCATAAAGCTAAGTGAGAATTAGTTCGGATTCTCGTAGTCGAGACACATAAGAGGAGCATGGCCAAGTGTTAAATAGAGTATAGCCCCTTTGTTGTTGCAATAACGATAGAGTTATTTGTGTATTTTCTCCTTAGAAGCTAAGGAGCGTGGTCGAGTGACCAATATTTGGTTATAGAACTGTTTTTCGTCGTAATAGGGAGATCGTAGTCGAGTATTCTCTCTTTAGAAACTAGAAAGCGTGACCTGGAGTCAAATTATTAAATGTATCATTCTTGTCTTGTAAGAGGGAAGGAATACAGGGGTTATTCTCTTATAAAAGGACGGTAGAAGTTTAGTAGTTGCATATATACTATAAATAGACTATTGAATACAGTATAGCTTAGAATAGACTTTATGCGGTGAGTCCGTCGTCACGCGATAAGGACGCAAACATATGATATGGGTCCGGTCCTGAGCACAGCTTCTGTGCCCGGGTGGATTATAGATAAGCTGATAGTTGACAGTGTAGTGATGGGTTCGTCAGCGCCTAATTGGGAGTCATTCATGGTTAGGAAAATGGTTCTTAAAATAATTAAATTAAATATTTTGTTATAATACCTTGAAGGTATACACTGTCGATTCCTTGGTGAATGTCAGTTTAGTATGTCAAGTGACGTCACCGGTGCGAATTTATTATTGCACAAGGGTGAATGAATATGTGGGCTGGCCGTGGGCAGTCTCGTATGGATTCATTTCCATATGTTTTATGTATGGGCTGGTATTCAACCCGGTGACTTAACCAAAGAATACCTGGCGTTCAATGAACCTAAGCCTGGACCACGAGTGGCGGAATGCTGAGAGCCTAGAGTAGGATTATATGTATCTCAACGAAGGACTTAGGTCCTTCTGAAGTAAGAATTCATGTAATACATAGATGATTAGTACCGTTTGTAGAAGGTACACGTATTACATTCAGGATCAAATTGCTCTTGTGTAATGCGAGCTTAGGTATTGGGTTACCTAACAGCTGTTGTGGGTTATTTTGTGGTAATTGTTACCTTCTCATTAGATTCCCTATCGAATTACTGGCTGCAGAAGTTAGGGCATTAAGTGAAGAAATTCTTGGAAGTCTTCAGAATTTCGTATTAGGGAAGGATTGCCTTCCTAGTCGTTGTCTTATCTGATAAGAATTCGTGATGTATTCCGAACTTCTTGACGGAGAGGTGTACCCTTCCCCCGGGAGTAGCGTTCCAAAGATTGTACTGAAGATTCAGTAGAGTATCCATCGTGGATAATTGCTTTGCACAAATGCTATCGCTGGACGGTGGTCCGCAAGTTTAATAGCAGTAGAATTGTTCAGTAATGCTATGGAGTAGGTGTTGCTTTCCACCGAGTTGAATTTTGGAAAAGATTGTACAGATGGTACAGTGGAGTATCCGTTTCGGATAGTTGCACGTAGCAAGTGTTAGTTATTGGACGGGGTTCCATGATGATAATAACCGCTGATGTGTTCGGAATTTCTTGTTAGAGAGGTGTAGCATTCCACGGTGTTGAAGGGCTATAGTATTGAAGTAAGTCATCTTGTTGACGAATTGGCTCCTGTTGAGTGTGGAGTATATAATTTGAAATAAAAATGATTATTTTTTTTTGTTGTTGTGTAAAATATTATAATGTATTTTGTTCTGTCAAAGCACTCACCGAGTACGGGGTCGCATGGTAGTCTGTTAGGCAGCGCGATGAAAGGTTTATGGGAAATGTGGAGGTTGTAGTGGTGCTGCTGGGAGGAATAAGGATAAGAGTATGGTGCGTTCTCGAATGAACTTTGACAGAATTTATGTAACTGTTACGGTAATTGCCGTTCTATTTTTGTTTTGTTTTGAACTTGTGCCAAATTTATGTAACTGTTACGGTAATTGCCGTTCTATTTTTGTTTTGTTTTGAACTTGTACCGATTTTATGTAACTGTTACGGTAATTGCCGTTCTATTTTTGTTTTGTTTTGAACTTGTGACAGAATTTATGTAACTGTTACGGTAATTGCCGTTCTATTTTTGTTTTGTTTTGAACTTGTGCCAAATTTATGTAACTGTTACGGTAATTGCCGTTCTATTTTTGTTTTGTTTTGAACTTGTACCGATTTTATGTAACTGTTACGGTAATTGCCGTTGTATTGTTTGCTCTGTTTTGAGTTTTGGGATAAGAGCTCTGGTTACTGTAGTGTTGGCAGCATGCGTCATGACTGGGGGCTGCGTTTCTTGGATAGTTAAATCTCGAAACGAACCCGTGCCCTTGTGGTCGGACGTATGGTGGGTCTCGCTCGGTAAATTGAATTCCAAAGTTTGCTCTGTTTTGAGTTTTGGAATAAGAGCTCTGGTTACTGTAGTGTTGGCAGCATGCGTCATGACTGGGGGCTGCGTTTCTTGGATAGTTAAATCTCGAAACGAACCCGTGCCCTTGTGGTCGGACGTATGGTGGGTCTCGCTCGGTAAATTGAATTCCCAGTTGTTGTTGTTTATCATTGTCTCCTTACTTTGGCTCGGTGTGAATCACCGAGAGGCCCTGGGCAGCCTTAAGAGTCCGGGTTGGGGGAAGCTAGCCTCCCAACCGATAAAGGTTTTGAAGATGGCCTGAGAATACATCTGGGATGGATTGCTGTGTGTCTCCATCACGGGCCTCATGAACCCAAATTAGCGATTGCGATTACAGATGCGTTCTGTCATGCACATGTGTCGGGCTAGGGTAGCTTCGGTTCGGGGGGGTCGCGTGTCTGTTGCTCGGATCCTAGATGACCAAAGTTGTGTAAGTGGTATCACGTGATTCTTGGCTCTGTTCTGGGGGTCCGTAGACGCGTCTTGCTGTCAGCCGGGGCTACTTGCCAATTTTCTATCATGTTTTGTGTTTTTTATGTGTTCTGTCATGCACATGTTTCGGGCTAGGGTGGCTTCGGTTCGGGGGGGTCGCGTGTCTGTCGCTCGGATCCTAGATGACCAAAGTTGTGTAAGTGGTATCACGTGATTCTTGGCTCTGTTCTGGGGGTCCGTAGACGCGTCCTGCTGTCAGCCGGGGCTACTTGCCAATTTTCTATCATGTTTTGTGTTTTTTTTTTTTTTAAGGGACTAAGGCTCCACCTATACAGTTACCATTCTGTGTGGTGGTGAATTGTTACTGCAACGGTTGTCCAGACCTTGGAGTCTGAGGAAACCCAAGTTATGTGTAAAGTTCTGTGTGAACTTAAGGAGATATAAGTCCTCGAAAATGGTTCGGTGTGAACCATAGGATATTTGTTATTCAATGTATAAAGTTCTGTCTGAACTTAAGGAGATATAAGTCCTCGAAAATGGTTCGGTGTGAACCATAGGATATTTGCTATTCAATGTATAAAGTTCTGTCTGAACTTAAGGAGATATAAGTCCTCGAAAATGGTTCGGTGGGAACCATAGGATATTTGTTATTCAATGTATAAAGTTCTGTCTGAACTTAAGGAGTTACAAGTCCTCGAAAGTGGCTCTGTGTGAACCATAGGATATTTGTAATTTGACGTATAAGGTTCTGTGTGAACCTCTTGAAATTTTTAAATGATAGATATTGGCAATTGCGAAATTTATTGTTATCATTGTTGTTATCACTACGCCCGGTAGTGGCCGGAAGTTTGGACCGTCTTGTGCTGTGTGCCAGGGGCGGTCGTATTGTGGAAAGCGCCCGTGATATGGGGCCGCTTTAAAATTTATCGGTTCCCGACTGTGCAGTATAGGGAAGGGCGAGGAAAGGAATGTGTTGTAAAGTGTTGTCTTTGGTGTATCAAGGGAGGTGGGATTCTAATTTTGTGTTGAGCCATGTGGGTGGTTGGTTGGACGGAATCCACATTGAAAGGGGAGAATTTCAGGAATCACCTTTGAAGATAATCCACATTGAAAGGGGAGAATTTCAGGAATCACCTTTGAAGAGCAGCTGGTTCATAGGTTGGCCCGTGACCTACAGTGAACCCACTAAAGTCAGCCTTTGGGAGAAGACTGCAGATTTGTTTTATTATTTTGGTTAAGCTGTGTCCATTTCTCAGAATATTGTAATGAGAGAATGGCTTAACTGATTTGTTTCCCTCTTGGTCAACATTTGATTGTTAGTTGACCTTGCAGTTTAATATTTTATTAATTATATTACCCGATTGTATAGTATTATTTTAATTTCTTGTTGTGTGATTTGATTTTAATAATATTGTATCGATTTCCTGTAATCGTGTACCATTGTGCATTGTTTTGTTTTGTATCAATTCTTGTAATCTTGTACCTTTGTGTATTTTTTTTTTGTGTAAGGAGTTGGGAAGGATTGTTTCCCGCTCCTGTGTAACCGGCTATGTGTTGAAGTTAAATTGTTTAGGAGCCTAGTTAAGGAAAGGTTTACGTGGTTCCCTTCCTCGTGGTCGGTCTTACACCAATTAAGACTACACCTATGGCAAATGCTGACTAGAGATAAATCGGCCACGAAACCGTATCCGGTGAGGGGTACATACACCCCTCGCTCCTTAGAAACATCCCTCGGACTGATGCGTCTGTGATATACGGAGGATATTTTTTTTTTTTTTGTTTGTTTTTTTTTTGTTCTTTCAATAACTTAGGGTGGGGTGTTAGGACTATATTTGTTAAATTGCATACTTCACGTCCTCGAAATTTTTAATTCGCGACATGTCATAATTTATGAAACTTGTGGTGTCGAGACCATGTGCTTGCCTTGAAAACAGGAAGATTAAAATATTATGAAATACTTGAATATTTTAAAATACTAAAGACAATAAGATAAGGGTAACTACCCTTGCAGTCAGGTACATTTTTATTCAATGACAACATTGTCACGGGGGACCGAGGTCGAGATTGGCACCCCTGCCTCGTGGTACTTCCTGGCCAGGGGGGAGCGGGCGCTAGCTGGCTCGTGCCTATTCTGTGCTGATCGTGTTGAGATACAGACGTTGGGTCCGACACTGCTCTCCCTCATATATCACAGAACTCCAGGACGCCATTTTGATTACGGGTGAATATTTCCTCCTATTTTTAATGTGAATTTTGTCCGCACATTTTAACCATCGCTCAAGTTTACCTCTAAATTGTTATTGGAATCTCCCTTGCTAAATACAACACAGTTTTATATTTGTTGCCAATTTTAAAACTTTTTTTCTAGACATTCGTCTAGTTTTTTTTATATAATTTTTTTCTTTTTTCTTTTTTTTACAATACAATAAACTGTTTCATTACAAATTGTTCTTGTTTAATTGTGTCGCCTGTCCCAGCGAGAAACTAGAGAGACTCATTCAGAGTTAAGAGAACCCAACAATACCCCAGAGACCTAAAGAGTACTTGTCTCGTTAAGAAGCCGACTGACCTGTCCGGCCCTGTCACCTTGGTAAGATTGATATTTGGTGAATTGATTTATGTAATCAATTGTGTACATAAAATTCTTGTTTCTTAAATTTAGCAAAAAGGCGTGACAAACTCCAGTCAATAATCTCTACAACAACATAAAATAACTAACAAATACGGCTGACGCCACATCTGGTTGTCTAAGGGATGTGATTCGGAAAAATAAAAATATGCCAATCGATAGTAAATTTTAAATATTGTATATAAGACCTGTGTCAGATCAGCATGACTTATAATGTTAAAACCAGAGCCAACACAACTGGATCTCCAATACAGAGGATATCGTCAGATGAAATAGGAAGAGAAGGCGGTACTGGTTTGGCTGTGTGGATAGGATGGGTAAAGACAGAACCCCGTATATAGTGGCACAGTATAATAGATCGATTTTGACTATTAATTAATGATTTTTTAATACTTGCCGCCCTGTGATGGATAGCGAGTGACCAGGACTTATATTTTTATTTCTTGCACTTATTTTATATTATTCGACGTTTTATTACATAATAAAATGATTTTTATAGCTTATTATAAAAAATAACCTAGCAGAATTCGCATAATTTTAATTTAAAACATATATTTTTCACTGGACGCTTAGAGTCCAGTATCGTGGCTGGCGGAATTTTTTAGCACAGTAAGGCAAGTGTTAATGATATATGTTTAGAATCATAAATTTTTAAGATTGTTTTCAAATACATAAAATTTTAAAGATTATGTATTCAAATACATATCATTTTAAAGGTAATAGGTTTCAATTCATATCATTTTGAAGATAATGTGTTCACATTCATATCATTTGATTATTTTATGTCGTCAAATTCATATAATTTTAAAGATAATCATGTGTTGTCAAATTCATATAATTTTGGACATTGATCACCCGTTACGGTCGTGAACAGAGACGGACCCATGCGCTCATGTTACACACAAATTAGAACGAAAATCAATTAAATACGATTGCAAGCAAACCAAATGCTTTCAAGAATTCGACCTCCACAACGTAGTTGGTAATACGCATGTCTCCCAACCCGGAGGTTACGGGATTGATTCTAGTTGGAACCCTGATTTTTTTAAACAGGATTCTAATTCGGTTTTCACTCAAACTCTCTTTAACATTTTTCTTGATTATACGAAGAGATTGCCACATGACATTTTCATATGACGATGAAATACAAATCATTTCATATGACGATGAAATACATTTTTGTCTTGTTGAACTCTGAATTGATTTTTTTAGAATCTTAATTCAGATTAAAAATGTAAAGAGTGCATAGGAAAATGATTATTTGAAAGTTTTGTAGAATTATTCTTACTATTACACCATGTTATTGTATTTTTTAGGATTGGATTAGAGAGTTCAGATCTCCGTGCCTTACTATCCACGAACAGCTCATTTTCTCTTCGTCCACATCCATATATTTTGTGATACAAGCTCCCCTGTTTCTCATACTTCTTACATTTTTCTGATTTAAAATTTCTCTAGCTTTATTCTTCCACTCCTTCTTCGGCCAACATCTCCTCGCAGTTCAGTTCAGATATGTTTATTTCGTAAGTCTTTCGCAACTCATTCTCTCAATGTGGCTAAACAATATCAAGATTTATTTCTTAATTCTACTTTTAATATCCATATCTAACAAACTGTCATATATCCTATTATTTCTGATAAATATTAACTATTTGTTAGAGATGCGTGTTAAAAATACAATAATATTAAAAGAATAATTTATACAGCGCAGTTTGAAGACCAAACTCTTCTCAAGGGCTTTATAACTCTAGATTTAAACCTACTATTATTGATACATTTTACAAGTAAAACTAAGATAAATTAACAAACAGAAAAAAACTGTTTTAAAAACTTGCAACCGTATTATCCGGAAAATAAAAAAAAAACTGATAGAAACGCATTCCCTTAGCCCCGGGATGAAAGGCAAGCGTTTTACTATCTAGGTCACACAGGTTATTTACCATAACTTACAACTAACCACGACATAGATCTTAATTTATTTTTTATTTTATTTTCTCGAGTTTTCGGACTTCATTGATAAACACGTGTTTTAATGAAAATTCCAAATGATAATATATTATCATCATTTCAAAATGATAATATATTTTCCATTGACATATACACGCGTACTTTAATTTTCATTGACATATACACGCGTACTTTAATTTTCCATTGACATATACACGCGAATTTTAATTTTCCATTGACATATACACGCGTACTTTAATTTTCATTGACATATACACGCGTACTTTAATTTTCCATTGACATATACACGCGTACTTTAATTTTCCATTGACATATACACGCGAATTTTAATTTTCCATTGACATATACACGCGTACTTTAATTTTCAAACCTGTTTAAATTTGATTTAACTATTTTTTTTAAATATCCATCATCACTGAAATTTATTGAAACGTATAATTTCGAAACTTTAGAAATGTATTTATTTAAGTTATCTTTTGAAGAAAGAAATACTCAACACATTTTTATCAATGTTTAATTGATCACAATAAAAGTTTATTAAAAATATTGTATGCAAAACCTTAGGTTTAGTCAAAACTTTAGGTATTTATTATCTAAGCAATTATTTTCAACATTCAATTCATTACCACTATTTTTTTAAATATAGCATTCATAACCTTAGATACGTATTCATTTATCATTTAAAGAAATAAATACTGTAAACAATTATTTTCAATGTTCAGTATCACCACTAAAGTGTATGAAACAATATATCATTCACAACCGTAAATACGTATTTATTTACTTTTTAAGGAAATAAATACTGCAAACAATTATTTTCAATATTCAATTTATCACCACTAAAGTTTATTAATGAATATAGCATTCATAACCTTAGATACCTATTCATTTATCATTTAAAAAAAAAATACTGTAAACAATTATTTTCAATATTCAGTTATCACCACTAAAGTGTATTAAACAATATAGCATTCACAACCTTAAATACGTATTTATTTACTTTTTAAGGAAATAAATACTGCAAATAATTATTTTCAATGTTCAGTTATCACCACTAAAGTGTATGAAACAATATATCATTCACAACCGTAAATACGTATTTATTTACTTTTTAAGGAAATAAATACTGCAAACAATTATTTTCAATATTCAATTTATCACCACTAAAGTTTATTAATGAATATAGCATTCATAACCTTAGATACCTATTCATTTATCATTTAAAGAAATAAATACTGTAAACAATTATTTTCAATGTTCAGTTATCACCACTAAAGTGTATTAAACAATATAGCATTCACAACCTTAAATACGTATTTAATTACTTTTTAAGGAAATAAATACTGCAAACAATTATTTTCAATGTTCAGTTATCACCACTAAAGTGTATTAAACAATATAGCATTCACAACCTTAAATACGTATTTATTTACTTTTTAAGGAAATAAATACTGCAAACAATTATTTTCAATATTCAATTTATCACCACTAAAGTTTATTAATGAATATAGCATTTATAACCTTAGATAAGTATTCATTTATCATTTAAAGAAATAAATACTGGAAACAATTATTTTCAATGTTCAGTTATCACCACTGAAGTTTATTAAACAATATAGCATTCTCAACCTGAAATACGTATTTATTTACTTTTTATGGAAATAAATACTTCAAACAATTATTTTCAATGTATTACCACTAAAATTTATCAATGAATATAGCATTCATAGCCTTAGATACGTATTCATTTATCATTTAAAGAAATAAATACTGCAAACAATTATTTTCAATATTCAATTTATCACCACTAAAGTTTATTAATGAATATAGCATTCATAACCTTAGATACCTATTCATTTATCATTTAAAGAAATAAATACTGTAAACAATTATTTTCAATGTTCAGTTATCACCACTAAAGTGTATTAAACAATATAGCATTCACAACCTTAAATACGTATTTATTTACTTTTTAAGGAAATAAATACTGCAAACAATTATTTTCAATGTTCAGTTATCACCACTAAAGTGTATTAAACAATATAGCATTCACAACCTTAAATACGTATTTATTTACTTTTTAAGGAAATAAATACTGCAAACAATTATTTTCAATATTCAATTGATCACCACTAAAGTTTATTAATGAATATAGCATTTATAACCTTAGATAAGTATTCATTTATCATTTAAAGAAATAAATACTGGAAACAATTATTTTCAATGTTCAGTTATCACCACTGAAGTTTATTAAACAATATAGCATTCTCAACCTGAAATACGTATTTATTTACTTTTTAAGGAAATAAATACTTCAAACAATTATTTTCAATGTATTACCACTAAAATTTATCAATGAATATAGCATTCATAGCCTTAGATACGTATTCATTTATCATTTAAAGAAATAAATACTGCAAACAATTATTTTCAATATTCAATTCATCACCACTAAAGTTTAATAAAAAATATAGTATTCAAAACCTTAGATACGTTTTTATTTATCTTTTAAAGAAATAAATACTGCAAATAATCATTTTCAATATTCAATTCATCACCACTAAAGTGTATTAATGAATATAGCATTCATAACCTTAGATACGTTTTTATTTATCTTTTAAAGAAATAAATACTACAAACAATTATTTTCAATATTCAGTTCATCACCACTAAAGTTTATTAATGAATATAGCATTCATAACCTAATTTACGTATTCTTTTATCTATTAAAGTAAGAAATGCTGTAAACAATTATTTTCAATATTCAATTCACCCCCACTAAAGTTTATTAATGAATATAGCATTCAAAATCTTACATATATTATACATTTATTTATTATTTAAAGAAAGAAATACTGTACGAGTGCAAATAACTTTCAAACAAAAAATGTAGTAGAATGAAAAATGGAGGACATACCAAAAGTGAATAATTAAAATCCACAATGCCAATGTCCATAACTATCTTAGCTCAAGAGTGACTGTCAATATCTTGCGGTTTTAATCATTTCATTTAAACTGCACACCTTTTTGCATTCCGCAAAAATTACCATTACTCTCCTCATTACTTACCAGGGTGAGTAATGTTGAGTGGAAAAAATTGGATCAAAGTCACCTGTCCTTTGTCGAGTGGTGGGGTAAAAGTGAGAGTATTTAAACTCGAAGCCTCCTCACTGACGGTACAGTTTGAACGAACGGTCATACCACAATCGTCAAAATGGCTTTCAAAGTATGTATTTCTTTACTTACTTTAATTATCTGCTAGTTTTAATATCTTTAAATCCATTTTCCCGAATCGTAGTATTTAGGATTACTGGTTAGTAGATTTCGCGAAAATTTAAAGTGCAAAAAAACAATATTTTAAATTGATTATTTTATAAATTTGTTTTAATTTTTAATTATAAATCATTCAGATTAACGGAGATCAAAAAATATACGAACTCTAATTTATTCAAATATGTAAAAAGTTAAATTTACTTTATTTTAAAACGTTACTCATATTTTTAACGCTATTGAAATATAAATTACTATAAAAAAACATTGAAATTTCTGATGATTTAATTTGGATATTTTTAACTATTTATTTCAAAACTATGCTATTAAGTATTAATGTATGAGTTAAATTTTGCAAATGGAAAGCTTTTTCCATAAAATAACTGAAGACATTTCAACAATATTGTAAAATTTGAAAATAAAACAGCTTGAAATGCAGGAGCTTTTCAAGGAGAGCTTTGATTTTTGTTCCAATAGATTTTTTTCGTGTTAAGGTTTAATAGTAATAAAAATAATTACTAAAAAGAAGAATTTTTGTATATAACTAAGCACTTATTAGTTTTCATAAAGAAATGTGTTTTTTTTACTTAAAAAGCAGTCGAGTTTTATAAGATTTAAAAAAAAACATGTCTTAACATTGGTTTTCTGAATAGTGAAAAAACGAAATTATTTTCAAATGAATAATTAAAAATTTAAAAGAAATTTTATATCGTAAAATACGCCACAAAGGACATGTAACATTTTGTTTCGAGAAATTTATCATTCAAGTTTTAAAAAGTCTTAAAAGCTAATATGTAGTTCAATTTTTTTCCGTTTCAATTCAGTAATGTCTAATGTTCATTTAAATTATTTAGGAAAAGGGGGCAGCTACCTCTTTAAAATCGCTTTTGCTGAAGTGAAAACTTAATAGAGAAAACGAATCTTAGAAGATTTTCTACTTTTTGGGCTTAACTTTACAAGGCTAGTAATTTCATACGACATTATTTTTCTCAATACATATTTCTATTCTGTTCAATATGCTTGATAACAGACTAATGAAAATGTCAATGAATTTATTCAAAAATAACTTTTACACTATTAAATTATTGTATTTGGAGCATATATTAATAAATTTGTTAAAGACTGTAAAATAGAAATGTAATATTAATTTTTTTAAATCAATAAATTATTTAGACTTTTCAAAACGCCATTATCTGGTGATTTGATTATATTCTAGTAAAACGTATTTAAAAACAAATATAATAAACAAGTAGGATTGAATACAACTGAGAAAAATAGATATGTTCTTTGATAGGATCAATGTTTCAGAAAACAAAAAAAAAATCATCAAGCTGATTTGAATATTATCGATGTATATTCATCAAGCTGATTTGAATATTATCGATGTATATTTTTACGCATCAAAGCAAGACTATTTTATTCACTTATATTAAAATTTCAAGTACATATTCAATTATTTTGGTTAATTTTAATTACTAAGACTTAAAATTAGATTTTAAATAACCAGATACTTAATACAAAATCATAATATTAAAAAAATAGAATCTAGATTAAAAAAAAACCATCAACTTGAAACTAACAAAGAGATTAATTAAAAAGGAAAATTTTACTAAGCAGTGAGTTAAAAGAAATATGCGTCAATTGAAAAACAATTCTTCGAATTTTCCGAAGTCAAGAAAAATGGCAAAATGTACTCATAATAAAATATCTTATTTCAGATCCTGACTTTCGCATGCGTGCTGGCTGTGGCTCGTGCTGGAATCATTGCCCAGTACTCACCTCAGGTGTCCCACTACTCCGCTCCCCAGGTGTCCCATTACGCCGCTCCACAGGTGTCCCACTACGCCGCTCCCCAGGTGTCCCACTACGCCGCTCCCCAGGTGTCCCACTACTCCGCCCCAGTTCAGGTGGCCCACTATTCCGCCCCTCAAGTGTCATACTCACATGCCCCACAAGTGTCCTACTCACACGCACCACAAGTGTCCTACTCCCACGCACCCGCCCAGGTCCACCAGTATGTCGCCCCTGCTAAGGTAGCCATCGCTGCCCCAGTGGCACACTACGCCCCAGTCAAGGTCGCCCACTACGAGCACGAGGAGGAATACGGACCAGCTGAATACAGCTTCGAGTACTCCGTCCATGATGAGCATACCGGTGACATCAAGAGCCAAAAGGAGACCCGTCACGGAGACCAAGTTGAAGGAGAGTACTCCCTTGTTGAAGCTGATGGCAGCCACCGTGTGGTGAAGTACACCGCTGACAAGCACTCTGGCTTCAACGCCGTTGTCCACCGTGAACCCGGAGCGCACCCAGTCCAGGCCAAGCCCGTGCTGGTTAAGCCCGTAGTGAAGGTTGCTGCTCCCGTTGTATACGCTCAGGCCGCCCCTGTCCATCACGGATATGCCCATGCCGCTCCTGCTCAGACTTACTCTTATGCTCACTCCGCCCCTGCCCAGTCTTACTACCATCATTAAGCCATTATTTTGACCGACGATACCATTGGTATTAGGATTAAGTAGTTATTTATTTATGTAAATAAATTATTTATCAAATTTATCACATATTTTCTTTTTAATCCTGAACATTTTTAACATCTCCTTGAACGATTCTCAAAGATAAAGATATAAGTATGGTTATATAAATGTCACTTAAATTACTAAATGTTTGATTACTCTAATAAGAAAACAATTTATTTCCGATAACGACATTAACATCTAAATATGTATCATATCTAAATATGTATCATATCTAAATATGTATCATATCTAAATATGTATCATAGTAAATCTTATAGTGAATTGTCTGCAGTGACAAAAAAGTTAAGGCTGCAGAGTAATATTACTGGTGAGTTGGTGAGAAGTGTAAATGTAGTAGATTGAAATGTTTTACTAACGTTTCTCTTGAATAAAGTAGAGTAATTATCAAGAAATTCAAACAAAGTTTGTTTGTATGTGGTTTGATATCTGTTGAACCTATCAGACAGAGACGACCAAGGAATGACGAAAAATCTTCAAAGCTGCGCAGCGCATCCTTTAAATATAAAGTAGAGTAATGAGATATGATGCTGTAACTGAAGTACCAGTTTGTTTTAAAGCATTTGCAACATGGCATGGAGTAACATCAAAACGTATACAAGGCCTGCAGAAATATCTACAGGTAACTGGTTCAGCTCCTACTGACGGCACGGGTAAGGCTATTTCTTTACATCGTAGCCTACCTGCAGAAACTAAAAATGCGATAAAAAAACATATGTCATCGTTAAAAGGACGTGAAAGTCATTATAGTTTAAAGAAAATCAAAATAATTTATTTGAGTGAAGAACTGATCATTAAAAACTATATGAAATGTACAGTAATATGTATCAAGAGTAGTCTGCTTCTTATGAAACTTATCGTCCAATCTTTCTTTAATGCTGACTTCACTATTGCTTTTGGGTACTCAAGAGCCGACACTTTTATAGCCGCAAAAAAGCAGCACGAATTAGAAGCTCACAATCTATGGAAACTCAGGCGATATGCATGCATGGACGTTCAAAAGAAATTACCGATCCCTGATATTACGACAAACGATGTATACTACAAACGCCAACTTTCTATTTTTATGTTCAACATTCACGTTCCTTCAACTTAGTAGTCTAAGTATATTTTATGTTCAACATTCACGTTCCTTCAACTAAGCAGTCTATATTTTATGTTCAACATTCACGTTCCTTCAACTAAGCAGTCTATATTTTATGTGTATCCCGAACATTTTAGAAAGGATCAGGTGAGGTGTTCTTTATGCTACATAATTTTGTTTATTTACATTTGGGTGAAGATGTCCGCCTTTTTTAATGCCTAATTTGTGATTCCTGCAGTGGACATAACAAGAATTACACAGTTTTTCGATTCCTTCATTTTTTAGTCCACGTCGCAAAAATATTGGACTTCATACACATTACATTCCCCATACGAGGACATTATTTGGTATATGGAGTGCGATAAAAACATGGGTATAATGAATAATATAATGGGTATTATGATGCATATCTCATAGAAGCCATTTTAATAGTTCCTGGGAGACAACACTTATGACGGACAATAAAAAAGGTATAATACTGAAGATTTTAAACTTGATACTGGAGAATTTATCTGGCCTAACCAAATATATGAAGATACTTTACCAGTTGCAAAAGAAAAATATAAGGACCTTTTGGATTTATCTAAGTTTTGCAGCCCCCAAACAGCCATGTATTTCAAGAACCTTAAACATAGTCTGTAACTAATGACATGCACCGTTTTTTCCCTGTATTTGCTGACATACACCATTTTTTCCCTGAATAATTTGACTTAAGTTCTTTTATTCTTATTTTTAAGTTGTTATTCTTAAACATTTGTAATTTTTTATTTCAATTTATCTAAAATAAATATTAATCTAAAAAATGACCAATTGTCTAAAGTACTTTGATAAAAAAATGTGAGGTCGTAAACATTAAAAATGAGTTATCTCATAATCTTCATTTCATGACTTACATCCCTTTTTCCCTAAAGTCTTCAAATGCAAGACGAGAGTCGTAATGGACACCAAGATCACGCATAACTTCTACGCTTTGCAATGCTTGACCATATAGTTTATATGCACCATGGAAAAGGTTGATTCATGTTGAAAATTGCAGATTTATAGTTATTTTTTTTTTTTTAATAACAGTGTACGGTATTTTGTTGACCATTAAAAAATGTTACAGGAGTAATACTCAAATTAGAATTTTGAGTGTGCGTAGATATAAATACAACTTACTACTCGTACAAATATTATACACATTACTACCACACATAAAATACAAACTTGAGACAGGTCAAGGCTCAGAGGTATCAAAGGCCCTAACATAAGAAAAATATGTATGATAATAATTACAAATAATATATACGTATAATTAATCCACTCCAATATACAAAAATAAACAAAGAGACATATAAACTTCAACATATTTACAGATATCTCGAAAATGTTCAGAGTAACAATGTTAACAAAAAGAAAGATTGAAAGAAAATAAATCAACGAGAATCACCTAGTGGCATCATATTTGTAGTTCAGACAAACAAAAACAGCAATATCTAGCTAATAAACAGAAAGAAATGGTAATACCTTATGTTAAAAACTAGCATAGGACCATTTTTGAGTACTCTCGTGAAACGAACCTGGTTGAAAGTAAACGTTTCTACCAAGTAGGGCCACGGAGATCGTAATTATAATAAAATTACAAAACGTTTCGGTGCTCCAATTGGACACTGTGATTCATTATTGGGAAATGTGGGCTTTATAAACTGGGCACATATATCATATAAGATCTGGATTGCAAAACCAGTCTTTTGTAGACCAGTTTTTTAATACTTGTTTCAATCATCAAAATAAAGATAATTTTGTAATATTTCAAAGGTTTCTGTTTTAATATCGTTGAACTCCATAGTTTGATATATGGGAGTAAAACATGGACGTGGAAAAACACTGAAAGGGTCCGAATAAATATTGTAGAGGGATGTACTGAGAATAATACATGGGGCGATAATATATGATAGAACACGGAATGAACTGATTAGGGATGAATGTGAACTGAAAGTTTATGTGTTGAGTAAGATGAATAAGACGACTCTAAGGTGGTTTGGACGAAAGATCAACAAAACAAATACACAATACGAATATGAGTGGAAGGCGGAGTAGAGGAAGCTAAGGAAAGTATGGTGGAATCAAATGAATGATATTTTGAAACAACGAAACGTAGAAAGTCAGATAAATCGTCGAAAAAAGTCGTATGAGAAGTTGAATAGATGTGGAAGAGACGAAGGATGTATGTTGGGATAGAAAAGTCAAACCCTCTATTGTCTGTCTATCCCGACAGGGAATTTCTATCTTTTATCTCAAGGTTTTCTTCAGACGGAATATGATCCCAGTTTGTTAGGAGAGGAATAATTAGGTCCAGCTACTACTGTCTTGTTTCATTGGAAGCGTATAACTAGTGCAACGCTCAGAGATTGTTCATTGGCTTTCCCAGGTCACCACTCTTTCCCAGGTCACCACTCTTTCCCAGGTCACCACTCTTATTTTTTTACGTTATCCTTTACTTTCCATGCAGTGAGATTGGAATCAGTCACAAACTAATTTTAGACTCGCTCTGTCATTGGCATTTTTAAAAAGCGACTGAAAAAGCTCTTATCGTGTTTCATTCTCATTGAAGAGATATGTAATATTTTTTTGTCGGTGTTTGAAGCAAGCCATCGGGAATGAGAGTCTTATAGTAGCCAGTAACTGGTTCCAGAGTCTGATAGCACGGGTAATAAAGCATCATGTCTTTCGTTATTACAAGCATCCTGAAGTCACATTTTCATAGAATACCCGACATGAATATTAATTTCAGGCAAGTGGTGCTATTTTTAAAAATCTCTTTGGCTTCCGTTGGCAATATTGATCTAGATTATAAAATGTTTAAACCTGCTAAATAGCTATGCAAATCCATATACTTGGTTGTTCACTCGATACATATAGTATAAACACACGTTTTAGTAAAAAAAACTGAGTAATATGCTTAGTGGATGAACGAATATTAATAAATCAGTCGATCACTCGTTTAATATAAACAGTTACTCAGCAAATATTATATAATAGCATACAACAAGGTATCCAAATCTCGTTGTACATATTTTTATGACCTTTCTTCTTTTACGTTTTTATTTTAATCACTTTACGTTTTTATATCCTTGAACTCAATGTTTGTTTGGTTTAGAAAGATAACTACATAGAATAAAATTTATCAGATCATATATAATATATAAAATCGGTAAGTAATTATGACTTGGTCGGTAATGAATGATCGATAATTACTCCGATTGCAAAATCTTCAATACAATGACAAACTTGAGCACTTCCGAGAGAATTATTCCACTTTTAAAGGAGCTTTACCAGTTCAAATGTCTTGAAAGGTTTGAGCCTAAGCTATGCCTTATTTTAATTCTTTCCGATTTAGATATAGGGTATTTTGTTCCAAAAATCGATATCGGGAGGTAGATCACCAGCTGTCTCTCAATATTTTTAGTGCTTTCATTAGCATGCGATGTCCTGTCCTGTGCATGGGCTGTCGGATTGCATTCAATCATTGCTGATTCTATCAGGATAGAATCAGCAATGATTGAATCCAATCCGTAGTAACGCATTATCTTCCTACTCTATTTGACAATGTCGTCTGTGTTGCAAGTCTGTCGGATATGAAAGTTTCTGACCCTATCTTCAAGATATTTTTCCGCGATAGTTTGTAGTATTCTAATTTCGGATGATCGAAGCAGGTTATTCGTTCTGATTGTATAGGATCTGATTATATTAGACACTGTTAGTAATGATTAGTATGACATTGGTTTTATAAAATCGAAATTTTCTTTCTTATGGTGTTGAAAGCTCTGAATGATGTGATATATAGTAATTGTTCATAACATAATAATTATGTATTGTTTATGTAATAGTGTATGTCTTTTGAGAAATGTGATACACTGAGTGTGTCTTCACCTTACAGTGTCTGGAAAGATCAGCTGTACAGACCGGGCTACTTCGATGGATTTTTTAGAATGGCTGGCTCCATGCCATAGCAGATATGTTTATTTATTGAACACTTTTATGCAACTACTTATTACTTTAAAGTAATTCTTAGCAATCAACCAGCTTTCTTAATTATAATTGGTATCCACGACCGTGTCCTTATTATAGTGTATGAAAACAGTATTTGGAAAAAAAACGAATAAAAATTTAAATGAAAGACAATCTCAAGGAAAATAGGTATTAGGATGGGTATTATATGTAATTTAAAGAAGAGGAATATTTTGAGATAAATTATGCTTCTTTGGTTTATTCTTAAATATCGATAATGATTTAGCACATCTGATTGAACCAGGAAGATTGTTCCAAAGTCGAGATGAGTGAACCGTATAATATTATTCTACTGTCACCAGATCAGAAGGACAGACTCACAAAGGAAATTCAATTTTTTATGCAGATGCTGAGGGCAGTTGGGATTACTCAAGATTCCAAAGATGGGCGAAAGAACATGAAGACATCATCACTGTCTTATTTTAAGCTATTGGAGTCTAAAATACTTGAAATAAAAGAGTAATGGCAGATTATTTACACATATGTATGTATTCAAGAAGATTCTCGGTTGGGTCTTTAATCATTAAATGGAGGCAGAAATATAACTTCATAATTATATTGCCAGTTTTACTTAAAGCAGCATTCAATTTGTACTATATTGTACTATATTACATTTTTGTTGTACGAGTATACAGTAACCTGGCGGATTTATTCCAAGTGACAATTTCTTCTAACCAGACAGGAAATATTTAGCGTATTTTCGATCATGGACTTACTATATGTTACGGTCAAGCACAGATTGTTTATTGACTTTCACAGTTCACCGCTCTTCTTTTTTGGGAATATCCGTCCTTGAATATCCATGTAGGGAAACTTTGGAACCAGTTACCAACTAATTTTAGACTTGCTCCGTAATTGACATGTTCTAAAAAGCAACTGAAAAACTCTCAATTTCAAGTCTGCAATATAACGTGTTTTTTCCAAAATTTCTTTTCCTCTCCAGCCCTTCATTTTTTTTATTGATGATGTTACCCTTCATTTTTTTATGCATATTTTTCATGAACTTTGTAAAAATAGTTTGTCTAGTTGGTGATTAGATTTTGCCACTTGGCAAATCACCCACCAAATTGTTGAACAATAAAATATTAAATAAATAAAGGGGTGAAAGAGACCTTGAGTGAAAATTAGACAGGAATCCTTTTTAAATTGGGTACCAACGGGAATTAAGCCCGCGGCCCATAGACTGATGGCCGAGTGTCTTGCCAACTAGGCTATGGAGCTTGCATTTGATAAACTATATAAGAGGTGGATTAATAAAACGACCATATTGATTCAAATATAATAAAAATTTATTTACAAAATTAACTACTTAAAACTAAAAAAAATCCAATGGCAATGATCATAACAAAGGTTTAATGATGGTAGTATGACTGTTGAGCAGGAGCGGAGTGGGAATATGACTGCTGCGCGGGGGCAGAATGAGAGTATGACTGCTGGGCAGGAGCAGAGTGAGAGTATGATTGTTGGTTAGAAGAAGAGTGAGAGTAAGATTGAGCGGGAGCGGAGTGAGAGTAAGATTGTTGAGCAGGAGCGGAGTGAGAGTAAGACTGTTGAGCAGGGGCGGAGTGAGAGTAAGATTGTTGAGCAGGGGCGGAGTGAGAGTATTGGTAAGAAGGAGCAGAGTGAGAGTATGACTGCTGGGCAGGGGCGGAATGAGAGTATTGATAAGAAGGAGCAGAGTGAGAGTATGACTCTTGAACAGGGGCAGCGTGAGAGTAAGACTGTTGAGCAGGTGCAGAATGAGAGTATGACTGCTGGGCAGCGCCGGAGTGAGAGTATGACTGCTGGGCAGGAGCGGAGTGAGAGTAATGGTGAACAGGGACGGCTACAACAGGGGCAACGACCTTCTTAACTACTTCAATAGGCTTGTGCGCTCCGGGCTCACGGTGGACAACAGCGTTGAAACCAGAATGCTTGTCAGCAGTGTACTCAACAATACGACGTGTGCCATCAGGCTCGATGAGGGAGTAGTGTCCTTGAACCTGATCTCCATGGCGGGTTTCCTTTTGGCTCTTGATGTCTCCAGTGTGCTCGTCATGGACGGAATACTCGAAGCTATACTCAGCTGGTCCGTGCTCTTCCTCGTGTTCGTGTTGATAGTGGGCGACCTTAACTGGAGCATATTGAGCAACCTTCACAGGGGCAACAGCGAGCTTGACGGGGGCGACAGCAACCTTTACAGGGGCGACATACTGCACCTGGGCGGGGGCGTGGGAGTAGTGGGATCCAGAACCCTGGCCGCCGCTGTACTGAGAGCCGGAGCCCTGACCACCGCTGCTGTAGTGGGACAGACCCTGGGATTGTCCTTGCGTGTAGTGCTGGGCATGGGCTACTGCCAGCAAGCAAACGAAGGACATGAACTGAAATAATGTTTAGTATTTTTTTAAATATATTTAAAAAATATTCATTTAAATATATACATAAAAAAATATTTAATTACTTGATGACATAATTCTTATAAAGCGTTATTTTGATGTGGCTTAGTAGCGCAGCGCTATAACAATTTATGTAAGTGATTTATGAGCTTGATATAAACTAAAATTCAGATGTAATGTGGTCTAAGAGTAGCAAACCTTCGTAAAGAAATAAAACACTTGACACTTATGACTTATTGAATAGATAAAGATGTGTATAGTTCATTGAAGTTATAGATACTTGTATGTTTACCATATATATTTTTAAAATTAAGGCATTAACATTGGGGAGGTTTAAAGACATTGTAATTTGTTTTTATCAAACACTATTTATTTCACGGTATAACCCTAAATATCGGTTTTATGTAACGGTATAACCCTATCGGTTTCAAGGCTTTCACCTCATTATCAGGGGAACATAAACAAAGCAAATAACAATACCTGTATGTGTTTGAAAATTATCACTGATTAATGGTATAAAGGTGTATATGAAACTAATCAATGATTTAGGGCAGTGGTCCCCAACCCCCAGGCCGCGGCCCGGTACCGGGCCGTGGACCAAATAGTACTGGGCCGCGCAAGGGCCTGCTTAAAAATCAAAATTACTTTTGAAAAATCGAACATACCCAATAAAATTTAATTATAGCTTAAAATAATTATTCCGTTGAAAACCCCTTCACGCTAAGTTACCACCGACCTTCCGACAATACCTTCGAAATAAAACAACACCACACTACCATATGCATGCCGCATGCGGAGTCGTCCTTGATTCCGAAGGCGGTCTTGCCGTAACTTAAACAAGGCAAATACTATATATTTTATATACTTTATATATACATAAGATGTCTTAAGTCGTCCTCTGTCGATCGAGGATTGAGTCGAGACGTCTATCGATCGAGATTTGAGATCTTATCAATATTTAAAAAAGTGAAAATCGGGATATATACTTAACTGTTGGAAGCTTCCTTATAGGTACGATCACCTGTCTTTACTTTTAAAAGAGTTTGAGCGCTACTTCCCAACCACAAAAGACTCACGAACTGGCAAGAAATGGATCCGGGACCCATTTATCAATAAACCACGCGAATCTAGCATGCCTGTGAAAGAAGATCAACTGCTGGATATTGCAAATGACGGCAGCCTTAAAACTATGTTCGAGACAACAACTCTGCCGGTGTTCTGGATTAGAGTCATGGCGGAATACCCTGAGATTGCCACCACAGCACTAAAATCCCTATTGCCATTTCCGACATCCTATCTGTGTGAAGCGGGGTTTTCTGCAGTGACAGCAACCAAAACAAAACAAAGAACTAAACTGGACATAAGCAAGACACTTCGGGTGTCACAATCTCCTATTCGTATTACCCCCAGATGGAACCATCTCGTTTCAATGAAGCAAGCTCAGGGTTCTCATTGATTTAGCATTAAGTTAAAATATTAAATCTGTTTTTATTCATTTTTAAGGGGTAACTGTATTTTATTTTGAAGGCATGTTTAAACACGATTCAATTAAAAATATTAAATCAAAACACATAAAACTTCAACATCAAAACTTTTAAGGAAAATAGATAAATAATTTTCAAGTTAATATATCTGCAAGATATCAGAATAACATTAAAATCCCGATATTAAACCCTAAGCATTCTCAAAATTCTTTTCTCTATCTTGGAAAAAAATACTTTCAACCTTCCGTTGAACCTTAAAAATATTGGAAATACCCATGAATCCAAACTTAATAATCCTTCATTGTTATTATATATTTTTTCTTCATTTTTCCCACAAACCTTGTGTTTTCTCTACTATTATTTGTCACTATAACTTATGTACCACAGTTGTAAATTTTATTATTATATATAGTACAAATATATTGTTATTAAATTTAAAAAAAAACTACATTCAATGTCCCCCCCCCCCTAGTGGGCCGCGGTAAAATTATTAAACGTTGACCAGTCCGCGGCGACAAAAAGGTTGGGGACCACTGATTTAGGGTATAAAGATTTGTATGAAACTTATCACTGATTGTGGGCAGAAAGATGTGTATGAAACTTATCACTGATTGCGGGCAGAAAGATGTGTATGAAACTAATCACTGATTGAGGATATAAAAATGTGTATAACACTTCTCACTGATTTAGAGTATAAATATGATTTTAAACTAATCATTGATTGAGAACATTAAGATTTGTCTGAAACTTATCACTGATTAAAGGATTAAAGATGTGCTTGGAACTAATCACTGATTGAAGCTCAGGTACGTCAGACGTACATGAAACTTATCACTGATTGAGGATATAAATATGTGTATGAAACATTAACTGAATCAAGGTATAAATATACTCGTATGTATAAAACTAATCACTGATTGAGGGTGTAAAGAAGTTTATGAACCTTTCAATTATTCAGGGCATAAAAATATGCATAAAACTAATCACTGATTGAGGGTATCAAGATGTGTATAAAACTAATCACTGATAAGACGGAAAATATCGTCTTTTAAAAAACATTTTCTTTACAGCACTAAGGTGAAAGCGCGTTTATCGAAGGATAAGTGTACACATTTTTGTAGAACTTACGTCAAAGATGATTTATTGTAATTTACTTTATCAAACACTGTTTATTCCACTTTTTGTAACGGTATAACCCTACCGGTTTAAAGGCTTTCCCCTCATCATCAGGGGAGTACAAACAAGACTCCCCTGATGATGAGGTGAAAGCCTTGAAATCGATAGATATACCTTTACAAAAAAGTTGAATAAACAGTGTTTGATAAAACCAATTGCAATGTCTTTAAACTTCCACAATTTTAATGCTTTAACTATAAACAATATATAAAGATGATTTATTTTATACGAAGTAAATAAATATATATTCTATGTCATGGAGCCAGACTCTAAAAAATCGATCAAAGTAGCCCGGTCTGTACAACTGATCTTCCCAAACACTATAAACATATCAATTATTAAATAATATCCTACAGTATTTTTTTACAAAAAAAAACAACTAATGATATTGAAGTAAAAAATAAATGGGATACAGCATAATGTGTATAGGGCTTTAGGCAACTGTGACCAATAAAAATGGTAAGTGACAATCACAAAAGCACACGGAAATTAATTTTCCCTCAACCAAACAAACCATACCCCAATAGCCAAAAAGTTTGATCCCATATTTAAGTAGAAGTGGTTCTTGCCGTGGTGAATGAATTAAATTGTATAGGTTTACTTTGTTGTGGTCGTCTTGTAGTAGTTTTTTTTTCTATTGTATAACACTGCTTATATAAGAGCGTTAAATTTTATGTTATTTATTCAAAATATATTATTTATAGTTAAAACGTTAACTCTGTGGAGGTATAGACAAAGTAATTAGTTTAGTAAATATTGATTTTTCAACTTCGCATAACCGGTTTCAAGGTTTTCACCTCATCATCAGGGGTGCTTAAACAAGATGCTTGTTTGCTTGTTTACATTGCAAGCGGCAAGGTTGTACCATTATGTTAAATGGAAAAAACATCGTTTTACTTAACAAATTACAAAATACAACAAATACTCGTAAAATAAGTATACTTATAGGAATCCTCGAAAAAAGTAGGAGAACGCTTACTTCAATAAAGTCTAGTGCAGTTCTACTGAGCTGTTCCAGACTGCAGTAAACATGATAACAATAGCCATGATGGTGGCCTCGATACGAAGGAGAATGGGATTCTAGATTGGATTTTATTTCAACTGATTTTATATAATAAATGGCTTATTAGCTGTGTTACATTCCATAAATCCTAAATATTACAAATAACATCTACACGACAAAGAGTAAGAAAGACTCAGACTTTTGTGATGAAAATTTCATGAAATTAACATGTAAATTATAATCATTAACATCTAGATTTTACCGGAATGCTCTGATGTTCCTCTGAAGTGGAAAAAATATCTAAAGATAGATGTCGCATTTATACTCGTAGATGTCACCCATTATAGTCGATAATACAATAATTAACATAGTTCTGATTCATAATAACAGATGCCAGATAACTTTTTTCACTTTGTAATTAAAATGAGTTATATCATTACTTTTTATCGACTTTCTGATGTAGTGTCAAATATATGTCGTTAGAGAAGATTTTTTAATTTTGATATTCAGCTGTCAGGTGATGCATCAGGTTGGTATTTGTTGTATTTGATGCGGTCTTTTATTTATACAATTGATATTAAATGTATTTAAAAGATATGTAAAAAGTTAAACCCTTGATTATTTAATATATAAGCAACGTTTTACGAGTATAACAGTTTAGAAACTTTAGGAAAAAAAACTGGATATGGCACGAGTCAATCAATTATCCTTATGTTGTTTATAAAATTTACACCGGAAACAGAACAGGACGGAGAATTAAATTTCTTGGATCTAACATTATCTCGGAAAAATGGCACATTTAACTTTGATATATATAGGAAAAATACTTATTCAGACTCTATAATTCCAGCAACTTCCAACACTCCTAATAACCATAAATTCGCCGCCTTTAACTGTATGCTTCATAGATTGTTCAGTGTCCCATTAACCGACGACAATTTTAAAAAGGAATTAATAACCATCAAAAAAATTGCTACAAATAATGGATACCCTGGAAGCCTCATTGATTCACTTTTAAAAAACAAAACGAAAAAGAAACTTATAAAAGATTATATATTTAATGACACCTATAAGCATACCTATAAATGGAGCAAAGTCCTATTTATAAAAAAACATATCATACGAAATAACCAAAAATATTCCAAGTGACATAAAGCCAGCTTTTTACACTAATTTTAATCTCCGGAAACTCTTATTTAATGGGAAAGGCAAAAATGGAATACTTATCAACAGTGATGTGTATATATTTTTATGTGCTGACTGTGATCATTTATATATAGGAAAGACAGGAAGATCTTTTGAAAAGAGGTTTCGTGAACACAAATCCGCCTTAACAAATCCTCTAATTTATCCTGAAATGGCTAATCATTGTCACCGTGAAAACCATACTTTTTCTATCGATGATGCCAAATTCTTACATATCAGTAGTAACGGAAATAAATTGGACAGATTAAAGGCCCTAGAAATTTCTAAGTCAGTACATCGATCCGAACATCTAGTAAACAGTTATATCCCAAAAATCTCTCCGCTCTTGGCCGAAATCGTCTCATGCCTCTCTTTATATCGGTACCAGTTCGAAAATAATTTAGTCTTGTTTGTGCTCCCCTGAAGATGAGGTGAAAGCCTTGAAACCGGTAGTGTTATACCGTTACAAAAAAGTGGAATAAACAGTGTTTGATAAAAATAAATTACAATTATCCTTTTGTATTGTATGTCACTTTTGAGTATACAGTATAACTTGGTGGGAGTATTTCCATGCGGCAATCTCTTCCGACCAACCAGGAAGATGTTCGAGAGGTGCTAAGTGAAAACAAGACTGGAATCGTTTGTAAAAAAAATCTAGATTCTAGCGGGGATTGAACCCGCAACCTCCGGATCAGCAGACAAGTATCTTATCAACTAGACTGGAAATCTTTATTATGTAATTCCGTAAAATCCTAAATTTTCAAACAAAATATTAAACCAGGTTCATCGTTCTTGAATGCTTTATCATTTTAAACATCAGGTTTTGATATATCAAATTTGTGTGTGTTTTTTATGGGCTTTTTATAGCAAGTACTCAATAAAGCAATCCACGCAAAGGAAACGTCCAACCAAAGCATGGACGTTAAGTTTTCTTGAAATTTAAAAGATATTGTAAATAATATATGAACAATGGATGAACAAAATACGTAATAAAAATATCCAAAAACATTTTAAAAAGGAAAACTAACAACTACAATAATACTAATACAAAACACTCTCGGTAGAGAAAATTGCATAAACCAAAAATTTACTTTTAATAAAATTACGACCTTCGTCGGGAACACATTTATCACCTCATCAAATATTCGCAACCCAGTAGTCCAATATAAAATTGCAATTGATACATATTTTTTTATTCAAGTCTGTTTTTACATTCGGCATATTTAACATATTTTTGATTATTTGAGAAAGAGTATCATTCAACAAATCCGATTGGGTACATATAGGCCGGGAGACAACACTGCATTCGGCTTAATAAGTCGTCCCTTCGGGTTAAAAAATTCGGGGCTGGTAATACTATCGTAAATGGAGTAGTATTGTTGCGCACTGTTCTTTCATGAAAGGTTGTCGCTTCGAACCCTACGCTGTGCTGTTTCCCTCGAATTTTACACAGGATTTTCTCCGCCTGGTATTCGGGGGTATAAGAATATCTATGACTTCGGTCATATCCATTCTTTAGAATATTAAAAAAAAAAAACATGCCGGTATGCTCCGATCGTCTCACTTCAGGTGTGCTATCGGATCCAGTAAAGCAGTGTGGCCGGTGAGTTTGCTGGTGTGCAACAGCTCACTCACTTAAAAGACAACTGAATTGAAATTGTAATGGTGAGGATGTCCTTGATTACGAAACCCAGTAACGACGAATATTGTTACCAGATGAACACTTAAACCAGACTAGTACATTTTTTAATTAAATTTTTATTTTTTGAGTACTAACGGAAACTGAACCCGAAACCCACGGATGGATGACATGGAACTCAGTCATGGAAGTCGCAAAAAATGGAATAAATTGGGTGTATCTTGTAAGAGATGAAATATTCCAACTCAAATGCTGGGATATATATATAAAGTAAACTCAATGTTGGAAGGAGACAAAATAGACCTGACTGAAGAATTTGAAGGAGTGGTTTCACTGCAGTACAAGATCCTTGTTCAGATAAGCTGGAGACAGAATAAAGTTAGCTTATTTTCACTGCAGTTCAACATTTATTTATTGTATTCTATTACAGTTTCGTTGCTTACAGTACAACCTGGCAGGCTTATTGCCATGTGGTAATATTCGTATCTTCTAGCCAATCAGAAAGATGTTAATGAGACTTTAAGTGATAAAAAGACTGGAATCCTTTTTTAAAAAAAATCTAGATTTCAACGGGAATCGAATCCACATTTTCCGGGTTGGGAGACAAGTATCTTAATAACTAGAAACGCCTCTTTTTCGTATGGTACCCTTCAACATATCTGAACTGGGAATCTGGACATATAAAGAGCCTGGCCAAAATACAGTTTTGTCTTCAGCACTAATAATCGAGCCTTTGAGCTTAAAACTACTGGAGTAGACACAAAACTCATTGTACGTGTTGGCAATTCTATAGAACGTGAAGGAGCAACAGCATTCGCACATGTACTCGGTGAATTTGTTTTTTACTGTTTATTTAAAATAAAAGGAATGAATTTTTACAAAAAAACTATACGAGTAGTATAAGAAATTTACAAAGATCTAGAAAAAACGTGGCACAACCAAAATAATCAAATTCTATAAGAGGGAAAAGTCAAAATCGTTTATAATAGGAGAGTGTATGCATAACGCGGAGTATAGGCGTAGTGGAAGCAAAATATGTGTGCCAGGATAGAATAAAGTAGGGATAAATTATTCCTGCTTACCCCAATAGGGACATAGCGGGATGGTGATGATAGAATCAAGCGTCATATTATTAAAGGAGCGTTTTTGAATTAAGTTAAAATACATGCATATCATCATGCCATTTCCCTGTCGGGGTAGGCAGATAAGAGAACGCCAGACTTTCCTGCCGTGACATACACCTTCTCGCACAACTTCTACGATTTTTGTAACGTTTTACATTTCCTTCTTTCAAATATCATACACTTGATCCGACCACACTTTTGTTGGTCTACCTCAATCACGCCATCCACTCCCATTGGCATAGTATATTTAGTTTGTTTATCTTTCTTCATCCATTCGTTCTACATGTGCAAATCATCTTCAATTGCTATTCTTCATCGTACTCAACACATCAGCCTTAGTTCATATTAATTCCTTATCTCTTGAATATTAAGAAGATAACTCAAATTCAGTTTCGATATTATAAACAGAACGTTTTTCAATTAAATTGAAATGTAACACTTTTCAATTAACCTAATAATTTACTCATGCGTCTTTAGTAATCTTAAACTCCGGAAGTAGGTGAAAAGTATGTTATATGCACATGTTCTTAACAAAAAGGATAAATAAAAATTGAAAACTATTAAAAAAGATCACGAGTGATTGCATCACAGTTACCTATTCCTTCAATCGGTTACATAATAATAAGTTTAAAATTATGAATTTGCAATCGCGTCATACATATGTAACAACAACACTTAAGTGAAATGTAGAACGTAATAAACTAAAATAAATTACTTTCTAACACTGTGTCAATATAATTATATTAAACAATATAAACCAAAACCTACTTTGAATGTCATTTTGGTTGTAGTGATATGACTGTTTCGACAAACTGTGCCTTATAAGACGAATGGGTAAGCTTAAATAGTATCGCTTTTCGATCTCCCACCAGAGTGCCCAAATATGAGGTATGGTCCAATTTTTTGTGATGTATCTCCACCCCTCCAAGGAAGATAATAACTGTTGAAAGAGGTTTGGCTAAGTAAAGGCATTGCATACTTTGTGGTTAGGTTTTGCACTTGTTTAGATCATATTTTTTCTAGAGGCACTAATTATGACAAATTCTTCCAAGAATTTTAACTACTCATATTTGAGATAAATATGTGTTATTTAAATATTGCTATGATAAATAATTTTATTTAAAAAATGACAAACTTAAGTCATGTCTGTCTTTTAGGCATGACTTAAAAAGTTTATTTCTTTTTTTAGTTAAAAAAACTCTGCAGTTTTACTTGTACAACCCATTTTGGGAGGTCTTATCAAAATTTATGATAAATTATGAACACAACACACGTATAGACAATCTACGTGGCCTAATTGGTAAGACGCTTGTCTTTCAGCCCGAGATTCCCGCTGGAATTTACATTTATTTAGAAAAGGTTTCAAGTCTGGTTTTCACTTAAGGTCTCATTAACTTACGCATTTTTGGTTGCTTAGGAGAGATTGCCACATAGCAATAAGCCCACCTAGTTCTACTGTATAAAATACAGTGTATTGTATTGTGTTGTATTGTAAGTGTAATACAACAATATTTACACTACACTCCACTTAAAGCCGAAAACGTTACTATCAAATATCGGACTATTTACAAAGGGTTTTTTGTAATTCACATCCCTTGGTAAGCTTTTTGCGCTTTTCTTACCAAACATGTTTTTCTAAACATATGCACTCGTAGATTCGGGAAATATTAAATTAAATGGGCACTGAAACCATCTTCCTATCATTACAAGGCAGGATGTAGTTAGTATCATATTTGTGGCAGAGGTGAATAGTAAATCTTGCACTTGGTTCACCAATGGAAGATACAATAACAGACAGACAGTTCTTGAATTTGACTTGAATTTTTTTCGTGAGAGTTATAGTGTATAGAGAGCATAACTGATATATTGTGCCCCCCATTAATACCAAGTTTGCAGCTACCATAACAAGAGATTTGTCTTGTCTGTGAACGCTAATAATCCGGTATCTTAATATGTCAAAAGGCTACAAGCATGAGGTCCCCGATTGTAGCTACGTAGAACAACGAGGTCATTCATCCCATCTGCATATTGGTGGTGTTTCCTCCTTTGTGTGACACCTTCTAAAACTTACATTATCAAGAAACATATATTATACTTATGGTATGTTAGTGTTTTTTTGAGATAACAGCAGTTCGATTACTTGTTAAACCTGAGCTCTTCATTAATAGATAATGTGCTAATCCAACGAAAAGTTTGGAAGATCAGCAATGAAATGTTTTGTCAAATTGTCAGTTGTAAACTTGGCTAAATCAATGATAATCATCCTCCGTGGGAAGACAGATATTTCTTTGAATTAGGGCACGTCTCGGCTCTCCGTGGGTGTATCCTAGTTATTGGACTACAAAATTTCTCTCAGCCCATTGGAGCTTAGGCATTTTTAAAAAATTCAATATTGCTGTAATATTTAGTCATCTGGATTAATCCACAAATCACATTTTGTTCCACCGCGATGATATTCGAAATAGTAATTCTCGAAGCAATCTCCACTCAGCCTTACATATGTTCATCTTCGAACTGAATGGCTACTCCGGAGGAGGTGTTCCTTTAGGTAGTTCCAACTTCGCTACTACGTGACGCCGCATTAATAAAAAACTATTTTTTTTGTCCCCCATAACACTGTGGATGATGGTGGGATTAAATTGATCTGTTTCAATTCCTGTGTTGTTAAGATTACTTTCTTATTCTTAACCTGCGTGACCAAAAATATAAAAGACTGCGCAGTCCCGAAATTATATTTGTAACTTTTGACTTAAGGGTACAGTTTGGAAAAAGTTTGAATAATTGCGTGTCGCTAGAGATGTTGGCAGATACTTGTATCAATTAAAAATATTCATCTGCTATATAATTTTCTTTGATTTCCCTGAATCTCGGCTCCCTGACTAGTTGGGTTTTGTTCATTTGTACTTGTTCAGGAATTGTTGGAAGCTAGTTCGATGCGTGTTTATACTTTAATCAACATTATAACCCTAAATATTCCATCAGGAACAAAGGATTGCCATCAAATGCCTTTATCTAGATCGGCCCACATCCCGGCACTAAACGTCTTCCTACATAAGGCCGATACAGCAAATCTCCCATCGTAAAACCAGTGTGTGATGCATGATGGGCGTCCGATTCATCGAGTCCCTTACGAATGATAACATCGGAGTGTTTGAGACCTACCACTTCAATCACTTCACTTTTATTGAAATTTAAAATTGCTTTAACAGCAGTTATCAGAGAAAATGTTAATATTTTTTTTATTTCCGTGTGCGGTTCTCACACGCAATGTGTCTTTTCCAGTCTGGTCACAGATTTCAGTGTCAGTTTGTG
The DNA here is from genome assembly GCA_949825065.1 of Odontocerum albicorne. NCBI lineage: Eukaryota > Metazoa > Arthropoda > Insecta > Trichoptera > Odontoceridae > Odontocerum > Odontocerum albicorne. The sequence continues at coordinate 32,311,729 of OX463853.1, read as the reverse complement.
CAACCCCTATACGCCTTGCCAGATGCTAAGTCCGACTAATGTATATGCAGTGCGGCCCACTCCGCAACTGATCCTATTGAGTTGCGGAATGTGCCGCACTGCACCATTCCATGTACAACATTCCTTCCGATGTAGAGGAAACTCAGATAACTTCACCATCGGTTTACATAGAGATGATAGGCGAGCAATACTTCCCGTACAATCGTGGAAGTTATCCTCATTAAATTGACCCGTTTGGCAATTTGAAATTTTATCTTGTTTCCATGATAACCTTTGTGATCTAATTATTATAAACCACGTGTCTTGAACCCAACGTACTGGGTTCTATTACCGATAGTACCTTAAATTAAAAGGTAACCTAGCATTGTTACCATATTTCTGGCGTCTTGTGAGCATGGCTGCTCACTTGGTCTCCCTAAAACTATTATTACTAACTCCCCTTATCACTTCTTCATTTTTCAATAATCAACAGTTTCTGGGGCATAGTTAGTGAGATATCTGTCTTACAACTCGAAGGTTTTGGGTTCGATTGCCGTTGGTACCACGTTGATTAAAAAAAAGTTGCAAGATTGGTTTTCACTATTTTAAACATATTTCTAATTGGTTGATAGAAAGTGCCACGTGGTAATCAACCTGCTAATTTGTACTGTGTATAATAAAAGTGTAATACAAATCAATACACTCTCCAAAGTACCACTAAAAGACAAAGGCTACACATAAGACAAAGGCTACACATAAGAATTTGTAGCTTCCGCATGCTCCATACTAAAAGTTTCAACGGCAGTAGTATTGCATGTATTCCTGCACAAATCTATATTAGTATGACTTAATTTTCTTAAAACATGTTTCATAGGAAATGCATACGTTTTCAAAATAACGGACATACTGATAAAGAATTGCATTGCTGATTTATTAAGAAATGCAGCTCTGACGGATGCATTTTTGCATGAAAAGTATGTGGAAATGCAGAACTTTTTTTTCTTAGATCGAGTTATATTAAAATGTTTAACGTGTTATGTATAGATTTTTTGCGTTTAGCACATTTCCTAAAAGTTTTGTTCGTTTTTTATTTTATTTTTTCTGAATTTTTGTGATGGATTAATCAAATAGTTGGTAAGTCAGTTGGTAAGATGCTCCTCCTCCAATTCGTGGATTTTGGGTTTGAATAACGTTGGAACAGATTTAAAAATATTACAATCTGGTTACCACTTAAGAACTTTGTGATTGAAATACTCTCCATTCTCGAAGAACTAAGAATCACCGACAGATTGTCGACAATATGCCTTTGACGAGTCCTCCGATTTTTTGGTCATTGCTCGTGGCCAAGGAGACAGTTTGAAGAGATCTGTGGTTACTGGAGGCGTGGTAGTATGACGCACAAGAGGATGAATCCCAATGCATTGGATTGACCAAGTGAAAGACGCAACTGGACTACCCTTAACCGTAGAGTGCAGGAATGGATGGAGAGGAGTCGTCGGAGGCAATCATGGGAGTCACGATGTTCAATCATGAACTACACGACAGTATGTGATTATATTTAGAAGAGGTTGCTACATGGCAAAAAACCAACCAGGTTCTTCTGCCTACAATAAAAACGTATTGTAATAGAATTATACCAAAAAATATTGGAATTCAGGTTTTCTATGAACAAGACTGTCGAATATATTATTAATTAACGATTTCAACCAATCAATTGGGGTCAGACGACGACATGTGTCCCTTAGGTCAATAATTTCACGGGTATTTAACCCGAATTATTTAAAAAAAATACATACATACATGCAATTTCCCTGTCGGGGTAGATAGAAAGGATATAGCACCATACTTTTCTAACTCAATTCACATTCATAGTCACTTCCTAATCCATACATTAATAAATACAACATTAACGATTTCTCCGACTTTTCAGTTTTCCATCTTTCAGAATATTATCACTTTTTCCAACCATACTTTCACCTTCCCCTCATATGTGCACTGTATTTCTGTTTTGTTAGTCTTTCTTCATTAATGCGTTCTACGTGTCCAAACCATTTCACAGTACGTGCTCTTCTTCATCTTACTTAACACATCTACCTTAAGTTTAAATTCATCCCTTATCACTTCATTTCGTATTCTGTCATACATTGTCTCTCCATGCGTACTCCCAATGCACGCATCTCTACAACATTTATTCGGCTCCTCTCAGTATTTTTACCACGTCCACGTTTCCCTCCCATACATCAAAGTTGCCACCAAAATTCTATAGTGCACTATCATCTTAGCAGATTGTGAAATTGTCTGATTCGAGGATACATATTTTAAGTGCCCCATTGACTTTATTTCCTAACGATACACATCGTTCGATATCCCTATTAACTCTTCCATCATCTGAGAATTAAAAATGACTTGGCAAAAATTGTTCGAATTACTGAATTTAGGCAAAAAGAATTAATTTATTTTTGTAACAAGATTCGTGCTTCACCCTGTAGAATACAATATTTTGGTCGGAATAATAAATAACTATTTAATCCTACTAAAATTCAAATCGAAATGTCGTATTTCATCATAATCGAATTTCTATACCTCACATCTGACACTTAATTCAATAAAATGTATTGATGGTTTTTTTTTTAAATTCAAAACTGTTACATTTAATTTATTGAAATATTTTTTTTGCATTTTTAATATCGTAAAGCAGCAGATTACTTGCCTAAGGGCAATTTCTTACGAACGATCTACATTAAGGTAGAGTTATGTGAGATAAAACTTCTAAATGCATTGCATAACATGATGTAAGCAAAGTAAAACTAAGATATGCAGGCAACAGTACAGGGCAATTTTAGAAATTGGGGCATCGTAAGAAATGTAATAGTTGGTCTAGTAATTGATCGCTACTGCCTAGACACTAATCACTATGCAAATCATAACGTGTCCAATTATATGTGTAACAAATAATGACTGATTTTTGGTACTATTCATATAAAAAATAATGTCTATAAGGTAGTATTTTGCAATTTAATTAGATACGGAACCCTTTTATAACAATAACCTTACGTGGACGTGGAATATGACGGATTTCTTGTATAACCTTATGTGGACGTGGAACATGAGGGACCCTTTTATAACACTTAATAACCTTACGTGGACGGGGAATATGAAGGAACCCTTTTATAATACTTAATAACCTTACGTGGACGTGGAATATGAAGGAACCCTTTTATAACCCTTAAAAACCTTATGTGGACGTAGAATATGACGGATTTCTTTTATAACCTTATGTGGACGTGGAATATGAAGGAACTCTTTTATAACATTTAATAACCTTACGTGGACGTGGAATATGACGGATTTCTTATGTAACCTTACGTGGATGTGGAATATGAAGGAACCCTTTTATACCCCCTAATAACCTTACGTGGACGTGGAATATGACGGAATCCTTTTATAACACTCAACATATGACAGAAAAGAGCCAAATACATTGTGTCGAAATGCGTGTTCTGGGACGAATTCATAAGGATACAGTGTATGACAAAATACGGAATAAAGTAATTAGGAATAGGTTGACGTGTTGAGTAATATAAAGAAGGCAGTTTAAGACATTTTGGGCACATGGAACGAATGAATTAAGAAACACTACCAAAAAAATATGCACGTGGCTAATGTGATTGGAAAGCGTGACAGTGGAAGACCAAGGAAAGTATGGTAAAATCGATTGAATGATATTTTAAAAGAAGGAAATCTAAGAAGTAAAAGGAATCGTAGGACATATAAGGTTATGGAAGAGATATCTGCCTACCCCAATAGGGATATGGCGTGATGGTATATATTCTTGATCGTATCCTTTCGATCAACATCCAATATTTATGTCTAAATGTAGGTAAATACTTGGATTTTTTACACACAATCTGTCTTCCTTACTACAAAACTATAGGAGACTCTTCATACGCTGTACGATGCTTCTATTCTTCGGTAAAGTTCATAATATTGAGTAAACTTAGTTAATTGAGGTGGTCCAGGGGTAATTCTTGAATTGTCTATATACTCTATATCATAGGGAAGGGATGATCAATATTCTTAGGTTGAATAGTGATAAATTGTTTTCGATTTTCAATCGCTTGAAACAAGTAGACTTAATGATCTTGTATTTTTTTTTCAAAATCTTGATTGGTCTTGTAGACTTGCCTGCAACCCTAGAACGAATTAATTTCATTGTTCCCTCTCGTCCTTTTAGAATATATGTTTTGATCAGCGTAGTTAGTTACATTTAGGAACAACAGAGGTTTCTTAACCCCACAATGAGAATGTGCCGAAAATACAATAAGGTAGATGACTCGAATATTGGAATATTTAGATCAATGCTATCATCGTTTAGGAGGATGTTATCTGAATTGATGGAAGAATGAGTGTTTTATTTTATGTCTTCATCTACATAACTATAACACTTTCAATAACCCGGTAACATAACTAAACTTTATATGAGATGAACAATGTTAATTTGGATTTTAATGTGTATTTATTGATTAATTTCCTGTAAGTGTACTTTCAAATTTAAAAAAAATCTAAATTCCTGAGTATTTAAATTAATCATTAATTTCTGCTGTGTTCTCATTAGATTGATGTTACATTGTGAAAGTAATATGAACATTTTAAAAAGTAAATTTTTAAATACTTGAATAATTGATTTATTAGTATTGTATGCATAGAAGCTAGTTAATAAATTACTTAAAAATATAATTTATAGTCATACCACCCAAGAGTGTGAAACTAATTTATCCGGTACTTAAAACATAAACAAATCGATCACCGCAGACTGTCATTAAAGACAACGATTTATTTATATTGTAACACTTGTTATAACAATAAACCGATTTATGAATGAAACCGGTCTGGTTAGTTCTGCATTTCCGGTAGTGGTTTTACAAGTCGCGTAACTGGACAGGTAACACCACCGGATGGTTGTAATTAGTCAAATTCTCGAATCATCTTAAGAATACCTGTTCTCAATCAGAACATGTTCCGAGGTATACGAGTAAATAATTAGTGTTAATGACCAAATAATCGAATTAATGAATCTAAACTAATTAATACGGAACGGTAAACCGTTTTTTTTACATATCACCTTGCAAAGTGTAAAATACGAATATTTCATCTCAGTTACAGGGGAAAATGAGCTTTTAATATTTTAGAAAACACATAGAGAAATTTCTTTGAATCAAATTATTTTTTATTTACTTTGCATATGAATAAACATGGCATAACTTGCGAGTTTGTTGCTATATGTATTTATAAGATAAGTAAATAGTCGACCCCGTGAATATTAAATACAGAAGAAACGTTCTTTTAACAGTTCAGAAACGTTAGGAAAAAAACTCTGAAACTGGGTATGGCACGGGTTAATAAATTATCATTATATATTGTATTACACTTTCGTTGTATACAGTACAACCTAGCGGATTTATTGCTACGTGGCATGGGCATCCAACCAATCAGAAAGATGTTACAGAGGCTTTAAGTAAAAAACCAGACTGGAATCGTTTTTTTTTTTAAATGTAGTTTCCTGCAAGATTTGAACCCGCAACCTCCGGGCTGGGAGGTTGGGAGATAGGCGTCTTACCAACTAGACCATGGAGGTGTTTGATATGTATATAATGTAATTTTATAGACTTTGCGCCATTTATTTTAATAAAATTGAAATTTACACACTCATACATTCAACCACTCCATTTCCCTATCAAACTAATCCGAAAAAAACTGAGTGGCAAACTTCCAATCGTGACACACATCGTTCACCTCTTCTACATATATACACTTTTTCGTACAACTCCTATGATTTTCTACATATTCTTCTTTCAAAATACCATTCCCTTGATCCATCCATGCTTTCCTTGGTCTTCCTCTACCACGCCTTGTTCTTATATTTGCACTATATATTTATTTTGTTATATATTTATCTTTCTTCATGCATTCGTTCTACATGCTCAAAACATTTCAGAGTGCATTTCTTCAGCTTACTCATCACATCAGGCTTAAAATCTCACATTTATCTCTCATCACTTAATTCCGCATTAAATTGAAAAATCTGAGACAACTTTGATTTACTTAAAGCCATATCTTTACCGCGTCCAATGAATGTTGCGTTTCTTCTTCCTTCGTGGGACTTTTTCACTAATTGTTAATTTTTTTAAGCTTAATCAGTTTAAATTATCTGGAATTATCATATAATCTTTTTCAGTAAATTTTACTATATTAACTCATATAATTGCATAGTGACTTTAATTTGGTGGCACAAATCATCCTAAATTCCGTATTCAAATTAAGATATGAAGCCATGCTTTAAAAATTAGCTATGAAAAAGATATTACATAAAATAAATATAAATACTTACCATTCTTTCCCTTTACGGATGGCTTATTACGTATGGACAATTTCACATTGTTTCCAATATTTTTTTATTGCGTTAAATGCACATCGGGAGCACTTGAATAAATCGCCGAATAAATTCTGATGCAAGTATAATTTCAGAAATTACAAGCATTTATGGTTACACCACATGTCTACATATCCCGAATGCCACGAGAGGAACAATTCTTTTTTAAATGAAAAATTATTATTGCATTAAGAGGGTAACTGCCGGAATATTTTGACATTTAATTTATTGGTCGACAGCAAAGTTAACATCATAAAGCTACGAAATTACTGTTAACTTGAGAAAGAATTTATTGGTCAAGAAAAAAAAATACTTGACGTTTTCACAAATGGTCTTCAGTCTTCATATATGGCTCGGTAACAATGCCACTTATCGAAGCATTTCTCCCATAAACACAAAAATACAATACATAAAAATAATGATGGTACAATTATATTATTACTATTATTATACGTATGGTAATTCTTAACATTTTTTTTTTCTTTAGGAAGTATTAAAGAACATGGTCCAGAGACAATATTCTCTTCGACCTCGTAAATCAAGTCCTTTGGGTCTAGAACTATTGGAGTAAGTACAGAACACGCACTTCGTCATCATACATGTTAACAATACTCGCCCACGTCAAGTGTGCGCGAGTATTGTACAACATTATTCGTATACTTTCGTTGTATACATAGTACAATTTTATTGTTTTATGAAAATCTCTTCTAACCAACCAGAAATATGTTTTAGCAACCTTTGTGGTCTAGTCTTGTTTTCATTTACAGCTCCCGGGCCCGTGGGTTCGATTCCCGGTAATCGGGGTCTTACCAATTAATCCAAGGATAGCTTTGTTTATTGACTATCGTTATAGATTCCTGAATAAAAATATTTTGAAATTCTTAACATGTTGATGTGCATGTTATCGTAATGACATAACTGACAAGAACGTTTTTTTCTTGTTGAGTACGAGTACTATGAAATTCTTGTTTATAGTTAAGGCATTACCATTGTGGAGGTTTAAAGACATTGTAATTTATTTTTAGCAGCTTTTTACACTAATTTTAATCTCCAGAAACTCTTATTTAATGGGAAAGGCAAAAATGGAATACTTAGCAACAGTGGTGTGTATAAACTTTTATGTGCTGACTGTGATCATTTCTATATAGGAAAGACAGGAAGATCTTTTGAAAAGAGATTTCGTGAACACAAATCCGCCTTAACAAATCCTCTAATTTATTCTGAAATGGCTAATCATTGTCACCGCGAAAATCATACTTTTTCTATCGATAATGCCAAATTCTTACATATCAGTGGTAACGGAAATAAATTGGACAGATTAGAGGCCCTAGAAATTTCTAAATCAGTACACCGAACGGAACATCTGTTGAACAGTTATTTACCCAAAATCTCTCCGCTCTTGGCCGAAATTGTTCCGTGCCTTTCTCACTCCCCAGCCCCCAACCGTTGAAGCGTGTATATCGGTACCAGTTCGAACAGCATTTAGTCTTGTTTGCGCTCCCCTGAAGATGAGGTGAAAGCCTTGAAACCGGTAGGGTTATACCGTCATAAAAAAGTGGAATAAACAGTGTTTGATAAAAATAAATTACAATTATGAAATTGTTTATTTTTAAAAAAACACTTTACATCTTCCTCAGAATATTCTTGCTCTTTGGCTCTGAATGATACAAATATTATTTTTAACGATAGTGATATCAATGTCTTGAATTCATCTACATTCTGGTAGTAAAATATATGTACATTTGATAAACAAAATTCAGAAGCCATCTATAATAATAATTCTGTGTCCACAAAATTAATAATAAAAAGGTGGAAATACCGTTTTCAGGGTGAATTTGTCATAAAAAATATTTAATGGATCTTGCTGATATGTTCGCTGGTGTTAACAAGATTGGATAGAATAATAACATATTGATTACACTGGTCAACATCAAAAATATTTTTCGCTTAAAGTCTTCTTACTTTTAAATTTTACACATTTGTTCGTTCTTATTTTCATGATAAAGTTATTTAGAATTAAGAAACACGTTTACTGAGTACATATGTGTGATTGGCAATGTCAAATGGCAAAGTCGAATGGATATAAATACTTCGGGCACTGTATATATCATATGCTGTAATGCATGTGAATATCTATGGTTGGCTGAATAATAATAAAAAGCAGCCTGTTTATTTTTTTTCTATTTTTATGATACTAAGAGTCTATATATCACATAACTGGTTGCATAGTACTCATTTTATGCATGAGATTTCGAAAAATATGAGTTGTTCACCAACTACCTAAATATTAAATCAGGGACCTGACCAGTATCACACGAGACAAACTGGAAGTCTCAATCCCAGCAAAACAATATAAAATGCCTGTAAAACAATCTGACAGATTTGTTTCCAAGTGGTAATATTTTTAACCAATCAAAGGTTAATAAAGGAAGTTACATTATTCACCTTTACAAAATTTATGAATCAGGAATGATATTATACATGTTGTACTGACTTGAAATTAAGAGTTTTTCCAGTCGCTTCTTTAAGTATGTCCAAGTATTTTACATAACACTACAAAAATCTACAGGTAACATATTTATATCATCTAAAAACTTACAATTTAAGATTAACATATATTTCGAAACATAATGCTTCAACATATAAATTTCAACAATACAAAACTTACAAAATATAACATCTCTCAACGGGATAGCATAGGTCATATTACAAACAAAAAAACTATATATTTAAGTTAAAATACAACCGAATAAAAGCTTCCTCAGTCAAGACATTAGATTGAGGAAATGCTGGAAAAGAACCCTTCTGAATTCATCAACATTAGAAATATTAATCAAACCAGACATTAAGTTACCCAATTGTTGCATTCTCATTATTAATTAATTACAACGTCAACTGTAGTTAACAAGTAGCTATTGGCATATATGAATTGTAAAAGATTCCGCGTGTTTCTAGCAGGTGTGTGCAAATCTTTTTCAGCCAATATATCAGGGCTAACAAGGAAATTGTAAATAGCATTATGTTTTTAATGTCAACCTATTTAAATCCAAAATGTCAACGGATCCAATTTAATCGCGACCCATATGTTAAAAACTATGATATAAAGGAAATATTTTTTTTGTAGATTAGTGTTGTGTTATTTTATTTTCATTTGAAAATAACACAGTGATAATTATATTTTAATTACAAATACACGAAAAAACTCAATCGAAATTTCGCAATTGCCTACCATAAAATTGATCCAGTTTCATTGGGCGAAACCAGAGCATATGTGATATTGCGCCACATGACGACACAAATAAATAGTGTAATAATACCATGAAATGCAATCACAATACACTATCGGCATGTGTATTATTTTATAAATTATTCCAATAATGGACAATGGCACGTCATACCTTGCGGTGGGAATGATATTCGGTGATTGTATTATTGGTATTTCTATTTGTTTCAATTGATTGTGAAATTTCAAATAATAAATTACAATGCCTCTGTCTGAGTTATTCAACTGTTTGAATAACTCAATCAACAAGAAAAAAAAAATTTTTTTTTTTGGTTGGGTCTTACATTTCCGACCTTCGTGACTTCGTTGCAAGACGTCTGTCTTCCAGCCTGGAAATTGTGAGTTCGATTTCAGTTGGTACCCTATTTTTGTAAATAAAAGGTTTCAATCCGCATTTCACTTAAGACCTCTTTAACATGTTTCAAGTTGGTTGAACAAGATTATTATATAACTACTTGGTGTATTTATCTAACAGTAATACTTCTGTGTTTATACAATTAATATAAAAAAAAGATAAAACTATCCTATTTATGCTGGATTACCTTAATAATATACTTTAATATATCTTGCTTAGATGTTCACTTTCTCAAACAGTTTACAAAGTTACACAAAATAATACCTATCCTCACATATGGCATCGAAGCGAGGGCGGACACTGTCAGGACAAAAAGTATGCTAAGGACAACGGAAATGAGAACTCCAGCTTCCAGCTCCAGCTCTAGCTTTCAGAACTTCCCAGTAAAACAACCAGTCTGTATGATATACTATGAAAGTGTAATACAAATTTGTTTCTGAATTGTCACGTTAAGACATTTCTGCTAAGTATTATAGACTATAAAGCTCTATATTCTTTGACTTTTAATTTTATTGTTAAAAACATTTTGTGACCCATTCAAAATACCAACCGACCCAAATTTGGGTTGGACATATAGGTTAAAAAACTATGGTCTGGACCAGGCCTGGTCAAACTCTGGCCCATTTTCACGCACTTAAGTCACGGTCTTAAAGATAAAAATTGTTTAAAAAATCTAGAATTCTCTGTCACGGTGCGCGGCGACTTTAATGTTGTGTGAGCTTGCCGCGCAGACGAACTTGTAAAAGTAACGCATCCACTTGTTCATTGTCTGCACTCGTGCACGATGAGGGAAATTTTATTGAAAGTTCAGGAGGACGGCCTTTTTCAGGACAAGTAAACTTTTCCCTTCAGCACCAACCCATGAATACATTTAGTACCTGAAATCGATATAACATTCAGATATCAACGAAAACATCCTACAAAACATATAAGTACTCGTATAAAAGGATCCCGTTTCCATACTTTTGTCAGGTGTATTTGTGCAGCTGTCTTTTTTATAATACTAAATTGCACGGTTATGTCAAAAAAATAACCCCCTTACATTATACAGGTTTGCCCAAAAGTCACTTCTTTATTTTAAAAGTGCCCATACAGCTCGCCCGACAATTGAACTCTTAAGACCACTTTTTGGAAGAAGGATAATTTCGCGAAACTTTTAAATCAAGTGGCCGTCACTCTCACCTGACTTAACTAATCCAGACTTCTTTCTATGAGGGTATTTAAAAGATAGAGTTTACTGTAATAATCCTCGAACCATTCGGCAATTGAATGCCAACATCCGTGAAGAAATTGGAGAAATAAGCCAAGAAACGTTATGACAGGTGATGGTTCACGCCTTAGGAAGAGTGCGTCAGTGTGAAGAGCAAAATGGCAATTATTTAAAGAATGTAATTTTCAAAACTAAATAAAATTTATTCTCAAGAAGTGTGTGTTTTGTTTATAAAAGAATCAATGGGAATTGTTAAGAAATAAAAAAGTTATTTCTTTTTAAAGTAGAACTGTTACTTTTAGGCCAACCTGTATATATGAAGATTAGATAAAACACTGCGGTCTTCCGTTAATTTTGAGCTTCTTATGTGGTCCGCCAGCTGAAAAGTTAGCCCAGGCCTAGTCTAGAGTGCAGGTAGGCTTATGTCATAGAGGCATTCAAGATGATTCTTAAATGTTAGCCCAGACCTAGTCTAGAGTGCAGGTAGGCTTATGTCATAGAGGGATTCAAGATGATTCTTTCATGTAGATTAATTGATAGATGTTTCATTGATACACAGGTACCTTTGGGATAATCTTATACCTTTGGGGTGATTGTCACTAAATGACGGAGAGAAAATAATGAATTTAAATAAAATGTATTCTCAATATTTAAAAATTCCTCTATATAATAGGTTAGTCAAAAAGTTTTAAAAGCGACATCTATGGGGCAGTATAAAAACCAAAATTTCTACGCCATTTTAATATTTCATCTTTCATAAGAACGTACTCAAAATTTCATTTCGATTTGTCAATTCATTCTTTGTTTACAAGCCATTTGAAGTTGACGTGTCAGTGTATTTTTTAACAGTGGAAAAATCCGCATATCGTGCAGTGATTAAATTTTTTGTTTTGGAAGGTTTATCGGCTACTGAGATCCATGCAAAGATGGTGAAAGTATTAAAGGAGTCTTCTCCTTCATTTCCAACCGTTCACCGATGGGTTTTGGAGTTAAAGCGTGGCCGTATAAGCGTTGACGATCCACGCTCAGGACGTCCAAAAAGTGCATCAACACCAGAAATCATAGCGAAAATACAGGATATGGTTTTGAAAGATCATCGATTGACTGTGGATGTGATAGCTGACACCATAGGCATCTCACATGGAACAACATGGCATATTTTGGCTGAGGTTTTGGGTTTCAAAAAACTGTGTGCACAATGGGTGCCGCATTTGCTAACAATGCAACCAAAACACGTTCGAATGCGACTTTCTGAGCAACATTTGGAGCAATTTCGAAAGGATAAAAAGGATTTTCTGCGTCGATTCATCACTATGGATGAGAATTGCGTCTACCACCATGATCCTGAATCAAAACAAGAGGCTAAGGAGTCGTGTGAACCAGGCACTTTGGCTCCGAAGCGAGTTCATGTCCAGAAATCGGCCAAGAAGGTGTTAGCGTCAGTTTTTTGGGATGCAAAAGGAATTTTATTGATATATTATCTCCAAACTGGTAAGACAACCAGCTCTGATTATTATTGTGACCTTTTGGACCAGTAGGATGAAAAAAATTGTGAAAAAAGACCCGGTTTGCAGAAGAAAAAAATCATTTTCCATCAAGACAATGCACCTGCTCACACAGCTCAAAAAACCATCGCGAAAATCAGTGAATTGGGGTACGAATTGTTGCAGCATCCACCCTATTCGTCAGATTTAGCTCCCTCTGACTTCTGGCTGTTCTCACACCTCAAAAAATTCCTTCGTGGAAAGCATTTTTCATCAAACGAAGAGGTTATAGCAGTCGTAGAGGAGTATTCGTAGAGGAGGAGGAGGAGGAGGAGGAGGAGGAGTCGTAGAGGAGCATAGAGGAGTATTTTGCAGGCCTTCCAGAAAGTCACTTCCGTGATGGGACAACAAAGTTGGAAGATCGTTGGACCAAGTGTATTGATCTTATGGGAGACTATACTGAGCAATAAAAGTGATTTCCCCCCAAAAAAATATTGGATAAAATCGTTTCATGGATGACTTAACTATTTTTATGGATGACTTAATCATTTTATGGATGACTTAACTATTCACTGACCATTAAAACCAGCAAATCGTATAATCGTAATTCTGTCTATCTCGAGTGTATATATTCTCACACGTTAGTATGGATATTTTATACCATCTTATTATAATCAATGTGTGGTTTATTATGATTATTTTAATATCATATTTCTGGTCACGCTCTTCAACATGTGTATATCACCAATGTGAAGGAGTAACGAACTCTTTTCACAAAAATGTTACAAAAACCTTTAAACCTTTTTTTTTCTTTTTAAAAGAGTAAACATGACTAAAATCATAGATATCTTTATACCCTCAAATACTAAGTGAAATACTAGGGTTGAAGAATCGTAACACAACGTGGGCTTCAAAGCGGTGACCTTCTGCAAGATAGTCCAACACTTTGCCACGCGGCCATGCACCTCACATTCAATATTTCTTCGTCTTAAAATAATATTTTATCATTTTGTGTATTTTAAAGAAAACAGAGATCAAATGCTAATGTAAAAACTTCTTTTCTTTGAGTTGAAATCTAGCTATGTTGGTACCTATGTACATTAAGTACCGCCAAGCCTTGAAAACATATCTCTGTGAGACATTCATAGTTTCTGCGAAGTGATACATGTATGTTCGCAGAAACCATGAAGTGATATCTCACTATTTATTCAAGGTAAAGAATATAAGGATATTATCCAGACTATACCTTTCTCCTGTGTTATTTTTTTAAAAACTATAAACGAGTAAGTGCCCCAAAATCATAAACACACGTTTAAACCGTGCCGTTTGCGTTAACTTGCTGCAGGAATGTGTCATATCACGTTTTAGTGATGAGGAGGACTTTTATTTCCAGCAAGATGGTGCACCTCCCTACTACCATCTTGATGTGAGTGTCTATGACTGATTGAGGGACTGCAAATGTTTCGTTTATATTTGTAATATTTTCAAATTGACACATAGATACTTGTATGTTATAAGGTTTCAAATATTCTATTATTTTTAATACATTAATAACTGATAAAAGACCTTATATATAAAAAGAGAAAAAAATAAAACATATTTGATGTTAATTTGCTTTATTTACTATTGAGGCGTATTTGCAGAGTTTCGTTATTATTTATTATTGAGGCGTATTTGCAAAATTTCGTTATAATTTTTTTTCGATCAATGTTTAAGTATAATTTTTTGTTCTTTTTATGTTCTTTTTATTATTTTGATATTCTCTTCTTCAATAATATTGTACAAAAATTAAATTCTTCGACTTCAGCACAAATTTTAGCAACACTTCCATGCAGAAAGGTCGTCGGTTCGAACCCCGCGTTGCGTTACTCCCCTCAAATGACACAGGCACTTTTCCGCCTAGTGTTCGAGGGGATAAGTATACATATGACTCCGGTCATATCTATTCTTTAAAAAAATAGACACCTGCTTGGTAACTTGTCATATTGTAATCTATATAATAAAGTATTCAATATATAAAAAAAAGAAAAAAATCTTTTTAAAATTATTCATAAGATCAGCTGTCACCAATGCGATATTTATTTTCAGGATACTATGTCAATATCATTCACGCTAAAACCAAAAAAAGAGTTTACTCCCGTCTACAATATTTAATAAGAAAAAGTTACAAGTATTTTTTTTGTTAGTTTGGGATATTACCGTTTCGAGATAAGAATTGTGGAGTTAATTATAAATATTGGTTGTTTATAAAGCTTTTCATGTGTTGGATTAACTCCTCTTCATCTAATTTATAACTAGTTTTTATATAACGTGTGTTAATACTGAACATTTTTACATACAAATGGATTATTCATAAGTGTTATTATTCTTCAATCGATGTAGATCTTGGATTTGTTGTTGAGAAAATCATTCTTGGGAGAGAGAACATCAACAGTCTCTCCATCTTTTAAGAGGTTTTTCTAGCAAGCGACCTCGTGCAGGGATCTCGTGTGTCGCTATGTATGAGATTCTGTATCGATCTATCATATCCACATGATAACACCAGAACCGCCTTCTGTTCGTGCTCCGTTTGGCAATATTCGCGGTATACCAGTTCGCTGTAGTGAGTTTTTGACCATATTTCTAATACATTTTACCGCAATGTTTCATAATATCACAAACATCTGAAATGTTTGATGAAATCTCTTTGAACTATTTGTGTCGGCTCTGGTTTCAGTATTATAAGTCATAAATGTACGGAAACTGATCTGTTATATTCGATATTTGCTATCGATTAACATGTTTTAGTTTTTCTGGATCACATCTTCAAGACAACCAGATATTAAAGTTTCCTTATTTGTTTGTTCCCTTACTTTGTTGTAGATATAATTGTGGGGGGAGATGTCGATATGTAAGTATTTAAATTGAATCACAATTCAGTAATTATTAAATTGCATCACAATCGAGTATTTAAATTCCGTCATAAATATTCATTTGATAGTTTAACAATATGAAATTTCATTGAAAATGTAGAACTGGCATAAAAAAACAATACTTAGCAGATAGTCAAAAAGGAATCGGTAGAAGTCAGAGTCTGAACTGAACCATGGAATGTTGAAGAGATGAGTGATCTGGTTCAGATTACTCAGCTCTTTTACACCCATACACCTTCTCATACAAGATTTTTTTTCCTAAGAAGTGTCTTCTTTCAGAATAGCATTCACTTTATCAAACTATACTTTCATTGGTCTTCTTCTCGACATGCATTCTACTCATATTTGCATTATATATTATTTGTTTTGTTAGTCTGTCTTCATTAATTTATCCCGCATGCCCATCTCCGCATACCAATGTACTCCTCTTCATCTTACTTGACAGATTAACCAAGTGTTAAGTAAGGTTAAGAAGTTTTTTTTATTCTACTTAACACATAAGTTCATTCCATATCCTGTCATCCATTGTCACTCCATGTATTCTTCCCAATACACGCATTTCTACAGTATTTATTCGGTTCCTCTCAGTCTTTTCCCTCGACCACGTTTTACTCCCATATATAAAAGTAAGCACGAAAGTACTATTATGGACTATCATCTTAGCAGATTTTGACACTTTCCGGTTCGAGTATATATGTGTTAGTGCCCTATTGACTTTTGTTTCCTATCGCTACACGCCGTTCGATATTCCTCTTAACTCTTCCATTATCTGTGAAAATACTACACAAATAGCGGAATCCGTAACTTGCTCCAATCTTTAATTCTTCATCCATATATCGCATTTACTTTTCTTTCCACACTTTTCTATCACCATTAATTTGAATTTTGCAAAATTCATTCCTGGGGCAATGCAAATTACAAGGGACAATATTGTACCATATCAGGGCAATATTCTACCATATCAAGGCAATATTGTACCATATCAGGGCTATATTGTACCATATCAAGGCAATATTGTACCATATCATTGCATCGAATTTTCTTATTATTGCACCTGGTATGGTGCAATAATAAGAAAAATCGATGCAAGGATTTTTTATGAACATGTTAATCTTTAACTTTGCAACAGTTGGATAATATTGACAAAATTATTTCCATTTCACAACATGTCAACTTAATCTTCCTACACAATTCTGAATACTTAATTGATTTATCATTGGTTGAATATTATGGCGATACTGTCAGAAATTGGTAACTCCATACTATAATAAGTGTTTAACGTTAGAAAATTTATATATGCATGTTATTTTTTTTTTTTCTTCTTACAAATACAAATACACATTCAAATTACATATTTTTGACTTGTGAAAGTTTGGAAACACACGCATCTTAAAAATACAATATTTTTAAATATTTTAGTTATATTTTCAATCCATACATTCGTATGGTAGAAACTCTCAGCACATTTCCGTTGATAGTGCGTGTACTATATTTTGAAGAGCATGGCTGCGAGCCAATATTATCGTCTATTCCGGTAATCGATCTTTCGGATTAAGAATCACTGGAGAAAGCAAGTTATTCCCAGTTTGCCATCGTAGGTGTTGAAACATACTGTTACCATATCAACTTTTTAGTCAGACATGATATATTACCGGGAATTGAATTCGAAACACCTGGGTAGATTGAACAGCGGCTTGCCAACTGGGCCATGAAGGTGGTCATGATTTTGATTAAATGCCTCCAAATCAGAGGCAGTGCTTCTATAAGTAAACTCATGTGTTGAATACCCAAAAATATAAAAATATTTCTACGAAATTAAATAAAAGATTAATAACAAAAATCGTTTAAATACCACGTACGTCCGCTTTACGAATGTACTACCTTAAATTATATATGTGATGGCCGATCAATTAATTTGAAGCGCCACTCTAAATTGAATGACGAAAGTGGCTTAAACAAAAATAACTTGGCTAAAATGTATATATTTTAGCCAATTAGTGAATCTGCACCATTGTGTACTCAAATATCTTTTTCGCACGTTCATGAAAGCCGTTTAAACAAAATAAATGGACAAACCCTTATTTTTTTCAACCCAGACTAATTAGAAATAAAACACTTTTTTTCGAGATGTACTTAACTTACGATTTTTATACTTAAGTTTTTGGTGTACTTTCAAGATGGGTTTAAATCTCTGCTATATGTGACATCTTTATAATTTTTCAATAACAATTTATATATCGCGCACACAGTGCATGCGTGGACAACTGACAAAATAAATATTACGTTACATTGGATTTATTCATTTAAAACAATCGATATATTGGGAAAGCTGAATAAATTTTCTCGACGTTTAAATAATTTATTTTATTCTGTTCTGATGAACCATATTTTTTTTAAAATAGCCTGCCATTACTTCTCAATGAAAGATATTTAATATCTTACAACTAAAAAGAGAAAATAGTGAATAATTTAACCTTATTGACAGTGATGAATACCGGCAAAAAATGGTCTAGTGTTGTAACCCATAAAAGGCTTAGAAAGATAGGTAGGTACATACATTATTGAATACTTCTAAAACACTATGTTTATGCCAACTTCGATGCATGGAAGTGAAATGTGAACGTAGAAAAAAAACTGATAGGAGTCGAATAAATGATGTAGAAAGGCGTGCACTCAAAATAATACATGGCGGGACAATGTATAACATAATACGGAATGAAGTGATAAGAAATAACAAATATATAGTTCAACTGTGAGTAGAAGGCGTGTAAGAAAGTCAGAGGTCTCGTAGGAGATGTATGAGAAGGCATGTGGATATGGAAGAGGCTAAGGATGTATGTGTCGAGATGGGAAAGTCTGAAGTTCTGTGGTATCTGCCTATGCCAACAGGGAAATTGCTAAATGGTATGTATGTAAAACATGGATGGTATAGGTAATTACTAACTTTTGGCTGTAGCCTCATGATATGTTAATGGAATTAAGAAATTTCAAATACTTTTTAATTAATCTTTCATCCATCAAACCCACATAACGCAAACAATAGGATAATTGCAGCAGGAGAGATTCTCTGCAAAAAAAAAATACAAATTATATGTGATGTTGTTATGCAAATTATCCATAGCAAGTGTTTATGAGTCACGTCTGTAAGAAGAATTGTTATTAGCTATTTCAACAAGCAAGCTCGTATTTAATAAATTTTCCTAAAGTGAGACTTATGTTCATAGGTACCAACTCAAAAGGGCCTGAACTTCACGGTACCTCTAAACAAATGGTCGGGGTGGGGGGGGGGTGGGGTAAAGTACAAGGAATGCTGACAATAGACAAAACATGAGGACTCCATTTGTTTGTTGTAGGGTAATTACACAAATAACGCATATTAGCTGTCATTAAACCGCTGTATTATCAATAGTATAGATATCAAGCGGTTTAAATGAAATATGAACCTTACACTACACCCTAAGCCGAATGTGTTACTATCAAAGATCTGCAAATATTTGTTTATAGTTAATCTTCCTTGAGTAAGTTTTTCGCGGTTTTCTTACCAAATATGTTTTTCTAAACATATGCGGATACTGAGAGATAACTAATCTAATAGCCGTAGGCTTAGCCGAATGTGTTACTATACAAAATATGCAAAAGTTTCTTTGTAGTTCGTCTTCCTGTGGTAAGTATTCTGCGGTTTTCTTACCAAATTTGTTTATGCGAATGCTGGGAAGTACCTAATCTAATGAATGGCCACAACCCTCACCTTCCTGTCCTTACACTCGACTTATATTTTTTTGTAACATTTTTAATATGTCAATTATGAAGGGTTTGAATTCCAAGTTAGGACTCCGTCGAGGAGAGTCTGCTCTCTAAATGGCGCTATATAATTTGTCGTTTTATTATTATTATTTAAAAAACGAAATTTTAAAAATTTTATCTTTCCTCCTGAAAAAAAACTTTTGATTTTCCTTCTGCACCCTTTAATTAAACAAACTCTAATAATAAAATATACATAACTCATTTAAAAATTGTAATTAATGAGAATCAAGATAAATTAATATTGAGTACAAAGGAACACAACTCTGAGGAAGCCCGTGTGGGGATTGAGGGTTTTCTACTAAGGTCGCCTCAATAATGTTTCTAATTTGGTATTAATGCCTAGTTTGATATGTAGAAATACATTTTTAAATTATATTGCACAAAAACTAATATGTTGTCCGGAAAGTACAGTACCCGGCGGTAAGTAATACACATCGGGCTTAAGAAAGATACTGTCAGCCATAATCGGCTAACTTCGGCTTTGTTGAGCGTCGTCTTTGTCGCACGATGTGCTATCAGTCTGGTATCTACAATGACAGAGACGACGCTCTATACAGTTAGCCGACTATGGCCGACAGTCTCTATCTTAAGTCCGGTATGTATTACTTACCACCGGGTACTGTAGTTTCTATTTCTTGTATTGATATCGTTAGAACAACATTTCTATTGCTTACTTTCGAAACATGCTGAATAAAGGTAATACTTTTCATTCATTGTTTGCATTTTCGCTCATTGTTTACCCAAATTACAAGAGTTAATTTGAAGCCAAATAAAATAAGCGTTTTGATCCTTGACGTATTTTTTTACTACGGTAAAGGTAAAAACGTGATACAAACCAAAAAATACATGTACAGTGTATAATCACAAATGCAGTAAGCCATGTGTAAAATGTGGTTTTAAAAAATCCGTTATGGTAATACGGCACACGAAGATCGTTTCCGTTCTAAAAGACTGACGACCAAATCAAGATTTAATTGAGAATAACCAACATTCTTCGACAACAGAGATTGCCGAGATATTGAAAATATCGGAAACCACCGTTCACGAGCGTTCGGTGTAATGTTGTATTTGAATTTGACCTAAAAATACGATATTAATTTCCGGACAACGCAATAGCTATTTAACCAAGTTATTTTATAACTTATCCTCAATGATACTTATGTTTCTAGTGATGAAATACATTTCTGGAGTGTGTTGTACTAAAAACTAGTTAATCTATCAATGATGAAATTATTTCTTCCTAGCTTGATTCACTCGTATGGTACTCCTTAATAAATCCACATTGGAAATGTCGACATGTTACAGAGCATAGCCAGGAAGCAATGTTGGGAAACGGTTTTGCCATCGACGCGCTTAATCCAGACTTCTCGTTTAGAAACACTGGATTATGCACGTATAAATAAAATAAATAAATAAATAATAGGTTATATTTAAATAACACTTCTAAAACACATAAATTGCAGATAATACATTAAATACAGAAGCTATCAAAAGGTCTGGGCTCATCTAATAGCATCCCCTCGGCCAAGATACACCCCACCAATATAGGGCGAACCCAGCCACGGGGACACCAGATGTTTTTCAGCCCACACCTTTGAACACGTAGAACAAGAATATATAAAAAAAATAAACACAGAAAATAAATAAATGACAAAAAAAAATACATTCAAGAGAGAAGACACTAAAAGGTCCGGGCTCATCCCACAAACATTCCCCCGGCCGAGATACACCCCACCAATGTAGGGCGAGCCCGACCGCAAGGGCATCAGGGGGCTTCCATCCCACACCCCCGCATATCTAGATTAAAGAATAAATAGAAAAAAAAAGAAAAAAACAAAAACGTATGGCAGAAAACAAAATAAAAAGTAAACCCACATATACCACCTCAGGTTAACTGTCAGCAAGAGCGAGAAAAAAAATGAAAAGAAAAGCCTCAAAGGAGTCCAAATTTTACATAATGACAAATGGGAAGTAAGATAGTTGAGACAACATTGAAATAGTTAGGCAGTAATACATTGAAATATATAAGCAGTTTTAAAAGAATTAATGAGGAAATAACGCAGAAACACGTATGCACAATCCTCGATTCACCACCAGCGAAAAGAGAGAAAAGAAAGAAAATAAGAAAAGAAAAAGCAAACAAGAGACCCATTAACCACTGAGAAACCCCATGTATCACCACATGGCAATAAGCCCGCCAGGTTGTACTATATACAACGAAAGTGCAATACAATAAAAATATTTTCATGAAATCGTGAAATATTTCTTGCGCGTTCTCATTTCCATAAACTTCCTTTTTTGTCAATTGATGACTGCCATTTTTCTTACCAATAAGTGAATGATCCTTTGAAAACATTTTTTTTCTAATTTAAATTTTATTTTCTAAATAATGGGATTATGGTGGGATTTTTTATTTTTTATACTTTGTATAAATATATTTTTTAAACTTTGTTTTGTTTTAATTTTTTATTTTATGTAAACTACCTGTTTTAGGACAGGCATACGTTGGCATATTAAATTGTCAAAATTAAAAAGTATAAATATTTTTTTTCAAAAACGTTTTGCATGTTGATTACAAAAAAATACAGATTTGAATATTGGTCCGTTGGTATCGTAAATTATTGCTTACTTTTAAAGCAACACCATTTCATTCATGCTTTTTTTTTTGTTTTTTTCTTATTTTGCATTAATATTCAACGAAACGTCACATTCACTTCTGGGAAAGCATAAAATGCGTATCAAAGTGTTGCCTAATACCGACAATCAAAATGTCTGCATACGACAAACTATATCACATGCGATATTAATGACTTGCATACTTGAAACATGTCGGAATTGCATGATCGCATTTCTTATATCACTTTAGGCCTTAGGTAAATATGTATTCAAATGTACCGAAGCATTAATAAAATGCAACTGGTTAGTCCTACACAACTATTAATAATATACTAGTAGTAGATATTGCATTATATAACATAAGATTGATTGATAACACGTACAAATTATAATAAAATAATTTAAGAAAATAAAGATTTGCAATAGTGACACTTGGAACTTCCAAAACCACACTCCTATTTTCAATGCAGCAATGTACAAATGATACATTTTTTTCTTCTTTCAGGACAGTTGTATTTTGACTTTTTAATACTTAAAAACTACAAGGTGACATATTATTGTCAATGTTGTGCTTTCAAAAATGGTATCTTGATTTTTGTACTATCACACATTTGTGCGTTCAATATCACATTGAAGCATTTTTAAACTTTTGTGCTTTGAGGACTAGAAAGATACATTTCTGAGTTTTCAATTAATTATTTTTGAAACTTGGGCGCTTTTAGGACCACAAAGTAACATTTTTGATTATGTTGTGCTTGAAATATTACAAAGTGGCATTGTTATCAATGTTGTGCTTTTAAGATTACAAAGTGGCATTGTTGTTAATGTTGTGTTTTAAGGACAACAATGTGACATATTTGATAATTTTATGCTTTCAAGACCATAGAATAATATTATTGACAATTTTTGCTTTAAGGACCACAAAGTGTCAATTTTGACAATTTTATGCTTTAAGGACCACAAAGTGACATCTTTGACATTTTTTTGCGTTCATGAGCTCATAATAATATTAATAAAATTTTTGCTTTAAGGACTACTAATTGGCAATTTGGCGCTTTAAGAATCAAAACGTGACATCTTTGACAATTTTATGGTTTCAAGACTATATAATTATATTAATAAAAATTTGGCTTTAAGGGCTAGAATGTAGCAATTTGGACAATTTGGTGCTTTAAGGACCACAAAGTGACATCTTTGGCAATTTTATGCTTTCAAGACTATAGAATAATATCAATATTTTTTTTGCTTTAAGGGCTACAAAGTGGCAATTCGGTAAATTTTATGCTTTAAGGACCACAAAGCGACATCTTCAATAATTTTATGTTTTCAATACCATATAATAATATTAATGTAAATTTTTGCTTTAAGGACCACAATGTGTCAATTTGAACAATTTTCTGCTTTAAGGACGACACATCTTTAATAAGTTTATGCTTTTAAGACCATAGAATAATATTAATAATATATTTTGTTTTAAGGACCTCAAAGTGACCTCTTTGACAATTTGATGCTTTCAAGACTATAGCATAATATGTATAATAATTTTTGTTAAGGACCATAAAGTGGCAATTTAGTTTTTTTCCCTTTAAGGACTCAAAGTGATATTTTATAATTATAATGAAAAATGTTTCACTTACAATATAATGAAACATAAAACCAGTTGGACCTAAACATTTATGTTGTTATACACTGGGAAATGTTCTGATAATCTAAATAATATTAATCTGAAATCATAAAAATTCAAAATATAATAGGGAATTATTGTAGATTAAAACACATGTCACCCTTATAAGGAACACAATTTACCAGTAATTGGGTGTTTTTTTTACCATAATAGATTAAGTGAAAAGAAATATTAATTGAAACATATAAAATATTCAAAATGTATTTTTGATTGGCTGAATTTACGGCATAAGAAATTAATTCGTTACCAAATAAAAACCATTAAACGTCTTATTTCTAAATAAATCATTATATATTTTCGAATCACGCTTCAAGTAGCAAAATTAATAAGACTACTGTGAATGAAAACGTATTTTTAAAGAATGAACCCCACGGTCACGCTTAAAAATAAGAATGAAATATTTGCGAAAAACATGTGTTTGAATAGTGAAGTATGGAAAGAAAATTTGACAAGATATAGAAAAATGTGATTCAAGTAACGATTGAAATTCGATTCCCGTCGAAAAGTGTGATTTTACCAATGGGAATCGAATCTGCAACACCCGGGTTGAGAGGCAGACTTCTTATTATCTAGGCTATGGGAATCGTCAATGTATAATATGCCGAACGGGTTTGGTTACCGTGTTAATGATGCATGAAGCTTGACTTGAGTTTTTTTTTGGTATTCATACTAAATGCGTATGTGTTTATTTATTTGGCAGCTCATTACATAAATGTGCAATTGGCATTTTTATTGTTTTAAAAAAATATATTTCGACCAACCAAACTAACTCACATATAGTACCCGGCGGTAAGTAATACACATCGGGCTTAAGAAAGAGAATGTCGCTTTGTAGAGCGTCGTCTCTGTCGCACGAACTGTTAGAGCATCGTGCGACAGAGACGACGCTCTACAAACCGACAGTCTCTTTCTTAAGCCCGATGTGTATTACTTACCGCCAGGTACTATACGTAGTTGGAGATTTACGCAGCTTAATGTTACACACAAACAGAGAAAATCATCAAAAAACTCTGAAAAATTGCAAATTGAAAAAAATCATGAAAATAAAACGAAAAATCCTTTTCTATATCACTAATGAATTGAGTTGAGAGGGATAAGGAAATAAAAATACATTGCAAAAAAGGAAAAGATAAGGTTTGTCACTGAAGAGAGATATATGGATTTTTAAATCGTTATTTGAATCAAGTCAATGTATTTGCATGTCTTACGACAACCAGTAAAATACAATAGATTCATAAAATAAACACACCAATGTGGGTTGGATCTCTTTTGCAAACAAAAACGCTTAATCAGTCATATACATGCATACCATCACGCCATTTCGCTATTCGTGCAGTCAGATTGGATCGAATGCCAAAGTTTCCTATTACGACATACTTCCTTCACCTCCTCCACATCGTTAATTTTCCTCCTCATCTTTTCTTTTTCCATAATGTCATTCAATTGGTCCAACCATACTTTTGTTTGACATCTTCTACCACGACTCCCACTTATTCTTTAATTGTAAATTTTTAAAGTCAGTCTTTCGATACTCATTCGTTCAACATGATCTAATCACAGCAATGTGTTCTTTTTCACCGTACCTAACAAACATTTATCCTAAATATTCTTCTAAATGTACGCATTTACTCGACTTCTTTCACGTCCGCGTTTCTTACACTCTTGTGAGCCATCTTTAATAGATCACGACATCGCTTGTTTTAAATATTATGTATGTCTTTTAGTGCCCTAT
This sequence comes from Odontocerum albicorne, assembly GCA_949825065.1. Taxonomy (NCBI): domain Eukaryota; kingdom Metazoa; phylum Arthropoda; class Insecta; order Trichoptera; family Odontoceridae; genus Odontocerum; species Odontocerum albicorne. The sequence continues at coordinate 32,286,240 of OX463853.1, read as the reverse complement.
TGACTTTACTTCCTATTGCAACTCGCCTTAATTTTTTTTTTCTTATTTTCAATACTTCTAAGAACACACCTCAAAAATAATAATAAAATGACAATTTATACAGCGCCATTTAGAGAGCAAACTCTCCTTAAGAACGCTCCAACTCGAGATAGTAGAATACTTCAATTCGTTTTAATCTTTCATTGTTAACACAAATATTGCATTCACTTTACCTTTCAGTCACAAAACAGCTGATTTTATTTTTTACACCACTGGAAAAGTAAAAACAATTATTCATAAAAGTATATTTCTTTTAAAGAAAATGGTTTCAGTGCATTGAACTATAATGCCAATCGAAGGTCACGTCTGATTATAACGGTTGGACGAGTTTCGATTTGAGTCTGCTTGATAAATCTATGTTTTAAGGCGGTGCCTTTTAGAGATCAAACAGAGGCTGCGAGCCGCGAGATGAAAGTGATGCAATCAGAGTACCGGCAACTGCAGATGACATAACACTGTTGAGACGAAATTAAACGACGTTCAAGCCCACACTGTAACCTGCTTTGCAGACTGTCAGGTGACCAAAGTTTTATATCATGGAAACACTTTTTAATTTTTAATAAGTAAGCTATAATAAATTATGAATGTACCACCGTTATTTTTTATTTTATTTATGGTTTATAAGAAAACAACCAGTCTCTCAAATATATTATGCAGATTATACTATATATAGGGTGTTTTTTTGGGTATGTTATGATTTGTTTTTGAAATAAAATTTTGAAGTTAAATTACCAAGTTGATGATAATACTTTTATTATTAATATTTTATTATTTAACACTTTTATTGCAAATACAATCTGGAGGGCTTATTGCCAGGTGGCAATCTCTTCCAACCACCCAGACAAAAGTAAATGAAGCAAGTTACATGATCGCATAAATCATTCAAATGACTATCCATCCCCACGAAATCCGTGAACACATATGTGAGCATATGCCTACAAACCCCACAAAGACGGACGATCACCCAAACATTCCTTTTAATATAAAGTGAGATATCATCAATCAAAGGAAAAAGAAGGGATCGTGGAGAGGAAAGGAAAAGAAAAAAACCTGGAATGAAACACGTTATATAGCGGTGAACTGGAAAGGCCAAAAAACAATCTCTGTTTGAGCGTAGCGCTAATCCATGATCGGAAAGACGCGGAGATTTTTCGGCGAGATAAAAGGGGGCGGCGGGACAGTTAAAGAAATTATACAATAGAGACAGTACTATATTATATAATAGAGACATTCAATGCCTTCTGGTATGAAGTTATATGATCTTACTTTCGTAGGTTGAAAATAAATCTTTGACAAACAATTTGAAGACGCTGTAATTTGTCCAGCTGATCCTCTGTAACATCCAAGTAACGGAATTTTACGTATTAAAGAACTTTTACGTACTTTAACGTATTAAAGAAAAAATAAATATCACTGCGATCGCATTTTTTTCATTCCACAAAGTGGTCACCCTATGTTACACTTACTTGCTCATATTAAAAAGTCAAGTTTTATTTTTATTTTACCTTATTAACATTTGACATAGTTTTTGAGACAAGTAAAAACGAAATATAAAATTATGTGCAAGTTTTAAGCTAAGTGGATAATTGCACATAATAATAACTGTAGTTGAAAAACAATGATCGTTTTGAAATAGCACACATTTAAACAAACAGATGAAAAAACTGTAATGTACAAAAAAAATTGACCTAGTCTTTACATTAGATAAAAATTACATTAGAAAGACGAATAGGCACGTGTTAGAAAGTAATGTAAAAAATGTTTAAACTCTAACGTAATGGATTATTTTGATCGCGTTAACTCTTCCGCTGAATAATAACAATAGTAAAATTACAACTTATATAGCGCCATATCAAGAGCATATGCAAGTAGAAAGATCTGAAATAAATGTTGCAAAATCCAAAGTAATGGTGATACAAAAATGGGAAAGGAAAGAAAGGTAAAGGTGAATAGTGAAATATTAAAGTAAGTTGAGGAATTTTGCAATTTGCGTAGCATATTCTCAGATAATAGAAGTGTTAAGAGAGATATCGAACGGCGTGTAGCGACAAGAATCGAAGTCAATAGAGAATTAAAACATATATACTCGAACCGGGCAGTATCAAAATCTGCTAAGATGATAGTTCACAACAATAATTTAATCCCAACTTTGATGTATGGGAGTGAAACATGGGCGTGGAAAAAGACTGAAAAAAGCCATATAAATGCATTTTTTGAGAATAATACATGGAGTGACAATGTATGGCAGAATACATAATGAAGTGATTAGAGAATGAATGTGAACTTAGGGTTGATGTGTTAAGTAAGATGATTTGGGCATGTTGAAACATTAAATGAAGAAAGACAAAACAGATATGTAGTGCGAATGTGAGTGAAATGAGTGTGAGACAAAAACGAAGGAAGTATGGTTGGATCAAGTAAATGATATTTTGAAAGAAGAAAACGTAGAAAGTCTGAGAATCATAGAAGGTCTATGAGGTGTATGGATATAGAAAAGGCTATGAATGTGTATCGAGATATGAAAGTATGGCCACTCTATGCTCTCTGTAGACCCCGGCAGAGAAATGGCGCAATTGTATGTATATGTGTAAAAAGCAGCAATTTACAAATTACTAACACAAAAAATTACAAACCTGTTGATTTAATAATTTTTGTTCAACGTACCTGACAATTGTTTAGAGTATCGTGAATTAAGATTGTTTTCAGTGTCGTATTCATGAAATGGGCTGTTAAGAGGATCACCACTCGTACACGGGATTACCTTATTGAATTAATTTTCCGATATCAAAACTTTCCATATATTGGTGGATAAACTGATGATTGAAATACATTGTAAAATTTGTAGTCATAATTGAGCCACTTCGCGGGGACCATAAGTAATGTTGTTCCTGTTGTTATATTACAATATATTAAGAATTTTAATCGTATATTTTTTTCTTGTTATTTGTTGTGATTAGATTAAACATGTATGAAATGATAAAAAAATTATACGATAATTAATATATATCTAGGATCGGGTTGTTTTCTCACAGAATATCACATGATTGACGTGGAAGAGCAGCTCAAGACCCAGCAACGATTACGAGGCCCAGCAACGACAACTACAAATGGACAAAAACGATGTCACTCTCCGATGTGATGATGTTCACATCCCCACAGACTGCCGACTCCTTATCAGAAAAATGACTGCCTGATTATATTTTTAACGGATAGAGATATTTTTAACTTAACAAAATTAATTACTTCTAATTGACTTGAATTATATAACCTAACCTAAATGAAATTTCAAATAAAAAAAACACCTATTCAAGGTCATTTTAAAAAATACGTTTTTTTTTTATAAATAACCTTGATTTTGGACTATGTTACGAGTATATAGGCAAGACTTCAAAACATTTAAACCTCCGTGACCTAGTTGGTAAAACACCTGTCTTCTGACCCGGAGGCTGGTTGGAGGTTGCTACCAATTAAAAAAAATGGTTATCAGTCAGGCTTTCTCTTAAGGTTTCTTAAAAATCTTTCTAATTGGTTGAAAGAGATTACTATAATACATCTGCAGGTTGTTCAGTGTACAACGAAAATGTAATACAGTGATTGGTTCGATTTCCGAGTAAGAACGCCCTCGTACGATGCTGTTAACGGATATTTTATAATAATATACTATTAATTACTAAAGCTCTGAACGGAGCTTTATGAATTATTATATTCGTATTATGCGTTCAATTCATTAAGTTTTGTTATTCATTTTTAAACTTCGCTCAAAATAAATGCCAATATTTATTATAGTTGTCTTATTTATATAATATATTAATTATAGTTAAGGCATTAAAATTGTGGAAGTTTAAATATATTGTAATTTGTTTTTATCAAACACTGTTTATTCCACTTTCCACAAGTGGAATAAACAGTGTTTGATAAAACAAATTACATTGTCTTATTTACATTATTGCTGAACATTCTTAAATAATAATTTGAATTTATTTAGATCTATCTCCGTCGCATGTCCATAAATTTAAACATAGAAATATATTTCCAAACAAATATTTAGTACAGTTATTGCGAAGGCGCATGACATATGTTTACGTTCTGCCAATAATTGGGCCGATCTAAACTATGACACAATACCCACACGATAAAAACATAACTTACTTATGATCTGCAGTATGTTGTCTCTCGTTCAGACTATTGTAATAAAGTTTAAATTTAAAAAAATGAGCTGCCGCACAAGAATATATGTAACACCTTTAATACAAGACTGACACAAGTCGAAATACCATTTCAAGATTAATAATATTTATTTTAGGTACATAACTATTGGCTTTTGAAAAATATTAACACATACAGCAACAAAGTTTAAAAAAAAACAGGTGTTGTTCTCGCGGCCGTGCTCGCGCTCTATTGGTAAGGGTATATCTTTTTTATCAGCAGTTTATTTTAAGATGTAACATACTCGTATGTGCGATATTCGGAAGGAATTTAATATACGATTAATATATAGTATGTACACACTGTGTTGCTGTCAAGGAACCTTTATTTGCTTGTTTGAATTGATCTGAGGCGGTATTTGTGGATTTGTTTATTTTTCTGCAATCTATTTATTTTCTGTGTTTTTTTTTCTCTTCTTCTTATTCTATATGTGCAAGGGTGTGGGCTGAAAAAAATCTGGTGTCCCCGTGGTTGAGCTCGCCCTATATTGGTGGGGTGTATCGTGAACGGGGGGATGTTATTATACAAACCCAGACCTTTTGATAGCTTCTGTCTTTAATGTATTCTCTGAAATTTACGTGTTCTTGAAGTATATTTAAATGTATTATGTACATAACATACTATGTTGCTATCAATAAACCTATACTTATTTATCTCGACTTTGAAGATGTTATGAGATGAACTCAGAACTTTTGATAGTTTCTCTCTTTAATGCATTTTAACCATTGCGTTTGAATATTTGTGTTATTTTAGGTTTTACAATATACGTGTATGTACATACTATGTTGTAATATTTAGGTTTTACAATATACGTGTATGTACATACTATGTTGTAATATTTTAGGTTTTACAATATACGTGTATGTACATACTATGTTGTAATATGTTGTTTATAAGGCTATTATTAAGGCATTAACAATGTGGAGGTTTAAAGACATTGTAATTTATTTTTATCAAACACTGTTTATTCCACTTTTTTATGACGGTATAACCCTACCGGTTTCAAGGCTTTCACCTCATCTTCAGGGGAGCGCAAACAAGACTAAATGCTGTTCGAACTGGTACCGATATAGACGCTTCAACGGTTGGAGGCTGGGGGGTGAGGAAGGCTAGGGATAATTTCGGCCAAGAGCGGGGAGATTTAGGGGAAATAACTGTTCAACAGAAGCCTTGAAACCGGTAGGGTTATACCGTCATAAAAAAGTGGAATAAACAGTGTTTGATAAAAATAAATTACAATATGTTGTAATATTTTAGGTTTTACAATATACGTGTATGTACATACTATGTTATAATATTTTAGGTTTTACAATGTACGTGTATGTACATACTATGTTGTAATATTTTAGGTTTTACAATATGCGTGTATGTACATACTATGTTGTAATATTTATTTATTTCCAGGTTGAAAAACTTACAGGTATTTTGTGACCGTGATACCATATAATTGTTTAGAGCTGCTATCACAAGGGTCAAGATAGTCATGATGATTGCCAACCTTCGAAGACGTGAAGATCTTTGAAGAAGAAGAAGATACGAAAATAATAAGAATAAAAGGACAATTTATAAAGAGCCATTTAGAGAGCAAACTTTCTTCAGGGGTGCTCCAACTTGAGATTTGAACCAAATTTTAATGCCAGATTAAAAACAAAATTCATATATAAGTTGAGTATAAGAATATGAAGGTAGTGGCTGCGGCCAATATATTAGATAATTGTTCACATCTGTATATGTTCTAAAACTCACTAAGAGACGATGAACTAAAAATAAACCTTTGTAGATCTCCCTATGTGTGATTGCAACACATTTGAGTTTGGCCAGATTGCAGTATATGTGTGTAGTGTTCTTATACAATTATACACTTTGATAAGACTTCCAAAAAAGGGTTGTCTTCAAGTGATTCCTAAAGCTGCACACACCACCCATATTTCGAATATTTTGAGGTAGACAAAGATCGATCCAAATGAAATGTTACCAGAGAAACGAACGTTAACAAAAAATTCAGATCGACAATTCATAAAACAAAAGGCAATAATAATATAACTGTCGCAATTGCAAAATAAATTCGTTTGTAGTGTTCATCTTTAATCATAAGGCATATCTCTAATACTAAGAGGTAAACCATTCCACGATACAGGACCAACAACGGCAAAGGCTCTATCATAATAACCCAGCCTATTGGATCGATTCGGAACAATCAATTTATAAGATGAAAAAAAAAATGTTAACCTTATACAAATATACAGGGTGTCCCAAAACTTCTAAAAACTGAGCTGTTTGCTTGAACTTGTTGCAGGAATTGGTTAAACCACGTATTCGTGAGAAGTTTAGGGATGAGAAGGACTTTTAGTTTTAGAAAAATAGTGCACCTCCCTACTTTAGTGATGTGAGGGCATATCTGGATGAAAAATCGCTGAACAGATGGATTGAACGTAGATGTAGCATCATTGGAACCCCCCCCCTTCCCCCGGTGCTCTCCAGACCGCACGCAAAAGCACATTTTTTATAGGGATTCATAAAGATAAAGGTTATGGCATGAAACCGGCAAAATTTATTGAATTAAGAGCAGCCATTGAAAGATGATGCGCCCAAATACCAAAACAAATTATTTGTGATATTTATGATTCCACGTTCTAAGCAGTGCATGAACCACAACCGTCATCAGTTCGAGCACTTGCAATAAATGGTCTGTCTTCTTAAATGTGAAGTTTAATCTTATACATACATTAATAAATATTTAATGTTTAATCATTCCCTTTGTATACATTTTTTGGGACATTACGTTTATGTTAAAAATCTCAAAAAACACACACTTCTGATTTTTTTTAATTAAAAGCTAATTTTTTTTAACTCAAAATACAACATTAAAATTGATAACACCTATGGAATCCTGAGTCACCCTTCAAATGTCCAATAAGTACTTGGATAAAAAATACATATTTAAAAAAATCATTAGACGTGACTTAAAAGTTCTTTGACCTCACCGCTATATACAATATATTTTCGCCATTTTAGTAAATGAAAGCAGATCTTTTCTCTTCTCACAGCATCACGATAATTGTACAAAATATGCATTGTGATCCCGGACTTTCCGGTATTTTTCAAATGTTGAATAAATTTTGTATTAAGTGTGTAATGTTACTGTATACTGATTAGATTGACGAACACTGCGGTACTACGCTCTTTGAGTTCATTTTAAGCAATTGTTAAACTCTAGATTATATAAACCCTTTTCTTCAAGTGGTTCCTAAAACTACACACATATCTCTAACACTTAGAGGCAGACCATTCCACACCACATGACCAACAACGACAAAGGTCCTGCCATTGTACCCCGCCTTATTGGATCGGTTCAAAAAAATCAATCGATTTATTTATTTTATTTATAACATATATAACAAGAAATCTATAAATACACAATTTGCAAAAAAAAACAACAGGTAATTTAATTTGGACATACAATTTTAATGGATCTGGGTTTGATCCCTTTCATTTGTCGTGTCCCCATTAAAGTAGGCTTTTGCCGGAGGACATATTTTTTTATTTATTAATTTTGATTATATAAAACCCCGTTGCATATTCTCATCAACCTGACAAACAGTGACACTAAAAAACATATGTATATGTTATACCACGCGAATCAAACCCCTCACACTTCATCACTCCAAACAGACCAAAAAGTTCATTCCAAAATATGACCGCACATATAAAAAAACACCACGCTCACCACCACAAACCTTACTTGATACAAGTCATTTCTCTTGCATGTCCAAGTATTCCTGTCCCAATAACAACCACGCTCCGATCGACTGCCTAAATTTTCCCCCCTTTGGCCTTTATTGAATTCGGCACCCTATTGTATATCATGGGAGTCAAATAGGTATATTGCCTTTGGGCAAAACATGTTTTAACTCGAGGAATGGGGAACATTTGATGCGTCTTTGCAAAGCCTGCATCTTCCTTTCCTCTCGCTTATAGTGTCAGAGAATGGACTTGAAATGTAAATTGGCTGTATTTAGGACCCGATACTCCCTGTAAAGCTCCCCTGTGGGATACTGGGCAGGAAGTTTATAAATTATTTTTATAATCAATTGTTGAGAAACCTTCAGTATGTGGTTTTGTGTTGAATTAAATATTCATCCCGTTAGCAATCTCCTGAAGCTAAGTATGTTAGGTTGTATCCCAACATGTCTCAGAAGATATCATGTTATACCAGTATCACGTGAATGATAATCGTAATACCGGTTTTAAATAAAAACATTGCCATCATTGGTAACCCTGCAATGTAAATCGCACATTTACGCAACTCTGTTTCAAGAACACCAGACTGGATTCTGAGGAAAGGGAAAGTTATGAACAATTTTACTACGAGTAAGAAAAAATGTGACGTTGAGATAACCTTGCCTCCGGTCACTTATTGATAAGCTGTTGAATTAAATAAAACTGCTATTTAATTGGCCATTTAACAGCTTTTTTTTTTGCATGTTATATTTGAAAGATTATTGAAATTTATTTTCAATTGGATAATTTGGTGCGGTTCATATAGTTGATTTGACAATTGAAATGTGAGAAGCCTTGAAATTAAATGTGCCATTCTTATATTCGCAATATATGGGTCACATTATATGTAAATTATGCGGTCGATTTTTTTTTACTTTGGCAGATAAATATTGTTTGATGTTTAATTATATATGGAATGAATGAAAGTAGGGAAATGAAAATAAGGTATTTTTGTTAATAAATGTATAGGCGACCTTCGTACTATGATTGCAAAAACGTTTGTTTTGAACCGCTGATACCCAAAGCAAAGGACTCGGCTTAGATAGATTTTGACTTATAATAATACTCGCAAGCACTAGATTAAAACGAATGTTGGCGCTTTTTCACGTGAAGTTGTATTATCAACACGTACGATGAGAACTGCAAGTATTGAATTATTAGTGATAATCTTAGCAGGAAGTCTAAACAATATATTTGTTTAAAAAAATAAAACGATAATTCGTGTTTTACTTCTATTGTTGTATACAATACAATCTGCTGGACTTATAGTCTTGTAGTAATCTTTTTAAACCGAATAAAAATATATTAAAAAAGCCTTAAGTTAAAACTAAAAACTAGAAAAAATGTTTCATGGGCTGGATCCTTATTGCTTATTTAAGTCCAATTTAATGTAACAGATCAGAGCTAAAGGAAGAATCCGGCTGAATAAAGTCGGTTCAACGACCGAACCGTTTGCCTCGAACTGTTCAATATGTGATGAATTAAATAAAGGTTATGTGTACTGTGAAAATTATAAATTTTAATAACAATATACGTGTAGAATATTTAGTATAAAAAGGTTTCATTGATAATTATTATGAAATAATTAACGACGAACGGTTTTTGTCCTAGCTGGTCCCATAACCTGAAATGATTCGCCATTAAGTGTTAGAGATATGGGTGGCATGTGCAGCTTTAGGAAGCATTTGAAGACAATATATCTTGAGAAATCTTATCAAAATAAATTATTATATAGAACACCACACGCATACACTTCACTATACCTAAAACTGAATGTGTCAATATTTCATATCGGAAGATAAAAAAGGTTTCATTGCAAAAAAAAATTTTCTTGGAAATCTGGAAAATCTACCAATCTTACGGTCGAAGCCACCCCTTTCTATCTACCAATATTACGGTCGAAGCCACCCCCTTCTATCCTAACACTCAAGATATTTTATTGTTCGTACTATTTTCGACCTGTCAATGACAATGGGTTAGATTTCCGAGTTAAAACGCCTTTGGTAAGAGTTCGTTATCTAAACAGTGCTTTATAAATGTATTTATTACATTATTGTTATTTTATTTGTCGCTGTTAAGCAACGCGCTAAAGATGAACTTCGTCCAAAGAGTAGCCATAACTATTTTTAATTTGTTGTTTGTGCAGCTTGCCATTTTAGATTTCACATTATCTGTGACGGTGTTACTTTTCCATTTAACGTTTATCAATACTTGTTATATCTTAATATAATACATTAATACATTCTACTATCGATAGCAACACAACTCATGCTGAGCTTAAGCCATCGGTCACACACTGTTTCCTCCCAGTCTTATTCCACTCCCAGCCTCCTAAGATTTTACTGCACTTTACCTAGAAACCTTCGTCTCGGTCTGTGTAGTGGCCTTTTTCCGGTTTGTCGGGCTTTCATAATGATCTTTGCTGAAATGAGATATGCTTACATGCCTTCCATGCCAGCGTTCGCAAACTTATGTCGCTGGTAATAAATAGTTGATCCATTGATTTTCGTACGTCTTCATCAGATCTCAGTATCTACTCTTCTGTAACCTTTTTTGGGCTAAGTGGCATTCGTAGTACTCAGTATTCGAAGTTCAGTATTTTTTGTTGTTTTTTTAGTATAACAACTCACGCTTAAGACCTCATATGTTACGACTACTACCGGCAAGATGACCGAGTTGTGTGGTATTCCGGGACAAGCGCTTACAGCTAAGAAGTTAGTCCACGCCCAAATCATTTTTGTTGGTGAGGGTCACTGTCTAAATATGAGAATTTTTCAACTTCTTAATTTGCATCCCCTCCCACCATGGTGAGATCTTAAGTATAAAAACCATTAGTTAAGATCAAAATATATAAATAATTAAACTTAACAAATACACAAAATCAAACTACTCGTAGTTCTCTGTTGCGGTAAATAGTGAAGACAGCGCACCAGACTTTCGTATATCGTACACATCCTTCGCCTTTTTTTCATCCATTCACTTTCTTATTCTTCTTTCTTCTTGTCGTGCCCTATCAGGCCCCCCGTCGTTGGCAATCACTCTGGCAAAGGCTTCTCTATCTTGCGCAACCCGGAACAGTTCCTCCACACACCTCATCCCCGTCCAGTCTCTTATATTGCGCAGCCAAGATGTTTGCCTTCTACCAGGACCACATCTTATACAACTTCAAAAAGTTATCTAGCCTTCTTAGTTTCCTTTTATCTAAATATCGTTCAATTGTTCCAAGCATACTTTTCTTGGCCTTCTTCGACCATGCCTTCCACTCATATTCACAAGAATGTGTTTTTTTAAGTGTTACATGCCAAACCATCTTAGAATGCTCTTCTTAATCTTACTTAATATATCAACTTTAAGTTCACGTTCATTCCTAATCACAGTAGATAACAAATAATTTATTTCTATTTTTTGTGTTTGCTCAGCTTTGACTGGAAATTTTCCCATGCTTTTCAGATTGGTAATAAATGTTAATTAGATTTTAGCACATTAAAATCATTCGTTGAATTAAGTCGTAAAATTTATAATGATTATTCAATTTCAGAAAAAAATATATAATGTTTTTAATTGCAATTAATTGTCAGCCGCCAAATGAGAGAATGTGCATTCACCAATTATAATTCAATTTGTATTGCCAGGCTATGAACACTTAAATATTCCAAATCCTTTAATATAATTTAATAAGTCACAAAGGTTGCGGTAGAGAAATTTAAAATACTTTTAAAAACCCACAGATAACCTTGTGTATTTATTTGATCATAATAATGTTGATGGATGTTATTTATGAGTGAAATCAAGAAATAAACATTGAAATGGTTTGGACACATTAAGAGAATTAGATTCGAAAGATTGTTAAATAAATGTATTTGTCTAAAACGAATCAACAGCTAGGAAAGGGTAGACAAGTGGACCCAAAAATAAGCTCCTCCTCTATAAAACCCTTATTCGTCCTATCTTGACCTATGCTGCACCCGTTTGGGGTAGTGTGAGCAACAGGGATCACCTGAAACTCCAGAGAGTGCAGAACAAGGCATTCAAGATATCTTTTAACACCCATCCCAGAACAAATCTTACCCGACTTCACGCAGAACAGCGAGAAGAAACCCTACAACACCACATCCTCGCTTGGACCGTGAAGTTCTATAAAAGCCAACAAAATCACAGAAATCCCTTAATCGCTGCCCTGGGGGCTTACGAGAGTAAATCCGACCTACCCTTCCGTTATAAGCACAAGCTCCCGAAGCATTATCTGTTGCCTGACTAGTCCACCTTCAGTATTAGCTGGGACGACCAAGGTCTGAGTGAATGTGATGGAATACAAGTAGCCTGAACCAGTGGACTTGTTTTTGCTGAATAATTAGTGTAAGAATTGTTATCTAGTTATAAGTAGTATGTAGGTGTTAATTATTTCTAAGATCTCATATATTAAGATTGAATAAATAAAATAAAATGATATGTAGGAAAATAAGATTAAATAAGTTCATAAATTATAACATATAATTAAGATTAGTTAAGTAATAAATTTGTATATAGGTATAGCCTTGACAAATGTTTGTATAATAACTTACTTGTTTAATAAAAAAATAAAAAAAAGAGTTGGTGAGAAGTATGAGAAATAGGAGATCATATATGACGAGATACATATATGGAAGGGGAAGAGGTGAAAGTTGTGTGCATGGTTAGAAAGACTTGAAGATCTATCCTCTTTGCTTACATCATAAAGGACATGGTATGATGGTATGTATGTTGACACCTTTTAAACATCAAAGGCAGTATTGCCAGTGTCATTGGTCTAGTAGTTGATAGTAGATTTGTAATTTATTGTTGACATCCTGTTTTTAAAATGTTTGTTTCAGAATTTGTTAAGTGGCGCTTTCTAGGTGCATTCTTAGATGAAACTTTAATAAACCAGGATGTATATATAAGTCACGTTTTTATTATTAATTATTTAATTCTATTCATATTTTAACCGTATTTTAGCCCAACTTTGATTTATGCGAATAAAATCTGGACATGAAAAAAATAGTAAAAAGTTTCGAATAAATGCTGTACTTAGAAGAATACATGGAGTAGCAATGTATGAAAAAATACGGAATAAAGTGATTTAAAATGAATGTGAACTTACGATTGATATCTTGAGGATGAAGAAGAGCACTTTGAGAAGGTTTGGGCACGTGGAACGAATGAATGAAGAAAGGTTTATAATACGTAGTTACAGAGCAAATTTGAGTTGAAGGCACGATGGATGAAGACCTAGGAGAGTATGGTTGGATCAAGTGAATGATATCTTGAAAAAAGGAAACGGAAAAAAGTCAGAGACATCGGCATTATGTCCTCTCTTCCTACCTAGATATGGAGTGATGATAATGTATATATGTATTATATATTTTGACAAATAGTTAATTAATTCGATGTATAAATTCTAAAATATTTCAAACCTCTAAACAAATTTTTGATCAACTTGAAATATCGAAGAAGTAAGAAACTTGAACAAATAATTTTGTTATTATATTCCATCGTACAAATTATTTATTTCATACAAGAAAAAACAAATGAAGTTTACCTTACTTAATATCTTTTAAATCCTTAGATGTGGATTGTTTTGTATAAAAATGGAAATGACATACACATCATCACGCCGTGTCTTTTACGGTGTAGGCAGAGAGAAAAGATCTCCAACAATTTCAATCCAAGCCAACACTTTCGCCTCCTCTACATTCATACATCTCGTCATGAACATTCTTCCATTATTAATACTTCTCACTAAACCTTCTTTCAAAATCTGATACATTTGATACAGTCATGTCTTCCTTGGTCTACCTCTTACACGCACACCTTGCACTTCTGGCTGGCATACTTGTTAAGTCATTCTTTTGTAATTCATTCTCTATCCACATGTCCAAACTATCTTAAAAGCTCTTTCTTTTGTCAAACTTACAACATTCAGTTTATCCATGAATTCATTTCTGATGTATTCGTTTCGTATTACTTAAATGTGTTAATGAAATAAGACATTGTTTACATATTTTAAGTTAATAAATAAAATTTGAAATATTTTATTTAAAAAATTAATAATTTAAAATTATTTAGGCATGTAAAACGAAAAATTTACGAAATTTTTTTAAAGACTTTTAAAACCAAAATACAGCGCAAATGTGAGTGGAAGGCGTAGTAGAGGAAAATCAAGGAAAGTATGGTTGGATTGAAAGAAGGGAATTTAAAATGTTAGATAATTGAAAATGCATAAAGAAAGTTTTAAAACTACACACGTAGTTGTATGATAGACGTAGAAGAGGCGCTGGATGTGTATTGAGATAGGAAAGTCTGGCGCTCTAAATACATACGCAATTTCCCTGCCTACCACGTAAAAAAATCGCAAGAAATTATATTTAAACTTTTTTTTTCTGTCTAAATAAAATTGTAAGTTATCTGTTGATTTTAAAATATTTCGATTAATTAACATATATCACAGTTTTAGATTTAAATCAAGATTCAATGAGAAATATCACTTCGAAGAAAAATAAATATAATCAGCTGCTCACTTATATGGCTTAATCAAGCACATTTTATTTATAAGGGCATTTATTTGATACGTGTAATCAATTTTCGCGTAAATCTAAAGAATTTGTGCTGTGAAGTATGGCCCTTTTACGACACATTCCAATTCGTTTACTAAATAGGTACAATCAATTAAGAGAAAACCAATAGCATAACTAATATATGGTCTCATACATAGTTCGCGATCATTACTAAGACAGGTCATTAAATAAATAACAACTGTTCAAAAACAAGTAAATGAAGAAATAGATTAATCCAGAGAACGACAATCTTTTTTTTTTATCATAATTGGTTTAATAATTAGTTTTAATAATATAAAATTAAATTTTCAGCCTTTATAACTTTTAGCGATATTACAAAATTAATGGCTGTAAGTGCTAGATAAATGAAGGTGAAATGATATTTTAGTCTAGTGAAGGGATTTGTGTGTGAGAGAGAGAGAGGAAGATAGAGAAAGGGTAAGTAATGGAAAGAAAAAAGGGAAGAGTGACGGAGAGGTGAACGCATGTATGACGAAGCTAGTGTCTTCGAGTTTTTAAAAAATGTTAGGAAGGCGCGAAAGCAATGGATACATGGGAGGCTTCGGGATAGGGCGGGGCACGCAGGATGCCGGAACCTGACTATGCCTGACAGGGACGCTGACAAAAGAGATCATTCTGTCGAATATGTTCAGCTGTGGCTGACCCAAGGGACACAACTTAGGGACTATGTGAGGGATAGAAGGGAACCAACACCAACTGAAAGCCAAGACAACTTTGTTACTCAAAATATTTGGTAACATAAGTATTCACAGATAAATAATACACATGCCACAGTGGAATAGATACTTCTCAAATCACTAACATAGAACACAAATGGGGTGATAAACACACACAAAACACTGAAGAAATTAATTCTTAGAACTCTCTGTCTGGTCTCTCTGGCTTGGTGACTCACGTACAAAATGCTACCCTGCTAGGAAGGGTTTATTCAGAGATTTGTTGGGGTATAGGAGAATGGGAAAAGCAAAGTTAAGATGGCTGGATGTTGTAACAGACAACTACCGTACACTGGGTATAACCAATTTGAGAAGGGATGCTGCTAAGAGAGGTAGGTAGGAGGGAATCCCGCAAGAGACATCCAAGTTTGAAGGCTTAATGATGCCGATATCTATTGTGATTAAAGAACATATCCACGGCAGACAATAGCCGCAAGCTAAGTGATATAAAAAGAAAGTAATTATTTAAATAAGAAAATAATTTATAGACAAAATATTTTTGAAATTGACATAATAATGGTTACTAAATATATTTAGAAATTTTATAACTTATATAATATCAACTATAGTCTATTTGTCGAACTATCGATCTCAAATCATTTGTTTTAAACATCTGGAAAAAAATGCAAGATCAATACATTTGCAATATGAAAACAAAACCAGAAATAAGTCATAAATTTTTAATTAGTTTATTGCTACGAAAAAATGTAATTAGCGAAAAAAAGGGTGCGGTTTTCAGTTAACTTGCATTTTTGTGCAATAACGAAAACTACGATACGCTAAAAATGTACATCGAACTGAAAAAGGAAGACAAAGTTATCATAAAAATTTGAGTTCAAGAATCTTATGCAGTTAATTATGACGCTGTTTTTAATAATATTGAATTATATTTCAGACTTAATTAATTTCACAGAATACATTATTCAAAACAAACACAGAACAAGTGATAAACGTGTATCTCTCTATGATAGGATTGTAAGACTGTTTCTAATACCTTTGAACACAATTATTATTTTATACATAACATATAACCGTTATTTGATGCAATACATACTCGTATATACCATTATGTCATTTTCTCCGCTGGGTTAGATAGAATGAACCGAGCGCCAAACTATCCTATAATAAAATTCGATCTTCGCCTCCTTAATATATTAATCTTCTTATACAGTTACTTCCGTTTATTTCTTTCGCTTCATCCTTTAAAAAATCATTCACTGAGTCCAACTATACTTTTCTTGTTCGTCCTCTTCCACGACTCCTACTCATGCTTGCATTGTAATTTCTTTACATAGTATTTTGCTAATCATACATTCAACATAACCAAACCATCTCAACGTGATATTTTTCTCATGAATTAATATATCATAGTTTAGCTCAAACTCCTTAATACTCATCAACATACTATACTACATAATCTCCTTAATACACATCATCATATTACATAATCTACTTAATACACATCATCATACTAATAATATCCTTAATACACATCAACATACTACATACTCTCCTTAATACACATCAACATACAACATAATCTCCTTAATACTCATCAATATACTAAATAATTTACACAATCTCCTTAATACACATCAGCATACTACATAATTTGCTCAGTGCACGCATTTTCACCACATTGACACGAATTACGGTCACGTTTATTTTACTGCAAAGTTTACACTGCCATCTGTTTCGTAAATCGTTAAAACTTAGTGCAAGGAATCTACTTCATACAATACTACGACCTAGCCGTAGCAGAGACAAAACTAGGCGTAGCAGAGACAAACAGCAGAGCACGCCAATGGGCGTCGTGCTTACACCCTCAGCTAATCGGAAATTTTCGACAAACGCAAAAACAACAAGAGACTGAATAGGAAGCCAACGAGAATCACACTGCACATGCTCAGCTAATGCGAAATTTTCGAAAAGTGCAACAACAGCAAGAGACTTAAGAGGAAGCCAATGAAAATCCCACTGCACATGCATAGCTAATGCGAAATTTTCGACAAGCTCAACAACAGCAAGAGATAGAAGAGGAATCCAATGAGTGTCATGCTGCACATGCTCAGAAAATGCGAAATTTTCGACAAGCGCAACACCAACACGATACTGAAGAGGAAGCCAATGAGCGTCACGCTGCACATGCTTAGCTAATGCAAAATTTTCGACAAGCTCAACAACAACAAGAGACTGAAGAGGAAACCAATGAGCGTCATGCTGCACATACTCAGCAAATGCGAAATCTTCGAAAAGCACAACAACACCAAGAGACTGAAGAGGAAACCAATAAGCGTTGCGCTGCGCATGCTCAGCTAATGCGAAATTTTCCACAAGCTCAACAACAGCAAGAGATAGAAGAGGAATCCAATGAGTGTCATGCTGCACATGCTCAGAAAATGCGAAATTTTCGACAAGCGCAACACCAACACGATACTGAATAGGAAGCCAATGAGCGTCACGCTGCACATGCTTAGCTAATGCAAAATTGTCGACAAGCTCAACAACAACAAGAGACTGAAGAGGAAACCAATGAGCGTCATGCTGCACATACTCAGCAAATGCGAAATTTTCGACAAGCACAACAACACCAAGATACTGAAGAGGAAACAAATGAGTGTCGCACTGAGGGAGCGATATCATAAAATAGTTTTTATTATTCTACCTTTCGGCTTCATCAGTTCACCCCATGGTTTTTCATGGCTAAAATTATTCATTATTAAGTAGCTACGCAAAGTATTTTGATAAGCCCGCTACGCATGTAATCAGAGATTGATGTCAGTACACATACAAATTATAAAAATCTCTTTATGTGTGTTTCATTGCATTTTTCTGTTTTCTTGCATTTATTGACTATCGAAATCTTTGAGCCCGGCCTTAAGATTTTTAAAAGAGTTAATCTATGAAAATTTACAAGTCTTAAACCTACTTTTTTAATACTTATCGCTTTTTATTGCAATTGTTTATTTGTTTATGCTAATAAACTTCCAAATATTTAATTAAAATAGGTATTTACTTTCAATTTTATTATACCCAACAACCAATAATTTATATCATTTCCCAATATGCGTTCAAAATTCCTACATCAGTTTTAACCAAACCACACCTTCAAAAGCTGTTTTTTTCATATTGATTCGGTTTCATTAAGGTACATACTTGAAAAACGAAACTTGTCATTTAAAATATGGATCATTCCTTTAATAAGCAATTTATATACAATACGTGTTGTTTCACAAATGACTTCATTCTTTAACATTCCATTTTTTCGTTTTATTTTTGTATTAAATGTGTAACACATTTTTGCATGTCACCATATGCCGATAACAAGTTGAACCACTTTTGTGCTGATCTATTTCCAAATAATTTCACTTTTTTGAAAACATATTCAAAAAGTTTCTATCGAAACTATTGAATATATATTTTATTTACCAATTTTGTTTTGGCATTTTTATGTGGTACCTTTTTATTACTTGTTTGTTTATATTATTTTGTGCGATTCTTTCATATTTCAACGTGTATTAAAAGATTACGCAAATTTCGAAACAACATTTTATCGTAAAAATCGTAAAATATCACTTTCAATGAATTTACATTATCATATTTTCATAATAATTTTGGTTACATTTCATTACTGAAATATTCACATTTATTTGTTTTTCTAGCATGCTCCATTAATCAAATATTCCTCCATGGAATTAATTAATTTAATTTGAGAATATTCAGGATTACAGTCTAGTTTAATCATATTCATCAATTTCATTATAAAAGTTTTATATTTTTCTGTATATATACAACATTTTTATTAGTATGATTTGTCTATTTGAGTATGATTTTTTAATATTAAGTTTATTTTCTTGTAAAAATAGTTAAATAGATAAATTGAAAACCTGTGACAATAAAGAAGTCAACAAAATATTTAATAAAACATGAACCAGCACAAATTTCATGGTCCTGAATTTATGTAAAATATACTCGTATATTCAATAAATCAATCAAGTTATTCTAAATTCATAAAAAGATTATCTTATATCCGTGGAGTAAATAATTTTTATCTAAATTAATTGATAACTTTGTCGACCTCCGTGGCCAAGTTGGTAAGATGCCTGTCTCCCATCCCTCTCCGGTTGCGGGTTCAAATCCCACTAGAACCAAAAAAAAATAAAAAAGGATTCCAGTCTGGTTCTCATTTTAAGCCTCTTTAACGTCTATTTGGTTGGTTGCAAGATATTGCCACATGGCAATAAGCGCGCCAAGCTGTACTGTAACATATATAACGAAAGTGTAATACAATAACTTAAATTTGAAAACGCAAATTACGTTCATGAGTAAACTGTTAAGCTGTTCTACTGCACAAGATCACTTTTCCGAAGGGTGTGGCGCAAAGTGGGTCAAGTTTAAAGTAAGCGGCGAATTGTTCGAATTAATAAGTTGAACAGAAAGAATATCCGAAGTCTGTTCAAGCCGCCCGATGTTGGTTATGTAATATGAAATTTAATGAGTTGGTATTGGTATAGCGTTATTAAGTGTGTATTACTCGTATTAAACACGAATGAGAAATTTTATACATGTTAGCATTTTGAATTCAAGTTTTTTTCTTTCTAAAAATTACTTACTTACGTTTTGAGCTAGACATTCTTCTTCATCTAAAACTTGGAGCAAAATATCGTGACCCACTTGAGATGTTTCACGATCAACTTTACGAGTAACTCGTCTTCATTTGTCACGTCGTTCTTCCGAAATAAAGGCATTCGGAAAAGTTTGAACTGTTGAAGTTTTCTCTTTTTCCGTCCACCAGAAACACGATCTTCCTCAAAAACTCTGCTAACGTTCACCATAAGCTTTTCCATGGTTTTTCTATCTTGCCATGTAATATGGCCAAATTATTGGTGAACTTGTTTTAAACAAACAACTTACTCTCACTCAAATATCTAATTTTTCAATAATAAATGCATTGTTTTATTCAGAGTATTCATCGCAATTACCATAAATGCGTCAATTACGAGAGTAGTCCCAAAAGTACCTGACCTAACAAAGAAAACACAAAAAATTTGGGAAAAAATATTTTTATTTCTCAACATAATCTCCTTTCAGCTCGACACACTTTTCCCAGCGATGTTCAATAGCTTCGATACCCTTTTTATAGTGAGAACCGTCGAGCGCCTCAAAATAGCCATCAACCGCAGATTCCACATCTTCATTGTTGGCAAATCTTTTACTACCGAGCCATTTTTTCAAGTTTGGAAAAAGAAAATAATCCGAGGGGGCTAAATCTGGCGAATAGGGTGCGTGAGGAAGCAATTCGAACTTTAATTCATTGATTTTGATCACCACGATAACGGATGTGTGAACTGGTGCATTGTCTTGATGAATAGCGTCTTAAAACTTGAAACTTAAGCTTTATAAGTTTAGTACTTTCTACCATAGTATTTTTTTAAAGCAACAACCGCCATCTATACGTCAGATCGGGTACTTCTGGGACCACCCTCGTATCTGTAGATTTTGGTTATGCCTATATTCTTACAAATCATCTGCATGTAATAATTCGCTCTTTTTGTCTATGTATTATTTTCACTATCAGATGGCTTGGGGATTTATGTAGAACAAATTAATGAAAAACGACTAACAACATAAATATACAGTGCAATTGTGAGTTAAATACTTGATATTAAGAGACCAAGGAAAGCAATGTTGGATCGAGCGAATGATATTTTGAAGTAAGAAGTAAAATAAATCGTAGGAGCAGTATGAGAAGGTATATGGATGTGGTATAGTGGAAATGTGTGTTTCGAGATAAACCCCTCTGGAACTCTGTATATCTCAGCAGGGAAACAGTGTAATGGTATGTATGCGTATGTATCTTCCCATCCTTCAGTGCGAGTATTGGTTCAAGCTTCTCCAAATGAAATCAGAACCCAGAGAAGATATGAGTCGTCAAGATGCAAAACCCACTCTTGAAGACTTTTCCGGTTTTGAGTAAATGATGATTAACTACTTCAAATGTAAATAAAATGTTTACGTGGCATATTTTCAGATTTATGCTTCATGAAACAATTTATGCTATCAGTCTTATAAGTATTAACAGAAACGCAATAAATAATGTAATATATTTTTATTTAATTACTAGCTGTACCCGGCCACGCGTTGCTGTGGGTCAGTCTGGTTAAATGGAAAAGAAAGAAAAGAGAAAGCACACGTTTCTAATATGTTTAATTTCACAATGCTTGTGGGTATACAATATTTTTGACGTCTTTCAGCCACTCTCAGCCTGTCACGTTCATTCTGTTGAGAACGAAGCAGTTCTGAATCTGCAGAACGCGATCGCCGTTTCGCTCGTTCGCTTACACGACATAACCTGTAAATGAGCAATGTTTAGTATTGCGTGATCAATTCCAATGCATTTCACGATATAATTTGAATTCAAATGAAAATCAATCGACACATTACAAATCCACCACCAATTGCATTGAAAAATAAGTAAAACAGTTAAAAAACGAAATGAAAGAATCCGAAACGTCGAAAATGCTATGTGACATAACTGTGAATGAGAAATGTTTAGTTTGCGTGTGTTGCTGCAGAGGGCGTTCCCATTATTTCGTTTGTTTTATATACTTTTTTTATATACAACTGTATATAACAAAAAAATATATAAACATACTTGTATTCAATTGCAGTCTTTTGTCAAAATTTCAAAGCAATCGGTGAAGAGCTTTCGGAGATTAGAGATTTTCAATTAACGAACATTTACATTTTTATTTATATAGATTAAAGATTAAAGATTAATTTAATATAAGGATCGATTCTTATAAATAGCAAGTTATTTAGGTAAATACATTACAAAAAACTAACAATAATGACAAATTAATACATCTTGTTACAAATTAGCAAAAATGTGGCAGTTCGTTAAAATCAAATGTGGTGTTTGTCAAAAGTTTACGTTAGTTGCATGAAACTTTTAGTAATTCAAATGTATAAAACATACACAAATACATACCATGAATTCAAATGAAAATCAATCGACACAGTTCAAATTCGCCGCTAATTGCACTGAAAAATAAGAAAAACAGATTAAAAAAAACGAAATGAAAGAGCAGCGGCTATTATTAGGACGCCACGGTACAAAATGGCGGATAAAAATTAAGTTTATCGTGTGCTGTTTTTACGTCCAAACAGGTGGCGCTATTTTTCAATACACGTATTTGAAAATTTAATATTTATTATTTAATATTTAATATTTAAGAAAAGTTGGTCGGGTGGTTATAGTGCAATACATTTGTCCTAGGGACTGGACCGACACAGCTTCTCCCACCATGCTCCTCATACCTCCACGCGGTGACCGACGGGCAACGGACTTGAGGGTGAAGTTGATGGTAACCAATCCGTCGGGGGATCCCAAAAGTACGGCTAAAGTGAGAAGCAGTGAGTGTCTGTCTCGCATATTAGCAGCGGCTCACAAATGGTGGGTGTGGAAACTCGACATATTCGGGTACTAGTCACATACACCATCGCTAATGGGTATCCAGGCTCATTAGATTAATCGAATAATGGGCCATTACATGACCAATGACAGCGGATACAGCCCTTGTTAGCTGGGCCACTCTGGTTTCACGTCCGATGACAATCGGTGGATAAAAAACCCAGTCAAACAAACCGAAGCTTTATGGAAAAACACTCGTAAAGATGCACTACCCTGTCTGGCAGCGAGGGTGATTCTTCCCTCGGTGATCCAGAGACTGACATCATGTCAGAGCCAGCTTGCAGGATTCCAGGGGCAAGCAAAGTAAAGCAGAGGAAACTAATTCGCCCAGGAAAAAGGTTTGAAAAGCTAAGGGCCGCGACTTGGAACCTGGAAACGTTGACAGGAAAGAGTAAAGAACTTGCGGAGGTTATGAGAAGACGCAAAATAGATATTGCATGCATCCAGGAAACTAAATGGAAGAATACAAACATTGATAAATGCCGCTATCTAGAAACACAGAATAATGAATATAAATTATATTTCTATGAGGAAAATAACTCCAGAAATGGTGTGGCTATAGTATAACACCAAAGTTCCCATGACAATGTGATAAAGATCGTAGCAGTGAATGATAGGATCATTATGATAAAACTCGTAGTTTGTAACGCCATATACAATACAATATCATTTGTGCTTATGCTCCACAAATGGGATGTGACGCGGAAGAAAGAAATTAATTCTGGGAAAAGCTGGAACAATTAATTCAAAACATACCCGAAAATGAAACTATTCTTATGGGTGTGGACATGAATGGGCACGTAGGAATATCAAATACCGGTCACGAAGCAATCTATGGTGGGTTTCGACCCACCATAGATTGCTTCGTGACCGTGACGAGCTGCTGAACTTCGCAGAGGCATATGACTTAACGATTGCTAACACATATTTCCGTAAAAAGTTTGAACACCTTATAACTTACAAAAGCGGAAATGCAGCAACACAAATAGATTATTGGCTGTGTAGCAAAGAAATGCGGAAAAAGTGTAGAGACTGCAAAGTCATCCCTGGAGAGCCCCTGGCAACCCAGCATCGCCTAGTGTTGCTTGAACTACTTATGCCAAAGTGTACGTTGCCCAAAGACCAACTAAAACCGATACCAAAAATAAAATGGTTCAACATCTCAAATGAAACAGGCAAACAACTTAAATCTAAAATGAAAAGTTGGATGATTGAAAATGTGCAAAATTCCGACGCACTTAACCCAAATGAAATGTGGGAGGCATTGTCACAGATATGCATGCAATATGCTAAGCAACACTTTGGAGTTTCAAAAGGTAAACTAAAAACTAAGAAAGAGTCCTGGTGGTGGTCGGATGATGTACAAAGGGGTATTAAGGAGAAAAGGATCGCTTTTAAGAACTGGTCTAACTGTGATAATGAAACAGAGTAAGAAGGCTTCCTTCTATTATATAGGGAAGCCAAAAGAAAAGCAAAAAAACGAGTAGCCTTTGCCCAACATGAGGCGATGAAAGACATATACGAAGAACTGGAAACACAACAAGGAGCTCAGAAAATATATAAAATTGCGGCACAAAGAAAAGAGAGGGCTAAATCGATCAGAACCCCTAAGTGCATAGAGGATAATGAAGGCAAGTTAATCACTGGAGAAAGTAAAATATGTGAAAGATGGAAAGACTACTACTCAGAACTTCTGAATGAAGAATTTCCAAGAACCTCATATCCTTCAGAACTACAAATCTTTTTGGGCCAATTGTAGATATTACTTCTGCAGAAGTAGGGTTGGCCATATGTCAAATGAAAACAGAAAAAGTAGTAGGACCAGACAATATGCCAACTGAATTTTGGAAAGAATATAGTGAATGGGAACAGAATTGGCTGTGTAAGCTCTTCAATAAAATATTGGCCGGAGCCCCAATACCAGATGAATTCCGAAGAAGTTTTCTCCTTCCATTCTATAAAAACAAAGGCATCAAGCTAATATCCCACACTATGAAAATCTATGAGCGAATTATAAACTCGAGAATCAGGAATTTGGTGGAAATACATGACAACCAGTGTGACTTCGTATCGGGAAAATCAACAGTAAACGACATTCAAACCGTTAGACTCCTTGTCGAAAAACACCGTGATGCCAAGAAAGACCTTCATGTGGTCTTCATCGATCTTGAAAAGGCATTTGACAGGGTCCCTAGAAGCTTAATTTGGGCAGCACTTAGAGCACATAGTGTACCAGAGAAGTATGTACTTGCCATCCAGGACATGTACGATAACGTAACAACGCAAGTGAGGTGCACTTCGGGAACTTCACCAGAATTTCCTGTAAAGGTGGGGGTACATCAAGTCAAGTAATACAGTCCGCTACTGTTCATCTTAGTCATGGACTATTTAACTAACCAGGAAATGAACAGTCTCCTAAAGATCCTACTATTTGCAGACGATATCGTATTAATAAGTGAAAAACACGAAGACCTGCAAAATAGTCTGGAAAGGTGGAGAAGAATCTTGGAGGACAATGGATTGAGACTGAGCAGAAAAAAAACAGAGTATCTGTACCTACCATTCGAGAACACAAATGCTGTCACTCCCGTAATGCAAATGGATGGATAAACATTACCAAATTGTGACTCCTTTAAGTATCTCGGGTCACTCATCCATAGCGATGGAGGATGTGCAGCAGATGTAACACATAGAATTATTGTGGGATGGATGATGTTTAGATCAATGACGGGAGTTCTATATGATCCGAAAATGCCAGTAAAGTTAAAAGGAAAAGTATACCAAACGATTATCAGACCCGCACTCCTCTATGGCTCCGAATGCTGGACGATGTATAACTCTTACTCTAGGCAACTAGAAACTGCTGAAATGCGCATGCTAAGATGGTCAGCAGGTGTGTCCATAAGAGACAAAATAAGAAGCTCACGCATTCGTGGAAGCCTGGGTGTTACAGACATCAACAGCAAGATGGAGGAGAGGCGATTGAGATGGTATGGGCACGTTGGACGCAGAGCACCCAATCCATTGTGAATCAGGCAATCTCCATGGATCTTCCTCGAATAAAAACCAGAGGAAGGCCAAAGAATTCATGGGTAGTGCAAAAAGATAACCTGATGCAGAGGCACGGCCTGGGGGACGTAGTCCGGGACAGAAAAGCATACAACATGAAGACGAGGAGAGCTAACCCCAACAGTCTTCGCAGACAATGAGTTGAGATGGAGCCAGGGAGAAGATTTAATATTTAAGAAAAATAAAAAAAACAGTTAAAAAACGAAATGAAAGAATCCGAAACTTCAAAAATGCAATGTCACATAACATGACAATGAGAATTGTTTAGTTTGCGTGTGTCCCTTTTTATATACTTTTTTTATGTACAACTGTATATAAAAAATATATATATATATAAACATGCTTGTATACGAATGCAACCTTTTGTCAATATTTCAAAGCAATCGGTGAAGAACTGTCGGAGATTAGAGATTTTAAATTAACGAACATTTACATTTTTATTTATTGTACTCGTATATAGATGTGCAGTGCAAATGTTGACACTCGTCATCTTCCAGAGCGGGTTTTGCATAATGATGACTCATATATAAAGAAAAATCGCAACAGGCTAAAGTCATAAATAAAGAACTGATAGTATGTTAGACCCAATTGTTAAGAAGACAGAAGGTAGCCTGCCAAGCAAAATTTGGAAATGACATAAACCGAATTTGCACGTGTCACATTCGCTGTGTCTAATTGATACACAAATGGGGTCTTATGAAGTCGCCGGTATGCAAATGTGGTCAGATGTAGACAATGAAACATATTGTCAACGACTGGCCTCATTCATCTGTTCACTGGAGGAATCCAGAGATGTTATACTTCTATCCCTGT
Source organism: Odontocerum albicorne (assembly GCA_949825065.1). Taxonomy (NCBI): domain Eukaryota; kingdom Metazoa; phylum Arthropoda; class Insecta; order Trichoptera; family Odontoceridae; genus Odontocerum; species Odontocerum albicorne. The sequence continues at coordinate 32,259,550 of OX463853.1, read as the reverse complement.
TTTTGAGCGACTAAATCATTATGAATGATTGAATGTTCATTACCCATGACGAGTATTTTAGAAGACGCTTACACAAAGCATCTACGAGTATTATAGGTCTTGTAATGTGGCAAGTATTAAATAGATGAGTCCTTGATGACAAATGGTTACATAATTTCGTTCATAAAATATACACAAACCGCACACCATGCTCTGGATGTAATTTTAAGTTATAAGTAGTAGTAATTATATATTAAGATTATTAAAACATAAAATGTCATGTAGGAAATTATAATTAAGTTGTTCATAATTGTAATACATAAATTAGCTTAGTTCTCATGATATAAATTTGTATATACATAGGTATAGCCTTTGCCAAATGTGTGTACCATACGAGTATATTACTTTGTTAAATAAACAAATATATGTAATTTTTGTTCCTACAATTTTCGAAGATTTTCTACAATTCAAATACGGCAATTTTGCTTGTTACGAGTAATATGCCGTTAATGTCGGAATTGGTCCCGTCCAACATAAACAATCAATTTTAGCATAATTTGGCAGGTCCGATGGATTTAGACTCTGTGTCCGTTAAATTTTGTAAATAAATAAATACATTTCAGGACATAATACATGGGACACACTCGTTCGAATGACGCCAACGTCCAATGCTAATTGCCTGATTGAAATCATCAGATGTTTTTGAATGGTCGTAGCTACTGTGGTGATGTTGTTCGTTTCCCGAGCTGTTCAGTCAGGTTCATAAAATTTTCTTTGAATCTGTCCTGCCTCATTGAACTGCTCCACATAGTCCATCTCCTAAGTATATCTCATCTACCTAAATTTTTCACTGCGCATTGTACTGAAATCGGGCATTTTAATTCAAAATACAGTTGGATCACCTATAAACGACCCGCGTCTAAATATTTCTCCATTATTCCAAATTGAGAGTTTTACACATAGTTTAAAATTTTAAATTTTTTATTTTCATTCAAGATTTATGAAAATGTTCATTTTTATTTTATTTATCTTGTGATAAAATCAGTTCATAAACGTACTCGTATGTCGTGCCAATATGGAAGGTTTCGCAAAAAGGCTAAATTTTTATTATAATACTTGTTTCGTAAAATAATGAACGATTTACCGAAATGAAATCACATTTTCGTGCACTTTTAAAGGGAGATATAATCAAAAAAGGAAAGCTTTATTGTGTTTTTTTTTAATACGCCCAACTGTAATGGTATTTTTGACACTAATAAGTTTGAATTTGCATCGGTTTTGCAATGCCTTACGTGCAATTTTGGAAAGTAGCGCAAGAGGTAGTGTAAAATAATACATTATGCACCATATGTGCGCGATATTAATTTCTTCAATGGTAATTTGATCATTTGAGATAATGATTGGATACAATCAGCAAAAGGAAATTAACTTAGCAATATTTCTTAAACTAATAAATTTTATACAAGTTTTCGAACAAATAATTTACCAAATTGCCTTACAGCTTTTCGACAAAGCTTCTTCCTACTTCAAACAATACTCAGATATAATAATTTTAATAAAAAAAAGTAAAACATAAGACATTGAATTATCCTAGTGAAAAATAATTTGTATTTTTGGTCAAATTCAAATGCAAAATTACACCAAATGCTCTTGAACGGTAATATTAAAAAAAAGTATTTCAGCAACCTCTTGTATTGTTAAATGCTTGTTATTATTGATCAAAGCCTTGATTTGGACGTCATCAGTGGAAATTGACTTTCAAGAATGGATACAATCTTCGAGTATCGTACAACTATTAAAATAACGATTTTTTTAAATCACATTTGACATACACGATCGCTTATTGCATTTACGATACTGGTCTTATCGTAAACAATTTCCACAAGATTCAATAAAAATACAGCGGGATTTTAAAAAATATGCTTTTTTTGTAATAAGTTTTTTTTTGTTTTTTGACCCCCAAAATTGTTTTTTGACAACCTCCGTGGCCTAGTTGGTAAGACGCTTTCTTCCGACTTGGTGGTTGAGGATACGGTTCAGCCTGTTTTTTCACTTGAGACCACTTTAACATATTTTTGGTTGATTGGGAGAGATCACCACATAAATCCGCCAGGTTGTACAGTAAAAAACAAAAGTGTAATAATTTTATTTTTCCTTTTCTGATGAATGAAGCACTCACTGCTTATTTTTTTAAATATTGTTAGGTAGTACGTTGTACCGTTGATAAATAAATACTTAAACATGTCCGCATCGCTAATGCAGATATATTAATGTTAAGTATTTTCTTGTAACACGTACTTTCAAATAAATTAATAAAAAGGGGTATGTTCGTGGGTCACCAAGTCGGTCAATAATCAGCTCGGCATTGGTGTTGGAATAGCGAATAGCAAAAACTCTTATCGCGTATAATTAGTATTTGAGATCACTATATCGGTACTATTGTCAATATATACAGATGTCTCAAAAATATACACACACTTTGAATTATCGTTAATTCAGTATCCATTAAAGTATATTTAAGGTTTAGATATTTTTATATTTATCGCAATTCCTCAAAGTGATTGTCGTTCTGGTCCATGCACTGCTGATAACGTGGAATCGCAAAAATCACGAATTGATTTTGGTACTTAGGCGCATTCTCTTTCAATTTTGATTTTGTGCCATAAATTTTACCTTCGATAAATCCCCATAAAAACTCTATTGCTATGAGGTTTGGGTAGCGCGGGGAATTCAATGCTACTTCCAGGTCCAATCCATCTGTTCGGCAAATGTTCATCAATATAGGTCCTCTTATCATGATGGTAGTGGAGAAGTGTACCATCTTGCTGAAAATAAAAGTCCTCCTCATCCCTAAGCCTTTTACGAATGCGTGGTGGTATGATTAATAACTGCAGCAAGTTAAAGTAAATGTCACGGTGTAAAAGTGTGTATACATTTTTGGGACACTTTGTATTTACCTGCTTTAAACCTTCCTGTCCTGTGATGTGTAACTAGTACACATTGCTTCTAAAAACTTTGATATCTCTATAAATATAATAAATACTGGGTTCAAATTTTTATATTTTTATTTCTCCGTAATACATTTACGCATTGAATGAAAAAATAATATTAATAATAATTAGCAATTATCGGCCACATCAGATATATTTTGTGAAAATCGGGAATAAATTCACCAATACAATCAAACGTGTGCGTAAACGTAGGTATATTCATTCTAAAAAACCGCTATGGGTGAGGAAGCGAACGCTATTCACGTCTTACTCTCACCCTACTGCGGAATATGGGAATGCAAGAAATAAAATCTCAGTTCGCTCGCTTCTCTCGCTCAGTAGGTCGGCGGCTTTTGGTAGAGGTAGTCGCTTTGCCTGTTTTGTGAACGTTGGCTGATGTTTTTTTTTCATATTTTTAGCAACTAAATTTCAATTATTATCACTTGACTTTCATTAATTTAAGCGATTGTCTATGAACATTTTTACATGTGTATTGAATACACAACGGAAAGGTTAATATCGTTAATATTATAAAGCAGGGGTTGTTAACTACACGTGCCTTTTGATTGTCTACAAATATTTAACTACATTAATACTTGGTACCGATAGGCGTTGGATTGGGATATAACTGGAGTAAATAAGGGCTCTAGATATAAATCAAACCAACAAGCCATCTCTTTGAAATAATGGTTTAATATAATAAGAATAACCAAGATGCAAGTGTCTGTTATGTGTCGTTTGCAAACGAACCACTGCGTGGTGGCTAGTACTCTTTACAGAATGGGTATTGTGGATATCTAGCTGCGAGTGTGATCTGGATATTGAAACTATAGACCGTGTATTTTTCGGTTGTCCTTCGCGACACAGATTTGATTAAAAAAAAACTATATATTTACCGCATCCAATGAATGTTGTATTTCTTCTTTTTTCGTGGAATTTATCTACTTATAGATAGATTGTTGAATTTTTTAAGCTTAATCAATAAATGATCTAGATTTGTCATTTTTTTAATTAACTTTATTATATTGACTCATATAATTGCATAATGCCTTTGATTTGTGTGGCATAAATCATTCTAGTTTGGGTGGATTACTTATTAAAAAAAAATTACGAGTACATGAGACCCGAACGTTGAATAATTTCGATGTATGAAGTAATCAATTTTATACGTGTAATAAATTAATAAATATTTTTATATATCATATATTTTAGCAAACGCATGCATTTTTTTGTTAGCATGTGTATTTTTTCTAACTTACATACCATTCGTCAGCACTGAATAAAGCTCATCTGCGTAAGAGTTTAATTTGCAAATCAGTTATAGAATATTTTTTTTCCATTGATTGAGCATCTGCATGCGTCAACTCGAATTCGTTTGTCAGGTTTTGCAGCAGAATAAATTTGAATAAAGAAATTGCAAAGAAAATACAGTCACACTAAGCAAGAAAATAATGAGGAATGGACAGTATTTCATTTTTCTTCATTTTGTGAAAAATGTTTCGTATTAAGAAATATTGTATCATATCTCGTATTTTAAACGTGTTCGTACAATTACGAATTGAAATAATAAAATAAACAAAAGTGTTTTAACACTCCGTCTTAAACAGTTGAGGGAATATATATTTATTATTTATTTAACTCTTCATTGCGAAAACAATCTGGCGGGCTTATTACCCAAGTCTACCAACCAACCAGACATATGTAAATAACCGGAGTTACAGAATCGCAAGAAATATTCAAATGATTATTCACATTTATGAAATAATGAACATAGACATAATAAAAATTAAAATTAAATATCACCAATCAAAGTAAAAGAAAGGTATGGTGGAGAGGAACGCAAAATCACATAAATAAATAAATAAATATAGGTTTATTGATAGCAGCATAGTATGTAACATACATATTTAAATACGTTCCAAAAACACATAACATATACTCGTATATATTAAGATAAATAACAGAAAATACATTTAAGAGAGAAGCTATTAAAAGGCCTAGGCTTATCTCATAACATCCCTCCGGCCGAGATACACCCCACCAATATAGGGTAAGCCCAGCCGCGAGGACACCAAATATTTTTCAGCCCACATTCTGAATCAAACACTTTATATTACTGTCTATAAATTAAGAGTTTTTTCAGTCGTTTCATAAAAAAATCATGCCAAGACCGGAGTGAGTCTAACATTGGTTAGTTACTGGTTCCAGAGTCTCGCTGCACACACAGTAAAGGGCGAAGTAAAAAAAAGAAGAGCGGTGAACTGGGAAGACCAATTGAGATTATCTGGCATACTATTTAAACTAAAAGTCGAATGTTTTCCGTAAGTTTGAAAAGATTGCGGACCTCTGTCACAAGTCAAAATTACGTTAATATGGTGACACAAAAAAATACTATTTATAATTGTAAACTAATTATAATATTAATCTTGATGGTCAACCTTTTAGCGTAAGAATTTAAAGAAAAATAATAATAATGTAATTGATAGAAAAAATTATAGTGTTAAAATTAATATTTACATATGATGTAGTAACATCTTTATATGACAGATTCTAAAGTAAGAAGAAATATCTGTAACTTACACAGTAAGATGAAATATCTGTTACTGTAGGGACGTAAAATGAGATGAAATATATTTTATCCATGAGCATAACGTGAAATGAAATATTTGTTACTCCATGAACATAACGTGAAATGAAATATCTCTTACTCCATGAACATAAAGTTAGGTAACACATTTGTTTCTCGGTGAGCTCAAAGTGAGATAAAATGTATGTTATTCTATGAACATGAAGTAAGATGAAATATCTGTAACTCTATAGGCATAAAATGAGATGAAATATTTGTTAATCTACTGGCACAAAGTGAGATGAAATATATGTTACTCTATGAGCACAAAGTGAAATGAAGTATATTTTCTCTATGAGCACAACGTGAAATGAAATATCCGTTACTCTAGTCACAAAGTGAGATGAAATATATGGTATGAGCACAAAGTAAAATGAAGTATGTTTTCTCTATGAACATAACGTGACATGAGATATCTGTTACTCTGTGAGCACAACGTGAGAGGATATATCTGTTACTTTATGGGCACAATGATCTGATTTTTGTTCGTACTCTCTTAACCAATATGCAAATAATATTTTATTTTATATATACAATATTTTTAATATCTCATGACGTCACTGGCTACCATTTTCATTCTTTTGAGAAGGCTTTTGAGAAGGCTTTTGAGTCTGGAAATAAAGGAAATGTCGCTTGGGCGGTAAGTGTTCACATCCGTCGCTAAAAGCTTTGCAAGCGCGCCAAAACTTTTACCAACACAAAGCCGCGCGACATTTTGGCGAGAGAAATAGCTAAAGTAGCGCCGCGCCGTCAAGCGGGAGGAACGGAAATGTATTTTGAAACGAAATGGTGGGAAATAATTTATTTTACGAGATTGCCAAGGTCAGTTTTTGGAGAAATGATAACTCATAATGAATTGTTATATCCACTCTCTTAAGAGATATAGGATATTGAAATAGGATAGTGTGATTATAGGGCATTTGTAGCTTAGGAGTAAATAGTTTCAATACATATATAGAATGTAAACTGGTATGAGTTAGTGTCTAACATATTTGTATTTCAATTTTTCTTTCTAAATAATTTTTAGCGTTGTTTGAAACCAACTGTTATTGAAAACGCACCTTGGTTTACTCAGGGTGTTGTGACATCATAATGCCCGTCAAGTCAATCATTCAGAGGCAAACAGTATAGTATTGTTGTCAGGACGTTTTGTTTATGATATATCCGATAAATTTGTTTTAAATAATTAATAAAAGCATACTTTTATTGGTCAATAAATTTATTAATTATGACAAATAGTGTTTTTACACATATTTTCATTGAATTGTACCATGTTTTCCTCATAATATCATTAAATGTCTTGTTCGATAAGATATTTAATGGCTTTATGAAATAAATATGGTACAATTTGATGAAAAGATGTTTAAAAACAATAGTATTTGTGAATTTTGGCACTATATAGTACTTTCAATGCAGTCATTTCAGCATACACAATTAAAGTAAAAAAAAACTATTACTGACTATGCGAGATTGTATATATAAAATCGTACATGGTTGTACAAACAAATATGGCTACTCAATATAGTCGAGAGTTGTTACGTCATAAGCCAAAGCATACACAAATAAGTGTTACCATAGATATTTTATATTTGATTATTTTGCAAAGTTATTACTAGCAGAAAAAAATATTCTTTTAAAAAATATTTTTATTATTATTTATTGAAATGAACCTATTACAGATAAAAAATATATCTTTTAAATCTACAAATATGCTCAAAATCCTCAAAACGTAAAAGTGATGTTGAGTTTTTCTACACCAACTGTCTTCTTTAACTTGTTTTTTATTGGACTAGTGGATAGTGGACTTATTACCCGTTATTGACATCCCGTAATTAATAGCGCTTAAATCGTAAGACGCTTGTTTTACAACTCGAGTATTCGATTCCCGTTGATGCGCATTTTTAAAAGGATTCCTGTATTATTTTCATTTTAGGCTTCTTAAATATTGTTTTTGATTAGTTGGAAAAAAATGCTACATGGCAATTTACCCACTAGGTTGTATTGTATACAACGTAAGCTTTTGCATGCTAAACTTTAAGGTCGTTTTTTTTTCTATTTGTCTGTTATCACAATTTCATTATAAGGGGACTTAAGTATTTTCCATAATTAAAAATTTCCTTTTTCTCGCATAATAAGTTTTTGAAAATATCTTTGAGTGCGATATCAAAAATTTAAAGGGAGATGTCATTTCCTTAACTGGGTCCTTGAAAAAATATTACGGTACTAGCTGCAAAAACAAATATATTATGTCAGTGTGAGAAAAAAAATGATATATCCCGTTTTATGCCATCCTGTAAGCACTCGACCACTTCTTAAGGAAATAGCTTCATTCTATAGAAAACATTTCATTTTACGTCAGCAATAAATAAATAAAAAACAAATAATTAGTCTTAAGACACTTAATACAATAAATATATATGTTACAATCATTGTAGCAACAAATATTGTCATTAACTTAAAAATAAATATATATGTTACAATCATTGTAGCAACAAATATTGTCATCAACTTAAAAATAAATATAATAAATATATATGTTACAATCATTGTAGCAACAAATATTGTCATCAACTTAAAAATAAATACAATAAATATATATATGTTACAATCATTTAGCAACAAATATTGTCATTAACTTGAAATTCTTATATGGTTTATGGAAAAAATCCACAAAAAAATCATTTACTGACACTTGTATTCAAATATCTGATATCAACGAAGTAGTAATGAAAAAGTCATCAACGTTTATTTGGTTTGTATACGTAATCCACAAATATGATCTTATTGTTGTGGCCTACAGTATTCGAATATCTGGTATCGACAAAATAATATCAAACAAGACACCAACTTGAAATTATTATATGGTTTATAGAAATAATCCATAAATAAAAATCTTAATTACTGAGACAACATATTAACAAACAAGACATCAACTTTAAATTATTAATTGGTTTATAGAGACGATTTACAAATGAAATCTCAATAATTTAGAACATCTGGTATCGACAAAATAATAAAAGAAATATGATTAACTTAAAACGATTATATGGTTTATATAAATAACCGTCAAATAAAATCTCAATTATTGAGACCTTCAGTATCAGAATATCTGATATCAACAACATAGCAACAAATATAAAAGAACATAAAATTATTATATGGTTTATAGAAACAATCCACAAATAAAAATTATTATGTGGTTTATAGAAACAATCCACAAATAAAAATTATTATATGGTTTATAGAAACAATCCACAAATAAAAATTATTAAGTATGTGGTTTATAGAAACAATCCACAAATAAAATTTATTATGTGGTATATAGAAATAATCCACAAATAAAAATTATTATGTGGTTTATAGAAACAATCCACAAATAAAAATTATTATGTGGTTTATAGAAACAATCCACAAATAAAAATCTCAATTAAGTCCTACAGTATTCGAATAGGTATCTGGGATCGACAAAATATTATATAATAGTAACATACAAGAAACCAACTTTAAATAATTATATGGTTTATAGAAATCAAACACAAATATAAACCTCATTTATTCAAACCCGCAGCATTCGAATGTCTAATATCGACAAAATAATAATAAACAAGTCATTAAAAGTGTTTATTATGCTGTTCGTAGGTTTAAACAATCAATAAATAAAAACCGTTTTTTTTTATATCTGCAGTATTCGAATATCTGATATCAACAAAATAGTAACATTTAAATTATTATATGTTTTATAGAAACAACCCACAAATAAAAATCTCAATCATTGAAATCTGTAGTAGTTATCTAGTATCGCCCTCCACAGAGGGTTGTCTCGCAATCATCGGCAGCGGGAGTCGCTCCACCCCAGGGGAGCTCAGCCGCTCGCAGGGTTTAATAATCGTTATGCCAATTTCAATTTTGTTTCGCAAAAAGAATAACCGCCTCCTACGAGTTGAGAAAGGGCCTCTTAACGAAATCTTATTTGTGACCTTTTTTTAATAAAATTTTCTTTCTTAAAATATACTTTATTAATATTTTCAAAGGAACGTAGGAAAGAAATATAGTATTTCATTCGATTTACTTATTTTATTAGATATTTAATTTCGTATAATGTGTAGGTGCATTTAAAGCGATTTGATTCTATATTCATAAATCAGTGAAGCTGAAATCCAAACGAATAAAAAAAAACTCTAATCCAGAACATAAATCGGAGAAGTAATTGAATCCGAAGGTAAAAATAACGACTAATGGAGCGATGATGTCTTAGAAATGATCGGAAATTCATAGAAAAAATACTACAAAGTAATAAATATACCAGATATCATTGTAAATTTATATGAAATTGTGGAATTAAAAAGGAAACATAATACTGAAAAATAATTCTAAAACTCAGATAGTATCATTAATAAAAAAATATATAATTTGTTTCTGAAATACTCGTATATTGCTTCAGAGAGGAGCACACATTTGAAGTATATTTCATCTTTATCGAATAAACTGATTGCTTTGAATCAATTCAATTATATTGGGGTGTAATGCGAATGTTTTGCTAGTCTTGTGACGTGGAATGGTTTACCTCTAAGTGTTTACCTCCATGGGGCAGCTGTGCATCTTTAGGAAATACTTTCAGTCTATCCTGTTTGGGAGGTTTTACTTTTTTTTTTATTACATATAAACACTATACTCCACCTAACTTTGAATGTGTTACTCTCACATATCGGAAGATCTAAAAAGGTTTCGTTGTAGTTCATTTTCCCTTGTAACTTTTCTGCCAGTTTCTTATCAAACATGTTTTTCTAAATATATGTGTAACGGGGAAGTTCCCAATTTGATCTACTTTCCTATCCTTCGAATTCGAATCCCTAAATAGAGTCAGCTCTCTCAACGGCGCAAAACAACCTACATTTTTTTAGTATATGTGTAATTACTGTTAAATATTGAACATTCCAAGATCCTTAATAAGGAAGTCATTTATAATTATGGAAAAATCAAGGTACTTTTTAATGGCTTTATAACCAAATTGGGGTCTACCCATTCAATGAGCAATGCTGAGCTGAAAACGTTTATTAAGAATAAAAAATATGTACTTGAAGCAATTGGAATAAGTTTTCGGTATAAAAAAATGGAAAAATACTAAGTTTATATAATAACAGAATGATTTGACGCTTAAATGTGAAAAACTTCTACACAAATAACTTAAATTAAAGTGACAGGCCTGTTTCGCTCTTCAATTTTTATGTTTGTTTTAAACCATAGATGGTAAAATATTTTGCTATACGAGTATAAGCTTGGTATGCTGTATATAAACAGTTTAGTACATTGATTTTTTTAAACGAAACAGAACTGTTACTTTAATTTGATTTATTGGGTAGAATTTGTTCACATTTAAGTGTTAAATAATTATGTTTTAAAATGAAGTGCTAGAAAACAAATATCAAATCAATTTATACTCTTATGCCAATTTTATATCTTCATATAATTAAAGCTAGTCTTAAAATTTGTATAACTTTATTTCATTCGTCGGAGGTTGTAGTCTAACGTTATCATTCAAGCTAAGCAAGCGAGTGCCTCAAGTTCGACTTCTGGAGGATTCACTTCTGCACTGATTTTATTCTTAGATTATTTTACCTCTGAATTTCGATGACGCTCTTGTAAGCGACGTCGGAGCCTTTCGACCTACATACCTTATTTATTTAATATGTCAAGCTCGTTAGAAAGCGTTCCTGAGGTGATCGTAATGAGCAGGTAACAGTGCTGTACTAAATTATCTAAGAAAAATATTGAAAAGTTTCGTGATCTTTTTACTAACACGCTAATCTTCCACCTGAGAATTACAGGTTCGATTTACGATGGTGCCCAAAATAGGGTATGATTAAAAGTTCGTCTGGTGATGCGCTAGACGAATGTCACCAGGGTTGATAAACGAATGTCACCAGGGGTGATAAAATTTCGAGCATGTGCAATGGCGAACTGTTAGTCACTTGCTTTCCCCAGTTGTTCTTAACCCGAGGTTTGATTTCTGGGGCCGAAGACAATAGTGTCTCTCAGTCACGTTCGTCAACACGCCCGCATTATAAATTTGGATATATTGAGTGGTACCATGCGAATAAATGAATCAATATGAAACATTCTCAACTCTTCAAAAATAGAGGGCATGTTTGTAACAAGCGTTGTCATTTTAGTTGGCATTGGATTCATCGTCAAAAGTATTTCTTCATTAAAGTTCGAATGTGCATAATCGAGTGAACATTCATAGAAATCAAACAACACTATAGTGTCACTCAAACTACTCAAACTTAAACTGAAACGACTCTGAATTGATGAGTGATATTTTGATTAAGTATTAATAAATTATTTTGACCCGCATAGCTCACGAATTATCCACCCAATTTAATTGCAAACTGATACAATTTCACTTGCAACACGAAATTATTGTGTCTCGCCATAGGAGGGCGTTTGGTTCGATTGCATAATTTTATATAAGACGTTAGTTGAACTTAAACTGTGTTACAGTTTTAGTGAGCCCAGATTTTTTCATGTTAACCCGTTAGCATCCGAAATACACTTCTTATTATTTTTAATACAATAATTATGATTTTACAAAACATTTAAAAGGAAATTAATCAATGGAATACAAACAACATATATCATTTTTAAAGAATACGAACGGTTCAAATATCCATTACTAATATTTGTCTTATATTATACATAATTCAATAATGTAATAAGGATAATACAAATATTATAATTATGTATTGAGAGAAATGAAAGAAACACTCATTCTTCAGACGATTCAGCCATCATCCTCCTGAGTCATTCCACGTTGAATCAAATATGTTTACATCTGAGTTAGCTACAGTATTATACTCTCGGCATATTCTCTTTAGTGAGTTATACTCGTATAAGCCGAGTTATTCCTGAATGTATCTACGCTGAACAGACAGTTCTTCTCAGAGATTGAGAGGGAATACTTAAATCAATTCGTTTCAGAGTCGCAGGTGAGTCCACGAGACCATTCAATACTTCGTACTTCCATGAGTCTGTCAAGCGATGGGCTGATGGGCTAGTTGTCATTTATGGCTTACGAACTAGAAGTTTCATTTTTTTTTGGTCTTTATTGGATTCTGATTTCTTATGCCTCCATAAAATAAAGCCTTCCTATTCGTTCCACCAAAGTTTTTTTATTACAATTTTTTTATTATTTATTGAGTTGAGTGAAATTCGTAACCCTTAAAGCTGAGAATATCATTATCACAACCCACACCATACCCCTGCTACTGGGGTAGACAGAGATAAGAGATCTATACTTTTTTCTATACTGGTTTCTGGTATACACTTGTCGTGTATACCCTTCCCCTTTTAAGACGTTTCATTCAAATCTTATTCATAGTCTGATCAATCTCGTAGTTCCATATCCTAGGTCTTTCTAACATTTTAGTCTTTAACCGTATTAAATTAGTCGTCGTAACTGCTTGGCTTCGTAGTCGAGGATCCCCTCGCCGTTCCAACGTCAATTTAGTTACAAGGCGATGCTGTGCCGTGGACTTTTCATTTCTTTTTATTTTTTCTCCTTTTTAAATGAGTGAGCTTTTGCACACCAGCAAACTCACCGGCCACACCGGTATACCAGATACGATGGTATAACGGAAGTGAGACGATCGGAGCACTTTTTTTTTAAGAATAGATATAATCAAAGTCATAGGCATCCTTTATACCCTCGAATACTAAGCAGAAAAAATGCCTGTGTCATTTGAGTCAACCTTCCGCACGGAAGTCCAGTGCGTTACCGCGCGAACATGTACTTCAATTAGTAGTTTCATATGGATAGGATATCGTCAGATAAACCAAAATGATAAGGCGTTACAGTGTGGATTGAATTGGCAGAGACAGACTCCCATACATAACGACACACGAGATTCCCCGCAGGACATCGCATGTCAGGAAGGCCACCTAAAAGGTGAAGAGACATGTGGTGCTTAGCCTCCGAAGAATGATTTTTGCAATAACAGATCAAGATCTTTATAAAGAAGAAGAAGATTAGTAGTTTTAGTTTGTCTTTTGTGTTTTTTTTTCTACAACCTTAAGCACCTCTACGATTCTTTCTTTATTTTATGCGCTACATCTTCTGTCAATCCTTTCTATCAGCATTTTTTTTATGTTCTCATTAATTTTTCTATACATTGATAGACATTGGTACAAGTTACTTTTAATATAACTCATATAAAACTGGCTTTCTGATATGGCTAATTAACACTTGCCACCCTGTGATGGATAGCGAGTGACCAGGACTTATATTTTATTTGATTATTCGACGTTTTAGTACATGATAAAATGATTTTTATAGCTAATTACAAAAAATAACCTAGCAGACTTTGCACAATTTTAATGTAAAATATACGTTTTTTTCACTGGACGCTTAGCGTCCAGCACCGTGGCTGGCGGATTTTTTTAGCACAGTAAGGCAAGTGTTAATGATGAAGGTTGTAATGCATCTTCAACTTTGTTTATTCATTGTAGTTTGTTTTATCAAACACTGCTATTTCCACTTTATGTAATGGTATAACCCTACTGGTTTCAAGGTTTTCACCTCATCATCAGGGGAGCACAAACATGACTAAATTCTATAAATAATCTATTTTATTTATTCATTATTGATTTAAATATATATTATTTAGTAAAATCCTTTGTTTATATATTGTAGCTTGTATTTTTTTCATCTTATTAGATCAATAGAAAAATTTACTCGGTGTAATTTTGTGGGATCTAAATTTATAAACAATACAAATAATTGATACGTTTTACTATTTGAAAACCGCTGGCTTACCATAAATTAATACAATAGATTTTAATTGAGAAGGTATTTTAGTAATAAATTAACTTCATAGTAAAAATACAACTTTACGCATAATTAAAACTATGTTTTACTAAATTGTCTATTTAACTAACAGACCTACTCAAACTTTCGTCTTCTGGCCAGTGGTGGTCTGCAAACAGTTTATAACTAAGCTGTAACGAGATGTCACTCGAAATTTCATCATTTTACACATAACTTCCATAAAACAATTTAAAAACCTTATTAAAATGATTTACATTGTCTCCTTCGAGTAGCATATTTGGCAAACCCATCCAGTTTAGACAAAATAACGAAGAATAAGCAAGCGCATTTGCCTCATTAAAATTAATAGAAGCAAGCGCATTTGCCTCATTAAAATTAATATAAGCAAGCGCATTTGCCTCATTAAAATTAATATAAGCAAGCGCATTTGCCTCATTAAAATTAATATAAGCAAGCGCATTTGCCTAATTAAAATTAATATAAACAAGCGCATTTGACTAATTAAAATTAATATAAGCAAGCGCATTTGCCTCATTAAAATTAATATAAGCAAGCGCATTTGCCAAATTAAAATTAATGTAAGCAAGCGCATTTGCCTCAATAAAATTAATATGAAGACTCTTAAAAAAAATTATAATCATATTCGTTATTATAGTAATGTTTCTTATTATTTGTTTAAGTGTATGATAGAAGCGTTATGAGAAGATATATGGATGTGGAAGTTGTGAAATATGTGTGTCGAGATAGGAAAAGATGGCGCTCTGTACTCTCTGCTTGCCCCAGCAGGAAAACAGCGTTATGATAAGTATGTAATTTTATGTTCATTAACTCTATTTTTCTTACTAATTCAGTCTTAAAATAATAAAAAAAGTATTGTACTCCGTTCTTTTCGTTTTAAAACAATTTTTATTTAATTTTACAAATACTGGACCGCAATTGATTGAAATTAAGAAAACTGGCCTATGAAAACAAAAAGTTTGAAAGCACTGGTCTAAAAAGAATTGAATTTTTAAACAATGGAAGTGTTTAAAAAAAACAAGTTTTTAAAAGAAAACCACAGATATATTGACGATAAAAGTATCAAGCTATCAATAATATATTGAATAAGATATACTAGTATTTTAATTGAAGATGTTCAGATTTTAAAATCTCTTACATTATTTAAAGTTTATATTTTATAAAACTTCCTCTATATATGTACAATAGTTTGGCGTAAGAAGGTGTGGCATATGGATGAAATAATGTATGTTATATTTTCCACCAATTTTTTTATTTATGCTTATTGACATTGTT
The DNA here is from genome assembly GCA_949825065.1 of Odontocerum albicorne. Classification (NCBI taxonomy): domain Eukaryota; kingdom Metazoa; phylum Arthropoda; class Insecta; order Trichoptera; family Odontoceridae; genus Odontocerum; species Odontocerum albicorne. Next base: position 32,243,838 of record OX463853.1, on the reverse strand, counting down.
ATTACAAAGTTGTTATTATATTTATGTCCAAACAATTATTCTTCTTGATTTTCGATAGCACTTTTCTACTTTTGTGTGAATAAATGCTGTAGAAATGCGTGCACTGAGAAGAAAACATGGAGTGACAATGTATTACAGAATATGGAATTAAGTGATCAGATATGAATGTGACTTTACGGCTGATGTATTTAGTAAGAACTCTGAGATAGTTTGGGCATGTTAAATGAATGAATACAGTGCAAATATGAGTGAAAGGCGCGGTAGAGGAAGACCAATGAAAGTATGGTTAAATCAAGTGAATAATATTATTCCATAATTTTTGATGTTATAAAAAATGTCTAGGTTCATCTTGTAGGACACACCCGATTAGATATCATTCCACTGTAAATGATAGACCAGGTTGAGGGCTACAATCAGGGATATTTTTCAGTTAACACTTTTTTTTTAACCTGGCGTGTTTATTGCCATGTGGTAATCTCTTCCAACCAACCAGAAATATGTTTTTATAGGACCTAAGTGTTAACCAGACTGGAATCCATACTATTTTAAAAAATCTGGGTTCCAGCGGGGATCGAACCCGCAAACTCCGGATCGGCAGACAAGGCCACAGAGGACGTCACATTACGTAAAAAAAATAGATGAAAACATAACTAGAAATTATTTCTTTAAATATCTTTCGAAGCATATAAATAATGATGCTTCCTAAAAACATGTTAACAGATCAATCAAATGCCAAAATATATTAATGGACACATAACTTCACAGATATAAACACACAAAATTCACTGACACCTATTAATACCCACACATATTATGCAAACTTGCAAAACATATCGCATACATACATAAATGCGTTGAATCATAAATTGTTGGATCAAGTGAATTATATTTTGAGCGAAAGAAATAAAAATGTCAGAGGAATCGTAAGAGTTGTATGAGAAGATGTATGGATTTAAAAGAAGCAAAGGTAATGTGTCGAGATAGGAAATTATGGCGCTCTCTCTAAAAATGGCTTCATAGTATGTGTATTTGTATTTTTATGTGACTAACGGGTAATTGTTTTTATTGTTTATTAAGAATAGCCTAAGGTGTGCGATTTGCGATATTTATGATATTGCATACATCACTGTGACTAGGCACATTATTACTATTAATTTTAATTTTGCCTACTTGACATAAGCCGGTGTTAAATAATCATTAACACTAAAACAGTTAAGTTTTATTTATTGTTATTAGCCTACAGTAATAAATCTTTATATAAATATACTAAATTATTTTTTATTTATTTGACACTTTAATACATAAGGTACAATTGATATCAGAAAGCGACCAATAAGTCAAGTATTTCGTAGTTAAGACAAATATCTGGGTGAAAGATTAAAAAAAAATTTAACGTAAGATGTCAAAAAAATCGCTTGTATAATATAAATTAGAGAAACAAACGTAGAGAAAAAAGGAAAAAACGAAAACCTGCATTTACTGGATGGTTGTCATGCGTTGAGACTCTGGAACCAGTTACCGACTAATATTAAACTCACTCCAGCATTGATATGTTTTTGAAAACCATTGAAAAATCTTATATTAGGATGTGTTTCATACCAAATTTTCCTTTCCTCTCCAACGTCCATTTCTATTTCCTTTGATTGATGATATATCACTTTTGTTGTATTTTTTTATATTGTTCATGAATTTTGTAATTATAATAAAGTATAGTATAAATAAATAGGCCAAAACCCATACGATGGTTGTCATTGAAGAAAGAATACGAGAATTGAATTTTGAATACAAGAGAGCGAGAGAGGAATACTTATATTCTCTGCGAAAGTAATTCGAAATTTGAATCTAGGTGGGTCCGTGATACTAAACTAATTTTAAATACCTAGCTAATATTTTTTGAACCGGTGTAAAAGGGGACGATGTATAAATGAGATATATAAAGAAATTCTACATTTATGAATATATATTTTCATAAATGTAGAAATTGTTTTACTTCCGTGAATATATGACGGGTTGCAACTATAGGGTCTTTCAAATTGAGCGCTTTTTTTAATTCATCTGGTTGTTATTTAACCCAATTGACAAATACACGACGTTTTGCATGATCCAATGACTTTAGTTCTTGTGTTATTTGAATCTTATGTGACTACAGAGCTAAATATTTTCGTAAAATACGCCATGTTGTGGATTCACTGAGTCCAACTTGTAGTGAACGTCGACTAATGGACATTTCTGGGTTTTCAGCAACACTTTCACGAACCGAATCAATATGTTCTTTTGAACGACCACTACAACGATATCTTTCTCTTCTTTTATCTTCCACCGAACCAGTTCCTTGAATTTTTTTAACAATTCGATTGATAGTGCTTTCAGGTGGACGATTATGCAACCCGTAAATATTTTCTAAAAACATTTTTCACTGAACGCCTATTTTCATAAAATAATTTAACAATTTGAACGCGTTGTTGTATTGTATATGACTCCATTTTTATAAATGCCATACATTACAATTCTCAAGTGTCACAAGCCCCAGGCAAGTTCGCGACGCCATCTGTATTTTATCCAAGAATTAAAAAAAGTGGTCAATTTGAAAGACCCTATAGTAATAATTAAAGGACAATTTATATTGCGCCGTTTGGATAGCAGACTCTCCTCATGAGTGCTCAAAATAATAATAATTTGGTTAATTTTTACGACCATGTAACTTCTACCTAGAATATATTACCACCAGGCGACAAGCCCGCTAGATTGTTAAACAATGAAGTGTTACTTAAAATAAATAAATAAAATTGAAAGTGGGTATGCAAGAAGAAAAACGCATAATGACGTTGAAGAGTAATGTGGTTGTATGGAAATCGTATAAATTTAAATTGTTTGAAAAAATTGTACGAATACGAGCATTTATTGATTATCTTAAATATTTGGTCAATATTTTTTTAACATTTTCACACACATTGACTGCTGAATTATTTGTTTTAAAATCACAACTGTCTAAAAAATAACATATGTTTAAAATTTAAAATAAAAGTGTTGAAAATGTGAAAGCAGGTGTAATACAAAAAACCTGTCAGAACCGTTAGGCTACTCCGGGCTAATTTGTTTTTGCAACCCGCAAAAGAATTCGGGATGCGAGTAGAACGGTGAGGGACGCTTTGAGACCAATCAAAAACTTATATAAACTCCTATAGATGTTTTTAGCACTTAACGTGTCAAATCAAATAATGGAAATATATTTACAAAACAAATCCCTTAAAACGATCACAACAATTCATAATATTAACTTCTCCATGAATTACACATAATGTGTATCTTTGTACGTTGAAAACTTAAATCAAATTACACTTCGACCCTGTTTACTTATATATAATTCGTAATATTAGCGAGGACTTAGTGTATTTTACAATACAAAAATATGGTTAGTAACAGGGCAGGTAATTCAGATATTTCCACCCTCCGGGGGTGGGCAGCAAGGGTGGGTTTCCTGATTAATTTGCTCTGTAAGCGGATTTACGCTCCATCTCTCCCGTTCTCTCATTCAAGCTCTCTCTCTTGGGGATTCATTCACTTATTATCAGTGATTTTCAACTGTAGTTGCGTCAACTGATTAGTTAAATTAAGCTCGCTATTATTTTTTAAAACAAATTTTGATACAAACCACAAACACTTTTGGAAAATGCCTGTATCACGTTATACGAATTTCTCATGTTACATAATGTGAGTGTGATTGATTATAGTTCACGTAGTAGAATACTAAGGAAGGTTTTTCTCATACTTCTAGTCTATACCGAGAATATATTCACTGTGTCACTCAATTTCTTCAAATCCTCTAACCCACTGTGTTTAGCTATATCATTGGTTCTGCAAGTTGGTACATAGAATAGAAGATGATCTGTTGCACATTTATAATTATTAGAATATATTGTTTAGGACAATCAAGGGTCTAGGACCTAGCATTTCATTTGGCATATTCTAGAAATTAGATTCATAGAAATTTTATCCTCTTCCCTTTAACGCAACCACACAAATACTAACTGGCTTAAAAGAGACATCCTTCAAGTGGCTAAACCTCTACAAAAGTTGTACGAACATCAATTTCTTATATCTTTGAGTTGCTGACTGGAACATTATCTATTCCAACTATGTTAAAATATATATGGTTTTATGTTACTGACAATTATTTGAGGTACAGAAATATCGAAAGATAAGTAAAATTAACTTGCCAAGTCGTCTTCCTTTGTTACGTGGACTGCCCCTTTTAAATATTCATATTTAAATTTGTTTTATCAAACACTGTTTATTACGCTTTATTTAACGGTGTAACCCTGCTGGTCTCAAGGTTTTCACCTCATCATCAGGGGAGCACAAACAAAACCTTGAAACCGGTAGGGTTATACCGTTATATAAAGTTGAATAAACAGTGTTTGACAAAACAAATTACAATGCCTTTAAATCTCCACAGTGTCAATGCCTTAAATATAAATAATATATGACATTTAAATATTTAAGTTTTTTTTAAGTATTGTGAGCTTTCGTATGTTAGTAATAGGACTTAGATGTTTAGGCTTAATAATGATTCCGTCTTTGTTAATTTTTATTTATTTTTACTGCAGATACTCGTATTTATATTTAAGCTTTATATGAAATAGGGTTAATGTTGCATGTGTAAGCTTTATAAATGAAATAAATGAAGGGTGGAAATCAAACATCACTCGGAAAACAGGAATAATCGGTTTTCTATGATAGTTATAAATAAAGATTAAATTATAAATGGGTAGTACATAAAATAGGGAAAAATTTAAATTAGTTAAATTTATAAATAAATAAAATAATTAAGGAGTCAATTGAATCATTTCGACATTTGAGAAAGTTAGCCAGATTTAAGTTTTATCAACTCAATTGCCTTATTGAGAACCACTGTTTCTCATTGCTTGGTTATACGGAAAATAAAAATTGGTTTGAACTTGTGGTTAATATCCTGCACCCGGATTCATTATAATATTAAAAAAAAAGTATCTACTTATGAAAATAAATATTTTTATATGAATTGAATTTCAGCGTGGGCTGTAAAGTATCTATCTCCATTTACAAGGGGTAATTCGTTAAATAATTCTGATATACATAATTTATGAATAACGATTGTAATTCTGTCGATTCGTAAAATAAATAAATTTGAATAATCTCATTTTATTTAAAAGGAAGATTTTATATTTCGATGTTCATTAATTCAGACAAATGAAGGAAAAATGGTTTTACGGGATAAGTTACGAACTAATAGATACGACCGGGTATAACATTTTTTTAATTTAGATTTATTATTACAATCAGTCGTTCAGACATTTATTTGGTGATTTTGTGGGATAATGAATTTTTGGAACGAAATACACATATCACCTTCATCATTATTACCATGCCATTCTACCCTTATTGGGCTAGGCAGAGAAAACAAAACTATACTTCATCATATAATGGAATATATCTTTCGCTACTGCCACGTCCATACATCTCGTCATGCATACTCTCCTAATTTTCGTACTTATTTATTTAGTTTATAATTGTACATACATGTTTATTTATTATCATTTTTTTATAATTATTTACATTTATAAGGATGTTGGTTGAACACATCTGACGTCCTCGAAGCTGATTTCGCCCTTCGGTTGGTGGGGGTGTATCTCGATTGAGACGAGCTCAGACTGTTTAATAGCTTCTCTTATAAATGTATTTTCTTTTACGTTGCCCTAACATATTTATACTCGTACAATTTCAGGATGTATATGTTCTAATAATGTACGAGTATCTATCACTAAACCTGTTATTTAATTATTGATTACAAAAATCACCCTTTAAGAATTTGATTAATTGGGTCGCGTTATGTTTTTCTTTGTATTACTAAACTTCTCGTACCTTCTATACTGCTTGTGTTGATTCGATTTAACACATTTCTAGTCTAAAACGTTTTATTTGTAACTAGTAGCAATATTTTTGAAATTTCATTCTAATTACAAGTATTTACAATTTGTAGTAATATTATTTAGAATTAGTTTTGAATATATTGCTAAAAAAAAGATCGAGTCGGAATGATTTTTTTTCATGAAATTTATAAAACAAAAAGGAAAATTCAATATTATGTTTTACATAAGACTATACTCCAGTCATTGTAAGAATTGAAATGTTAGCGCACTGTATATATAGAGCTACAATAACGTTATAATTTGATTTAAAGAGTTTTTAGGGACTTGTATTTCGCATAGAAGGATAAGGGTTGTTTGAATAAAAGTCGTCGAGATCGGAATAAGTAAAGAGAAAGTTTATTGTAAGCGTCTGTATTTATAATGTATAGAACGGCGCAGAACATGTCGCTGTCTCGCTTCCGCTGGACACATGTTTATTGTTGCACGTTCTATATACATTTCATACTACGGTCTGCAGGAGAGGCAAGAGATATATCGGTGTCTCGCTCTTCGCTACTAGTGAGTTCAATGACCGCGCGGGCGACCTTCGCCCGGCGCCGTCTCGCACTCGCCACTTGCGAGTTCAATGACCGCGCGGGCAAGGGTCGCCTTAGTGGGTTCAGTGACCGCACGCACGGTCGCTACAAGTTCAACAAGGTGTTTTAAAAACATGAAATTCAATGAACTAATACTGGTCAGCAACCACAGAATTTACTTTAAACGAGAGAAGCCTTGGGTTTTATTTTAGGCGGAATTACTTCGGGACTGTTTTTACTATTAGGCCATATTATATTAAGAAACTCAAGAATATCGCTATATAAAAACTCTGTCTGACAATAGACAGCATTAGATAAGACCTGCCAACCATTTAAGAAGTTTCGTCTCTTTACTATAGGAATTCTATTTTTGATCTGTCAAGACTGTGTACTTTCTATAATGTTATATATTTTTCTTAATTAACAAATACAAACACAGGTGACGTCCATCTGCATGATGGCTGACAATCATAATTTAACACAATGTATGTCCTATAATATTTGCATGCATTTGTTTACTTAAGGTGGTTATTGCACCATTAACATACCTATCTCCCCTTTAACAAGACTGGAAGAAAAAGTGTTTACCTAAATTCGGTCGATAACTATTTCAGTCTTACGATAACTAGATTGTGTATTGATAATTTATCCCCAGAGTCTCCTTTAGCTGAGATGCATTTCTTCTTATATTAACGAGGGTCATCCAGAAAGTAAGGTTACAACATTTCCGAGTATGTAGAATCGAAAAATGCTTATATTTAATTGAAATTCACAGGATACTTCACAAATATATTAAACTATTTTTCAATGTAATCGCCGTCGAGATCGAGACATTTCTGTAGTCGGGGCACCAGCTTTTGTATGCCAGTGTCATAGACTTCCGCCGCCAGCTCTCTCAACCACTTATTCACAGCTTCCTCGACCTTGGAAAATTGTTGAGGTATAGTGACATACCTACGTCTCATCCCTCGTCACGATAGAGTCCAGAAAAGCTTCTCCCTTCTGTGTAAAACGATCCAAAAATTCCCTCGTAATTCGTTTTTTTTCTAATATATCAGGAAAAATGTTCCTTATATCAATACACAAAATTTCACTGCTAGTGACTGTCATATTTTTTCCAGTCTTAAAGATCACTGAAAAAGTCAGCAGTTCCCATCAGACATGGAAATAATCATAGCTCGTAATTGGTTTCAAAACAAAGTACTAATTATGTTTTGAAACCAATACCAATTACCAAGACCAAACTAAATAAATTCATATATAATTAAAATTTATGATTATAACTAAATACTACTTTCATCGAAAGCCGAATGTGTTACTCTTACATATTGGAATATCTTAAAAAGTTTCATTGTATTTGATAGTTCGTCTTTCTGGGGACTTCTTATCAATTATGCGGGGAAGTGCCCAATCAAATTACACCAATCACCACCTTCCTGTCCTTCCATTAAACATATTGTATTTGTTTCTAACATTTTAAAACTGTCAGTAACACTGAGGTCGATTCCTAAGTTAGAGCACCCTTGAGGAGAGTCTGCTCTCGAAACGGCGCTGTATAAATTGTCCTTTATTACAATGATTCGTGATTTTTTTAATAACGAACCCTGAAAAGACATTGTCATAAATATAATTTATTATATTCTTCTTCTTCTTCAACTTTCTGTAGACTCAAGAGTCTGTTACTACAGGATTGTCCTCTTGTGATGCTGAGCTCCAGCTATCTCTCCATCGTTTCGGGGGTCTCTCTGGTGGACGCCATCCATCCGACACCCCATGCAGAGCTATGTATGGGATTCTTGTGGAATGCATTCTCTGTACATGTTGGTACTCGTACCAGTATCGTCGACGCTGTCATTCCCATCTGACCACATCTTGGACCTCACAGACCTCTCGGATTGTGGTGTTCCTAACACGATCACGCAAAGTCTTCTCAGCAATAGTATTGTATATTATGTAAATTAAAAAATTAACTGCATTGTTATGCACGTTTTGATAATTTATCAAATAATGTTAGATACAAAATAATTATAGTACGCTGAGATGATTTAGGCATGTGAAACGGATGAATAAAGATATACAAAACCGATATACAGTGCAAATGTGAATGGAAGGGGTGTGAGAGGAAGACCAAGGAAAGTATGGTTGGATAAAGTGAATTATTTTCTGAAATAAGGAAACGTATAAAGTCAGAGAAATCGTAGGAGTAGTATGAGAAGATATATGGCTGTGTAAAAGGCGAAGGATATGCCTATTTGCCTACCGCGACAGAAAAATAGTGTAATGGTATGTTTGTATGTTTTAAGTTAAGATTTTATTTAAAATTATATTTTATTATACACGTGTAGGTATGTATATTTTGTTCTATTTTTTTTTATTTTATGAAATAATTTAAGAAAGATGTTACACAAAGCATTATTTTTTTTATAAGTAGCAATTCCATAAAACAATAATACCATTATTCTAATATAAAAATTAAAATGTGTTTTTTATTTATAAAAAAGGTGTCTGACATTGTTAGCCCTGACCCCTAAAATACGAGTATATAAAGAAATCCCTGAATGAAAAACACAAAAGACGCAGAGAAAGATCAACGAGTATAACAAACTATGGGCCTCCGACCCTCAGAAGTTTAGTGCTAGAAAAAATAGACAGAGTAAATATTCAAGTATTATAAAGTGCAAATTAATTTCTTTATAAATTCTATATTTCGTGTCATAGAAAAATAAATACAAATTATATATTGTATAAAATTATTTTATGTTTATTGTTGGAAATCAACAGTTGAACGACATCCATAGAATAGAATTTGAATTTATGTACTAAATTCAACAGTACGAAAGAAACTTTCAAAATATTTGTACACTGCCATCTTTGAAAATATACTAAAAGCTTTTTATAGAAGTAGAGCAAAATAATATGAATACTCCGAAATGTCAAGCTTGTTTTCGATTCATCGGTAGATGGAATTGACAACACATTCATCTGCACATTTTTATTTAATTTTTATCTTTGTACAATAAGTTTATTCATAATAATAATAATGTATTAATGAAAAAACAGATGTTAACATTCTTATCATTATGCCTCCTCATCGAGAACATCGAATAAGCACGACATTAATGTTCTTTTCTCAAAAATTCAAAAAATAATAATTCAATATTTAAAAGCATAAAAAATGCATTTACTCGTATAATGCTATTTTCATCATTATTTTAAAATACGTTTATTTTTTTAGTTCAATTTATATATCTTTTATTTCCTATATGCTACTAATTTACATGCTATCACACCATTTCCTTATCTAGGTAGGCAGAGAGAGCATAGCGCTATTTTTACAATCTCGAAACACTTCCTTCGCCTCTTCTACATTCATACCACCCCTACGATTTCTCTGACGTTTTGTTCTTTCAAAATAGCATTCACTTGATCCAATAATTTTTGTATGTGTATGCATATGTGTGAGTATGAAAGAGTCAGTACATTTTTATTAAAGTATATGAATGTATGTGAGTAAAAACGTAAAATATATTTTCAATAAATATCTTCATATGTTTAAATAAATACTTTTTAGTTTTGTTTTACTGTGTGTTTTTTTTTTTGTATAAAGTGAATTTGTGGGCTGAAAAACATTCCTAATGTTGACCTCTTCCCCTGTGTTCTTTTTACACTGGGTGGGTGATTCCAAATCGGAAGTGTCCTACAAGATTAGATCAGACCTTTTGATAGCATCTGATACCTTGTTTCTAATATCAATCATATGAAACTAGTATTAATGATGATGTTAACTATAATATCGCCGTTGTTCTGCGAAAAGCGTTTAAGTCCAAATATTGAGTTTTGAGACAAATGTAATTTAAGTTTCGAAGGGCGATGTAAAATCAAGTTATATGACTTTTTGTCTTTTCACAACAACGAAACCATATAACTTTTGGGCATAAATGTTTTTTCCATGTGTTGATATTTTTATTTTAAGTAAAATGGCATCAAAAAGTCATTTTAAGCAAAAATGAACTTAAACCCTTCTCGCAGAACAACGACGATATGTTGTTATCGCGTCTGAACTTGATAAGACTTTCCGATTGTAGAGTAGTCTTTGATTCGATCCTGCTTTTCAAAGTATTGACTGACCGAAGTAACTGGACTTGATTGACTTCCGAAATCCTTCGAGAAGTACGAGACTGCAGGATATATTCCGGTGCGAGAGTTGTAGAACTAATTATTACTTATGTTGTCCCGTATCCAGATTGCATCGATTATATAATGACTATGCTGCAGTTTCAGACATATTTGGCGACGGTCTTAATGCCTTGAAAAGTTCTCTAAGATAAAGTTTTTGTCTTTTTGAACAATAAATCCGACGCCACGCCGTGACTTGTTGATTTTTTCTCTTTTTTTTCGTTGAGTTTGTTTCTCTCGAGCTATTCGAGATCTATGTGAAAGTTCCGACGTACGTTTTTTTTGTGTAATGGAAATAATGAATTCTACATGTGTATATTTTTGTTTTTATTTTCTCAGATTATTATTCTTTTTTTTTTTTTTTTTTTTCATATTCCTTGGATTACCTGAGCCTTGACCTGTTTCGAGTTTGTTACTTATGTGTGGTAGTTGGTATGCATGTGGGTACTACTTTCTGATTTGTTTTTGTATACCGTATGACTCATGTAAACGTTTATAAATATCTTATGTGAAAAGTTGTATTTACCATATATTCATACGCACTCATTATTATAATATGAGCATAACTTTTGTAACATTACTTAATGGTCAATAAAGATCGCACATTGCAACAAATCAAATAGTATAAAAGCGTATATTTTTTTCTTATTTTACTTTGTTTTTTACTATCAAAAGACGAGATATTATGATTTTTTTACTTTCAAATTTCGATCTCTGTGGTATTGATGGTTAAACGTTTACTTTCAACCCAGGGGGTTTGGGTTCTAATACCGGTGATTTCCACACGAAAAAAAAAAAACGAAAAAAAATGTGAAAAACACTTATAGCTCCAAAAAAACACGCGTTCGCAATCCTGCGCGTGCGATAATATAGTCGACTCTTTAGAGTTGTTACTGCTCCAACGGATCTCAATAAAATGCCAGAGATCACTTAGTGTGGACTCTCGAAAAAACTCTTTGACATATGCATACCACCGATATCAATATGCAGTGGAGAGTAGATCATACAAGAGAGAGGATGTTTTTTCAGTCTACATTTTAATTAGATTCACTTATTGAAGACCTAATAAGAAAAATTAAACCACTGAGGCTGGAATCATCATTGAACAGTACGCCAAAAGCGCTCGAAATATTTATCTAAGACAAAATATTTTATACCAATAAACTCAGAGGATGAAAAAATGGTAAAATTGAAACCAGCCGATTTGATTTATCGTTTTTCTTAAGAAAATACATTTTGATAAATGAAGTGATAAGTGGTGAATGTGAACATAAGGCTGATGTATTAAGTAAGATCAAGGAAAGTATTGTGAGATAGTTTGGGCATATAGAAGGAATGAATTAAGAAAGACTAACAAAACAAATAAACAGAGCAAATGTGAGGCGTAATCTACAATCATCTTCTACGACGCCAAATAGAAGGCGTCGTAGAAGAAGATCAAGGAAAGTATAGTTGGGTCAAATGAACGGTATTTGGAAGAATGTAAAAATTCATTTCCTACGATTTCAGAGAAATCATTGAAATTGTATAAGATTGTGTATGGATGTAGAGGAGGTGAACATTATGTGTCGCGATAGGAAAGTTGAGCGATATATCCTTTTGACCTATCCCAACAAGGAAACGGTGTGATAGTATATATGTATTGTATTAACAAAATATTTTTTAAATAAAATCATTATTTATACCGCATTTCAGTCGTTTACCTTCACACACAAGATAATACAACATACCTACTCTTATTTAAGCCAAACTTTTTTTATTTTTTATTAAACAAGTAAATTATTGTACAAACATTTGTCAAGGCTATACCTATATACAAATTTATTACTTAACTAATCTTAATTATATGTTATCATTTATGAACTTATTTAATCTTATTTTCCTACATATCACTTTATTTATTCAATCTTAATATATGAGATCTTAGAAATAATTAACACCTACATACTACTTATAACTAGATAACAATTCTTACACTAATTATTACTAGTTCAGGCTACTTGTATTCCATCACATTCACTCAGACCTTGGTCGTCCCAGCTAATACTGAAGGTGGACTAGTCAGACAACAGATAATGCTTCGGGAGCTTGTGCTTATAACGGAAGGGTAGGTCGGATTTACTCTCGTAAGCCCCCAGGGCAGCGACTAAGGGATTTCTGTGATTTTGTTGGCTTTTATAGAACTTCACGGTCCAAGCGAGGATGTGGTGTTGTAGGGTTTCTTCTCGCTGTTCAGCGTGAAGTCGGGTAAGATTTGTTCTGGGATGGGTACAATTTAAGCCAAACAGTGGTACAGTACAAATTTTTTAACAACTAGCTCCCTGTTTTTTTAACTCATATAAATAATTGTTAACATTATTTAGATAGGTGTTCATAATTCTTGTTTTCAAACGTACTATAAATTAAGAGAATTCATCGACATTTTTCTTAATTCTCGTCACCTGTATTATGATAACCTTGATTTAACGAAATAATTCTGGGAAACCGTTGATAGATTGGATTTTCTAAAAATATGAATTGTTATCAAAAGCAACTTTTTTCTATATTTTTTTTATTTTATCCATTTTAAAAAACGTTTCGGCGAATTATGACTTAATTTAACAACCAGTTCGTGCGAACCGTTACGAACCAGTTGAATGACATGTCAGAGACCAATCAAGTACAAGTTCACGGGCTACGGGCCTGTAACGAGCCCCAGACCCTTTTATTATGTTTCTCATTATTTTCTCGCGCGCCACGAGGCCAGGAGACCCTTACATATTTCTTGCCACGTTGTTATTTTCCTTGGAGTAATGCGATGGTATATTAAATTATATCCAGGAATTATTGAAACCTTTCGAATTGGACTAAAAAGAAAATATTTCTGTCTCGAGGCGGTATTTAAACACCATATTATATCGGTATCGTTGTTTGAGTTGTAAAATTATTGTGTTTACCAGTCGTACCATGATGTGTTGGAAATCATTTGGTTAGTTAGATTTTAAATAGTGTCACAGGAAGAATTACACATTGTGATAAATAGATGATTTGAGAGATGTCAAGACAAAAATCTAAAAATGAATATTGTAAAATTCAAAGTCACGGTGATAGAAAAATATGAAAAGAAAAATAAATGTGATTACGGGGTGAGTAATTAATGCAAGGACAAGTCGAGAAAATCTAATATAAGATTATGGAAGAATTAAATGGAATATTGCACGGCGTGTAGCGACATGTAATCATTTCGTTCCGTATTCTGTGATACATTAACAGTATTCTGTAATACACTCAGTGCATGCATTTCTACAGCGTTTATTCGACTCCTTTAAGTATTGTCCACGTCTACGTTTTATGCTCACACACTTGGGTTGGTTGTAAAATACTGTTATGTCCATGATAGTCCTATCATATTAGAAGCTTTTGATATAGTCCAATTCGAGTATATATGATTTAATGCCCCATTGACTTCGTCTCCTATCGTTACACACCGTTTGATATCTCTCGTAATTCTTCCCCCATCTGAGAAAATACTAGCAGAAATCTTCTACTTTCATTTTCACTCATATAACGCTGTTACTTTTTATTTTCACTGTTTTCTATTAACATCACTAGATATATTTTCAATAATTATATTTATAGATTCAGCTATACGGGTCTAAAATCCTGCAATGAGATTAATAAAAAAGGAATTTATTTCAGTACCATTGCACGCCTCCCTCATTTGAAAATGATGAATGTGGCACCTTAGTGCTGGCATATGTAACGAACTCTGAATTAAATAAGGCGTTATGTTTTTTACGGAACATAACAGGTGAGAGGGATGAAGAGGAAGGCAATGATAAATATCCTGTTTCCGTTTCCGGTAAAGATTTACGTTATATTACTGAAAATATATATTTGAATAGGATTCTGAAACGAAACTTGGACGTTCAAAAAAGTAATGAAAATAAAAGAAACGTTGTAAAAATGAGAGCATTACGTAGAATGTGTGGAAAAAATGTGTTCTAGAACAAGAAATGAAGATATTAGGAGAGAATTAAGCTGAAGAAAGGAACATTGAGATGGTTCGATCACGTAGATAAGATTAATATTATAAGATTTACAAAGAAATCTATACACGAGTAGTATAGAAGGTGCTAGAGTTTTGGGAAATATAATATGTAGATAAGTGTGGCAAGACCAAACGATAAAATTTCGAAAGAACCAAGAGTGAAAATATTGTACCATATATGGAGAGTGGAGGACGTAGAGCACGCGAAAGTTGTGCACTATTATAGAAAGAAGTGGAGATATGTTCTCTCTGTGTAGTTCAATAGTTACGTGGCGTGATGGTGATACTGGTTATATATTTGAATTTTCACTTGAAATTTTTTTATATTGTATTACACTATCGTTATATATGGTACAATGCAATCTGGCAGACTTATTACCACGTGCCAATACCTTCCGACCATCTAGAAATATGTTAGAGATCTTAACTGTAAACCTGACTGGAATCCTTTTTAAAAAAATCAGGTTCCACGGGAATCGAACTTACAACCTCCGGGCTGGGAGACAAGCGTCTTACCAACTAGGCCACGGAAGTTGTCATAAGTAGTTGTCAAATACTTATGAAACAGAAGGAAAATTTAAAATAATTGAAAAGTAATAAAAACTCTCCCCCTTCCGTAGCTTGGTTAGTAAGGCGTAAATTTCGTGTTAGATTTTCGTGACACCGTGAATCCTAATATGGTTTTCCATTTTCAACGCCCCTTGCGTTTAGGGAGTTTTCAAATATTGCACAGTATTCTTAGTTCTAAATCGTGAAAGATGAAAAATTAATTGACAATATAGCAAAACATCACTTAAATATATCGATGAGTTGGCAGACCAAGATCAAGATCGAACAACAACATATAAATGCGACTCTTCAAGTGAGCAACTGGCACCTAACATAGTTCTCCATTACTAAGACCAATGTAGTTAAATTCTGAGGGCGACAAGAATCTTGGCTGGATTGTAAAACCAAAGACGATGGTGATGACGATCTTCGCGACCTAGTTGGTAAGACACCTATATTTCAACACTAGGATTACAAGTTCGACTCTCGTAGGCACCCAATATTTATAATATATACTAATATTATGCAGACTCATACAAATGATTTGCACTTGACTCAATTGTTCAGAGAAATATTTAAAATTTGTCACTATTACAAAGATGATTTATATGAATATAAATAATACAAGTTGTTTCTATCTCCGCCACGTTGTAACTAGGGATGCAGCCCTATTATGCAGCCCAATGATTCAGATGTCCCTGGCCTCAACCATAATACGAAATAAGGGAGTAGGAATAATAAGTAAACGAAAACCTTTACATGTCTTATTGGCCATCATTCATCATTATTCTACTGTTTTATCACTATTATTAATAATCATTTTCATGTCAATAATACTAAATCAAATATTTCATGAATTAATCATTATTAGATTCAGCTTCTCCTAATACTTTAACACTTAGGGTAAACATTGAAGCACTCATTGCTGAGACCAAAATACGAGTACTAAAGGGCCTCACATGGAGGTAAGTCAACACTTTATATTACGAGTACAAAACTAATCGGGTCTTACAGAAAGACGCCGGTTTGAGTCCGCGTTGTGCTAGTCTCTCGAATAACAGACATTTTTTTCCGGGTAGTGTTTAGGGCAGGGGTAAGCAACCTTTTGCATACCATGCGGCAATTTTTTCACAGACGAGTTCAGATGCGCCATACGACCCAAGCACTTCTTACGTTCACGTTTGGAGCTGTAAAATAGCGATTATCATGCCATTCAATTAATTAATTTACGCCATTTCAAAAGACACACGTTTATTGGAGCACCAATCTATGATACAATAGTCAGAAATGATCTCTTGGAGGAGAGGGTGATCGCTGTCGTGGACCGCACTGATGGTGCTACAGCTGCCGGAGAGCCTCGTTTGGTGAAGATAACTCTAGACCACAGTTGTTGAATGTGGTGAAAGAGAGAAAGCTTTACGAACGTTTGAGCGGGAACGCGCAATGGCAACACCGATAGAAATATTCGTACGTTTGTAAACCCGCCTAAAGTGACAGCTCACACGTTCCATTCTAAGTGTCAGATACCGTAAAGTTGAACATTACCGAAGACTGTATGAATTGAACTGAGAGCACTTTGGTGTTGAAAATACGAAGATGGATTCAGTTATGACGCCTATTTTAAAAGAATAAGTAGGCGCAAGGATGCAATGCGCCACTTGTAATCATCCAATACGCCACGGTTGCACGGGGTACCTATACTTTCAACTTCATTTTTTTAAATTTATTTCCTTCATATCTCATCAACCCTTTTTGATCATCCTTATTTTCATACTGAGAGTTTATGAGAAAAAAATTAAGCGTTTAGAAAAATTATTGATTCTCCCACTTCTATCACTTTCATTAGCTTCCACCTCTTCGATTTTTTTCATTACAATTGTTCATGTGGTACATGTATAGCTGGTAATAAGGGAATATTGAAGAGCGTGGCCAAGAAACAATATAGTCTTTGACCCCATTAATTGGAACTTCGGACTTAGAATCAAAGAAGTAGGCACAAATCAGCAATATTACCGCATATGAAGAGACATCAATTCTCGCACTCGTCTATCGCGTGTAAACATTGTTATTAGACGAAGTGTTTTACCAGAATGGAGCCTTTTGATGTAAATTAAATACCACAGAGTGCTTTTGAGGATGGGTTGATTACAGTTTAAGAATAATTTTAAAACATTTAAAAATTGATTAGATTTCAATACCAGTAGAAACGACCAATTCTATAATTTACGAGAATTATATTATCTAATTAGCGAATATGTATGACGTCTGAATGAATTTAAACAATACATATCTTCCAAAATATATTGCATAACATCGTAAGATTGTTAGAATTATAAGAGAGATGTCTCATCGTTAAATTGATCGTAAGATTATTAGAATTGTGAGAGAGATGTCTCATCGTTAAATTGATCGTAAGATTATTAAAATTGTGAGAGAGATGTCTCATAGTTAAATTGATCGTAAGAAGATTTGCATTGTGAGAGAGATGTCTCATCGTTAAGTTGATCGTAAGATTATTCGAATTGTGAGAGAGATGTCTCATAGTTAAATTGATCGTAAGATTATTAGAATTGTGAGAGAGATATCTCATCGTTAAATTGATTAGATTTAAATACCGGTAGAGACGACCAATTCTATAATTTACTAGAAGTATATTATCTACTTAGCGAATATAAATGACGTCTGAATGAATTTGAACAATACATATCTTCCAAAATCTATTGCATCACATCGTAAGATTATTAGAATTGTAAGAGAGATGTCTCATAGTTAAATTGATCGTAAGATTATTAGAACTGTGAGAGAGATGTCTCATCGTTAAATTGATCGTAAGACTATTACAACTGTGAGAGATATGTCTCATCGTTAAATTGATCGTAATACTATAAAACTTGTGAGTGAGATGTCTCATCGTTAAATTGATTAGATTTCAATACCGGTTAAGACGACCAATTCTATAATTTACGAGTATGATATTATCTAATTAGTAAAAATGAATGACGTCTGAATGAATTTGAACAATACATATCTTCCAAACTCTTTTACGTAACATCGTAAGATTATTAGAATTGTAAGAGAGATGTCTCATCGTTAATTCAAGTCCAAAGCTTTATTATGATAAACAGGACGCTGAGATAATAAAATATCGAGAAAACAATATTAATTATTGGAATCAAACAGGTGTTTATTGGTAAATAATGATTAGAGGTTTTTTGTTTGATAAATGTGTATGGACGTGACGAAAACGAAAAAATGCGTGCCAAGATAGAATAAGGGAGAGATCTGTTTCTCTGCCTATCCCAACAGGATTACGTTGTGGTGCTGATGATCATGAGTTAAACCTTAATAATATTCTGAATTTTAATGCAGGGTTGATAGATGGTAATATGCATCGTTAAGGGTGTCGATATAACCTTTATAGATCTTATCGTAGGTTGACACAATCTTATTGTTTCTTCCATAATTAATTAACCTAATACCTGTCAAATTATTGATTAAGAGCTAAACTCACTGCTTTGGAAGTGGGCAAATATTTTTAAGTTCAAAGTTTTTCAAAATTTTAACAGAAATAAAAGGTAGTAAAAAAAAACTTTATTTTGGTATTAACGGACCTTATTTCTGAAAACTACAGAAGTTTTCAGAGTTGAAAGGTTTTATATAATATAGAAAACTTGAATACTGATAAATAATTAATTAATCGGGTAAATTATTTTTAATTTAATGTATTGTAAATTTTTTACTCGTTCTGTGTATCGTAGAAAATTTCATTGATAATATTAATCAATGGCACTACAGCCCATTGTGGGCCCCGGCCTCCTCCTTTAGTCGTCGCCATTCCCTCCTATCCTGGGATGCATTCCTCCAGCCCCTGATGCCAATCACGCTTGTATCACTCTCCATCCACCTGAGCTTTGGTCTACCCACGCTACGTCTTCCTTGGGGCTTGGAAAAGAGTACCTTGTTAGGCAAATTTCATTGATAGTAATGTCAAAATTAAGATATTATTTTAAGACCGACCGTTCCCTTGCATGGATTAATTTTTCGTCGCAAATGTACGTTTTTAACACGAATTTGCAATGTTTGAGCGTGTTTGTTGCTTAAAAATACAACTTTGCACAATTGCATGCAATTTTCTTTATGTGTATGATTTATTTTTCTTCAATTTGTTCTGTTTTTTGAGACAGAGGGATCACAAATTTGGATTAAATGTGAATTTTAGTGAGAATATAAATAAGACGATTGATGTTACTATTTTGTAATATAACAAGATTGGCTGGAGAGACTATTAATAAAATATTTATCTTATTTGTAATTTATTTTTATCAAACACTGTTTATTCCACTTTTTTGTGACGGTATAACCCTACCGATTTCAAGGTTTTCACCACATCTTCAGGGGAGCGCAAACAAGACTTGTTTGCGCTCCCCTGAAGATGAGGTGAAATCCTTGAAACCGGTAGGGTTATACCGTCACAAAAAATTGGAATAAACAGTGTTTGATAAAAATAAATTACAATGTCTTTAAACCTCCACCACGTTAATGCTTAACTGTAAACAACATATTTATATTAATTTAATACGAGTATATCTCTGTTGGGGCACATATGTGTATAAAGATGAAAGTTCTTAAATTAATTAAATTCTAGCAGTATAAAATATATAGACAAGTTGGGGAAGAACTACAAATATAAACGTTAAAAATCAGAATAAATTTTATTTTGAAAGAGCGAGGAGCTATAAACTATAAACAACATATTTATATTACTTTAATACGAGTATATCTCTGTTGGGGCACATATGTGTATAAAAGATGAAAATTCTTAAATTAATTAAATTCTAGAAGTATAAAATATATAGACAAGTTGGGGAAGAACTACAAATATAAACGTTAAAAATCAGAATAAATTTTATTTTGAAAGAGCGAGGAGCTATAAACTATAAACAACATATTTATATTACTTTAATACGAGTATATCTCTGTTGGGGCACATATGTGTATAAAAGATGAAAATTCTTAAATTAATTAAATTCTAGAAGTATAAAATATATAGACAAGTTGGGGAAGAACTACAAAGATAAACGTTAAAAATCAGAATAAATTTAATTTTGAACGAGCGAGGAGGGAAAATTCTTATAAATAGGACTGGTGCAATTAAAAGTGTATGATGACAACTCATTGATTATATAATAATTTGGAGTTGCTTGTTGAGATCGTATTGTATTACACATTCATTGTAAATGGTACAATCTGGCAGACTTATTGTTATTTATTTATACAATATAAACACTTCATTCTATATTATTTATAATTAAGGCATTAACATTGTGAAGGTTTAAAGACATTGTAATTTGTTTTTATCAAACACTGTTTATTCCACTATATGTAACGGTATAACCCTACCGGTTTCAAGGTTTTCACCTCAACATTAGGGACATTTCACAGAACCTCTGACAAACATATATATTCCCAGAATCTCGCCGCTGCTCGCTGTAGTTGTATCCTGCCTACCTCCACCCACAATCCCTGACTCGAATGTTTCCCATTAGAAGTGTGTATGTCGGTACCAGTTCCAACATAATTCAGTCTTATGTGTGCTCCCTGATGATGAGGTTAAAACCTTGAAATTGGTAGGGTTATACCGTTACATAAAGTGGAATAAACAGTGTTTGATAAAACTTAATTCGTGTTTATTCCAACTAACCCTTTACATATATCTTTCCTGTGTTTGTTGAAAGAGTTGTGTTAAAGCTTTATACGAAGAGAAAACATAAAAAATATAGTATTGCAGGATAAAAAGGAGGAATCATTTGACAATTTAAATATTACAAATATAAAAAAATCATCTGCGGCTAGAAGATAATAGGAGATATTGGGTAGAAAGGTTAAGAGTAGAAACACTAAATACTTATTGGGATAGGCATATAAAATAGATAGTTACTTGATTATTTACTGGCATCCGTCCTCCGCTTCTTCTCCGCTATTATAAAGTCTTTTCCTTCTTCTCTCTTTCACAATTTTACTGTTTTGACTGTCTAACCTTTTTCAAAGTTATTCCCAAACTTCTCGTTCTTTGTATAATTCATTCTTTTTAAGTGATTAAACAATCTTAATATTTATTTCTTCGTTTTAAACACCTGTTTAATATTCTTATTTCTTCTTCAGTCATATTGTCAGCTTGCATATATTTCATAATTTATTCTTTCCACTTTTCCTTAAATTTTAATTGCTCATATATCAACCTTTTTGTATTGAGGGGTTGGCAAACAAAATAGAAAATCTTTCATCTATCTTTTTTAAATTTTCTTCAAGAGTTCAACATCTCATAGAAAGTTATTGACTTCACAAGTGTGCACATAATAGTACACTAAAGAAATTTAAGTTATTGCAGATCCGTCCAGTAGATAAAATTATGATTTATATTAAATTGCTGTTATCTCAATAAAACAATACTGACGCATTAGACATCTTATCATTTAAAGTTAATCAAATAATCATATTAAATAAAATGATAAAAAAATAGTATCGGTATATATTGATTAAATCTACTGGCCATTTAGTAATAATAAATAATATACGCTGTAGAGGTGTCGTTTGATTATTACTTGAACATTTAAGTGATTGTGATTTGTAACAAGATTTTTCTTAACTAAGAGTTGTTAAAATATTCAAATAGTTACTTTCTCGAAGAGTTTTCAAGATGACTAATTGCAAAAAATTCAAAAGACTTGTTCCTCAGATAATTGCAACGCTCAGCTGTAAGTCAAATTCACTATATATCAAATAAATGTTTTCTTTAATTTCAGCAGGGGCTGTATATTATTTACTATATAATACTGTAAATTAAAAACATAAAAATATTATAACCTCTTATTCTTGACTTAAAAATAATTGATATACTTGAGAACGCGGGGAAATGTTTGAACAAACTTTCGACTAATTTATTGTAAATTACAATTATTTGTATAAGGTTTATTTTTAACAGGCATTATTAATCTTCAATTTAATGAGTTAAATTAAAACATATACAGGAATAAAAATAAATTCGGAACAACAGGAAGCCTTTTTAAATAAAATAAACATTTATTTTAAAGTTTCTACAAAAATAAAATCACGGACTTCTAAAACCGAAAAGTCAGACTGTGTCGAGAAAATAACATAATACGGTAGCTGACTTGGATGTGTTGTTTTTAATTTAATAAAGTAATGCATAACACAAACATTTCCCAAAAGCTATGCCTATATACAAATTCATATATTTAGATCGAATTTATATCTAATGTTATGTCTATAAACTAACTTCATTTTAATTTCTTAACCTTAATATTTAATTTCTATCTTAATATTTATATATTAATTTCTTATAAATAGTTAACACCTGCGTACAAACGTCTAATAAAGTAATCCATAAAATAGTTAAAACCTGTATGCAAATGTCTAATAAATTAATCCATTAATTTCTTAATCTTAATATTTCATTTCTTATAAATAGTTAACACCTGCATACAAACGTCTAATAAAGTAATCCATAACACAAACATTTCCCCAAATCTATACCTTTATACAAATTTACATATTAAGATCTAATTTATCTATATATATTATAATACTAGCTGTACCCGGCCACGCGTTGCTGTGGCTCAGTCTGGCTATATGGAAAAGAAAGAAAAGAGAAAGCACACGTTTCTAATATGTTTAACTTCACAATGCATTTGGGTATACAATATTTTTGATGTCTTTCAGCCACTCTCAGTCTGTCGCGTTTACTCTCAGTCTGTCGCGTTCTTTGCCGTGCTCGCAATGATCGCGTCACTCCAAGAGGTCAATTGACGATATGATTTGAATTCAGATGAAATATCGATTGCACTGAAAAAGAAGAAAGAAAGTTATAACAAAAACATATAATATAAAATTGCGAAACATTGAAAAAGGAACTGAATAATATTGTTAAGTTCGTAGATGTTTTTGTTCTTGGCGGCAAGAATAGCTCGTTCACTCAACCAATCGTGATTCTTATAATTGATTTGTATGTTTTTAATAGCAAAGGCGAACATGGAACAACCCAATGGTTGTCTACTTCGATGTCACCGTTTCGCATTTGTATGGTTGCTAATTTACCGCCATCTTCTCATGATCTTCTTCTGTATATAGGATATCCATCGTTTCTTGTAACTGTATTGGATACTAATGCTCGAGGATATCGCTTAAAGCATTTTCCGTCTATCATGCCTGGTGAGTTTGGATTCAGTGTACCGCAAGGTCCATGTATCATATTTTTCGTCACAACTTCATGCAAATCCTTATCGACGTCAGCATCGGGTATTTCAGCGCATATTACATAGTCGATTTTGTTTGAAGGGATTTTGTTATAGAGCCAGATTAGTATATGTGCATGTGGCAATCTTCTCTTTTGCCATTCCACTGAGTACATCCAGCAGCGCACAGATCCAAACACTTCATGTTTTACCATAAAATTCATCAGCGATTTCAACTTTTGTCTGAAAACACGTGCTGTGATGTCATGCCTATGCACAGGCGAATGCCCAGGAAATAAGAGCTGTTGTATATCGTCCCAAGCTGGATTGCATGTGAATGTAGTGAATAATGAATGAATGTACGCCAAAAAAATCGTCATAAATATTTCATAGTGAACAAGCTTTGTCACTTTTCAAGTGAACCACAAATCAAATTGTATTGAAATTCAAAAAAACATTAGAAATTTCTAAATATACAATATAAGTATTAAGAATAAGAGTCCGCTTATTTGAGCTGCGCACGTTACACCGGCCTCAGACCGGCCCTGGTGATATTTTCAAGCTATCTTTCAATCCACAAACTATCGTTATTTAATTATATGGATGAACTAAAGTGATGAAAGACAATATATATAATTATTGTGGCATATTCTCAAAATTACTGGCCATACAGCGGCCACATTAAAACACTATCTAACATTATATGTATTCGAATGTTATACAAAAAAACTTTTTTTTCCATTGCTTATTTTCTTGGTGACTCAGCGACGTGAAGCAAAAAAAAGGCAAAATAACACTATCAACAAAATAGTCAAAATATTACTAAGGGTCCAACTAAAATGCAATGATATGTATAGCTTTTTGTTCATATTTTATTTAAAAAAAAACATTTAAATAAATAAAAACTCATGCATGTAAACATATAGACACCATACATGTACACACACGTGCATTCATATGAACACATACGTATATACGTAATAGGCACTCACGTGTATTGCTCTATTTTTTTGTTACTTATATACTTTTTGCCTGAGATAAAAGGTCTTTCAAAAATAAAGCATTTTTTTTAATTCTTGAATAAAACGCACAATTTGCTTTAATAACAATTTGTTTTATTGGTCATTGAAGTATAATGTATGACATTTAAACACAAAAATTAATATCCGCCAAATGTCCACCTCTTGCAGCTCCACAGATGTCCCCTCTTTTGTCAAAATTTTCGATGAAATTTTGGCACAATTGCGGTTCTAACTCACCTATAACGCGAATAATTTCGTCCTTCCGCTCAGGAATTGATTGAGGGTTATTCTTATAGACCTGGCTTTTCACGTAGTCCCAGAGAAAATAGTCCAACGGTGTCAGATCACATGATCTTGGTGGCCAATTAACATCACCGTTTTCGGAGATTACAATAGGTACATAAAATAATTCAACAATTTGAACGCATTGTTGTATTGTATATGACTACATTTTTATAAATGTCATACATTACACTTCTCAAATGTCACAAAACCCAGGCAAGTTCGCGACGCTATCTGTGTTTTATTAAACAATTAAAAAATCGCTCTATTCGAAAGACTAATAATAATAATATGCAGAATAATAATAATAGAACCATTCATATAGCACCCGTTTAGAGAGCATACTTTTCACAAGGCTGCTCTTACTCGGGATTTGAGTCCATAATTATTGCAAATTAAAAATTATACAAAATTAATTTATATAAGACGAGTGTCAGGATAGGAAGGTGGTGACTACAGCCAATAGATTAAGTACTTCCTCGCAACTGCATCTGTTCAGAAAAACATATTCGGTAAGAATGTCGCAGAAAACTTACCAAGGGAAGACGAGCAAAAAAGAAACCTTTGTAGATCTTTCGATATAACATATGATAGAACCTTCGGCTTCAGGTGTGGTACGTGTTTTGTGTTTATATAAAATCATACATTTTGATAAGATCTCCCAAAAAGGGTTGTATTTGAGAATTTCCTAAAGGTACACACGCCACTTATATCTCTAACACTTAAAGGCACACCATTCCATATCACAGGAACAGCAACGGTAAAAGCCTTGTCGTAATATATCACCATATTCGATCGATTCGGCACAATAAATTTATTATATGAAAATAAAATAATAAAATAACACAAGTACATTGTTTTTAAAGGTAAATTGTATTGTATTTCACTTTCGTTGTATACAGTGTAACCTAGAGAGTTAATTGCCGTGTTGCGATCTCTTCCGATCAATCAGAAAGGTATCGACAATCTTTAAGTGAAAACCAAAATGGAACCTCTTTTACAAAAAAAAAAAAAAAATGGTTACTAATGGCAATCTGACCCACAACTCCTCCCGGAATGGAAAACAGGCATCTTATCAACTAGGTCATTAAGGTTATTATTTACATTGATTATTATAAAAAAAACTTCCTAGATCAGGCATGTCAAACTTGCATTAAGCCGAATGTTTATAAAATTTGAAAAAAAAAAAATTACATTAAAATAACTAATATATAAAAACCTTCGTGGCCGTCAAGTGTTATTTTGTTGGTGAGACGTTTGTTTCCCAGCCCGAAGGGTGTACGTTCGATTCGCGTTGGAACCCATATTTTTTAAAAATGTTTCCAGCCTGGTTTTCACTAAATGCCTTTTTAACACATTTCTGGTTGGTTGAAAAATATTCCTACCACTGTATACAACGAAAGTGTAATACAATTAATATTTTTTCCCAATTTAAAGTTAAAAAAATGTTTTTCTTGTTGGCGCACCTAGTCTAGATGCTATGACATTGATCTTCAACCGCGGAGGTTCATTCAGTTTTCGTTCAAAACCTCTCTTTAACATCTTTCTAGTTGATTGGAAGTAACTAACAAATGGCAAAAAACCGTTAGTTTGTACTGTATATAACAAAATAGTAAGTAAAGTTTTTTTATTTTTACATAACAATTTTTACCTTGAAAAAAAATTTAATTAATTTTGTTATATACCAAAGATTCAAACGAATAATCTAACGCTAAGTCAAACTAAACTATAAAACTAAAAACAAATATTCAATGACTCACGATAAAATTTAATAGAAACTTCGCTTTTGGCCTACAAATAATTCTGATATTTCCTAATAATTTTTAGCAAATATCACTTACAAAGGTTATCACTACACTTAATTCAAGATAACTAGTTTGCGTCAATTGTTTATTTCCACTCTTCGAAATGCTAGTCAATTGAGATTTTCAGTCTTGATAATATACATTAATAATCCATCCACATATGTTACGTTGTCTCCATTTCACTATACGAATTCACTTTAACAACGATTATTTCCTTTCATATTTATAATACATATATTGTCATTTATTTAATATTCATTTGGCTTCTAAACGAATGTTTAATTTTTTTAGTCACTGATAAAATCGCATTTTTTTGTTCATTGACTTTGGTTTTGACTGTCAAAACCAAGTGATTACGGGGTTCCCATATGTTATGTATTTTGTTTATTTAGTCACTTAAATTTATGTTTTGTTAGATATCAGTAACCACTAATAAAAGCTTTTTAACAAACCTTTTTTTAATACAGTAAAAAATAGAATATCTATACATACTCGTAATTAAAAGATTACGTATTTTATTAGCCAATACATAGCATTCAATGGCTTTATTTACGCTGTTTTAATCAATGCATTTTTTTCTGAAATGAATTACCCGTATAGATCGAGGGGCTGCTGTTTTTTTTTAAATTTCCAAATAAACGTTTATTTTAAACCATTTTTTTGGTTTGTTTCAGGTGCATTTGCGGTTATGTCTGCTGGAAATGTGATCGGTTGGCTTTCCCCAGCTTCCCTATTGCTTACTGCTGAGGGTTCTAACATGCCTTTGAACAATGATGACATTGGGTGGCTTTCTTCGATCTTGTTTGCCGGTGCCGTGATTGGGTCTGTGTTTTTTGGATTCCTCACGGACATAGCTGGAAGAAAATGGATGAATTTCACAGCAGCTGCTTTTTATATCTTAGGATGGTGCATATGCCTTGTTGCCAAGAAAGTAACACATCTTTACATTGCCAGAATTATTCACGGAATCGGCATAGCCTTTGCTCTTTGTTTAACACCTCTGTATGTGGGAGAAGCTGTTGAAGATCACCTTAGAGGAGCTTTTACCATCGGAATTATGACGACGATGTCAGTTGGATTTTTGTTCATCTATTCAGTGGGTTCTTATGTGAATTTTATGTCCCTTAATGCTATATCTTTTATTTTACCATTACTAAGTGTATTGACATTTTCTCTTATGCCAGAGTCACCGCATTTTCTTGTAATGAAAGGAAAAATAAGAGAAGCAGAAAGTGAATTAATAAAATTAAGAGGAGAAACTACAAGATTTCAAGTTATCAATGAAATGGAAAGAATTATGGAATTCTTAGAAGAGAGTCTAGTGAACGAAACCTTAAGAAACAGACTTAAGTTGCTCGAATTTAAAAAATCTTTATTTCCTTTGTTAATACTTACTGTTTTAGCTTTCGCCCAAAGTTTTAGTGGAATAATGTCTTTGAAATCATATTTTCATATAATTTACTTTTTAGTTGATTCCCAAGATACACCATATCTCGAGGTAGTTTTAGCAGAAGCCGTAGGATTAGTTGTATCTGTGTGCTTTTTATTTTTTATAGATCGTTTAGGAAGACGAATCATCTTTATGGTTTCATCAGTTGGTTGTATAGTTTCTACTACGCTGGTTGGAATATATTATGCTTTAAATTATTATAACGTGTTACCTGATACGTATTATTGGATGGCTGTTATAGGAATATACGGGTTTCAGATATTTTATCACGTTGGACTATCGTATCTTCCATTCTTGATAACTAGTGAAATATTCCCTGGTATTATAAAACACTGGATCAATGCCTATTTGGTCGTGTTGTTACTTTTTTTCGGATTTTGCGTTACAAAACTTCATCAAGAAATTGCTGAACATTTCGGATACCACTTTTCCTTTTGGCTGTCTTCATTATTAGTATTATTTTCTACAGTGTTCCTTTATATATATTTACCAGAAACAATGAACAAATCTCTTTTGGAAATTCAACAAGACTTAAACATTAAAAAACGAATCACTGAGAAACGGACAACAATAGTAGAAGTAGGGCAATGACATTTTGTTTATTAATACGAAGTAAACGTGAAAAAGTAACATTTAAGACAAACGAATAGAAATAAAAAGGAAAGAAATGACATCGGAACAAATGTTTGTATTAACTATTTACTAGTTTATGCAGACTTTAAGAAAAAAGTCATAGTTACAAAAATCGTTGTTTTGCAATAATAAACATGATACGTTCAAAATATTAAAAAATCATATACTTCAAGTTACAAACTAACCAAGTTTTTACATAATGTTCCTAATGATATATGATATTCCTACTAAAGGTTTTTCAAGGCTGCTTTAACTGTCCCGCGATTCTAGAAGCACTAAGCTCATATGTTCCCAATAAATATAGCCGTGCAAGGAATCACCCTCTGTTCTACACAACAACTTACAGGACGAATATCATGGCTAAATATGCAGTCACGCGTGGTTCAATAGATCTATTGAACCAACTAAATTATACTGTGGATATATTCTCGGCACCGTCTAGCAGTATGAGAAGAATCCTGGCTGATATTCTTCCTTACGAATAAGCTAACTAGAAGCAAACCCTCTTTGTGTAACAGGTATTCGTCCAGTGTATAAAAAAAATGGTGATTTTCTTTACTTTTGGTGACATAAAACACAAATTCACCAGCATTTCTCTCACTTTCAATGGTGAACTACATCACTACTCAAGATAGATTATTATTTATATTTACTCCTGTGCTACTACCTAGGGGTTATGGGTTCGATTCCTATCGTTACTCATTAAAAAAAAGGTTCTAGTGTGGATTGTATTTCAGACCTCTTGAACATATTTCTGGTTGGTTGGAAGAAATTGCTATATGCCAATCAACCTGCTAGGTCAAAATATTTAGTCACTCCTGACTTTGACCCAGAGGTAGAGAAGTAAGATGCTGAATTGAATTGGATGTACGGGATTTCTCAAGATGAGATTAGTTTTCTGCAATAATTACGTAAATCTTAAACTACGGTAATGAATGACTAAGAGATATTTAGTATATTCTATTTAATGGTGTTGATACGTGAACCATGAAGAGTAGAATGCTTAATAAGATAGAATCATTCGAAATGTGGGTTAATCGGAAAATGCTCAAAACTTCTTGGTTTCATTGTATATCAAATACCAGTAATTTCTTGGTTTCATTGTATATCTAATACCAGTAATTTCTTGGTTTCATTGTATATCTAATACCAGTAATTTCTTGGTTTCATTGTATATCTAATACCAGTAATTTCTTGGTTTCATTGTATATCAAACACCACTAATTTCTTGGTTTCATTGTATATCAAATACCGAGGCACTGCGTCGAGTAGACGTAGAACAGGAACTTTTAAATAAAATTTAATGTTGAAAGATTGGCTATCTAGAGCACATATTGAGAGAAGAAAAATGCCACTACCTAAAATTATAATAATATTGATGTAAAAATAGAGGGTCGACGCGGCGTCGGTAGAAGATGCTTGTCATTGTTACGTTATATTCGCGAATCGATAGATAATCCATACAGTTGAGGAGCTGTTCAGTGCTGTCAAAGCCAGATATATTTTCAAAAGATCCGTCCCCAACGTCAGGGGGTCGGACATGGCACGTGAAGATGAATATTAAGACTGAATTAAAATTAATATGTTACAATTGCAATTCAATGAAAATGTACTCGTATATTACAATATATCATAAACAGAATTTCAATATGTACACACATACCATATTGTATTTCTTTAGGAGTTGACAGAGAATACGAGCTTCCATCTTTCTACAGAATTTATTTTTATAGAGATGACTTTCGTAGCCTAGTTGGTAAGACGAGTGTTTCACAGCCCGGAAGTTACAGGTTTAAATCCCGCTGGAACGCAGATTTTTTTTTAAAGGATTCTAGTCTCGTTTTCTCTTAAGGTATTTTAAACCTTTTTTCAGTTGGTTGGAAGAGATTATCGAGCGCAGCACCACGTCCTACAAAACCTCCTGTTTCTCCTCATGCTTTGCACATTTCCCTCATTTAAAGTTTATCCAACTATTTCTTTCGATTCTTTTCTCAGTATTTCTCTGCCTCGCTCTCCATTTATATAAGACTTATATTTTTGCTTTTAATTCTTTCCAAACTCATTAGCTTATAAAACACTTGTGATGCAAGATTATTGTAAAATAATCGAATATAGATAATCAAAGAGGATATGATCTCATATTTATATTTAATAATTACTAACATATATGTTAAGTTAATTTTTAATTTATTTTGAAATAAAAATCAAAAATTTAATTGACTCATCTTATTTTTTTGTCCCTCATAAACTATCGTACCTAATTTTTTTAATTAAAAAAATACATGTAATAAATCTTCGAATTCCTTCGATTGTAAAATCATTTCTTGTGATTCTTGGGTGATTGTTTGTTTAATTTTCTTGATTGAAAATGTCTCGATTTTTTAAACAAGACTGAAGCTGTAACAAACGAGCAAATGATTCGGAATATCCAATAAGAGCGATACAAATACAAGTACATGTTTTTTTCGTTAATATTTGGAAGTCGACATATGACAAAGTAAAAAAATGTAATTATTAAGGGAAAATGTATGGTCAAAAAGCGTTTTTTTAAATAAAATTGAAGCTGAAAAATACAAGCATCAGATTCAGAATATCAAATAAGTTACAATAAGAGAAATATAAATACAATAACATTTTTTTTTCGTAAATGTTTTGGTGTGTCGAAATATAACAGAGTAAAATATGTAATTATTAAGGAAGAATGTATGGTAAAAATTGACGTGTTAAGAAGGGTTAAATAGAAGATCATTAGATGGTTTGAACATGATGAACAGATGGGAACTAAATACTGACTAAACTAATTTACAATTCAAACGTAAGTAGGAGTCGTGGTAGAAGGAAATAGGGAAAAGCATTTTTGGACTTAGAATGAAAATTTGAAAGATTGAATGGTAAAATGTAAGAGAAAAAGTAGGAACTAGAATGTAGCGAATGAAGTACTCGTATGTCGTGATATAACAGTTTGACGCTCTGTCATATCTGCTCAGTTTGACGCTCTGTCATAATAGAGATATGGAGAGACGGATGTAAATACTTTTAATATCCAAACAATTTCGATATGAACAAATAAGAGCGTAATGGCTGGATATAGATCATTCAGTTTGAAGAGTCATTTTGCAATAGTGTGAATAAGAAACACTCTCTGTATGAAATAACTTTTGTAGGGGTATTGGTTTTAGAATGCCACATGATTGGTTCGCGCAGAGCGCACGTTTGGTCAAACGATAGTAAAGTAAAAATTTGAAACTATTTTAATTTTTATTACATTTTAAATTTCAGAATATACTAGTAATGACACAAGTTTTTTATCATTGAAATACTAGGGAGGATAGATATATCAAATTTTAACTATAACATCGTCTGAACTAGCAGTGTGCATGAACGGTAGCGTGGTAGCTGTGCATATGTTACAAGCTTTAACTTTTTAGGTTGGAAGCTTTTAGATCGGTATGGTATAATATATATAGAAAGGCGTTCAAACAATAACGAGGGTAAAAATATTTAATTTCTTCTGTTTCACAATTGTACAACAAAAGCTGAAACTGTTTTTCAGAAGAAATATATAAAAATACATTAATTGGAAAATTTTATATCACAAATGAAATCAATTGGAATTTTAAAGAGGCACTGACGTAAATGTATTAAATTCCTCTTATACCAACAACGACTAGATTTATTTTGAAAACATCTAGATAAAATTACTCATATGACAAAATATGATTCATTGTTATAATACATCTTTGTTATAATACATACTTGTTATACTCGTATAATACGAGTACATCAGCAATAACAAACACTTGTCACACGCACTAATGTCGGCCCGCTAAAGATTCGATGTATATGCCGAAGAATTCGATGTATCACATACGAGTATGTATCTATAATTTTTTTTATTGTTATAAAAAAATATAGTTTCGTTTGTAGTTATTTTCATTTCTTTAATGAACTGAATGATGCTAGTATCTGAGATATATAGTATTATTATATACACACATATATGGTTCCTACTACTTATATTTCATTCATTTCTTTATATTTAATAAATATTATTATACTAACACAGGCATGGACATAATTTTACCAAGATGGACCATTTGATATTTAACAGAAGGCAGATAACAAAATACTTCAAAAAACACTAGAGTTAAATGAAATGATTGATTTATTAATTTAAATAATTATTTTTTCCATGTATACAACTCAAACATTTGCAAAAGGCTATACCTATACACAAATTAATATCTTAAGAACTAATCTAATTTATATATCATAACTATGAACTAACTTAATTTTAATTTCTTACATGTAACTTTATTTTTAATAATCTTGATATTTAATTTCTTAGAAATAGTTAACACCTATATACTTACGTATAATCAGATGACAATTCGTACGACTATTTATTTCAATACCAATTACTTAGCACGTATATATCCAATCATTCAGGCAACTTAAATTTCATCACATTCACTCAGACCTAACTCTTCTCAGCTTATACTGTAGGTGGACTAGTCGGGCAACTGATGAGGTGGACTAGTCGGGCAACTGATGAGGTGGACTAGTCGGGCAACAGATGAGGTGGACTAGTCGGGCAACAGATGAGGTGGACTAGTCGGGCAACAGATGAGGTGGACTAGTCGGGCAACTGGTGAGGTGGACTAGTCGGGCAACAGATGATGCATGTGCTTATAACGGACTTTCGTAAGTCCCCAGAGTTAATTTAAATAAATAGGTATACTTCTAGTTATAATTACTCATATATAATAAAATTAAAAGTGTGAAAGGAAAAGTAAATGCGATATATGAGAGGATAATAAAAGATTGGAGTAAGTTAAGAAATTCTGTTATTTAGGATGTTTTGTCTCAGATAATGGAAGATTTAAGAGGTATGTTATATTGAACAGTATCAAATTTTTCTTAGATGATACCCCGACAGGGAAATGGGGTGATGATATACAATATATGTATGTGGAATTGCAATTACTTAAAAAAAATATCAGTTAATAAAATAAGGCTGTTTTGTGTCATCCCTCAATTTTTCCATCTAAGGATGGATGCTTATTATTATAGTTCGGAAATTCTAGGATGAGTCCTGTGACAGCTCACAAATTTGCCCCAATACAACCTTGTAACGATGTTCAGTAATTTTAATTATTTAATCAACTTGAATATAAGCCTCAATTCTAATAAGTAACAAGTTATTTAGGTAAATACATTACATAAGGTTGTATTGGGGCAAATTTGTGAGCTGTCACAGGACTCATCCCATAATTTCCGAACTACCATAATATCACTTCCAAATGGATATCAGTTAATATGGGTATTGTTGAGTTTTTATGGGTATTCATTATTGAGAAAGTTTATTCGCTTATATAAGATAAGTTAAATCAGATACATTTTCATTGCTATTTTTTTACTTATACTTTTTTTTTCAACTTATGTTTTTCTGTGTTTAAATTTTCATAAAAAATATATACAATATATTCTTTGCTTTATATTTCGACATATTGTAAATTTATCAATTAATTGATGTATAAGAAACTACACAGAATTATCTTCAAAATAAGTTGAAAAATCATATTTCACGTACATATATCATTACGAGCACTAAATTTTGATTGGCCTTGCAGATATAACAACTTGATTGATTCTAAGAATTTTAATGAATTAATTCTAAAGATGTTTCCAGAAATAGATCTCAAAAAATACTAATATTATACCAATAATTATAATCAGGCATTTAATATATGACTCTTTAGAGAGCAGACTTTCCTTAAGGGCGTTCTAAATTGATATTCGATTTCACTGGTATTGAGCGTAAGGACGAGAATGCGGAAATTCATAAATACGAAGGAACATGTGTTATTGTACGATATTTGCTCATAGCATTAC
Organism: Odontocerum albicorne; assembly: GCA_949825065.1. Lineage (NCBI taxonomy): Eukaryota > Metazoa > Arthropoda > Insecta > Trichoptera > Odontoceridae > Odontocerum > Odontocerum albicorne. The sequence goes on along the minus strand of OX463853.1, from coordinate 32,209,260 downwards.
TAGTTTACACTAATGAGATTAATGCCGTGTAAAATAATGTTTTACGACTACGCAGACAACAAAAAATGGCCCTCGTGGGTCGTAGTTTGGTCATATCTGTTTAAGCGGGTACTTGTGAAAAAAATCCAGGACTAATATTGAGTTATCTTCCTATAACTTTTGTCTTGACACAATGTAGTCAATTTATTTTCACAAATATCCTATTTCAAAATCCTGTAAAATAATTTTCATATATAAATATATTAATTTACCAATCTGTTTCATTAATTCATTCTTTAAACTCACAAATTAATAAATGCACATATATTTTTAATAACCCGCCAATAACGATAAAAGTAAATTAATTGTTATCAATGTATAATAATTTGCTTGTCTTTTTGCAGCTTCATGTTGTTGTTAAGTTGTTGCTTCTCTAGTCTCGCTTGCTCATTGTGACTGACGCGATCGTCTCTTCCTTTTAGCATATGTAGCTCTTTTCGCAGATAGCTTGTCATTTTGATAAAAAATAATAATTCTATAATACTTTAATCAAAATTTTGTCTTGTAGAAACAATCAAAAACTTACATTTTAAGATCATTTTTAAGAAAATTATAAATCCGTTTCTAAAATCAAACCGGAAATCTTTGATAATGAAAAATTTGAATGAAACCAAACTATGAAAATAGAGTTTATGATATATTATATCTTACTGACAGAAAACTTGATGTATGCAATAAACAAGCAAATATGTTTATTTACGCCACAGTATAAAGTAAATACGAGTGATGTGTGAATCTAATAATTGAGTGTTAATATTATAAATGTTGGAAAACTAAAGAATTCTCACTCATTATAAACTCTTTTCGTGATTTGATATAATTTTTTTTGTTCATCAGTAAAATTATATTCTTTATAAATACATATTTTGGCATTGTCTTATAATATCAAGAAGTGAAAGCTGTCAAATAAAATATAAAAAATAAAAATATCCTAACTATGACCTTAATTGAATAATAACTATTCAACCACAACCACGATAACACCTAATATTACACACGGACGTACACCTAATATTACACACAGACTTACATACAACCGATTTTATGTTATTTGATGTTGTGTCTAGAGAGGTATTGGCACGCCAGCTTTGTCAAATTTTTATTTTGGCACGTTGATCAAATTTTATTTGCAACCACTGTATTATATTATAATTTGGAAATTCTCGAGATTAAAAAATCTATAAAACTAAGATTAAATATCATCAATAACCAAACCAATTTTCATAATAGCCCTCTGCTTAATATGTTTTCAATTTAAAATCCCCCCCTGTCTTAAAGATTCACATTCACTTTCCCATATTTTTTCCCCGCCCCATTCACCATTGTATTACATCTCTCCCCACTAACCTCCTCCTACCTCACCTTTTTTATATTGGGCTATTTACACTTGTACAGAGTATTATATATTTTACCCACTTAGTTTATATTCACCTGACGAAGAAGACGGTGGTCTTCGAAATTAGTTGTGAACCTAAATTAAACCTGTGGTGAACACAAAATATAAAATAAGTTTTTTATTTTATTCATTTTTTTGTCCTTTTATATATTGTATTCATTTATAGCTAGATTATATCGTTTGCTGTTTATTTATTATTTTTTAATGATCAATCGTAAGCACTTTTGTATGATAACAAAAATAAACAGGCGAAATTTTGAAACGACGAGTGAAAAGCATGGTTTGGCTTAATTATTTATTAATTTAGCACTTTTATTGCAAATACAATCTGGCGGGCTTATTGCCAGGTGGTAATATCTTCCAACCAACAAGACAAAAGTAAATTAAGCAAGTTACATACATGGTCGCAAGACACATTCATATGATTATCCATCCCCAAGAAATCCATGAAGGTACGTGTGCATACGCCCACAAACCCCACAAAGACAGACAATCACCCGAACATTATTTTTCATATAAAGTGAGATATCATCAATCAAAGGAAAATGAAGGGATGGTGGAGAAGCAAGAAATTTTGAAAAAAGGAATGGTAAGGTGTAATAGATATAAGTATTTGTGTTTATGTCCCTTGAATCGTTATAGTATGAATTATTCGAATGTTAAGAACATAATGAAGAATAACTAGTGGTAATGAACTATTGATGCAGTTACAATTATGTATGTGATAACATGAAATGTGTAAGTATGTGTTTGAGGGATCCGAACACAAAGTGTGAATGTGGTTTTGCCTTGTGAAGTGGTTCTCTCTCTTAGTGAATTTTATATATTTGACTAAACTTAATAGTCTAGGTATATAATTAAAGATATATCATATTTAAATTTAATATAAGATGACCTTCGTAGTCTAGTTGGAAAGACGTCTGTCATCCAGCCCCATAGATTATTGTTATAAATATTTCATCACTAATTCTTTCTACGTGGCCGAACCATCTCCTTACTTTATCGTAATCACTATATCTTGTTTCAATCTGCATTATTTTTTCAGGTTTAAAAAAATACATAAAATGTGCCAGTCAAGTTTTCACTTTAGACATCTTCATGGTTAATTGAAATAGATTGTCACTTGAAAACCTATCGGGTTGTACTTTACACACAAAACATTATGCAATATACGTTATAATTTTTTTATATGAATGAATATTTAAATTTTCCGCTACTTCAAAAAATTTCGGTGATGTTTGACGCAATCGGATACCCTTGACAACTGTCTGATAAGCCCCATACCTTACATATTAGATAATTTTTAGAAAAACCATACTTAATAGACTATTTTATAATTACTTCCCACAAATACCATTCAATATTAGCTATCTATATGAAGATAATGAGCATTAGTATATTTCACAAGCATTGATTTAAATTCATCAAATAATATTAAATCGATTGTACCTACGTCCGTATGAAGCGTTAGGTGTTGTCTAAGTTACGGTTTAATAATTATTATTCAATTATTTCATAGAAGATTTTTATTTTTCAAATATTATTTGACAGATGTAAGTTCTTCATATCATTATGAGACATAAAATAATAATGTATTTATTAGGAAGAGATGTCTTTACTGTTGAACAAAAAATATAATATAAACATTAAAACGAAAATGCAACATACACATATAATGAGTGTGAATGCTTGATTCTTCTAAAATTCATAACAATAACTTTAAATTATTATTAGGTTCACACTTTATTGTGTTGCTAGGCAAAAAACATTTATTTAGTTGTAAATAGTTTACTAATAGCTTTCTATCAATAAGATATATTCATTTAAAATAAACAAAAACCGATTATGAGTAATAGGTTGTCCGAAAAGTTGGATCCTAACATATGTACAAAAGTGCTGAATGTACAATTTATTATTATGAAAGATAATAGTTAAGTGCTTTTTTTGGTCAATGTTTACCCAAAGTGCTTGAGCGATTTTTGGGCGTCATTTGGAAGATGAAAGAAAATAAATGATTTTTTCGATGCTTGACGCTTTTTACTACCGCAAAGAAAAAATGTAACGAAAAACGTACATAATGTATAGAGAAGATGCAGTAAGCGATCGTGTGTGTCAAATAATATCAAAAACCAACGTCCACTAGCAACTTATCATACATCTAAATGTTTTGCGTTTCAATTTGTTTACTAAAATTACTAGCGTAAATAACGAGGGAAAATTACGCGACCAATTGAATTAACGTTGAAGTGCGTTATGGTCGCGCGTCACGATCCGCTTAAATTAAGTCGCACAAATATTTACGCGCTGCGCAGGTGCACGTAATGCGTCAGCATAGTCAACATTCGGTTTGAAGTACGATTGAGTTTTACTGAGTTCGCACAATGTCTCAATTTAGGCGGCTATCTGGCGCAAAATACTATTTTGTATGAAAACATGGGTAATATAACTACGCGACTCAATTTGAACTGAGTAAATCTTTAATTTTTTAGTCTCCAGCTTTGTTTCGAGGGATGTTCTTTTTGAATGGTGTTAGCAAGGGGTAAGGCAAATCGACACGAAACCTACATCGTACATTGGTATTGTAATGGAGAAATTCGCATTGAGACGTAGGAAAACTGCAGAGTGCCGGGCCGAGGACCAACCTGCATGAAGGTGTCATTACCTGCTTCTCGATGAAACTTATATGGGGATAATGACAATGTTTCAAAACTTGAGTGATAAGAGATGAATATGAACTTAAGGTTGATATATTGAGTAAGATAAAGTAGGGCTCTGAGACAGTTTGGGTATATAGAACGAATGAATGAAGAAAGACTAACAAAACGTAAATAAAGTGCAAATGTGAGAGGAAAGCAAGATAGAGGAAGACCGAGGAAATAATGGTTGAATCAAGTAAATGATATTTTGAAAGAAGGAAACGTACGAGTATATAGTCAAATATATCGTAGGTGTTGTATGAGAAAGGTTATTTGTCGAGACAGTATAGTCTCGTGATCTGTTATCTGACTACCACACCAGTCTAGACAGAGTGATGGTATGTACGAGTATGTAGCATATAAACCAAAGAAACAAGAATTAAATTGAAATGATTTCAGAAAGCATTATCAACTTGAAATCTGTCTGGAATGGAATCCGGGTTGTAAGAGTGTTTACTGTATTACACTGTTGATGGTTTGTGCTTGGAGTATAGGTCCGATTTAAGGACACCTTACTCCTTCATCGAACGTATAAAACGGACGTGGCATATTTGATGGAGTTTTTACTAATGCGTCTGCAAACTTTACACTAGACCAGTGATACCTATGAAGCGAGACTCTCCGTATCAAATTGGTTCTACATCGGTTCATCTTCGGATCGGTTGTCTACTCCGATCAAGTGGCGTCAAAGGATGGTTTTATTGCATTTGAAATTTTCTGTGAAAGTACTAACAACTTACTGGACTGTTTGAACTCCAGGCCTTAAGCCACCTTATTAAAAAAAATATACGCTGCGAGTAATTTTCCTTCTCCCGTGAGGTCGGGCCTTAAGTCCGTCGTCACTACTATTCTTTACACACTCAGGTGTGTCGCCACCGGAAAATGAGCCCCTTTGGGTAGTTCCTTCTTCGTCACTATGTGACGTCACGCTCATAAATAAAATAAAGAAGAGTTTGATATTCTAGTGTGATCGATCTGGGCGAGGACTTGTTTTTCCCCCATAACAGCGTGGATGGAGGTGGGATCGAACTGAACTAAACTGAACTCTTAATTATCAAAAACTTTACTATCCAGCTATTGACTTTGATATTGTAACAGTAGAAAAACTATTATTTAAATAAAACAACTTTATTTCTGTGGAATGCTTCTTAAAATAAAAGAAGTCTACACATTTATATACTTTTCAAAGAATCAGAATTCTATGCAAAACTTAATACATTTTTAACTGAGTTGTAAGTCTTTCGTAAAATACTGACTTTCTTTTTAAGTTTGGAATAGGGAGTTCAAGATATTTTTTTTTACTTTTTACCGGATATCCATTTATTCAAAAAACAATATTTCAATTTCAAACTTTATTTTATGGTATCTAAACATAGATACTTACTGAAATAATTATTAAAATGTTTAAAGATTTTGATTCGTAGGTATACAAAATGCTTTGTATTGGGCGTTAACACAAGTTGTGTTCGTTTTTTTTAAATTTAAAAATGAGCACCAAAAGTAAAACAAAATGGTAAAGGTTATAGGTATAGGTAAAGTAAATGTAAAGGGTATAGGTAAAGTAAAATGGTAAAGGTATATATATATATATATGTCGTTCAAAAGAAAATTTTCTGCTCTACAAGATATTGTGTTTGCTTTTACGTTACATATGTTATTTTATTTGATTACAAGCCTTCAAAATGGAATGTCAAGTAGACGAAAGTAAGCATTTTCGACACCTTCTTCTGTTCGCGTTCAATCCAGGGAATAAAGCTGCTCGCGATATAACCTTTACCATTTTATTTTACTTTTGGTGCATATTTTTTAATTTGGAAAAAAACGGACACAACTTATGTTAACACCTAATAGTTGAATTGACAGAGTAAAATACTTAGAGATTTCATGAGAGGAAACAAATATGAAATCATCCAAGTCATATTGCAGGAGAAGATATAAGGTAAAATAAATGAAGAAAGAAGAACAAACGCATGACTGGAGAACCTAAGAGAGTGGTTCCACTGTAGCACGGAGACATTGTTCAGGGCAGCTGCAGACCATATTAAAATATCCATGATGTTGTCCAGCCTCTAACATGGAGAGGAACGTTGAGAAGAAAAAACAGAGAAAGAAATGAAGAAGGGATGAATCGTATGAAAAAAAAATCAAACAAATCAAAACAATCGTTTGAATTTCTTTGAGTTTCTTCAAGTACGAAAACTGCAATATTTGAAACAAGTCATGCAGCATCCATCTACAAAATTGCTAAGACTGATAGAATTATTGATGAGAATTATTACCTGACCTGATGAGAGTGACTTCGTTGATGATTATATATAAATAATTGGTCCGATGTCATCTGGAGTATGTATCTGTAATATGAAACCAACAAATATATACACGCTTGGTCGTGGCTTCTCACTGAAGTTCTCAAGATGTATATGTTACGAGGAGGGGAACATAGTAGTGATAAGTTGAACATTTTAAATTTACATCACTCGAAAGTCGTAATCGAGTCATTGACCTATTGTATCCTTTAAAATCCTAAATGAACTCACAGATTTTTACCTGCGTCTCTAATGTACGTGTTCCCTCTCGTATTTATTTAAGAAATAACGTTTAATTGATACTATTATTGTAATGAATACTAGTCAAACAATGAGTTGCACCATTTTCAACAGATAAAAACCAGTTTTGAAATTACATCTTCAACATTCAAGATGTTTCCTGTAATAGATGTTTAATCTCAAATATTAAATGTGGATTATACTGTACTGCATATTTTCACTTTTGTTATGTCTTAGGAACCTAAACACATGCCTAAATCACCATGAAGAGACTTGAATCTTTCGTGATTTGTTGCTACAGAATAATGCTGAATATCAATCATGCATGGAAAAGGAAAAAAAATTAGTTTTTTTAGCATGAAATGACAGAATATAAATACAATTTACTCCAAATAATCTTGCAGTTAAATATATATGTTCTTTGATATACGCATGTATTAAGTTTAGTAAAAAATATCAAATATATTCTAATTAAGCCTAAGCACGATCGATAATTTAGTATCACGATTTTTTAAGAACGTAGAACACTACAATTATTACACACATACTACATACCATCACGCCATTTCTTTATCGGGGTAGGCTGAGATGACAGAGCGTGAAACTTTCCTATCTCGATACACATCGCTTCTTTCACATCCACACACCGTCTCACACAAATTCTACGCTTTCTCTGACTTTCCACGTTTCGTTCTTTCAAAATATAATTTACTTGAATCTAATTTACTTTCTTTGGTATTTCTCTACTATGCATTCCACTCACATTAGCTCTATACGTATATAATTAATTATTGAAATTTCAAATAAAATATATTTTTTAAGCTAAATATGAAAATAATGAGAGAGTGTAACGGTGATCATATATAAAGAGAATTTATATAGCGCTGTTCAGAGAGTAAACTGTATTCATATTAAAAAAACACAAAAAAAAAAGTAAACTAGATAGAGTATATCACAAAATACCGACATACAAATCGTCAAATTAGTTTGCCTGTTATTGTTTTTGTATGCAGTACAGCCTTGTGGGATTATTACAATTGGAAATGTCTATAAACTAACCAGGAAGATGTTAAACAAGATTTAATTGAAAATCAGACTGGAACCCTTTTTTAAAAAATCTGGGTACTAACAGTAACCACAACAAAACAGACGACGTACCAACTAGGCCAAGAAGTAATAGTTATCGGTAGATAGACGTAATAGTGAAGTTGTTGTTATTTTTCCTGACGAGGTTAAAATAATAATCACTATCGTTTCGTTTTCCTACTGGGCAAAAATGTTATTGATCTTCATTTAGTCTTATCCTAACATGTTCTTCTTCTTCAAAATAGTTTATCAAGCATGTCCTTTCATTTTCTTCTTCAAAATAGTTTATCAGGCATGTCCTTTCATTTTTAAAACTTTTCATTTCCTATCGGAACCTGATCATTTGGCCATGTGTTATTAAAATGCTCCAGTACTGTTTGAGTATTTTTTGTAAATCTATCATTGTTTATTTATACAACTTGATCGAACCGAAAACTTTCATACCGTTATCTGGTAAACCAGTTGCAGAACTCCCTTCCGCAGAAAAAGAACTTAAGTGTTTTCAAGCCATTTCGCCACCCCATTAAAACTCTTTTATGTTTGAACAAATAATAAAGTAAATATGTAAAGAAAAATCCTCCTTTTCAAACGGGGGATTTCCATCTCCGACTTGAATTTCCCGCAATTAAAATGAATACTTTTTTACCCGCGCTTTTCACTCGGACTCCGGTATTGCCAGGCGGGGAAGAAAGTTGAATAAGAAAAAAAGCTTTTGTATTTCAATAGAATATTTCTAACACTCTAACTGCCAGGACAAATTTAATTTCAAAAAGTGTAATGTACTCATCCTTTGTTTCGTGGGCTGTTTTTTTTAATGAAGCCTCGGATATTAGCATCTTCAAAATTCAGATATAGTTTTTAAAGAAAATATATTAAACCTTCCTAGTAACGGAAGTTAGTGGTTTCAACAAAAAGGTTATACAAAATATTTAAATGGTTTGCACTACAATATATAAATATATATTTATTTTCGAGATTTCTATATATTACGATTTTGCCTGTATATGTGATATATAAAAATTATAAAAAAAACATATTTTTTACGGTTTTCTCTTTATCCATCCTTATACTCCGCATTTTCTCTTCATTCATTCTTATATTCCGCATTTTCTCTTTATCCATCTTTATATTCCGCATTTTATCTTTATCCATCCTTATTTTCTGCATTTTCTCTTTATCCATCCTTATATTTCGCACTTTCTCTTTATCCATCTTTATATTCTGCATTTTATCGTTATCTATCCTTATATTCCGCATTTTCTCTTTATCCATTCTTATATTCCACATTTTTTCTTTATCCATCCTTAAATTTCGCATTTACTCTTTATCCATCCTTATATTCCGCATTTTCTCTTTATCCATCCTTATATTCCGCATTTTCTCTTTATCTATCCTTAAATTCCACATTTTAGAAACCAAAAATTATGTTGCGTTATTTTTTCCATCACACGCAAGAATATAATATTAAAGACACCAAATAGTGTCGTTAGAGCATGGATCTTTAACTAATCTGTGCTTTAATGACCCTTTCGATGATCACGAGGATTTATAATTTACGAATTAAATAAAAAATAAACTTTTCATAAAAAAAAATAATTTCTTAAAATATTAAATATTTGTATTTTAATTTTTAAAAACTACCTTTTTTGATCACTTTGACTTAAATTAAATAATAATAAAGAAATTAGTCATTTAATTTCAGAATGTTAATAATATCAAATAGAAAATTAATAAAATGGCGTTCAGAAAGCAGACTCTCCTAAAGGGCGCTCTAATATGTTGTGAATTAAAAAACACAACCTCTTTTGTTTACGTGGACGCAAAATTTGCGAATGGAAAGGGTTGATTTTATATAAAAACACTTTCGTATTTGATAATGTGAACTTAAAATTTACGAATCCAATAAGAATATTTAAGGTTTTCATATAATACAATTTCAGAATGTCTAAAGAAAACGTTATATAATGTTTCTATAAAAGACAGCAAGACATAGACACAAGACAGCAAGACATAGAAAACTTTAACGTAGCCAGCATTCGATCTTGAAGACCCTTTCAAAAGAAAGGGAAACATAAATTGATAATATTTGTCATGAAACAAACAAATATATTATGTTTATAAATATATGACGAAGATGTCTCTTTGACGAAGGGGAAAGTACGGATTGAGGAGCTTAATCTCTTCAGACCTGAATTAATTCTAAGGTTTTAAAAACATGTCTTGCTTGTGAGTGTATAAGTTTAGATAAATGACGCCTAAAACGTTCCAAGTTGCTAATATAGTATCCTACACTTCATTTGTTATCAGAAAACAAAAATATACCACAAAGTTGTTCACAAAGGGCATATGAATTATGTGTCCATTATAATGGGCACCAGGTCTGAAGATACGAATATAGACAGAAGGATGACCCGTAGTTGCACATGATGTTAATGTGGTTATTAAGATTATTGTGATTTGAACTGTCCATGTGATAATTAATACAATTATGAATGTATAAGCATTTTGGAAAAATATATTTAATTTATAATTAAGGAATAAGCCTTCAATACAGGCATTGCTTAGTGAAGTGGCTATCCATATCCACAGAATAGCGGGTTTATGTATTGTTATGTACTTTTACTCTAAGGATCATATACACAAATAAAAAATTTAACTGTTGTATGGATAAATAAAAAAAAATTGTCATAACATGAGAATTTCTTTTCTTCATTACCGAGAGGGTTAAATGGTTTTATTCTTTCGTCTAAGATTCCAAGTTCCAAGAGCTTCAAGTCTAAGACGAACAAAAAATAATCATTTTTTAGTTCAATGCCTAAACTTCTCTGAGAAATCTCTTCCCCCATTTTCACCATTTTTATTGAAATGTAATTTCAAGCCACAATTTATAAAACGTAGTAACGGAAAAAAAAATATCTCATTGAAAAAAATATATAAGCAAATGTCAAAAACTTAAATTCCAAGTCACGTAAAGCCAGTTTTTACATTAATTTTAATCTCCGGAAACTTTTATTTAACGGGAAAGGCAAAAATGGAATACTTAGCAAAAGTAAATTAATATGCTGACTGTGATAATTTGTTTATATAGATATTTGTATATATAGGCAGGAAGATAATTTAAAAATAAATTTCGTGAACACAAATCCACCTTAACAAATCATCTAATTTATTCTGAAATGGATAATCATTGTCAAAGTGAAAATCATACATTTTTAATCGATGATGCCAAATTCTTACATATCAGTAGTAACAGAAATAAATTGAACAGATTAGAGGCTTCAGACATTTCTAAGTCAGTGCATCGGGGTGAACATCTGGCTAACACATATATTCCCAGAATCTCGCCGCTGCTCGCTGAAGTTGTTTTCTGCTTCCCTCCACCCATAATCCCCAACCCGAATGTTTATCGTTAGAAGTGTATATGTCGGTACCAGTTCGAATAGAATTCAGTCTTGTTTATGCTCCCTGATAATGAGGTGAAAACCCTGAAACCGGTAAGGTTATGCCGTTACATAAAGTGGAATAAACAGATTTGATAAAAACAAATCACAATGTCTTTAAACTTCCACAATATTAATGCCTTAACTATAAATAATATATAATATAAACAAACATTTTTAATAGCACTTAAAGCGATTTGTTGAAAAATGTTTTATTTCTTATCAAAATTATCCGTATCAAAATTAACGGGCCCAGATTCTTATTTTCATCTTTGTTTATTGAGATATTTTATTAAGTATACAAATGGTGAGTTTATTGCCAAACAGCAATCAATTCCGATCAACCAGACAAGAGTTACATACTCGTACATATAGATAAGTGGGAACCTTTATGTATATTACGTAAACATGGTACATTTTACGGATTTATTAATTAATACGTATTTCTTCCTACCAACCAGTTCATCTTTGACACATTGAAGTGTTAAACCCATGTCAGATTAAAAAAATATATATGGTATATATATTCGTTTATATTTAAGTAAATAATGACTAATTTCTATCCATTATTGTAGAATTAGAGGAAAGAAATTCGTACAAGGACAAAAACATCATTCACTTGATTCAACCACACTTTTCTTCCCCTTCATCTACCACGCCTTTCACTAACATTTACACTTACTATTTTTATTGGTCTTTCTTCGTTCATTCGTTCTGCATTTCCAAACTACCTCAGAATACTCTTTTTTATTCCATTTAATACAGTCTTATGTTCACATTCGTACCTAATCACTCAATTTAATACAGTCTTATGTTCACATTCATACATAATCACTCAATTTAATATTTTTATGTTCACATTCATACCTAATCACTCGATTTAATATTCTTATGTTCACATTCATATATAATCACTCAATTTAATACAGTCTTATGTTCACATTCATACCTAATCACTCAATTCCGTATTCTATCATAATTGAGAACCCATGTATTTTTCTAAGTGCAAGCACTACTACAGTATTTAATCAAATATTTTCCCTTCCACGTATCACTCTCATATATCGACGACATCAGTGGCTTAGTTAATAGAACGTTTGACTTCCACACGGGGGTTTCAGGTTCGAATCTCGATGGTGGCCGAATACGTGTAGATATGTTGTCATCTCTTTACGTTCGGTAGTCTTAACAACACGTGGAAATATGAACCGCTAGTTACGTGCTTACTCCAATGGTTTTATACATGATTCGCTCGGGCGCTGCTATTGCTACCAGACGTGATTTATTTTATATAAGTGGGTTCGAGTTGCAGCACGAGTTGGAGCCCCTTGAGGAGAGTTCGCCCTCTAAACGGGGGTATATAAATTTGTCAATTGAACTGAATTTATGCCCGATGGCTCTTTACTGCGGTTGAAGAAAATATTGTGTTCCTGCTTCGCTTTTTGCATACCATCCAAATCAGCATTTCGGATATATTATACGAAAAAAATATATATCGTACACCAAAATTGATATGAAAATACATACAAGAAGCATTGGAAAACACGAAAGACAAATAAACCAAACATAAAGCCAGTAGTGCACGAATACTGTTTTGGATTATATCAATACTAGCTTTAAATCCTGATTGCATTGTACTCGTCCTATCCACGCGACATGCCCAAGCACAAATCCTCTGTAACGATTAATGATATTGTTTCCTAACTATGCATCCTTCTGAGTCAATTCAATACAAGTCTACTCCAGTGGTCCTCAACAAATAACAGATATTTTTCTTATTTCACAAAGATTCCCAAACGTTACTTGAACGTGAACGATGTCTCTGCGTGTTTATATTAGGGAATATTTTGTATTTTTTTCAAAAGGACTTTTTATCATTTTTATGGTTAATTAGAAGGAATTTCCACAAAGCAATAAACGCTCCCAGTTGTACTGTATATAACAGAAGTGTAATAACCAAATATAATTATAAATTGAAATATTGTTTAATCCATTTGAAAAAAATATATTTGACCCAACTAGTTTTAAGGCATATGTCACTCATCTTCAGGGATACTCTGAACTAACCAGTTGGTTTAAAATACGTCGTATATGACTTGAAGATGAAGGCATATGCCTTGAAACTACAAGTAATTAAGTTAAATATATATTTTCAAGTGAATTAAACAGTGTTTCAATTTATATATCGCCAGAGAATGCCACTTGGTAATAAGCCTGCTGGTTGCACTGTGCACAATAAATACAAGATGACCTCCGTGGCCTAGTTGGTAAGATACCTGTATTCTAACCCGGAGGTTACGAGATCAAATCCAGCTGAAACCCAGATTAAAAAAAAAGGTTTCAGTTTGGTTTGCACTTAAGGCTTCTTTAATATCTTTCGGGTTGGTTGGAAGAGATTGCCACATGGCAATACGCCCGCCAAGTTGTTCGGTTTACAATTATATAATACAGTACACTATTTAAGGAAGAGTATTTTGTTGTTTTTTTATTTAATGTCCTGAAATAAATAAACTTCATGGTATCAATGTAAAACCAGCTTTTCACATTTTTTTTATTTCGCATTTTATCCTATAAGTTGCATGCACAAAGCGCCATGTAATATGTCCTCAATGTACGACACCTCCCATTGGTGACCATGTCTGAGGCTTAACACTTCCCTTACTGTGCTAAAAAATTACGCCAGTTACGGTGTTGGACACTGAGGGTACACTAAAAATGTATGTTTTAAATTAAAATTATGCAAAATCTATTAGTTTTTTTTTTAATTAGCTATAAACATCATTTTATTGTGTAATAAAATGTCGAATAATATAAAATAAGTGTAAGAAATGATAAAATAATAGTTGAAACAGAGAAGTGACATTTCTATACGAATATAATTTTCCCACTGCGTCGTTCGGTCTGCGCAACGTTCAGAATGCGCATGACTGAAAAGAGGTCTCCAACCTTTTAACACTTCCCTTACTGTGCTAAAAAATTACGCCAGTAACGGCGTTGGACACTGAGGGTACACTAAACATGTATGTTTCAAATTAAAATTATGCAAAATCTGCTAGGTTATTTTTTGTTATTAGCTATAAACATCATTTTATTATGTAATAAAATGTCGAATAATATAAAATAAAGGTAAGAAATGATAAAATAAGAGCTAAAACAGAAAGGCATTTCTATAAGAATATTATTTTTACGCTGCGTCGTTCGGTCTGCGCAACATTCAGAATGCGCATGCGTGATAAGAGATTTCCAGCCTTTTAATTTTTTTTCATAAAATTATACAATAAAATGTAGCGTGTATTTTTTTGGCAATAAAACCATAATTCGAATAAAGACAATAAATAACATATAAACAAAATATAAAAGGAATATATAAATTCAAAAATCAAGGTTTTAGGGCGAGAAATTTATATAGTATAAATAAACACGAAATTCAAAATTATATATAAACAAACACGAAATTCAAATCAATAAAATATATGCAATTTGGAAAATATAAACACTACAGAAAATTTGAAAATAGGACAAACATATCATATAATCAAAGTTTAATCCTGTGGAGAAAGTTATCGCAATTGGGGCATGAAACCACTTTTTTTTTACTATATTCTACGTACTAAACACGCAGGTGTTTGACAAATATTGCAGAATAGCCTGATTTTTTTTATCGAATGTTTTTAATAAAACCCACAACTTCCTCTTTTGAGGACCTCACGGGGTGCCAACAGGGTATTATTTACTAATGTTTCGGATATTGACTCGCCACAATATGTTAAAACTGTATTAAAAGCATCTTGTTGTTGCTATTTTTCCTTTTTAAGATATTGGGCATTGCCAATTCCAAACTTAACTCTCTTGTGAAATGTTTTCGGTGGTATTAATTATTTTGTTTCCACTCTGGATATTTGTCTATCCATAAGAGGTATGCATTCAATGCAGCCATATCTATAATTTCCATAAAAAGACGGAAAGGCCATCTTCTCGTTGACCTTGAGCAAGAGTACTCTCAAGTAATTTAGTCTCCCGTATCTACTCCAATTTTCGTATTATTATAATGATGTATAATTACTATAGTGGCTTTTGTTTTTCTGAATAATCAATTTCTGCATCATTGAATTGAGTGGATAATAATAATACTGCTTTATTTTTTGTGGTACACACGAAACAAGTATTTTATTTTCAGCTACTATGGATTGTTTTCTCTCTAGACGGTATAAATTCAAGTGAGATTACTCTTTTATTTTTTCGAAGCGTGCCAGTTAGAGTTAAACCTTTTAATAAAAGATTATCGGCTAATTTGATGGAGGTAATAAAAATACCTGTGGTTATCCTCCTGTTCGTGCCATACTGCGGTTGAACCATTTCTATAACTACTCAGTTACCTTGATTTATCTCTCTCTACGATTATTTATCATACCAGAATAAGCCTGTAAATTTGTTATGCGTCATATGCCGCCGCAGTCGGCAGCAACCCAGATTTTGATGCCATATTTACCAAGTTTAGACTTCATGTACACGCGAAATGAACAATTCTCTCTAAAGTTTGGCAAACGTTCATCTACAGTTATATTCGAAGATGGAGAATAATTGCTTTTGCACATATTCATAAACATTTTTGAAATCCACTTAATTGGTTCTAATTTATCTGAAAAAACCCTGATATCTCTCTTCTCGGGTTTCTTTATCATCAAAACGAATATGACTGTAAATATAGATGAATCTATCTCGAGACAGAGCTGTTGTGAAAAATGACTGGCAAAAGGGACTTTCACTTATCCACAATTCACTCAAAGATAGCTTTCGTGTTCGATTTCTGCCAGGTGCGAGCAATATTCCAATGAATTCATATAACTCGTCTTTTGATATTGGTTGGTTCTTTTCTGAATGAATTCGATTTAAATGACGATTTGTTTCTTAAACATCACTTTTACCACCTCTTCATTTACAAACAGACAACACATATATTTTATGGAATGTACATTTATACTTGAATTTCTCAGTCCAGAATCTTCGATGAGAATATTTGATACCCGACCGATGCCTCGAAGATTGAGGTGGTACTCGTAATGAACTCCATTCGAATCCATGTTTTGATGTAAATAATATTTCTTCGTCTTCTTCACTCGTCTCCAAATCAGAATATACTTCATCCTGTACCTCGACAAAATCTTCTGATTCTGATATATTGCCTGTCACCTTAAATTCCAAATCGCTATCATCGCCGTCGATATTTCCCGCCATCTCAATTATTATATTTTTGAAAATGAAATAATAAATAAAATGTACATTTTTTATAAAAAGAGTAATGGTACAATATAACATACCAGATAAAAAATGATAATAGAAAAAACATACCAGATAAAAATAAAAAATAACAATCAGGATTATAAAACTGGTGACGACCCCTGGAACGGGCGCTATACGTACGAACTGTCAAAAAAGAATGAGTGTTTGACATTTCGTCAATTCGCGATTTAAAATCATTAATTTCTGTTGAATTAACTATGAATGTTTTGTTTCCTAATGACATCATTCAAATCATAGAGGTTTCGATGAGGAATACATAAAGTATGAAGACCCTGCAAGCAGTATATTTCGAGAAATAAAATAAAATATAAGTCATGATCACTCGCTATCCATCACCGTACGGCAAGTGTTAATTGAACATATATATTTGCAAAAGGAACCAACCTATAAAAACCTATTTTTTGGTTAATTCGTAATATCAAAAAACACAAATCAATCATGGTTAAATATCATTTTCAAAAAATGTACCACAGAATCTCATAAAAAGCTTTATAACCCGCCGTATTGGACCGAATCGATTAAATAGGGTGGAATATTATGATAGAACTTTAGCCGTTGCTGGTCCTGTGACGTGCAATGGCCTGCCTCTTTGCGTTATAGATATGGGCACGTATTTAGCTTTAGGAAACACTTGAAGACCACTCTTTTTGGGAGGATTTATTATGATGTATGATTGTACAAGTACCCGGCGGTAAGTAATACACACCGGGCTTCAGAAAGAGACTGTCGGCCATAATCGGCTAAATTTGGCATTGTAGAGCGTCGTCTCTGTCATTCATACACGTGTTCCGTCGCGAGACTGTTAGCGCATCATGCGACAGAGACGACGATCTACAAATCCGAAGTTAGCCGATTATGGCCAACGATATCTTTCTTAAGTCCGATGTGTATTACTTACCGCTTGGTACCGTATATGAACATTACATACATACAGTACACTACACCTAAAGCCAAATGTGTCACTATCACATATATGAAGATCTACAAAGGTTTCTCTTTAGATCGTCTTCCGTTCGTTTTTCTGAACATTGCAGATGCGGGAAAGTACCTGTTCTAATGACCACAGCTACTACTCGGTGTTTTATTTCGTAATATGTCAATAATAGTGTGTTTGAATCCTTAGTTAGAGCACCCTTTTTCTCTCGAAACGGTGCTATAAAAATTGTGATTTTATTATTATTATAAAGCAACTGCATGTTTCTCTATTATCTCATAACAGGTAATCTGTTAAGTCATCTTCAAGTATGCCTCACTCCATCCTAGGGGGCTGTTAGTTGTCTACCATAGTACCGTCACAGACTTACTCTAGATCAAGAGTTCCCAAACTGTTTTCGGACGCACATCCCTTTAAAAAATCGTCCACCCCCTAGTCAATTAACATACTTTAAGTTACTCAAATTAATAAGTTTGTACAATACTCGATATTAAACATTTCACCAGATAACATGCAACGGTTTTTCATGTCCGCACTTGCTTTGATACGTTCGATAAGATAATGCACATACATATTTGAGCTACATATATTTTCATGCATTCTTACGTGTGACTCTTTTAATGACACATTTTACCTTTTCTTTCACAAGTTCGGTATGTAATGTGTTATTATTAAAAAAGTATTTTTTTTATATTTATTTTACTTCTTAATTAGGTACCTATTGGAATCATAGATATTTTGAAGTAACAAACAAACAGCAGTAGAAAGGGGGTCTATTTTTGCTGTCATCGACCCCCAATTTTTTTTATTCTAACTATTGACCCCTAGAAAAATCAAATCGACACCATCGATAACGACCACTTTGAGAACTCTTGATCTAGATTCTTGAATGTAAGATGCATTAAAGTAGCGGAGCATCTCTTATTTCTCTTAAATTATTTTGCATCTTTCGAAAAACGCGTTTATATAACTTTTTATAAAGACTCTTTGTTAATTGATTTTCTCAAATCCAACCATCCTGTTAAAAAGAAAATAAAAATGGCTTGAAAAAATTTCGTTCTTCTTTCCAAGCTGACGTAAGCAATAATCTAAAAATGTTTTCGTATATTTAAAATCGAAGATACCGCATCGCCGACCTTTCGAAATGAGCTTAATCGATCCGAGTAAAAAGGGATCAATCCCTCCCTGGTCGGGAACGCGCGGCCCAGACCCAACGGGGCGTGGGACACGATTTGTTACACGTTCGGGTATTATTGTGGTAAGCCACTGCCTCGCTTCATACAGGGGCTGAAAACCTTGTAATGAAAAAAAATTCTTTCAATTCATCTAAATACAACCATAAAAGGGTGTTGATAACAATCATGAACCTATGAACTAATTTTACAGCAGAACGTTAAAGTCACAAATGCAACTGCATCAAGTCCTTATGTGGAGGAACTGTGAGAGTTTGTTTAGAGTATTGGGATTTATATTCAGTCTAAGCTCTGCTATCGAAATGCCTGTAGTTGGCTGTCTGAGTCGATAGGTGGGGAAGCTGCAAGCCAAGTACGCGCGTACCGCTCCGCCAGCGTACGCATATCGCATGCATACATCAGAGTAAGTTAATATGAGTAAACAATGTATAACAATACAATTGTGATTATTTCGTTCGCCACTAATCACTGCTAATTAGTTATTAACTACTGATTGTCTTAGTTACAAAATTGCAAAAATTAATCAACATCGTAATAATACGTAATAAAAGTCTTATAATAAAATTCATAATAAAATCCTTATAATTTTGTATAAATAATATAAATATCTGCCCGACTAAAACCTTATAACTTCGTATAAATAATATAGATATCTGCCCGACTAAAACCTTATAACTTCGTATAAATAATATAAATATCTGCCCGACTAAAACCTTATAACTTCGTATAAATAATATAGATATCTGCCCGACTAAAACCTTATAACTTCGTATAAATAATATAAATATCTGCCCGACTAAAACCTTATAACTTCGTATAAATAATATAAATATCTGCCCGACTAAAACCTTATAACTTCGTATAAATAATATAGATATCTGCCCGACTAAAGCCTTATAATTTCTTGTTAATAATATAGATATCTGCCGGACTAAAGTCTTATAATTTCTTGTAAATAATATAGATATCTGACCGACTAAAGCCTTATAATTTCTTGTTAATAATATAGATATCTGCCGGACTAAAGTCTTATAATTTTGTATAAATAATATAGATATCGGCCCGACTAAAGCCTTATAATTTCTTGTTAATAATATAGATATCTGCCGGACTAAAGTCTTATAATTTCTTGTAAATAATATAGATATCTGCCGGACTAAAGTCTTATAATTTTGTATAAATAATATAGATATCGGCCCGACTAAAGCCTTATAATTTCTTGTTAATAATATAGATATCTGCCGGACTAAAGCCTTATAATTTCTTGTTAATAATATAGATATCGGCCCGACTAAAGTCTTATAATTTCTTGTAAATAATATAGATATCTGCCCGACTAAAGCCTTATAATTTCTTGTTAATAATATAGATATCTGCCGGACTAAAGTCTTATAATTTCTTGTAAATAATATAGATATCTGCCCGACTAAAGCCTTATAATTTCTTGTTAATAATATAGATATCTGCCGGACTAAAGTCTTATAATTTTGTATAAATAATATAGATATCGGCCCGACTAAAGCCTTATAATTTCTTGTTAATAATATAGATATCTGCCGGACTAAAGTCTTATAATTTCTTGTAAATAATATAGATATCTGCCCGACTAAAGCCTTATAATTTCTTGTTAATAATATAGATATCTGCCCGACTAAAGCCTTATAATTTCTTGTTAATAATATAGATATCTGCCGGACTAAAGTCTTATAATTTCTTGTAAATAATATAGATATCTGCCCGACTAAAGCCTTATAATTTCTTGTTAATAATATAGATATCTGCCGGACTAAAGTCTTATAATTTCTTGTAAATAATATAGATATCTGCCCGACTAAAGCCTTATAATTTCTTGTTAATAATATAGATATCTGCCGGACTAAAGTCTTATAATTTCTTGTAAATAATATAGATATCTGCCCGACTAAAGCCTTATAATTTCTTGTTAATAATATAGATATCTGCCCGACTAAAGCCTTATAATTTCTTGTTAATAATATAGATATCTGCCGGACTAAAGTCTTATAATTTCTTGTAAATAATATAGATATCTGCCCGACTAAAGCCTTATAATTTCTTGTTAATAATATAGATATCTGCCGGACTAAAGTCTTATAATTTCTTGTAAATAATATAGATATCTGCCCGACTAAAGCCTTATAATTTCTTGTTAATAATATAGATATCTGCCGGACTAAAGTCTTATAATTTTGTATAAATAATATAGATATCGGCCCGACTAAAGCCTTATAATTTCTTGTTAATAATATAGATATCTGCCGGACTAAAGTCTTATAATTTTGTATAAATAATATAGATATCGGCCCGACTAAAGCCTTATAATTTCTTGTTAATAATATAGATATCTGCCCGACTAAAGGCTTATAATTTCTTGTAAATAATATAGATATCTGCCCGACTAAAGGCTTCCCAAAGGATGGTTCGAAGATGAGTGAAACCTGTTGCATTTTTTGGTAATTTATTACATTTAAAATTTTCCTTATGGTTTGTATATTTGGATCCAGAGATTACACCCACACTTCTGATGACAACAGTTTGCAATGAGCACTGCTTTCGCAACAAACCTGGACCATTCCGCCTGAAGAGGGTCTCGAAATTGGAAGAAGAAACACGTGCGCGGGGATTAAGTAATTTATTATGTTATATTCTGGTACAGAATTCCACAAAGTTGAACCTGAAACTTTGATAAATAATTAATATTCGTTTTAAAATACTAGAATGATAGAATAGAACATAATCACGATTTAATCCAAATAACAATTTTAAAAAAAAAGCAAACTTATCAAATAAATTTACAAAAATGAACTTGTACCCGCTAGACACTTGTACCCGCTAGACATGATATTATGTATATGGAATATATTATATTCCAAGCAATTCAATTTTTTGACAGCTTGAATTTGATTGATTGGCTGTATAAAATAAACTTGTATTTTTTTTTGAGGATAACATCGACCATGGAAAAAATAAATATATTTTAAAGTGTACTTAAAAAGTGTGTATAAATAATATGGAAACTGTCATGCATTTTTTGAATCGAATAACAGCCATAAGTCATTTTGTGTATCATTTTTTATTTTAGTATCATTCAAGCCTTAATTGGAGTTATTTTAATTCAGTTTTTATTTTTTTTACGTAGGAACTTTCCCTGTTTGATAAGAACGAGATGTATGTTAACATTAAATAAAATATCAAGCAGAAAAAAATAACTTAAATGTTCTTGATATCGGCGAAGATAAAACGCTTTTTGTATGAACGAATTATTCTAGTTAAAATTTTGTAACTGAGGAATCAAACTCATTATTATTGACAAATTAAAATATTACAAAAAAAACAATAAGTCTAGAGTGAGAATAGGAAGGTTATGGCTGCGTTCATTATATTTGATACTTCGTCGAATATGCATATGTTTATACAAAACACCTGAACTCCGAACAAAGGTATATACCACTCTCGTAAGTTTTTCCACCAGGAGAGAGCGTCTTCTTCCTACACTTCTTTTGCCCTGAAATATTAGTAGAATGAGTTTATTTATTACGTTTTATGTGTTCAAAGCTCTCTGACATTCTCCTTTACTGGTGGAATATGAATATAAGTTTCAAGATGTCATTTTTACGGACTTTGACAATTCGTGAGACTCGCAGTATGTTTCGATAGAACACCATTTTTTCAAAAGGTTCTAGTCTCAAGAGATCAAATTAAGAATGGAGATGGCACGAAGCTGCATCTTCAAAATATGAGATTTATTCTGCAATAAGGATTTTAATCTTGACACGAATGTGAATTTGGCGTTACTACAGATTTTCCAAATCCCTCTATAACATAGTATTAAAGAATGGGCACTTACTTAAACCACGACAAAGAAACTAGAATTAATGTATGTTAATATTTAATTTTCATTACAATAATTCAATAGCGTTTTGGTAAAGAGGTACAAGTCATCAATTACTTATTTGTCAGTTTGAAGTATTGCAACGCTTGTGTTCCTGAAATACAGACCTCAGGTGCATTTTAAAGATAAACTTTGAATACATAAATTATTTATGTATTCAAAGTTTGCCTTTAAAATCTACCTGAGGTCTGTATTTCAGGAATACAAGTGCTGCAAAACTTCAAACTGATAAATAAGTAATTGATGACATGTACCTCTTTACCAAAACACCATTGAATTTTTCATTCGGATAGGAGCAGAACTTTTAAGTGGACTTTATCTCCATCTGATAAATTGAATGCTCCAAATCAATGCAATAGGGTGAGTATTATAATAGAGCTTTTGCCGTTGCTGGTCTTGTGGTGTGGAATAGTCCACCTTTAAGTGTGAGAGATATGTGCGGTGTGTGCAGCCTCCTAAAATGTATGATCTTATATGAACACTACATACAAACACTTCACTACACCAAATAGCCCAATATATCACAAGCACATGTCGGAAGATCAACAAAGGATTCTTTGTAGCTCAGGTGAAGTTTTCTTACAGAAAATATTTTTCAGAACATATGCAGATTCGGGGAAGTACCCAATCTAATGGACGCAGTCATTACCTTTCTATCCTTACACTTTACTTACATATTTCTTTTGTTATCTTTTTAATCTGTTAATACTAGTGTGTTCAAGTCCCGAGATAGAGCGCCCTTGAAGAGAGTTTCTCTCTTAATGGCACTATATAAGTTGTCTTTTTATTATTATAATTAATATTATTCTTCTTCATCTTCTAAGTGTAAGATTATTTTGAATGATAGCGACCAGCATTGTTTTTTTTTAACATTTTTAAACCGCAGATTTCAATAAGGATGTCATGCATTTCCGTACCACTCGCGAAGATTTTTCTTTGCCTGCCTTTTGAACCTTCACTCAAATAAAATACAAAGCCTGTATAAAATAAAGTCCCCGAAAAATTTCCACAACGAAACTAAGAGTTATAAGAAGTGTTTCGCAGATAGGAAAAAAATGGTTTGTATATCAACTACAAAAGTAATCGAAATATTTAGGATTCAAGTATCACAGCTAATTTTCACAATGTGTTGAAAATATTCCTGAAGATGGGCCGTGAGAAAATAAAAAATAATCCTTATGAGCATAGAATGAGAACAAGAAATTTGAAATCACCTAAGAAATCGTGGCACGACCAAAAATACCAATTTCTGAATGATTAAATAGTGGAAAGTCTTTTTAATAGGAAAGTATGCACGATAAGATGTTTAAATGTAGCAGAAGTAAAATATATGTGCCAGAATAGAATGAAGTAAAGATCTGTTATCTCTGTCTACCCCAATAGGAAGATGTGCGTGATGGGGATGATGATAAATCGTGAATTTAAAAATTATTTTGCTGTGTCAATAAATATCATATAATCTATTAATGAAAGACTACAGCAGATTAAACATTCAAATCGTCTGATATTGATATCTTTGTCATCGCAACTTTGGGTTTGGATTGTCAAGAGTGTGTGCTTGCTGAAGTGCAATAGCTTACACACTTTAAACAGATACACGCATAGCCATCTTCCATCCATAAAATGGCTGACAATAATATTCGATCAAGAGGGATATCGTATATATTTTACATTATTTACAAAGTATATTCTGATCAATCCTATCAAGACCTATCGTAATCAAGGTCAATCGTATATATTTTACATTATTTACAAAGTATATTCTGATCAATCTTATCAAGGCCTATCGTAATCAAGGCCAATCGTATATATTTTACATTATTTACAAAGTATATTCTGATCAATTGAAGCTGATAGTGATTGATACTTTCAAGAGTATCAGATAGCTTATACAAAAAACTCCCTGATAAAGTGATCTCGTAGGGAGCATTGTCATCGAGTAATTATTGAATGCCATAAAGATGACCAAACATTTATTTGAATTGAGAAATTATGTTTTGTTAAAAAAAAACAGAAAAACCAAATTGATTTTTTCAAAACCTAATTTTTATTGAGAATGTATTGTGGTAATTTCTACCGTTGAAAATTAACTGGGAAATAATGATTTAAATCATAAATGTTAATTTTAGGAATGCTTACTTATGATGCTGTTACAAATACTGCAGACCTTGAATGTCTGACTATCTTGGCAATTTTTCTCTCATACTCTCTTTCCCCTTGTTAGGTCAAGCAACACTTTGTCCATGTGGCGCTGTATGGTTCTAACAAGGATCGTGCTCCCCTGGGTATCACTTCTTATACAATTCTGATAACTTGGTTATCACCTATACATGACCAAACTCTGCCATTATATAAGAACGAAGAAAACTTGTGTGGAAGGTTAACGGGACTCTGAAAGGTGGCTTCTGTGTCTCCAGGTTCCAGTTGAAACGCCTGAAAGCAAAATATTTCAGGGTTCTTGTTCATGACTTCATCCTTACGTAACAGCTTTATATATCGTCAGTTTTATCTTCCAAGAGAGAAGCTGGGAATTGTGAAAAAAACGCTTCATAGAGGTTACAGCGCTCAATTTAAAAGTTTACATAGTAAATTATGGGGTTCGAAAATAAACTAAAAGATATTTAAGGCAAAACTATTTAGAATACATGCATGTAAACCAACAAGCGATTTCCTTGTCAGGGTAGACAGAGAGGAGAGAGTGCCAAACTTTTCTATCCCGACACGGCACACATAATTTGTATACAACTCCTACGTTTTTTCGAACGTTTTACCTTATATAACTGAGGTTATTATATTATGTTTGAATCTTGTTCGTACATATTTTTTTCTCAAAAACGCCTTCAATTTATGAGTTGCTTAGTACCGTTTTTTTTGTTTTTTGTACTTATTTACAATTTTTATTTATTGCTGGAATTATATATGTACCTAACTTGCAATGTGGCAAAAACTTAACACCAGAAATAACAATAAATACAATATACATGAAAAAAAAACCCGCATAGAAAAAAAAAATATCGAGAATTCCCCACTTCTGTTCCAAATATATCTAAAAGACTTATATTTATGACAAATATACAACATCCAAACCCACAAATACGATTTCCTCCCCCTCTTTAGATCGGTAACAAGGAGAATTACTTTACTTACCAAAAATCTATTGTGCCCGTCAACAATTACCGGGACCCCTGTATAATGTAATATATGTATACATAATATAAGGGGTGACTATCAAACTAGACTAAATCCATAGAATATGGAAAACTTTTGATTTTGATTTGAGTATTCCATAACTTTTGGAGTTACTCAATTTTTTTTTCGTAGCACTTATCCCCACATCTAAAGTATAGAGAGAAAAGAACATAGAATATACTCCAACAAATGTTAGTAAGATTTATATGCTGTTAGATAATAACGGACTCTAATGGGTTGGGAATAGCTCAATATTTTATATATTTTTTATAAAGTAATCTATGTATGATACACACATTTTCCATACACACACATATACAAATTGAATACTTAAGAACTTAAGGGCTAATCTAATTTCTGTATTATAACTTTAAGCTAGTTTAATTTTAATTTTCTATGTATAGTTTTATTTAATAATCTTAATATTTAATTTCCTAAAATAGTTAATACCTACATTTTATTAAATGTAAGAATAGTTAAGATAGCATGTTCCGATAAATGTTATTGGGACCCCACATGAAATGTAAGAATGGTTAAGATAATATGTTCATCCGATAAATGTTCGTATGAACCCACATGAAATGTAAGAATGATTAAGATGGCATGTTCATCCGATAAATGTTATTGGGACCCCACATGAAATGTAAGGAGGATTAAGATAGCTTGTTCATCCGGTAAATGTTCTTCGGACCCCACATGAAATGTATAAGGTAAGAATGATTAAGATGGCATGTTCATCCGATAAATGTTATTGGGACCCCACATGAAATGTAAGGAGGATTAAGATAGCTTGTTCATCCGGTAAATGTTCTTCGGACCCCACATGAAATGTATAAGGTAAGAATGATTAAGATGACATGTTCATCCGATAAATGTTCTTGGGACCTCACATGAAATGTAATAATGATTAAGATAGCATATTCATCCGATAAATGTTCTTGGGACCCCACATGAAATGTAAGAATGATAAAGATAGCATATTCATCCGATAAATGTTCTTCGGACCCCACATGAAATGTATAAGGTAAGAATGATTAAGATGGCATGTTCATCCGATAAATGTTCTTGGGACCTCACATGAAATGTAATAATGATTAAGATAGCATATTCATCCGATAAATGTTCTTCGGACCCCACATGAAATGTATAAGGTAAGAATGATTAAGATGGCATGTTCATCCGATAAATGTTCTTGGGACCTCACATGAAATGTAATAATGATTAAGATAGCATATTCATCCGATAAATGTTCTTGGGACCCCACATGAAATGTAATAATGATTAAGATAGCATATTCATCCGATAAATATTCTTGGGACCCCACATGAAATGTAATAATGATTAAGCTAGCATATTCATCCGATAAATGTTCTTGGGACCCCACATGAAATGTAAGAATGATTAAAATAGCATGTTCATCCGATAAATGTTTTTGGGACCCCACATGAAACGTAATAATGACTAAGATAGCATATTCGTCCGATAAATGTTCTTGGGACCCCACATGAAATCAGGTGGAGAAACAATAAAAAGACAATGGCAATAAACAAAAAAAATCATACAAATATACCATAACACAACTATCCTGTCGGGGTAGACAGAGAGGATAGACTGTTAAATTTTCCTGTCTCGGTACCTACACATCCTTTGTCTCTTCTGCATTCATAGAGCTTCTCGTACAATTCCTACGGTATATCTAATAGTCTTCAACAATATTTAAGGACCAACTTTTATGTATGGAAGGGAAACGTGGAAGGGGAAACATACTGAAAGAACCCGAATAAATGCTGTAGAAGTGCGTACACAAAGGAATACATGGGGTAACAATGTATAACAGAATATGAAACGAAGTAATTAGTTATAAATATGATTTTAAGGCTGATGTGTTGAGTAAGATGAAGAAGAGCACTCTGAGATGATTTGGGCATATTGAACGAATGAATGAAGAAAGACTAACTAAATGAATATATAGAGCAAATGTAAGTTAAAGGTGTGGAAATAAAATACCAAGGAAAGTATGATTGGAACTAGTGAATGATATTTTGAAAAAATGAAATGCTTTTATCATTAAAGTTTTCAAATAAATACGAGTAATAGATGCGTAACCTTTTTGGTTAGATTCCTGTCTTTCAGCCCGGGGGTTACGGGCTAGATTCTCATCGGTATCTAAGTTTCAGTAATTGCAGAATATATAGTATAATTTGCGTTTTGTACGGTGTGTTGAGAAAACGCCTGTTGTTTAAACTTTTTTCATTTAAAAAAACAGAATAACGAAGACATGAAAAAAATGGAAAATATTTTTTTAAACTTTTTTTAAGATATTTAAATCTAAAATATATGGAATTGAATAAACCCTCAAATACATATTTTAATGTTTGTAACTTTAAAAAATCAAATGATTGAGC
Source organism: Odontocerum albicorne (assembly GCA_949825065.1). Lineage (NCBI taxonomy): Eukaryota > Metazoa > Arthropoda > Insecta > Trichoptera > Odontoceridae > Odontocerum > Odontocerum albicorne. Next base: position 32,181,125 of record OX463853.1, on the reverse strand, counting down.
TTTATTTACGTACCTCTAACGAGAGTTTTTTTTGCACCGTTCTATTAAATTCATCATCATACGTCAATATAATGTCAATGAAGGGGATCTTCATGAATAATATGGTTTAAGCGGTCCTCATCGAAGTCCACTGGTCGTCCGGAACGCTCCATGTGTTTCAGGTCAAAATTACCGTATTTGAAACGCAAAAACCATCGACGAGCTGTCCTTTCATTCATAGCATCTTCACCGTACACTTCGCAATTATCACGAGCAGCTTTGGCAGCTTTATTCCCTCGATTGAACGTGAACAGAAGGAGGTGTCGAAAATGCTCACTTTCGTCTACTTGACATTCCATTTTGAAGGCTTGTAATCAAATAAAATAATATATGTAACGTAAAAGCAAACACAATATCTTGTAGAGCAGAAAATTGTCTTTCGAATGACGTATAACTTTTACCATTTCGTTTTACTTTTGGTGCTCATTTTTAAGTTTGGAAAAAAAACGGACACAACTTATGTTAACACCCAATATCATAAATTTTAATTAAAATACTCGTATATAAATTTGAACTTTTAAACCAAAGTGGATTTGTACAAGTTTTCACCAACTCATTCTCATTTAGAAGCAAGGGCGTACCTCCCGAAGGGGGCTCTGCGAACATTTTGTTACCACCCGCCCCCCAATAAATCCGGATCAATCTGTTGTACCGTGAAAATAACTTACTCAACTATTATTCCATTATTGGAATATGTGATCCAACAGGCTTGAATGTATTCTGCCCTCTCTCGTGTATTCCGTGAATTATACGAGCTAGAGAGTGATGGGGAATCGCTCTGTTTTGTTGAGAACACGCGAAAGTTTATTCCATTATCATTGCGCCAGTCGGTGGCGAAGGATTTGATTGTATCCTGTTGGTCCTGGCTGTTTTTGTACGCCACTGGTTTTGGATTGAGATAAGTTAAATCCTGATTGTTTTGTTATTCATTTGGGTGTGTAAGCGGTTTGAATTAATCGTGAGAAGATGCTTAATAGCGAGATCAATGAGAACTTAAATTAATTGGTTTCAGGAAAATTATTCGAATACTAATTTTATTTTATATTTGATATGGAACCAACCAAATTACACCAAATAGTGCAAGAAAAAAATAATATAAGGTTAAAAATAATAACAAGAACGTATGTGGGATGTTATACGTATGTGGGATGATATTATACGTATGTGGGATGAATGTTTTGATCTGTCTGGTGTGATGAAGTGTGAGGAGTTTGATTTCGCGTGATGTACCATATACATATATAATTGAGTGTCACTGTTTGTCAGGTTGATGAGAATGTGCAACGGGGTTTTATATAATCAAAAATCGGAAAGAAGTATCGATTTATTTTTTCATGCTATATGTCCTCACTGAGATACAGGTAAACTCCTAGTTTACTGGGGACATGACAAATGAAAGGCAACAAACCCAGATCCATTAAAATTGTGTCCAAATTAAATTACCTGTTGTGTGTAAAACAAATAAATTAATTCCTATGAAATTCCCCAGTTTTGTCTATACATTTTATTCAAGACATCAATCGTTAATGTATCCACCGAGACATGGAAGATTTAAATAACTCAACAAGGCCATTCGATATGCGAGTACAAATAAATAAATACATGTATTGATGACCTCACTGGTCTAGTTAGCAGAGACGCTGGTCTTCCAGCTGTAGGTGTAAGATTCAATTCCCGATGATATCTAAAAAAAGTCTCCCAGTCTGGTTTAAGAATTCGTTTCATAATAGGTTATATCAGATTCGAACCATTGTTGACGTGATTGAAAAAAACTTTTGTAACATAACGTGATTTCCCAGGTTTTCCATAATCTCTCTTTTCATTCTCCGACCTAAATACTAATTTCTTAAAGTCTGATTTCATACGCTCCAAACTTTAAACTGCGATCACACGACTTCCTTATTTAAGGAAGCTATGATAAATCATTTGAATATAACTTAATACTAATTTCTTCAATAAAAAGTAGTTGAGATTCAGTTTTGTCAAAGTCGATCTATTAATTCGGGCCTGTTACAGAAAAAAAGTATAATCTGGTTGGCTGGAAGAGATTCCTGCCTGGCAATAAGCCCGCCATATTGTTTTTGCTCTAAGGTATTAAATAAATAAATAAATTTTAAAAAATAACTAAAAATTGTTAAGTATTTTTTTTATATTTGGCGCATCTATCGTAGCAAATAATTTGGTACATTAATACATAAAAAGTATCTACAATAAAAACTAATTTAATTGTACATATATCGATATTGATTTTAACTGCTTCAACCCTACAACTAAAAATACAAAAGATTCCAACAACTTTAACCCTAAAAATAACAAACATTGTGGAAAAACAAAATAATAAGATAATATAAAAGGGGTTTCAGATCAGGTAAGTCTAAATTTAATGACGGGCTAATACGGCGCATGCGTCCTCTCTTCTAATTGGCTGCGGCGGTCACGTGCCGCGACACGTGATCACCGTTTGCCGCAATTTCTAACGGTTTTTTTATTGCTTTCCCGCCTTTTATCCACAATACGGGTTGTTAATTTGATAGCTGACATATTTTTTGCATTTGATGCTGCTTGTATTGTGCATTTTTTTTATTAGTGAGTGTTTTATTGCTTTCCCAAAAAAACATAAAATAATAATATTTTTTTATTACTAACGAGGATATTATTTTACTGAATTATATGTTGTATATTCGTTTTATGACAAGTTAATGTAATTAATTAACATATTTAATGGTGGGATTTTATCATGCTATTAGAATTTCACAAACATTACTAATAAAAGTTTGCGTTTGGTAGAAAAAAAGAGGTATTGTGTAAAGGTTTGGTAAAAAACAAAAAGTACACCTCTCACTTTTTTACACAGTGTGAAGATGAACATTATGGACAGAAATACAAGACGTTAGGAGAGAATACGGTATGAAAGAAGATGTAATGCTTAAAATTAAGAAAGGGGAATTGAGATGACTTAGACCCTTCAGAAAGAAAGAATGATAAAAGATTTACAAAAATAATTTCATAATTACTATTATAAGAAGGCAACAAAAGCTTATGAAGACTAAGAAAAACGTTTTGCAACCAAATCGAATCAAATTCTAAAATAAGGAAGAGTAAAAAGCCTTTATAAAAAAAGAGAGAATTTTTTATGAAAATTTAAATAACGGACGTTTTCTAACCTCACCGTACAAAGCGCAAAATAAACTTATTTATGAAAGAGTTTACTTTGCGGAACTCTGTATTAAAATATTTAATAATTAATAACTTTATTATTTGACCAATTATATAAATCTGTTTTAGGAGGTAGAAACACGTGTAATTAGTAAAATAACAAAATGACATTTATTAAATATTCTATATTATTACAGGAATATTTCAGTTTAGGAGATTTTACTAAATTGCGTATTTATAAGACTGCAAAATACAGTTCACGAAAATATGTATTTTTTTTAAATATTAACTTCCTTATTAGCAAATTTGCTTTTAATTGATCTCACCAAATATAAATTAAGTAGTTTAATGAATTATTGGAAAGATATACGACATTTATGTGTCATTTACTTACCATAGCAACATTTATTTATAACATTAGATAAAATTTAACAACTTTGAAACCAGTAATGTACGAGTACAAAACTGAAAGAAAAAAAAACACATCAATAAAGCTTACGATAGCAAGTTCGACCTAACTTTTCTTCCGAAACATAATCTGTTACCAGCCTAGTCCACCTACAGTATTATCAGGGAGATCTGAGTGTATGTGATGTAAGAAGCCTGAACGAGTTGACATTAAGATAATTCGTTGTAAGAATTGTTATCTACTCGTAGTTATAACTGAGTGTGTGGGTGTTGACTATTTATAAGAAATTTAATATTTATGTAATTTCATGTAGGAAATTAAAATTAAGTTAGCTTATATTTATAATATAGACATTAGATAAGTTATTTAGCAATACATTTGTATATAGATATAGCATTCAGCAAATGTATTTATTATAGATTACTTTAATAAAGAAGAAAAAAACCATATTCAATTACATATTATTGTAAAAGTATTTTTTTAGCATTTGTCTTTTTCATAACTTTTATTTTTTTGGTTATAAATAAGTACTATGATATATATTTTATTTCACCATTTGTAATAATTTGATAATTTTTGTCGTTGTCATCTAAATACATATTTGGATTAAGGGCATACTTTTTAATAACAGTTTGATCAAATGTATTTATTTTGTGAAATTATGGACTGTTTTGCATTGTACTTACTATTATATCATAACTATCATTATTAGCGGTAAAATGCGCTCCTTGCGTAGAACATTCCGCTAATACGGCATTTGATAGAACAAGAAATGGTCGATTAAGGTTTAACTTTCTGTCAGAAAACTTTTAACTAAGGAAAGCTACAAAATGTAAAAACAGATAAGCTTGTATCAGGATATGTATTCATGTAGATGAGGGGAAGACTATGTTCATTAATAGAAAGCGTTAAGAAGGAAAGTATGGTTGGATCAAGTATATGATATGTTCTGTATGAGAAGGTATATGTGTGTAAAAGGAGCGAACGTCTGGCGCTCTCTCCTCTCTGCTTACCGCAACAAGGATAGCGTAATGGTATGTATGTACTATTAACCAATTATATTTTATTGCTAGCATTAACACTTCGTTCCTTCATATTAGGCTCACGTTAAAACTAAATTACAATGGGATTTTTCGCGGCTTAAAAATATTTATCGCATCCGTCAAAACCTATAGATTGAGGCTAGACGTAGAATAATCGACGCGCTCATTTTCCCAATAGTCGAGTATGGTGATTGCATCTATGGACCGTGCCTTCTAAAGAGAACCGAAAATAAGTTGCAAAGATTACAAAATGCTTGCTGTAGGCATTGTTTCGAAATTCCCCCCAGAGGACACATCACCCCTTTTTGAGAACTTTTAAAATTATTAACATGAAACAATGACGGTTTCTTCACTTAAGCGTACTCATGCATAAAATTACCAGTACAAAAATGCCACTTTATCTCTTCGAAAAACTGAATTGGGCTAGAAACTTTCACGGCTACGAAACTAGAAGCAGAGACTCTTTTATTTATCCCAAACCATAATCTAACACTATTCAAAGGATCCTTCTCATACTCAGCCAGCAAATGCTAGAATGAGTTGCCCCAGGCCTTGAAGGAGCGGGTGAATAGTTGTACCTTCAGAGATGCTCTAAAGTATTATCTTCTGGGTGGTTAATGGGTTTCTCAGTGGTTTATGGTCTCTTGTTTGCTTTTTTTTTTTTCTTTCTTTTCTCTCTTTTCGCTGGTGGTGAATCAGGGATTGTGCATACGCGTTTGTGCGTTATCTCGTCATCCATTATTTTAAAACTGCTTAACTATTTCAATGTATTACTGCCTAACTATTACAATGTTGTCTCATCTATTTCATTTCCCATTTGTCATTTTGTAAAATTTGGACTCCTTTGAGGCTTTTCTTTTATTTTCGTTCTTGCTGACAGTTAACCTGAGGTGGTATATGTGGGTTTACTTTTCATTTTGTTTTCTGCCATACGTTTTTGTTTTTTTTTTATTTATTCTTTAATCTAGATATGCGGGAGTGTGGGATAGAAGCCCCCCGATGCCCTTGCGGTCGGGGTCACCCTACATTGGTGGGGTGTATCTCGGCCGGGGGAATGTTTGTGGGATGAGACCGGACCTTTGAATGTCTTCTCTCTTTAATGTATTTTTTTTGTCATCTATTTATTCCTGTGTTTTTTTTAATCTTCTTGTTCTACGTGTTCAAGGGTGTGGGCTGAAAAACATCTGGTGTCCCCGTGGCTGGGCTCGCCCTATATTGGTGAGGTGACCTTTTGATAACTTCTGTATTTAATGTTGTATAAATTTATGTGTTTTAGAAGTGTTATTTAAATATATTTTGTGCATACTATGTTGCTGTCAATAAACCTATATTTATTTATTTATGTTTATTATATTACCCAGAATTTCTGTTGATATAAAATCAAGGCGATTTCGAAAAGAGTAAATTGTTTGCGGCCAAAACTAAGATTAAATACATTATGATTATTTGATCAATTTGATATTTTCAAAATTAAGAAATATCTGAAGATAAAATACATTATCATTATTTCATCAATTTGATTACCAGACACTTAATATCTTTTATTTACTAAAGCGAATTATTTTAATAATTGCACAACACTGATAGCGCAATAATCAACAACAATATTACATACTTTAATCGTAAATTAATGTAAAAATCAATGATATCATAAGCATAAACATGTATATAGAAAAATATAATTTCGTGACGCAAAATACATATTAAAAAATATCTCAATTCAAAAAAAACAGATAACATATAATGTATCAAAAAAGTATAATCAAGGAAAGGTGACAACACGATTCATTTGCTGAAAGTGTAAAAACACATTTGATTTAATAAAAAAAATTCTATTTGTTTTCACTACTTTCAATTGAGTTGATAGCCGGTTTCAAAAAACTTTGTTTTTTTCGTTAGGTTAAATATAACTCGAATAAAATAATTTGAAACATTTCGAGCAATTTAAAAAGTGCCGTAATTTAAATACATTTTTACTCATTTATTTATTTCATTTACGACACAACAGTGTATTTTACAAACAAATTAATACAAATATTCAAAATTAATTACAACGTTATAAAACTTTATCTTAAACTAACACGTAGATACAAAAATATAGTTGTAATCATAACAAAGTGATTAAAAAGTAATTGTTTATAATATTGTAATTTTGTATTCATATGTATTTTTAAATTCAACGTATGTATGTATATTACGAAATATTTCCAAATTTAGTCAAGTAGACTTAATTAACTGTGGAATACATATTTTATAGTGGTAAAGTTCTCAGATTTGTTGTTAGTGGAACAACGCTTATACCATATACGAGTACATAGAAGTGCATGGCCGGGCGGTAGCGCACTGGATTTACTTGCGGAGGGTCGTCGGATCGAACCCCGCACTGTGCAACTCTCCTGAAACGACACAGGAACTTTTTCTGCCTAATGTTCGAGGGTATAAAGATACCTATGACTTCGGTCATATATATTCTTTAAAAAAACTTATAAACGAATTTGATTTATGGAGTAATTTTAATGGAAATATCTTAAAATTTAACAAACACATGCTCAATTATAGCAAGAGATGCAGGTTGTTTTTGCAAAATCGAAACATTCCACATGTTGATGCATGGCTATTCAACTCCAGAGGCAAATACGAGTACATAATTCTTTATAAACGACGAATACCATTTTATAAGTAAGTCAAATATAAATTCTATGTTACGTTTTAAATCAAATCTTGATAAATGGGAACCAAAACTCGCAATGCCAAAGGCATTCTAAAATGATTTAAGCGAAGAAGATGGCGTAGGTATGACCATGTTAACAAGATGAATGAAATCAAGATTTCCCCATCACTACTTTACAAGGCCCAGCTATTATCAGTAGATATAATCAGGAAATTGAGAGAACAGGCAATCCACATCTCAAGAATAGATATTTTTTCCTCTTGACATACTCCTCATAACTGAGGGTCTTGATATATCTGGTTCATCTGCCCAACTCTGCCTACAACGATTCTCCACATCTCCCTACTTTGGGTTTCTCCAAGTGTCCCCATCATAGAGGACTTTCCTTGGTCTTCCTCTACCACGCCTTGCAATCATATTTGAATGGTGTATTTGTTGTTTACGTTTTTCTTTATTTATTCGTTCTACATGCTCAAACCATTACAAAGTTCTCATCTTCGTCTTGCTTCATACATCAGCCTTAAGTGACCGAGATACTGTTGCGAATCTTCACAGTTTAAAATAGTTCCCGGTCCTTATACTAGCAAATAATTCCACATTATTAATTTGTAACACGAACCGTTCAGGGAATTTTGGGGATACGTTTGTAGGTTCACATCTTATAATCCTGGATCCAAGTAATGTTTACTAATTCACTGTCAATGCCCATAGAGGAAAATTTAGATGATGCTCAATACTTAACGATCGATAAAATTCAAATTAACGTTTTGAAAATAATTGACCGTTCAGAGAGCAGACTCATCAAAGGCACTATAACTCAGAATTCGAACCCATAGTAATTTACTGAGACTCAAAAATAATTGACCGTTCATAGAGCAGACTCATCAAAGGCGCTATAACTCAGGATTCGAACCCATAGTAATTTACTGAGACTCAAAAAAAATTTAAGCTTCGGTTAATTACAATCGTCAACAAATAATTAATAGATTTACACATACACGCATATTACAAAAATGTTTTGTTGTGTTCTGTATTATTCATATTGACAACGAAAAAGTCAAAACGAACAGATTGAAAACGTTTAAAGATATTATCACTGTGACATCAACTGTTATATTTTTTAACAACTATAATCTAAAAATCCATCACAAAAAGGTTCACCAGCAGTTAATTTAAGTATTTATCAAACAATCACTTAATAAATCACACTTTTTACTAACAATTATATTGTTAATGCACTTGAATCTTGCACCCTTTCTATGTGACACTGGGGTGGCGTCGGCAACCATTTCGACATCTTAAATTATTGTATTTTTTATATAAAATGCCAACGAAAGAACTTAATAATTTTACTAAACTTTGTTACTTATTTACTGTGTATATTTCTTAAACTGGTTTGAAACTGATATCATAATCATCACACCGTATCCCTATTAACTTAGGCTGATAGGCAAGGACAGATCTCCAATTCATTTTATGTCAATTCAGCCTATACTCCTCAGCATATACATTATCATATTATAAAGGTATCTTTCTTATTTAAGAACTTTATTCATTTAGTCTTGTCACGTTTTTTTAGGTCTTCCTAAACTTCTCGTACCTTTTATACAACTAATAAAGATTGTTTTTTCAAACATTTTATAATTCATTAATTGTACGTGGCCGAACCATCTCAATACCTTTTCCTTCATCATAAGTACTGCGTCTTCTTTTCATCCGCATTTTTTCTTTATTTTATCATACATTGTTTTTCTACACATTCTACATAAAGTTCTTATTTCTACTGCATTTATCTTACTTTCAGCGCTTTTTTGCCACAATTAAGTTTTGCTGTATACATAAAGGGTCTTTCAAATTGAGCGGTTTTTTTTATTCTAATTTTTTAACATCTTGAATAAAACACACAATTTGGTTTGGTTTCAAAAAACTTTTTATTGGTCGTTGAATGTATGACATTTAAACACAAAAAAAAATATCCGCCAAATGTCCACCTCTTGCAGCTCCACAGATGTCCACTCTTTTGTCAAAAATTTCGATAACATTTTGGCATAATTACAGTTTTAACTCACCAATTACGTGAATAATTTCGTCCTTCAGCTCAGGAATAGATTGGGGGTTATTCTTATAGACCTGGCTTTTCACGTTATTTCGGATAAAATAGTCCAACGGTGTCAGATCACATGATCTTGGTAGGCAATTAACATCACCGTTTCCGGAGATTACAATACATAAAATAATAATTCAACAATTTGAACGCGTTGTTGTATTGTACACGACTCCATTTTTATATCATAAATGTCATACATTACACTTCTAAAATGTCACAAGACCCAGGCAAGTTCGCGACGCCATCTGTGTTTTATCCAAGAATTAAAAACACTGCTCAATTTGGAAGACCATTTATACTCATATGTATATCCCAATGTTGGGTCAGAGATTCCATTGCGAACAGACAGCTGAAAAAATAATATTAATGAATCAGCTACAAAACTGATATGATTAATATTTTTCCTCTTTAAACCTATGGAAAATAAGATCTTCCTTTTATGTATGAGTCTTGTTCATTTTAATTGTTAAAGAATAAATAGTTTTCTATCAATGTTGTTGAACTCATGCTAATGCCATATATAAAATTTTAAAATAATTTCTTCATTTGACACATTTTAAGACAAGGAACCCTTTTGAGGTCTTCTACTGCTGAATCTTGGTAAAGATCTTGGATCTGTTGTTTCGAAAATCATTCTTGGAAAGCAGAACACGAGCTGTCTCTCCGCCTTTAAGGCGGCTTTCTTGGTATACGATGTCCTACGGAAATCTCGTGTATCGATATGTATGGCATTCTGTCTTTGCTCATACTATCCACATGGTCACACCAGTGCCACCTTCTCTTCCTGCTCTATCTGACGATATCTTCTGTGTTGAAGATCTCTAAAATGAGAGACTTTTGACCCTATTTCTAAGAAATTTTCCTGCAATAGTTCGTGATATTCTCATCTCGGATGTTAGAAAAAGCTTATTTAATCTAGTCGTGTGGGCTCTGGTTTCAACGTTATAATTCATGGTCGGCCTGACATGGATCTTATATATTCAAACTTTGCTATCGAGTCGCACGTGTTTGCTTTTCCAGATGTGTTTAAGACAATCAGATTTTGCGGTTGCCTTATTTTAAGTGATAATACTAATATTTGTTGATCAATTTTTTGCTATCCACTTTCCACGGATTTATCCTGTTACACAAAGAGGGTCGGCATCTAGCGTTAGCTTATTCGTTAGGAAGAATATCAGCTAGGATTCTTCTCATGCTGCTAGGCGGTACCGAGAATATATCAACAGTGTCATTCAATTGGTTCAATATCTCTGTACCACACGTGACTGATATTCGTCTTGTAAATTGGTGTATAGAACAGAGGGTGATTCCTTGCACGGCTATATTTTTGGGTACATATCAACTTAGTGCTTCTAGAATCGCGGGACAGTTAAAACAACCTTGGAAAACCTTAAGTAGGACTATCGCAATGGATTTTTGCCTTCTTGTTTCGAGGCCTGTTTTGTTTTAATTTAAATTGATGCAATAAACTTGCGCCAGCCAAAACTAAACTAAGTCAGATGTGGCAAGCTTGAAAGTGCTCATGTTATGGTAGATCAAAAAAAACTATGTCTGCTTTTTCGTTTGTGATCTCCTCTCCCTTTCGTATGTACTAATCTTAGATGGATCATATAAAGAACAGAAATAATTTAAGCCTCATTTAAAGTGGGCAGCAGACCTCAGTGAATATCCTTTCACACTATTTATATGACGCCATTAAGTGTACTATGAGCACATCTAAGTCGTTGTGACTATTTGGTATACATTAGGTTATCAGTAATACCAATATTTAAAATGATATTTTTCAAAGATGAGTTTAAGTGGCAGATTTCCGGGAGAGTTCATAAACAAAGATGCAAGACTTCTTCTAAAACTTCTTGATTGCCTTCAGTTTATATCCTAAATGATGAGGAGTAAGATTTTATACTTTTCAGTATAGCAAATAATCAATATACACTTTCTGCTACTAAACGATTATATTTACCAGACAAACTCTTAAACCAAACCGAATCCTTCTTTTATAGCACCAACGGGAATCGAATCCAAATCTCCTTGTTAGAAGACAAGTGGCTCTTTAAATAGATCACGGAACTTTGAATGAGCTTTAGTGAGATAATTTAAAAAATAAAATTATTTAACATTCACGATTTGTTTGTGATAAGTACTCCAATTCTTTCGCCATATATCACGTCGAGAGGAGAATTTCGGAAATACTTGTGTTAACGGACATGGTATAGGGATGAATGTTTATGGTCTGCCTCAAACTCATCTGAAATAAAACATGGAAATCTTCGACGGCAGACGCAAAGAAGGTTAATGTGGGGAATTGCCATGGGCTAAGTTAAACAAATGGGCCGGACCTAAGAGTTAATTCCCATCAGTTATGAAGAATCGACTAAAATGATAGATTTACTGGTTAGAAATACCAAAATAATTTATTAGGAAAAATGTTTTTTATACCTGTTTCACAATATCAAGTGAAGTGTTTGATATTTAGGGGTAGTTTAAACTTTAAAAGCGCACCCTGTTTGATTGAGTATAATTCACCATCCCCCAGTATAAACAAGTATAAAAAATGACGCACAACAAGTTCACCCCTTCGCAACAGATGTCTGTAATCATTGCTTATTGTTGGACTTGAGATGCTTTGTGTTAGCTCGATGTTGTCAATTATTTTTACTGCGGTGCAAAATAATTCATCGGTGACAATTGATTCCTCGTCACACCCTTTTCATAACACTTTTTTATACTAATTTACAACTTTTTAGACAATTCTCTAAAAAAATTTATGTTATTTGATTATATCAATTGTATGTTCTATTTGATCCACATAAAACACAGTGCACTTTTTATAATTTTTTATTTATATGAATAACTGCTATATACCATAAATATGTGACTATCAGTTTTAAGCTGGTTTGTTGAGTAAGACTAAGGAAGGCACTCTGAATTGGTTTGGGGATGTAGAACGAATGATTGAAGAAAGACTATACTGAATCCAATTTGATGATTTTGACCTACTATGTCTCAAAGGATTTGATTAATTGTTCGTACTATGATATGACTTCGCTAAAGCTTATATTCACGTCAATCACAAAAAAAATGAAAAATGAGCGAACTTGGGATCCCATTTAACTAACTAAAGCTGCTATCAAATTATCTTTCTAAAAGAAAGCAATTCGTTTCATATGGAATGTACGAGTATTTACTCCGATTATTTCACTGTCTACTCAGGTGTTCCCCAGGGGTCTGATTTTGGACCTACCTTATTTCTCATTTTTATTAATGATTTAAGCAGAGTTATAAAAAGTTATATGTTTCTTCCCTTTGCTGATAGTCTCAAAATCTTTAAAAAGATTCATTCTTATGCTGACTGCTTAGACCTTAAGTCAGATTTCAAGAACATTTGTGAGTAGATTATAGGGCAAAATTATATTCTATTGCTCACATGTACGTACATTTTTTATTATTTTTTACATGTTAAGAATATTTGTAATTTTTAATGTACGAGGCATATCCAGAAAGTAAGTGTACTGAATTTTTGTAGGTTACAATTTTTTTTATTTAAACAAAAAAATTACGTGGTTACCGTAGTACATATGTAAGCTATTTTTCGACATAGTCGCCATTCCTCTCAATGCAGGTGGTGAAGCGGGGTATCAACTTTTTGATGCCTTCCTCGAAATAGTTTCCCGCCAACCCCTCCGTCCACTTCTCCACCTCCTCCTTTACCTCCTCGTCGGTTGAAAACCTTTTTCCACTCATGTGCAGCTTCAGGGAGGTAAAGAGATAGTAATCTGAAGGTGCTAGGTCAGGGAAATGCGCGGGATGGTTCAGGACATCCCATTTAAACGAGGCGAGCAGTTCCTTCGTGGCGTTGGCCGTGTGTGGTCTGGCATTGTCGTGCAGCAGGCAGACTCCCTTTGTCAGCATGCCTCTCCTCTTGTTCTGAATCGCCCTCCGCAATTTTTTAAGGGTCTCACAGTATCTTGCAGAGTTAATGGTCTCCCCTTGAGGCATATATTCAATTAAAATTATGCCTTGACAGTCCCAAAACACGGATGCCATGATTTTCTTGGCTGAAATTGTGGTTTTGAACTTTTTGACGGAGGGTGGAGAGGTGTGACGTGACCGTTTTTAAACTCGCGACAACACTTGTACACACTCGTACGATTCATAGCTTTATCACCATATGCAGTTTTTACCTCATTATAAACCTCAACCGGAGGTTTTCCCTTCCAAACGAGATAACGGATGACGCCGCGTATTTCGCACTTGGCGGGAGATCGGATTGACATTTTTCACAAAACGTGTTGTCGCGTCGACACTTCTCAACGTACTGACCTTGAACCGGTCTCGTTGCGGAGGGGAAGGGTCAGGCTACACGGAAGTGTAGCCAACATGTCGAAAATAAAATCCATCCGGTCGTGAGAGCCTCAGTACACTTACTTTCTGGATACGCATAGTAATTGGGCTAAACCTTTATTGTGTAAATAAATTATTAAAAACACACTATGCAAAACTGTGTTAAAGGTGTGGTAGAGGAAGGCCAAGGAAAATATGGTAGAATCAAATGAATGGTATTTACAAAAAAGGAAACGTAGAAAGTCAGAAAAATCGTAAGAGTTGTATAGGTAAAAGGTGTATGGATGAAGAAGAGGCAAATGATGTTTGTCGAGTTATGAAAGTCCGATGCTTTATCTTAGCTGCCTATCTTGAGAGGGAAATGACGTAATAGTATGTATGCATATATTTTAAACATAAAATCATAAATTATAATATTTTCTTTGTAGTTCGTCATCCCCTGGGAATTTTTCGGTGTTTTTTTTTTTAAAGATTTATATATTAATTAACATGCAGATATATACATATATATCTGTTTTTACACCCACAGATTAATTTCGTTTGATCTTTATTTACTATTGCATTTTCATATCTTCCGTTCATTGTATTTTTCACAACCATATTTGAATCTTAGGTTCGATTGCTATTATTTGATGCCTTATTTTAATCAAAACGTAACCCTGGGAACTCGTAGGTGGACCAAATGTTTGAAAAAAAAACAGTATAAATGGTTTAACGAAATTGCACAGAAACTCATTCCACTAATGAAACAACGAAAAGAAAAAAATGAACTGAATTTAACGAATAGTGGAGTTGCATTAAGTCTAATTCATTAGCCTTTGTGTAGGATGTAAAACTTATTCGTTAGCATTTGCGTAGGTTGCAAGTCTAATTCATTTGTATTTGTGTTGGCTGCAAATTCTATAAATTGGCAATCCGTAGATTGTAATTCTTATAAATTTAGATTTTTGTAGGCTACAAATACTTATTAATTTGCTATTGCGTAGGTTGTAAGTCTGATTTATTTCAATTTGTGTAGGTAGCCAATATTATTTAGTTACATTTGCGTATTTTGCAAATCTTATTCATTTGCACAGGTTGTGACATCTTATTTATTTCCATTTTTACGCGTTTTACAACGTTTAAGAAAAAATAATAAAATATCCTTTATTTTGTCTATGCTACCTCTTCAGTTTCATATTCAAGCGAAAAACAACAATCACAGATTTTCATAATCAACTCATGCCCCTTTATAGCATTTTGTGATCTCTTTCCCCTTAACACGAATTAATGACCTTCAACATTTCGATAAATGATTTAAATATATGTTTTTATACTACGCAGGAGTTTATAATAAAACCAAAACAATACCCACTAAATGCGATAACAATAATATGTTTATATCGCAATTATGTGAGTTAATTCTCATTAAAGATTCGAATGGGATTATTATCATTACTAATAATAGAAATTCTGGTTTCGTCGATCTTAAAGAATTATATTCTCAAAATCTTATTTGATCCGTTAAGGATTATTTTTCATTGAAATACGTATTTGAAAATTAAATAATGATTTAAATATTTTTTAAATTAATATTTAGGAGAAGTTTATAAAACAAATTATTTTCCGGAATAATTGATAAATTTTGTACATTCGATTCTGATTTTTTTTAGTGAATTGCGCTTTTAGCTATGGTCTATATTTTTAACTAAATAATTCACCATTAAGATTGAGTTGTCACATTTATACAATAATACGCAAAATGTAACACAGACTCATACAAAATGTGCCAATAGTTTGCGTCTTAAGTTGGAATTATGCTAATCTCGAGACACACTAGAATTGTTTATCAATACAGTGCTACACAACATATTAATTTCAATAGAAACCCAAGCTCTCATATGTAGCAGCAACCAACGATGACTTTTTTGCCGAGAGACGGATCAAACAAACGAGTGTTCGACATTATTATTAAACACATTAGTCTGTCTCTGAGTGTAAAAAATATGGGTAGCGTGTGCAGTTTAGCAAGTACTTGAAGACATCCCCTTTTGGGAGGTCTTATCAAAATATATGAACACTAAACACATACACTACAGTCGTCATCGTCGTTGCTGGGCCTCGTAGCCGAAGATCCTCTCGCCATTCCAACGTCAAGTCAGTTCAAAAGCAAAGCTGGGCCGTGGAGTTTTTTTTAAGTGAGTGAGTCGTCGTACACCAGCAAACTCACCGGCCATACCGCTGTACTGGATTCGATGGCACACCGAACTGAGACGACCGGAGCACATTGACATTTTTTTTCTCTTTTTGAAACATTAGATATGACCGAAATCATACGTATCCTTATACCCCCGAATACTAGGCGGAAAACAATCCCTGTGTCATTCGAGGGGAGTAGCACAGCGCGGGGTTCGAATCGACGACGTTCCGCACGGAAATCCAGTACGTTACCGCACGGCCATGCCCCTCTTAAACAAATAACATTACACATCACCTGAATCCAAATGTGTTACTATCATATATCGAAGATCTACAATAGTTTCTTTGTTGTTCATGTTCCTTTGGTAACTTTTCCGCGGTTTTCTTATCAAATATGTTTTAAGTATTTAATATAATGGCTATAGTCCCCAACTTATTACCCTAACATTCAACTTAACGTATACAACTTAACGTATATTATATATAACGTCATAAATCAAT
This sequence comes from Odontocerum albicorne, assembly GCA_949825065.1. NCBI lineage: Eukaryota > Metazoa > Arthropoda > Insecta > Trichoptera > Odontoceridae > Odontocerum > Odontocerum albicorne. The sequence continues at coordinate 32,164,677 of OX463853.1, read as the reverse complement.
ATGGAAATATTTATCAATTGCCATTAAAAGTGGCCTCGAATCCCGAGTTACATCGAGCTTGAGGGGAGTCTGCTCTCTAAATAGCGCTGTATGAATTATAAATTTATAAATTTTATTATTATTATATAATAGGTGATATTTCTGTGCTCGACTTAACAGATTAAGGAGTCTGTATAGTTGCGAGAAAAATCCCTCTCCATTTAACTATCTTCGAGGGAAAGCTAAACCTCCATCGATGTCGTTATGGCGATGAGTTATCATATAGTACTCCTAGGTTACCCTAGGTTAAGTAAAAATAGAAAAAAATTCACATAAAAAATATTCAAATAATAGATCGTTAAAAACCGAGACATATGAAATTCAATGAGAATACATACTAAACTCTTTATTTTTTTCTAGTAGTATAGAATCAGTCTTCCATGACGACCTCCATGGTCTAACATAGTTTAAAATACACCTGTTTTCCGAACTAAAGGTTATGGATTCTATTACCTTTAAGACCCAATTAAAAAAAAACAGACTATCACCCTGGGTTTTAATTGAAAGCATCATGACAATAAACCTTGTGGGTTTATTTTTATTACAACATGAAAATAAACTCGTTAGGTTATAATGTATACAACAAAAGTTTAATACAATACAATCTAAAAGCGCAGTTAAAAGTTATACGAGTACATAAAATAAATAAGTACAAAATTCTCTTAAATGTATGATTACAAGTTAAAAAATACCGTTTGAAATATTCGTATATAGTTTATTTTTATTTGTTTATTTTCCTCGAATATTATTGAAAATCAAGAATATTTTCTTCGAAGGAAAACGAATTCTCAATGAAGAATAATTTAAAAACAAACAGAATAAATGTCAGATGTAAAAAAGTAATTTATTTTTTGTCGTTTGGGGAGAAGAGAGTTTAAGGCAGCAGTAAACATACGAACGACTCTTTATCAAGAATTGAACTGAATTTAAATAAATGAGAAATTTTCTAAACTGTTTTTTTCTCTCTCTAGGGATTTTGTACTTATACTCATTGTGAAGGGGTGGGATCTTAAATAAAAATTACATTTAGAGTGGTGTGCTAGAGTTACAAATTCTATATAAATCAAGTTATTTTTTTCAAGATTTATTTTTACAAGCACACATAAAAAAATGATTTTAGAATCCCGTCTACAGTTTAAAATATTTCTGAAATTTCAATTACGGGGTAAATTTTTCATTCAATAAAGATTTAACATTATTAGTATATAGTAAATACCATCACGCCGTTTATCTGTTGGGTTAGACAGAGAGGATAGATTGCCTGATTATGATATCGTGACACACATCTTTCGCCTCTTCACGTCTATAGTATATACTAAAATGAATCTGTGGTTATAAAGACAAAGAGGTTTTTACATGTGAATACTATATATGTTTGGTAAAACAAACAGAAAACTCACTAGGGTATGACGAAATATTGTACAATACAAAGAAAATCTTATTATATGTGATTTTTACATATGAATACATATATCTTTGGTAAAACAAACAGAAAATTCACAAGGGTATGATGAACTACAATACAAAGATAATCTTATTATGTGTGATTTTTACATATGAATACATATATCTTTGATAAAACAAACAGAAAATTCACTAGGGTATGACGAACTACAATACAAAGATAATCTTATTATGTGTGATTTTTACATATGAATACATATATCTTTGGTAAAACAAACAGAAAATTCACTAGGGTATGACGAACTACAATACAAAGATAATCTTATTATTATGTGTGATTTTGTGATGTTCGAAAGATATACTTATATACCATATTTTCCTGTCGGGCCAAGCAGACAGGAGAAAGCGTCAGACTTTCCTATAACGACACACATTTTTCGCATATTCTAGGTCCATACACCTCACACAGTTCCTACGTTTTTCTTAACTTTTTACATTCCCTTCTTTCCAAATATATGCTTGATCAACGACACTTTGCTAAGTATTCATCTTCCAAGCCTTCCACTCACATTATTTATTGTGTATTTGTTTTATTAGTATTTCTTCATTCATTCGTTCAACATGTCCAAACCATCTAAAATTGATCTTGTCTTGATACTTGATTAATATAGTACTTCAACTTTGAGTTTACGTTCATCTCGAATCACTTAATTCTATGAACATAATGATAAAACAAAATCTGTTTGGCTTTTTGATGAACAGTAATATATTTCCATCAATCATTATCATCAACCCTACAGGATAGTTCTGGCCTGTCTGCAGGATTCTCTGCTACTTCTCTATCTCAACAGTTTCCCTTCTCCAATTGGTCATACCTAGCGTGCAGCAGTTCTCCATCTCACCATCCAGCTATCTCAGCCTTTATCCCTCCACCCTCCTACACTAAATCGGATCACTAAGCAAAGCCTTCCTTGCAGGGTCAGTGTGTTGCATGCATTATAAGCGACCAAGCTAACACAGCCTAGGATTTTTATAACTTTAGCCATGCCAGCTTCGTCGTTCAATGTGCACAGATCGTTATTATGCATATATTTCCACGCCCATTTTAATACATTGGATCACACATTATATAATATATTCTGTGAAGAATCTTTCTCATCAACCAGGTTGTTCTCAAATTAATGGTGAATTTAAATTTTATATCATTTCAAACATTCGTTGCTAGAAAAACATTGTTCATTTGGTTTTGTTCGACAGTTAGAAATATGTTATATTTATTTATTGATCCAGGCATTTAATTTAAATAACTTTTATCTTTCGGAAACGGAATTTAAAAAAAAAGTATTTGTTTTATAAATTAAGCTTATGTATTGTGCATTTCAAACAGCACACAATGTTAACCAACATGGGGTGAAGGAACCACTTCTGAACGAATAGTGCGGAGTTGGTTCGATAAGTTTAAGAACGAAGACGTAAGTCTTAAAGATGAAGATAGTTGAGGACGTCCTGCTACTGTTGTAAACGACTAATTGAAAGCTTAATTTCGAAGAAAACACACAACAAACGGTATAGGAAATGGCTCATGAAATATATGTTGGTGCTGTAACAGTTTCTTTATCCGCCTTACTCACCCGATCTATCGCCAACCGATTTTCACTTTTTCGAGCACCTCTATAACTATACCTATATGTTATATGGCAGAAAAAAGTCAATAACAGAGAAACTTCAAGAAATGTCTTTAAATAATTATTGAATTAGAATTCACTTCAGTTTTGTTCTATATGCATAAATTACGCTTATAATTCATTGGCAAAAATGTTTAGAATGTAATGGCCGTTACTTTGATAAATAAAGTTTATTAACTCTTGAGCTATGTTTTTTTTTCGGATCAATTTAATTTTATATTTTATCTATAGTCGAGTTATTATGTTCTTATATTTTTGACAATGTTTGTACATATGCATTTATTAAAATTATAATTAAATCAACTGCTTTTTAATTTTATATTATAATTTACGTAAACATAGGAGGACTAAAACACACCTGAAGCCCTCAAGGAGGGGGGGGGGGGCTCGTCCTCCTATTGGTGGGGATATATCTCGATTGGGAGAACGTTTGGTAGTTGTCTTTTCCATTGCCTTAACATATATGTGCTTTTTTCAAAATATATTCATATGTGCGAACTTTATACTGATATCAATGACCCAATTATTTATTTAATTTAAGGACACTCTTTGAATGGGGTCTGAGAGGCTCTTCTAATAACTTTGTATTTTAAACAAGTGCAACATACACGTATAATCTAACTAAGTTGACAAAAATACATTCAGTGACCCTAAAAAATATTACAATTATAAAATATTTCCTTTCACTGTCAATAAGTAGTACAAACTTACCATGTGCTCAGTTTACCGTTGTCTCGCGGGCTATCTCTTTTGAATGGGGTACCAGATATTGACACCATAAACATTTTTAAAAATATGTAAAATATTTATTATCTCTACAATCAGCATATTTACACACAATCACGGATAAGAATGTATTCAACAGAGGGATTTTTGAAATCTAGATTGCATATTCACACCCGCAATTACCAGATATTGCCCCAATGACGCACGTACTCGTATTAATGCCGATTATCTCTAAGTCCCCCCAAATATAAAATAGATATGTTTTTATATCACGCCTGCTCTACGCGATAGAGGCTTGAATCTGATTGAAATATATATTTAAAATTCTACGTGCGTAGTTATTCTTTTACAAATAAAATTATCAACATTTTACAATATCGAAATCCTTTATATTAAAAACATGTCACCGTTACCGCTGTAAAAATAAATACGAATTCCTTACAATTTTCTTGTTTTGTATAGTATTACACTTTTGTTGTATACAGTACAATCTGGCGGCCTTATTGCCATATGGTAACTTCTTCCAACCAACCTGAAATACACGCTAAAACACCTTGAAGAAAATCCGACTGGAATCCTTTTATTCAACATCTGGGTTCTTACGATAATCGAAACTACAGCCCCCGGGTTGGGAGGTAAGCATCTTACCAACTAGGCCACGGAGCATGTTCTCTTAGATAATTACATAAATAGTTGTTTCCAGACCAATACGATCACCTCAAGAGCGCTTCCTAACTGCTTACCTGTCAAATAAATATAATAGGTTGAAAGATTCTGAAGTCACTTAAAAGAGCGCTTACTAACTGCTTACCTATTAAATAAATATGATAGGTTGAAAGATTCTGAAGTCACTTACAAGAGCGCTTCCTAACTGCTTACCTATTAAATAAATATGATAGGTTGAAAGATTCTGAAGTCACTTACAAGAGCGCTTCCTAACTGCTTACCTATTAAATCAATATGATAGGTTGAAAGATTCTGAAGTCACTTATAAGAGCGCTTCCTAACTGCTTACCTATTAAATAAATATGATAGGTTGAAAGATTCTGAAGTCACTTACAAGAGCGCTTCCTAACTGCTTACCTATTAAATAAATATAATAGGTTGAAAGATTCTGAAGTCACTTACAAGAGCGCAATCTGGATTCTTCAATTCAGATACAAAATGGTGCAAAGGAAAATAATCACTTCGGAAGTGACTCCGCCATGATTCGAACCTGAAGAGCCCTCATATTTAGCGTGAATGCTTATCGATATACCACGACCGTCTAAAAAAACTTACTGGCACAAAAAGTAAATAGTTTGAACAGATTATATCTAAGTTTTTTAATTGAATTCACATAAGAAATATTGTTTTTGATGTTACGAGTATGTTATTTTTTTTATATACGAGTATGATATAATAAAGTTATCGTTTATTGCTCAAACATTTTTTATATGGCTTGTGTTGCATTTCATACCATTACACATTTACTGAAATAGGGAATCATTATTATTATTATTATAACATACGAGTACATACCATCACGAGATTTTCCTATTGGGGTAAGCAGAGATAATAGAGCACCCGACTTTCCTATATTAACACACATTCTTCGCCTCTTCCGTGTAAATACATCTCTCATCCAACTTCTACGATTTTTCTGACGTTTCCTTCTTTCAAAATATCATTCACTTTATTCATCCATACTTTCCTTGGTTTTCCTCATTATTATTTTTATTATTAGTAGTAGTTTTATTACATATTATACAAAACATATTTATTTACTAAACTCCACCATCGGAATTATCCAAATCAAATGTTTTCTCTATTTAAGTTGACAGGTTGCACTTATTGTGGCGAATTCGATAACATCGGTGAATTCTCGTAAGAGGATTGAGTCCAATTAAAGTGCGCCTCTTGCAGTGGATTGATAGTGCGACCGCAGGCCAAGGAGCGAGAGGGGAGGAACGTGGAGCGGTTGCTGGTTGCCACCCCAAGTGGTTGCAAATAACAACATATTTTCAGCCTGAAGAAACTTGTCGGGGGTGGATTGTGTCATGAAGATAAATTAAAAAATTGGATTTGAATTTCTTTAAAAATGAATTTTATTTTCTTATCACGCAAGGTTTTTGCTGCTAAATAATAATAGTGGAATGTAGGAAAATACGATGTGTTAAAGAATCGGAGAAAAAAAAAAGCAAAGCTGACTGTTCATAATATAATCCTGACCCTAACCTTAAAATATGCGAGCATAGCTAAGCATAACGGAATGAATGAGAGAATCGCATAGAACGTATGAAAAAACAATGTATGACAGAATAAGCAATAATGACATTAGGAAAGAATTATATTTGGCAATATGGACACCCTTCTACGATGCTCATGTTGAAAATTGAAAGCATATGTTACTGTGGAAGTGTTTACAATTTGTAAAATTGAAACTACAATTCCGAATAACTGAGTTTCATTATGGTCTGTTGTTAAAAGTGATGAGTCTAACAACCTTGTCAGAGTGAAGAAAAATATTTTACCTTGCAGCATTATTAAAGATTGCCAGCTTATATTTAAACAGTCCGGAACTAACTAACCTTGTTATTTTAGATGTTTCTTGTAAGCTTACACGGCAATATTTGTTTTTAATTTATTTTACAATTAATTCAGATGAAATGGTGTGAAGATATATTTAAATCTGGGATACCTACGAGTATAATGAACAAGTTCACTATATCATTGACACTATAATACTTCTTCCGATGTTTATAGATACACATATACGAGTACATATATACCATCACGACATATCCTTGCTGAGGTAGCCGAGGGCAGAGCGCAAGTTTTTTTAAGTAACGATATACTTTATATAAGAGATCAATAAATTTCAACGATATTTAGATGTTTTTTTAATAACGTATTTCGCGAGTGATTTGTGGTATTTGTATGATTAATACAAATATTTACACGGAAACTTTAGTAATGAAAGGATACGCAAGGAGTTCTTTTTGCTAAGGAGTAGCCTCAATTCGTTACCATAACTTGAGTATAAATCTAAGAAAGATTGAACCACATTATCTAATTTTTCCATAAGGTTATATTCAGTAGAAGAAAACATTTTATTCTCCATGAAGTTCTCACTTTTAACATTGTAAATATATATTATGCTTACAACCATGTTACCGAGGAATTGCTGAATAAATGAAAGGGTTTCATGTTCAAGTATGATTATTTACCATCCAGTGGATGGAAAACGCTTGAGGGTATATTAGTTGACGAATACAAACGTTTGTACTTCAGCAAGCACAAAGTCTTGACAGATTAAATTCTAAATTCCGATTTTTTATATTGTTATTACATTATTTACATCAACAGTGTAAATTTCTCACTTTTCACTCAACACTATGTAAAATAATCGTATGGATTTAAAACAATAAATTAATTAATTAAAAACAAATCCTTTTAAAATGTTTCTTTTAAAACACCTAAGAAACATAAAAAAATGGTTAATGTTATAATTCATCCCTGAAAGTAGTCTACTAGATATACCTTCTCTTAATCCACCCCTGTCGGACACAAATCGGCAAGTGTTCACGGATTAGGGGTGCTGCCAACCCTTATTCTATTTAGCTTTAACTGCTATCATCGTTAGGGGATAAGCCCGCTACGCTACACACGATACATTCAGGGTAACTGCATCTCTACGTTGATACAATACTACCCTTATTTACGCTCTATGGAAATTATCAATATTTGAAAATAAACGTAAATCGCCGAGTAGTGGTATTATTTGAATTTTTTATGTCACTCTTCATTATTGATTTTTTTCTCTTCAATTGGATATGTTTATAATATTTTCACAAATAGAATATGTAAAAGATGTTTTGATAATAAACGTGTTGTTAAAATAGAAAAATTGTGATTCTTCTTGCAATATATATTTGATCTCTTTTTATGGGTTGTTCCTGGGATGTGGGCTGCCAGTTATCCATCTATAGGATATTCACAATATCATTGATTGCCACCATACATTGGTTCAAATTGGTATCCACGGACGTTACCTTTTCGATCGAAATACTCGTTTAATTTCATTGATTATAGGTAAAACTTGATTGATTTAACAAAATAAATAAATTTCATTTTGTCTCATAAATATAAATCTCACAATAAAAAAAACTTTAACGTAAACATATTATTTATGGGTTGTATTAATACTATTTATGGGTTGTATTAATACTGAATACAAAAAAAAATCTAATTTATCATGACTGTGCTTCGACACTTTTTTCGCCGTAACCTACAGAAAAGAGTTTTCAGTTTTTGTAAACAACCCAATTATGTTGTTTTATTTATCTAGGAATTCAAGTAAAACCATAATGGGAACCGCCGAGAATCCAGGAACACCGCTAGGCCACATCGATAATACAGCTATAAAATATAATTCGAAGCACATCAGACAACCGCCAGGATGATGTTGATAAAAGTGTGTTTTCCTCATGACAAAATAACATGATGACCTCCTTGGTCGCCTGTCTTCCCTTCTACATTCCAGTAACCTGGGGGTTGGGATCTCGATTCCTGCTGGTGTCTAAATGGTTTTTTTAAATGATTTTTGTCTGGTTTTCAATTAAGGCTTTTGTTTCACCTTTCTGGGTATTTAAAAGACATGGTAATAAACTCGCTAGGTTATACTAAACACTACTAAAGTGTAATACAATAAAGTGGTTTCGAGAGAAAATACAATCATTTTAATATCATTGCAAAATAAGACGTCTTTATATTTTCCCTAATATTTGTGTAGTTGGTAGTTGAAATGTTTTTGTAAACCAATTGTATTTATATGTGTTAATTTCGTGACTATCTGTTTACTATGAAAAGACGAACAAAAAGCTAAAAATCACGAAAAACGCAGAGTATTATTTTGATACCAGTGTTTCTAAACTTTTTTGATCCATAACCTAGATAAGGGCAATGGTTTTTGTTTCGAGGTCCAAATAAATATCGACGAAATAATACATGCAGGTAACAGTTTAATCAATGATATATTTTAATGTAAGAAAGTACGTTATTTTTATTGGTAACCATATTTACGTCTTATTATTGCGAAACATCTTTTTAAATTTGTTTTTAAAGATCATCAAGTGTTCTCGTTATATTTGAGTTAAAGATCATCAAGTGTTTTCGTTATACTTGAGTTCAAGATCATCAAGTGTTCTCGTTATACTTGAGTTAAAGATCATCAAGTGTTCTCGTTATACTTGAGTTAAAGATCATCAAGTGTTCTCGTTATACTTGAGTTCAAGATCATCAAGTGTTCTCGTTATACTTGAGTTAAAGATCATCAAGTGTTCTCGTTATACTTGAGTTAAAGATCATCAAGTGTTCTCGTTATACTTGAGTTAAAGATCATCAAGTGTTCTCGTTATACTTGAGTTAAAGATCATCAAGTGTTCTCGTTATACTTGAGTTAAAGATCATCAAGTGTTCTCGTTATACTTGAGTTCAAGATCATCAAGTGTTCTCGTTATACTTGAGTTCAAGATCATCAAGTGTTCTCGTTATACTTGAGTTAAAGATCATCAAGTGTTCTCGTTATACTTGAGTTATAGATCATCAAGTGTTCTCGTTATACTTGAGTTAAAGATCATCAAGTGTTCTCGTTATACTTGAGTTCAAGATCATCAAGTGTTCTCGTTATACTTGAGTTCAAGATCATCAAGTGTTCTCGTTATACTTGAGTTAAAGATCATCAAGTGTTTTCGTTATACTTGAGTTCAAGATCATCAAGTGTTCTCGTTATACTTGAGTTCAAGATCATCAAGTGTTCTCGTTATACTTGAGTTAAAGATCATCAAGTGTTCTCGTTATACTTGAGTTATAGATCATCAAGTGTTCTCGTTATACTGGAGTTCAAGATCATCAAGTGTTCTCGTTATACTTGAGTTCAAGATCATCAAGTGTTCTCGTTATACTTGAGTTAAATATCATCAAGTGTTTTCGTTATACTTGAGTTCAAGATCATCAAGTGTTCTCGTTATACTTGAGTTCAAGATCATCAAGTGTTCTCGTTATACTTGAGTTAAAGATCATCAAGTGTTCTCGTTATACTTGAGTTAAAGATCATCAAGTGTTCTTGTTATACTTGAGTTAAAGATCATCAAGTGTTCTCGTTATACTTGAGTTAAAGATCATCAAGTGTTCTCGTTATACTTGAGTTCAAGATCATCAAGTGTTCTCGTTATACTTGAGTTCAAGATCATCAAGTGTTCTCGTTATACTTGAGTTCAAGATCATCAAGTGTTCTCGTTATACTTGAGTTCAAGATCATCAAGTGTTCTCGTTACACTTGAGTTAAAGATCATCAAGTGTTCTCGTTATACTTGAGTTCAAGATCATCAAGTGTTCTCGTTATACTTGAGTTCAAGATCATCAAGTGTTCTCGTTATACTTGAGTTCAAGATCATCAAGTGTTCTCGTTATACTTGAGTTAAAGATCATCAAGTGTTCTCATTATACTTGAGTTAAAGATCATCAAGTGTTCTCGTTATACTTGAGTTCAAGATCATCAAGTGTTCTCGTTATACTTGAGTTCAAGATCATCAAGTGTTCTCGTTATACTTGAGTTAAAGATCATCAAGTGTTCTCGTTATACTTGAGTTAACGATCATCAAGTGTTCTCGTTATACTTGAGTTAAAAATTCTGACAAACTCTAAATCCGCGAAGCTGGTATTTTCGACGCACTGTGGCTAGGAAGAAAGTTTTTTAAAAATGATTTTTTTACATTTATAACGTGTCGTATACTATTATGCAAACATATTGCTAATGTTGAAAATCTGCTAAGATAGTCCACAATAGAATTTTGGTGTCAATTTTGATGTATGGGAATGAGATATGGATTAGGCTGAGTGGAACTGAATAAATGGTGTAAAGGTACGTGCATTAAAAAGAATACATAGATGACAATGTATGCCAGAATAAGAATTGAACTGATAAGGAATAAATGTGAACTTAAGGCTGATGTGTTAAGTAAGATGAATGAGAACGTTGAGCTGATTTGTGCATGTAGAACGAATGAATGAAGAAAAACTAACAAAATATGTGTTCAGTGCAGATATGAGAGGAAGACCAAGGAAAGTATTGTTGGATCAAGTGAATGATATTCTGAATGAAGGAAAAGTAGGAAGTCAGAGAAATCGTAGAGGTTGTATGAGAAGGGGTATGGATATGGAAGAAGGTAAGGTTGTGTGTCGAGATAGGAAATTGTGGCGCTCTGTCCTATCTGCCTACCCCCACAGGGAAATGGTGTGATGGTAGGTATGTATGTGGAAAATATTAAGTGACCCATTCAAAATGCCAACCTACACAATTTTGGATCGCAATCCATAGGTTAAGAAATCGCCCTCAAATTGCCCCATGGACCGCATTGACGGCCTAAAATGTTCCAAGGCCGCACATAAATAAAAATAATTGCAAATTTTATTCCAATATTGTTTTCGATATCTGACTTTACAACGAAATTCATACTTATTAATGTGTGATTGATTTGGAGGCAGAGGTACACAGAAAGTGTTCAATCAGTGCAAATCTAAAAAAAATGATACTACAACTAGATATGAAGAGAAAACATGTATTGAACCAACAACAAAATGTATTTGTATGGTAATAAACACAAAATGGCTTCATTTATTCACAAATATACTTCAAATTTTGATACCATAAATATAGTTTTAACAGTCAAAATTATTAGTTAAGTCACATATATCAAATAGTATTTTATAGAAAAACAAATATAAATTATGTAATTTTTCTTTCAGTGTAATATTTGCGCTTCTTTTCGCTTACCTAAATTTTCGAAATCTAAATTTAAATTTAATATTGCATTGTAGTTAGGTCGATTTATTCCATTTGTAAGGTTTCTGAAACAGTGGAAAAATGAATACCAAATGGAGAGCTGAACATCCTCAAATGCTTTCTCATAATTTAACAGCTCTGAAAAACGGCAGTCAAAGGCTAATGTATGTTAAGTTTACTTATTTCGTCAGCAAATTTAGAAACATTCTTATTTTGTCTTTCTTTCAATAATGGAAAATGTTGGGCATTGTTATTTTTAACTTGATTCTCAAACAATAATAATTTCGATTGGAACGCTTTAATCAAATTGCAAGGATCAGTCATTAAATTATTCTGATTCTGCAACTCAATATTTAGTTGCTTTAGTTTTTCTGTAATATTTACCGAGAAACACAAATTCTGCAACCACTTGTAGGAATACCTACCTAAATAAATAAATAATTGTCAAAATGAATAAGTGAATTGTTAAACACAATTAAATTAAATTAATTATTGTCAGATAGTAAACATACAGGGGCAATGACCGATGAAGAATTCAATGATTGTCACACACTATGAACAACAACAATATTTACTATTTACAACGTCTGCGAATTGGCTAGCCATCTCCAAATATAAATAATTAACCTACCGCCAGTTCATGCGCTAGAGCAAGGCAGATATGTATCGCGAATGTATTCACTCATTGGTATAAATTACTCGGACGCCGAGAAATAAACGGATTATTATTGTCATTCATTCAACTGTCAAGACTTATTATTTATCACCCGCTGTCACTTTCGCTTTTTATATCCGCATTCCTGAGTCTATATTTATTTGAATACAAATCAAGATCATCACGACAAATAAACATAAGAAACCCGCTATACACTCTTTATTTCTTAATTTGGGAACAAGCACATTCTCCTCGGTCTTAAAATTTCAATTTCTACCCGTAACATAAAAAAATCGTCTTAAACATATGGTTGTTTCACTTGCGATACATTTCGTGTCACGCCCTCGATTCGAATATAACTGATGCAGGCAGACTTTTCTAGATTTATTTTTCTGGCATTATTCCATTTATTTTGGTTCGTTGAAGGATTTCGAAAGAAAAGGTATTTATAATTGTTTTAATTCTATTTATTTCTCTACATTTGAGCTAAACATTTTACAAATGAAATACTAAATCTTTACAAAATTTTACATTTTTTTTATAATATCACAATAAACAGATATGACTGAGTTTTTCATATTTTAAAACAATTTTTACTATTTTTTTTAAATATATTGACTAGGTTATTGACAAGGAAAATACTACTCCACATTTAGTGTTTATATTTTAGCAAAATTAGGCATAAATAAATAATAATTATAATTTACAGTTTTTATAAGTCACTTTTGATATGACAGTATACTTTGGAATATCCGGAATTAACCGGGTTATGGATTAACCGAGGCTGTAGAAAACTCCAATTTATTTTAACATTTCAAAATATTATTTCAAATATTAAAATAAATACGGATTTTTTTATTGCCTCGGTTTATCTGCAACCCCGGTCAACGCAACCTTAGATAATCGAAAGTGTACCATAATTCAATATTTCTTGATTAAATTATAAATCTGTAACTATTTCAATTCATCTTTGAAAAGCATTTTACTTTAAAATTTAATCTTTGAATTCATATAATTTGAAATAAGGGTGTTTCTTACGCGGATCTCTTTTTAAAAACAAAAATAACTTGATTTTACGAAGGAATAAAATTCAAATACGAGTAGATTCAATTTAGAGATAAATAACTTTTTGTAATCAAAAATTGACCAAATGCTACATAACGGGTGGGGCAACAATAACTAAGCGGTATTCGTGGCCTAGTTGGTAAGATGCTTGACTTTCACCCAGTTGTTTCCGATTCAATTCCCAATGGTACCCGAAAAAAAGGGTCCCACTCTGGTAAAATAGTTTGTCTTGGTAACAATTCTTCCAAGCGCTAGACGTATGCTAATATTCAAGTTCTTCTGAGCCCGAAAGCTCAATAAATGGTACCAAACACAATGATGTATTCCGACCACACTATTCAATATCCAATTAGAACATTTGAATGTTACCATACGAATAAAAAAAAACTATTTTTTTTGTTACTTAGTTATTTTTGCTGATAATTACCACCAGTGAAACATATAAAAGAAACATACGAAATAAAAATATTTTTGCTGATCACCAGTGAAACATATATAAGAAACATACGAAATAAAAATTACCATTTACAGCATATACATATAGTACTCGTACTTAACTATTGTATTTTTTACATTATTATTTCTTATTAATTCAACATTCTATAAGAAAAGTTAAAGAAGAAAGTGATTTATGCTATATTTTTTATTTTTTACATATGTTTTTATTTACATCGCAAATAACATTCCATTAAATTTTAATTACGTATTATATTTTACAATCTAAATTTTAAGTGATATGTTTTTCAAATTATTATCACTAATTTCTTATACTTAATATTGAATAAATTAAATTAATGTTCATAGAAGTCGCTTCGAGTGTACAGTTTTATTTTATTTTTTCATTAAATACACGGCCTGTCCAACGGGAAAGGTGACTGATTTTATTTTCGCATAACCATCTGTAGATGAATGAATGAGTTAACTAGCGACACATTTCGACCATATTCCATAAAAGTTTCGAAGCACTAGTATTGCTGGTTCATTTCTAATGACGTAACAATTGACAGTACTTTACACAGTAATCTCTCAATTTATGTGGTTTTCATTTACACGAATTCTCTTTAGCGCGGTTTATTCTGTCAAGTAGAAGAAGGAGCGACAACAGTAACCGTAGAAGATTCATTCAGTAAGAGTGGTTTTGAATTAATAGCTACAGCAAATTGGAAGTTCTGTATTTTATTTATCACTTACTACTTATGAAAAATAAAAACATTTTGACTAAGTAAGATCAGAATATATGGAAATATGTAAAAGATCGCCCATTTTACTTAGGCTTGTTACCAATTATCCGTGTAAATTCCTTCTTCACCACTAATAAAGATTATTTTTATAATCTTGTTTCATTCACAATTTATACTTGGCCGAACAATCTCAATATTTCTTTCATCATCTAAAGCGCTTCATCTTCTTTCGATCGGCATTTTTTTCAGTTTCACCATTCATTATTCTATCACTCACATTCTACCCAATGCTCTCTTTTCTACTGCATTTGTCTTACTCTCATCACTTTTTGCCATGTCCGTAAGATATATTTAGTTTACTTCAGGATTCTATTATGAGCAGAATCTTTGATTATCTTGAATTGATCTGATTGATGGTATTCAATTTTTTCATAAATATAATCCATTCTGGTTTCACTTAAGGTTTCATGAACATCTTTCTGGCTGATCGGAAGAGATAACGCGATAGAAATTAACTCTCCAGGATATACTGCATGCAGCGAAAGTGTAAAACGACAAGTTCACGACTATCTAGTCTTGTGTCACACGAAGATTCTGATAAATGCAAAACCATGCAGATCCATGATTTTCTAAGAATCAAAGTGCTGAATACTTACATGAACCTTTAAGAAATCCGTTGATATGTTATATTTAGGAAAGCCTTTTGTGGAGGATTTATAGACCACTACATGTATCTATAGACCACTACAGTCGTACTCCAGAAAAAAACTATGAATACTATGAGGTCTTATAGGGGGGATTCACGACTTCTTTGATTACACTTGGTAGACTCCAGTGAACATATATTTGTTACGAAGCCAAAACTTTGATGGTTGGGGAGAGTTACGAAGGATATAAGAATAACTGGTGCATTCAATATGAGAAGTCTTGAATATGCCTGGAGAGAATGGAGGAATAATTTGGTATCAGTAAGGAGATTAAGTTCCATATTCAGAAAGGTCTTAGAGCAGAAGCATCCAAGCTTCTGTTCAGAAAGCTAAAGTTGCAACCGTGCAATGCCATAATCAAACCAGTAGTCATATAGTGAGCTGAGTCATAAATAATATCAAAAACCGTTGTTTGAAAACATTTTATTGTGAATGATACAGGTCCACACCCCGTAGTTGCAGCATATACTTGGAGATCCAAAACAAAGATGTATTAATTGTCTTAACCAACGACTTAAAAGGCAGTGGATTAGCTTCGAACAACCAAACGATCAAATAATGATGCAAGCATACAGCAGACGATCAAATAATGATATAAATCGTGTGGAAGTCTAAGCATTCAGAAGTCTAACTGAAAAATCAACAAGGGTAAAATCTTTTGGACCTGTAGAGGCTAGGAATTCAGAGAGACTGAAAATAAAAGGCCCAAGATCGTCGAGAGTAGAGGGGCTTCATCATGGAGGAGAAATATCTTCAGGAGCTGTGTGACCTTTGGTAAGGTAAGCTAAGGCTATGACTCAACCTGAGTAGTTTAACCAATATTTTTTCACGCAGAAATTAATATTTCTCTTAAAAACTCAAGAAAAATAAATTGAAGCTAGAATTTTTCTAGGAAGAATATGAAACATTTATTTTGCAGTTCTATATGGTAAGTTTAATATTATTTTAATGATTATTAACAAATCGTTTGTTGATTTCGGGTTTAGAATTCCTCACATAAACTTTTCTTAGATAAAAGCTTCATCAATAGAAAAATCTTGGGAATACCATAAAAATGAATTTTAGATACTCATTTTCCGACTTAGATATTTTTATGCGTTTAAACGTTCATATACGTCTAGATATTATTTTGAAAGAATGCATTGGGCTGTATTCAGGAAGAGGGCATTTTATTATTGTTCTCTCCGTTCACCAGGGTCGACTGCAGGGAAGAGTGCGGCGAGTGAAGGCTTGAGGGTCGGCAGGCGGGGCACGACGGACAGTCTCCAGGTTTGATCATGGGACTTGGAGAACTGTTCCGACTTTGAACTGGATCTTTATCTGAAAAACAAACAAAAAAATTAACATTTTCTGTGAATGCTGTCCAATTTTCCGTAGACACGTTTAAAGAGCTTTTTCGAAACACATCACAAAATATCTCAAAAAATATGTTAGGCACATTTAAATTTAAAAAATCTGAAATGGAAATGAATCTGTCGATAGTAAAGATAAAATAATAATTTATATATCGCCGTTTATAGAACAGACTCTACTCAAGGGTGCTTTAACTCAGGATTTGAACCAACTATTATTAACAGATTAAAGTTATTACAAAATGAATAAACTCGTTTATATAAATTGAGTGTTAGGATAGAAAGGAGGTGTCTACGGCCATTAGATAAAATACTTCCCCACATCTTTATATATTTAGAAAAACGTTTTGGGTAAAAAAAATACCAATGGAAGATGAACTACAAAGAAACCTTTGTATATCTTCCGATATGTGGTAGTAACCATTCGGCTTTAGGTGTAGTGTATGTGTGTAATGTTAATGTTGATATATCACAAATGTTAATATGACCTCCCAGAAAGGGTTGTCTTAAAGTGCTTCCAAAAGTTGCACACGCCATTCATATCTCTAACACTTAGATGCAAATTATTCCGCGCCACAGTACCAACAACTTTAGATATTGTTTTATTAAATTTAGATATTTTGCTTCCCTTATTTATACATCCTATTGTATTTTAATATATTGGAAATAGGGTGGAAGATTCGTAGTCTCGGCCTGAGAGGGGAAGAACGTGGATTGTCAAATTTTGGCTTACCATACGCCCCAGGAATCATCTTAGATGAAGGCGTTTTGTGGCATCCCTATGCTCCTGATTCATTGTACTGATGATTTAAGGTAATAATGATTTGGAAAATGTCTAACCAAATAGAATTATTAAAATTGAAGAAAATAAATACAAAAACTCTGAACTTAACATGATTTGAGAACCACAGTTTTAGACAGACTTATATCAAAGTAAATTAGAACCAATTTCGTAAGCACCATCTCTGTATTCAAACAACTTGATAATCTCTCGATTTGTACAGAAATAGTTAAATACCACACGCGCACGCCGCCATGTTTGTTTATGGTACGTTTAAACAAAAGCCTTTCCGGCGCAAAACATGTTCCATTTTCAAATCAAAGCGGGCTTTGATTCCACCAATGGATCCTGCGGTATAATTATGTGTTGACCACTGAATAGATGCCGAATGGGTACTTTGCAGAATGGCGAGAGAGCTGCTTTGGCAGCCATTAGAAATCCCAACCGCGTTCTCTGGATTTGTTAATTATCGAACTGTAATTATCGCCGACTGTGAATCAGATTTGTTACTGAGATTTGCAAATCAACAGATTTTTTCCTATGCAGTTTTCTCATAATCTTGTTAAATGGTAAATGTAACGATTATTGAACTCATTGCATCTGTGTGTTTGTATTATTTTGTACTTCTGTACTATTTGTGCATACATTGGCCACCATAATATTTATATTTTATTGATAATTTGAAAACGAGGATGCAAATATTAAATTAAAAGTATTGTAACATACAACACGTACTAGAAAATTGGATTAAAAAAACGACCTAATCTTTGTATAATTTTTTAATTAAATTACAATGTACTGTGTTTTATCAACCATTAAAAATTGTCATAAAAGCTATACTAAAATTATCATTTTGAGAGTGTGAATATAAAATCAACTTGTCACAAAAAGTATAAAACATTTACATGAATCATATACAAAAAATATCAGAAAGCAGTACGTACATACATATAATACAAACTTAAGACAGGCCAAGTTTCAGGTGATCCAAGGCCCTAACATAAAAAAAATAACAATCTGTATAAAATCAATTAAAACAAAAATATACACGTATTCATCCACTCCAATACACATAAAATATACACATCAAAACTTCAACATATTATCAGAGATTTTGTAAAGTTTGAGTTCAAATATGTAAACAAAAATGCTTCTAAGAGAACATTTAAAGGCATTAAGACTGTTGTAATGTATCCCTACCAATGTTATCTCATCATATTCTCTGTTATCCACATCCAATAAATATTATAAGTAATCATGCAAACCAATGTTAAGCTTATCAATGTCAACCATATCATGTTCAATGTTATCTACTATACATCCAATAAATATTATAACATATCAATGTTAACCATATCATGTACTATGTTATCTACAGCCAATAAATATTAGTGTTATCACGTGTATGTCAAACTTAACTCAATGTATTATGTTTAAATTTATTATCTGTTGGAGTTATCAGGAGCTGCTTACTATCCAAATTCAATAAAGATTTCATATCACTAAATGGAAGTAAACAGCGAATGAGACATTCCAGATAAATCGCCTGATATCGATTTGACCTTAAGGGCAACGATAACATACCCGAAAAATTCCTTCTTAATCTATCTAAGGGTCGTGTGTACGTTATCTTTGCTTTAAATAGGACGTCATATCAGAGGCAGCAATCATTATTATTAAAGCCACTACGATGTTAACATCATCGTTATTATTACTTCCACAATACTGTTATTATTATACTTCAATGTAATTCAACGATTATACAAATAAAATTACACAGTTGAAATTCTAAAAGTGTTTTCGTTGCAAAAGGCCATAACACTGTCACCAAATATATCCGCGGCTGGAGTCTGAGTACGGAAGAATTCGAGTAATAGTTCTACAACTCTTACACTGGAATACATAATGCAATCTCGTACTTCTAGAAGGAATTCGGCAGTTAATCAATACTAATTACTTAGATCATTCCATTATTCCCTTTATTAAGGAGAAAAGGAGTTTGGATGTTTAGAAACATATCCAGATTATTATAATTAAATATTTGACGCAAAATGTAATGAGCTTGTTATAAAGACCAAAAGCAATTTTTCAAGAGCTCTTTCTTGTCTCTAGTGTGTCCAATTGTAGTTAAAAATGTTGTTCTTTCATATGAAATGATGGTTTCTATGGACTAGTAAGGCAGACACCTGTCTTACAACTTGGAGATTTTAGATTCGATTGGCGCCGGAACCCAGCTATTTTTAAGAGGAAAAATCTGGTTTCCACTTAAGGCCTCTTTGACATCGTTCAAGTTGGTTGAAGAGATTGTCGCATGGCAATAAGATCTCCATGTTTTACTAAATACAATAAAAAATGTAATATAATCAATGTACATTGTGTCATCTAAAATGAACAAAATTTATTTTAATATGAGACAAAATATTGTCTGAATGCTCTACCTCAAAATTTTGATGAAGAAAAATATAAAATAAACTATTCTTATATCAGTATTTTTATAGATTGTAATATTTATATTGTATAACTTACCTCGACTATCCATAAATTTCCTGATGGGCGTAGGGACTTCAGGTCTGTATAAATCGGATCCGCGGTCAGGTCTATCAAAACTGAGGCGGGCAACACTCCACAGCGCATCTCTCGGAGGGTATTCCGCCCTGTCCGGGGGGCTCAGCCCTTCCCGGTGGTACGACCTCACATCTAGGCGATCACTGTGGACAACGAACACAATGAGACCCTAACAAAACAGATAATTAAAAGAAAATATATAAAGGGCGTGTGAGGATGAGATGCAATTAGGCAACACTATTACTTTTAATTTCGTTTTTTTTTATTTATTTGTTATAATAATATAACATTATAGGAAATAAATTTAAAAAAACATATAATAACATTTGAGCGCCCTTGAGGAGAGTATGCTCTCTTACCAGTGTTATATACATATTTACAATTTAAAATATATTTTTGGAAAAGCGAATCGAAGAAGTGCATAACAATGTATAAACCAGTCATAATGTGGATATAGACCTTATTATCAGAAGAGTAAAGAAAATATTAATCTGGTGGGTGTTTCTTCCAACCCAGCCAACAAAAGAAAATGAAGGAAGCTACATGGTCGCAAAATAATTAAAATTATTATTAAATTGTACAAAATTCATAAAAATTATATATAACAACAATAAAATTGAGATTTCATCATAAAAAAGGCAAAAAGGAAGGAATGGTGGAGAGGAAATGAATATTGGGAATAAAACACGTAACATTACTCACATAAAATTAAGATTATTTTCAATTGCTTTATAAAACATGCCAACGACGGAGCGAGTCTAACATTAGTTGGTAACTGATTTCAGGGTCTCACTGCGTGCATGACAGTAAAGTACAACGTAAAAAAGGAAGAACAGTCGACAGGAAAAGCCAATAAACTATATCTGCTGGAGCGCAGAGCAAGTCCATTATCAGTAAGACGCTTTATATTTTCGACAAGATAAAAGGGGGCGGCGAGAAAGTTAAGGGTATTATACAACAGTGACAATACATGAATTTGGCATATATTTTTCACATTCGATTAGTTAAGTTCTTTCTGATATATAGTGATAATTTAATTCAAACACAAAAATTCAAAGAATAATCCTGCTCAATAACTTGATTTAAGCAGCTACCGTCAGGGCGATACCAAGGGGCGCGCCCTTTCGCCTACAAGGGCGGATTGCTAGAAACATATTGGCGTACCCGATTGGACCACACCCGATTCTTTACTCGTAAACTTTGCTTCCTTGGTTATAAGCTTTAATACATCTCCTAATCGAAATTTTGTTCCATGGTTAGAAACTTAGACAAAAGCTTCGTCTAGTGTTCATTGCTTTTGTTTCCGTACTATTTAACTTGAATTCCTTGCATAAAAACTGTGTTATAAATTTATCAATTTTGATTTCTTGCTTGTAAACTTTGATATCTAGTTAATACATATTTAAATCATAGTTTTATTACATTATTATAAACTTAAAATCTTTATTAAAAAACTTCGTTAAATGTTCAATACTTGTTTCCTTACTAATTAACTTTTATTTTTTTGCAGAAGAACTTTTTTACAGTCATACATTTTGATTCAATACTTGTAAACTTTGATTTATTTACATTCTTTTAAACTTTGATTCCTTGCTCGTAAGATTTATTTGCATTATTTTAAACTTTGGTTTCTGGATCCATAACTCTTCATCTATTTTCTTTTTTCTCCTTGTCCTATTATTTATGTCAACACTTCGTTGTACTTGTACATGAATTGCATGGCTGCGCGGTAACACACTGTACTGTCATGCGGAAGGTATCCGGCTGTCCATCCAGAAACATTAAGTAAATAAACATATTGTGACTTATGTATCAAAGGATATCGTATCAAAGTCTAAAAGATTTTTTACAGATATATACATTTAAGTGAGTGCCGTTTCTTCCCGTCGATCTATCCTACAAGATTTCTTCTAGGTATGTTACCTAGACAATATCTAGGTATTGTCTTCTAAGTATTAGAATACTACCTTATAAGTATGAGGAGGAATGTAAAGGGTCTCTTTTTGTATCATAAAATGGCTGACGGGAGCAACATCTAATCCAACTATGTAGGAAAAAGTATAATTTTATGTTCCTGATAACTAATTCAAGGTATAAAATATTGATCTATGTAGACTGGCAATAAGTAGAACTAAATTGACAAGTGCTTTTCCTTTGTTATGCGGGCTATCCCTTTTGAATAAGGCCTCGGATATTAACAAATTCAACATTTCAAAATAAAAATTTAATAAAGTTTTATGGCATTTTTCAGTAATGGAAGTTCACATTTTTTGGTTAAAAATTATTTACTATTGATTAATTTTTATTTTTAGTAACTGTATATATTTGTCTTGAAGCTTTGTGTGTATTTTTATTAATATAAATAAGTCATATAAGGACAATACTTTGTCTCTGGTGTTAATTAACCCTGCATCAACCAGTGGAATATTTCGATTCTGCAAAGCAACTTACATCTCGTGCTACAAGTAGGGACATGTGTTGGTCATAAAATTCTCAAAAAATCCAATTCTTCTTGTTCTGTGTAAACGTTGTTCCACTAATAACAAATCTGAATTATTTACTACTATAAAATATGTTTTCCACAGTTACGTAAGTTTACTTGGGTAAATTTGTTAATATTTTTGTAATACACACACATAAAATGAATTTAAATATACATATTAATATTAAATAATTTTAAACAATGACTGTAGGTACTTTGTTATTATTACAACTGCTTTTTTGTATCCACATGTTAGTTTAAGATAATGTTTTGTATTTTTGTCAATAAAGTATTTTTATTAACTCGTCATACACACATTTGTTTGTAAAAGGCACTATTGTGTCGTGAATTAAATAAATAAATATTTGGATTTTAATCCATATATGTAAGATTTTTACACCAACAGTAAATCAATAATTTGGATTAACTTACATGCCAATCCTTTCTCTAAAATCTGAATGTCTCATGTACGCTCTTTCGTAAATGGTTGCAGCATCAACTCCCATATCCAAAGGAGATGCGCTCTCGTAACGGTCGTGCCGAGTTGGTATATCCTCAGGCAGTATCGGGTTGCCCAATGCAGGGGGTGGGGGAGTTGTGTCGTGCTCCATCTTGAGAGCTATCGGGGACGGTGAAGAGTGGACTGCTGTCACCGAGTTGGAGCTGACTGGGGTATCGGAATCGTCTATGGGATCACCAGAAAGGATGCGATCCTAGAAAAATAATATTTTTTAATGTTTGGAATACTTGTTATTGATACAATTTACGGTCGATTTCGACCATTAAAACATTTATAATGTATAAATTATAGCTTAGGCCTGAATATAGTCCAGCTTAAATACTAAATTACCTTAAGATGTGATTTGTATTCAGAGTCAGACCTCATACGTCTCAAAACTTTTTATAGTGAGATACCACTTAATCCCTTATTTAACGAAGCTATGACAAAGTTGAATGAAATTAAATTTAAATATTTAAGGTGAAAATATTTAAAATTAAGTATTTTTCAGACTATGAATTTTAGATGCTACAAAAAATATAAACATTAAACAATCTACATGACTCTACACTTATACAAGTGATTTTCAAACATTTTAAAATCCCAGCATCTTTTGTGTACAAAGGTTTTTCACGCCATAAAAAAAAACTTTCCAATTAGGGGTATGGGTGAGCGTTTTGTTCACCATACAGATTTTCAAATCCTGGAAACAAACTGGACTCAGCTACTCTCAATTCCTGTTCCTTGATATTATAATAAACCCAAATACTCTTTAATCTATCGTAAATTAAAAAATCAGATATTTTTGTAAGACACGAATATTATTTTTGTAGACGAAATAAATATTATAGTGCTCTAAGAAAGTATACATTTTATGTGAAAAGTTGCATTCGGGTCGTGGCTGACAGCTGTTAGTAATAATGAGAATAATTAAAGGGCAATTTATAAAGCGTTGTTTAGAGAGATGACTCCGTTGAAGGGCGTTAAAACTCGGAAATCGATTACACTATTATTGAAGGGTCAAAAATAGTACAAAAATAAAATTAGTTAAGTGCAAGGATAAAATGGGTGGCGGCTGCAGCCATTACATTGGGTACTTCCCCGCATCTGCAAATATATCACTAAACAGATGAGAAATATAATGTCATTAAGAATATATTGAAAAGGTTTATTTTATTTATAAGATATTTTTATAAAAATAATTAAGGTCAAATTTAACAAATTTTTGTCCTTAGTTTACTATGACCACAATCCATCGAGCATAGTTTTCGAAAATACAAGATTTATGAAAAAATTATTATTGTAATAAGTTATAGTTCGCATTTTTCAAAACGCCATTTCAACCCCATTGCAACCGTCGGCGTCGGGGGCAAAGCAATCGCGTAATGTTTGTACAAAAATAATTACAGCCCACTGTGTGTTTGGATATTATCTGATTGAAAAATATCCCCGGTATAAATATGTCGTTCAAATGGATTTTTTCAAACTTGTCTATGAATTATTAAAAGTCATCAGCATGACCGATGCATTACTGATGAGTCGTAATAAATATACGGAATTCATTACGCGATTTCATCGGAATGGAATTTTTATGAAAAGCAATAAGTAAATGTTACGACAAATTTAAATTGATAAATTTATTTTAAATGACAATTTATTCACATTATATGCAAAAAGCGTCAAAAAATATTTTAGTTTAACATATAGAATTTTTTAATTAACCTTTTAAATTTTTAAAATGAAATATATTAAGCTTTTCTGTCTAACTAAACACATATATATATATATATGCTCATCGTAAGGCAATCAGGTTTATTATTCTTCTTCTTCCTCTTCTTTTAGGCCTGTTGGCCTGTTATGGTCCTGAATCATCGTTTCCCTCTTGTGACGTCGACTGTCAGCTGTCTTTCCATCTTTTGGGAGGTCGTCCTGGAGGTCTGCTTGCTTGGGGATACTGTCTCTGGCCATTCTTACGGCTCTTGGTTTCGCCATTCTGGATACGTGTTCTTTCCAGAACCTTCTTCTTTGTCGTCCCCATCTGACAATATCTTCAACTTCGCACATCCTTCGGATTTCTGTGTTTCGTACTCTATCACGAAGGGTTTTGCCAGCGATACTCCTAAGTACCTTCATTTCGCTGTTTCGAAGGAGATTTTTGGTTCTGACAGTGTCGACTCTGGACTTTATGATGTATGTCATTATGGTTTAGGTTTCACAAAACAAAATAAAGAAACACATATAGAGAGAAAAAAATAAGAATTCCGCTTAAAAAATGCAAAATAAATCACACCATAAAAACATTACACCAAGAAAGAACATTAAATAAAAAAAATATTGAATTTACAAAAAATAATTTTCGGATTTGTCGACATGAACAAAAAACAAAGAGAAAAAAAATTTACTACTCATTAAATATTTTTCAAAATGCATAATTTTGATTCAATTTCATATTTTCTCTTTTATGATGATTCAACTCATTGTTATATTTTATGATGATTCAACTCATTTCTCTTTTATGATGATTCAACTCATTGTTATATTCTATGATGATTCAACTCATTTCTCTTTTATGATGATTCAACTCATTGTTATCTTTTATGATGATTCAACTAATTTCTCTTTTATGATGATTCAACTCATTGTTATCTTTTATGATGATTCAACTAATTTCTCTTTTATGATGATTCAACTCATATTTTCTCTTTTATGATGATTCAACTCATTTCTCTTTTATGATGATTCCACTCATATTTTCTATTTTATGATGATTCAACTCATTGTTAAATCAGGTCACTATTTTATTATTAATTTCAGTTTTATATTTACCGTATATTTGAATATTTTTAATTGTTTTATTTATACATGACAAGAAATCTATAAATGCACAAGTTGCGAAAAAAAAAACAACAGGTCATTTAATTTGGACACACAATTTTAATGGATCTGGGGTTGCCTTTCATTTGTCGTATCCCAAGTAAACTAGGCCTGTATCTCACTGAGGACATCTCTTATGATTTTAGATAATGTATTGAATAACTTTGGATATTTTTTAAACATAAAAATTTCTGTGTTTTGTATGGTTTTGGATTATTTATTATTATCATAGAATTGTGTATTGTTTTGAAAGGTAATACTTTAACCTAATAAATAATTTAAATCATACAAAAATACGATACCTTCTTCGAAATAAAGAGATAGTACCAAATTCTTCAACCAGACTGGTACTCTTTTTTATTGTTTTTTTAGATAACATTGGAAATCAAACCTAAAACTCCAGTGTGGAAGATCACTGTCTTAACTATTAGTTCACGGAAGTCCAGGAACCAGAATAGATCCGTACTAAAATATTAAATATATAACTCCAAGCCAGAAACAAAGTGTAATTATCGCACTCATGGAGTTGAGTCGTCTCTATAAATATAATTTTTGGAAAAGGTCATTTCTTGCGCTTTTTCTGTAAGTCGAAATTTTATTGTGAAAGTTTGTCAATTTAATCTGCGTTTACTTTTTCCAAAAAAACGCAGAATACACATATGTACTGTAAACTTGTTTTGGTAGTTTTTCTTCATTAATTCACATTACACGTCCAAACTATCTTAGAATTATTTTTTATAGTACTTAATACCTCATTTTAAGTTCATATTTGGTGACACGGAGGTGAAATTCTCTGGTTTGCCTATATCTTGAAAAGAGAGGCAATGCTATGACATACACAAGTGGAGCAAATCAGAGTAGCTTTTCTGTGAGTGTAGAGAGATATAGAGCGAGAAACATCGTAAAAAACAGCCCACCATATGTATTTACTGAAGGAAAAGACACCGCGTGTGATGGCCACATAGAGCAAAAGAAAAACTTCATATTGATCCCTAATCACTTCATTTTATATTTTATTATACGTTGTCACTGTTATGTTTTTTTATGTTTCCAGAAATATAAATACATTTACAGTTATAATTATTAAGCTGAAAAAAACAGTTAGAGGAACAATAAACAGTTAATGTAATGTTGAAGAACCACTTGCTCATAATAAACGAGTTTTTTTAATTACCATCAACATATTTATCAAACTATTTCCAAAATTTTTAAATAGAGAGTTATTTTTAACTTTTTTTTCATAAACTATAAAATGTTATTTGATTTTGTCTCAATATGCGTTACATATACCCATTATCAGTTATTCTAGAAAATATGTTTATGAATAACCTTATCTTCTTTCTTCTTCTGGGCACTGTCCCAACTCATTGCCTAGGTAGGCTATTGGGGTCGGCTCTTCTCGTTCTCAGGTTGTTTATCCTTCGGTTCTTAGTGTCGCTTTCATCTAGGCCGTTTCTCTGCAGGATTTTGGAGCATTGAATCATCCAAGAGTACTTTGGTCTTCCTCTGGACGGCTGTCGAGGAAGATCCACAAACATAGCCTAATTTACAGTATGGTCTAGTGATCTCCGTCTTATGTGCCCGTACCATCTCAGTTGTCGCTCTTCCCGCTTACTATTTATGTCAGTCTACCACGAATGTGTGAGTTCTTAATTTTATCTTTCAGTGATACTCCTGCCAACCACCTAAGCATTCGCATTTCTGCCGTTTCAAGTTGCCTAGAGTAGGAGCTGTACATAATCCAGCATTTTGAGCCTTATATAATTGCGGGTCTAACGATAGTCTGGTATACCTTTCCTTTCAATTTTATAGGCATTTTTCGGTCACACAAGACTCCTGTTACCAATCTGAATTTCATCCAACCCACATTTATTCTATGATCAACATCCGCGGCGCACCCTACGTCTTTGTGATCCCAGACATCAAAGTTTACGCTAAAATACTGTTGTGAAAATGTTGCATCATCTGATAAAATACTCACTAAATAGCAGAAATCTTCACCTTACTCTCATCTTTCATTACTCAGTCATATATCATATTCTTTTCCTGTCATACTTTTTTATTACCATGGCTTCGGATTTCGCAACATTTATTATCCTTGATAACTTAACATTAAAAAGGTTTGATCAAAATTCAGAACATAATAAGCGCCTACACTGAATTTATATTGGCGGTCAGTGTACAATAAAGATTGCCTGAAATAAACCTAATTCTATTGGTATTTAAAGTAGTTGATGTAATCACAGCACCAGGTATTGGTGGCGCATGGCGTCCACGTCCACATAATATAATAGAAGTGGAGCATGGAGTGCGACACACGAGAGGCCGTGGCTTATCAGATGCTCAATTATTCAGCACTTCACATTAGATACCGCGGGGCTTATCATTGTCCCATCAAGTTACGAACACCCAGGAACATCGGCCGCACTCAGAGTACGCGAATTTCGTAATATACGAGTACGATAATCGGGGAGTGATTTTTTAAATGATATCAATTTTTGCAACAGATTTTTATTAATTTAAATATTTTCTACATGAAAAATCAGCCTTTTTAGAAGACTCATTTCCAGTTTTGAATAATCTTACTTACACTAAAATAAACTATTCAACATATCCAAGAAATAGGCGCTTGGGATATTTGACATTTGCAAAAAAATATATGACCACGATTTATTCGAAACACTCAAAGCTGGATATATTTATAATATACCTAATCTGACACAGTTTTATGAAAACATCAATATGACTGTTCCTACGCCGCGTCCCAACAAATATCAAGTTAAACTCACATGTCATAAACATTTGAAATTATCACTTCCCCATTGAAATCCACGAAATTCACACAACACATATTCACAATCTAACAAGTCCGAGCTTAAACCGCTTGTGAGATTTTACAACTCTCAGCAAAAAAATAAGTTGACATATTTTAATTGAAATATCCATTTTAGAAAAGCGTTTAGTTTTAACTTTGCGAGTAACAAATTATAACATTGAATCATAAATTACTTTTTTATTCCACGAATTACATATAAATAGATAAAACCGAATAAATACTCTAGAAATGCGTTTACTTAAAAGAATACATAGGGTGATAATGTATGACAGAATACGAAATGAAGTGATAAGGGATGAATGTAAACTTAAGGCTGATGTGTTGAGTAAGATGAAGAAAGCACACTGATATGCTTTGGGCACATGGAACGGATGAATAAAGAAAAGCTCATTAAACAAATATACAGTGCAAATGTGAGTGGAAGGCATTAAGAGGAAAACCAAGGAAAGTATGGTTGGATGAAGTAAATGCTATTTTGAAAGAAGGAAACGTAAAAAAATGTGAAAAATCATAGTAATTGTATGATAAGGAGTATGGACGTAGAAGATGTGAAGGATGTGTGTTGAGATAGGAATGTCTGGAGGTTTGGCCTCTCTGCCTTTCCCGACATGGAAACATCGTGATGGTATGTATGTTTGTAATTACATTTTGAAAGAGAGACATACGAGTATAACATATTATTATTGACTTCTTATTTGCATTAAAAATTGAGGTGTGCTTTTTCGATTTTTCGAATAAAACAAAAAAAATTATCTTCGATAGAGTGATAACAGACTCCATTGGATCACTTTTCATTTTATAAAGCTTTATTTGTGGTCCAGCCCATAATTTCTCATTTTATAAATCATTGTTTGCGGTCCAACCCATCACTTCCCATTTTATAAATCTTTATTTTCAGTTCAAGCCATCACTTCTCATTTTATAAATCTTTATTTGCGGTCCAACCCATCACTTCTCATTTTATAAATCTTTATTTCCGGTCCAACCCATCACTTTCCATTTTATAAATCTTTATTTGCAGTTCAACCCATCACTTCTCATTTTATAAATCTTTATTTGCGGTCCAACCCATCACTTTTCATTTTATAAATCTTTATTTGCGGTCCAACCCATGACTTCTCATTTCATAAATCTTTATTTGTGGTCCAGGCCATCATTGCTCATTTTATAAATCATTATTTTCGGTCCAACCCATCACTTCCCATTTTATAAATCTTTATTTACAGTTCAGCCCATCACTTCTCATTTCATAAATCTTTATTTGCGATCCTCTCAGCAAGACTGTGGAACAAAAATATACATGATGTGCATCATCCTTATTTCCGTAGAAGAGAGAATTGAAAAATATTACATTACTCAAAATATCCTTTCATCTCGATTGTCTAGACTGCTTATTAATGTTTTTTTTTTGTTTTTTAATTTACATGTACAATTGTGTGGGCTTAAAAACATGTGATGCCGTCTCAGCGAACGAATTTCTTTGCTATATAAATAACTACCATTGTTATATTGAAATTAGTCATTTTTTCAATGGAAGTGAATCAAAAAATGTATTTTTATAAAATCTGTCATGGATTAAAATAACTTATTGTATCCAAAATGAGCTGGTTGATTGGAAGAAATTGTTGCACAGTAATAAGCCCACCACATGCACGATGTATACAAAAGGATAAATAAATAATTATTGACATTGGACTTTTTTAGCATTTAGAGGTCCGATTAATACCAGAAATAACCGCAATGTACAATGTCAATTCTTCTGAATAAAAAATGTAAAAAATCGTGTAAATATGAACCAGTTATTATATTTTAGTACTTAATAAATCCGATACAGGTAACATTATTGCATCATGCACGGTAAATAATGGATTTTTAGAATAACGTGGAATATTTAATAACCATAGACAATCACGGCCCTCGTGACTTAACCACTCTATGGTACGTAACTTTAATTATCGCGAGGCAGACCAGAGTTGTATTTATATTCTTTTTTAAGGGTAATTATATAACTAAGGGTTGATGTACACTATTGAGGCGTCGGATTTATGTCGGCAGTCGGTTGATACCCTAATTGATATATGTATCATATAACCGATTTGTTTTAATATAATGTAATTAAATTGTCTATTTTATTAGAGTTTGGTGTTTGGCAAGTACGAGTACGAAGACCTCTGTAACCTAGTTGGTAATTCACCTGTGTTCTGACTCGGAGGTTGCGAGTTCGATTCCTGTTAGAACCCGAATAACTACAAAGGATTCCAGTCATGTTTTCACAAAATGCGTTTTTATCATCTTTATATTGCATTGTATTCGTCGTCTTCTTTGCCGGGCCTTGAAGTTGAGGACCCCCTTGCTATTATCGAAACGTCAATTCAGTTGGAAAGCGTGGCTGTACCGTGGAATTATTTTTTTTTGAGTGAGAGTCGTTGCACACCAACAAACTCACCGGCCACACTGCTGTACTGGATCCGATGGTACACCGAAGCGAGACGATCAGAGCACATCGACAGGTTTTTTTTTTTAAATTGATATGGCCAAATTTATAGGTATCATTTTTCCCCCGAATGCTAGGCGGAAAAAATGTAGCACTACACTGGGTTCGAGCCAGTGACTGACAGTGCAATTCAGAGGTTTCAATATTTCAATGGAATGACTAAATGTTTTTAAGACACCGTGAGCATCCGGACTTTTATTGTCTATGTGTTATATATGTATGTTAAGGTTAGATTTAGGTATTGTGGATGTGTAAAAAGATATCTATTCTCGGATGAAAAATAATAGATATGAGTTAGTTAAGTTAAATTGGTTAAACTTAATAAATAAACAAACAAACTTTAATATATCCATGAGACAATTAACCTTTACGATTTTTCCTCAACCAAAGTTCTTTAATAAACTCGAAAAGAGGGGGCCTTAACCACAAGTTAGACTTTAGGGGAGGCTTTAACCACAAGTTAACATTTATTTCAGATATGTACAATTTGAATTTCAAATACTCGTATAGGATAGCATTAACATTTCCACTATTACTTTTAAATAACTTCCTAGCTTTATTATTATTTCTGCATGGGGGTATGTATGGGTATATCTCAAAGGTTATTCGATGACATTTAGGCGCAAAAAAATAAACATCACTTTTTTATCGCTGTCTTTACAAAAAAATGTAGGGTTGTTTCTGTCGCTGTGAAATTAAACGCTCGTTTCGTTGATAAATTATTTCGATAACAATCTTAATTAATATTTCAATGGAAAATTGATCTGACAATTATTTTTGTATTGCTGTTTAGTATTTGTTTAATAATTTGATATTGACAATAGGTATCATGTCTTAAAATCATGACTTTGGTGTAGGTATGTTAAATTAAAAACAAAACAATTAAATAAATTGTTTGATAATAAATAAGTTTCCTTTTGATGTCATAAAATACTGTTTTATGATAATTTTCTTTGCGTATTTGATTATGATTAGAAAAAGATTTAATTATGTTGTTCAAACTACTTTTCAAAACATAAATTTCTAGCATTTTGTATGTGTGTTACTAAAGCGCCCAGTTCCAAAAGGCCCCTTGTCCAAAAAAATCATTTGTTTCCTCTACCATCAATGATATAAAATAATTATGAGATTCTACAGATATTAATATATATCGTTAGTTTATTTTACACTTTACTACAGGTACAATCTGTGGGTTTATTGTCCTATAGCGAACTCTGGCAACCAACCAGACAGGAGTTATAATGTATTCCCAATTGCTGATAGACGGATTACAATGAATTCAAATTTCATACAAACAAAAAAAACATTAAAAAAATCAGAACAAACTTTAATGATATATCAAAAACAGAAAATAAAGACATAAAAAGGATACAAAAACCTTTTTTTTATTGTAATATCACCAATGTCTTACAAAGGGGAAAGATGTGGAGAGGGGGTTATAATGGGAAATCGGCAAAGATATTGAAGGGAGATATAAAACTTTTTAAGTCACTGTTGAGGTTGTCAGTTTTAAAGTACTTGGTAACTAATTGCAGAGTATATATTCTTGATGCCATAGTTTTTTGTATGATGATGACGTGAATTACCCCAAGAACGACTTATTGTTTTAAGAACTGTTTTCAATTTTCTTCTTCGAAAGCCTTCAGACTCTCTTCTGTGGGCTACTTCACAGCTAAACTGTTCCACTGAAAAAGTCTAGTAACATAACACGTGTTAATATTATATATATTTCAAGTTCAATTCCAGATGGAACCCGAATAATAAAAAAAATAGACTCCCACTCGGGTAACCAGGGCTGTGGAGTCGGATGAAAATTTACCGACTTCGACTCCGGCTCCAGCTTTGTTTTATACGCCGACTCCGACTCCGACTCCGACTCTTGACTCTGACTTCAATTTTTATTTTATTTTATAATTTACTGCGTCTACCTAATGTATTTATATTGACTTATTAATAATGGATACAGTTATAAATAAAAAATTAATTATATTCGTACACAAATGAAACAATTTAATAAAAAAATATATAAACAATACGCATTAAGCAATATCTTCACACAAAAATAATATTAAAAATATATATTAATATTTAAAAAAAAGAATTAAATAAAACTTTTAAAATAATTAGATAAACAACACAGGTAGGTATTAAAAAAATAAGAAAACACTTTAAAATAAAAAGGTTCCTTCATTTGTTTTCATACCTTAACTAAATCTTATTAATATTGTTTATTATTTTTTTTATTCAATATTGAATAGAACACAAGATAAGATTTTTTAAAGTAAATATACTTTATATAAATCTTATTTCCTATTCGTGGTCTAAATGGAATTAGATCTCAAAAAAAGAATTGCTTCTATTAAATCAGGAATTATGGAAGCTCTTAAATCTGATTTAATAATTTTAAGCGCGGAAAATAACCGACACGTGTTCTTATTTTATTTATTTTCCTAGAAAATAAATAAAAACCCTAGGAATCTAAGTGCAGAAATTTATTATTTGTACGGCTGCAATAAACTGAACGTAATCCCCTTTTGGGGTTTATTGCGATTATAAAAGTCTGCATAGTATCAGGCATGAAACGATGAGAGGTTAACTGGTTAACACATACCGTAACGTTATTCATTAAAGAAAATGTTAAAATAATTAAACGGAGTCGGAGTCGGTCCATTTTTTCCCACTCCGACTCCGCCTAAAATGTTCCGACTCCACGACTCCGGCTCCGACTCCGACTCCACAGCCCTGCGGGTAACAATACTAGAAGCGATAGTATTGCACCTACGATGATGAAGAACGAGTTTCATGTTTACTTCCAGTCTGTGGTTCTAAAACCATAAGACAATTTTAGTGGGGTCAAAAAGAATGTATTGTTCCGGTCATATTCTTCAATATGTCACCAATACGAATAACTTCAACATGTCATCAACACGAATAACTTCAACATGTCCACAAGACGTATAACTTACAAATGAAAAACTCATACAAATGAATAACTTTATTTTTTACTGAAGGCCTCTTTTAAATTATTTGTATTGTACTAATTACGCTTTCACAGTGACAATCACTTCATAACAATTAGGTGTGTAACAGACCTTAAGTAAAAATCAGACTGGAACCTTTGAAAAAAAAACTGCATTGCAACGAGAATCGAACCCTAAACCAACGGTTGAAAAACAGGTGTCTTTTCAACTAGGCCACATGAGTCATCCTATTTCTTCTTTTAAATATTTCTGATTAATTGGAAAAGATTACCACGTGGAAATAAGCCCGCCAAGTTATACCGTAAATAATGAGAGCTTAATACATTACCATACTCGTATTATATAATATTTGATAAAAAGGACGTTTAAGTCATCCATACATATTTGATGATTCTAATTTTAATTTGAATTGGTTTCTGGTATTTTTTTAACTTTCACATCTTAAAGATCGGTTTAACTTTCACATCACACAGACAGGATTATTTTTCACGTTATTTGTATTTTATTTTATTTGAAACATAATTGACTCGCATATAAGCAGGTGTCTTAACATAATATAACGAAATTTATAACGAAAATTGTTCTAAAAACCTATATTTGCAAAATAGATGCAATCTACGAGTATATGACATATATTTGCAAAATAGATACAATCTATATGACATATATTTGCAAAATAGATGCAATCTATATGACATACGAGTATGTTTGCAAAATAGATGCAATCTATGAAACCCGTTTGATTTTATTTCACATATTAAAAAACCTTCACGAGTTCGGTATTTACAAACATGTCAAGCCATATATAGTATGAGTAAATCAATTCTTTTTTACAAAAAAAGTTCCACAACAATTAGACGTTACTTCAATTATTTAGAACAAATAAAATGAGGGTTGATTCCTTTTTTAATATTTACGACCAACTGGTTTACGTGACAATGACGATTATTACCAATCAATAGATACTTATCTAAAATCAAAACGTATTGATTTATTTTAATAACGAACATGTAAAAAAAATCTATTTGTCTCTCTGATAGCGATACTTGCGCAATACGATGATGAACTGTGAGCTACGTGCCTACTCCAGTGGTTGGGTTACGTTGTCACCCGACTACGCTCTATACCATGTCACACCATCATGAGGGAACTATACAAATTAACGAAAGAGCTGATGAAGGATAACTGTTAAATATGCGCAAAATAAAAAATGTTGAGTTCCAATGTAAGAAAGAAGGCGAAATGGAGACATCAGAAATGAATGCATGCGTGAAATGAATGTTTTAAGTAAAATGAGTAAGATAATTTGGATGTGTGGAGAGAATGGACGACGATAGGATAACTAAGCGAGTATACACGTTGAAAGTAGAAAATTTACGTGGACTGAGAAAAACGTAGTTGGATCAAGGGGACTAGATTTTTGGAAGAAAGTAAAGTGAGAAGTACGTATAAGAGAAGATTGTACATAATGAGATGCATGAATATGGAGGATATGATAGTTGTGTTTCGTTAAGAAAGTATGGAGATCTGTTATCTGTACCTACGCTGCAAGGAACATGGCGTGGTGATATGTATGCACATGTGATTATGATGGTTTTTATGTGTTAGTATACTCTTAGACGTGCTTAAAAAAGCTTTCATATTTATTCAAACCACTCAACGACGGATGACCTACGTGGTTTAGTTATCAACATGGCCTTTTTCTATCTCAGGGGTTGAAGGTTCGATTCCTTTTAATCCCCTTTTTTTTTAAAGAATTCCAGTCTCGTTTTCATGTCAATAGTCACTTAATCATAATTCTGGCAGGTTAAATAAATTACAACGAAGCAATCTATCATACAGATTGTACTGCATACAACGAGAGTCTAATTCAATATAGTGGCCACGCCCTTAACATTATTCGGTCATGTTGTACGACGCCAGATTATTTAAGGCTTGAAATATAATAAGACACTGATTTCACTGCACCATTTCCTTTACCATAAACCAGTGTACAGTACCTGGCGGTAAGTAATACACATCGTTTGTAGAGCGTCGACTCTATCGCACGATGCGCTAACCGCATATTGTATATCCAGTGATATTCAAGTTATCTAAAAATATCAGAATTGTATATTGACCTGCGGCATTAAAGAATCTTTGAAGTCCATCCAACAGAAAAAAATATTTATTAATTAACACTGTGATTCCAGATGTTACGGGTTCCGTTGATGCCCAGATTTCTTTAAAAAGGGTTCCAGTCTGCTTTTATTTGAACTAAACTGTTACAAATAAAGTTATAATATAGATATGTTAAAAAGGCTTTTCGACTACATCGCAATAAACCCACCAATTTGTATACAATGAAAGTGTAATTATTTTAATTTTAATAACAATTTGTAGCATGATAATGTAATATTTATTGTCAGGTTTGTACTATTCTTCCATTGTGAAGAGAGTTTAATTCTTGCTTTGGAATAGCGACGAGCCCCTCGGCAAGAAGAACAATCTCTCTACGATAAATTCGAAAATCCTCGCCCATCGCACCAAATGACTTCTTCCTATCTCAACAATAACATCATCCAACGAGGAGGTACAGACGACACCTCTCCAAAAAGAATCAACCAATTAACACAAAAAATAAATCTTAAAAATGAATCTCCTATGAAAACGTTCACCCATCCAACCGTTATGCACCCCGCTACTCCTAAATATATAAGCACATACATACCACAACGTCATCTGCATATCGGGGTAAGCAAAAAGGAGAGAGCGCCAGACTTTCCTATCGTGATACACATATTTTGCCTCTTCTAGATCTATGTACCTTCTCATGCAACTCCTGTGATTTATCTGACTTTTTACATTTTCTTCTTTCAAAATATGTGATCGAACCACATTTTCCTTGGTCTTCCTTTACCACGTATTTAATTAACATTTGCACTGTATATTTGTTTCATCATTTTTTTTTTCATTCATTCGTTCCACGTGGCCAAACCATCTCAGAATACTTTTTTCATCTTGCTTAACACATCATCAACTTTATTAAGTTCACATTCATCATATTCCCTTCATACATTATTATGTCATGCGGTGTCACCCCATATATTCTTCTAAGTACACGAATTTCTACAGAAATTATTCGCTACTCCCAATGAGTAATAATATAAAAAAAATTACAGAAAAATATGTATTAATTTTTTCCCGAACCAAATGGGTTAAAGGCGTTTGCCATTTCGTTCAGTGTTGCTAGCTTATGAAATTCCCCAAACGGTATTTACGACAATTCTGCGTGGCATATTTTTTTAATACTTGTACAGATTTAAATATGTCACTCGATGCGGAAAAATGGGAAGGCATTGTTGTGTCCGGGTTCGATTTTAAGGTCCCTAAATGCTAACGACAACTTTGATCTATGGCGCTCGTCCCGGCAGCCATAATTCACGGTGTGCTTTTGTTATAAAAAAATACTACGATATTATTTCACATAATGAGAGGGATCTTTTAAATATTGATACTTTTTTAAAGCTACGCAAATGTCGTTTGAACTAATATACCATTCCTCTATCGGATTAGGCAGAGGGAACCGAGCGCCTGACTTTTATTCCATACACACTCGTAAGTCTGTCTGTTGTCGGAATCTGCCATGATGTATTGTATACAACGAAATGTAATACGTTAAAGGACTAATTTTTAACAATATTTCATCTTAGATGTGAAAATAATGAATTAATATATATTACTGAGTTTTTATAATTCAAATGTTATTTTTATTTCATTTTATTTAATACCGAAGAACATTTGATGGGTAGGGACAAAAAACAAGAAAAAAGTGGGTTACAATACAATTATACAATTAGCCTGAAGAAAAATTCTGAACAGGGGATAGAAACGCATAATATTTTAAAAAAATGCACTAGATCGAATCATACTTTCATTAGTCTTCCTCTACTACACCTTCGAATTACATTTGTACATTATATTTGTTTTGTTAGTCTTTCTACATTTATTCATTCTACATGCCCAACCCATTTCAGATTGCTCTTTTGATCTTACTCAACACATCAGGCTTAAGTTCACATTCATCCCTAATCACTTTATTCCGTATTCAATCATATATAGTCACCCCATGTATTATTTTTAGTGCACGCATTTCTACAGCATTTATTCGGCTTCTTTCAGTCTTCCATGTTCCCGCTTCACTCCCATACATCAAGTCATTTATATTTATTATAAAAAAATAAAACAGAAACTCAGTCTTGTGAAATATTTCGTCTGATGAAAAAACGTGTAATCATGTTGTTACCTCTTTACGTACGAGATAGTATTATCAACATATTTGATGATAAATCGCTGGCTACGTGCGTACTCAAGTGTTTCTTAGTCCAAAGGCTCGATGAATGGAGTCAAAGATAATGCTGTCTCCCGGTCACACACTTCAATCACATCCGAATCATAAATTGAGAAGTGCTGAAGTGTACCATACATTTAAATTAGATAAAGACCAATTTTTAATGCTGTAAATAAATCGAGAGTTTTTTTATTTACAATTATTAGGTATGTTATATTTACATATTACACACATAGGGGACCTCCGTGGACAAGTGTGTACTAGACGTCAGTCTTTTAATCCCGGAGTAACAAGTCAGATTTTCGTTAGTACACAGACTATTTTTTAAAATAGTTCCAGTCTGGTTTTCACTCGAGACATATTTGATATCTTTCCAGTTAGTTAGAAGAGATTGTCACTTGGTAATACCTGTCACCCGCCAGATTCCACAGCATACAACCTAACTGTAACAGAGTATATTACATAAAAACGCACATTCATGAATCAGAGAATTCTTTTCGAATATATATAAAGTATCGTATTATTGTATAACGAGTCTATAACGATTTCGTTGAATACAATATAACCTGGAGGGCTCATTACCATTTGGCAATGTTTTCCAACCAACTAGAAATGGTCTAAAGAGGACTTAAGTGAAAAAAGACTTAAATCTTCTTTGAAAACTCTGATGGGAAGACATATGTCTTACCAACTAGACCACGAAGGACTTCGATGCTTTAATTCTATGATTGTTATTTTTAAATTCATATTTATTATATTTATCAAGGAATTATTTTTTTCAAAATTGTATTGTACAAGGCTTTTTTACCTGGCGAGTTTATTGCCATATGGCAATCTCTTCATGTAAGAATCATCAACTTCTGGTACTATGGTGATATATGTTGAATGGTACTTACTATTAATATGTACGTACATTTATACAATAATTATTATTCCATCCACATCTTGTAAATTTGGCGACTGTGGTCTAACGGTTATAATAAACGCTGAGCAAGCAGGCGTTCCTGGTTCGATTTCTGGAATATTCCTTCCGAACTTATTTTCCTCTGAGACTATTTTAAATTTGAATTCAAATTGTCTTGCAGCTTATGTGTAGTTTATCAAAAAATTATATATCACTATTAAACAACGAAAAAATAGTGCTGTTTAAAAAATTGGCTGCATAAAATTAAGCTTGCCATCGGAACTTACGTTTATACTGTTTACTTTCTGAAATATAACAACTTGCACACAAAAAACCAATACACGTACATGCATCTTCCATATACAGGATGGCTGACAATCGTGCTCAATCACGAGGGATAGCCTACCGTATCATCGTAATGGTGAGATTAAGCGAGGAAAATTAAAAAGACAGCCATAAAATCATAATCATGGAAACCTCAGTTATGTAACGCACCTGCGCATAAAGGCCCTATAAAGACCCCACGCAGGACCTGTTATAAAAATACAAGTGTACATGTACTATTATCCAGCCCGCTAACTCTCAATAGGGTATCCATACTTAAATACATTTAAACAATATACAAATAAATAAATATTTAAAAAGATATTCCTAATACTCGTATGTATTGTACATTATGTTGTTTTTTTGAAGATTTCGATATAATTTATTTTATTCATGAAGACCCATCATTTGAATTTCGTCACTGTTAGATCTTGACTGGGATACTGTCTGTTATTACATATTTTATGAAATTATAATATATCTTAAGTATCATCATTCTGTCGTGTAGCTCATGACTAAGCATCGTAACTCACATGATAGACTCTGACGAGTCCTCTTCATCCATCGCTGGACTCCACGGCTCGAAGGACAGTTAAGGGTAGTCCAGTTGCGTCTCTCACTTGATTAGACCCAACATTGGGATTCTTCCTTTTATGCGTTGTTTTTCCACGTCTCTGGTAACCACCAACTTCTCTAAACGGTATGCTTGGCCACGAGTAATGTGCCCAAAGAATTGGAGGACCCGTCGAAGGCATATTGTCGACAATCTGTTAATTCTTTGAGAATGAAGGTTCGAAAATAGTTGCTATCCATGGAACTAGTAACATTTTTATTTAACACCACATTTTAAATGCATCTATTCTATATATATCGCTTGCTCTCAGAGTTCGAGTTTCCGCTCCATACATGGATATTGTGAAAACAAGAAGTTTGAAGACTAGACGCATTTTCGTAATAATGGTGATAGGTCTGCTCATCCGTATGTTTTTCAGCTTTGACATCGCATTTTTTTTCATTTCAGTTATATTTTTACCCAAATCTCGTATCCTCCATTACTGGTAATACAAGAGCCTAAGTAAATAAGTCAGTGATAACTTCCACACCATGAATACTACGTTATTTGGTGGCAGTTTGTTACTACGGTCTATTATTATAAGCTTAGTTTTTGACCTACTGTTCTCCTGGCTCAGCAGCTTGCATTCGTGTTCCACCTTTTTTAATATAGTTTATTTTTAACTTGCCTATAATTTAGTGTTCTAGTAGCCCTGGAGAGAGATTTCATTTTTGCTATTAAAATCTAGTATTATTGATTACATTAAAAAATTAATTATGATATTTTTTCATAATTCGTATTTTGCTACACGTACGATTTTTTTATAAATTATAAACTCGGCACCAGAGTGCAACATCGTTTTTTTTTATTTCCTGGTTAATGTTTTTCTTCGTGATGATTCTTTTCTCTCAAACTTCAAAGATTTTTAAAAAACATGTTTAAATTTGGATATGTGTTTTATGTGACTATTGAGTAGATGAATTAGAGAGATATATTTTTAATATTTTTTTTCCAAAAAGATTTATTTTTGTATATTACGATCATAGATTTCCTTAGCCTTGGCCTGTCGTATGTTTGTAGTAAGTATATGTTATGATAGGTAATATGCATGCACTTATTTATTTGTGTTATGTTTTATGTTTGAGACACGTTATGTTTTTTTGCGAAACGTTGATTTTGTATTCATGCGTACTATAAATTCTAATTTGAATTTTATTTATGTAAATATTTCCAATAATCGATAAAAGATTGTGCATTGGACTCTATAAATAAATTAATATTTCGAAAGATATATGTAATATAAATTAAATTGTTTTTATATGTTGATATTTTGTTTTATAAATATTACTGTAATTTATAAAGAAGCGTTTTCAATAAATAAATAATTATACAATAAAATCAACTGAATTTAGATAAAGAACACGCGAGTGTTTTTGATTCGAATGTCATACAAATAATAAAACCTAGAAAATATCAGTTAGTGCAGAAAATACGGTCACCCTAGCTATACATGTACGAAGAGATTTTTCCCCCATGCTTAGCACAAGTTCCAGCCCCTCGACGAGTAAGACAATTCGCTCTACTAAATCAACAGTGGCACATCTCTTTCGGGGGGATCCTATTGTCCCGTCGCTACAATGCCTCTTCATTTAATGAGTTTTAATTTATAAACAACGTGTGTTACAGCACGGGTAAGTTCGACAGAGGGAACACAAAGGATGTTCGTGAATATTTTATGAGCTGTATCGGTGCGTATTTGAACAGTTCAATTTAATCCTTCCGGACCATTGGCGTAACTAGATTAAGATTTAAGTATGTATCTTTACATAACCTGGTTGATTGTTAATATTGTAAGTAAAGAGTAGATTTTTTAAATGAAAATTGCGGTTGGTTAAAAACTTATAACTGATATAGGAATCTTCTTTATATTTTCTGTTTTAAACTCATGCCTGTGAAATCATCACAGAGCACCCTTTCCAATATTAATCTTTCAAAATTATCTTGGTCTCGCGTTGTACACATTGAATGAACCTGAACTATCTCGGTAGACCAATTGGTTAGACGCAAATCTTCTACCTAAGGAATTATGGTTCGTTATGATCAATGGGGCCAGTCGCAAAATATCATAATACTCGTATAAGTAAAGATGGCATGAAACTGTTTCTTCAAAATACAGGATTTCAATCTTGGAATATATAACTTAATTTAGTGTTGTTAAATCTCTATAATGTTGAAGATCACACTTTTATATAGTATGGAAGCACTTGCTCAGTCTACAAATTATCAATAAACTAGAAGCTTTTAAAATGTGAGCTATCAAAGAATATTGAGTATCATAGGTTGACAAAGTACACAATGATGACTCTTGTAACCGATGAATAAATAAGTCACCAATGCCGAAACTTGAAGGCAATCAAGAATCTTATACTCGTATGTATCCCAGTGTTTCATGTGCAATTCTGTTTGCCTTAATTTATATAGACATGAGTATTTTTTTAAATGTCTACAATATAGAATGCAAATATGAGTGGAAAGCGTGAAAAAGGAAGACCAAGGAAAGTATTGTCAAGACAAGTTAATATTTTGAAAGAAGGAAATTAAGAAGTAAGAAAAATCATAGGAGCTAACGTACTCGTATATAGGTGTGTGAATGTAGAAGAGGCAAAATATGTTTCTCGAGATAGGAAAATCTGGCGCTCTATATTATCTACCTACCCCTGAAGGACGGCGTGATGTTATATACTCGTACATAAACAAATCAGTGAATGATTCTTTGTAAATTGAATGTTTTTTATTTAAATGTTATTTTTACTGTCTCTGTTTTTATTTAAATGTTATTCGTACTGTCTCTATTGTATAATATCCTTAGCTGTCCCGTCGCCCCATCTTATCTTGCCGAAAATTTTCAGCGTCTTTCCAATCATGGATTAGCGCTACGCTCAAACAGAGATTATCTATTGGCTTTTCCAGTTCACCTCTCCTCTTTTTTTACGTCGTCCTTTACTGTCCATGCAGTGAGACTCTGGAATCAGTTACAAACCAATATAAGACTCGCTCCGTCCTCGGCATGCTTTAAGAATCGTAGACTCTTAATTTATAGTCAGTAAAATAACGTGTTTCCTTCCTGATTTATATTTTCCTTTCCTCTCCACCATTTCTTCCTTTCTTTTTGATTGATGATATCTCACTTTATATGAAAAATTATGTACGAGTGATTGTCCGTCTTTGTGGGGTTCGTGGGCATGTGCTCACGTATGTGTTTATGGATTTCGTGAATATGGATAGTCATTTGAATGATTTATGCGACCCCGTAACTTGCTTAATTTACTTTTGTCTGGTTGGTTGGAAGAAATTGCCGCCTGGCAATAAGTCCGTCAGATTGTATTTGCAATAAAAGTGTTAAATAAACAAATATATTGTTTGGTGTAGTTGGATTTAATTCGTATTTTATGTTGTATTCAAGTGTAATTTTTATTCTTATGACTGATTTATACATCATAGTGACTAAACCGAAGCTCGTTTTCATAGAGTTTATTATTCCAAATTAGTATATCTTGCTTATCTTTGTAATATGTGCAAGGAATATGACTTAAAGGGACATGGGTTTATGGTACGTATGAACGAGAATAAAACCTGTTTTTTGTTGGTTATCCAAAAGTTCTGCTGAAATAAATCCCCTACAAATAACTAGGGCGAGATTTTAATATTTTTCCTATATTGTATTGCATTGTACTTTATCTATATAGCTCAACTTGGCGGGTTTATTTCCATATAATAATCTCCTCCAATCAATAAAAACGACGTTAAATAAAAAACCAGCCTAGAATATTTTTTTCGAACAAATTTGGTTATAACGGGAATCAAAGGGATAACGGGAAGAGAGGCGTCTTACCAACTAGGATACGGAGGTCATCAATATGGTATCTCAGCCACTTGCAATCAAACTGAAATCATCA
Source organism: Odontocerum albicorne (assembly GCA_949825065.1). NCBI lineage: Eukaryota > Metazoa > Arthropoda > Insecta > Trichoptera > Odontoceridae > Odontocerum > Odontocerum albicorne. The sequence continues at coordinate 32,120,459 of OX463853.1, read as the reverse complement.
AGGTGGAAGACAAATCGTTTTGATTTTTGTACGATTTTATAATGAAACGAATCATTCGTTTCGTTTTGACTTTGGTACGATTTTATACTGATTTAATAGTTTTAGTACAATGTTACAGTGATTTTAAAGTTTTAGTTCGTTTTGATTTTGGTACGACTTTATAATGAAAAAGTCAAAGATTTACACTTAGTGTTGTATTTGAAACTAAATAGCTAATTTAGCAGAGATGTTAAACATGACTACAAAACTCTTCATTTATTTATTCGTCTCATAGCATAATATATTTTATGTCACAATTGTTACGAAATTTTAATCGTTCAAACAAAGATCCATTGTAACATTTCATTCCAGACCGTTCGTGAATACGAGCGTATTTAAATTTTGAAATGTATAACTGAAATGTCTTTCATGAAAAACCAAACACCTGACAATGCCTGTTTGCTGAAATTCCCAAGCTTAACGGGGCATGATCTAATCATGAATGCGCAGGGACGTTTTAAGGTTGAAACAAAGAAAATAAAGGCGCCGAGGGAAGGTTAATAGTGAACATTATTTCATTTTCATGTGTTCTTACAACACATAAATCATAATAACACATTTTTACATTTAATATATTATAGATTTAATTTGAACTTGGTATTGGCAGAAGGATAAAAGTCAGGTTAATGTTGTGGAGATGCGTGTACGCGTGAAATTCAGCGGTGTGTCAATGTTTGAAAGAAGGCGGAAAGAAATCAAACATGGATGAAATTAGTGATTTATTTAAGATGAAGAAAGGAACATTAAGAAGGTTTGGACATATGTCAATGTTTAAAAGAAAGCTAAATTAAGACATCATAAATTAATACATGAATGAAATGGATGTTTTATGTAAGATGAAGAAAGGAGCTTTAAGATGGTTTGGACATATGTCAATATTTAAAAGAAAGCTAAATGAAGACATCATAAATTAATATGTGAATGAAATGGATGTTTTATGTAAGATGAAGAAAAGAGCTTTAAGATGGTTCAGACATATGCCAATGTTTAAAAGAAAGCGAAATGGAGATATCATAAATTAATATATGAATGAAATGGGTGTTTTATATTAGATGAAGAAATGAGCTTTTAGATGGTTTGAACCCTTTAGAGAGAATGACTAAACGAGCATACAAGCCAGAAGCGCAAGGTGTGCGTGGAAAAGATAGAGCGTAGGAAACGTAGCTAGATCAAGTGGTTTTTATTTATCTATTTAACACTTTTATTGCAAATACAATCTGGCGGGCATATTGCCAGGTGGCAATCTCTTCTAACCAACCAAACAAAATTAAATGAAGCAAGTTACGTGGTCGCATAAATCATTCAAATGACTATCTATCCCCACGAAATCCATAAACACATACATGAACATATTGCCCACGAACCCCACAACGATGGACAATCACCCGAACACTCTTTTTCATGGTGAGATATCATCAATCAAAAATAAAGGAAGAAGTGGTGGAGAGGAAAGGAAAATACAAATCTGGAATGAAACACGTTATTTTACTAACTAGAAATTAAGAATTTTAAAGAAGGTAAGGTAAAAATAGTAGAAGTTGTCTATGATTAAATAAACTAATTCGGAGGCTAAGAAGCCTAAAGAAGTGTCATTGAATTGAAAAATTTGGAAATCTGTTCTCTCTACTTTTTGCACATATAGGATAATTTATGATTTTTCTTCTTATTGGAGTAGATAGTTAATCTAGATGTGAATAGCATGTATCAAAGTTGGAATGGAAATACATACACGAACCTTGAAAAACAAGAAAGACAAATAAACAAAACATAAAGCCATTGAAGCAGGAATACCGTTCCGGATTATATCAACCCGGAACGGTATTCGTGCACTTCTAGCTTTATATGTACTATATGTATGAATGACTAAACAGTACTTCGGCCCGGTCCTGACTTTACAGGCTCAGTATAATCGTTCCCCAAGCATTCTGACTTATTAATTTTGCCCCATTGTTAGGCCACGAAAGCGACGGAGTCAAGCTGCGAATTCAGATATTTTCAGCAGAAAAAACAGCTAAAAAGATTTTTTTTCAGCTTTGTGAATCGTTCTGCTAACGGCATGCTACATTGGATAATATTCTGGTGGATGAAAATTAAAATAAAAGTATTTTTAAATTTTATTTTCATGGGTTTTGCTGTGTATAAAACAGAATAAATTAAATGATATTTTTATAGTCATCTATTTCTTGATCTGGAACATGTTTTATTATATTATATAGCATTTAGCTTCCCTTACGTACAATACAATGTCTGGCGGTGGTTTTTACAAACAATAAAAAAATATGGGAATTTTATGAAAAATAAGAGCGATATCTCTTCTAATTTTTTAGAGCTATCGTTTATTCATATGAAAATCCTTCAACATATCTGAATTACTGATTCGGAATTATTGAAGAGCGGGGCCGAAAAACAACATTATCTTCCGCCTTATGAATCGAACCTTAGGGCTAAGAGCCACTTGAGTAGGCGCGTGACATGCGGACCGTCATTGTATTTATTTAGAATACTAACTCGCATGTGAAAAGGCAACAACATTCGCACACATCTAGAATGACGGATATTGTTACGAAACTAGTACCCTTTTAATGTATGTTTTTTTGAATACCATCAGGAATCGAACTCGAAACCAAAAATAAGCGTTTTAGATCATCTATGAGTCTCATAAGATGTACTCGTGCAAGGGAATCAAACATAAATCCCACGGAATCAAAGGGAAGGGCTTTACCAACTAGACCAAATCAGTTGTCAATTCTTATTTATCACGTTATCAATTTTCCCCAATTTGGTGTTTGATAAAAATGGTAGTTTATTTATCATCAGGGTATTTATCTAAGAGTGATTAAGCTAAAACACCAAGTTAAATCCGATAGGTGTTCTCGGTATTCAATTTTTATCGGTGCTACCGTTACCCTTAGCACACTCTAGTGTGGCGCCAAAAGACAAAACCCCCCCCCCCCCCACCCCGAAGACAGCTCTTTCATCAAAGTATGACTAAATCTAATTTAATTACAAGTATACGATCGCACTGTAAAGAAACCCAATAATTTCCTCGAAACAGCGTGGATGGAAGGACAACGGCATGTCTCTGTAAAAATATTTGTACAATTCCTGCTTAACCAGACTATACATATAGGAAAATCAATATGGGCATTGTATGGACTCTCATGTGATTTTGACTACTTACAAGAGTAAAGTAAAAAGGTTGTTTTTTTCCGGGATGAATTGAGTAAATTGTGTGGATTTGATTTATTATTGTATTGAGTTCCTCTCTGCTGTTTTTTTTCTATTGTATAACACTGCTCACAAATAATTGTTGATTTTTTTTAAATAAATAATAATTAAAGGACAATTTATATAGCGCCGTTTAGAGAGTAAACTCTCCTCAAGGGTGATCTAGCTCGGGACTCGAACTCGCAATTATTGACAGATTAAAAATATTTCAAATTAAATAAATACAATATAAGTTAAGCATAGGGGTAGGAAGTATGGGGCAAAAAAAAGAAATATATTGATATAAGAAGAAAAAGGCTGCACACATTAGATAAGGTACTTCACCGCATCTGCATATGTTTAGAAAAAAATATTTGGTAAGAAAACCGCAGAAAACTTACCAAGTGAAGACGAACTGCACTGAAACCTTCGTAGATCTGCCAATATGTGATAGTAACTTATTAGGTGTTATTTGAAGTGTGGTGTTCACATATGCGTGCAATCATAAATTTTGATAAAACCTCCCAAATAGTGTCTTCAAACGCTTCGTTAAGCTGTACACTCCACCAATATTTCTAACACTTTGAGGTAGATAATCCTACGCCACAGGACCAGCAACGGTAAAAGCTCTATCATAATTATCTGACCTATTGGATCGATTTGCTTATATAATAAATGAAAAATGTCATTTAAATGAAAAAGTTCAAGACTTTCTGCAAAAAGATAAAAGTTTCCAAAATTACATACAAAAATGTGTTTCAAATAAAATTTAATCCAGATTGCACTCGATTATTTGGTGTCAGATTAGGAAGAGAAGGGTGCACCGGTTAAGTGTTTACATTGCAATTTAGGGGATGAATTAAGCAATTAAAAGGGGTTGCCTTTGTGAGAAAGCATACAGAAGTGTGGCCCGTTCAGGAGGAGATCTAAAGTGATTAGCAAATTGTTATGAAGAGCGGCAGCCGATCATTATAGCGCGTCATCTGCGTTATGTTGCTGGTTTTCTTTTACATAACATACAATAAGTAATGGGGGAAGATTAAATAACTTTAACAGAAAATTGAATGAGCCTCAAGGTGTTTTTTAAAATTTTTCCTCATAAAATTGAATGGGAATGTGTGCGTGTTACTGTATTCTGATAACTTAACATTGTAAGCGGAGAATGAGTATAAATTAGAGCTCAATTCATCTCTCATACAATAAGCAAATTGTTTGAGAGATGAGAAGGAATGTTGTGAAATCCAAAGCTATGGTGATAGAAAATTAAATGTGATATATAGGTGAGTAATGGTAGATTAAAGAGTTGAAAAATGTTGCTATTAAGGTAGGATTTTCTCAAATGACGGAAGAATTCCAAGGGATATTGAACGGCGTTTAGCGATAGGACACAAAATCAATGGGGCACTATAACATATACGAGTATACTTGGACCGAACAGTATCAAAATCAGATAAAATGATAATCCATAACAGTAGTTTTTTTCCAACTTTGATGTATGGGAGTGAAACATGGATGTAGAACAAAACTGAAAAATCCGAATAAATGCTATAGAAATGCGTGCACTTGAAGAATATATGGGGTGTAAATGTATGACAGAATATGGAATGAAGGGATTAAAGATGAGTGTCAACTTAAGGCTGATGTGTTGAGTAAGATGAAGAAGAGCACTCTAAGATGGTTTGGACATGTGGAACGAATGAATGAAGAAAGGCTAACAAATCAAATATACAGTACAAATGTGAGTGAAATGCATGGCAGAGAAAGACCAAGAAAAATATCGTTGAATAAAGTGTATGATATATTAAAAAATGATAATGAAAATTTCAGAGCAATCTAAGGAGCTATAAGAAAAGGTGTATGTATGTAGAAGAGGCAAAATATGTGTATCGCGATAGAAAAGTCTGGTGTTCTCTCTTTTCTGCCTACCCCGATAGGAAGATGGTGTGATGGTGCGTATGTATGCTTATAATATCATTTTTATTTTGTTTCTCTAAGTATTTTAAACACTAGTATTTATTAATTTGGCGGGCTTATTGCCAGGTGACAATCTCTTTCAACGAAGTAGACGCAAGTGAGTAAAACATGGTCGCAAAAAATACTCTTATCATTATTTCTTTGTTCAAAATTCATGAACAATTATGAAAATATAATTGAGATATAATCAATAAAAAAAATAGGGATGGTGGAGAGGAAAATAAAATCAGGAACGAGACACGATACATAACCAACTTGAAATAAAGGGAAGATAGGGAAGGATACACGTTACATTATCAACTTGAAATGAAGAGAAAATTGGGATCGAATCACGTTACATTACCAACTTGAAATGAAGAGATAATCGGGAATGAGATACATTATGTTACATTACCAACTTGAAATGAAGAGATAATCGGGAATGAGATACGTTACATTACCAACTTGAAATGAAGAGATAATCGGGAATGAGATACGTTACATTACCAACTTGAAATAAAGAGATAATCGGGAATGAGATACGTTACATTACCAACTTGAAATGAAGAGATAATCGGGAATGAGATACGTTACATTACCAACTTGAAATAAAGAGATAATCGGGAATGAGATACATTACATTACCAGCATAAGATGAAGAGAAAATCGGAAACGAGACGCGTTACAATGTCAACTTGAAATGAAGAACTTTTTTCAGTCCTGTTTAAAAATATGCCAATGACCTCTCTTTTGACGAAATTTTTAATTACATTTTCGAACAATTATTCGACGAAGTCAATGAATCACCGATTCGGATATAATAAAGGGTACTAAAACTCAATTATCATCATCATATAATATGTTTTGCGACGCAGGAGATAAACACTGAAGGTAACAATTTCTGCTTTGTAATTTATACCCCTGCTCTTCTCAGCAAACATTTAGCCCTCCCCTGGCAGTGAATCTCTATTGTCCGAACACAACTTTGCTTCAGTGAAGTATGAACTCTGACCTCTTGACATTATGGCCACATTGTATCGAAAGAGTAGTTATGACTCAGACCGGTATATAAAGTTTTGGCGTCGAGTTTTGAAAATATTAACTAACTATCATATCCATTAAAACTCAATTGAAAAAGTCCGGAATACATTTCTGAGACATATTCAGTATCTTAAATTCTTGACTACGATTGCTTAATGTGCTACACCCGCCATTTTAAACTCTAAAAGAGGTATTATATTCGAATTGATGTACAGTATCCGGCGGTAAGTAATACACATCGGGCTTAAGAAAGAGACTGTCGGCCATAATCGGCTAACTTCGGCTTTGTAGAGCGTCGTCTCTGTCATGCATGAAGGTGTTCCGTCGCGATTTGTCAGTCGTTGTCAAGCGACAGAGACGGCGCTCTACAAAGCCGAAGCTAGCCGATTATGGCCGACAGTCTCTTTCTTAAGCCCGATGTGTATTACTTACCGCCGGGTACTGTACGTCTCTTTACAAGATTATTCACAGTATCGTAAATAAACCTGATATATTGGCTCAAATTAGTTGCTATACACCTTTTAGAAGCACACAGTACCTTTTGCAATTAAAATGTTTAATACCAATTGCTAAAGACAGTCGCACATTGTATTTAACCAGATACACTACACTACACCTAAAGCTGAATGTGTTACTATCACATATCGGAAGATCTACAAAGGCTTCTTTGTAGTTGGTTTTCTCTTGGTATTTTTGTACACTTCGCAAATATCACTAGCAGCTTTGGCAGCTTTATTCCCTCGATTGAACGCGAACAGAAGGAAGTGTCGAAAATGCTCATTTTCGTCTACTTGACATTCAATTTTGAAGGCTTGTAATCAAATAAAATAATATATGTAGCGTAAAAGCAAACACAACCTCTTGTAGAGCAGAATTTTTTTTTTTACTTTTGGTGCTCATTTTTAAATTGAAAAAAAACGGACACAACTTATGTTAACACCTAATACATTGTTAAAATTCATGCATTAAATGTGAAAAATATTTGTATCCTGAATATTTTTTTTTTGAGGTTGATACATTATATTTTGTTTCATAATTGTTATAATTGTTACTGTAATATGTAAAGGGAATTTAATTGTTATTTATTTAGCCAATAAATAAATACATATATATCCCTCTCCTTTTCAGGCCATTGGTCTAGCTGTAAAAAAACACACTTCAACCCGTTTTAGGTACATATGGAAATCAATCTCGTATCTCCCGAGTTGGAAGACAATCACTGTAACAACAAGGTCACAGATGTCGTCGTATTTTCTATTTATTTATCCATAATAAGAAGATAAACATTTTTTTAAACTGTATTGTTTTTAAGGGCTGTTCAATATGTCCGAATCTCTAAATGTTTTTTTTTATCTAAATTTCAAACATAATCCATTCACATTTTCAAAATAAGCATCCCTCGAGCTGTCCATGGGGGGTAATGGGGTTGTATGGAGTATCGAAGGGAGGTGATGGTACCATGAAGAAAGGGTGAGGCTTCGGAAGGCCCCAGGGAATGGAATTAAAGGTTAATCGTGGACAAACGACAGAATTAATGTGACCAGTCAAAGTGTTTCAATTAAACTCCGCTTTCAAAGTGCATCCAAGGCAAAACAATGTGTTGAACTATAAATCAAAATGATTAAATCTGAGAGTACATGTTTATATCGAGACTTAACAATTTATGGAGTAACCTTTGGTCCATAAACTCAAACTAGCCATACTAACGTCGAAAGAGTTTGTTTGGTAACAATATTTACAAGCGCTAGACATGTGCAGTGTTGTAGCCTCTTGCCTTGCGGGTAGTATTACCAACACGTGCGATGATGAATCGCGAAATTTGTTTCTGCTCATACTAATTATAAAAGGATAATTTATATAGCAAGTTTAGTGAACAGATTCCCCTTTAAATCAGGCTTTGAACCCACTATTATTGTGAGATTAAAAAAATCCAACAATAAGCAAAATTGACATGTTTATGGAAATGAAAATTCTTGAGCGTATGTATGATGTATATCTGCGACGAATTCCAATTTGATGTTGTTTTGGGCCGAAGGTGTCACTGTGTCGTTATTCTTTTTAAAACGAAGTTACTAGCAATAGCGAACGCTATCACAACATAATGACAAACTTTTTTTGGTCCCAACTAGATGATATGTTCTTTTAACAAGATGGCGTTACGTGCCACATGACAAGAGAAACAATAGCTTTATTGCAGACAAAATGTCATTTTCCGACATGGTACATCAATTGGGCAACGTGGTCGAGTAATCTAACACCTATAAACTTTTTCCTTTGGGAGTTTTATAAACAACAGAGTCTACCTGAATAATCTGCGCATGATCAACGAACTCAAGAATCACATACGTCGAGTTATTCATTAAATTTGGTTGTAATTATGTGAAAATGTAATGAAAATTTCCACCAAAAAGGAACTCATCTGCAGGAACAATCGAGGAGGTAATATACTCGTAATTCCCATGTCTTTACTTGACGCTGAAATAAAAAAAAACTAGCGATTTTCTAAAAATTAAGTTTAAAAAAAAATACAAATCCCAAGATAGAAATTATACCATATATTTCCTGTATCACTGATTGTTTATATTTATAATTATCATGTGGCGTCTTCGTCGTCGTTGCCGGGCCTCGTAGTCGAGGATCCCCTCGCCACTCCAACGTCAATCTTGAACCGTTCTCCCACGTCGATCGTGTGATCTTCTGTGAGAAAACAGCCCGATCCTAGATGCGCACTCCCTCCCGCAAATGCCACAGACATGTGGACCCTGCTGAGCCGCCTGTCCATGTTGACGTATGTTCGTAGTGCGCTGACTGTTTCTCACACGTCTAGCCGCTGAAACGCCATCAGCCCGAGAACATACGGCTCTCCACCCCTCACGGTCCCAAGCCACCTGCTCCCAGTCCTCAGGCGCCCCGCACAAAGTAAGCGACTCTCGCAGACTGTCATAGCGTTTCCTCTGCACACCAACTCTTCGCTTGCCCAACACTTCCCTGTACAAGACGCGTTTTGCGAGGCTGTGATCGCCCATGCGTATCACATGCCCGGTCCACCGCAATTTCGTCTTTACAACCATATCCTCTATGGGTTTACAGTTGGAGCGTTGCAGGACCGAAACATTTGTGACACGATCACTCCAGTGGATCCGAAGAATTCGGCGAAGGAAACGCTGGTGGAACATATTATGTGGCACTTTATTATAAATTGACTGTTATATATTATACTTTACTTATGACGCGTATAAAATCCTGTTTAAAATAAAAAAGGAAACCACTTCATAACAGACTTGACTTAGTGAAGTTCTCTGTATCCCCAAAATTAAGGCTTTTTTCCATTGTTATGCATTATACTTGTACTTAATGGTTCACATTTTCATTAAAACAATGTAAATTGCAAACAAAGTATCGTGAATATGAATAAGAAAAAAATAACTAAAAACTGAATACGATCATATTTTGTAACGTGACTGCAATGCGTCTCTGTCCAGAGTCAAACTGGAAAATTGCAGGGTGGGTGCTTAGTTTGAGCGCAGAGCTTTCTTATTTATTTAAACTTACTATACATATATGCAAGTGTGAAAAATAGCCCGAATATTATCACCCATAGAATGCCTGTTTAAAATTTATTTCACAAAAATACTGTCCGGAATATATGCATGCTATTAATTGGTTATAAATATGTTTATGAAATGAGTTTCGTCACTTTTCAAGTGTATCATCACAATTTAACAACACCGGAAAAGCATTTGGTATTTTAAAATAAACAAATAACAAGAAATAGAGGCCGCCTATTGAAAAAAAAACTGGGACTGAAAAAATTTGATAAACTCTTTTTTTTTCAATATTATTGGTCCTCACTAAGTGCCAGGCTAGGTGCTGCTGCACCCTTTGCACTTGCCTTAGGTCAGCCCTGTCTCTGTTGCAACACAACACGACGGTCCATAATGGATTGGTGTTCCTCAGCTCCCCTTACTAGTTGTACCCCTCACCTGCACCACTCTTATTATATTTGCTTAGCGTTATATTCTGGATTAATTTTGTAACATGATACTATATTTTCATAGCTACCGATAAAAGTTAAGTATGCTTTATGGCCATTAGGTATAGTATACTTTGTTTTGTGGACTGTCCCTTTTAAATCGGGCGTAGGATATTGACATCTTCCGCACTTCAGAAAATGTTTTATGAAGAAAGTATATTGAGCTTTTTAAATACACAATGGGGTTGTTTCAAGGAAATAATTATTTTTTATCAAATTATTTTAAACTGTATATATTTCTTTGTTGACCTCCGTGGCCTTTGGCGATCTCCGTTGCCTCCGTAACACCTATCTTCCGACCCGGAGGTTGCGGATTCAATTTTCTATAGAACCCAGATAAAAAAAAGATTTTCATAAAAGGCCTCGTTAACACCCTTTCTGATTGATTTGAGGAAATTACAACATAGCAGGGTTGTACTGTGTACAAAAAAAATGTTATACGTGATTCGCTCGGGCGCTGCTATAGCTGTCAGACGTTATATTTTTTTAGTAATAGTAGGCTAGAGTCCAGAGTTAGAGCACCCTTGACGAGAGCTTGCCCTCTAAACGGCACTATATAAAATAATTCTTGCATTTATTTAGGATGACAGAATACGGAATTAAATAATTTTTAGTTAATTTTTATTTCTATTCAAAAGAGCATTTACAGGAAATTAATAAAGATGTTCACACTAAACAGATTATTTATAAATAATACAAATAATTAAAATTCATATAACCAGTTTTCATGTCATGCACAGTTCTTTCATGTCAGCAGGTCAGTAAAAGGTTATTAATTATGTACGATATATGGGGGAAAATAAAACAATAATTCCTCAGTCAATTCAGCCACCACACTCCAAAACAGTCATTCCTGAATCAATTCAGCCACCACACTCCAAAACAATCGTTCCTCAATCAATTTAGTCACCACACTCCAAAACAATCATACCTCAATCAATTCAGCTACCACACTCCAAAATAATCATTCCTGAATCAATTCAGCCTCCACACTCCAAAACAATCATTCCTCAATAAATTCAGACACCACACTCCAAAACAATCATTCCTCAATCAATTCAGCCAACACACTCCAAAACAATCATTCGTCAATCAATTTAGCCCCCACACTACAAAACAATCATTCCTCAATCAATTCAGCCCCCACACTCCAAAACAATCATTCCTCAATCAATTCAGTCGCCACACTTCAAAACAATCATACCTCAATCAATTCAGCCACCACACTCCAAAACAATCATTCCTCAATCAATTCAGCCACCACACTCCAAAATAATCATTCCTCAATCAATTCAGCCACCACACTCTAAAATAATCATTCCTCGATCAATTCAGCCACCACACTCCAAAATAATCATTCCTCAATAAATTCAGCCACCATACTCCCACACAATTATTCCCCAACTAATTCAGCCACCACGCTCCAAAATATAGACAGTGGTGAACTAAATATGTCCATATCTGAGTCAGCTACTGCAATGAATTGTTTACCCATTTTCATAAATAAGATATTAGGAATAAATGTGGACTTAAAACTAACGTATTAAGTCAAATGAACAAGAGCACTCTTAGACGGTTTGAGCATGTAAAACGAATGAATGAAGAATGACTTACAAAACAAATATACAGTGTAAGTGGGAATGGAAGGCGTGGTAGAGAAAGGCCAATTAAATAATAGCTAGACCAAGTGAATGATATTTTGAAAGAATGACATGTAAAATGTCTGAGAAATCGTAAGAGCTGCATGAGAAGGTGCACGAATGTAGACGAAGCGAAATATGTGTGTCGCGATAGAGAAGTATATGACTCCTCTTTGCGTTCCTTCACTAGTACTACATTATTATTATTTGAAGATTTACTTCTGAAAGTAAATCTGAACTATCATTCAAATAACTTTTTTAAAAATAGCTTAAATTAATCAAACTTTAATACAAGTTTAGCTAAATTTATTCTTAAAAACACCCTTTTGAATACAACGGGAGAAAAGACAGATAGATAACATTAATACTAAGGTTTTTTTTTTATTTTCAAATAAAAATCCGCCATTTTCCTTAAGTTCCCGCCTCGTTTTCCCGCCTTTCCAGAGTAAACTACCGAAGTCAAATCACGTCCTAAATAGATACTCAGCAGCAGATTGTTTCGGCGTGCTCTCGCAACGAATGGCACTCCGAATAAAATAACTCTTGTCTCGGGACGTTTGCTAACATTACAGAGGTGTATTTTTCATCCGGATACGTTTTAATGCTAACACACAATGTGAGGGGGGATGTTGCGCACGAATTCAATTCTTCAAATCAAGAAAGGGTGATTATGGTTTAGGCGGCACTCATTTTTACTTTTTTTTTCTTTACTGGCAATTTAAAAGAATCTGGTATACAATAATTAAGATATCTTACCAAAATGTACATAAAATTGTTGACAATCTTAGTTTTCCTCAATATCTGCGTGAATCATTTAATTTACATGGTAATCATAGACTGTTACTCCAATTCCAACGTATTACACTCTTTTACAGTTCGCTCGACTCGACTTGAAAACGATCTTCTTAGCTCAATAAGATCGTTTTGTCTTTATAAGGCATTATCTATCTTAGAATATGTATCGTCTCTATTTCCTATATAATTCCCATCCTTATTTTGTTTTTATTTAGATAAGTGTTTTGTTTTCTTAAGTACTATTCACTCAGTTTTAGACACATCATGGATGCCGATAATAATCGATTATTTTTCTTCTTCTTCGTCGTGTGCTCGCACCACCTGTCTCAATTCTTCCCGATCCTGAGTCATGTTGAATGTAATGCGTAAAGACAATCCTGTTTACTTCTTTATTTGATCCGTCCATCATATATGACTTCTTCCTCTTGTTCACCTTACTTCAACTTTTCCCGAGATCACCAGCTTCTCCAGATTTGCATCATTATTTCTAGCAATATTTCCAAAGACTATTTTTCTACATGTTGTCGAATCGATTATGAAATAAAAACTGAATGATTTAAAGAAATTGCTTCAAACTAATGAATTCCAAATTCATTAAATCATTTGTGTAGTACAGTTCAACTTATCCGAACAATTGACTGACACATTTTGAAGTCCATTTTCATCAGTCCCATTTCTCGAACCTTCAGATTTTGAATCACTGAAGTAGGCAGAGAACTCGTTGGTTGTAATCCCACGTGTAAACAATATAATGTCACATGTGAAGAGGCAACAACACTCACACACGTCTAGCGCGTGCGAGTATTGTTACAAGACCAACTATGAGTATTATACTAAACTGGTACCTTTGTTTTTTTATTCGCCAGATGTATTTATATCAGAGTTAAATAAATAAAATTTAGATAGTACACGATTGTTTTTAATTTTTTTTATCGTTTTTAAAATTAAAGCTGCGTTAAACGTTTCATGTAGAACAAATAAAACTTTTAATGAAAGAAAAATATCTAAAGTTAGTATACTATATTTGAATTCTTTCAAATATTATATATTCATTGTAAACATGTGACAGTTTTACTTGAAATAGGTATATATTAACAGCATTCATGCTGCCTATCTACGAGTATGATATAATGAAAATCATTTTTAAAAATCCGATTATATAAATACAGAGGGATAAGTTCTATTAATTTAAGACTATCATTATTATTTTTATACAATTCTTAGTACAAATCGGATGAGAGCAGTTGTTACAGCCATGTTTCCTTTCTGCCCTCCATCTTCAAAATAAATTAGTAATCTCAATAAAAAAAAATCATTCAACTCACTCACTTTGTAATATATTAAGCTTATTTAAATTATTATAATGAAATCGAGATATTTTATCTCAAATCTTTACAGAATAAATCACAACATTTTCAAATATCTTCACGTAAAAAGAGTATCTCCGTAGCATTTTATTTCCTGGCAATTACCATTGCTCCAAATTCTATCGGTACCTTGGGAATAGACAACGGAAACGTTACAAGGCGGAGCTTTGACCGGGTACTTACTGACAGGTTATATTTTTTATTATGTCTTTGGTTTATAGCTTGTTTATCGCAACGAAGATTGTGGTCAAATCAAAGATTTTTCTGTAAAACTTGATCGACAAACACCATTCCTTTTCAGATCGGATGAGATGGAATTAAATTACAAAAGAGACCATGTTGACTAAAACAAAAAGAAACAATTTATTCGTTCATCACTATTTTCAGATGTAATGTTGTTTCAACTGTAAACCAGTAGAGGATATGGTTGTAGAGGCGAAATTAAAGTGGACTGGACATGTAATACATATGTACGATCAAAGGCTTACAAAACAGGTCTTATACTGTGAAGTGTGGGTTGATGGGCAGAGAAGCGATAAGCGACTGGGAGCAGGAGGCCCAAGATTGTGAAAAGGGGAGAGCTATGTACATATTCTTAGACTGGTAGTGCCTTAACAGTTAGATGTATAAGAAAGTCAACGTGCTGCGAACATTCGTCAATGTTACCAGGTGGCTCAGTTGAATTCACAAGTATGTAACGTCTGCGAAAGGAGGAGCGCGTGTTGGATCGAGTTATTCTTTCACAAAAGATCACATGGTCGACATAAAGGAGAAGTTCGAGATTAACGTTGGAATGGGAAGGGAATCTTCGACTACGATGCTCAACGACGATGACAACGATTGTTTTAAAAATGGTACCCAATATTTCGTGAACTACATCTGATATACTCAAATGGGGACAAACAAAATCGCCTTTCGATGAGTGTGGGAAAATCCAGACCATGGGCCACATCATGAATAGCTGTCCACTGTATGCGGTTCCTGGAGGCGTACAAGAGCTACACAAACTTACACCAGGTACTGTACCCTGACTGAAGAGAATACATTGCGCATTAAAGTCATACGCAGAAGAAAAAGTTTAATCAGTGATTCAGACTAATGTATGTTTGAATTAATTGTAATTTAAAGATAATGTTTAAAACGATACTTTTGGAGGATGAATAACATTTTTTTCTTGCATACATATATAGTCACACCATTTCCCTATATAAGTAGGCAGAAATGGCAGGGCGCCATACTGTCCAATCACGACACACTTCCTTTGCCTTTTCTACAACTATACAAATTCTACGATTGTCTAAGCTTTTTTACAGTTTCGTTGTATACAGTACAAACTGGAGCACTTATTGCCATGTGGTAATCTATTCCGACCAGACTTTCTACGTTTCCTTATTTCAAATTAGTATTACTTGATCCAACCATACTTTCCCTGATCTTCCTCTCATACACCTACCACTTACATTTGCACTTTATATTTGTTTAGTTAATTATTCTTCATTCATTCGTTCCGCATGCCCAAATCATCTCAGAGCAATTTATGTATTTTTTTTCATATTTCAACATATTTAAAAATTATACATATGCCGCGCTTTTATCGTTTTCCTCAATATTGGATTATGATTATACTATAGATGTTCATCACTTGACACTGGCGCACACTCCTTCATAATAGGAGCTCACGATCATTATTCGAGAAGAAGAAGATTATTGAAGTTAACATTGTCTTTGATAAAATTTAAATTGCTATTTTTGTTATATTTATGCATGACTGTATAGTGCCGAAAAATAATGTTTATGTACGAACAACAAATAAAAAACAAGGAAAAAAAATAAAACTAAATTTTAATATAAAATTACGTTTATTACTTGCTCGTATATGTATAAGAAATCTTAATAGATATTAAGTTTTCTTCAACGTTCCAAATTCAAACTTAGTTAACGAAAAAACAAAAAAATTGTCGCCATAAACAATAATTTAGCTTTCTCTCGTCGTTAAGGACGACAATCCAGTAGATGGGTAGGTACCTATGAACTTTCTGTATTCCAGCGGGAACGTGCAGCCGTTATTTATTTGTTCCCGATACAAGTAATCTTTAAAGATTTCCATCAGGCGGGGAGAAAAAGAATTAGCTACCTACATCTGAGCTGCCCCCTTTCATACCAGCAGGGATGACAAATAAAAATATAAATGTATTGTATAAGCGGTAATTTTCTTTCATCAAGTAATTTAGTGTTGAGCAAGTAACTCAAATTTACTAGTTCAAATTTTTCTTTGGTTTAGAAAGTGTGTTATCGACGAAATAATGCAATAATTAATTATAATATTTTTTCCACATGTTATAGTCACATAAAGTACAACATATGTTCATTATTATTAAATCAGCGTAGAACATTTTATCAAAACTGTGAGAGTAAATCTATCGATTCATATTAGATTACCGTTTAAAAAAAATGTAAAAAAACTCATATCCAACGAACGAAAAAAGTTAAAATTAGGTAATTTGACTATTAAAGATTTTTGTCTAAAAAATAATTAAATTCAAGCAAGGCTATTCAAATTAAAATGATTTATGTTTTTTTTTGGTAATTAACTGAGATTAAAGTATAAGATTATCTTAAATGTTGAAAAATATAAATAATTTGTAGCACGGCGACTCTTCTAGAACGTGAAGTGACAAGTCTCGACATAAGCATGTGACTGATGCGAATATCGAGCGTGTGATGAGGAATTATTGGACATGAGTTTGATGTGGTTGTTGAAAATATGATGCAGTTGAAACTATATATGTGAGAACTTGAGATGTAAGTGTATGTAAGAATGGACATGTTTCAACTGAATGTTTAAGTATTTAGAACAAATATGAAGTTCGTAAAAAGAATCAGACCATTTGATTATAAATCTTACAATGTGGAGTAATAATACTCGAATATCCACAAAACGGTAGGCTTTTTTTATCGGTATGTATTTGTTGTACACAGTTTGATTTTCCATTAAAACGATGTAAATTATAAATATTGTATTATATAATAGAATATAAAAAATGTTACTTATCAAATCATCTAATATTCGTGGTTAACGGTTAGTTTGCACGATCTTTTTAAAACACGTACAAGTTCATGTTTTCGTTAAAAACACGTCATTTAGAAAATACAGTTTAAATGAGTAAATATATTAAATATGAACTAATTTTGGTATTTTAATTTAAAGCTTTAATACATGATATCCAATATCTAAATTCAGTTACGTTTGAATTTTATGTAAATACAACCTTCGTAACCTAGTTGGATACACTATTTGGCAAGGCGACTGTTTTCCCGAGTGTTAAAGGACTGATTTCCATTGGAACCAAATTTATTTTAATAAGATTTTCGTTTTGGTTTTCACTTAAGACCTCTTTAATATATTTCTGGTTAATTGGAAGGGATTGCCGCGTAGAACAAACCCGCCAGGTTGTACTTGTGTACAACGAAACTATAATACAATACAATAATAAACAAATTGTTTCAGCTACTCAAGGAAGAAGAAAAAGCATTTTGACGAGTATATTTTATCTGTCAAGGGAATAAAATAAGTAAAGGGTCAATTTTTTATAGTTGTATTATTCTTATCAATAACATATGCTTTTTTATAAAGAATTGCTGTAGATATAAATTAATCCAACAATCGATCTCTTTGATACCATGGTTTAATATTATATGAATGAACAATATGATGGAAGTGTCTGTCATTCATCGTTTACGGACGGGCCACTACGTTGTACCTTTACATAATGAATATTGTGGAGAATCCTGGCTGTGAGTGTAGTTTGGATGATGAAACTATAGACCATATATTTTTCGATTGTCCTTTTCGAGACAAATTTGATTTATTAAAAGCCATATCTTTACCTCGTCCTATGAATATTGCATTTCTGCTTTCTTCAAGGAACTTTTCCATTTATAGATCGATTGTTAAATTTTTTAACCTTAATCAGTTGAAACTTTGAATTATCTAGAATTTACGGTTCTCAGTTTTTTTCATGTTGTCCCTGGTCCAAACGAAACAAAATAAGCATAAATTTAAAAAAAAAAATTTTAACTTTGAGAGAACTGTGGTGTTCAATAAACTAAAATGAATTCTTACCTTAAAAAGCGTCATATTTAAATATTTACTTTAAAAAAATAATTTTCCATCTATCTAATAAATACATCGTTCAGTTACATTTATATTTTATATTTAAAAAAATGAACGGAAAGAAAAAAACATCCCATCACTAGCGATATGTGTTGCTAGTATCAAAGAAATAGGTTGTTTGCATTATCATAGGGAAACCGATTAAAGTTTTCTCCGAGAAAACTAAACCCGTTTCCCAAATCCCCGGACGGCCGCCATTATTTCTCGCTACATAATTCTGCGCGGACGCGTCTCAGTTGTGAACGTTACAAAAAAACTTTTTATGGCAGTCTTTTAGTAATGGCAACAACAACTGGATATTGGTTCAATCGTACGGCATCTGAGCCAGAAAATTGATACTTCCTTTATTTATTTTAAAAACCTATTCTGAATGTCTTATTTTTGAGACAGATTTCCAAGGAAAGTGTCTTTAAACCTGGAAAAACTGTTTTTAAATCAAACAAGAAGCCCTAGATTTCAAGATTCTTCAACTATTTAAGTTTATCTGTATTTTTCTTTTATTTAGTTCATATGTTACAACTGATTTAAAAAATATAAAGATCTTTTTTAATCGTCAAAGTTTTGTCGACTTAACAAATACTTTCAGTCGACTGAATGTTAGAACATATTAAAGAGGTAGCGGGTTCGATTTTCCCGGTACCCTGATTTTTTTTAAAAGAGTTTCAATTCGTGTTAGCTGGAAAAGATTATTACATAGTTTATAAAGTTACCATGTTGTACTGTATACAATAAAAGTGTAATAAAACACAATATAAACTTTAATCTACGAATTTCAAGAGTAATATTTCCTTAGAAAATATTCTGAACAGTTGCATTAGATATAGTTATATTAGATGTATTTATAGAGAAAAAAAATGTCTACTTCCATAATAGATGGAATCTAGAAATGTAATAATAAGAATATATGAAGAGCGATCAAAAATAGTAAGACTGTATGAAGAGATATCAAAAATGTTACACACCGCCACTGGTATACAGTAAGAAGATATTCGAAGTCTTATTCTCTCGACAATTATAACAGAACTGAAGAGTTGTTTTTATTTATTTTACACTTAAATAAAGGCTTAATCCAATTACATCAAAATAAAACGCATAATAAAAAGCTCTTTACGGTACTAACCGCAAGAATCAGGCTGATTTCGTCTGTGTGTTAAGGGAAAAGATATTTCCCTTTTTATGATTCCCTCTAGATATTTGACCATTTTTGTCAAACAAACTGAATACTTTTTTTTGTAAATATTTCATTTTACGTAGATAATAAATAAAAACATAGATAAACTTTTTAACAGATGATAGTTTCAGAGTCTCTTGATTTTGATCTAAGGAAGTGTATTGAAATTTTTCGAAAGTTGAGACTTGAGAACCTCTGCAGTATGTACCTAGTATTTCTACCAATATATATCAAAATAAATCAAATAGATAGACGTTTAAAAACCATAACAACAGTAAAGATAACACTCGTACTTATTTGTTAATTGGCTCAGTTATCTCCGCAAAGTTTACTAAAAATCTTAACCGTCAGTTTATTTAGAGACATGGAATATAGTATATCAATAGCAGAATTCGTACAATAAATGTGCAAATGGTGATATACTTAATAGCTTAGTTGTGTAATATGGCACCGAAAACAATCATGACACAATTTTTTAGATAAATTTCATGCGGTATTAAAAAAATATAATATTACCTTTCCTGTGTAGAAAAAATAAAAAGATTAACATTTCTAATATTTATTTTAGATGTAAATTCGCTATCGATAACAACCATATTAAAGAAGTAATGCGATTTTGATTTTTGGGTATTGCTCGGTTCTGTCATCGTTACCTCCATTACGAAATCAAGAACTAAGTACATAAAAAGCTGTTATTATCTCAGGACCTCTAAAATAGATTGTAATGAAAAATAAATAAGTGACAAGAGATAACAAAGCAAGGACTTAGAAAATCATGTGTAAGGCCTATAATATATTATGGAACCAAGACTAGAGAGGATACAACGAAACCTACAATCGTACTACAATGAAACTCACAGATGAACAACCTAGGAACATTTCAGACAAATTGCTTAAACAGTAAGAAACTCGAACATCCGGGAATGTGTGAAGTTCAAGACATCGATAGGTAGGAAAGGTAGAGTAAAAGACGATTACATTTATACGAGTATATGGAAAGGATGGCAAATTCAAAAATACCAAATATGGTAATGCATGGGAAATGTCATATCTACCTTCTCCCCAGAAGAGCTCCGAAAAGTTAGTTGGGATACATCTCAGGGGAAAAGTGAAGCTGATACGGGAACAGGACAAAAAAATTGGGAAATCCATAACAATTCCCAATTCGAATGATATGAATACCTTATTCCCGGTACGAATTATATGAATACCTTATTCCCGGTACGAATTATATGAATACCTTATTCTCGGTACAAATTATATGAATACCTTACTCCCGGTACGAATGATATAAATACCTTATACCCGGTACGAATGATATGGATACCTTATTCCCGGTATTAATGATTTGGATACCTTTTTTCCGACACAAAAAACATGGATTGTTATATGTTAAATGTATTTTAAACTCGAATAATAAAATACACGAGTATACTCGCGTATATACCTAACATATAAACTTAGATTAAATTTATTTTTTAATTATTGTAGTTTGTTTTTATTTTCAATATTAATCATTTGTATATTGAATGACACGTGTAAAAATTGAAATTTTTATTATTTTTATATTTAAATTATGTTATTTTTCAATAATATTAAACATTAAGTCGTTTTCAGTGAAATTGTCAATTTTTGCTTTGCAAATTGTAAGAGAAATCGTACAATTTTAACATACTGACTGTAATCCGTAAATTTTAAAATGACGTTATTTTTGTCTTTTTGCTGCTACATGTTGTCGAATTGCTGCTTCTTTAAAGTCTTACTTGCTCGTTGTGATTGACGCGATCGTCTCTTCCTTTAAGCATCTGCTTAAAGGAAGAGACGATCGCGTAAAGAGATTTCGCAACTATACTATCATTTTGATTCTTAATTATAAGTATGTATTACTTTAAAATGTAACTTTGTCTTGCAGAAACATTAAAAAAATTATATTTTAATGTTATTTATTTTAAAAACTTAAAGTTAAATCCGTTTCCAGAATGAAACAGGAAATTTTTAACAAAGAAAAATTTTCCTGAATAGAAACTCAGAATAGAGTACACTCGTATATCTTATTGATAGAAAACTTGACATAAACTTTTAGCAGTAAAATAAATTAATTTACTGAGCAACATTATAAAGTGAATGAGATGTTATATTATAAATGTTAGAAGAACGAATTTCACGTCCTTCTAAAAATAAAACAAGAAATGTTATATGATTGTTAAATGAATTATTATTTTTTTTAAATTGTAAGGGCATAAATCAAATTAACTTAGGTGACATTTTAGCATTACATTATTTATCACTTGTCAATGTAGACGTAAGTCAACTTTTGTATGATAAATTGATTCAAACCATTTGAAAAAGCTTTGAGAATATGTAATGAGATTTGGTACCTGAAAAAATCAATGGAAACTCCCCAGCCAAATAATGATGGCGTCAGCAAAAATAAAACGTTTTTAAAATTATTTTCTAATTGAATTTTACTTTAAAAAAATTATAAGACAAAGTGGTAAATAAATACTCGTAGGCGTAAATTATAATTAGAAAAAAATTGTGGCTTAGGTATAGATTCAAAAAAGTATATTTCATTGTGTTACTTTACTTTGATATTTCAAACTAACATAAAAGTCTATTCTGCTATTTGGGTAGTATTTTCTTATTTGATAGAAGAGTTACGAGGGATATTGAATGAGGTGTAGCGATAGGAAACAAAGTCAATGTGGCACTAAAACATATATGATATACTCGATTCGGACAGTATCGAAACCTGTTACGATGATAGTACACAATAGTACCATCTTTGATATATGGGAGTGAAACGTGAAAAATGTGGAAAAATACTGAAAAAAGTCGAATAAATGTTGTGGAAATACATGCACTGAGAAGAACACAAAGGGTTACAATGTTTGGAAGAGTACGGATTGAAGTGATTATGGATGAATGTGAACTTGGAGCTGATGTGTTGGATAAGATGAAGAAGAAAACTTTGAGATGGTTTGGGCATTTAGAACGGATGAATGAAGAAAGACTCATTAACAAATATACATGGCAAATGTAGGCAGACATCCACTTAATAATAATTGATGATTTATTAAGTAAAATAGAGAAAAGCACTCTGTGATGGTTTGGGCATGTAGAATAAATGAATGAAGAAAGACTTATAAAACAGATATACAGTGTAAATGTGAGTGAAAAGAGTGGTAAAGGAAGACCAAGGAAAGTATGGTTGGATGAAGTGAATGATATTTGGAAAGAAGGAAATGTGAAAATTAAGAGAAATCTTAGAACCTGTGAGAATGTGTATGTATATGAAAGAGGCGAAAATGTGTGTTGAGAAAGGAAAGTCTAGCGTTCTGTGCTCTCTGCTTACCTCGACAGATATATGAATTGATGTTATGGTTCATATATATCTCAAGTGTTATCTATGAATATGATATTTTTTCAAGTTAGACTAAATTCATCAAATCATCCAGGGAAAAATAAATGGCAAATAAGGCAGTGGGAGACACCGCATCCCTTGGCTTAAGTGCTTGCGGGAATGGTTTGGGTTCTTATGAGTTGTTCCGAGCTGCAGTGAACAGGATAAGGATTGCCACGATAGCAGCCAATTTCCGATATAAAACGGCACCCCCAGAAAATGAAAACCAGTGTTTTTTTTTTGCGGTGGAGCGCAGTGGAGTGGCGCTCCACCACCATTTTTACGGATTACAAAAAGCTTGACAAGAAGTGAGCTCCGGCACCTTTTTTTTAAAGAAGCACTGACGAAAACTAAAACTAAACTAATCCGTGGAATAAAAACTCTTCATATAACATATATTATAGCGTTCAGTAAAAATACTCAAATTTTAGACACAAATTGCCGTTTTTTTGCAGCATCAGAAGCATCACATGGCCAACAGTTTACGATTATACCCATAATATATTTACTAAAGACAATTAAAGATGTAATCGATTAGGGAATATATAGATGTCAATGTGGCATCTATATATTCCCTAATCACGACACGACCTTCGTGGCCAAGTTGGTAAGACACATGTTTTCCAGCCCGGGTATTGTGGATTCGTTTCCCGTTGGAACCCAGATAAAAAAAAGTTTTTCAGTCTAATTTTCACTTAAAGCCTCTTTAACGTCTTTTTGGTTGGTTAGAAGAGATTGTCACATGGTAATGATCTCACTTAGTTGCACTGAATGCAAAGAAAGTGTATTACAAAACAAAACCTTTTTACACATCAAATACAATGAATATGCCACTAAGGTATGACCTGGAATAGAAATAGCGTTTATAGACCGATGCCGTGCCGCCCACCACCGGATGACCCACGGGCGATGTTTCAGTAAAGCCCGTCGGAAATTAAACGGCGTTTAGATGCTGTCTGCAGAGGATTATTCTTAGATATACTACTTAATGTAGAGGGGTTAAATTTAAATTATTGTAACTATCCATACAAGCACTAACTTGTTCAGGTCCGAAATTTATGGGCATTAGAGTAAATATTGAGATTCATCCTTAGAAAAGAAAGCAAGCGTAACTTTCATCCAGTGGGCTTCGGGCTCTTTTTCCGACGGTAGCTATAAATAAAAATAATAATAAGGGTCCAAACTACGTTCGTTTATAATATTATTGTTACATTTAGCGACGAACTGCGAGTTACTTGCACACTTTAGTGTTTCTCAACTCGAAAGCTTGAAAAAAATGGAGTCGAAGATACTACAATAATGGTTTTCGTCAGCTTTCCCACAAATGCGTTTTCTGTAGTTCAAGGATGTTAATGGAACATAGAATGCATCATTTGCAGCCTTAATGCGACATCGCATCGCAAGGCTTTGGTCCCATGAAACTAAATCCCAAAAATGAGACAAATAAAACTTTATCTACCCGAGTCTCATTATCAATATTTGAACATTAGCGTTATTAACGACGGCTTCTAAAACAAAAAGGAGAAAACTAAATATAACTAATTACTTTTTTTTTTCAAATATTACCAATTAGTTAACTTCTGATTTTAAGTTTCCTTTTACGAATTTTTTGTACTTATATATTACAAGTGTTATATTTTTTTTGTTACACTATCTTTGGCATATTATAAAATTATTACTTGTGTAAAATTGCAACATACTGCTGATATGAAATTATGATTATTTTTATCTTGGTGGACATTGTGAGTAGAATTTTTATCGTGGTGG
This sequence comes from Odontocerum albicorne, assembly GCA_949825065.1. Classification (NCBI taxonomy): domain Eukaryota; kingdom Metazoa; phylum Arthropoda; class Insecta; order Trichoptera; family Odontoceridae; genus Odontocerum; species Odontocerum albicorne. Next base: position 32,095,869 of record OX463853.1, on the reverse strand, counting down.
ATATTGTGAGTAGAATTAAGAAAAAAACTTTGAGGCCACCTCTACCAGACATATTTGTGTGAAATGAATAGTGAGCAAAGAAGGGGTAGACTGAGAAAGGAGTGGAAAGCGATAGCTGAAGAAAAAAATTAAAATATTTTTTATCTACAAAGGTTTCTTTATAGTTATTTTTCTTTGGTAACTTTTCTGCGGTTTTTACAAACATATACTCGTATAGATGCTGGATAGTACATAATCTAATGGCCGCAACCCCCACTTTCCTATTCTTATACTCAACTTATAAATGTTTATTTTGTAAGATTTTTAACCTGTTAATAATAGCGAGTTCTAATCCTGAGTTATAGCTTCCGTGAAGATAGGCTGCTTTCGAAACGGCCCTTTATAAATTGTCATTTTATTATTATGAAAAATTGAAGGCATGTATGACGAGATGTATAAATGTGGACGGAGCGACAACTGTATGCACGAACAGAAAGATGTAAAAATCTGTCATCATAAAAGAGACATTGTGTATGTATGTATCCATATATCTTTAGGTAACAATCTTTAATATGTCTCTAACGTCAATGTGCATATAGTGAAGTGTGTCACATACCTATATATGAATAAAAGTATGTTTAAACAAAATGAAAAATTGATTTTAATCAGTTAAGAATTATCCATCAATTTGATCCGAACATTTCCTTTAAGAAAAGCATCAATAATTCATTCGCTACACAACAACTGGACAACCCTCGACGATAGTTCATTCAATTTCTGTCATATTAAATGGAAATACGAGTGACAATATCCAGCAATTCGTATATTAATATCTAATCCCGATAATATTGTACTCTCTATTCTGTTGACAATTCCGCCCCGGGCAAACAGACCGGTAATATACTAATATTTCAACAGAGCTTTATACAGGTATTAAAGTTAATTTAGCCGGCCGGCCGATTAAGTCCCATCCCTATGCCATCCATGGCGGTGAATCGACGCGGTTGTCAAAAGGTAGACTAGTACAAACAATTCGTTTTAATCATTCTAAAAGGCTATTACTTATGTGGGAAAAGGTTTATGTTTCCAGGGTTGGAGCAGCTGATTTTTATATTTCATTTATTTTTTATTTTCGAATAAGCTATCAGAAAAGCGAAACTGGTTGCTCCTAATATAATCTTGGTTCCGAAAGTCGGTGGCCGAGTTCTAACGGTCAGCATTCATGTTAAGCATTCAGTCCTAGGTTAAGTCCTAGGTTCGATTCCCGACGAATTCACTCTTGTGCTGGTTTTACTCTTAGATATTTTTATATCTAAATTTATGTTTCTGTAACTTAAACACTGCTTATCTTAAATTCTTATAGCGCTATTAAGCAACGCAGAAATAGCGCTATGTAGTAAAAACGTCTTGGATCTTCGACATCCTAGCCATCGGAACTTTGGGTTTAATATGTCAAGGCTATATGTTTGCTGAAGTGCAACGTCTTCTTCACAACGTCTTCCTTCCACAAAATGGCGGGCAATCATGCTCGGTGACGAGGGATAGCCTATCGTATCGAAAACGAAACTGGGACGTGGAAATAAGACTAAGAAAGAAATTTGTGGAAAAACAATGTATGACAAAAAAAACTAATTAGAAAAGAGTACGGATCGAATGAAAATCCAATGCTTAAGATGAAGAAAATAATAATGAGAAGGGTCGGTCACGCAAAAAAATAAAAGATGAAAGATTTATAAAAATAATCTGAACAAGTAGTATAGATGATACGAGAAGTTTGAAAGACCTTAAAAAACGTAACATGACCCAATTAATCAAATCTCGAAAGAAGAAAGAGTGAAAATCCTTTACAATAGGAGAGTATGCATGACGAGGTGTATAGACGGGGCGAAAGCGAAATATATCTTCTAGGATATAATTAAGTGGAGATCTATTATCTTTGTCTACCCCAATGAATTTTGTATTTTCCACTTAATTGTTTAAAGCTTCAACCCTTCCTGTCCTGTGATGGGTAACTAGTACACATTGCTTCTAAAAACTTTAATATCTCGATAAATATAATAAATACTGGGTTCAGATTTTAGGTATTCCTCCGTAATACATTTATGCGTTGAATGAAAAAAATAATATTAATAATAATTAGCCCACATCAGAGATATTTTGTGAAAATCGGGAATAAATTCACCAATACAATCAAACGTGTGCCAGTGTGTGACGTAGGTATATTCATTCTAAAAAACCGCTATGGGTGAGGAAGCGACGCTATTCACGTCTCACTCTCACTCTACTTCGGTATATGAACGCAAGAAATAGAATCTCAGTTCGGTCGCTTCTTTCGCTCAGTAGGTCGGCGGCTTTCAGTAGAGGTGGTCGCTTTGTCCGTTTTGTGAACTTTGGCCAATGTTTGTTTTCATGTTTTTAGCAATTAAATTTCAATTATTATCACTTTTGACTTCAAATTTAATTCATTTAAGCGATTGGCTATGAATATTCTTATTTTTCCGATTTTAAATCGCTCATTTTTACATTACATTGAATACACAATACCGGAACGGGCGGATTTTTTTAGCACAGGAAGGGAAAGATTAAGTCGTCAATTTTTGTTTTTTTAATTTTATTTATTAAATTAACTTTCATGATAGCATTTTTGGCATTAACTGTGATGGCACAATTTATTTTATTGTGGTTACATTGCCTTAGAAAAATCTCATAGATGGTGCTTTTATAAAACATCTATAAAAATATATGTATTTATTATTTCGTTTGAATATTTCATATTTATACAACTTTAAATCGAAGAAGGGATGTTATTTATTGCATAATTAATAAATTCAGATAAAAAAATCATAACCTTACATTTTAAAAAATCCAATTTTTGGGAATCGAAATCGGTATGCTAGAAAACATATTGAACTTTCCAACCACAAAAATCACTTGCTTCAGTTTTTTTTATGTTTATTGAAATTTCTTTACTGAAAAAAAATGTAAATCTTTATTTCGTGTAATAAAGTAATTCTCTTTTAATTATCGAAAGATTAATTTGAAAATTGTGTAATCAATTCAGTGAAGTGGTTCAACCTTTGATGTTTAACTTTTTGAACAAGCTTAAGTATCGCCGATTAATTAAGGGCAACAAAATTAATTTAATCGATACAATAAAACCCTGTTAACAGCTCGCTGCGAGCAAAACACCTTTACAGGCGTTCAATTGCGTGATAGAAAATCAGCAAAATAATAATATAACTTGTCATTTGAAAATAATAATTGTCAACTTGTTAAATAGGTGTATTAATTTTTTTACATATTGTAATTAAATATAAGCTTAGTATTTTTTTTCATATATTTAATTAATATATATTTTCCTACCTGTTTAATAGTTTTTGTTTTTTTTTTAAGAATTGACATGTCTTACTTATACCCCTGAATACTACATGAAAAAATACCTGTGTTATTCGAGAGGTCTATCTCAGCGCGGGGTTCGAACTGGCGACCTTCGCACAAAAGTCCAGTGCCAGACTGCGCGGCCATATACCTCAAAAATATGTGCAAACAATGTTTCAAAACTACACTTATAATAATAATAAAATTACAATATATATATAGCTCCTTTTAAAGAGCACTGGTGCTCTAACTCAAGATTCGAAGTCATTATTATTGACAGATTAAAATATTATAAAACATACATAAGTTAAGTGTAAGATAGGAAGACGGTGGCTGCAGCCATTAGTTGAGATACATCTCCGCATCCGAGAAATCACAGAAAATATATCAAGGAAAGACGAACTACCAACTAACCTTTCTAAATGTTTCGATACGTCAAAATAACACATTCAGCTTTAAGTGAAGTGTAGTGTATGTGTGTAGTACATACATGCATACATACCATCAAGCCCTTTCTCTATCGGTAACGGCAGAGAGGACATAGCTCCAGACTTTCTTATCTCGACACACATTCTTCGACTCATATACATCCATGCACTTCACACAACTCCTATATTTTCTCTGACTTACTGCGTTTCCTTCTTCCAAAATATCATTCCCTTAGTCCAACAATATCTTATATTGGTCTTCCTCTACCACGCCTTCCATTCATATTTGGACTAAATATTTGTTTTGTTTGCCTTTCTTCATCCATTCGTTATATATGGCCAGGCGATTTCATAGTGCTCTTCTTCATCTTCCAGCAACAACCTTAAGTTAACATTCATCCATAAACTCTTCGTACCGTATTCTGTCATACATTGTTCAATATTTTTCTGCTACCGCGTATTGTTGTGGACTTTCATCTTAGCAGATTTTAAAACCGTCCGGTTCAAATATTTATGTTTTAGTGCCTCGTTGATTTTTTTTGTTATCGCTACATGTCGTTCAATATATTTCCTAACTTTACTATCATCTGAGAAAATACTACCCAAATAGTAGAACTCCTCAATTTGCTCCAATGTTTCATTGTTCACCTATATATCCCATTTCCTTTTCCTTTCACCCTTTTCTATCACTATGACTTTGGATTTCACAACATTTATTATCAGATCTCTTTACATCTCTCATACAATTTTCTTATCAAACTTTGTATTTCACCTTCATTCTCCGCTAACACTATCATGTCATCTGCATACAAAAATCTGCATACATTCCCATTCGACATTTGTATGCCACACATTAACCTCCGTAGTTCCTCCACAAATTAAGATAATTTGGGCATTAAGTGAGCGCTACTTATGAAAGACTTATAAGGCGAAAGATGTGTGTCACGACAGGAAGGTCTGGTGTTCTGTCCTCTCTGCTAACCCCGACGGCGTGATGGTATGTATGTAGCCGTTAAATTTTGGATAACCCAGGTAATTAAACAGTTTACGGTGTGCAAATACACCCCCTCCCAGTCCAATACGTGCCTCTCACTATAAATGGAGGTTTGAATACATTACCGACTAATTAAGTAAAACTTTTAAATTCGTTATTTAAATTCTTTCGATTTTTATCCTGTTAAGTTTTCAGGTCTGAACTCACAAAAACGTGATTTTTACAATTAAGACGAAAAAAAATAAAAAGCTCCCTGAAAACTTTTAGTTACCAAACAATTTAATGCCAAATGAATTTTAATGAAGGGAGGAATTCAGCTATTGGGAAATGACCTATCAGTAGTCATTGTGATTTAAAAATCAATATTTAGTTTTATAAATTTGTGATTCTTTTGTAAAACTAAATTTCGAAAATCATCGATTTTTTTTAATACCTCCGTGGCCTAGTTAGCAAGGCACCTGCCTTTCGGCCTTGTATTTCCAAAAATGTTTCCTATCTGGTTTTCACTGAAATTCTCTGTAATATTCTTAAAGTTGGTTGGAAGATGGCAATTAACCAGCCAGGTTGTACTATACACAATTAAGGTATCATACAGTGTAATATTCTGGCGTATTACACATTACATACAGTATACCATACAGTACAACCTGACAGGGTTATTTCTATGTAAAAAAAAATCCCAAACAACCAGAAAGGTGTTAAACAAATCTGAAGTGAAACACTGGATTTTACTCACCTTCTTTCTCGCCTTTCTTCTTGTATTCTTCTTAATGGGTTCAATTTGAATAACTTCTTTAACATTCAATATATATATAATTTTACTGTCAATATACTTTATTTTTCGAAAGTCTGTGCAATTTCTTTCGAAATCCATGTTATATCTATGGTAATAAGTAATCTTTGTATTTATTTTTGCAATATACACTTACGTAATTGATTTGGTAATCTATACAAATTAAGGGAATCGTTCTAATTTATTTACCAATCGACGTTATTTATTTGGTAGTCCATTTAATTCCTTTGGCAATCCATGTAATTTATTTGACAAACCATAATCTTTGTCAATCAGTGTAATTTTTTTAAATATTTATGGAATTTTTTTGGTAAACTGTGTTATTTCTTTGACAATCGCTGTAATTTATTCAATCACCTATGTGATTTCTTTGGTTATCTACGTAATTTATTAAGCAATCTGCGTAATTTGTTTAACAATTTTCGTATATTCCTTGTCAATCAATATAAGTTTTGTATGCTAGTTAAATTTTTGTGTTTAAAACTACCTATTGTATCGAATATAAAATATTATTGCCGAAATTGTATCTAAATAGGTACAACACTATTTCTAATTAAAGGAAAGGTTAATCTATCTCACAGAAGCATCTCGGTGAAAACCTGATATTTTTTAAACGTACTTCGATATATTGTGATTTAAATTAATATGAACATATTTTAATTGGTGTAATCTGACGTTTAGATGTAAATTAATTTCATCAAATGTTAATTTGTGTAGGCGTGTCATGTTATTTATTTTTTGTTTGTCAACATTTATAAATTCTCTTTGATCTTTTCAATATCATTTTCTCCCTTTCATTTTCCTCCGAAATGGTTAACCTACCGCCATTTCGTTATATATTAACATAATGTTATATATTAAGATTTTCAAATGAATTACTTTCAATGTTTGTATATGGTACATGTTAAGAAAAAAATGGTACATTTTTCTATTTCTTCCTTAAAATTTTTTCTTACGAGTATATAAAAAAAACAACATATATTCATAGGTACCATCACGCCGTCTCTCTATCGGGGTGGGCAGATAGAAGTACTATTTCGTCTCATCTACATCCATACACCTTCTCATACAACTCCTACCCTTCCTGTGACTTTTTACATTTCCTTCTCTCCGATTATCATTCACTTCATCGAACCATACTTTCCTTGGTACGAGTATACAGATCATACTATTTCAAACAAAATACTCGTATAATATTTTTTACCCGGGGATTACGGGAATTAAACCCGTAATCCCCGGGTTGAAAAACAGGCGTATAGTATTACTCTTTTGCAGTATAAAACACAACCTGGAGAGATTGTTGCCAGGTTGTTATATATTCTAACGAACTAGAAAGATACCAATGTGACATTTAGTGAAAACAAAACAAGAATCCTTTTTTAAAAATCTAGGTTCCAACGGAAATCCAACCCACAACCGCCGGACTTAGAGCCAATCATCTTCCCAACTAGGTCATTGAAGTTCTTGATTGAACTGACAATGTAAACATCAAGGATGGAAAAGAGAAAGCGTTAAATTCTATTATGTCTTAACAAAACAAATAAACTGACGAAAATTGACAATTTAATTTGTTATAAATTTCCCATTTCACCTTGTTAAATATTATTCACTTAAGGGGTAGTTATGAAAATAAGATAAGCCGTTTTACGATAGAGTTAAAAAAATACAGTAAAAACCTCAATAGGCGGCTCTCAAATAAAAGACGCGTTTTCCAATAAAATACACGGTTCAGTACTTCAGGTTTAATTTGTGTAGACGCCTATGAAATCCTGTCGTTAAACAGAATTTCAAGTTTGTTTAATCACAGCTTATTTGTCGTGAAACATAAATTATATTGAAGCTTTTCCGAGTAATGCTCTCCAACCTTAGAACCAATTACCTGTTTTCGCTCTTAAGATGTTTCAAAGAGGCTTTATGTTCAGCAGGGGTGCAGGAAGGGCAGCGGGGGAGCGAGAGAGATAGAGAGTGGAGCGGTGATTACGACTCACTAATGAGGCTCGGAAAGCTCCATACACGACGAAAGCTATTCATCTTAAGCCCTCAAAAGCCTTCGATACGAAGCGAGTTGAATGAAACATGTATCTACCACTGCTGTTTTGATGTATCAGATGTTTTCAAACTTTCCCAAGAACTAGATCAGTATTCATTTAAATACGCGTTTATTTTATTTTCATTCGCCTTAACCCATCCGTTTCGGCTCGACTGCTTGGATCTTCTTCCTCCATGTATTTCTTTATCTCGATAAGCACTCGAGAATAGTCCGAGTCTCATCGTTTCCTCCTACACTTTCGTATGTTGGATCTTCTTGGGAGTTCTCAATTTGTGAGTATCTAGCGTAGACCTTGCCTTACACATGCCCATATCAGCGTAGTCGTACGTAATACGTGTTTATTTTATTTTTATCTATTTATTTAAATATTAACGTAATATTACATAAAATGATCGACCTATGATATGTGTACATTAACCGAAATCACTAGACTCATTGGACCTGGGTTACAAAATAAGAAATAAATTGATCAGTATAGTGTGTTACGCCGACGACGCTGCAATATTAGCAGAAAACGAAGATGATCTTCAGAGAATGCTCTACAAATTCCACCTTGCTTCTAAGAAATACAATATGACGATTTCTGTCAATAAAACAAAGTGCTTAACAATATCAAAAGAGCTACTCAGATGCAAACTGATCATCGATAACGTACCCATCGAGCAAGTCATGCGATTCACTTACCTAGGTGTAGAGATCTCCAGCAACAGTGACTAATATAGTAAAGTACGAGCACAAACTAATAAAGCGACAGCTTTGGCTTACTGCCTGCGGGACACTATATGGAGAAACAGACACATGCTAACCGAAAGTAAGGTCAAGATATATGAGACATGCGTCCGCCCCATCATGACATATGGGATAGAAGTAAGAGCCGATACCAACAGGACAAAAAACCTTCTCAGAGTGGCAGAAATGAGAACTCTACGCTCCATCGCAGGCAGAACTCTTAGAGATCGGATCAGAAATGAGACGAAAAGGTCTGTCTGTGGTGTTGAAGACGTAGTGAGGTGGGGAAGAAGCAGAAAGTGCTTGTGGATGATCATGTTGACGGCATGGAGGATATAAGACTGGCAAGAATCGCTAAAACTGAAAATCCTAACAGCAGGAGATTATCAGGAAGGCCGCGGAAAAGGTGGAAGTACAGCTGGACGTCATCATCTCAGGTCATACGACCTAAACCAAGAGGAAGAAGGAAAAGAAGACTAGACTCATTGCTTGTTCTGAAACAGCTGGCTTACATTCGTAAAATTCACGCATAAACAATATAAAAAGTTAAAGTTGCCACCGGTCGTGAGATTTGAAAATTCTCAACAAAAAAAAAAATATTATATATTTTCAGTTCAATTCGGTCCCACACCCACCCACGCTGTATTAGGGGGAATAATGAGTCCCCATCCAGCGTGGGTTAACCCTAGATGATCGTAATCTTCTTCATTTTCTTTTCATGAGCGTGACGTCACGTGGTGACGAAAAAGGATCGATCGTTGCTGGGTCTTGTAGTCGAGAATCTCTTCGCCATGTCATGGCGAAAAGATCCTCGTCGATGACGACTTTTCGCACGGAAGTCCAGTGCGTTACCACCCAGCCAGCGGCGGCCGTTCTAGAGGAGTGCTGGTGCGCTGAACCGGAGAAATAATAGTATGTGTGATATACGAGTACTATTATTTTCAAATATATATTATACATTGACAGTTGATATTGAAACACCCAAAATCCGAGTGTATTTATAAATATTAAAATGATTGTCACCGCGTTACGGCCCAACAAATATAAAGCTAATAAATACACTTGGCACTCAAATTTTAAAATATCACTTCACAATTACAAGTATTTACACATTACACACGATCGGGCGCTATTGTAGCTGCTAGAGGTGAATTGTTATTCTAAATTTGATTTTCCAAATTGATTGTTATTAGATTTTTGACTATTTGAATGTTCCTGAAACTCAAATGAAACTGAAACTGTGTACAATAGTCCGTTATATTTATGGTCCGTTATATTTTTTTTTATTGCAACAGTCATATTGTTATTGTATAGTATTCAATAAATTATGGACTTTATTTTTTGGTTAATGTTCGTTTTCTCGAGTAATATTTCAAATAGATCAATATTTGTCTGCCTCAAAGTATAATGGGTGGCGTGATAGCTTTAGAAAGCTCTTGAAGACAACCATTTTTAGTAAGTTTATGATTAAATATGAGCACTACATAAACCATATACACTACACTTCATCTAAGTCGAATGTGATTTTACCACATATCGTTGTTATTATCACATTCGTCTTTCCTATTAAGTGTTTTGCGTTTTTTTTTTTTTTACAAAGAATGTTTTTTTTCTGAACACATGTTTATGTGGAAAAGTACATAATCTAATGACCGTAGACACTACCTTCATATCCTCAACTTGATTCGTTTATCTGTAACATTTTTACTACGTCCACAATAGTGGGTTCGAATTTCGAATTCCAGGATGCGATAGTCCTCAGCCATAATGTTGACCCATCGCCCCTTGGATTTCTTTACTCTTTTTAACCCTTCGCATCGCCGACTAGACTCCATTACAAAGTGGGTGCCCTACATGCCGTTAAGTTATCGTAGCCAAAGTGTTAAACACATTTTGTTGTTTTTTTATGAATAAATTGCCTCATAAAATCTAAATTAAATATTACTTACTTTGATGTCTTCAAATCAATACATTTTAAACAATATTGAACACACAAATGCTCTATAATAAAAATAAATCGAAAATTGCAACACTAACATAAACTTTGACGAAAACCGTTTTTGAAACATCAAAGAATTCTTTTTTCAGAAGGTTTTCATCATAACTGACGACCTCCGCGGTCAATTAAGTCAGACGCTTGACTTGCATCAGTAGACTTTGATTTCCGATAGATACGAAAAAAAAGTTTCAGTCTGGTAAAAAATATTGACTGGTATCAATAACCACTTGCGCTGGCCTTGTGTCCGTATTGTTGTCTCTTTAAGTGCAGTAATATGAGGAGCACGGGTTATAGACAATTTAATCTCCCGGTAACGCTCTTATAATAGGTTAGTCAAAAAGTTTTGAAAGCGACATCAATGGAGCAGTAGAAAAACCAACATTTCTACGCCATTTTAATATTTCATCTTTCATAAGAACCAACTCAAAATTTAATTTCGATCTGTTAATTCATTCTTTGTTTACAAGCCATTTGAAGTTGACGTGTCAGTGTATTTTTTAACAATGGAAAAATCCGAATATCGTGCAGTGATTAAATTCTTTGTTTTGGAAGATTTATCGGCTACTGAGATCCATGCAAAGATGATGAAATTATTAAAGGAGTCTTCGCCTTTATTTCCAACCGTTCACCGATGAGTTTTGGAGTTTAAGCGTGGCCGTACAAGCGTTGAAGACGATCCACGCTCAGGACGTCCAAAAAGTGCATCAACACCAGAAATCATAGCGAAAATACAGGATATGGTTTCGGAAGATCATCGATCGACTGTGGATGTGATAGCTGACACCATAGGCATCTCACATGGAACAACATGGCATATTTGGCTGAAATTTTGGGTTTCAAAAAACTGTGTGCACAATAGGTGCCACATTTGCTAACAATGCAACAAAACACGTTCGAATGCGACTTTCTGAGCAACATTTGGAGCAATTTCGAAATGATAAAAAGGATTTTCTGCGTCGATTCATCACTATGAATGAGACTTGGGTCTACCACCATGATCCTGAATCGAAACAAGAGGCTAAAGAGTGGTGTGAACCAGGCACTTTGGCTCCGAAGCGAGTTCGTGTCCAGAAATCGGCCAAGAAGGTGTTAGCGTCAGTTTTTTGGGATGCAAAAGGAATTTTATTGATAGATTATCCCCAAACTGGTAAGACAATCAGCTTTGATTATTATTGTGACCTTTTGGACCAGTTGGATGAAAAAAATTGTGAAAAAAGACCCGGTTTGCAGAAGAAAAAAATCATTTTTCATCAAGACAATGCACCTGCTCACACACCTCAAAAAATCATCGCGAAAATCAGTGAATTGGGGTACGAATTGTTGCAGCATCCACCCTATTCGCCAGATTTAGCTCCTTCTGACTTCTGGCTGTTCTCACACCTCAAAAAATTCCTTCGTGGAAAGCATTTTTCATCAAACGAAGAGGTTATAACCGTCGTAGAGGAGTATTTTGCAGGCCTTCCAGAAAGTCACTTCCGTGATGGGACAACAAAGTTGGAAGATCGTTGGACCAAGTGTATTGATCTTATGGGAGACTATACTGAGCAATAAAAGTGATTTCCCCCCAAAAAAAATGTATTTTCATTTCCGCTTTCAAAACTTTTTGACTAACCTAGTATATCTGCACAACCAATTCTTATATGTTGAGAAATACCATATGAATCAATGAATCATCATTTTTCGTGTATTTTAGAGTTCGAGGAAAATTGTCGGTCAATAATATACGAGTAGATAAGAAATACTTGAACGTGTATCTGTTAATGATGGACATTATTTTGCACTTCAGCAAGAACACATTCATAATAATTATGAATTATTATATTCTTAACTATTTGAGGTGCCTGTCTAAACCTTCCAAGATGGATATGTTGCATTGCACACAGTACAACCTGGCGGGCTCTCTTCCAACTAAACAGAAATATGTTCAGGAGGCCTTAAGTAAAAATGAGACTAATATTTTTTTTATAAAATATGTGTTCCATTGGGAATCGAACCCTTTACCAGTAGATAAGAAGACAGAATTATTACTAATTAGGTCACGGAGATCAATTTATAACGTTGGATAAAATTTGTATTTTCTAAGCACTTTTAAACTGATTCGATTGGGCAAAGAAAAATAAATTCTGGCAATATGAAGGTCTGGCGAATAAAACGAGAGCCGAATTAGAAACCCCCGGAAGTCGCATCATCCGACCACTGGCTTCTTCTTCGGGAAAGTGGAATTATAAAATGGGAAACGATATAATAAATAATTTGTTTATGATATTCAGTGATTACTTTTGCTCGCATTGTATGTATTGTTCCCGCGGCTTTGTGCTTCCTCCGCACAAAAGCATACCCCAACCGATAAGGATCAAATGACACATAAAACCATCCCCTAACGATTATTGAAAAAATGTAAAAGGCATTTAAGTAATATTGGCGGGTGTTACGCTTTTTTACTCTTTTATTATACTTCTGTCACGAGAAGGACACTTTTTAAATAATTAATAGTTAAATTGATTATATTTGCCTGTAAAACAGTCATCGGAAACATTTTCTTATTTATTTATTTAACACTTGTGAAACAATCTCCGTATGTTTAAAGAACAATATTTTGAAAAACAAGTATATGAACATCCAAAGCAAGGTGAGGATATACAAGACATGTGTCCGGCCTATAATGACATACAGCATAGAGTCCAGAGCTGACACTGTCAGAACCAAAAATCTCCTTCGAACCAGTGAAATGAAGATACTCGGGAGTATCGCTGGCAAAACCCTTCGTGGTAGAGTACGAAACACAGAAATCCGAAGGATCTGCGAAGTTGAAGATATTGTCAGATGGAGAAGACAGAGAAGAAGGTTCTGGAACGAACATGTATGCAGACTGGCAGAACCAAGAGTCGTAAGAATTGCCAGGGACAGTATCCCCTAAGCAAGCAGACCTCCAGGACGACCTCTCAAAATATGGAAAGACAGCTGGCAGTCGACGTCACAAAAGGGAAACGATGATTCAGAAATGGTCCTACAGGCCAACAGGCTTTAAATAAGAGGAAGAAGGAGAAACAATCTCTTTCAACCGACCAGGCAAAAATAATAAAAGGGAGTTACGTGGCTGCAAAAAATATTCAAATTATTTTTATTTCAACAAAATGCATAAATAATAACAATAAACGTGGGATATCATCAACCAATGTAAAAAGAAAAGGGTGTATTTTAACACATTAACGCGTGCATCGGGGGTAAGCAATCCACCTACACTATGATGATTTGTGCCACCACACTAAATCCAAAATTACAATTCCAAAATACTACAAACCAGCAGAAGTTACAATTAAGGTTTAGCTATATCGATATTTTTCTCAGAAATATTATAACATCCCTAAAATTTGTTTTAAACAATTCTTAATTACCAAATTGTAATAATTTACTTTCGAGTATAATGGAAAGTGTTTATCAACCGATTTGTGCAACCATGACCAATTTCCACAATCATTGTCCAGGAACTAAATTGAATTGGTCGAGTAACACCAATGAAATATACAATAAGAAAATTTGAATAGATATTCCAAAATAGAACAAAACGAATATGAGCGGACGTCGGACTGCCTCTTGTAGATCTTTTTCTCGGAGTATTTAAACAATCTGAAACCACCCCCACCCCTCTGTCTGCGTTAATAATCGGTGTTTACTTAATTTCCCCCACCATCACCGTAAACTCGATTAAATACCCATCAATAATAAATGAGAACTCCAGTTTCGCCCGTTGATTCGAACGGGTGCGGGGCGCCAGCCATTTCTATAACCCCTGTTTTTAAACTGCTCGATCTATTTTTCATACTCGACCATTATTTCAATTGTAATGCCTACGGCAAACAGATGTAATGGTAAATTACTATTTACATTTATGATTATCCCCTTTAAAACTTTTTGACTATCGTCGAAAAATAATGAAATGAGAGAAATTATGATATATTAAATAGATAACATTTGTTATCTTGATATTACGTTTAACTATAACGTTTTATGTATAAAAGATTGAGTGATAAAACCATTCCTATCGGATGCAGGGTTTACTTCTTACAGGATTGTGATCCAATACGATGGGACCAAATCGTAATAAATACAATAGTAAAGTTTCAAGTTAAGTAATTGAATACTTTAATATTTTTATTGCAGATATGTGATAAACAACTTATGTGATAAACAGATATGCGATAAACATCTTTTTTTGTACATTGGCATAACACATAAACTACTGAATAATTTCTTTGAAAATTACGAGTGTTTAAAAATTTACCCATATTTGAAATTGTTTAAAACATTTTGTAAGGTGAGAGTGCGTATAATTAATTGTTACATACACTTACATACCTTATAAGTACCGTTAGACTACAACAGGCCTACTTGTTTTTGAATCCATTGAGAATAAATTTAGAGTAAAACGCCGGTGGACGTTTTCGAGCACCCAGCAAAAGTTTATTTGAACGCTTCAGTTTTCAGCACTCAAGTTGTTAAATACACATTCAAAATATTAAAACGCTGTTTAACTTTTGAATCAAAACTTATAACATGTTTCAAAATATAAAATAGTTCAATTAACGGATAAATGCTTTTAGCATACTTAAAATATACTTGACTTAAAACAAATCAAGTGGAGTTTATAAAGCTTATTAAATCAAATTTAAACCAAGTACATATTAATTATTTCTATGTTATATACTCGTATGTATACGTGTGGGGTTGAAGGCTTTTGATCAATGTCCATATTCTAAAAATTAATATTAATAGTTAATTTCACTCACCGTTTCGTGTCTTCTTGGTGAGTTCCATGACTGTTTCGGCGACTCTGTTCTTGTTCTGAGATTAAGATCTTCTTCCTCCGTAGTTTCTATATCCACTGTTTCATCGTCACTCAGTTCCTCAGAGTCACGAATCCCGGGCCTCGTATCGACTAATCCACTCGCTTGCACGGGCCTGAACGCTGATTGGTGAAACAGTGGCTTCGAGTCTTGAATAGCAGCGGCATTCCTATGAAACGATATTAGAGGGGATTCCGTTGCTGTATGACCAAAGAACAATGGAGATCCTCGCTTCAACCAAGGAAGTGTATATGGAGAAAATGGGAACTGCGGATGCTGCTTAGCTGCTTGACTTTGATGCCAAACATAATCCATAACCAAACTTCTAGATAAAGGAAGAGATATTTCAGGGAACGGTGGGACTCGAGGAGTAGGAGCTGTAAGTACTGGAGATGGACTAGTAACTGGAAAACTGATTGCGGAAGGAACCGGTGTTGGACTTTCGTTGTTCGTTTTTGCCTGTTTGGGTGGCGTGACTCTTGTACCATTTTCAGAACTTCCAGAAGATGAAGCCATTAATCTTTTCCTTGTTCCGCCATTGAACATCGCTTTGACATCTTCCCACGCGTGCACGATTTCGTCTGGTGGGTTCCCACTGAGTTTCATATGTCTTCTCCAAGAGTTGAAGTTTGCAGCGTCAGGTTGGACGTATTTGTCTCCAGGTCCTGTTCTATGGGAATGGAAAATGAATTTGTTCGGAGAGAAAAATAATCCACAAAACGCACATTTGATACACTTGGCTCTTGATGAGTTGTAACGTGATGGTAAAAATGCTCCTCTGCAACCCCAAGCGCATTCATGGTGAACAGAGAAAGCAAAGTCGTCGGGTAGTCTTGGAGGTGCATTATCTCCCAAGAAAGACTTGCATAATCTTTCCGCTTCCCTTCTTGTGATCATCCCACATCTTCTAGAGGATACTGGCATGGCTCCCGCTCTTCTCAGGATCTCGAGTTGCACTGGCGTGCATTGGACACAGGTTATCCCAAGAGCCACCCTTCTGTTGTGTATTTCGTTGTAACTGAACTGCTTTAGCAGTGTATTGGAAATCTGGGCAAGGCACAGACGCTCCTGTGAGTCTATAACCAATGACACTATTGGTATCCCGTAAAGCAGAACCGTTCCAACCTGAAAACGAAAAACCCTTTTTAGAAATATCTTGAGATTTAAATTTTATTTGATGATAAATTTATATCACTCAAAACAAATACATTTGTCTGATTTCAAATTTGACTATGAAATGTAAAACATATTGATTTTTCCATTGTACATTTTCCATTGTACATTTCCATTTTCCACATTACAATGGAAAAAACTGTTTGAAAATTTAATCGGCACTCCGTCTTTTAACATTTTAAACCCCGACTCATATCAGATGACAGTACCCAGCTCACTTTTGAACAATATACAATTTTTCTTAAGGGTTTACTAAAAGCAATATGATTATGAATATTTTTTGGCAGGAAAAGAATTAAAAATCACACTCTGCAATTCCGTTAGGTCAAACAGTTTCAAAGAGGTTTGCGGATCCGTGGTTTACGTGTTTTTCAACAAATATGGTGAACGAGAAACATTATTTAGGTTACGTAAGGAAGCAGATGTTTTGTATTAAAAAATATTTGCCCTTTTGGTTCCACATTTTTAATGCAATGGTTAAACTTATAAAGATATAAAAAAGTCGATCTATACTTTACAGTAAGAAAAAAACCTCTAATTAGAACTTTAATTTTCTCCATAGAACTATTATTGACGCTGAGGAAAAAGAAAATATATATGTTAGCCGTTTTCGAGATGCGATATCGGTGCTGAATGTTTCGCATCTCATGCGAGACACGCCAATCCTATAAGATCTACAGATCAATATAAAAGGCTGTCAATGACATGCTGGAGAAGAAATCTGTCATATTTCGTACGTGTAGCTAGAGATGAAAACGCAAAGTGAATGGAAGTATTAAGAAGATGGCGAGTAAGAGTATGATCAGATCAAATAAATAACTTGTTCCTCGAATCATCCGCTTCGAGAGTTTCAACGTCTCTACAAATAATTGCGAAAATACGATGAAAAGTTTTGTAGTTATTTGAGAATGAAGCAGGAAACATTTGACTTATTGTTGGGCAAATTAAAAGAGATATTACAAAAGGAAGATACGCATTTCAGATATTCTATAACATCCGAGGAACTACTTGTAACATTAATGTAAGTGAAACAATTTTGAAAAGTATTTATTCTTAGTTTTTTATTATTATATACTCTTTTAATATTACAGGGATTTTATTTTATTTTAAATATATAAGATAAATATATTTTAAAGATTGGAGCATGTATAAAAATAAAATCACACATTTTTGTATAATTTGCTCGATGGGTTTCACAAAAACTCGCTTTTATATTACTCCTATTAAAACTTCCTCCATTTGGTAAAATCACTTGGTGACACAATAAAACTAACCAACAAGTCTGTTCGCTAGGAGACTCACTAGGTGACTAATAGTAACGTAGCGTGACGTGTCGTCATTGCGATAGTATGGGGTGCGTTGGTTCGCAAGGATATGTCACCTAGCTCGCAGCGCACCTCTAAGCACCAAGCGAGGCTCCTACCTGTGTGGCCGAGGCCTTAGTCATTACCATCACAACCAAAAATAATAGATATATGAATTTAACAGTCTTTAGTTATATTAAAGTTTCCTACCTGATTTGGTTTAGATTGGAAATGTTGATTAGCAGATAAATGCGAATTTTTCTGTTCACGAGACTTCACACCATGTGATGAAACAACTGAAGCTTCCATTTTTCTGAAACAAAAAAAAAAATACCTTATATTGTTGATATTAAAAGGTCTGTTTGTTTGCAACGCCGATGTTAAACATGAAATACAGATACATATGATTTGTCATTGTATACGATGTTGAGGCATAAAGACTCGCAAGAAATATAATTAAAAATCATTCATACATAACATCAAGTCATTTATCTGTCGGAGTAGGCAGATAACACAATTTTTGTCATTTATCTGTCGGAGTAGGCAGATAACACAATTTTTGTCATTTATCTGTCGGAGTAGGCAGATAACACAATTTTTGTCATTTATCTGTCGGAGTAGGCAGATAACACAATTTTTGTCATTTATCTGTCGGATTAGGCAGATAACACAATTTTTGTCATTTATCTGTCGAAGTAGGCAGATAACACAATTTTTGTCATTTATCTGTCGGAGTAGGCAGATAACACAATTTTTGTCATTTATCTGTCGGAGTAGGCAGATAACACAATTTTTGTCATTTATCTGTCACAGAAGGCAGAGAACACATTTTTTCCAATCTCGACGACAAACATCCTTCGTATCTTCTACATCCATACAACTTATGTTATACGATTACCGTATTAGCCCGACTGTAAGGCAAGGTTTTTATTTAAAAAGGCGGCACGTAAATAGGGGGGTCGCCTTATATTCGAGTTTTATTTTTCATAATATTATAATGGTGAGGGAAATGTTTTTTTTCTGCAAAAAGCAGATAAAAAAGGGTCGCTTTATAATCAGGGTCGCCCTATAATCGGGCCAATACGGTACTCTGATTTTCTACGGTTTTTTTTCTTTAAAAATATTCTTCACTTGATCCAACCATGCTTTCCTTGGTATTCCTCTACCACGCCTTTCATTACCATTTGCACTGTATATTTGTTTTGTTTGTCTTTCTTTATTCATTCGTTCTACATACCTAAACCATATCAAAGTCCTCTTCTTAATCTTACTCCACAGATCAGCCTTAATCTCACATTCCTCCCTAATCATTTCGGAAATATGGTTTTTAAAAACAATACTGACCAGTGGCGGCCGGTCCCGAGGTGCGTTGGCGCTCTGAGCACCAACGCACCGAATATGAAATATCGTTGTTTCACAGTTAACTATACTGTATGAATGTGAGTTTCCGTCCGGTGCGTATTGGAAATCGCTCCGGTAGTATTGGCAAACTTGGCCGGTCAATTTGAAAGGAATATTTTTTTTTATTTTTTTTATTTTTTTTTTAATTTTCACTTAAATAAAAATACTCGTGCTATTTGTCAGTATTCTCATACATATTTAATTTATACAAATATTTAACAGTTTTGGAAGTCATGTTTGCGAATATATAACATAATTTAATTATTGCGAATTATTTATTCGGTTCAGCGCATCAGCGCACCGACCGCCGCTGATACTGACCATAAACTGAATAATAGAAACAGACATGAAGATATTTACATGAAGAGGTCAACTGACATTACGACTTCAATAAAAAAAAAAATCAACATATTTCAACAATTTCTTATTCCTATATCTGAGTGTAACAGATAAGCGGAAAATAAAGCGTATTGATACATTTGACACATACATACCATCTCCCTGACGGGGTAGACCGAGATGACACCGCCCCAGACTTTCATATCTCAACACACACATCCTTCGCTTGCTCTACATTTGTATATCTGCTGATGCAACGATTTATCTGACTTTTCAAGTTTCCTTGCTTTTATCAGTCCTTAGTATTTCTCTGTCATTCATGCCACTCACATTTGCACTATATATCCGTTTTTCAGTCTTTCTTCATTCATTCGTTCTACATACCCAAACCATGGCAGGATGTTCTTTTTATACCTGAAAACTGCACCACATGTATGAGACCAGAGTAATAAACCAGAGGAAAATCAAGTTTATAAAAAAATCAAGAAACAATGTTTCTACAATAAAAAACAACAAAACCACTTGAATACATTTGAAGACGTTTTAAGGAATGAATCGTAAAATATATACAAAGAAAATCATAGTAGAATGCTTCGTAATGTATTAAGTTAAGTATAACGAACTCCTGAACCAATCCCAAGTTTAAGTAAACTGTTTTCGAGTAACCGGATTCCTTCTATTATTAACACCGTCTTCCACTGCTTTCTCGAGTCGAGTTACCGGATAACGCAGACTCTAAATCTTGAAGGTATTTGTTTCACGTTAACTTTAATACATCTTAGATTTTTAATGTTTTTTTTAAATTTATTTTTCACATTTTTTTATCGTATCTACGTTTAAAAAAAAGGGTTCCAGCCTAGGTTTAATTTAAGACTTGTTTAACATCTTTCTGGTTAGTTGGAAAAGATTAACACATAGCAATAATCTGCGAGGTTATAACGATAGTATAATTTACTATCGATGACAGCTTCCCCCTCGAAGGCTGCAGGCTTAGATCCCGTTTGTACCTAGATTTAAAAATGGTCTGATTTCCTTGGTATTCCTCTCATACGCCTTCCACTCACATCTGCACTGTATATCTGTGTTATTAGTATTTCTTCATCCATTCGTTCTACGTGCCCAAACCATCTCAACGTACTCTTATTTATTTTATATAACACAATCGCCTAAAGTTCATGTTAATGTGGGCTATCATTTTAGCTAAAAACAATAACACAAGTGCACAAAAATCAAAGCTGCCTCTTAATTATTATTTGGGGCCTCGATTTGTGGGACTCACACAACACTTGGAGTTAGATTGCTATGATCCTGACGTTTCGAAACTTTGCAGTGTTTTATCTTCAGGGCTGGTTTGTAGTCTAAATATACACCTAAAACTATAAATAATATGTCTAAAGAACTATAGTAACAATAGTTTTTATTCTACAGTTCAGCATGAACTTAGAAAGTCTATTTAGCAAAAACGTAAGCTCTCAAAACATACTTTTATATCAAAGTAGAAAAACGCAATTAAACACACTTTTTATAAACATTCGTGACATCGAATGCTGCACACAACCATGTCCTGTTCTGAAGTAAATGGCTGATGAGATTGTCTTCAAATAAACTATATAAAATACGTATATATGATGAAACGAATCATTTGCCTCGATTCAAACGATCAATTTATGGGAAAAAATCAGAGAAACGTTTGAAAATATTAAAGAAATGTTTTATTTTTGTATTGTAAACACAGTTTTACTTACATGTAGGCGTATTCTATTTAAACAATATTCTGAAAATAAAGTGATCACTTCAATATCTTTCACCGAAAATAGTTATTCATCATAATAAATGTTATTACTTTTTGAGGAAAAATAATGTGAAGTGAACGTTATATTTAATTTACCGAGCAGAAAATGTTCAAGTATTTCGTTAAAATACGAAAAAAAACTTTCGTTATAACTTGGTCGCTTACAGGCAGCCTTCGACTTTCGCACAATTCGCTATTTCGCACATTTTTTTTTTAATTCAATTTTTTAAAGATTTTTGTCGATAATGCAGAAATTGTTCGCTTCCATGCAGTCGCTCCCACATTTTTGGAAGAATTATAATATATGGAACGCAATAAACAATATTGGACACTCATGGGTTGAAAAAAAAGAGTCAACAATAAAAGGTCCCTAGAAACAATTATGCCCCCAAATGAAGAGTGATTTTATAAACTCTGAAGAAACTCCGAAAACTATCACAGATGAAATAGTTAGCCTAATGAATGAACTAAACTTGGAAGTCAACAACGAAGATGTTAATGAGTTGATTGAATCTCACTCAGTACCTCTGTCAAATGAATACTTAATTGAGCAACAAGAGTTAAATTAAATTTACAATGAAAGAGGGAAGAAGAAGCTGATAAAATCGTCAAGACTTTGACAATAAAAAATATGAATGAAGACTTCATGTATCTTGACAAATTTGTGACTATCGTGGAAGAATGTTATCCCAATGGAGAACGTATATCTCAAGTAATTAGGGCGATTGAGAAAGACACAGCATGTTATAGAACTCTTTATCAAGGATATAAAGAAAACACCTGAAAGCACTTAAACACGCCTTGTTAACTTATTTATGTATGGTATATTGATAAATAAATATTTTTAATATATTATTTATAAATAAATATTATTATTGATAAATAAATATTTCAAAATATAATTTTTGATGTTTTTTTTACATCCATCTTCCTTCGAACATTCAACATTCGCACACATTTTCAGGAACCAATTATGTGCGAAAGTCGAGGGCCACCTGTATTTGGCAACATCCCTGGCCTCGTTTCTCAAACACCGTCTTTCGATCGAAAATGTATTGGGCTCATTTTTTTAGTATCCAAAATACAACATTAACAATTTTCATCGTTTTTTTTTTCTAAAAAGGCGAACAGTGGAGTTCTAGTAGATAACAACGCAAAAACAAACTTCGTTTTGTTTATATATATATATATATATATATATATATATATATATATATATATATATATATATATATATATATATATATATATATATATATATATATATATATATATATATATATATATATATATATATATATATATATATATATATATATATATATATATATATATATATATATATATATATATATATATATATATATATATATATATATATATATATATATATATATATATATATATATATATATTGTATATATATATATATATATATATATATATATATATATATATATATATATATATATATATATATATATATATATATATATATATATATATATATATATATATATATATATATACATATATATATATATATATATATATATATATAACTATCTTACTAGGCAAGGCCTATGACAAAGTGGTCTGATGCCTTAATCACAAATTTTATATACATTTCCTAAATACTAAAACATTGAGGAAAATTAAATGCGACAAACATGTGAAAGGAAAAGTAAAAGCGATATATTGATGAGAAATTAAAGATTAGAGCGTGTTGAAGAGTTCAACTATTTAGGTAAATTTTTCTCAGATGGTGGAAGAGTACGAGGGATATGAACGGCATGTGACGAAAGGAAACAAAGTCAATATTACTCTTAAGCATATACTTATATTATCAAATCGGATAATATCAAAATCTATTAAGAGATAGTTCGGAACAGTTTTTTAGCGCCAACTTTAATGTATGGGAGTGATACTTGAACGTGGAAATAGATTGAAAAGAGCGGAATCAATAGTGTAGAATGCGACAACTGAGAAGAATACATGTATAACAAAATACTTTTTGTAGGTTAATCAGTTGAATCTTTAAATTGTCTAAAATTGTTATATTTTTAAATTCATTTTATTATACAATTTTAACTCGTATTTTTTAATTACAAAGTAACATAGATTTGGTGGCACAAATCATCCTATTGTGGGTGGATTGCCTATAAAAAGTGTTCTTGGTAAGAACGTCTTTGAAACGTCAATCACCTTTCAAGTCAATCGAATACCGCAATAAATCCAAAAACTTTTTGAAAAATCTTATTGTGTTTTTAAATTTAAAAATAACTTAGAAATTCCATTTCAATAAAAATATTAGTAAGTGTTCAATTATTAATGAAAATAAAAAATATCAAATCCGGTTAAATTTCCTCGAATTTCGAAGTCCCACTTAAACAAACTAATTAATTAAAGTTAATTTAAATATTTCATACTTAAATTTAATGTAGTGCTTTCACTTGTAAACATGTATCTGTGAGGGGGTAAGGGTTGAAGGGGCTGTATTTGTTTTTAGTGAAACTTCGGATAATTATTGAAAAAGTCGATCACTTGAAATTACTTACGTTTACTTCCGACGAGAAAATTAATTAATTGACTCGAAGCCGGACTTTAAATCAACGGTTCTCAAAAGTTCAAATTTAATAAGTCAATATTTTTTTTAATATATTTTGTGGTTCAAAGAGGTTAAAATAACCATTGCTGGGTAGTTCTAATTATTTTATTTATATATATTTGGTATATATACGCCCATAGGTACGAAAAAATATTAACATTTTGAACAAATAAGTATAAAAATAATTATAATATTGTATCTACAGGCACAATCCATAAAAAAGCTTTTTTTTATATCTACAATTCATATATCAATTATATTACATGTGTAAAATACTAAGCCTTGGAAAATGTATTGTTGATTTCGTTTTTATTTCCATTTATTCTATGCAATCCCATGTAAACAGCGTAATACAATCCCATGTAAGCAGCGTAATACAATCCCATGTAAACAACGTCATGCAATCCCATGTAAACAGCGTAATACTATACAATCCCATGTAAACAGCGTAATACAATCCCGTGTAAGCAGCGAGACGTTTCCAAAATTAACTTTAAAAAGGTAAAATGTGGAATGCATCCGTTTTGTATTTACACATTTAAATATGAAGATAATTATAAAAAAAATTATGTATAATTATATTATAAATATTATCATTGAACAATCCTTTTATGAATTATGATGTTTATCATAAGTTTTGTTAACTTTGTTTAACTCCATATTTGAAGGTTAAATGATAAATTAATTACATGGTTATTCTACTATATAACATATAACACATATTTTAATTTAAATCTCGAGATTTTCTTTAGGCGAAATATTACGAGAGCAGTGCTTAGGTCTAACTGGTGTTATGATTCACCGGAAGGGTGTGTGATTGGCCCAAAGGATTTTTTACTAGTCTTATTATTTTGCCATTTTTTTATTACTTTAAGGTTCTGAATACGGTGGATCACAGGTAAAAGAACGACCCCAAAAATAATAAAAAAGATGAGGTTAAAACCAATTTTCTACCATATTTTATGTGTGGGAATGAAACGTGGACGTGGAAAAAACTGAAAAGAACCTAATAAATGCTGTAGAAATGCGTGCACTTAGTGGAATGACTTACATGGAATGACAATGTATGATAGAATACGGAAAGAAGTTATTAGGGATGAATGTAAAGTTAAGGCTGATGTGTTGAGGAAGATCACTTTGAGATGGTTTGGGCACGTAAAACGAATAAATGAAAAAAGAATAACAAAAAAAATGTACAATGCAAATGTGAGCATAAGACGTGGTAAAGGAAGACCAAGAAAAGTATGGTTGGATCGAGTGAATGATATTTTTGGAAAGAAGGAAAAGTAAGAAGGAAGAGTAATCGAAGGGGATGTATGATAACGTGTATAGATGTGAAAGAGGCGAAATATTCGCATCCATATAGGAAATTCTAAGGCTTTGACCTCTCTACATTCTCCATTAAAGAAACGGCATGATGATGTATGAAAACCAATGAAAAACAATTTTATCCAGAAGTGGAAGAATAGAGACAGGCTGATAAGATAAGACCTAAAAAGAAAATTAACAAACGGGTGGTTGTCTCATGCTTGAGGAAGTGTTGCATTAACTAACACAGGTAATGGGCGGATTGTTCAGGCAACAGACAAGGGCGGCTTTAATTATGCCAGGCGGGAAACGACCGAGGCGGCAGTTAGGAGACTGGGTGAGGGCGGGGGTTGAACAATGCCCGTAAGAGGGGATAGGACAACAGGACTGGGGGGGTCCCTTGGGCGTAAACAAACGTGGGGGTGGAAGAGGCTTGTAATTCAATTTGACACTACGCAGCTTAGCAGTAGCATGGGTGAAGTATTAATTGAATTTGTTTTACGGCCACTGGTTTTTTACTTAACTTTGTTTATTTTTTCAGCGTTATGTCTCAAATTGTTTTCACGGTTTGTGATCAAGCCCATTAATGATAATGATGATATCACAGTAACAAAAGTATCATTTTTGTGTTTTTTTTTAAATTGAAACAAGTCGAACGACTTACGAGTAACGAGTACGAGTAAATGAAAAAAGTTTATTTTATTTAATAAAATAATCTATAATGCTACACCTAACATATATACACATTTATATTTTAAGAACTAATCTGATTTATATATTATATCTAAGAACGGCGACCTCCGTGGCCTAGTTGGTAAGACGCCTGTCCCCCAACTCAGCCCAGATTGTTTTTCAAAGAATTCCAGTCAAGTGTTCACTTGAACATATTTCTGATTGATTGAAAGAGATTTCAACATAGCAATGTATGCTTAATTTTAATTTCCTACATGTATTTATTAATCTTAACATTTAATTTCTTAGAAATAGGTAACACCTAAGTCCCAACTTATAACTAGATAACAATTTTATTAATCTTAATATTTAATTTCTTAGAAATAGGTAACACCTAAATCCCAACTTATAGCTAGATAACAATTGTTACAATTAGTGACCCGTGTTGCTCACACTACAAATGTATTGTGTTTTTAGAATTTATATATTTATTTTAATGTTGACATAATTTTAGTATAGAAACATTAAAACAAGTTGAGTGTAGACAGGAAAGTGGTAGCTTCGGTCATTAGATTAGGAGCTTCCTCACATCTGGATGTGTTTAGAAAAAAACATATTTCGTAACAAACCTGCAGAAACTTATCATGGGAAGACGAACTACAAAGACACCTTTTTAGATCTTCCGATATCTGATGTTCAGATTTAAATGGAGTGTTGTATGTGTGTGCAGTGTTCATATAAAATCATAAATTTTGATAAGACTTCCCAAAAATGGGTGCCTTCAAGTGTTTCCCAAAGCTGCATACTACACCCATATATTTTCAAGACAGCCAAAGACAGATCAAATTGAAATATTTCTCAAGGAAACGAACACTAACCAAAAAAGTTCATCAATTTATTTATATTATAATAATACAATAATAATATGACTGTTGCAATAGCAAAATAAACACATTAAAAATGACTAAATACTCGTATATACTATAATCGACTAAATTCAATAAAAAAATATACTATAAATCTAATGGAATAACCGTGGTCTAGTTGGTAAGACGCCTGTTTCCCAGCCCGGAGGATGCGGGTTCGATTCCCGATGGAACTCAGCTTTTTTCAAAAAGGGTTCCAGTGTAGTTTTCACTTAAGGCCTATTTAACATCTTTTTGGTGGGTTGGAATATATTGCCACGTGGCAATAAAGCCCATCAGGTTGTACTATATACAACGAAAGTGATTTAATACAATACAATTACCAAATAGCCAAAAATCTGCTCAAAATTTATTTTAAATTTCAAAGAATAAATCACGTCTGGCAGCTACAATAGCACCCCAGCGAATTCCAAAATCTGGAGGATTTATTATTACTTTAAAGTAATTTCTTTCAATCAACCAGCTTTGGTTTCATAATTATTAACGTGTCTTTAATAATTGTATGCAGACATTAATTGAGAAAAACTAGTGTGAATCAAAAGATAAATCTCAAGGAAATAAGGGATTAGATATAATTATATCGGAGTTAAGGAAGAGAAATATTTGAAAAAAAATAAAACTTCTAGTTTATTCTCAAATACCAATAAGAATGCAGCACATCGGAATGAGTCGAGCAGAGTGAATGATGTGTGATGCGTTGGTATACAAAGGATTCTGCCGTCACCAGATAGAAGGAACAGTCTAAAAAGGAATCAAATCTGGTTTTCAGTTAAGGCCTTTTAACATTTTACTTGTTACTAATGTGGCGTGCAATAGTGAGTCGATGAAGGCGGTGACTAGGTGATCTGAATGCTTTGTGCATACATTTTTTTCAAACTCTGTTTTCAGAAGATCGCACAAATAAATTGAATATTCAATAGTGCTCATGAAGAAAGGCGAAAAGTTGGTGGAGGAAGAAAGGCTAAGATTGAGATTGTCATTGAATGTTGGTTGTAGGAGATTTCCACATGGCAATTAACCAGTCAGTTAGTACTGAACGTAACTAAAGTGTAATACAATACAACTGATGCCAATAACAAAGTGAAAAGTAGACTTAAATTTCATTTTGTTGAACTCCGTTGCCTAATTTGTAAGATGGTTGACATACATCTAAGGATTTCGGGTTCAATTCCCGATGGTACTAAAAAAATAAAAAAATGTGGAAAAAGAGTTCGTTTGATAATACTCAAACGTGCTGAGTATGTTTGAAGGCCTTGTTGCCTTTTCACGTGCGATAGTTTTGCCAGCCCGTGCAATGACTAACCTCGATTTTTGCGTATTCGCGTATACTTTTGATTATTGTGTATAAAGACAATATTGTCTGTCGGCTATTCTCTTAAATATGCCTTGATACTTTTTCGGAAATATTAAAGAGTGTATTCGTTGAAGGGTACCATGAGATAAAAAAATAATTTCACAAGTGATGTGTCAGTTATTTAAATAAACACTCAATCAACAGTCCCCCTAAATTTAATAACTTGTGAACTGCTTTCTAAAAAAATTAAACTAAAGTGTCTTTGAGATGATATTTCATGGCTATAAAAGTATTGTAAATTAATTGTTACTCTATAATAATTGTTAGAAAAATGTTTATTTCCATTGAAAATATTTAAAGTCGATAGAATACTCCTTCATGGGCTAATGGTTAGATGTATTTCTCCCAATCAGGAGGTTGCAAGTTCAATTCCAATCTCATTTTCACTTAATGTATTTTTAACATCTTTCTGGCTGGTAAGAAGAGGTTGCCAGATGTCAGTAACCCCATGAGGTTTTACTGTATATAACGAAAGTTTTATATTATACAACATGCGAAGATTAGTTTCAACCGATAGCAGAGGTTTTCCATTGGGCGCACGGCGCGGCACGCGGTCGGTCTGCGGCCCATCTCTACAAATGCAATTAATTAGATCTGCCACAGAAACGAGCACATTTAATTATTTTATGTTACGATACAAATTAAATTTTAACCTTTTGTCCCATTCGAATATGGCCACATTCGTTACCGTACAGAATAGTTTAATATAAAACATATTAGATAACTATTTGTGATTACGCCATTAATTAGGAAAAATGTCGCAAGTTTCTTCAAATATTTTTTGAATTTTAATTTTATTTATACATGACAAGAACTTCTATAAATACACAATTCGCGAAAAAATAACAGGTTATTTAATTTAATGGATAAAATAATAGAAGAGGTGACTTCTCTGGGCCTTGGTTACAAAATGGGAAATAAATTAATCAATATAGTGTATTATGCTGACGACGCTGCAATATTAGCAGAAAACGAAGATGATCTTCAGAGAATGCTCTACAAATTTCACCTTGCTTCTAAGAAGTACAATATGACGATTTCTGTCAATAAAACAAAGTGCTTAACAATATCAAAATAGCCACTCAGATGCAAACTGATCATCGATAACGTACCTATTGAGCAAGTCATGCGATTCACTTACCTAGGTGTAGAGATCTCCAGCAACAGTGACCTATATAGTGAAGTACGAGCACAAACTAATAAAACGACAGCTTTGACTGGCTGCCTGCGGGACACTATATAGAGAAACAAACACATGCTAAACGAAAGTAAGGTCAGGATATATAAGATATGCGTCCGCCCCATCATGACATATGGGATAGAAGTGAGAGCCGATACCAATAGGACAAAAACCTTCTCAAAGTGGCGGAAATGAGAACCATACGCTCCATCGCAGGCAAAACTCTTAGAGATCGGATCAGAAATGAGACGATAAAGTCTGTCTGTGGTGTTGAAGACATAGTGAGGTGGAGAAGAAGCAGAAGGCGCTTCTGGAGGGATCATGTAGACCGCATGGAGGATACAAGACTCGCGAAAATTGCCAAGACTGAAAACCCTAGCAGCAGGAGATTACCAGGAAGGCCGCCGAAAAGATGGAAGGACAGCTGGACGTCATCATCCCAGGACACCCCACCGTCATAAACAGATCATACGACCTAGACCAAGAGGAAGACGAAGAAGAATTTTAATGGATCTGAGTTTGTTGCTTTTTATTTGTCGTATCTCCAGTGAACTAAGCTTTTGCCTGTCTCACCGAGGACATAACTTGTTTTATTAATTTCATATATTATGTAATTAAATAAAATATATTTATTTATTTAACACTTCATGCAACCAGACAAAGTAAATAAAGGTTGTTCATAAGGTAACAAAAATATTTAAATATTTATTTACTTGTATAAAATTCATGAACAATATATGTTACACAATAAAAAAATGAGATTTTATCAATCAAAGGGAAAAAAGATAGTGGAGAGGAAAGTAAAATCAGGAATGAAACATATTACATTCGTGACTTGATACTACGAATTTTTTAGTAGCTTTTTAAAACTTGTCATGATTTTAACATTAGTTGATGACTGATTCCAGAGTCTAGCTGCATGGACAGTCAAGGATGACGCCAATAAGGAGAGCTGTGAACTGGGAAAGCCAATAAACAATATCTGCATAAGCGTAGCGCAAATCCATGATCGGAAAGAAGCTAAATATTTTCGTCTAGATAAGAGAAAGTTTCGAGACAATAAAGTTTCATTATAGACGAGTAACATTTTTTTTTAAATAATAGATAAGACCGAAGTCATAGGTATCCTTATGCCATCGAACACTAGGCGGAAAAAGTGCCTGTATCGTTCGAAGAGAGTAGCACAGCGTGGGGTTCGAACCGACGACCTTCCGCACGGAAGTCCAGAGCGTTACCACGTGACCTCTTATAATATTCACATATGTTGTGTATATTTCTCACATTTAACAACTTAATGTATTTCTGATATAAAGTAATACAATCGAACTTTTTCAGATTAAAAATAAATCTCCGACTAACATTTCGGAGGAGCTGTATTATTATTAATTAAATAAAAAAGCTTTCTTCGATCATCCGAGATGATATTACGAACCATCACGGAATAATATCACGGAAAAGGCAACCTTCATCCCCAGCTAGTTCCAACCAAATTATGAAGAATTTTAAATCGGCCGCTGGAGTCTGCTTGACGAGCATGGGTGATTGATATCAAATCTTGCGAGCATTGCCAATCACGTTGATCAATGTGAAATATCTCACAAAAATAGTGTTCCGATTTACTGACAACATAATTCATTTTATGGTACACTAACGCATAACACTAAATTCTAAACATCACCTTTGCAGTTTACTCGGCTCTGCTTTTGGACTATCTTCTTGGTTCAATAAAATATCCAACATACTTATCGATATTCAAAATTAAACTAAATAAGCATTAATTATTTATCTAAAAATATTCCTCTTCTTTAACCCCCCCACACTGTTCCCATCTTAATTCTTATTTAATTGAGATTTATCGTTATTTTAATTTTTGAAAGTTTTTCTCAAACATTGTTTACCATACATATTTATTTATTTTATTATTTTTAACACTCATTTCTAATACAGGGTCTTTCAATAAGGACGCTCGATTTTTTAATTTAAATAAAACAAGTTGTGTGTGAGATATCCACTCAATTCTTTTTATTTGAAAGAATATTTTATGGTATTAAGTATGAAATATAATGTCGTTCAAATGTCTGCCGCGGCTTTGCTTGGTGGCACGTATTCATGAGGTTCAATTTTCGATGACTTTGTCGCATAAATCTGGCTTAATTTGCTGGATGACGTTCGTTATGTTGACTTTGAGCGCATCAATTTTTTGCAGTTTATACGCATAGACCTGCAATTTAAGATAGCCCCAAAGGAAGAAGTCTAAAGGCGTTAAATCGCACGATCTCGGTGGCCAGTTCACGTCGCCGCCGCGTGAGATAACCATGCCCTCAAATCGCTCGTGCAGAATGTCCATCGTGGCAAGCGCTGTGTGGCACGTAGCGCCGTCCTGTTGGAACTACATATCGTCGGTATCCATATCATCCAGTTTAGGCCACAAGAAGTTGCTTATCATCAATCTGTAGCGCTCGCCGTTGACGGTTATGGCAATGCCAGTTTCGTTTTGGAAGAAGTACGGACCGATGATTCCGACAGACCAAAATCCGCACCAAACAGGGACTTTCTCGGGACGCATTTGGTGCTGGTGTATCTCGTGTGGATTGGTATTGTCCCAAATCTGACAATTTTGCTTGTTCACACATCTATTCATCCAAAAATGGGCCTCGTCGCTAAAGATGATTTTTTTTTGTGAAATTTGGGTCAACTTCCAGCTGCTCCAGAGCCCAATCAACGAACACACGGCGTTGTCTATAGTCGTTTACCTTAAGTTTTTGGGTCAGTCAGATTTTATACGGGTGCAGACCCAAGTCCCGACGCAAAATTCGCCAAGTTGAAGTCGCAGAAAGGCCAAGTTCTTGTGAACGACGAGAAATTGACTGCCTCGGGTTTCCCGTACACTCTCACGCACAACAGCGATGTTTTCAGCAGACCTTGCGTTTCGGTGACGTACGGGTGTTGACTGATTTACGCACGTTGTTCAACGCTATAACCTTTCATGGTGATTTTCTATACACTACTGAACAATTCACAAAAAAATTGACAGATGTTGCTTTAACAACATGGCCGCTATATAACCTAACAAATTTTGAGCGTCCCTATTGAAAGACTCTGTACAATCTGGTGGGGCCATTGCCAATTAAAGGCGATCTATTCCAACCAACCAGACAAAAGTAAATGAAGCAAGTCACAAGGTTGCATAAATCATTCAAATGACTATACATACCCACAAAATTCATAAACACATACATGATCATATGCCCACGAACCCCACAAAGACGGACAATCACCCGAACATTCTTTTTCATATAAAGTGAGATATCAATCAAAATAAAAGGAAGGGATGGTGGAGAGGAAAGGAAAAAAAATCAGGAATGAAACACGTTATTTTACTGACTAGAAATTAAGAGTTTTTTCAGTCGCTTCTTAAAGCATGCCAAGGACGGAGCGAGTCTTATATTGGTTTGTAACTGATTCCAAAGTCTCACTGCATGGACAGTAAAGGACGACGTAAAAAAAAAGAAGCGATGAACTGGAAAGGTCAATAAACAATCTCTGTTTGAGCGTAGCGCTAATCCATTATTGGAAAGACGCTCAAAATTTTCGGCGAGATAAGAGGGGATGGCGGGACAGTTAAGAATATTATACAATAAGAGAGAGTATGTTAATTTGGCGTCTATTTCTAACATTCAACCAGTTCAATTGTCATTAGTGAGATACGGGCAAAAGCCTAGTTTACTGGAGACACGACAAATGAAAGGCAACAAACCCATATCCATTAAAATAGTGTGTTCAAATTAAATTACGTGTTGTTTTTTCACAAATTATGTATATTCATGTCATGTGTAAAATAAATAAAAATAAAATGACTTCTGGTATGAAGTTATATGATCGAACTTTCGTAGGTTGAAATTGTATCTTAGACAAACATTTTGAAGACGCTGTAATTTGTCCAGCTGTTCCTCTGTAACATCCAAGTAACAGGCGTTCGCATAGTCCATACACACTACATTAAAGATGTACACTTCATTAAAGAAACGGCCATGAATACCAATAATAATCATAAAACAAAAACTGATTGATTGTATGAAATTGCTTTGAACCAATAAATCCGCCAGATATATTTACATGAAAATGTTATATAGAAAATGTACATTTTTTACCTGTATTTTTTGTACGAAATTACGGTAGCTCAATTATTGTTTTGAAAAAATTGTTATAATTTTACACCTACATACATTTTGTATCCCGTTTCTTGTCTCATTCAAATTTTTGTAATTCAAAGTGGAAAATATTAAAAAACCATCAAACCTTAACTCCAAACTGCACCTAAAACTTCCTTCTCATATTAAAGATCCTTCACTTAAGTAATTTAAAATTTTGACTATAATTAATTTCAGTCGAGAAAAAAATAAACAATCGGAGAATACGACAAGGCGAAGTTACTTCTAAAAAGGGACGTTTTTATTTTACTTAGGCATCGTTTGTACTTGCGACTCAATGTTTATATTATAATTAAGTCAAAAACAAACAGCGAATCCTGCCTCTGCGTTCTCTCGAGTAAGTTGAAAACAAATCAACTGTTCTGCGAAATTCACTTTTCACCCTCGTGCTGAAATAAAGCACACAGGGTGGTCAAGTCTAATATAATTTTAAAATTCATTTCTTAGACAATTGAAAGATACTTTAAAAGATCTCGCTATGAGGAGCATAAACATATTTATAATTATATAACCCTAGGTGAAATTATAGTAGTAGTGCATACTCTTTCACCAGCAAGAAAATATACCAAAGTAGCGTTTCTATTCAATCTAAAGGAATTGCATGAATTATATTATATATAGAAAGAACGATCATATAAATTCATACGAGAAGGCATTGAACTGGTTAAATGTTAGAAATAGACGCCAACTTCATATACTGTCTCTTATTGTATAATATCGTTAACTGTCCCGCCATCCCCTCTTATCTCGCAAATTTTCAGCGTCTTTCCAATCATGGATTAGCGCTACGCTCAAACAAAGATTGTTTATTGGCCTTTCCAGTTCACCGCTCCTATTTTTTACATCGTCCTTTACTGTCCATGCAGTGAGACTTGGAATTAGTTAAATATTATGTAAAATATCAATTTGTAAGTTATTTCAGAATTCTGAATTTGATTGTTTAAGTAAATCGAATTCGAGTTATAACATACTCGTATGTGACAGCCATTTACTTTGCGATTAATGTTCATTGCAAAATAATTTGAAAGAGGTTTAATATAATAATAAAAATATATTACAAATTTCGACATTTATTAATACATTAGGAAAATAAAATTATATATGCTATTGTACACCTCGAGTAAATTATCTTAAAATGAATTCGATAATCGTCAGAATATTTTTGAAAAAATAAACATTAGTTATATATTGATTTCAAAAATTTAAATAATAGATTAAATGTTCCTCTGGTTTAGAACCACTGGACTATGCACGGAAGTCGCGGCTCATTGGGCATATTGGCAGCACTATCTTACGCTTAGAGGCAATAATACTCGCGTACACACTTAGGTCGTGCAAGTTTTAGGTATTTAAGCAAAACACTTTTAAAACTAGAATATGAAATAAGGAATGATGTAATAAGGTAAATGAATAAGCAAGATAGTTATACGAGCATTCTCAGAATTGCCACACAATGCAATAGGCTATCCCTCATGATCGAGTATGATTATCAGTCATCTTGTGGATGTAAGACGCTTTTGCGGGTATTGGTGTATAGTGTGCAAGCTGTTGCACTTCATCAAACACACACACACTCTTGACTGATCACACCCAACGTTCCGATGGCAAGGAGATCAATGTTCCAATACGATTGGTGGGTTTGATCTACTGCACCTTTTCATTAGGGAGAGTTTTATGTAACGCTATTCTTGCGTTATTTTTTGTTATAGCGACATAAAAAGGTATGGTTTAAAGCATACGCATATAAGCTACAGAAAAATATAAATTCAGGTGTAAAACAGTGTAAAAGTAAAACTAGTCCGGTATTAAATTCGCCAGTAATCGAACCTGAGGCGTCCACTTCCTTAACGTGATTGCTTACCGTTAGACCACTGCCGCCAACAGAATTGTCATGGTAGTCTCTAAACCACTGTGAGGATGCTCGCGTGACAAAAGAAACCGGTAAATTGTCAAAAAGTGAGTGAAACGAAATCAATAGATTTTTATTCAGTAGTGTATATCATGAAGTTCCATCAAATACTGTCAGTTGACTTGTATAACGTTAAGCACTTCGAGATGGTTTCAACATTTGGACTAATAAATGACGAAATACAAGCAAAACTACTGTAGTGTAAAAATATTAAGGATGTGTGCACCAAATTATTGAATTGTTAAGAAGGAAATGTAAAGTCATAGAAATCGAAAGAGCTATATGAGAAGATGTATGGAAGTGGAGGAGACGAAATATGTGTGTCGCGATTGAAAAGTGTTGTATTCTGTCCTCTCTACTTCCTCCCCGACACGATATTGCGTGATGGTACGTAACATATGTATATGTAATTAAACTTATAAGTTTCAAAAAGAGTTTTCTAAAAGCTCAGCGAATTCTGATTCCATTTGCGGCGGCTCAGCTCTGTAAAGCAGGGATTTCGGCGGTAGCTGTAACAAAAACCAAATATTGATCAAAACTCAACGTGGAACAGGAAATAAGACTAGCTGTATCTATAATTTTATTTTATTTCAACGGTAAAATGACCTTTTGATATCAAGATTAAAAAAACAACACCTCATATTAATTAACATGTAAGCAGTGTAATACAATAAGAAAACATAGTATAAGTTGAACAACACAACAAAGCAAATCTATACAATTCAATCAATCAATCCCGCCAAAAACAAGTTGTTCGCATTACTCATGTAAGTAGTGTGTCATAAGAAAATCCATTCAATGTCCATAGTTATCGCTCAATCTGACATGTAAAAGTTGTACAAATAACTACTTGCAACCACTTCACTATGGAACAACACATTTTACCCAGTGAGCCTACAAAGAACGTGTAGCATGATTTAAATAATGTTGGAAAGTCAAACATTTTTCTTCTGTCTGATAAGGTTGTAAGCCTCATCACACAGATGTGAAATGGTTATTGGGATTTGCAGTTTAAAGTTTGATTTCAAGATTTGAGAAACTGTGTAGTTAGTTAATGGGATGTAATTGGTGAACTTTTTTAGAGCGCAGAGAAAAAATATGTATACATTAAAGGTGACGCCGAACAAATAAAATCAATGAGAAACGGATGAAAAACGTAAAATCTCTTACTAATAACGCGAGCTTGTACGAGTATGTACAAATTCATAAGTAGTAGTATGAACTAATCCGGCTGTCGACTATCAGGAGTCTTAAGTTACAACGCGTGCAAATGAGGGTTTCAAACTGTATTCAAAGTTTGATTATTCATGTGGATATTGCAAAGTTATAACCAATAGAAAAAAATTAAAAAATACTCTCATGTTTTTAATTTTTTGTGAAATGACCCTATTTTGTTCGCAGCTAGCTACTGTTAATATTAAATTTTCTTCCGCCCGTTGAACGATTCTACCTTAAATATTCAAATTAAACCAGTGTGAACGTAGCGACGGACGGGTCCTCCAATCAAAGAGCGCGTTTCACACCCCCCTACATTTCTGCTTTTGTTCGTTAATTTCATCTCTTTCCGTAGAGTATCCCCCCGCATGGGGGCGTCTCGCTCTGTAGCTGGAAGCAATTTCGCGACTCTCCGAAGCGATGACAAACGTCATTACGAGTTAATAAAAATCTCGTTTTGTAGGATTGTCTTCAAGGAGAATTATTCGCGAGGCATAGCCGTAGGGCTGCCAGTTGTAAAAATATTATTTTAAATGTTTAAATTAGTGTTGATTTATTGTCATTTTTCATTCACGAAATTCATAGTGTGTATTATATTTAAAAACAAATATATTAACTATTAGTTGTTGCTAATAGTTAATATATTTGTTTTTAAATCTAATTTTCACTTAAGATCTGTTTTATATCTTTCTGGTTACACCCGGTAACATATTTTTCGATAAAATGCCTTAATTTTATTTTAGCGAATTAATCATTCATATTATGATAAAAAATCAATTCAGGCTCAAATTTTCAAACTAATTTTTTTCTGGTTATTCCCCTAAAACCAATATTTTCTTGTTCAATACCGAAAAATAGTGTAAATTTTGAGAAAAAAATACAGTTCAACGAAGTCATAATCGTAATGTGGAGAATTGGCTTTCATTAAAAAAATATAATACATTTTAACAACTTCTATTATTTGGACTAATGACATTTCAATTTTTCTGGACAAATTACTATAATATGAAAATTTTTGAATACCAATCAGAAACCTTAAATAACATAAAACCTACATACCATCACGCCGTCTTCCTGCCAGGGTAGGCAGGAAGGAAAGAGGCACATCTTTCGCATCTTCTACATCCATACACCTTCTCATACAGCTCGTACAATTTCTCTGATTTTTTAAATTTTATTTTTTCAGAATATCGTTAAATTAATCCAACCATAGTTTCCTTGGTCTTCGTCTACCACGTTTTCCACCCACTTTTAACTACTTTCGTCTAGTTCTTCGAAACATTTCTTGCATCTCGAACGAACGAATAGCATAATGTCCTTTAGAATCTTAATTGTCAAAATAACACATTTAATTCGGATTAAAAAATAAGTCATACTGACATTATGTTTAACGACCCACGGCCACCTACTAGTTAAGCATTATGTCAACACAACAGACTATGGCAACACTACAAATATTTGACCGATTTTTGGAATGGCATGGTGCCTACCAGTGGGACAGGATAACGTTTTTATTAGAGCTTTGAAGATTCTTTTTTGTCATATTGAGTGATTGATATTGTTTTTGCAGAGGCATCATCTGTAAGCAGGAAGAGGATATCTGATGCGATGGGCAAGAATTTTTGAAGTTGGTATGGAGAGGCTGTTTTTCCCACCGAGAGGGCTTTCCGCCATTTTACAGAAAGAAGTAAACTCTTCACAGTGAAAGAAAAGTACGTAGGTACCTGATAATAAAGATCATATTATTTTCATGCCACAAATTGTTCTATTTTTTAAATTACAGGGTGCCTATCGGTGGGACTCGATAATGTTTTCACTGCAGTTTTGAAGGTTGGATGGTTGATTTTATTTTTGCTGAGGCACCATATGTGTCTCCTTACTGGATAGTGTTATTGTTGAAGCAGAAAGCAGTTATCTGGTGCGATAGGCAAAGGATTTCTGAGGTTTTCGTGAGGAGTTTGTTTTCCCGCCGGAAAAACAAGTAAAGTATGGTTGTTTTTCTCGTCGAAAAAGGTCTCGTCACCATTCCAAATCAAGCAATAAGGATTATATTTCCACGTCAAACTTTAACTGAAAAAAATATTCGATTTTTTAAAATACTTAACTTAGAACGCCAAGCAAGATTTTAAATTTAAATTGTTATGTTCCCCACTTTTGGGCCTTCCCTGACCAAACTCTGTTTGTTTTTCAATTACGTCAGCAAAGCTTCTCCCCAACATTCCCCTTCCCGGCTCTCGAGTTCTGTTTTACTTGCATCTAATTCTCCGAAATTAAACATAAATTTAGCTAATTTGTCATTAGTAATTATTCTACCTAAAACTTAAACATTCAAATCTCTTTTTCCGTGAATGGAAATCGCATATTTTTTTTTTGAAACAATTCTTTGGAAAGAAAACATTTTACTGTAAAAAACACATATGTATCATCACGTCGTGTCCCTTACAGGGCAGGCAGAGAGAACAGATCTCCAGACTTTTCGAAAGAATCATCCTGCATAATATTTTGTTATTCATACTTCTAACTTTACCTTCTTTTAAAATCTGGTCCATTAGAGCCAGCCATGTTTTGTTGATAAAATACTTCATTTTTTTACAAATAACAGATTGGGCACATTCTAAGAATGAATTGCGAATGATCGAAAAACCCAAGGAAAACATGGAAGGAAATAAAACAAAATTAAGTAAGGAAAGACTAAGATTGGTGAAGAATAGAAGAGCAAGCATTATATAATCAGCGACGACCTCCGTAGCGTAGTTGGTAAGATGCATAACTTCGAACCCGGGAGTTCTAGATCTATTCCCGATGGTTCCCATTTTTTTTAGATAAATATGCGGTGTATAACAGAATAAGATATATAATTAATAATGATAAATTTGAAATAATATCTGTTGTTTTAAGTAAGGACAACACGTTGAAGTGGTTTGAATAGGTTGAACAGGTGAGTGACGAAAGATTGACTTAATAAATAAACAATGCAACCAAAAGTGGGTCTCGTGGTAAGGGGACGACCAAGGAAAACATACTTGGACCAAGTAAATAAAAATTTTAAAGAAATAAAATAAGAATAAGGCGTAGGAAATATATTGTGATAGGAAAATTTGGTTATATGTTCCCTTTACCTACCCCAACAGGAAAATAGTTTAATGGTATGAATGTATACATATTTTTTTTTCAACGAATCAATCTATAAAACATTAAAAAGATTCTTCTTTTTGATATAGATCTTTAATCGATGTTGCGAAAATCATTGTATAACATTTTCATTGTATGGGAATGTCTTCCAACCAACCAAAAATATGTTAAATATGCCTTAATTAAATACTAGACAAGAGTCTTTTAAAAAAAATCTGGTTTCAAACAGGAATCGAACCCGCAATCCCCGGTCTGAAACATATGTCTTACCGACTTGGCCATGGAGGTCGACATCCATGGTAGGTAAAGCATCAACTGTATCTACATCTTTTAAGCGACATTCCTGGCATGCGATGTCCTGCGGGAATTTCGTGTGTTGCTACGAGTAATATGGGATCCTGTCTACCCATCCTATCGTGTGTTGCTACGAGTACGTATGGGATCCTGTCTACCCATCCTATCGATCGTGTCTACCCATCCTATCGTGTGTTGCTACGAGTACGTATAGGATCCTGTCTACCCATCCTATCGATCGTGTCTACCCATCCTATCGTGTGTTGCTACGAGTACGTATGGGATCCTGTCTACCCATCCTATCGTGTGCTGCTACGAGTACGTATGGGATCCTGTCTACCCATCCTATCGATCTAGTACCGCCTTCTCTTCTTGCTCCATCTAACTATATCATCTGTATTCCTATGCTGGTTTCTTATATTCTCATATCTGGTGTTCGAAGAATTCTACTATGTTCTAGTTGTGTGGCTGTGGTTTCAATATTACGAATCATGATCGGCCTGAAAAAAAATAACTTAGTAGCGAATTTCCATAAAGAGTAAAACCACTTTTCTGAGAATTTTTTATAT
This sequence comes from Odontocerum albicorne, assembly GCA_949825065.1. Taxonomy (NCBI): domain Eukaryota; kingdom Metazoa; phylum Arthropoda; class Insecta; order Trichoptera; family Odontoceridae; genus Odontocerum; species Odontocerum albicorne. The sequence continues at coordinate 32,055,288 of OX463853.1, read as the reverse complement.
CGTGTTTCTTAAAAAGGCTTTTAATTAGGCCTAATGAACTTCCGTCCGAGATCAACCATATGAGTGTTAATTTTACGAAAATAATTAAGCTCCGTAACCTTTGGGTTGATATTTAAAAATGTAATTAAGTAAGCAAACTAATTATTATTAAGGAAAACTGTCGTGGTCTCCGCTGGGATTCAAACCGTGGCATTTAACTTAGCGGCGCGTGACATTACTTACTGGGATTTGCGGCGCAAGGAAAATCGTGCACATCACATTATGTAAGAAAATTAAGTTTTCCGTTTCTTGAAAAACATTTATTGAATTTGAATGCGGAGCAATTTTGTTTGTAATGTAATTTACTTTATGGTTATTTTATATGGTATGTCGGCGACCGCGGTCTAACTGTTAGTATTTTCGTTAAGCAACTGGGTGCACCAGGTTCGATTTCTGGTAGATTTTATTCTGAGACCATTTTACATCTGAATGTTTACGATCTTCGTGGCCAAGTTTGTAAAACAACTGCCTTCCTACAAGAGTGTTGTGGTCTCGATTCCCATTGGAATTCAGATGTAAATAAAAGATTCTAATCTGGTTTTCACTTAAGCCCTCTTCAACATCCCTCTAGTTGGTTTTATGCAATAACCATATGGCAATCATTCAGCCAGGTTGTACGTTCTACAACGAAAGTTTAATACAATACAATATGTATTTTTAACCCTGAGAGCGCTACGAGAAAAAAATACAATTGTCTATCTAGTGCTGAGATATATTTACGATTCGGACGTTCGTGATAAATATTAATTTTAAACAACAAAAAAACAAAAAACAAATATTTTTACAACATAAATATATTTTAGAATATGTACCCTTGTATTCTAAATGAATGATATTCATTTAGAATACAAGGGTAGAACAAATTTCTTCCACTGCTATAGCAGTGCGCCGATCTCTCAGGGTTAAGTAATACAAAAATAACGCTAAATAAATCACTGCCTAACGAAATACTGTAGCACATTAAACCTGACGTGAAGGACCTTAATAGCCTTGCTGTTGGAACTTTTGAGTTTGATTTGTCGATATTGTGCCCTTGTTAAAGCTTTCGCACTATAAACAAATACACTCACAAACGTCTTCTATTCACGAGATGGCTGAGAAGAGATAGTCCATCGTTTCGTATTTATAAGTTGGACTAATGGAAAGTGTGCTAGCTTAACATTCTGTTCTCCCATGTTTGATTTGCGGTAGATCCTGTCACTTGTAGATCTTTTTTCATCATAATTGTTTTGTTCTACAATATTATAGTAGGTTACTGGCAAACTTAAATTCTCTGATCGCTCATGCAGTGACATGATTTAGTAGCTTAATAACAACTACTTATAAAACATTTATTTACTGTATTTTCATTTCTAACGTAGACGGCGTTTGAATGATGACCTTTAGTCAAAAAAAAAACTAAGAAATAAATTGTTTAAAAATATTTTTATTTGTTTCTTCCATTTACGAGTATTTCGCTAGTTATAAATTTATTTTATTTATTATTACACATGACAAGAAATATACACAATTTGAGAAAAACAACAAATAATTTGATTTGGACATACAATTTTAATGGATCTGGGTTTGTTGCCTTTCATTTGTCGTATCCCCAGTAAACTAGGCTTTTGCCTGTATCTCACTGAGAATAAATGAACGTGCATTTTTATATCGATGTTATAAAAATGCACGTTCAAAAATGCACGTTCAATAAATGAACGTGCATTTTTATATCGATGTTAAATAAGACGCTGAAATTAAACTATATTCCCGCAGAGGGAAACCGGACTCGCAATATTCTTCTATCCGGTAATTTACGCTATTTATTACATCAATTATGACAATTATAATCGAACTTGGTATTACACTTCTGTTATGTCCTTGTATAACTTGGCATGTTTATTGTCATGTAGCAATCTCTTCCAACCTACTAAAAATATGTTAAAGATGTATTAACCCTTTATAGGCCATATACTAATAGAGACATAGTTATAGAAAAATTATTTTATGGCCAAATATATGGACACCCATTCCAGTAAATACATTTATTTTAATTTTTCATTTTTTAATCATAACATAATTATGTATTATATATCACCTACTATGCATGGTTTTTGTCATAATATTCTACACGTGTCACATTTGAGTACTGGCAATCATGACTGGTAGCTAAATATTTAACTATCTTATAAAGGGTTAAGTACTAACCAGATTTAAACCTTTTTTTTTTTTTTATATAAATCGGGTATCAGGGGAAATCGAACCAGCAACTCCCGTACTAGAAGACAGGGGGCTAACCAACTACGGCAAGAAATCGTGGTCTAAATGGTAAGACGGTTAAGAAGGTTCTCTTTGTTCCCATTAAATTTTACATAAATAAATACTTGAAGAGCACTCTGAGATGGAATGGCCACATGGAACAAATAAATGAGGAAAGACTAATAAATATATAGTGCAAACGTGAGTGGAAGGCGAAGTATAAGACCAAGGAAAGTATGGTTGGATCAAGTGTATGATAATTTGTAAAAAGAAAATTTAAGAAGTAATTGAAATCGTTAAACCAATATGAAAAGGTGCATGGATATGGAAGAGGCGAAATATGTGTCGAAATAGAAAACATCTGGTGCTCTTACCTCTTTACCTACCACAATAGGGAAACGGTCTGATTGTATATATGTATGTAATACTAAAACATTATTTGATTTCATTTTGTTACCAAAGTCACTCCTAGGGTGCTTCTGTCCATCGTAGCAAGTCTCTTGCATTGTCAGCATGCACAATAAATTAACAATAAAAAAAGCTGGCCGCCTATGCATTCTTTCGCATTATCATAATTACTTTCATAAAACCCGTATCGATCGGCATTATTCCGTTTTGTCCTTAACATTATTTTTTTGCCAGTTTTGTAGGGCGGCAAGGAAAATCCTCCCCTGAGAATTGGACTAGTCTCGTAGCGCGGAGGGTGGAACAAATCCGACGCTACGAGTATGGCAGCCACAAGTAACAAATTGACGGCATATATGCAAAAAAGCATCATTATATATGTTTTGACATAGAAAAAAGACAAGTTTATAAAGCACTGATTCATCTGTAACACAGTTATTAAGCATCAGTAAAAAAATAATTTAGAATACTTGAAAGTAAAACCAGGCTTTTTTCAGAGATGTGATATTTTTTTCTGTTCACTTGAAATATCTAATAAGGATACTTTAATCACTTATATGTAAATAAATAATACCAGTTAAACGATTACACATAAACTACACTCCACCTAAAGTCGAATGTGTACCTATAACATATCGGAATGTCTACAAAGGTTTCTTTGTAGTTTATCTTCCCTTGGTAAATATTATCTATCGGTTTTCTTACTAAATACGTTTTTCTCAACCCATGTACAGTACCCGGCGGTAAGTAATACACCTCGTTTGTAGAGCATCGTCTCTGTCACATGATGCGCTAACAGTTCGGTATCGTAGTCACGATGTGGTTAGCGCATTGTGCGATAAAGACGACGCTCTACAAACGATGTGTATTACTTACCACCGGGTACTGTACTCGTATTATTCTCAATACACGCATTTCTACAACATTTCTTAGGCTTCAGTTTAGTATTTTTCCACGCCCACGATTCATTCCAATACATCAAAGTTGTTACTAAAATAATGAATAGTATAAACTGAAAAAATAATCAATCAATCAGAATACGATCAACGTTAATACAAAGTTAATTAAAGTTACCATCTTCTCGTACTAAGATTGTGTATACAATATTTGTTTAAAGTAAAATAAATACTAACATATTACTAATATCTATGAATAATGATAGAATTAGAGGAAAGGAATCCGTTCAAGAATAAGGAAGGAAAGCAAAGGAAAATTAGGATGAAAGGATATTCTGAGGGATGTAATATTTTTTTCAATTATCTCTTAAACGTAAATAAGGATAGTGCACATCTGATAAATCTTGGAGGTTCATTCCACAGTTGCGCCGAGTAAACAGCAAATAAAATTGAGTAAAATGTAGGGAGATGTGTTGATATGCAAAATTAATTACATTTATTTGAGTTTTTTTTCAGTGTTATACTTTTATAATTTATTGGTGATTTAATGCTCTACTAGTTGCAGCCCGTGAAATATTCACGGAAACAAAACAAATTATACATTTATGAAAATATATATTCATAAATGTAAAATTTGTTTATATATGTAATACATAATTTATACATCGTCTCCTTTTACACCGGTTCAAAAATTGTTAGCTAGGTATTTAAAATTCGTTCAGTATCACGGACCCACCCAGATTCAAATTTCGAATTACTTTCGGAGAGAATCCAAGTATTCCTCTCTAGCTCTCTTGTATTCAAAATTCAATTCTCGTATTCTTTCTTTGGCGACAACCATCGTATGGGTTTTGGCCTATTTATACTATGATATATTTTCTGAAGTGTGTTGATTTTTAAAGTTGTTATGACTTTATTTTTTTGTTTTCTTAATGTTTTTTTGTTTGTAACTGACACCTTTGTGTCGTATATTTTACGATAAATAAAAAAACTATATTTTTTTGGGTTGGACCTATTTTCCATGCATACTTCCAAATTGACTACTCGTATCAGCGACTGCCCCACCCGACCGGAAGATATTGCTTACATCAGCGAAATTCAATTTGTGTATTTCATTAATAATAATAAAACGCGATTTCGGATATCGGATTAGCGAATTGTATCTGATTTCTGCGGCCATCCGAGTTGGCTCAATGTTGTGGGGAACAGTTAATTGCCAATCTGTCTCTATATTATTGGAAGTAATTGGCATAAAATTACAATAAAAATAGTTTTTAGTTCTATGTTCTATGGTCACCTCCATCATATAATTCTTAACATGCACCGGTTGGTTCAACTCCCTATGATATACATACATACATATCATTTACCATCACACAATTTCCCTGTCGGGATATGCAGAGAGAACAGAGTTCCATGCTTTACTATTTCGACAGACATCCTAAGTTTCTTCCCCATCGATACATATATGATTTCTCTGACTTTCTACGTTTCCTTTTTTCAATATATTCACTGAGGTGAAATGTTCACACAGTTGATGATTAGAAATAATATAGATAAGGCTAAGTTCAGATGGTCGCGCGTGAACGCGCGTTGCACAAATCGCTGGAATACGCGCGTAAAAAGATTCGTAATGCTCATATACAATTAATTGTTTATATGGTCGCGAGACTTCATGCGTCGTTTCGTCGCGCAATATAAACAATTGTATATGAGCATTATGAATCTTTTTACGCGCGTATTCCAGCGATTTGTGCAACGCGCGTTCACGCGCAACCATATGACCTTAGCCTAAAAGAGTAGAAATTAATTAGGTCGATTCACTCTACGCAGTGTCCTTCGCCTGTTTTGTATGAGCCCTCCAGTTCCAAAATGATTATTTTCCATCTTCCTTGAATCTTTGAATGACAGTGTTTACAAAATTATATTACTTTCGTTTTAAACAATATAACTTGGTGGGTTTAGAAAGATGTTAAATACTCGTAGGTCTTAAATGAAAATCAGACTAGTCCCCATTTAAAAAAATCTGGATACCAACAGGACTCGAAACGTAACCCCCGGATCGAAAGTCTGGCGTGTTACCAATTAGACCACGGAGGTTGTCAATGTAAAAATATGTTTGATCAATGTGGAAGTGTTTCTTGGTACATTTGAATTGTTCTACTCGTATATAGATTTATGCCTTTAAATGTCACCAGTTTTCAATTAACAGATTTTCTTAGACAGTGAGCGTTTTGAAACTATACTTTGGGTAAGGGTTTTTTTTAAACTGTGTGAAATGTAAGGTGTTGTTTCTGCATAATCTTGACATAGAAGGTTTTGGAAATATAATGTATATGCCAAAAGCTAAAGCAATTGAACAAATATATTTTCTCTCTTATCTTCTTGGTTGCTTTTTATTCTCAGGATTATGATCACCATTGTCTTCAACCATCCTTCTTCAGCATACCCAATCTCTTGCCCTATGACGCACCCCCTGAAATAAACAGCCTGCTTTCTTTTTTCACCTAGTCACTCTTTCGGGTGGGTGCTCGGTATTTTCTTCTTTTGCCATTCACACTTCTCACAAGAATCGGCCAAAATATCGTAAAACTTTTCAGGTACAGAGATACGAACCACAAACCCAAACTTTTTAATAATCAACGATCGGTTCTTCTGGCAATCTATGGAATATGCAAGTCATCTCTAACACCATATTATCGATAATGTGGTTCTAAATCTGCCATCTTGAATTTCGGCCTAAAAAATGGGGCAGTTTTATTTTTGTCCAATATTTTTGAAAGCTATGTTTACAGTTTTACAGCTGTTTTGGAATTTTATACTTATTTACAGATAAAATTGAACTCAATTCAGTGAGAATAATAACTTTCGTGAACAACAGACCTTTTAAAACTTGAGGTCTCATGTGTACTGTGCATGCAAGGCCACTCTGCATCATAAGTTAATTACACGCTCTTGAGTTTAACTTTATTTTAAAACCTTAATACAGCTTAATATAACCTCCTTGACATAGTTGGTAAGACGTTCGTCTTTTATCCCCCAAGTTACGGGTGCGGTTCCCATCGGAACCCAATTTATTTTAAAAAGGGCACCAATCTAGTTTTCACTTGAGGCCTCCAACATTTTTCTGGTAAGTCGGAAGAAATGATAACATCGTAAAAAATCCGCCAGGTTGTATAAAATGTAATATAATACAATTTACGTTTTTAAACAACACAAAAATTGGGTTGTATAAATCATTGCCTGACGAAAAGTTGCACCAGATTAAACCTAACAATCGTCATGAAACTTTGATCTCTTTTCCATTTAAACTTTGTGTTTGGTTTGTTAAGATTATATCCTTGCTGAAGTACAACAGCTTTCACACTGTAAATCAATAAACACACAGGCGTCTTCTATCCCACTACCACCCCCGCTGTTATGGGGTACAAAATAAATCTCCATTATCAACATTAGAAAATCGAAATCTTCTTTATTTATTATTAGCGTGACGTTGCTTAGTGACGAAGAAGGAATTGCCCAAAGAGACTCCTCCTCTAAGTATGAAAATAATAGTAATGACGAACTTATAGCCCAACGTCACGAGAGAAGGAAAATCACTTGCAGCACTGCAAATATCCTTATAAAGCGGCTTAAATTATTAAAAAATATAATTTATAGAATACTCGTTCATCACTTCCTTAATGTCAAATAATGTCTCAACCTTCTTGATTAAATAAATATATATATTATTTTCAATACCTCCTTTTGAACAGAATTTTACTTCAATCGATACGACCCCCGTGACCTAGTTAATAAAATACTTTACTTTCAACTTAAGGTTAAGGGTTAAATTCTGTACACAGCCCAAGGAAAGGATCTTAGTCTGGTTAAAAAAGGTCTTGTTAAACGGCTCCTGCGTGATCAGCGTAAACGATTTAATGTTACTTTTGCGCATAATATTATTACTGACGTTTAATTGTAGAAGAACCACGAGTAACGTGCCTATTTAAATTGATCATAACCAGAAGGCGCGCTTAATATGACGGTGCTGTATACCAATCCCACATGAGGCCCATAGGCCCGAATTTACCATAAGGTAAATGGGGCTATATATAGTACATTAATTCGTAGGGCCCTGAAAAATCTATGACAAAACTGTACGACGCACGCCGCGGTAGAAAAGTAGCGCCTTCATGCCCATGATTTTAGCGTTGCAATAGGTCGACAAAATTAGATAGGTACCTATTTTCAATAAAACATAATATTCCTCCGAGACCTAATTGATAAAATTATTATCTTCCAGCCTTGGGGCTGCAGGTTTGATTCTCGTTTGAACCCAGATTTTTTTTAAATGATTCTTGTCTGGTTTAACTCAAGACCTCTTTAAAATTTTTCTGGTTAATTAAAAGAGATTGCCATACGGCAATAAATCCTCCAGGTCGTATTATATTCAACAAAAGTGTAATATAATACTATACAATTAAAATTTTAATATTCTAACATAGGAGAAAGGTCTTTTTCATGTCACGAATTAAAGTTTATTTATGAAACAGCATTGGCCAAGATCGATAAAATTCACTTGCTCTTATGAGAATCGAAACCGAAACGTTAAAACCATCAGATTTTGATGAATTAATACACGATTTTGTGAACTTAAAAGCAAGATATTGCGTTTTTTTTTGGCCCACAACATGGATTAGCCCAGGGCCTCTTTTATAGTAAATCCTGCTCTGCTCGCATAAACAATACATATACGAAAAGTATTGTACGACAGAGGAATTGGAATATGGCCTGTTTCTTTTTTTGTCTAAACTAAATCCGGGTTTGATGTGTTCTGATTGATTCTGGAGCAATTCCAAGCTGTACAGTTTTATTGTAAAACCATCAAAATATAATTTTCTCCTTTCTACCCTTCATTACTTCAAGCCATGGAGCATGTAGGAGAATTTTTAATTAGGTAATTTATTATGGTTTTGTATTTTTTATTGTTTATTTAAAATTTTAAAAATACTGATTAGAGAATCAAATCAAGCAGATAACAAAAATTAAAATCAAGTGATTAATTCTTATATTTGATCACACCAATTAAAGCTATGTAAAGTAAAACAAAAAATAAACATGTTTAAAAAAGATTGTCTCTGCTGCAGTGTTAATCGATCGACAGGCTATTCGTGGTGATCGAATATGATTGTCGGATATCCTGTGGATGAAAGAAGCCTGTGCGTTTATTGCGTTCATGCTGTTGCACGTCAGCAAGTACACATTCTTGACAGATCAAACCCAAAGTTTTGATAGTAAGGATATTTTACTTCCAAAATGAACGGTTTAATCTGTTACAGCCTTTCATTAGGCAATTTTATATAGTGATATTTTATGTTGCTTAATAACACTAAGATTTTACAAGAAGCAGCATATAAGCTGTAAAAAACACAAATTCAGATGTAAAATGCCTTTATAGTAAAACGATGTTGGAAATTAATCCACCAGGACTCGAATCTTGAGCGCTCGCTTATTGAATTTAGACAGGTAATATGTTGTTATATTGTAGTGTCTGGAAAGAATGGAAAGCGAAAAGAGGTAAACTGAGGAAAAGTGAAAGGAAGTGGATTTCTCATAATTCTTACCTTTCCCTCAAATTTTGACTAATGACCGAAGAGTTTGTAGGACGATATTTATAAATGTGTATTTGGATAGAAATATATGGAGAACTGTCCTCTTCGATTATCCCAATAGGGACATAATAAGAGGGTATTCGAGTATTGTCAAAATTCTTTGGAACCCTGAAATATGAAAATTGTTGATCCGGAAATCCGGTGTCTATTTACAATAATATTGATTAAAATAATGTTAAAAAAATAATAAAATAAAATTATTTTTCTCATTTAAAAAATTATGAAAAGTAAATTGGATGCACATTTTCCGAGACTTTCGCTATTTTCACAGGAGTGGGATTATACGGTTCTAGTGTATCCCATTCCGGAAAGGGTAGTGAAAAGCTTCACAATTAATTTGATAACTATTGACTCCAAATTAAGGGTACTTATCGAAGCTTTTCTTGAAAAAAAAGGGTCGTGTTTAAATTAAATAACTGCATGACGTTCTTACTTTTACGTTTTGTCTTATGAACTAGGTTTCAAAATAATTTGCTTGTATATTTTCTTGGTATTATGATCATAAAATAATTTGCTTGTATATTTTCTTGGTATTATGATCATCGACATACGAGTATTATTTATTTTCAATTTGAAAATTGGAAAATAAGTATGCAAAAAGGACCCAACCCACATTTTATTTCTTCCGTGATAATTGAGGAAATATAATATCTTGCCGATTTGTAAGGGTTCGTATATAATAAAAAGCCTTTAAGGTGTAATTTTATCATGAAATACATATTTAACTGACTTGATATTTTTACGCGTTCATGAATTATAAATGCTTTTTCAATATGTTTGTATAATCACGTCCAATTGACGTTTCCAAAAAAAAAAATTATGACCTCTAGGTCCATGTATCTTTTCAGTGAGTAAAATTATTGATTGTGAAATAAATTATAAATAATAATAGGAGATATTGAACAACTCTAATATCTATTTATAAAAAGCTCTTCAGCAAGTGTATTGAGAATTTATTTTATCCCTAAGTATGATATTTTATATTAAACGTTCATTGTACTCGTATATAGTACAAGAGTCTTAAGTAAAAACCACCCTAGAAATCTTTTTTTTTAATCTGGGTGCCAACGAACATCAAAACCGCAACCCCCGAGCTGGAAGACAAGCGTTTGATCCAACTAGACCACAGACTTGGTCCACAGATATAAAAAGGAAATAAATAGTTTTATTGTATGTTTACAATTAATATTTTTTTCAGTGGTGATATCTAATAAACCGTGTATCGTCACTTTATTTGCTTGAAACAATTTTAAAATTATTATATTTTCACTATCCACAATACACCCTTTAAGATTTATATCGTTTTACTGGAAAGGTGAATCGCAGAGTACAAATAACATAACAACGATAAAAGCCCTTATTTTGTCGATATACAGTGTCACTTCACAAAGCACGACCTGTGACGATATCAAATCATTCTTTTATGACAAATTTCATACATTAAATTTCGAAATATTTGTTTTTAATACTTAAACACTCAGCTAAAACACTTCCAACTCTGTATTACTCGTAACATAGTTAAACCGACTTCATTTTTTTAAACCCAACTATCATACTTATAATTCTATTTTATTGAGTGCTACAAGATTTTTACACATCAAGTGGACGAAGCTACAAGTAAATAACATGTATTATTGATTAATATAAAATGAGGTAAGGTAACGATAGACATAAGGGATGGTTTGCGTTAGTTTTGTATTCATATTTTATTTTAATAATTTCACGTTAATACATCTGTCAGAGTTATTGTCTCAAAAGATTTTTTCCTATCACTTAACTTTTATTTAAAAAAATATCGATATCCATAACCGTTTTTTTTAATTTAGTAGGTTAAAATATGATTTGAGTAAGATTAACAAAAATGAAAACAAAATATTTACCACAAATAAACTATGGATAAGGGTGCGAGAAGAGTTAAGAACGAGGAATGTTTTTAGATAAATAAGGATTTTTAGTTTTTTTCATATTTTTTTTAATACTAGGAAGGTCATTCCGAAATGGAACCGAGTGAACCGCAGATGATATGTAGAATTATGTTCTCATATGATGCGTTAGAATACTACTAAAGATAATGCCTTCGGTATATCGGAAAGACCGGCCAAGCTAAAGTAACACATTCCGATTGTAATTATACAAAAAATGTTATTATACATGTATAATATAAATCTATTTGTGTTAACTTTCGTTCCCTTTTTTTATCAATATCTAAGACCGAATGTATTACTACCACATGTCGAAGGATCTCCAAAAGTTTCTTGGTAGTTTGTCTTTGCTTGGTAAATTTTCTGTGATTTTCTTACAAAATGTATTTTTTTTATATGCAGTGCGGGGAAGTTCCTAATTTATCGACCGTAGCCACCACTTTCCTATCTTACACTCGACTAATATATTTATGTAGCAGTATTTTTCAATCTGATAAAATACTGGGTTCGAATCCCGAGCTAGAGCGACCTTCAGGAGAGTCTACCCTCTAAACGATGCTATAAAAATCATCCATTTTTTATCATAGTGAATAAAAAAATTGACTTACATTTACAGGATGTCACTAACGCCGCAAATTAATCAAAATATTTTTTCACACTAGTTTTTAAAACATTTTTTTACAAACGCGTTGATTTTACTACGCGCGATTCGAAAAAATCACCTTTTTTATATCAAGATCCGAGTTCGAGTTCGCGCCAGAACCGTGGCAACTGTCAAACTGACAGTTCGAAATTTGAAAAAGGAACCATTTCATAAGTCACCCCCAATACTTCCGTTACTGGCTGCACCCTGTGACGTAACGTCAAACGAACGAATCATGGCATTCCGCCCCTGAAGAAAACGACCAATCAGACTGTAAGCATTTCGTTATGGGAGGGGCGTAAATAAGGGTTGACACGCCTCTCGCCCCGTGCTTTACTGGCAGAACGTGATTTGTAACGTGTATGTGTGTTTTGGAGATTTATCGTTGACAAATCAAACTTTTAAGGGCACTCCTTTGTTTACGTGATTTCAATTTGCTATTTTTTTCTCCTTCTGAGTGAAGTGTAAGGCACAATCAAGTTACATTGTCGATGTTGTTGTTTGCAATGTGAAAAAAGGACAGGGCCGGTCTTAAATGCTTTTCTGCTGAATAATGAATTATTCTCTAAATAATAACAAATATTTCATTAAAAAAATATTTGTGACGTTTCTTCTCATTACACGGGGGATCGTACAAAATTATCCCATACCTTTTGATAGTAGATGATTGATTGACAGTAGATGATTTGCTTCTTGTATTGTAATATGTAAATGTCACTTAAGTTTCATTTGTTGGTATGTAGAATGAATGATAAAGACTAACAAAACAAATATATTTAGTGCAAATGTGAGTGGAAGACCAAGAAATGTGTGGTTGTATCAAGTGAATGATATTTTGATAGAAGTAAACCTAAAAAGTCAGATATATCGTAGGAGTTGTATGAGAAAGTATGTGAGTTTTTTTTTCAATTAAAAAAAATTAAGTGAGGAAGTAAATTATAACTTTGCTAGGAATAAATTGCAAAATTTCTCTTTGATGGTTTGAGACGTGACTGATATAATGAATGTGATTATGAATGAATGTGAACTTAAGGCTGATGTGTTGAGTGAGATGTAGAAGAGCACGCTGAGATGGTTTGGGCATATGAAACGAATGAAAGAAGAAATGCTAACGAAACAAATATGTATTTTAAATATAAGTAGAAGGCATTTGATACCAAGAAAAGTATGGGTAGATCAAGTGAAAGTATGGGTAGATCAAGTGAAAGTATGGTTAGATCAAGTGAAAGATGTTTTGAAAGGAGGAAACGTAGAAAATCTGAGAAATCGTAGGAGTTGTATGAGAAAATGTATGGATAAGGATCTGTGTCGTAATCGGAAAGTGTGGCGCTCTGTCTTCTCCACTTGCCCGATAGGAACATGGCCTGATAATGTGTGTATGTATGTAATTTTATTTTTCATCTCAAATCATCATCTCAAAAAATGAATACGTCTATTGCCGTGATTTTACTGTCGCAAACCTACCACCGACTCTGTTCTCATTTAGAAACGTTTCTCCCCGTACAACGCCTGCTCATTAAATAATCCGAAGATTGAACAATTTGTCTTACCGGTTCCGAGAAACATTCCTTAGTTGAATTGAAAAGTTTGCAGTCCTAATTGTGTGTATAGTAGTATCACTGAAACTGGACGAACATACATACATACCATCACGTTATGTCCCTTTTGGGTTAGGAAAAGATAACATTTATCCATGTATATTGTTCTCACCTCTTCCACATTCATACATCTCGTCATTCATGCTCTCGTATTTCTAATATTTTTTACCTGCCCCTCAATTAAAATTTCTCCAGCAATCTGTCTACCCTTTCATCGGTATACATCGTACATCTCTTCATTCATGCTCTCCTGTTTCAATTTTTTTTTTACCTTTCCCTCAATGAAAATTTCTCCAGCTATCTCCTTCTACCCTTTCATCGGTATACATCTTCCTCGTTTTCCATCATTTTCAGATATAGTTTCGAAAGTCTTTCTCAATTAATTGTTACAATGTGACCATACATATAAATATCCACACTCATACATCTCAAGACTCCTTTCTTAATTCTACTTATAACATCCGTCTATTAAATCAGTTATCCTTGATTCGATGATTTTTACTCAATCAAACAAATTAATTAAAGAAAGCGAGGAAGAGGTAGACAGATGAAAGAATGGAAGTAGATAGCTTGAGAAAATTTAACTGAGGGAAAGGTAAGAAGTACAAGAAACCGAAGTGCAAGTATGACGAGATATATGAATGTGGACGAGTCGCGGAGATCTATTCTCTCTGCCTACCTCAAAAATAGAATGGCGTGATGGTTTGTATACACAAATATTGCGTGAACAAGAGCTGAAAACATATTACGTTCAAGCGGCCGCACTCGTCCTCTATTGGTGGGGTGTATCTCGATTGGGAGGCTGTTATGAGATGTTCCCAGACCTTTCGTAACTTCTCTCTTAAGCGTATTTTCTTTTCCATCGCCTTAAAATGTATTTGTAATTTCAGAATATACTCGTACATATAGGTATGTGTATATATCATACGTACAATATTGCTATCAATAATCCTATGTTTATTTATGATTATTGTGTAGAGAAAAACACCATACTTCCTTAAAACATAAATTTAACGCTACACCATTATTTATGTAAACCCTCATTATATTCCAGCAACCTTGCTAAAATTGACCAAAAAATGCAACAAAAATGCTAACTCTAGTGAATAACCTCCCCTAATCAGCGACAAGTGGCGAAGGGAGCCATATGGGCAGGGGCGTGACCGGGGGCATATCCCCGAGGCATTGTGTGGCTATTGATATCGATGATTTATTCAGATATCCGTGACTTCGTGTTAATGTTACTCCTTGCTACCCATTGACTTGGTCAAATTTAACTTGGGGATTTTTATTTTCATCCCTCGGAGAATGAATTATTTCTCGTCCTTAACTCACATACGATTCCTATCCTTACCCCAATTTTTCTAAATATTTATCTTTTGTTTTAAATTTCATTTCGTGCTTTTACTCAAATGTTATATTCTTTTTTTTTTTTTTGCTAAAGAACATGTCATGAAAACTCAGGTTACGTGAAAAACCAGTAGAGATTGATTAATTCTGAATAAACAGAATAACGTTAAGATATTTTTTTATTAATAAATTGAGTTTTTTTAATATACATATTTAATGTTAATTAAGATCACTTTTTTCAAAATTCTTTAATGATAAATTATGGAATTTTGAAATGAAAGAGTAAAGGGGGACATTGAACAGCGTATTGCGATCGAACGTGGCACTAAAACATATACGTATTATCGAACCGGACACTATCAAAATTTGCTAAGATGATAATACACTACAGTATTTTATTAACAACTTTGATATTTGGGAGTGAAACGTAGATGTGAAAAAATACTAAAACGAGCCGAATAAATGCTGTAAAAATGCGTACACTGAGAAGAGTACAAAGGGTGACAGAATGTATGACAGAATAAGGAAAGGAAGTAATTATAGATGAATGTGAACTTAAAGCTGATGTATTAAATAGGATAAAGAAGAGAACTCTGGGATAATTTGGGCATGTTAAACGAATGGATGAAGAAAATACTGTAAAACAAATGTACGGTGCAAATATGAGTGCAATACGGGGATAAAGGAAGTTCGAGGAAAATATGATTTGATCAAGTGAATTATATTTTGAATGAAGGAAACTTAAAAAATCAAATAAATTGTAGTTGTGTGAAAATATGTGTTCTCTCTGCCTACTCCGACAGGAAAATAGCATAACGGTTTATGTAAACAATAATGGATGGCATTAAATTCAAGACCACTCATATATTCCGGCTAATACAGTAATTGCTTTAGGATAATAGTATCTCTTACTTGAGCGACCTCTGTGGTCTAGTTGTAAAATAGTTTTCCTTTTACCAGGGGTTTCGGGTTTGATTCTCGATGACACCGAAAAAAAATTAGAAATATAAGTCCATGTCTGGTTAGAGTTCGCCTACATTTTTTTTACTTTAAGCGTGCGGTAATATTACCTATAGCAGCAAGTTGCGTTGCGTACTCCAATGATTCTTAAATCACGAAGGTTCTATTAATGGAACGAATCAAGACAATAGTGTCTCTCGGCTAAAATCTTCAACATTTTTATAAGATCAATACAGATGTACTGAAGAGAGTCATAAAATTAAATGAACCCTTAGCTGCAGTAATTTGACATATTTAGCCGCTTTGAAAGCCTTATTTTATTATCAAAATGCCTTTTTTTCCGTGTGAGTTTCCAAGGATAAACTTAGTCGATTGCCTTTTTTACTCTCATCTCATCTTATAGAACTTATTAAGTAACTTTTTTTATTTTTTTATTTGGACTTAAATAAGAAAGCGCTTTTTCAATAATATTCTATCAATAATTGTACAGCCATAATAATTTGTTTTATACTACATCGATTAAGTTAACATATTCCCATCCCAGAACAAACCTTACCCGACTTCAAGCCGAACAGCGAGAAGAAACCCTACAACACCACATCCTCGCTTGGGCCGTGAAGTTCTATAAAAGCCAACAAAATCACAGCAATCCCTTAGTCGCTGCCCTGGGGGCTTACGAGAGTAAATCCGACCTACCCTTCCGTTATAAGCACAAGCTCCCGAAGCATTATCTGTTGCCTGACTAGTCCACCTACAGTATTAGCTGGGACGACCAAGGTCTGAGTGAATGTGATGGAATACAAGTAGCCTGAACGAGTGGACTTGTTTTTGCTAAATAATTAGTGTAAGAATTGTTATCTAGTTATAAGTAGTATGTAGGTATTAATTATTTCTAAGATCTCATATATTAAGATTGAATAAATAAAATAAAATGATATGTAGGAAAATAAGATTAAGTAAGTTCATAAATTATAACATATAATTAAGATTAGTTAAGTAATAAATTTGTATATAAGTATAGCCTTGACAAATGTTTGTACAATAATTTACTTTGTTTAATAAAAAAAAAAATTAACATATGTTGTTGCCAATAAATAAATTACAAAATCTTAAAAATATATGTGTACAGTGGAATGCTAGTGCCAATATTTATGGAAGCGAAGCCTGAACATTAGAAGAGAATAACAAAATCAGAATAAGCTAAAAATGAATGTGAACCTGGCGTAAAATGTCTGGTATTACAATGTTTGACTGAGTTAAAAAATATTGGATATAGGATGTTTGTTAGAGATGGGTGTTATAATTATAATTACGAGTAAGGAAGAAATCTTCAGATGGTTTGACCAATGAGTTGCGAAAGACGTACAAAATAAATATTCAAGTCTGATAGAAATAGAGACCGAGGAAGAGAAAGACCGAGGAAAGAGAAGGAGATTACTTGAGATTTTTAACTAACCGAAATGTTAGAAGTATGAAAGAACGGAGAGCATGACTGACGTGTGGATTTGGACAAGGCGAGAGCTCTGTGCATAGATCGAAAAGCGTGGAGATCTGCCCTGCCTGCCTACTCCAAAAGAGACATAGCGTGATGGTATGTATTATATATTATCTGAAAATATAATTATATAATAAAATGTGATTTTTTTATTGTGAATATTTATTTCAACTATTATATTACGTAACGCAAATCTGGTGCAAAATTCCTGAAACAACGTTCCATTGCACAGATGAATTAATTCTGCAAGGGGTGCAACTACATGGGTACATATACTGCACAGGTCCGGCACAACTTTCTGTGCAAGATGTGCCCAACAAGCGAGAAGTTCTTTTTAAGGGTTATATAGTGCAAAATATTGGACTTAATATATATGACTCATACCAATAAAAAAGTTTATACATGCTCCAAGGACGGTCAAGAGGTTTTGATTTTATTGTAAAATTATTGCCATACGTTTCTTAAAGTATTCATTACTCGGTAGGTTTCTGTAACATTTTTTTTTACTTGATTCAAACTTTATGCTAACTTTTTACTCGTTGAAATCCACCCTTATCACTAAAGAAAACACTATAAAGAGAATGCAGATAGCTTTCATAAGAAAGTATGTGATAACATTTATTTATTTGTACAATTTATTTAAAGTGTAATATTAATGAAAGTACAATTTAAATGGCGCCATTTAGAGAGCGAAGTCTCAAGCACGCTTTTTCTTGGAAATCGAACTCATTATTCATAACACATTAAAATATTTAGAGAGCGGAGTGTCAAGCACGCTCTATATTGGGAATGGAGCTCATTATTAATGACACATTAAAAATGTTTAGAGAGCGGAGTCTCAAGCACGCTCTATATTGGGAATGGAGCTCATTATTAATGACACATTAAAAATGTTTAGAGAGCGGAGTGTCAAGCACGCTCTATATTGGGAATGGAGCTCATTATTAATGACACATTAAAAATGTTTAGAGAGCGGAGTCTCAAGCACGCTCTATATTGGGAATGGAGCTCATTATTAATGACACATTAAAAATGTTTAGAGAGCGGAGTGTCAAGCACGCTCTATATTGGGAATGGAGCTCATTATTAATGACACATTAAAAATGTTTAGAGAGCGGAGTCTCAAGCACGCTCTATATTGGGAATGGAGCTCATTATTAATGACACATTAAAAATGTTTAGAGAGCGGAGTGTCAAGCACGCTCTATATTGGGAATGGAGCTCATTATTAATGACACATTAAAAATGTTTAGAGAGCGGAGTCTCAAGCACGCTCTATATTGGGAATGGAGCTCATTATTAATGACACATTAAAAATGTTTAGAGAGCGGAGTGTCAAGCACGCTCTATATTGGGAATGGAGCTCATTATTAATGACACATTAAAAATGTTTAGAGAGCGGAGTCTCAAGCACGCTCTATATTGGGAATGGAGCTCATTATTAATGACACATTAAAAATGTTTAGAGAGCGGAGTGTCAAGCACGCTCTATATTGGGAATGGAGCTCATTATTAATGACACATTAAAAATGTTTAGAGAGCGGAGTGTCAAGCACGCTCTATATTGGGAATGGAGCTCATTATTAATGACACATTAAAAATGTTTAGAGAGCGGAGTCTCAAGCACGCTCTATATTGGGAATGGAGCTCATTATTAATGACACATTAAAAATGTTTAGAGAGCGGAGTGTCAAGCACGCTCTATATTGGGAATGGAGCTCATTATTAATGACACATTAAAAATGTTTAGAGAGCGGAGTGTCAAGCACGCTCTATATTGGAATCGAACTTATTATTCATGACACATTAAAAATATTTAGAGAACAGAGTCTCAAGCACGCTCTATATTGAGAATCGAGCCCATTATTCATAACACATTAAAAATGCGTGATTCCACGCATCTTCAAATTGTGACTTTATTGCCATACGGAAATCTCTTTCAACCAACTGTACAAAAATTAGGTATACAGAATAGTAGTGCCAATTGCTGGGTGTCAACGTTATTTTCAACACACTTTTCACTCAGCAATTTCCGTTAATCTGTGTAACTCTTATATGGTTGGCTGGAGGAGGCATAATAAATAAATAAAAATTAATAACGTTATAACGTTTCGCCCAGCAATTGGCATGTATCTGCATTCTTACTATCTGGTTGGTTGAAAGATATTGCCATATACAAATAAACTCATCATTTATATACTTTACAATACAGTGTCTATTCGTAAATAAATTTACAAACTCTTTCTACGAATGTTTTCTATAAATCAAATCTCGCAAAACGCCGTATCCCAATCGGTACCGTGCACATTCGAATAAGATCATATTGGGGGCATTATTTTTTTTTACTCACAAGCGGCACTACGCCTAAAACAGCCCTGATCCTATCGGCTCGTGTTGTTTGGGTACAATACAGCTATCACATCCCCTAATGTACAGGTCTCTCTCCCCTCTAAACAGGGCTGCACTGTAAAAAATCAATTAATATCATTATAGTAAATCAAGGAAACTTATTAATTATAAAGAGATAAAAACCATTTTAAAATTATACTAGTACTAAAGCCTTTGCTTTATAATCTACACATGAGCAAGGAAAAACAATATGTATTTTTAAATGTTTCATTCTGTATTTTTAAGTTCCATTATAATTTGTGATATATAATCAAGAGGCCCATAACTACCCCATAAAGTATTAAGGAAACTGAGAGTATATCGATTTTTCGTTGTTTGTCTATGTGTTTTATGTAAAATATTAAGGATATATACTCGTATATGTAAGTATAGATTTTTTTTTAATATGTGAAAATAAGTTCTCGGATGTAAAATAATGTACGTTAATTCTTTTTGAAGTAGATCTTAGATCTGTTGTTGCGAAAATCATTCTTAGTAGGCAAAGCACCAGCTATCTCTCCAACTTTTAGGAGGCCTTCCTGGCATGACATCCTGCGGGGATCTCGTGTATGGGATTACACCAGTGCCGACTTCTCTTCCTGCTCCATCTGACGATATCATCTGTGTTGCACGGCTATCTCTGTGAGATTTTCCCGCGAGGGTTCGTAATATTCGTAATGTTTAAAGAAGACTTTGAATATCTAAGATGATAATCTATCTTCTATGATAGTTGTATTGGTTCTGGTTTCGACATTTTAAGTCAAAATAGACTATTCGTAAGGCAGAGAATGCTTACCTTATCTGATGAAGAAGATTCAACAAAATACCGCTAGATTTTTACAATGGACGCGATTAATTATACGAGAATATCTGGAGATATGTCAAAGATCGTCTAATTTATATAGTTTTTATTTATGCGCTATTGTCCTGGAACCAATTACTCACGTAAATGGAGGGATTACTGTATATGAAAAATTAGATTTATTGCAATTTGACTTATAATATGCATCCCGATTTCGGGTCTGTGGTTCTTTTTATTCTCCAGGTCCCCCTTGAGCTGGGAAATAAGTGAGAAATAATGTTTAATTCAATAATACGCGCCTGTTGTAGATATATGTATTGTAGTAATTTGGTTACTTTTATTGCCCAGGATAATTGTCACAGATCGGTAATGGAATCTGATTTGTGAAACCGCAATTGTGGATCATTATATTTTGTTCCAATAAGTTAATCACGTATTCACTTTTTTTCATTACACAAGTAGAACTAGTCGGGACTATTGATTAAAGACATTTTATAATCGTTGGTAAGATGTGTTATACGAGTATAATAATTGATAATACGTCTGCTTTGCAGCCCAGAGGTTTCCGATTCGATTTTCATTGCGACCTATATTTTTAAAAAGTTGGTTTATCTTATGGCTTCTTCTAGTTGATATGAAGAAATTGCCACTCAAGAAAGTGTAATCCAATAATCTAATATAATAACGTTGTTTGCGCAATTGTTCAGCATCCTCGCATCGTGGTTTCGATTCTACATAAATTACAAAAAAAAACTTCTTTACATAAATATAAAATAACGCTTTTATGGTAATATTTATAACTTGTCGGCACTGTGCCTAGTGGTTAGTTTACTTAGCACTCAAACGTCCCGTGTTCTTTACCTGTACTAGTTTTACACAAAGGGGCATTTGAATTTATTGTTGTCCTGGCACTTAGTAGCTACCTTACTTACATTCTTTTACTTTTTAAAATTGTATTGTTTTGACATTCAGCTATCAGTTGTTGTGTCAGGGCGGTATTGTTGTGTTTAATGCTTTTAATGAATAACTAGGAAATAGTTAACCTCGTATTTATAAAATAACAGTTCAGAAACGTTATAAAAAATTGAACCATCGCATGGCACAGGTGAACCGTCTACTTTATTGTAGAATGGGGTGTAAGGAACTACACACCATGTCATTGAACAGAGATATTTATTTGATTCACGATACAACAATATATTTTACAGAACATGATAAACATAAATAAACAAGACAATGTTAATTTAAATACTGAAAATTGCTGAGATTAGCATATAAAATTTATCTTAAAATAACTTGAAAAAACTATTGAACCTTAAGTGGTATGAGTCAAAATTCGGTGTTAAAACTGTACTAAAAATCAAAATTTAGGTATGTGTAATAGCAAGTCTACTTACTATATATGTGTATAACGCCTTTTAAGAGAAAATAATTAAAAATATTTTCAAAATCAAATTGATTAATAATAAAATGTAATACTAGAGTATAACTGCAGTTGATTCGGCCACATGTACCATGAAGAGAATGTAATCAAATATTTCACACTTAAATAAAATAAAATAAATATACACTGGAGTAGAAAGGGGTTTACTCATTACTACGCTGTTACAAAGATAAAAATTGTCTACGTTATGTGGTAAAAAATGAAGTGTCATTCAAACCCTTTCAATACCACATTGAATAAATAATATTTGGTCGCGCCAACTAATCGCACTCGAGCATTTCAAGTGTTGTTTAACAGGGGTTGGTAACATTCGGTTACCAAATCAAATTTTATACGTTGTCAAAGTATATTTAATATAAATAAAAAATCAAGTCTATAACACTGTTTAATATCGCGCAAATCAATTTATTAAATGGTTTGGCTTTAACTTTATGACACTCTATATTAGAATATTAAATTTGATAATCAATTACTTTATTATTCTAATTACATGAATCCTCAAGACACGTGTTACAACAGTATATCATGAGACTCTATTCAGGCTGAATGATCACAATTTGTAACGAGAGCAATGCTTAAGTCCAACTGGTGTCCTTTTTTATCGGAAGTGTGTGTGGTCTATTAACCCAAAGGGAAAAAATAATATGGGATAAGTAATTCTTTTTTGTATTCTTTGATTATTTATAACTGTTTTATTAATATTACAATACATATCTCTTTAATAATGAAATATGTTTCTCCATAATTAATATTTTTTACTTTTTCTCTGTCTTTGGTGACATCCGCCAATATCTCGTTTTATTGTTTTTTTATATTATCTTATTAAGTTTACATTTTCTTACAGCAATCTACGTAGCTTTTGTATGGTTGGTTGAAAAAGGTTGCCGTTTAGCAATAATACATTATTTTACACTAAAGTACACGTAATGTTTAATAAATATTTTAAAAAATAATTATAAATATGTTGTTTCATATTTTTTATTACATATAACTTATATATTTTCAATATTTCTCATTTTTCGAACTTGACCATCTTAATAGTTACGTACATCTGTTATAAAGTATGTAATTTCATAAATAAAATCCCCACTAACGTGTGACCATATGGTGTGACTAAGGGGTGATTACAAGGATGCATCCAGTGACTAGCGTGTTGATTAACAATCAATTTCACGGTGACATGTGGAACTTTTTTTATTGTGCGCAAGTATTAGGTGTTAACATAAGTTGTGTCCGTTTTTTTTTTCAAATTAAAAATAAGCACCAAAAGTAAAACAAAATGGTAAAAGTCATTCGAAAGAAAATTTTCTGCTCTACAAAATATTGTGTTTGCTTTTACGTTACATATATTATTTTATTTGATTACAAGCCTTCAAAGTGGAATGTCACAATTATCGAACGTTGATTTTTGTTTTCACTCAAAACATCTGGAACCCAAGCGCCGAACTTCTGGACTTTTCCCATTGATTTAAGATGGCGGTATACAGTCATGTGACTACAATTCATCTGCTCAGCCAATTCGACGGTGGTTTGAAGGGGATCTTCATGAATAATACGGTTTAAGCGGTCCTCATCGAAGTCCACTGGTCGTCCGGAACCCTCCATGCCTTTCAGGTCGAAATGACCGTCTATGAAACGCAAAAACCATCGACGAGCTGTCCTTTCATTCATAGCATCTTCACCGTACACTTCGCAAATATCGCGAGCAGCTTTGGCAGCTGTATTCCCTCGATTGAACGCGAGCAGAAGGAGGTGTCGAAAATGCTCACTTTAGTCTACTTGACATTCCATTTCGAAGGCTTGTAATCAAATAAAATAATATATGTAACGTAAAAGCAAACTAAATATCTTGTAGATCAGAAAAATTTCTTTCGAATGACGTATAACCTTTACCATTTCGTTTTACTTTTGGTGCTCATTTTTAATATGGAAAAAAAACGGACACAACTTATGTTAACACCCAATACATACAGATAAACATTGTTGCATTGTCACCCTTATTGTCTCTTTAAACGCTTATCAAACACATGGAACACCCAAAACACACAAGTCCTGCTTGATGTTACTATTGTATTTGTAGAGGTGCATGGCCGCGCGGTAACGCACTGAATTTCCGTGCGGAAGGTCACCGGTTCAAACCCCATGCTGTGCTACTCCCTTTGAATGGCACAGGTATTTTTTTCGCCTAGTTTTTGAGATAAGAATACCTATAGCTTCGGTCATATCTATTCTTTCAAAAAAAGGAAAAAAATGCCAATGTGCTCCGATTGTCTCACTGCAAGTGTACCATCGGATCCAGTACAACGGTTTGGTCAGTGAGTTTGCTGGTGTGCAACGGTTCACTCACTTAAAAAAAATCCACGGCACCGATTCGCTTTCCAACTAAATTGACATTGGAATGACGATGGCATCCTTGACTATGAGGCCCAGCAACGACGATAACTATTGCATATCTTGATGTTCCTGTCTAGTAGTTATTATGCATACCTAGCAAGTGGGCATCTCAGGTTCGATTCACAGCAACAGATTGTCTTCCGGACTGGTTTTACTCTTAGACCTTATGTCATCTGAATTTATGTTATTCTGTAGCTTATTTGTCTAGAATGAATGGAGTGAGGGCGATACCTAGAAAAAAAATGGAATGAGATAGTTGGAGAAATTTTTACTGGTGGAAAAGTAAAAAGTGTGAAAAATAGGAGAGCATGAATAATAATACGTATGGATTTGAACGAGGCGAGAGCTGTGTGTATGGATAGAAAAGTGTGGAGATTTGTTCTCTCTGCCTACCCCAATAGGGACATGGTGTGATCGTATGTATTTAATTTCTTTAAATTAATTCTAAGAATGTTATAAATTTACCAAAAAGGAAAATTTTGCACTTGGACCTCATTACTGTCAGAAATTCGGATTTGATCTCTCAACACTGTGCGCTTGCTAGAGTACAAAAAAAACCATTACATGCACAAATGTCATCCATCCGTAGGATGGATCAAAATTATTTTTGATATTTAAATTTTTATATGCTACTGGACAAGTTGTACTTAACAATGCTATTTCAAGTTAACACTTGCAAAATTATATGAATTTAGATTTGTAAGCTCTTATTTGCCATACCCTAGAAAATAAGGTTTTGGTCCCTATCTTACTGGAAACATATGAGCAAGAAAAATAGGTTGATTATTTTGTCCGATGTTGATCATTATTTAATTCCTTCTAAGTCTCAATTTATAATTCGGCCTAAATACTAATTTCTAACCTTAAAATTTCGTACTCAAAGTCATTTTTCATACTCATTTACTCACAATTTTGTACTAAAAAAGTCGTTCGTATTTATACTCAAAGTCGAATATCATGAACTACAAACTTTCGAGTAAGGGAATTAAATTACATGATACTCGTACCATTATTAAAGGATGCTATGGCATATTTGTACAAAATTTTACTTTAAATGCTAATTTATTTCACATAAAGTGGAATAAACAGTGTTTGATCAAAACAAATTACAATGTCTTTAAACTTCCACAATGTCTTAACTATCAATAAAATATAATTTATTTTGTAGAAAAAACAGTTAGGATTTAGTATTTAGTGTTACGGTTGGGCTATACTAAAGAAAATGTAGCATAGTCCCTGTGACGTTTCATAATTTTGAACCAATAAAACCTTGTAACGACGTTCAGTAATTTTAATTATTTTATCAACTTTAATATAAGCCTCAATTCTAATAAATAGCAAGTTATTTAGGTAAATACATTACATAAAACTGACAATATTTTTAGGGTTCATCTTGTTACAAATTAGCAAAAATATGTCAGTTTGTTAAAATCAAATAATATTTGGCGATGATCCTCAAAAGTCACTAACATACGTTAGTCTGCATTGGCTAGGAATGGGGTGGGGTATACGATAATTGGATTTTCAACTTTTTTTATATTGTACATAAAATTAAATGTTCGTAATTATTATTAATTCATAGCGGATCTTGGCCTATTTAAAGATAGACATAAATTATTAGAAAGTCAGTATAATGAAAATTAGGAATTAAAATGTCAGTTTAGAGAAAAACTATTTTTAGATTTCTAAAAAAATTATTCGATTTGTAAAAAAAACGATTTTACCCCATCCCTTTGAGACATGACATTTCAAACGTCACAGGGACCATGCTACATTTTCTTGAGTATGGTAATAAATATATATCACACGAGTCAACGTTTAGTTTACCTTATCAATTTAAAGAAGTTAACCTCTCCTACAATTTCCTCCATGTACTCATCAAAAACATATTTAAATAATTGAACAATTGACAAATGCTTGAGTAGACTTCTTTGTTAAAGATTAAATACTACTTACAATTGAGTGTATGGATAAAAATTACCCACAAATGCACATCGTGGATGCACACTTCGTTGAATTAAAGCTACTAGTTGCAACCCGTGAAATATTCACGGAAGTAAAGCAAATTCTACATTTTTGAAATACCGAATCGAGCAAGATTAGCTTTAAGTTTTTAGGGTTCATTAATGTTTAAAGTTTAAAATAAAAAAAGGTACATCTTGATTGATGAATTATTTAATTCTCAAAAATATCTTTATACACAATGTTTTGTGTATAAACATTACTGTTGTTCAACTTAAATCGTTAATAAAGTTTTCCTTGAAGACTTGTTTCAGATATATTGACTTTAATGTTTTCGCGTTTCTGACATCGTGAAAAAGCCACATATAATTGTCTGCATTAAAAAAAGAGCATAAGATAAATAAACACAAGTAATTATAAGGTTTAGTATAATAGGAAATAAATTAATTATTTAATGAATTAAAATTCAAAATAAATTGGCATCGTCCTCTTTTACACCGGTTCAAAAATCACGGACCCACCGAGATTCAAATTTCAAAGTATTCCTCTTGCGCTCTCTTGTATTCAATATTCAATTCTCGTATTCTTTCTTTGACAACCGTTGTACGGGCTTTGGCCTATTTATATTATGATAGTGAAAATATATTGTAGAACTGGAAAACATAGATTAGTGACATTTTAAAATAAGCTAATGAAAAGGATTGGTCAAAGTTATGCGAACAGTATAATGGAAATATTTTCTTTCCTCTCCACCATCTCTTCCTTTTCCTTTGATTGATGATATCTCACTTTATATGAAAAGGAATATTCAAGTGATTGTCTGTCTATGCGGGGTTTGTAAGCGTATGCTCACGTATATGTTCATGGATTTCGTGGGGATGGATAGTCATTTGAGTGTTTTTTGAGACCATGTAACCTGCTTCATTTACTTTTGTCTGGTTTGTTGGAAGAGATTGCCCCCTGGAAATAAGCCCACCAGATTGTATTTGCAATAAAAGTTAAATAAATAAACAATTCATTAATATCAGGATTGATTGTAACTTCAAGAGACATAAAATTAGAATGTACAGAAACATTTTGCCAGTTTCCAATTCATTAACCACTTGACAGTTTTACCCGAGCGAGACTTGGACACGAAGTTTCTTTTTATACTGACGAACTCGAGCCTCGTTTGGGCAAATCTTGTTTCGACTTGTTGGGAGTGTTTCTCCCGAATGTCGTTTGGGCAGATCTTGTTTCAACTTGTTTTCTCCGAACGGAATATATTTTCGTATAGAATTTATTCATTCATAGTTCGTCATTGTGTTACGTCACGTTTTAAAAATCTGACTGTTAAAAATCTGATAAACTATGTAGTAGCATATCAGTCATTCCAAGAATTCTTGGAGGTTGAAAAAGGCACAAATCGGAGACGAACAAATGGTTGTTTTCGACGGAGCGTCGTACCGTTCAAACTCAGCGATGGCTTGAAAAGTGTTATCCGGGGTCTGCTCCGTCGAAAACAACCATTTGTCGGTGGTATGCAGATTTCAAACGCGGTCGTACAGACACAAATGATTCGGAACGCCCTGGTCGTCCAAATGAGGCTGTTTCACCAGAAAACATTAAAAAAACCCTCAAAATCGTGATGGAAAATCGCTAAGTAAAGTTGCGTGAGATAGCTGACATCCTGAAGATATCATTTGGTAATATTTACACTATTTTGCATGAACATTTGGTCATGAAAAAGCTTTTTTCGAAATAGGTGCCGCTTTTGCTCACAATGGAACAGAAACAACAACGCATCGATAATTTAGAGCGCTGTTTGGCACTGTTTACGCGAAATAAATTTTTGCATGACAATGAATGAAACTTGAAACTTGTTGGTATGTGACAATGAATGAAACTTGGATCCACCACTATACTCCGGAATCAAATCAGCAGTCAGCTGAGTGGAGAGCAGTCGGTGAAAGTCGTCCGAAGCAACCAAAAACTCAACAGTCGGCCGGGAAGGTTATGGCCTCCGTATTTTGGGATGCGCATGGTATAAAATTCATCGATCATCTTGAAAAGGGTAAAACAATCAATAGCTAATATGACATAGCGTTATTGGAGCGTTTGAAGGCAGAAATTGCAAAAAACGGTCCCATATGAAGAAAAAAGTTCTCTTTCATCAGGACAATGCACCGTGTCACAAGTCTATGGTAATGATGGCCAAATTGCATGAGTTGAACTTCGAATTGCTTCCGCACCCACCGTATTCTCCAGATTTGGCCCCCAGCGACTATTGGCTGTTCGCAGACCTCAAAAAGATGCTCCAGGGAAAGAGATTTGGCTCCAATGAAGAAGTGATTGCCGAAACTAAAGTATATTTTGAAATCAAAGATAAATCGTTCTACGCAGCTGGCATAGAAAAGTTAGGAAAGTGTTGGAATGAATGGATCGCTCTTGAAGGAGACTATGTTGATGAATAAAGAAGAATTTCGGCAAACAAATGTTGTTTTAGTAGTTAGTCCCGGGACTTATTGATCGATGTGTTATGCCCAGGCGTCACGTTTTTTAAGGATCATGTATAAAATTTGAAGGTATTAAATAAAAGAAGATTGTTTTTAAATTTATATTTAATTTATTAACATTTCATATTATCATATAAGTTCATATAGGCAAAGTATGAGTAATGAAATGTACGGATAGAACAAGTGTAATATATATTATCATATAAAGATAAAAGGAATAACAACACTGCCATCTTTGTTCTATTAATACAAACATTATCATAAACTTAGTTAAACATCCATACATCCATCAATTTATTTTATTTATTTATTCAATTGTCAACATTAAGATAGAAACGAGATAAGTATTTTTTTATACATTTTCTATATTGACTTTTTTTTTTGTATTCAAGGCGAATATTGTATATTACTTTCATAGAAAATATATAGAATGGATAATTTAATAATAAAAACACTGACAATATTTTTAATGGACATTCAACATTAAATTAAGATTGAATGCGATTTGCATACATCCAGCTTATTCATTCCGATAACGACTGCTATAGATTTTCGTATCGTAAGTATTTAGATACACGACGATAAAATCTGTAAACAGGAGGAAGAAAGGGATCCAAAAATACTAGAGTGATATTTAATAGATCGATAGATGATAATAAACAAGCTTCACGAAAAGCCGTTTCATTTTTCTGTTATCAGGTTTGATATGTAACAGAATGGTTCTTCGAATATTCCACGATGAACTTGATTGAACATATATTTGATATATTTTGTCAATCGAAAGCTGCCATTTACATTAAAAAAAAAATGGTAAATTAAGCGTACCTTTAGATAGTAAATTGATTTTTTTTTTCTATATTTTATGATGCTACTAACCTAAGGGATATCATATTTTTTTCCCATTTGTAACTGTAAAATGCCGAAAGTTTTGCGAAAATAATAACTTGGATGTTCTTGCTTTCTTTCCTTTGGATTTCCATCAGGCGAATGGAAATTTTGCACACTTTAAGCTCAATATAAAAAACTTTCTTTTTTTTTTTTTAACACTACAACATACATCGTAAACATTTAAACACTGTTTGAAAAATATTTATTATATGAACACTGACAAATTAAGACAAAAGAAAAATATATATCTTCAACATTAACGGTTTGCAAATAATTGTCGGTTTTGCATATGAAACGCGCAATGTGATTGATATATTATAATACATTCATCATAATTTTATTTCCAATTATTCAAAATTTGTTTATAATTAAGTAATCATATGAGTAGGTCTTATTTATACAATAGCTAATAACTAGGTATTGTCTTGTTTATATGCCAGATTTTTAACTGTTCAGAAGGGTTCAAAGATAATTAGCATTGCCGTCGGATTTAAATTAAATAAAAACCTCGAGTGTAGGAAATATTACGTGTAAATTTATTCAAAACATTAATCTAAAATGGAAGTGATAGGGCAAGATGGTCAAAAGGAATTATTCCTTCTGAATTTAATACTTAAAAAAAATACAATGGCACATTAATTTGGTAAGTAAAATTTCACTATTAAACGGAGGTAATTAGAAATGGAGAAAAACATCATTTTGTTTTTATTTTAAAAATATATTACTAATAGATAATGTCTAAATCATTTAATAGATTACAAAAAGAGTTCATATACTCAACTAGAAATATTAAAATAAAGTTTTTTTATAATGACAAAGACTGCATTTTTTAAGTTTGAATAGAATCAAACGTACTTCAAAAATTTTCAAGCTATATTTTAAAAGAAATATCAAATAGTGTTTGCTAAATCAAACACTATATTAACTTATCTAGTAACACTTAAATATTTAAATTGGATATTATAAAAATAATTAATAAATTACATATTAAATAATATTTTGAAGGCAATGCCAATTTCATAAGATGGTATAACGTATGATTCTGAAAGATTACAAAAGAATCTGGCACGCTAACATTGAGATGTTGCAGAATAGTGTTATCACTAAGAATAATTTATAAGAGATTTGAAATTGTCAGTTGCCTAATTTAATATTCATGTGATACAGAAAGAAAGAAAATCAACCCTCGATTAATGTTAAAAGGGGAATATTTAAAAAGTTTTGCATCTATATAAATGTAACACACATTTAATACTTCATCAATATTCATGTGAAGTTTCATGTTTAATACTTCATCAATATTCATGTGAAGTTTCATGTTTAATATCTAATTATTTTATTGAGAGACCAATGATTTTGTAAAATAAAAAAATCTGCCGATATGCAAAACGGAGAGAACCCCCGTTGACTGTCAAATACAATAAATGTGATCAATTTTGATGACTACATTCATATTCTAGCTATGGAAGAAGCATGAAAGAAGAGGATTATTTGAAATATTAAAGTATCCATATTAGGAAGATATCACATAGAACTTTATCCGTTAATAATCTTACAATATAGATTTGTCACCTCCGTATAACATATATTGTTTCTAGAAATACATTTGTCTTAGTGAATTTGTCACAAATCTTGAAATATTTTATTTGAAGCGATGAACATTTAAAAAACAATATTTACAAATTAAAACACTACAATACTATCATAAAAAAACTTTTATCTTTTTTGTAAGCAGAAGATTTTAATTTATAATTTACGTTACTTAAGGATTACACCAAAAACAACGTAAACTGGAAAAAAGTAGCTTTTATTTTAATATCGAGACGGCATATCAGCAGAAAGTATTTAAAATATAACAAACTGCTGTTGGATTCAAAGTTTTAATACAACAATTCAATGAAAAAATCATAATATTTCAATAATACTTGGATCTTCAGAAAGCTATTAAAATTTTTGACTGTAGAGAAAGTTAAATTAATAAGTATTAAAAAAAGGTAAAAAATGTCAACACTTTACTTACATGGTAGAAAAAAATATTGCATTTAAACTTGTAGATGTTATGGAATTTTAAATAAGAAAACAATATTGCTGCACTTTGGAATGGTTTCAAATAATCAAATATAATAAACCACAAAAAAGTGATGTCATTAAAAAATAATAAAAAATTTCACTACAGTATATTATATTGTGGCAAAATTACTGGTATATTTACGAGTACATGTACAATATTATATTTCATAGATTCTGATTGCAAAGCCATCACAATATTTGAAAAAAAAACAAGAAACATGAACTAACTGAACAGCATTAACCAAAAATATTTCAAATTTACACATTTCAACAGAGCAGGTATAGAATATATTTACTTGTTTATTTAAATCTTCAACACTTGTCAACGTTATCAATGGATATTTCTCAAAATAATAACCCTCCATGTTTATAAGATAAAATAAATTTTTAAAAACACTTTTGAAAACATTTTTAAAATTCATTTTATTAATCACCATGTGGTTCTCTTTTCTTGGAAGTAAAAAGTAAAGCAAATATTAATTCATAAGAATTAAAACAATTTCCCTTTAGTGAAGAAGGAAAAAGTAAGAAATATAAATCCATTACTGCACAAATATTATTTTCTGTTAATTAAAATGTACACATTCTTAGCTCTCTACAATTTTGTCTTTTAAAACTTGTATCAACTCTGTCAATCCCTCCGCTAAAAATTCTTACTTTAAGCATAAAATTCTTAATCAGTCACACAGTAAGAATGGTGTTTATTTCCAATGCAAACTATTCAAGTCACATTTCCAAAAACATCACATGTATAAACACTTGGTCGCTTTACTTGATGTGTGTGTAGAATTATTCTTTAAACTTGTGATATATTTTATTTTAACTTTGTGCATAGAAAATATTTTTTAGCCCAAAACCACTCTAAAATTGTAATAAATAACTGAAAAATCAAGGCTGTGAACTACATAATATGTAAGTGCTCGAAAAATTTCATCAATACGTATTATTTGATTTTTACTTCAACATGTAGTTTCGTAATTCAAAATCAAACGTTCGTGACCCATAAATTCAATAAATTAACGTTATTACATTGGAACTAACTCGTATAATTTAATATTCAATATGAATAGCAAACAACATTTAAAAACTCCCGTAATATTTGAAAACTTTTCCTCTTTCTTGCAACTGAGGGTGTTATCTCTCTGGACTGTCTGGGTAAGCCAAATAACTGGAGTCCTCCATCTATTTCGAGATTGGTACGCTGATGAAAAGCATACTCTTATACCAAATATTCTTAGTTCAATAAAGATATCAAGCCAAATAAAAACACGACAGATTTTCAAAAAAACTTTGAAATAAACAAAATAATGAACTGTCCTGTTTGAAAAAAGTTTCATGTAAAACAAAGTTGAAGAATCTTAGAGACAAATCTGGAACTTAAGGCAACAACTTTTAGCTTTATTTGCGTTGGAAATTCAAATAATTATTTAAAATGTTATATAAGAGGATTGGAAATGTTTAAGAGATATACACACATCTAAAGAATGTAAATGTTCAAAAAGTGAGTGATTTCAATCTAGGAGTTTCAATTTCTTTTATATTCTATTAGTCTTGTCATTCAGAAGCTGAGGATTTATTCAATCTGGATATTTATGTCAATTTCAAAAATACGTGAAAGCATGCAAAATATTCTGACTTCAATTTTTTAGTAGAGAAAAATATTTGAGAACTATCCTTCAAATTGATTAATCTAAATTAATTAAACTGAACTAATTATATTTAACTAATCAATTTGAACGAATTAATCAAAAACAAGATTGATTTGGATGATCCCAGTTTATAGAAATCCTCAGATAGCAAATGGCCACTCTTACACATGTACAAGAATAGAGCTGACGATCACTGTATACAATCTGTGAATCATATTATAGGAGTATAAAGCCTTAACACATTCTTACCAATAATTTCAAAAAACTTTCCAAAATTTTAACATTAACAACATTTTGGTTATCCTTAGTGATATACGTACACCTCCTTTATCTTCTTCATCTTGTCATTTGTCATGATTTTATCCAGAAGTCTTGTCACGGAAAGACTTATTAATTTTTACGAAGTTAATCTTGGCAATGTCTTTCGATAATAAGAATTCACAAAATTAAAAAGAGCTTTAACAAAGCAAACATTTTAAAACAATGATTTCATTACAATCGATCGCATGATCTTAGTGTTGCGCGATATTTTTTCTAGATAATTTATTTATATCGTAAGTTCACAAATATTTTCATCAGAGGACCACACGTTATTCATGAAAAATAATTTAAATGGTAACATTTTTATATTATTTTGAATATTATACGAGTACATAATGTTTTTGACCAATTGTGATGAATTGAGTGATTTTAGAATTGAAATACTAATCAAGTTCATATAGAATACGCTATTAATTTTTTTTTATCTTAGAGAAATCTAGCTGGAAACAAGATATGCTTCTAATATCATATAACTTTTTTTACTTAAATTTTTAAATATGACCCAAGTTATAGGTAGCCCGAGATTCGAACTGCCGGCCTTCCGCACAAAAGTCCAGTGCATCTAAAACTAATGAAAAAATTTGTGAAGCTCTAATATAATAAAAAAAACACCAAAACGATTTTTCAAAGCAGCTCTTAAAAAAATAATTAATGATTAAAAAAATTAATATAAAATTTTTAAAATTAATAATTTTATTTTTATATACAACTAAAAAAAAGATTTCCTTTCAAATCATACTACCCAGAGATCGGGAAAATGAAATGATTTGATGTAATAAAAAATGTGAGTAAAATCTAGCGTATATTAAAAACAAAACTCATTCATAAGTTTAAGTACAATCTAGTAAAAATGTTAACAGTACGAGTTTTAAACATTAAACAGTCATTGAATGTTAAAGACAAAAATATACAATGATACAACGAAATACAAAATTATAATTTTAATATCAATAAATGTATTTACAAAAAAATAAAACTTTTTATGGCAAAATATAGTTAATAACACATTTAATTAACTAATAAATATAATGATTCCTATGTAATGAGCAAACCTTGGATTTGTCTAGGCAAAATATATTTTTGACTTTAAATGAAACATGAATTAATGGAAAGGAAATTAAAATTCATTTATTTTTTACTCATTTAATAGTACGAAGGGAAATAAAGACAGTAACATATTTTGCCAATCAAAATACAGTAACCCCCTGCTATCCATGGGGGATAGGTTCCAAGCCGCCTCTGTGGATGGTGAAATCCGCGGTTAAATAGCGAACTCCTAAATTACTAAGCCATTTTAAGGCTCCCTTTGAGTATTTTTTTGTAATTTGCAGGTGCGACAGTAAAACTAGCACCAATTTCTTTTTCTTTTTTGAGCACACTACGAACAGAAGATTCGTACTTTCCATACATTCTAGCAATGGCAGTATCAAGTCAAGAATTTTTACTTATTGCAAGCACTTTACGAGGTATTTCTGCTAGCATCACTAGTCTTGCGTTTTGGAGGCATTATTATGGTAAATAAGGGTTATTTGAACGTAAACACTGATATACCGGGAACGATGCGATCACAGCGAGAAATGGAGCATGACTGATCACGTGAGTGACTTGAGATTAATCTTTGGGATCTTTGGTAGGTCTGCCTTTATCATTGGTGGCAGTGATTCGGCACGAGATTAGAGTTTTTTTCGCGAGAGGTGGAACCACAAATACAGATCCCGTGGATAATGGGGGACTACTGTACGAGGTAAATTTAAGACTTTCATTTGTTTTGATATTTTTTTAAATAATAATGGTAAAAATCAACATGTGCAAACTTTATTTTAACATGTTATCAATAATACTGCTGCTCTTGGGCCTGAAAATCAATAAAGTAAAATTTAAAATTGGCTGTGTTTTCATAATGTGAATAATCACACAATTACAATGAAAGTCTTGGCATATTTTTGTGAAGACACTGTGTTTTCATTTCACAATTTAAAAAAAATACACTCTTCATTTTCATGTTTTATTACGAACTAAATGCTGACTGATTTATGTATGGCATCTTGTTTTTCAGGGTATAAAGTTTCTCAACTTTAGAGTACCATGTTAAGGCATAGGAAAATATGGAGAATATAAGCTGATTTTGATGGATGGAGATGTTCCTCGCCTCATGAAATGCTGTCTTTGATGATATTCCTTTTAATTCACCCTCTCATCAGTCTCTGCAAGTCGATCAGAATGTAGTCCATCAAACACTTTACAGGCTTCCATAATCATTTCTACACTTCAAGTCTAATTTGGAAGATGATTTTAAATTATTTATAATAATCAGATCAACGGATATTTTCAATCCATACTGAATTATTAGATTTAATACAGCCAGGATTAAAACGTTGCCTTGCTAATTATAAAATGTTAGAAGCATAAATTAAATAATCAAAAACAGAAGATAAACATTCACCTGACAGACCATGATGAACGATGACAAATCAATTTCAAGAAAGTTGGAAACTGTTATTGCCTGGATGGTGTTCCCAATGAACCTCGTAAGTTTGATTTTTTTCTCTGTGACAAGACTTGAAGAATTGACACACAAATAAAAATCGTTAGATGTTTGATATAGTCTCAACTACAAGTTACCACAGTGAACAAAATTAAAGCCTTTGAAATGTGGGTTTACAGAAAGATGATGTATTATTAAGGAGAACAGCCAATAAACAGGTCGTCCATATACATTGATAGCCAACATGAAAAGAAAAATCGGATCTTTGCGGCCCCATTTCCTTTACTGATCTTAGAAGGTAAAATTGAGAAGAGATAGAATCTAGGCAGTAGAAGAATATCATCATATAATAATATTCTACAGTGGGCTGGACTATGACATGAGGAATTAGCTCGTGCTTCAGCAGATGAAAAAGTATTTAAGAGTGTGATTGCAAATCTCTGAGCTCAGAGACAGCACAAGAAGCTGAACAACTGACAAATGATATCATAACAATTGACAATTTCAAATAAGTCAAATGACAATGAATTTTATGAAATGAAAACAGAGTGTCTATGTTTGTCGAGATTTTGATTTGATGACACAATCGTTAGGTAGTTGTCGCGGCCTAGGGGTGTCTGCGCTGCTGGGTGGAAGCTTACGGCAGGGGCATGGTGACCTGGACATAGGACACGGGGAAATAGCCCGTGCGGCCGTTGACAGTGCCTTCATACCAGTTGTCATCCACTTTGTTCACCAGTGTAATCACATCATTTTCCTAAAAAATATTTAACATTATAATTTTTCAATATAAATATATACACCATCACGCCATGTCAATTTTGGAGTAAGTAGGCAGAGCGGACAGACATCCAAACCTTTCAATCAATGCACATAACTCTCGCTTCGTCCACATCCATATACATCATCACACATGCTCTCCAGTTTCTCTTAGTTTTTACCTTTCCCTCCAAACATTTCCTTTCACTCATTTTTCATTTGTTTCAGACTTTATATTTGTTTTGAAAGTTTTTCACAATTCATTCTCTCAATGTGATAAACTCTCTCAAGATTCCTTTCATAATTCTACTTATAGCATCCATCTCTAACAATCAATTATCCTTATCCGATCATTTCTTACTCTATCAAACATTACACAAGGCATGCGTTTCTAAAGCATTTATTCTGCTATTATCACTCCCTTTCAATGTTTAGGGTTCGCTTCCATAAATCAAGGTTCGCACAGAAAAAATATGTAGAGTCCATGCGGCGTAAGGAAAGAATCTGTGACTGTATTGTACTATAGCGTAGGTACACAGAGCGTGTGATTGTTTAGTCAACTCCTGTGTGCTGATTGGTCAGTTTATTATTATGTCAAAAAAATAGTATCACCATGATTTCTAGTAATAATTCAAACTCTAGTGACATTCAAAGCTATGAAAAGGAAAAGTGTTGTTTGGTCAAACTAAAGAAGTCATATTAAATGTTTACGACTACATTAATAACTCACAAGAGACTCACGACGAGGATAATAAATAAAATTTCTTGTTTCTATCAAACTTTATTTTTCTGTATCAATTAACAAATATTTGTTCTAAACAAAAAAAATTCACTTCTGTATTTTTAAATGAATAATAAATAAATAAAGTAAATAATCTGAATATATAATAAATAAAAAATCATGGTCACCCTTCTACACTATTCTTTCCTTACGGCGTGTGGACTCTACATATATGTAAAAGGGATTTTTTTAATTATATATAAATATATATATTTTTTAATTTATGGGCATTGCATTTCCTTGTAACACAGACTACACTTATACGAGTATAAGTCTTAAGTATAATACATTATATACATACGTAGTAACGGTGGATTGTGAAAAACTTAGCAAAACCAAGTTAACCAAATTTTGAAACAAGGTAAGTAAGAAACATAAATAATTGTCTAATTGTAAGTATTTTAAGATTGTCGGATGTTTGAATATTAAAGAAGCAAAGGGAACAAGAAGGGTAAAATAGTAAAGAAATTTATTTTTTCTTTTCACCCCTCAATA
The DNA here is from genome assembly GCA_949825065.1 of Odontocerum albicorne. Classification (NCBI taxonomy): domain Eukaryota; kingdom Metazoa; phylum Arthropoda; class Insecta; order Trichoptera; family Odontoceridae; genus Odontocerum; species Odontocerum albicorne. Next base: position 32,017,155 of record OX463853.1, on the reverse strand, counting down.
AACACAGTATAGTCTATTAAATATACTTTACCTTGAATCCCAATTCCCCAGGGTTCTCTGGTTCAAAGTCATAGAGCGCTGTACAGCACGGAGTCTTGCTGGCAGTAGGTGGCACCATGGGTGTCCTGGCTGGAGACTTCATCGGAGATGGCAACGGAGAGGCTGTTACAGTAAAACTATCATTAATCAACTGTCTGCAGACCTGTAGTTCATCATTAAGACCCCGATACACCATCTTCAGTACTTAGACTGCAGTTAGCTAACTCACAATTGAGAAGTGATGGAATAAGAACATTCACGATGCAGGTTATATATAAGAATAATATAATAAGTAATTTATTTACAGCCAAAAGTTACCTCAACGGCATTGATACGAATAAAAGCCGTAAGAAATTGAAAATGAAACTTAAAGTTCAGTTTTTTATTGAAGACTGCTGTTATATACATTATTTTTATACTTCTCCCAGCAGCCTCATCTCAAATTAACTTTGTATAGGATGAAATGCCTTATATGACGCAAAACAAACTTTGTAAGGACACTTCTCACTATTTGGCAAACAATGGAGATTAATGTTTTAGAAGAGCAGTTACATGACATAACTTAGAGGCATTGAATAGCATCATTATTTTCATATACTTGCATCATTATAGTTGGGAAATTCTAGGATGAGTCCTGTGACAGCTTACAAATTTGCCCCAATATAACCTTGTAACGATGTTCAGTAATTTTAATTATTTTATCAACTTTAATATAAGCCTCAATTCTAATAAATAGCAAGTTATTTAGGTAAATACATTACATAAGGTTGTATTGAGGCAAATTTGTGAGCTGTCACAGGACTCATCCTAGAATTTCCGAACTATAGATATTTATTTAAAGAAATGCCATAAAGACTACAGAACTTTATTATTATTATTTAAATAACAATCAAAACACTGACTTTAAGTTCAATATATATGCTCGGATGATAATTTCAGTTTGCTAGGCATTATCAACAATAAAAACTTAATGGAATTAATTTTTTACAAAAGTTCAGTTAAAAAAATAGTTCTAATCTTACATGCCTGCGATGGCTTACATTAAATCCTTAAGATAAAGTTGTGAAATCATAAATATGTACCACCCAATAATAACAATAATAAAAGGTCCATTTATAAATCGCCGTTTAGAAAACAGACTCTCTCGAGGGTGCTCAGATTGTAACGAATCCCAAAAATGGTTTTATGGAATTTCTGTACTAGTAAAGTTTTGGGCACTAGCATGTAAGATTGTTTTTTGAACTGAATCTATATAAAGAAATGACTACATGTATTTAGTACTCTTGATAATGGCCTGGCAAGCCGGAGGGATCATATGAGCATTGGAAATATATCGTTGGCCTAACTATAAGAACACGTAACTCCATATAAGTAACTTTACAGGAGAGAGCAAAAACGTCACAGTTTGTCCTATGTAAACTTAAACATTGTTTTTTAAATATATCTGATTGATAAAGACATTGTTTTTTTTATCAATCAGACATATTCAAAAAACAATGTTTAAGTTTACATAGGACAAACTGTGACGTTTTTGCTCTCTCCTGTAAAGTTACTTATATGGAGTTACGTGTTCTTATAGTTAGGCCAACGATATAGTACTTAAAATCAGTGTTTTCATGTTTATTTGAAAACTAACTAAACAGTTTAATTCGAATGCATAGTTTCATCACTGCTAGTAAAAATCTCAGAAGGTATTTAGTTTAAGATTCTATTTCAATTAATTTGTTTCAAATGCAAAAATTAACAGAATACTATATGTGTGTATATAATGCCTTATCTATTAGATTAAATAATATTATTCTGAGAGAATTTTGATTGTGAGTTAACTAACTGTAAATTTTATGTGAAGGTGGTATAACGGAGCTTTAATAAACATTCATTCATACAGGGTACCCCTTTACAGTAAATTTATAAAAAAATATTTGATCTCAAAGAACTAGGTTTAAACAATGCAAAGAGAAATATTTTCGATATGCAAAGATAAATATTTTCGATAAAATATGCAGATATAAGAAGCTTAAAAAAACAGACAACCCAAGCTCATTACCAGAAATTGAAATGAATTCAGTTAAAAAAAACTGCGTTACAAATTAGCAAAAAAAATACATTGAACCATTCATTAAACATAATAAAATTATATGTCGTCGTCAATGTTAACTTAAAAATAAAAACAATTATTGTTATTTAATGGTTAAAGATATTTCAATAAAATATAAAGCAAGCAGAAAATTAAGCAACTACTTTTGTATTCATTCAGAATAATGAGATAAAAACTTTTGAAATAAGCGAGTAGAAAAGTAAATTGAAATTAAGAAAGCCATTAGTTATTGTAAAAAATGTATCAAATATTAAAGAAAATATAGATATTAAGAGGTAGTGATAGTGCATTAGTGACAAATTTTTGCAAACCAATCAAACAATAAATACCAATATACAAGTAAAAATTATGGATAAAATACATTCAAGTATATACGATTGAATCAAATGCCATAAATTGACACCTCGGCTTTATAGTTTTTCATTAAATGAGTAACGTACACCAAAATGTATCATTTATAAAAATGTATCATTTATAAAATTCAAAATGTAAATTTATAAATTTTAAGATCTAAACGTATCATCAAAACTTAAATGAAATTGATTTTATTTTTTTAAATTATCACTTTCGAAAATACAGTAATCCCTCCATTTACGTAATTTATTTTGTTAAAAATATTACATGGATGATCTTTTGATCTTCAAAAAACTAAAATACGGATTAAGAATTTGGCTTCTTAATCCGTATTTTAGTTTTTTGATACTGGCAGCATCATATTATTATATTTCTTGAGTGAGAGTGGTGAAGTGCCTATCAGTGGGGCGGATTGACATTTTCATTGAAAATTTGAAGATTTTTTTTAACATTGGGCAGTTAATTTTTGTTTTGTAGGTGGTCTCCTCACTGGATGGTGTTATTGTTGAAGCAGGAACCAATTATTTGGTGCAAAAGACGAGGATTTTTGTAATTGTTATGGAAAGGTCAATCTGAGAGGTCTGTGAGGTCCAAGATGTGGTCAGATGGGGACGACAGCGTCGACGATACTGGTACCAACATGTACAGAGAATGAATTCCACAAGAATTCCATACATATCTCTGCATGGGGTGCCGGATGGACGGAGTCTACCAGGGAGACCCCCGAAACGATGGAGATAGCTGGAGCTCAGCATCACAGGAGGACAATCCTGCAGTAACAGACTCTTGAGTCTATAGAAAGTCTAAGAAGAAGAAATTATGGAAAGGTTGTTTTTCCTACTGAGAAGACTTGCCACCATTCAAGGAAAGAAGTAAATTCTCTCCGCAATAGGAGAAAAATACAAATCTGGCAATAAAGATTATATTATATCCATGCCATAAATTATGATTAAAATAAAATAATGTTTCTTGTCTATGGTTCTGACTGTCAAAATCACATAACGATGAAAGTTCCCTTATTTTATACATTCTCTAACCTCATTTATATAAACTTGTTTAAAAAAATAACTAAAGCTTTTTATATTATATAAGATTTTAAAAGAATAGAATATCTGAAAATATGTAAAATATCACCTATTTTATGTAACATTCAATGACTCTATATATGCTGTTTTTATTTAAACTTAGTTTTCCCTCAACTAATTACCTATGTTAATTGAGAGATTACTGTGTTATAAACTTCACGTTAAAATTTCATTTACTCTCTAGGATCAATTTATTTATTTAAATTATTTTGTTTTTAAAGTGTTAAAAGTCTCCCTAGTAAAATAAAATAAAAAAGACATTTATAACATACAGATGTCAATCTGTGTGTTATGTTGAAGATATATTTAATCTAAAAATGAAATACATCTTCAAGATTATAAAAAAAACTTAAAAAATCAGTATCTTAAAACTATAAAAATCAATTCTTACATCGGTAAAATTATTAAGATAAATAGGAAAAAAAGTGAAATATTATATATATTACAGAATAAAATAAGTGATTAAAAAATATTTAATTAAGTAATTTCTGGGTATTTCATCATCAAACCATGCAACAATATAAAATTTCATGCCATTGTGTATTTTATTAGTACCAGTGAAATTGAAGAACAGTAAATTACACTTGCGATTTGTAATACAGTATTAATAACCAAAGAGGGTTATGGTTATTCGAGTAAATCATTTTTTAATCAAAATACAATCATAAAGTTATTTGGTTCTATAAATAATCAAGCAGGGAACATAACTAAATAACATAATAAATACGAGTAATTTATTTGTGCCATGCAAGATTCATACAAATAGAAAGTTAATAAAAAAAGAGTAAAAGTATTGAAATATAATAATATCCTTAAATTACGAATGTGGATTAATTGTTTCATCACCCTATTCAGATGAGTTCAATATTTTCCTGTTATAATTTTAAAACTTTTGGAAAAATTTACACCTTTTGACTAAAAAAACACTGTTAAAAATAATATGAAAAGAACTAAAAATATTGATAAAGAAATATTGCAGTTAATATCAGCACATTAAGAATTAAACGCTCTTAACACGTTGATCGCCGTGTCAGCCACCGGTGGCCGACACCGAGATATTCCAATTGGGCCGTGTCGGCCACCGGTGGCTGACACGGCATACCTAACTTCAGAGTGTCATTCTGTCCGTCGGCTACGCGCTCTTTATTAAACTACTATTAAACTTGGCCGACATGGCCCTTCTCTATCTTACTACGATATGGCCTTAGGATATCTTCATGGTTCTAAAAGATATACTCATGAATGTGATAGGTAGGTTATATTAAATTAAAAACGTAAAAACATTTTTTGGACATTTTACGAAAATCCTATTGGCGATCAATGTGTTAATATATGTATTAGGTTGATGCGAAAGTTATCACCATTTTAAAATTACATTTTTACAAATGTAGAGAAGTATCTAAACTAATTACCACCTTCCTATTCTTACACTCAATATTTTATTTTGTAATACTTTTCATCTATCAATTATAGCGGGTTTGTTCTCCAAACAGCGCTATATAAATTGTCCTTTTATTGTTATTATTCTTTTAAAATATTCAAGTATTTTATTATTAAAAAATACAGCAATTACTTTCGCACCAACTTAATACTACACGCCTAAACCTTGCTTATGCGGAAAAAAAATACTTGATTAGACAAATTTATATACATTAAAACTCCACATATTGGATTATTTTTCCCCATACTATATGTGCCTGACAACCTCCGTACCCTAGTGATAGAAAGTCCATTATCATCAGCTTGATTCTGCCCACTTCAGTTTACTTTTGATGTTTTCAACTTTTTTGACTTGCATTTTTTTCACCTGTTGACTATAAATTTGGAAAATGGTATGGCTTCTCTTAGTCTCTTGTTAGTATTTTTGTATCTTATGGTTATTCAATCTTACCATTCTTCCACACACCGGGAATCAAATCTGGGACCCTTGGGTGTTAAACTACCTTCATCATCACAGCGTTGACAATTTCTCTTTTCAAAATATTTTCCACTCGTTAACAATAATAAAGTAAATCATGATACAATTTAATTTGTCACGTTACGCTTTACTTTATACTATATTTCTTTTCACTCCCACCCATCCATTCAAGTCACTTTCCAAAATGACTTGCTCATTCATTCTCTTTCTCTATCCAGTATTACTTTCATTTATTATCCCAGAAGTCTGTAACAAAATATTCATACATCTATTCAAATAATATATTTCACCTGTACTACCATTGTAACAGAATTCTATATGGATATTATACAATATAATGATATCCATGAATTTAATTTATTTATTAAACTGTTGTGTATATAACAAATTAATAACAGAGCATAAAGAGGAATGCTGAATGTTCTACAGTACTTTAAACCTTTTCACTGCCAATTTTTATTCTTATGGTTTACCTTCCCCTAGTGCTGGATTATTTTTGAAAATCAAAACTACCTTATTTTGTTGACAGCAACAGACTTTTGAATATGATGCAACAAAATGGGAGGCTTGTGAGGCACTAAGAAGTAAGGGCTATAAATTTATATGAATGCTAAAATAGCATCTCACTGTGACGGCACGACCATACAGCCAGGGACTCAGTTAAGGAGAAGCGTTCATGATTGTTGAGGTTGCACCAGCATCAGTTATATAATTTATTTTATTTCTATTTAAATATATTGTACAATAAAAACATGATATCAATATGTTAAATTATAAATAAATTTTCATACAATGTTCCATATAACATTGTTGATATACTGTACCAAATGCGTATTTTAATATCGTACCATACAAGTATTTTAATTGATTGTACCACATAAGATTTTTGATACATTTTACCAAATAATAAAGCAGATAGCTGAACAGGGTGAAAAGTGCAGAGGGGGGTTGAATTACCGTTGGTGGAGCGCTGAGAGTTCTGAGAGCCCCCTCCTGGGAAGAGCTCCAAGTTGTTAGGCTTGCCGTGCACCGGCGAGCCGGCCGTGGAGCCTCCTACAGGACCAACAGAGCGCCCCGTCACATTTTCTCCACACACTCTTATACACACTTTCGGTGCATCATCACTTATTGATACGTGTAACCATAGACATCTGTCACTTTTGTTTTACAGAAAACAATAAACTTTTAATTGAAAAGTATAAACTTCAATAAAAACACAGATTAATCAGTAATCGTAGTAAAGAATCAAATAAATAATTTATTAAGCAAGATTGTTGCACATAAGTGGTTACTAATAAATAAATGTATTATACTAAATGGCAACTTTTCTTTTTAGAAATATATGTACTGCATATAAAAACTATGTATGTCACAAAAATTATGAATAAAATGAAACTAAACTATTTGTAAGTTACGAAAAAATTCCAATATTCAAAATTATAACTATAAAGAAACAATATTATATGTTTTTTTTTAAATAGCAACATTTGAAAACAAAAGTGAGAGTTGCAATGGTAAGTTTTATGGTATGGAGAAAATTTCGGATAAACTTTTTTATGCGTTGGTGTTCTTTTTTGGACAAAAATTTGGAATGCATCGAAGCCAATGAATAAATGTATATTAAGCCAATTTCTTAATTAAAACCATAACTTTGTTAAGTATTCCTAGGGTAAAAATTTAAAGAGGGTCTAAGGACTAAACTTAAAATAAATTACGCCACCCCAAGCGTTAAATCAAATTAACCCTTGACACTCAATTTTTTTTTTAATCTTCCCAGTCACTCGAATCAATATTAATAAAAAATCGCTTTTAGATTATTTTTTTTTGAATAAATGTCAAAATATTTCTCAGCAAAATCCCGAATAAAAATATACAAACACATACGTAACAGACACACCATCTGTTACGGAAGTTAGCATTAAATTGACTGTAGCATGTCGCCACTATGACAACTGTGAGTTTTGTGATATAATCGAAATTGCACTGGTTTCGCATCCTCGAGTGCATGCTGAAACTAAGCTAAGTTGTAAATGCTTTTTGCAACTCAGATGGATGACATCAATTTGGGCAGTGTTATTACGTAAAGAGCTATCAGTAGCGTACTCCATCTTAAGGGTAGCTGTGATATAGTGTCATTACTACTATTTACTTAGCTACTTGAGTAGCATGCTGCTTTAGATTGAAAAATAGATATAACAGTGCTACTTTTCTAAAGTAGCTTTAACAACCTGAATGAATCTAAGTTATAGCTATCTATGGTGTGGTAAAACAACAAGGTACCGAAGTGTTCTTTAACATTGAATACCACTTATTAAAAAGTCATGATAAAAAATTATATACAAAGTTTATTAAATTAGTAATTGGCACTTTTAAAAATGTTATTTTTGCCAGCGATATATTGTATATATTCAATGACTTCCACAACCTAGTTAGCAAGACACCTGCTTTCCAACTCGGAGGCTGCAGGTTCGATTCCTATTGGTATCTTCATTCTTTAAAAAGTTTTCCCTTAAAGCTTGTTTAAACAACTTTTTTTTCTTTTTTTTTTTTTACCTGGCGAGTTTATTGCCATGTGGCAATCTCTTCCAACCAACCAGAAAGATGTTTTTATAGGCCTTAAGTGTTAAGCAGACTGAAATCCTATTTTAAAAAATCTGGGTTCCAGCGGGGATCGAACTCGCAACCTCCGGATCGGCAGACAACTGTCTTACCACCAGGCCACGGAGGTCTTTCTAGTAGGTTGGAAGAGATCGCCACACGGCAAAAAACCCGTCGGGTTAAACAACGAAAATGTAATACCATGGAATATCATTCAAACAAAAAATAAGATATTTACCGTAAATTTTTATAATTATAAATATATCATAAACAAAAGATATGTTTTCCATTACAGAATCTCGAAAAGATACTCAAAAAGCAGTAAAATTCAATCAAAACATGTAAAGTTCATTTTCTAAAAATAAGGAAGAAATTCATCATACAAATCAAACATTGATCAAGTACATGTAATATTATATAATGATGCAAGGAATGAAATGTAGTAACATTCATAACAAACATGAGGAGGCGCACACCGAAAGAGGTATAGAGAAAAGAGAAGAATAGAGGGAGGAACAATTGCATCATAGAAAAGTAGAGGGAACATAGATCAATGTACATCAATGCATTCCAAATTCCCTAAAAGATCAAAACGAAAAAGCAAAATGAACAAGTCATGCTGAACTTAAGTATTTTAATACCTTTAAAATGAGTTTTAAAATCTTAACAAAAAATTAAATGCATCCTTAGAAACATCTTTTCAAAATACAGATTTTCTTATAAAATACTATGTATGTAAAAACAATAAAAAGAAAATCTTGAATACCCTGTATTAAGAAAAATCATTATAACTTAAGTTTTATTTTATACCAATTAGAATATTTAATAATAAATTTCTTTGATATTCCATTAGTTACAATAATCCCCGCAACACGTATTTCTACCTCCTAACTTGAGGCTCTCGTCCACTTGAAGAGAGCCTCAAAACAGAAGGTAGAAACATGAGTCCTGGGGATTACTGTAATTAGTGGAACAACAAAGTAATTTATTATTAAATATACTCATACTATAATTTTTTTTTTAAATAATATTCTATCTGATACAAGATTTATCAATACTTATTTATGTTTTATTGAAATTTTCATAAGAAATCAATATAAAGTTTAATGAAAAGGCTTAAAAAACGATGTGGAAATCAATCGTAATTCAATTACTTTGGATTTAATTAAGAATAGATAACTTTGTACGTAAGTAAATAGTTTACATGTTTATATTTGTAATTTTTTAAGTATTAAAAAATACAATATATAGATACTTGGATCCAGCAAACATCTGATATCTTTATATATATAATGATAAATATTAATTTCAATTGTAAAAATATGTGAATATTTTGATTAAACAGTTTATTGATCTGTTACTAATCATGTGAAATAGTTTTTTATCATGTCTATTAATTATTTTTTATGAAATTAGATTTCTAAAATGTTCATGTTACATAAATGTCAATATTATAAAGTAACACGTTACAAGTACAGCCATCCTAAGAGTAGCTATAAAGTAGCGCCATTTAGACAGCTATTTATGCCACTTTAGGTTCAATAGCAGTTAGAGTGCTACTTTTATCAAAGCAGCTTTCAAAACACTAGCCAAAGTAATGTTTCAATCACTGATAATTTGACATATATTTCATGTGTTTAGGTCAACAATATTAGTTATGTTGAGTTATTTTAAAATAAATGTCAGCTAATGAACACTCGGAAAATTTGCATTAATACACCTAAAATTCAGATAATATAATGCATAAGTAAAATAACAACTCAATAATTTTATTAAATAAAAAAACATCAAATATTTGCCAGGATCAATAAATTCGAAAGATATATCTATGAATATTGGTGTTAAGATTTGTTTGTTTTTGGAAGACGGAAAGTAAAGGAGAAGAATGAAGTTAGTTGAGGAACAAGGATGACCCTTTAACCCACAGCTCCATTGAAAGGCCAAATTCAATAGTTACTTTAAATCAGTCTTTTAACTCACCTCTTACGATTATAATTAATTGCTGAAGAAATTTTAATTTAAAAAAATTCAGTACATATAATTTGATTGTACATACCCCTGGAAGGAAGACAGCTGTCGTAAAATGTATCTAAGAAATAGTTATTCAAATAATTAACAAAAGGTTATTCATGAAAAATTATTCGATCCATTATGTATTGGTAAAACCTAATTGAAAGATTAATTTTAGTAAATATCACTATTAAATTTAAAATACTTGGAAAGAACTATCGAACTTTTTCAGGACTTGATTCAATTATTTTTTGTCTTCTTTAATCATAACAACCATTTCGCTAGAAATAGCCTCTTTTGAGGCAATTGTTTGAACATGTAGTGTTTCTTCATTTATCTATAATTCAAGTTATGATAATACATCAAACAAATATATTTCAATTTAATTATTTAGAAGGTTTTACCACATATATTATCTGACCCATATAAGCATGCCAGAATAAAACTCTTGGACCCGCAGTCGGCGAAATTTTAAAAAGATAAAAAAAAATATTTAATTTATAAATTTTATCAAGCATACCTCATAAGTGATCGCAAGGTAAAAAAAACAATTGTAATTCAAACTAAGAAAGCAGAAATTTCGAAAACTATAAATGGCCGATAAATTGTTATTAATTTACATGAAATTATTTAAATATGTGACTGTATTTTTTTTTACACAAAAAAATATGCAAACTGGGTGCAGTGAAGCAATTATTGATTATATACATGACACATTCACTGTTTTACCGTGACAGTGGAAGGTGATGGTAAGTCAGCGTGCCCATTCCACAACCGACCCGCAAGTGAAAAGCAAGCAAATAAAAAGCGGAAATAAATGAAAATAAATTAAATTAATTTAATCAATACAGTGATGCAAAAAAGTATCTTATTATTCTGTGACACAATTACATAAATGAAAAATCTAATTTATATTGTTGTACTTTTTAAATAAAAATTTAAATAAGTTGAAAAGTTTTAAGTAAGTGTTTGTTTCTATTATTTGCAGTTATTTTCTTTAAATTTTAATCTCAAGATATTAAAAAAAAAACTAAATAATGACCACATTTATTATGAATTGCTAAGGTTAAATTTCGATAGTGAAATATGTGCATATAAAATTTTAAAAAGTTGTTTGAAAAATACTCGTATAACTGTGTCCTAGTTTAATACAAAAGAAAAGAAATCAAAACTTGATATGTAATTTTCAAAATATTATGAAATAAATAAACTTCAATTTAAATAAAATATGTGAGTTAAAAAATAATTATAAATGATGAGCTAAAGTTAAAAGAAAAATTGCATCACAGATATAAATTATACTTTTATGGTTAAATTATACCACCACCAGAAGAATTAACCCTAAAAGATAATATTTATTTCAATTCAACTCTTTAATTTGATTTCACTAAATGAGACGTATAGTACATCAAAATCACCAAAAAAGGCATTTAAATTTTATGATAATAAATCATTTTCACTCATGCAGTCTTACGTTTACTCAGGTGATATAATAGTTTCATTAAATTTAAAACATTAAAATCATCAGGACCTAAGAACTTTATGTTTAATAAATAAATCATCGCCATCTAACTAACTAGTAAACTGGGCCATGATAAATATATCATGATTGATCATCCATGATTAATATACCAGTATATGTGGTAGTTGTGGTAAAATAGACATTTTTTTAATATACTCTGTCTTGAGAGACAGATGTATTGTAACAGTCTCTAATATATTTGAATCAAAACTATACAGTACATGTCACCATAATACGGTAAATCTGCGTTATTGAAAAACTTCTTGATAATAAAGTCACCATGAAATTGTGAACCAGAGTTTTTGAATAACCGTTCGTAAAACATCTTGATAATAAAGTCACCATAATATGATGAACCAGTATTTTTTAAAAACTATAGGTAAAACATCTTGATAATAAGTCACCATAATATGGAGAACCTGTGTTTTTGAAAAACTGTATGAAAAACATCTTGATAATAAAATCGCCATGAAATGGTGAACCAGTGTTTTTAAATAACTGTACGCAAAATACAATTATCACTGAACAAAAAATAAAAACAAAAGAAACAAAAAAAAAGCAATCACCTGACCACGGATCCAAGTTGCGTTGTTGAGGAGGCCTAAGGGGAACTTGGTTCCCTCTGCCCGCCCACGCGCTGGAGGCATTGGAATCAGATTCCCATGCCCCGTTATTGAACGGGTCGCTATTATTACTTTTGGGCCTTCGATCATTAAACGAAGAGCTGTTTGTCATCCTCGTATTGTGAACAGACCAGCCTGCAGATTGGCTTTTTGAGGATAGGTTTCCTATGGATGAGCTGTGTCGGAGGTTAGAGATGCCGTGCGTGTTGTGCGAGGAGAGGTTTTGGCTGGAGCTGTGAGTGCTCCCGGTGGGCCCTTGGAAGGAAGGGTGGGGTCTACCATTGTTTAGGCCGTGCGAACCGTCAGTTGAAACGCCATCGATGCCCAGGTCTGCCAACGTCTTGGGGACGAACTCCATCTTGGGCCGGGATGCAGCTTCATCGGTCCTAGTAGAATTTTCATATAATAAGTGATGGGCAAATATGAATATAAAATATAAATACAAAATTTATGTAAAGTATTGAATATCAAATTATTGTAAAAATAATCCATCATTGTAAAATGTTGTATTTGTGTTTTTTTTCTTTATTCTATTGTATTTTGGTAATTTTTTTGGTATTTTTGTTAAAAAGTCAACAATATGAAACTTTCACCCAACACGTGAAACAATTGTGTAATATGTTAGAAGAGATTATAAATAATGAATAAGAAGAACAAAGTGCATACTCACTTTTCTCGTAAATTCTGAACTAATACATTAAGAATCTCGGTGCACTGCTGGTGGTACTCCAGGAGTCCCTCGCCAAAGGACTGCAGTTGAGCCAGCTGTTCCACCTAGTGTCAAAAAAAATATAAACCATTTCTCTGTATCATGTTTGAAATTAGGAATCAAAAGCATTAATTTTTGTAAAAAGAGAAAAAAACATGAAAAACTCTATTATATACCGTCCATTAACGGGCGTGAGAATGAACTTTAGTGCCACTTAGTGTAGATGACTATACAAGTGCTAAATCAAGAGAAAAACCATTCTTGGATTGAAATTTACTGACATTTGAAAAGAGGTTTTTTTTTTACTTTATAAAATTCAATATACCCTTTTTAACTAATTAAAATTCAATATACCCTTTTTAACTAAGTACCTTTTGTTTATTTTTTTCATGAATGTGACAATTATAGGAAGCAAGTGACCAAATTTGTTCTTGGTATTTAATGGATAAAACAAAGTAGTACACCTATAGTCTTGTATAAAATACATATATAAGGGTCCTTTTTTATATAACACTACTAGACTTGTGTATGAGGTTTGTCCAGTAATTATACCTTATGCTACAAAAAATAAATAGCTACTCTAGTGCAAAGGTACCTCAGTCCCTTTCCAAGTACTCCCCTTAAGAGTAATTAGGAGACTTAGGTGCTTGACTTGGGAGAACCTGGGAGGACCAAAATAAATTAATTAGATAAGTCTTAAAATAATAACAATAGGAACATTGTTTACACGTGCTTCCCTGCAAAGTGGCTCACTTACGTCTATGAAGTTTAAAAATTATGTCAAAAAATGAGCACCATCCCCAATTTATCCACGGAGATATGGAAGATATCAATATCGGAAAATTCACTCAACAAGATCATTCCATGGTGACACTTTTAATAGCTCAGTTGGTCAATACGGTACCGAAAACAATATTTAATTCATGATGACGAAAATAATTATCCAGTACATTAAATGAAAGTTTGTCAAACAACAAGGGCTTCAATATTTTTCCTATGAGTAATTTGTATACATAACTACAGGTGCGTAGGCCACTTTTAACGGTTAGTAATAGTCAATTATACCTTTAATCATATCGTTTTTAAACATCCTTATAATCAATTTCTTAAGCTTAATTATTTGTGTACATCTTGTGAAAACTTTGTTAAACAAAAAACTTACTTCATTGTCGAGTATGTTGAACATGCCAAGCTGAGCGAGATGCAAGGATTCGGCAAACTTCTCTTCGGCCTGCCTGATCTCATCATCTGTAATGTGAGAGCCTGATAAACAAGAATCCGTCCTCGGCAATAAGAATCATTGATTTACACAGAATATCAACAATATAATGTCAACGACATAGAACAACATTAGCGATTGAAGTGAAAAACCAATTGAAACAATTTTCAAATATGAAGGGTTGATATAAAAGGAGAAAAAAAATTGACAGCAAAATAATTGCCATATTAACGTGAATATTTTTTATTTCATATTCATATTTTTTTAGTTACAAAAAATAAATACCAAAATAATGAAAAAGAATAAGAAAAAAAAACAGAAACAAAATTTTAATGTAAAAAAATAAACAATAAAAGGGGTAAAAAAATAAGGATGGTAAAAAAAAAAAAAGCATATACAGACCAAATTTACAGGCGAGTTTTAATTAAAGCGTAAATACAACCCAGAATGACGCATTGTTACGTGTTGTGCAGTTCGGTGGAATGCGTTTACCCAAATTTGATGTTGGCATTAAATTACAGGCAGATGCCATGGGGATCCAAAATAATAAATGGCAGGAAAACATGAAACAAAATGGAGGAAAAATGGTGATTAGTTAACTAAATTGTGACCAGCCAACAGTGAACCACTAAGTCAAAGATTAAATATCAAATGCAATCTATGTGAAATTCATAAAAGATACAAATGTTTAAATACTTTTGACAACAATTTTGTTAATATTAATTTTTAATAATAATTGTTATTTTTACTGTAATGTAATTTTAATATGATTCAAGTTCAAAACACGGTCATGGATACTGATAATAATATTGAAACATAAGCTGGTAGGAAGAAATTGCTTTAAAGCAATAAATTTACATGAAAGTGTTAAAATAAATAAATACTTGGAAAATCTGTGAATAATTTAATAAGGTGTATGGTTGTATGATAGCACACTGGACTTCCCTACGGAAGATCGCCGGTTCGAACCCTGTGCTTTACTACTCCCCTTGAATAACACAGGCATTTTTTTTTGCCTAGTATTCAGGGTATACCTTAATTTTGAAATATACCGAACTTCACCACGGTCATGCGGTGAGTGGACCGTAAGCTGATCGTAGCATGACTATAGTAAAACAGGGCTAGCAAACAGTTTTTATTTACAGTGTGCCAAGTCAGATTGTTAGGCTGTCAAATATGTCGAAATCTTATCTTTAGAAAGCGTAGGATTCCATGTGGAAATATTTAAGTATTCAAATTGTTAACAATTCGTAAGCAAGCTTTATAGAACACATTTTGAGAGCTTAGTATAAACATAAGTTTTGGAAATAATGAGGTTAATCGAAAAAAATACTATTTTCTGCTCTTTTAACCAATAAAACTAATACTCATTTACTGATTTAAATAAAATATGTTCAATAATGGTTGTAAAAGAAGTTGATTAAATGACGTTAATATCAGCTTTAAAAATATTGTTAGCTTTATTTAAAAAATTTACGTAAATAATTCCAAAAAGCCTTTTGTGACTACTACCTTGAAAAGTGCAATTGCACCTCATCTACTATCCAATAATTTTTTATAACAGAAAAAAGAAATAATTATGTATAATGAAATCAAAAGATAGTTCACTGTGTTTACTGCTGGTCGCAAAAAAAAAACAAACAATATAGAAATAAATTACAATATAAAATTTTTAATTCAAAGGATTTCTTAATTTAGTCAAATTATAAATATTTACTTATAATTACATAATTTATTCATGAGAATAGAAAAAAAATATCATGCAAAAAATGTATTAATACAACATACACATATGATGTTCTAGTATAAACAAATTTACTAAGTACAAATCAAGTAAAATAGAATTTCATTAATTACAAATGAATAAAGTTTTTTTAATTCTCTTATATAAAACCATGAAAAATCCCAATTTTTACAAAACAATAGAACGAAACAAATTTACAGCTTAAAGCATGATTGTAAGTAAATCATATTAAAATTTATAAAAAAATAACTATTTGACTAATTATATTTATTTTTTCGTCGAGGATCAAGCTCAAGACCACAACGAATACAAATAACTAACCTGAATTGGTTTATACTATAATAAGCACATTTTCACAATAATTAATTATTATCATTTATTTTTGTTTTCCCCGCCCAATACAACAAGCCCAAGCCATATTATATTGGATACATTTATATAAAATTTGATATGTGATGGCAACATTGAATGACATGCATAATATTTGACACTTCCATAGACATTACAAAAAAAATTAAAACGGTATGAAAAATATGTTTTATTTGAAAACTTTAATTTAATTGCAAAATTAATGATAGACACACAATACAGGGATTGGGGAAGGTTGTCTATACAGATTTGGTGGTGGTTGAACGACACAAGTCCGAATAATGATACCCTGGATTCAAGTTAAAATAAACTCCCTCAACATACCCTGTCTGGGACCTTGGTTATGGGCTGGACTGCCGTACGGACTTGGTCTTCCATATACTAATAAAGACATCATATTTTTAAATCATATAGAAATTAAATTAAAACAAAAGTGTAAAGGGACCTAAAGGAGCTTGCTCCTACCACACAAATAAAACTTATTAAAAAAAAAATATATTGAGTGTTAATGATATTGAATGGGCACTTCAATTCCAATGCCAGGTTGGTTGTCGGTTGCCAAATTAAAACAAAGGAATGTTTTCATATAGAATAAAAAATGAGGAATGTGTTTTTAAATCGTGGTAACTCGCAGTGAAATGAAAAGTTTTTTTTTACTATACTCCTAATGTCATTGCATTAAGGTAAATTTATCTTTCGGAGACTTTTAAAATAAAACTTATGAGGGACTTGTTTTTTTTAGCTTTAAATTATATTTAAACTACTTCTTTTTTTTTTTTTTAGATGAAATTGAATAAACAACAGGTTTTGAAGAACGCTGTTTTTTTCGTCAATTTAACATTATGTAATTAAAACATTTAATCATATATTTCTTAGTGGTTGTTGTCAAAATAGGGTGCGGTTAAGTTGAATGATGTATAAGGTAGAAAATCTTGAAATCAGAAAAAATATATAATCAAATATACTTTTCTACTAGTTCTCCCCTCCATCCGTTTTGTATTTAAACACTACCTTTTTGAATCCGTCCCCACCTCCACCCTTAACAAGTCACTAACCTCTCTCCTACTTTGATTATACCCACAATCTTGAAAATACGAGCTAGTCTCAATTTGTTTTTGTTCTCGATAATGTGAACCATTTTCACCAGGGCAATGCACCGGTTCATATTACGCTGTATGCTACTGGCTTCAATTGATGAGTCATCCACCTTACCATATTCACCTGATAGCACCATCAGACTTATCTAACTTAAAAAAACATTTGCTAGAAAGATGGTACCATAGCAGCTGTGAAGAATTTTTTTTAAAGATTTTGATGGATCTTTTTATAAAACTGAAATTCAGTTTGAAAGCATCATTGGAAAAAGTGGGTAAAATTCTAACTATATTCGTTTTTTTTTTGACGTTACAAATTTTTCAGGCATTGTGATTATCAAGGTATTTTTAATTTAATAACACCTAGCCTGAGGAAAAAGACAAAACTTCTGATACCGGTTGTTGACTCAATAAAATCTGTGGCGAAAACAAAGTGAAATTGATTTATTTTTAGAAAATCAATCAAAATGATTCCATTAAGTAAAACCAACGTATCTTTATAATAAAAAAAAAACATTTCAAAGCGTTGCGGGATACCAACATTTTACATCACATCTGTCAAATATTTGCCAGCTATTAGCAATACTAAATAGTCATCTATTTATTCACTTTAAGATAATGTACCTAATATTCAGGACGTATTAATTCAGTAAAATAAAAACCATTGAAATAACACCCAAAATTCATGCAATAACATAACAATCAACTAAGATTTATAAAAAATTTACACTGTATTATAAAATCAGAAGTTCCCTCTTTATTATAATACATTGCATCAAAACAGAAAGATTAGACTACATAAATAAACTACAAAATTTGACTACAAGATATTTTACAAAGTGGATTACTGTACTTGCGTGTGGTTTGAAATAAAAATAATTGTTTTCACCATTTGATAGTAAAAATA
Organism: Odontocerum albicorne; assembly: GCA_949825065.1. Classification (NCBI taxonomy): domain Eukaryota; kingdom Metazoa; phylum Arthropoda; class Insecta; order Trichoptera; family Odontoceridae; genus Odontocerum; species Odontocerum albicorne. Next base: position 31,998,866 of record OX463853.1, on the reverse strand, counting down.
TTTTTTTAAATTTCTCCAATGTCAATACGTATTTCATTGCTCAGTATTTTTTATTCAGGACTGATAACACTTAAAAGTTTTATTCTTAAATTTTGTTTTAATTTAATGGGAACTTTACGGCAACAATCTTCAAAGTTTTTTTATTATTATATTCACATATGTTCAATTTGACATTTAATTTAGTTTAGCAATAAAAGTGAAAAATTTGTAATGTAAGGAAAAATAATTATGCCACTGGCAATAAGGGCTATTGTATCCTTGCTATAAACTGTTAATTAAAAAAAGTTATATTTTTTATTGCGACAATATAAATTTCTTTTGTTTTTCATGTATACATACATACATATGCATAATTTAAATAAATGTGTTACTGGATACAAACCAATTTTGTATTTTGCTGTATGTTGTAAAACTGATTTGATTATATTTTTATATTCTGCCTTAAAGAACATAAATATGTGATTTGTCTATAAAGCGTGGAACAAATTGTCATAACTTATGACATATGACACCTTATAGATTACTGTCAAATAAAAATATACATATTTTTTGGAAACAAACCAAACTTTAGATTACAAAAATTCAACAATAGAAATAACAATGTGAAACTTGATTTGGATCTCGGCCTAATTGACTGGAGTTTCGTAATGATTTTAAGATATTTGTCATATGGTCGTAACGCTATAATATTTCCATAGATAATAATTTTACTTAAGTGATTTACAGATCATTTTGCATGCAAAACAGACATGCTAAGCAGCTTGATAGAAATTTTGTTTTTTCATTTATTAAAATTTTGTCAATTTGTGTTTATAATAATTTAAATAGCTACTAGTATTCATAAAAGTATGTCTGAAATTTATATATTAGAGTGAAAATTCAAAATAACACAACTGAAGAGTGTGCAGCTAAAAAGGTCAGCTGTGAATGGAATGTGCAATGATAGATTGATGTAGAAAAAATAATTATTAAAAATGTAGTCCAGCAAAAAACTAGGAATTCAATAATAAAATTTAATTTTGTTTACTAATCAAGTAAATCGTAAAGATAAAGAATAGAAAGACTTATTCAATTACAATAAATCTTGTGAATTGAATAACTTTAGCTAAGAATACAAAAAGAACCATTGAAATAGAATAATAAAGACTTCTTTTTACACAAATTTTAGCAAAAAAAATTTACTCTAGATTCTATATTATTGATTTTAATATTTATCAATTTATTTTCAATAAATTTCTAAATGAAAATTACATTAAATTATCTATAAGCAAGTCATTAATTAATTACACAAACGTGTAAAAAATACAAATTTATAGGAAAAAAGAACAATACTTGAAGTTTTATCCACTAAACCAGAAAAATAAAATGTATTTCGAATTATCAAAATATAAATATAAAATGGGCAGTAAATTTTCAAAATGGTTAAATTTCAAAGAGTCGGAAGAAAATTATTTACGATTTTAAAATATTTTACACCTTTATTGTTAGTTGGAACACGCATTTACATTTAAAAAGCTTTGAAAAACAAGTTAATTTTATTTAGTTGAAAAACACAGCAAACAATTTTAATTATAATTATTAACCATATTTTGAAAGACACACGAAATCAGAGATTGATATTGACAAATGAGAAACAAAAGGAGATTATTAATTACCTTTCGCTTGTCTCCTTTTCTTACAATCGAAGTCCAGACGCCGACCTTGCAATTTCTTCCGATGATGCTAAAAAATTATACATCAACAAAAATATTAGTACAAAATTTAAAAAAATATAACAACTATTACAATAACACTCACCGTCAATGTAAGTGACACTTATTGCATCAAAGAAAATTACTTAAAATCTTTATTGCATTAAACGAAACACATTCAGTGCTGATGACACGCCTCACGTGTCTGTACAAATATACGCCCAGTGCGCACGACACTCCAGGCGTGTTCTGTTGCTAGTATGTTTGTGTGTTTGCTAAATTTCTCAGCACGGCATGTATAGTATTTACATAAAGTTTTATTCGCAATGAACGTGTTAATAAAACAGTTATTATACCGACATGAATATTAACAAGTAAAACTTAATTTTCCCATTCTTTCTGTATTGCCAAAACATCAACAATGGACAGCACATAGTACAAATTCATAAATTCTGGAAGAACTAGAAGTTGAACAGATTTTTTCTTCAATAATACAATTGGAAATCCTCAGGTATTTTGGCCATATTATCAGATGGGAAGATTCAATGAAGAGACTGGTAAGGGAAAATCCAATGGTGCCAATCATGATGCAGCTCACCAATACAATCATTCCACTCCCTCGAAGAATGTAGTAAAAATATAAGTTACCGTGAGCAATGGAGGTGTATCATTCTTTCTGCAGTACGGATTGTATCGCTCACAAGATTAAGTTCTATTATCATGACTGCTCTGTAAAGAGCATAATCAATAAGATACTGACATGTACCTTAACCCTTTAAGAATTGTTTCCATATTGACTAATTATCAAATAAAGCCCTAAAAGTAACATAATTATAATTGTAGTAGTTCTATTCAAACAAGAGACTATCTCTTCCACGGAGTGACTTAGTTTACCTTGGATCTTCAGTAAATGACATAAAAAACATATAGGAAATAAAGTAGCTAATAAATGCTACTTTGGCCTACAAATTTAGCTAAAGTCATGTCATAAGTAAAGTCCTCTCATGTTTCTGATGTATAATACATTGATTACACCTGTGATCACCTATGGTTCAGAGTATTGAACACTTACAATGACCAATTAGAGATCCCTGGATATCTTTAAAAAAAAGATACTGCGGATGATCTATGTACCAGTGCAAGAAGGTGAATTATGGCACATCCGATACAACTAAGAATTGTCAGACCTCTTCCAAGACCAACCCATCTCTTAATTTGTAAATCTTGAAAGACTCCATTCAACAGGGCACGTGTCAAGAATGGATAAAGTCCAGTCGAGGAGTATTTTGGACAGCAGACCTGAAGGCTGTAGATCTGTTGACAGGCTAAGTAGACGGTATTACTAAAAATGCAATCATAGCCAGGGTACCCGGCTGGAGAAGTCTGGCATAAGATAGAAGGGAGTGTAAAATCCAATTAAGAAGATAGGATCAAGGGTGAACTTACGTATAGGTACGGGACATGCATAGACAACTTCAGAGATAATAAAATATACAGATATCCCTGATTTACCCAATTAATTGGTTCTACGAAAAATGCCATAACTTTAAAAAACTTAAGTTGAATCGATTTTAATCCAGGTTAGCTAGGAATTAGTTTCAAATGAAAAAAGGATCTAAAAATGGTAAAAAAAAAATATTATTATTTGTATTTTCAATTAGAAGGCCTACATAGCTTATTCCTTTCAATGAAGTAATGAATCAACTGGGTCTGACGGATCTGGCATCATTCTCCTGTTTTGAAGGTTGTGGATCGGTAGGTTTTAATTTTTTTTAATTACCAGTGAGACTGAATATAAAAATTGTCACTGAATAATGATCACAGGGAGATAGCAAAATTCAAATCGACATTTCTATTATTTAAATCACGTTGCATAACAAAAAAATATATTGCAAATAAAGTAAATATGTTAATGAGTATTTATAACTGTACCACAGTTATAACGTGCAACCACTATAGCCCATGAAAGTGTAGTTTTCAATAGTTTTGTCATGAATACAAAATGAAACATACACTTGAGTGAACATAGACTGGAGTACTGTTTTTACTGTTCATCAATACTGTGAAAATGAAACCATAATATACACCATACCCAGAACTATTTGAATATGATATTATATACTTGTTTATTTTCTATATTAATAGAAACAGGCAGATATTTCGATGCCTTTATTACATCTACAATATTTTTTTACGTAAATCTACCATTGATGGGCCCATGCAAAACAGACAACAAATTAAATTTTTACCATAACTTCCTTAAGGTCCTTTGTCTGCAGATGGTGCAGGGGCTCTAAGAAGTTCTGCTTGATGTTGTCATCCAGAGAATATTTCACGTCGGCCATCTGCTTCATCGACTCTCCCATCTCTATCAAACTTTGAGCTGAAAATACAATCGAAACTCGCATAATTTAACATTTAATATTGTTTAAAATTTATATACGAGTATATTGCCATATATGCTTTGAAGTTTTCGCAGTTCTTTGTATCAATTGGATGAAAACTGCAACGTTTTCTAAATGTCAACATCATAAGTCAAACCATGCTGTAAAACATTCTGAAAAACCTTATCCAACTTATATATATTGTATTTCTTTTCATAGCGGTAAAAATACCCCAGCACGAATGGAAAATAAAAGATAAGTACGAGGCGTATCCAGAAAGTAAGTGTACTGAGGCTCTCAAGACCGGATGGATTTTATTTTCGACATGTTGGCTACACTTCTGTGTAGCCTGACCTTTCCCCTCCGCAACGAGACCGGTTCGAGGTCAGTACGTTGAGAAGTGTCGACGCGACAACACGTTTCGTGAAAAATGTCAACCCCATCTCCCGTCAAGTTGAATCGAGTGGAGGCCGGGCAAGAGTTTTTGAGGCGCTGCAAACTCCATGGAGATGAATTTCTCCGCTCCATCGTTACTGGAGATGAAATTTGGGTTGCACACTACACGCCTAAAACCAAAAGGCAGTCTCAACAGTGGCGTCACACCTCTTCACCCTCCGCCAAAAAGTTCAAAACCACAATTTCAGCCAAGAAAATCATGGCATCGGTGTTTTGGGACTGTCAAGGCATAATTTTAATTGAATATATGCCTCAAGGAGAGACCATCAACTCTGCAAGATACTGTGAGACCCTAAAAAAATTGCGGAGGGCGATTCAGAACAAGAGGAGAGGCATGCTGACAAAGGGAGTCTGCCTGTTGCACGACAATGCCAGACGGAACTGCTCGCCTCGTTTAAATGGGATGTCCTGAACCATCCCGCGCATTCCCCTGACCTAGCACCTTCAGATTACTATCTCTTTACCTCCCTGAAGCTGCACATGGGTGGAAAAAGGTTTTCAACCGACGAGGAGGTAAAGGAAGAGGTGGAGAAGTGGACGGAGGGGTTGGCGGGAAACTACTTCGAGGAAGGCATCAAAAAGTTGATACCCCGCTTCACCACCTGCATTGAGAGGAATGGCGACTATGTCGAAAAATAGCTTACATATGTACTACGGTAACCACGTAATTTTTTTGTTTAAATAAAAAAAATTGTAACCTACAAAAATTCACTACACTTACTTTCTGGATATGCCTCGTACTAACAACCATTAACACGTTAACTATCAACCACCCAATATCCTATGGCCACCCACTCGATATAGTGTGACAAGCTGCAGTAACTTATTTGAGCCAATATATCCCCGGTGTAGCTCCAGCCACATCAATAAATGGACGTATATCTCATGGTCATTATATAGGGTCATATCATGTTTTATTATTTAAAAAAAAAGGTAAAAAATTAGAAACATGACAGTATTTCTTAAATAAAAATCGACTAATTGGCAAAATTAATATGATTAATCAAATTTCAAATACCCATCGAAATATTTTTTCGTAGGTTCACGACAAAATTTTACAGTTCGTACACTTACGATTTTGAATATTTGAACAAGCTCGCGTTTTCAGTAATCATTTTTAAGTTTTTACATACATGTCAAATCACGTGACTTCAAATGTGTGTTTTTTAATAAATATCATAGTAGGTATTCTGGGTGGAAATAATGTAGTGCCTTTGACATGATAAGTAAGATGTCGATTAATTTTCTTGAACTCAAGTAGTAAATTTATACAATTGAAATGATAAATAGATAAAGATATTTCGTAATATTGTCCGGTTTCTGGCACAAGTTGGTAAGTAATATTTTACTATATCTGAGATATTTCAATTTTAATTTTTAAACTCGCTCCTAAATCAGTAATTCAAAGAAAAAGAAGTGTTATTAATTTTGAATATTCTATAATTTGTCCTTTAACAGTATTACTGAAAGAAGAAAAACAATATTATTTTAAAACTTCAACAGAAACTGAATTTGGTAGGCAATTAAATATTTTTTGACTGTGTGAAAATAGTATTTTCAATAATATGTTCCAAATTATCAGTTATATCAGTATAAAAATATCAGTTCCAAATTTTTACCAGGAATACATATTGGCCATTTAATGGCCAACTAAAATATTTCATATTTTCGAAATTTTGCACTATTACTGTTATTAGCTGAAAAAAAAAACAAATAATTTAAAATGCTATAAGACAGTGGTCCCCAACCTTTTTGTCGCCGCGGACCGGTCAACGTTTCATAATTTTACCGCGGCCCACTGGAGGGGGGGGGGGAGGACATTGCATGTAGTTTTTTTAAAAATTTAATAACAATATATGTGTACAATATATAATAATAAAATTTACAACTGTGGTACATAAGTTATAGTGACAAATAATAGTAGAGAAAACACAAGGTTTGTGGGAAAAATGAAGAAAAAATATATAATAACAATGAAGGATTATTAAGTTTCAGATAGTTTTTTAATTTTCTTTTGGATTGATAGGTATTTTCAATATTTTGAAGGTTCAACGGAAGGTTGAAAGTATTTTTTTCCAAGATAAAGAAAATAATTTATTTTGAGAATGCTTAGGGTTTAATATCGGGATTTTACTCGTAATGTTATTCTGATATATTGCAGATACTATATATTCACTTGAAATTTATTTATCTATTTTCTTTAAAAGTTTTGATGTTGAAGTTTTATGTGTTTTGATTTAATATTTTTAATTGAATCGTGTTTAAACATGCCTTCAAAATAAAATACAGTTACCCCTTAAAAATGAATAAAAACAGATTTAATATTTTAACTTAATGCTAAATCAATGAGAACCCTGAGCTTGCTTCATTGAAACGAGATGGTTCCATCTGGGGGTAATAGGAGATTGTGACACCCGAAGTGTCTTGCTTATGTCCAGTTTATTTCTTTGTTTTGCTTTGGTTGCTGTCACTGCAGAAAACCCCGCTTCACATAGATAGGCTGTCGGAAATGGCAATAGGGATTTTAGTGCTGTGGTGGCAATCTCAGGGTATTCCGCCATGACTCTAATCCAGAACACCGGCAGAGTTGTTGTCTCGAACATAGTTTTAAGGCTGCCGTCGACTGACGACTTTTGACATCTTATGCCTGATGACTTTTGACATCTTATGTATATATAAAGTATATAAAATATATAGTATTTGCCTTGTTTAAGTTACGGCAAGACCGCCTTCGGAATCAAGGACGACTCCGCATGCGGCATGCATATGGTAGTGTGGTGTTGTTTTATTCCGAAGGTATTGTCGGAAGGTCGGTGGTAACTTAGCGTGAAGGGGTTTTCAACGGAATAATTATTTTAAGCTATAATTAAGTTTTATTGGGTATGTTCGATTTTTCAAAAGTAATTTTGATTTTTAAGCAGGCCCTTGCGCGCCCCAGTACCATTTGTTCCACGGCCCGGTACCGGGCCGCGGCCCGGGGGTTGGGGACCACTGCTATAAGACACCTTTCCCTTGCCCCTGTTTCCAGTTCTGTGTTACAAACTATTAAGTATTGTAGACAAAATTTTCGAAAGTATTGTAAAAATCATATTTTACTAACCATCATAAATTGAATCCATGATATTATGTATGTAAAGTAAACAATCTTAAAACATAACTCGAAAATCAAAGAAAAACTACAAATATGTAATTTGATAGAGTCATAGTTTGGTGGAAAATATTATTAAAAGTACCTTATCAAACAATGGAAAAATTGTAACTTATACAACAACAATAACAAATAGATGCTTTGTATAAATATAAGGGATTTAGGAATTATATTTGATGAAAAACTTTCATTTATAGAACATGTGAACAAAATCACTCGGGAGAGTTAAAAAATCTTGGGATTTGTACTAAGAACTGCCCAAAATTTCTCGGATTTACGAACATTAAAACTGCTATACTGCTCTTTAGTACGTAGTCGCCTTGACTACAACTCATCAATATGGTCTCCTCATTACGCCGCCCATGCACTAACTTTAGAACGTGTACAAAACAAATTTCTAAGATTCATAAATTTTAAACTTGGAATACCGCATGAAGAAAGAAATTATCCCAACTTATTAAATGCAGTGAAACTCTTGAAGCTGTGTGACAGAAGAAAAACAGCCGATATAGTACTGCTATACAAAATCATTCACTCAGTGATTGATGCACCTCACTTACTCGCAAGTATTTCATTTCGTATCCCCACTAGATCCACAAGACAGCTCAATCCCTTTTATACCGAAAATTGTTATACTAACTATAAAATCAACTCCTCTATAATTCGCATGCAAAGACTTGGAAACGAGTTTTGCAACAATTTAGATATTTTTAATATAAGTATATATAGTATTCGCCAGAATATTACAACAATATTTAGAAATAGCTACTAACTTTGTGCTCTCCTTTATTAATATAAATAACGTAATACAAACCAAATATTAAGGACAATATTTTGCCCCTGGAGTTGAGTAACCCTGCATCAGCACGTGTGAAGCTTTTAATTCTGCAAAGCAACTTGCATCTCGTCCCAGTAATGAGGCCATGTGTTTTCTATATCTCAATATATATCCATAAAATTCCCACAAAATTCTCAAAGATTATTAAATAATTTTAAAACGATGACTGTAATTTATTCTACTGCTTTTTGTATCTTCGTGTTAGTTTAAGATAAAGTTGTATTATTTGTCAATAATTTTAAGTAATTTATAACCTGTCACATGTTCATTTGTATATAAGGACACTGTTGTGTCGTTAATTAAATAAATAAATAAATAAAATAAAGTTATTTCGTAACTAAATATCATCTTAAAATGGCTGTTTTTGCTTTTATTTAAAAGCAGCTCATAAGTGTCACAAAATTAATTCTGATCCAATGATGTCTGAAAATATATTAAAAACTGGTACACCGATAGTAAATAACAAATATGAAGCATGAGGTCCATTTCAAAATTACCGCGGATGGAAGCTGGAAAGCGGTATCATACATGCATAGTATCTTTATATGATTCAGTACTTGATGTCAACCATTTTATCCCAGCCAGTCTTAAGTTGATGCCATGTGTGAGTAATCTACAATGAGTGTAACATAGCCCTGATCTCGCCCCAAGTGACTACCAGGTGTTTATGTATTTAATAATATTTCAGGAAATGTAGCACTTAGTTTGAAAACGATGAAGAACTGAAAAACAGCATTGTTGAATGGTTCAATACAACGGTTTTTCATAAATGAAATAGGGAAACTGATAACACAATATAAAAAATGTGTAGAAATCAATGATAACTTTGTGAAAAAAATATGTAAATATGAAGATCTCTTTTGTATATAGTAAATGAATGATTTTTTTCAAATTTCAAAACAGACCTTACTTAAAAACACACCTCGTACTATTTACCAGACTTTAGATACCAGTAATGCTGCTTCTGATGTGTGCGCTGGTATCAAGATTATAGAATACTAGTTGCAACCCGTGAAATATTCACGGAAGTAAAACAAATTCTACATTTATGAAAATATATATTCATAAATGTAAAATTTGTTTATATATATACATATCATTTATACATCGTCCCCTTTTACACTGGTTCAAAAATTGTTAGCTAGGTATTTAAAATTCGTTCAGTATCACGGACCCACCGAGATTCAAATTTCGAATCACTTTCGGAGAGAATCCAAGTAAGTAATAGGTTAGTCAAAAAGTTTTGAAAGCGACATCTATGGAGCAGTAGAAAACCAAAATTTCTACGCCATTTTAATATTTCATCTTTCATAAGAATGTACTCAAAATTTCATTTCGATCTGTCAATTCATTCTTTGTTTACAAGCCATTTGAAGTTGACGTGTCAGTGTATTTTTTAACAATGGAAAAATCCGAATATCGTGCAGTGATTAAATTCTTTGTTTTGGAAGGTTTATCGGCTACTGAGATCCATGCAAAGATAGTGAAAGTATTAAAGGAGTCTTCTCCTTCATTTCCAACCGTTCACCGATGGGTTTTGGAGTTTAAGCTTGGCCGTACAAGCGTTGAAGACGATCCACGCTCAGGACGTCCAAAAAGTGCATCAACACCAGAAATCATAGCGAAAATACAGGATATGGTTTTGGAAGATCATCGATCGACTGTGGATGGGATAGCTGACACCATAGGCATCTCACATGGAACAACATGGCATATTTTGGCTGAAGTTTTGGGTTTCAAAAAACTGTGTGCACAATGGGTGCCGCATTTGCTAACAATGCAACAAAAACACGTTCGAATGCGACTTTCTGAGCAACATTTGGAGCAATTTCGAAAGGATAAAAAGGATTTTATGCGTCGATTCATCACTACGGATGAGACTTGGGTCTACCACCATGATCCTGAATCAAAACAAGAGGCTAAAGAGTGGTGTGAACCAGGCACTTTGGCTCCGAAGCGAGTTCGTGTCCAGAAATCGGCCAAGAAGGTGTTAGCGTCAGTTTTTTGGGATGCAAAAGGAATTTTATTGATAGATTATCTCCAAACTGGTAAGACAATCAACTCTGATTATTATTGTGACCTTTTGGACGAAAAAAATTGTGAAAAAAGACCCGGTTTGCAGAAGAAAAAAATCATTTTTCATCAAGACAATGCACCTGCTCACACAGCTCAAAAAACCATCGCGAAAATCAGTGAATTGGGGTACGAATTGTTGCAGCATCCACCCTATTCGCCAGATTTAGCTCCCTCTGACTTCTGGCTGTTCTCACACCTCAAAAAATTCCTTCGTGGAAAGCATTTTTCATCAAACGATGAGGTTATAGCCGTCGTAGAGGAGTATTTTGCAGGCCTTCCAGAAAGTCACTTCCATGATGGGACAACAAAGTTGGAAGATCGTTGGACCAAGTGTATTGATCTTATGGGAGACTATACTGAGCAATAAAAGTGATTTCCCCCCAAAAAAAATGTATTTTCATTTCCGCTTTCAAAACTTTTTGACTAACCTAGTATTCCTCTCTCGCTCTCTTGTATTTAAAATTCAATTCTCGTATTCTTTCTTTGGCGACAGCCGTTGTACGGGCTTTGGCATATTTATATTATGATACGAGTATGTATATACTCATAGAAAATATAAATTATTCTCTCTTTTTGAATTTTTTTGAGTACAAACTACAAAAAACATGTTTGTATATCCTCAAATTCCTTGAATAAACTAGGTAAGAAAAATAAACTATTAGAGGCTATAAATAAATACCAAAGTGGAAGATAAAGAATTGCCCGAGTTTAAAAATATCCATACAATTCAATATTCAAAGAAAAAAACTGCGAAACAATAAGATAAGCTCTTAGCTCAAAAGTCCCCAACCAAAAAAAGGTTGCACCATTCTTCTGAGTTGTTCGCTGTCACAGTCAATTGAGCGAAAATTGGAGAAAAATACGAAGCTTACCAAATATGGAGTCTTCTCCCAGCTTCTTTCCGTAGAGCAGCATGCAGTCACCGAGCACACCCTCGGGTTGGGGATAGGTGTTGCTTTTGGCCTGGCCAGACAGCTTGGAGATGCCCTTCACCGCGGCCATCTTGGCCCGGGCAGTGGGGTTCGGCTGGAGGAATTCTTTCGTCTTCAACTGCAGCTCTTCTACAAGTTCCACGGTCACGTCAGTTTTCTGAAAACATGCGATTATAAATATCAAGTTGACATATACATTGAAGGAAGTTCATTTTGATTACAAAAACTGCAGAAGAGGTTTTTTTTCTTTCCAAGGTCAAATGACCTTTTTGATACAAAATATTATAAAACAATAACAAATCAAATTTAACATTGACATGTAAGCAGTGTTATAAAATAAGAAAAAAAACTAGTACAAGACGAATTAATAACAAAAAAGCAAACCCAATCAATTGAATCAATTCATCCAGGCAAGAACAACTTCCATCACTCATGTAAGTAGTCAAAGTCACATGAAAATCCATACAATGTCCATATTGACTGCCCAATCTGTGCAGTCTTATTATGCGAGGGTTGTAAAAATAATTAGTTGCAACCACTTCACTATGGAACAAAATATTTTGCCGGTTAGGCCTACAAGGAATGTGTAACATGAAAAGCTAAGTAAGTCTCAGACTATTGAAATACGAGCTGACAATCTTAAATAATGTGGAGAAAAAGTTGTAAGACTCGTCACTTCCAACATTAGACCACAGTCCAACTCAGTTATTAGGATCAGCAGTATCAAGTTTATAAAACGTAAAAACATCCATTGTATGCATTCTTTAATGAGTATAATTTTTTCAACATGGATATATACAACAATTCAATACACACAGTTGCAGCTGATTGGTCCTATCTGATAGTTACAGAACTCCTTGTCGTTGGAAATATTGGTTTTCACGTTTGATACTAGGTGTATGCATCGGGTGATTTATAATTATTTTACAAATTTTACAATAAACAATTGGCATACAATAAGAGGACCCTCAATGATCTTACTTAGTATTAGAAAAATCTTACCTTTTCCATATCCATGAAATCCAAGTCCAGCTTAGTGCCCTCGGCACCACCCATCTTTTCTGTGACATACTGAAACAAATAACGAAACAAATATTACTCTGTATTCATTAAAACAGAACTAAAGTAAAAAATATTATTACGCCTTGTAACAGATAACAGATTTCCGCACTCTTCTATTAACGCATACACGAGTCCAAATTACTTTACCATGTGTCAAGAAGGACTCTGAGACACTGTGTTTTATAAGATGTTTAATGCTCCATTTTTATTTTTAGGGGTGACTTAATTCAAGGTAACATTCAGAGATGGTGCTTCTTGAATGAAACAGCATTTAATGTGATTGTGGGGCTTACAACACATCGGGACTATATGCTCGGAGTATACACAGGACTTACAACACATCGGGACTATATGCTCGGGGTATATACAGGACCTACAACACATCGGGACTATATGCTCGGGGTATATACAGGACTTACAACACATCAGGACTATATGCTCGAGGTATATACAGGACTTACAACACATCGGGACTATATGCTCGGGGTATGTCCTGATTGATGCGAATGATAGGGTGATCTCCGTTACCTCCTACTGGTAATGTGTGAAATAATTGATAATTGATGGTTTGGAAACGAAAGTGAATGAATGATTTCTTTCTTATCCATAATACAACATTTACAGTTTAAATATAGTAGTTCTATTAAAAAAGCAAACTGTATAGCACAAGTATATAAACAACGCAAAATACCCACTATTTTATGGATATAGAGAGCCACTTCACTAGACCAAGTCTGTGGTGAAGAGGTTTCATTCCTCAATCACAAATTTATATTTATACACATACAGCTGAAATATTCCCACGATGCATTAATATCCTTAAACCTCAAGCTATCATGCACACAATTCAACCTGCATCATAATTTCAACAACCAAATCAAAATCATGTGCAACAACTCCTCATCATATGCTCAACATTTGCATCAGTCATTCACTCATATGTCTATCATAACATATATAGTATGGGGACCTCCAAAAGCTCTCCACATAATCCTCATTTACCTTGTAACAATAGGGTGTAACTGCAGCCAAGACAAGAGACAAAACAATATCTTAAGAGGGTATTCTCATTTGGATTTTTTTTAATCGATTTTTTTTTCATTTTATTTTTTATAATCCTTTCTAATTCATTCCAGTAAGAAATTTTCAAAAATCTTGAATATTCGAAAAGTTATGAGGGTTTATAGTCGAGCGCGCCGGTCGAAAAATGATCTGGGCTTAGCAGCTTTCGGGTCGTCTATTGTTATGGCAGCAGCCTTATTTTCCAAGAATTCTCGTCCAATAGGATTTCTTGGAATGATGAATTGATATTTAGTTTGTCGGGATTTTTGAACAAGTTTATATGGCCTTGGAATTGCTGATTAACAGTAAGTTGCAAATATTTACTTTAATTCGTGTAAAAATAGCACTTGAAACTTTAAACGCGTTTCCTGAAAAATCACTTTTTTTAAACTATTCCCCATAATAACTCCAAAACTAATAAACCAATTTTAATGAATAAGTACTTATTCTCTTTGTTATACCTCTCTCTATAGCTGGTACTAGAATTATTTCAATCGATTCATTTTTCCGTTTTTTTTCACTCCTCTAAAGAGAAAAATATTTTTTTTTAAATTTATTTTTAATTTCAACAAGCCGCCATTTTTTTTCTAATTATTATTTTTTAATTATTCTAGTACCGGCTTTAGCCACATGCTTTCTGAGTAAAAAAGTTTTTTTTTTTAAATTTCAGAATTGTGTTACATCCACAATTACGGGCATAATGGACCCCATCCATGTACGGGCGGGGCCTTACTTCCGAATTAATAACAAAAATATTTTTTTTATCATGAAATTTTATGAAAATGTTCTTACAAGATAAATAAATATGTCTAAGAAACAACAATTTTAAAAAATTATCCATTCACTGAAAAAAAATTCTTAAAAATCGTCGATTTTTCGGCCCATGAAATGAGAATACCCTCTTAACACGTTCTCTGCCAACAAGTTTTGTCATAAAATACCTCTGAGGCCAAGTTGCGGTAACGTTCGGAAGGGCCGCGTCAAGCAATCCCAGTAACGTTTAACACAGAACTCGTGACTGACAGCACTGAATGGCAAATTAAAGTAGGTACTCAGTGTCAGCCACTGGTGACAGACATAGCCCCACCCCATTGGAGTATTCCAGTGTCAGTCACCCGTGACTGACAAGGCGGTCAATGTGTTAAGAGCATAAACAGCTAAACCAAAATGAGACTGGGATAATCTAGTATGAAGCTGTTTTCCATTTGTGGCACATTTATTGATGAAAACCAAGAAAATTCGTACTTTCAATCCAAAGCCGTCATAATTGTTCAATCGAAAATTTCATGTGATATACAGTCAACATAAAAATGAAAATACTTTTTTTAACGTATTTAAAAAAGTACGGTTGAAAGATATTGATATTCGACAATATACAATATAACATACTCGCCTGACTGTATATTGTGCAATGAAATCATCATTTATAAAACAAAATCAAATAGTCAAGACAAGAAAAAAAAAACTAGACACGATAGTCAGTTTAAAATTAGTGCTTTCCATAAAGGGTCGTTAAAATAATTTTAATATATCAGAGTACACGTAAATGCACCAAATTTATTATCACATATCAAGCCGACACGAGCTTTTAATTAACCAAACAGGGGGGCTGGCATTAATTGCGACAGTAATGACTATGGTTGATGAAATATTATACATTACTGACAAAAGTCCGGCAAACAAACCGAGGAGGTATATTTACCATTAAAAACAAAACAACCCCCTACAAAATGGATATGTTCAAAATTTCAACGAATTTCTGTAAAATCTAGATTATTTTGGGCAGATCTCCGCACCTTTTTATTCACTCACATGCCTCTTCCACATCCATACATCTCATCACGTATACGAGTCTATTTCTCATACTTCTGACTCTTCCCTCAGTTAAATTTAAAAAAAAACTTATCTAAATATTTTTTTTCAAATTCCTTTCCATGGCGAGAGAAAATAATTAAAACATGTGATAAGTTGGTTGACTTAAAACAGGAATACTTACGGCATCAAAGCATAAAAATAAATCACGATGGGATAAAGGGAATATACTCGTATTTTGATTCTTGAAGCGTATCTCTTTAAGCTGTTATTTTTTTTATTCTAATATCTTTCTTTATCGTGTAAAATAAATAATGAGTAACTAAATAAACCTGAAACGGTTATCATATATATTTTTGTATCTTTTTTACTGCCTTTTTGCTTACAACAGCAGTAATGGTATCATGCAATCAATTGATTAATTTCTATGATTCCATTTTGCGACTTAAGTCGGCCCAAGGGCGTCTCTGATTCGTTGTTATAAAGGGTCTTTCAAATTGAGCGTTTTTTTTAAACTCTTGGATAAAACACAGATGGCGTCGCGAACTTGCCTGGGTCTTGTGGCATTTGAGAAGTGTAATGTATGACATTTATAAAAATGGAGTCGTATGCAATACAACAACGCGTTCAAATTGTTGAATTATTTTGCAGTGCTAATTGAATAATTTAAGCGTTTTAACTAATAATTTAAACATTATAATTAATAAGTACGCAGAAAATAAATGGTGATGATGATTGAAGTTAAATTTGCGGGTTCGATTCCCGCTGGAGCCCAGTTTAAAAAAAATCGGTCTGGTTTTCACTCAAAGTCTTATAAACAACTTTCTACATGTACGATATACAAAAAAAAGTGTGGAATATGATTCGTTCGGGCGCTGTTATAGCTGCCGAACGTGATTTGTAGGTTCGAGTCCCGAGTTAGAGCAGCCTTGAGGAGATTTTCCTCTCTA
This sequence comes from Odontocerum albicorne, assembly GCA_949825065.1. NCBI lineage: Eukaryota > Metazoa > Arthropoda > Insecta > Trichoptera > Odontoceridae > Odontocerum > Odontocerum albicorne. The sequence goes on along the minus strand of OX463853.1, from coordinate 31,982,455 downwards.
AAAGGCGCTATATAAAATTGTCCTTTGAAATAAAAAAAAACTTCCGACTTAAATTGTCAGTATTCGAATTTTTGTAATGTTAAATTCCCTAATATCGACTATTTTGGAATGCTAAATTATTTATTTATTTATTTAACGCTTTTATTGCAAATACAATCTGGCGGGCTTATTGCCAGGCGGCAATCTCTTCCAGCCAACCAGACAAAAGTAAATGAAGCAAGTTATGTGATCGCATAAATAATTCAAATGACTATCCATCCCCACGAAATCCATAAACATATACGTGAGCACATGCCCACAAACCCCACAAAGACGGACAATCACCCGAACATTATTTTTCATATAAAGTGAGATATCATCAATCAAAAGGAAAGGAAGGCATGGTGGAGAGGAAAGGAAAAATCAGGAATGAAACACGTTATTTTACTGACTATAAATATACATCTTTAAGCAATACTAAACTGTCCATTCTTAGAAAGAGCATCCAAAACATCGCTAATATTTTTATTCTTCGTCTCCACGAGCAGAACCAGTGCAGTCACCATCCTTGAACCTCCGTAGCTATCGAACGATCTTTCAAAGACTGCGGCATTATTTGATACATATTCTATAACCCCAAAATAACGTTACGCAAAGCAAAAAAAATCGAGAACGAAGCTGCGATGATGACAGATACAAATGTTTGCCTATATTGTTAAAAAAATGCGCGAAGGATTTCGATTTAGTTTTATAGAATATATTCCAGTTATTTTTAATAAGTCTCTATACACATAATATAATTGGGTGACGCACTTCTATATTCCAACGTCTTATGCATAATCAAGCAGAGAAGAGCAGAGCGGAGTTCTTCGCTGGCGGGAGACAGCCCCCGGGTCGGCGTAACCTGTTTAGTCCATAATGGAGTCTGAATCAAGGCTGAGGCGCGTTTTAGATGGAAAAGCCCATTAGGCAGTCTATTAATACAACGCCGAATAAGACCGTCTAAGCTCGTTTACGACTCGACTCACATTTGGGGATTAGATCTCATGTATACTTCATTTTAAGATCGGCACCCGTGGTTTAACGGTTAACTTTCATGTTGAGCAACATGACGTCTTATGTTCGATTTCTCATTCTAGACTGGTTTAATTTTCAAACCTTTCGAATATTTCTGTAACTTATTAGCTCCCCTTCATGGAAAAACGAAGGCTGCTACTGCAGATTGGGCTTTTCTAATCTTGGATTTTTACTTGTCATGAAAAACCCGCGTACGATCTAATGCAAAACTGCAATGACATATTCTGTTTGTTCATTTAGTTGAATAAAATAATTTTAATCACGAAAAAACTTATCTCATTCCTCATTCAAAAACTTACGTTGAGATTTTTTTCACTTGAACAATATTTAAATCTATCCTCCAATATATAAAACAAATATGTCCAAATTCATAATCCGCCCTTGATACTCGTACTAAATAGCAACTTTTTTTTTACTGAATTAATTAGTGTTTCAAATTAAATTTCGTACAAATTCGTCGAAAATTACTTTAAAAGGGGAATCACGTGATTTTATTATCTCAGTTGAAAGTTTGGAGTGTTTCAGGTCCGACGTGGAATACAAATCACGAAATTTTAACGTTAGAAATCAGAATTATACATAATCGACGAAACTTCCAGGTGCTCTCAGTTTCTTCAATATTTTTTTGGCATTTAGATTAAAAAATTCAAACTTTTATGGCATAAATTATTTAAAGTTTTAGTAATTTTGGTTTTTGGAAGTCGAAAGTCATTGCAAACTTCTCATGGACAACATTATTGTACATCAACCCTTTTCAAATATACTTCGACATCAAATCACGTATCTTTAAAATATACACTAACGCCCGAATTCATAGTTCAATCTAAATACGAAATACTAATTCCTAACCTCAAATTTTAATGGTTTGTATTCAGAGTCGGACCTCGTAAGCTTCAAACTTGAAACTGAGGGAACGAAACTACGCCACTTCCTTATTTAAGGAAGCTACGACCAATTTGTATAAAATTTAACTTGAAATACAAATTAATTCAGTAAAAATAGCAAAGATTTAGCATTGAGTGTTAAAAGTCGAACTATAAATTCATTAAATACATAAAAAAAATATTGGTTTACAGTAACATATCTAATTTACAAAGTACATCCTTAATGGTAGTGTATTTACTTAATTTTTTAAAAGTCCTCATCCCTTTATTCTGAACAATTGAAAGTTTCCACAATTGAATTTTATGCTCAGAAAAATAAAACTTGAACAAAAATGTAGATATAGTGCTGTAATTGTATGGCATTCCAATTTGGTTGAATCACTACACGATTTATTTCTAATTCTATTGAAAAATCCTACCTGTAATATTTTAGTTATAAATTCAGTAATATAATTCAATTAGAAACGCTTATCCACAATAAATCCTAGATATTTTATACTATCCACTTCCTCTATAGTATAGTTTCTCAACATGTGGGTTGTGATCCCCAGGGGGGGAGTCGCAACAATAAAAATAACTTACGTGTACAACAGGAAAACAACACATTTTCTGAGAGAAACGAATACATTTATTTAAAAAAAATACAGTCTTAATTCCAATTACTCGTAATTGTTATACAATGTGTAAGTTTTTGCAGAGGAGCCGCAGTTTTATTTTTTTTGGGGGGTCACAATACTAAAAAAATTGAGAAACAATGATCTATAGATCTAGCATGCGCACAATAAACCAGGTGGAATTTGTCCATAGGTCGGATGTAGTGAAGGATTGTCAACAACGATTACTCTATTTATAAATTATGGGTCACATTAAGGGTCAATTGACGGGCATGAAATCTCGAGTGCGTACTCGTGTCATAAATGGCAGCGATTTGATCTGTGTCATACATTTGAACTTAACGGCTAATATAGTGTTACGAAAAAAACGTCCTGAGATTTGAATACTCATTTTTGACAGTCGACATAAACGCAATAATTAATTCTCATCCGAACGAAACTAACGTAGTCAAGATACTGCGTATCAATTTAGCTATCCATGACTCAAATAAATAAGAAACGACCTAATAATACCCAGGGTGTCAGGTTCGATTCCCGATGATACTAAAAAAATCAATAAAAAAGGGTTTCAGTATGATTTCAATTTAAGTCCTATATACATCTTATTGACTGGTTGAAATAATTGTCACGTAAAAATAAGCCTTCTTTGTGTAATGACAAGAAGTATAATACAATACAATACAGATAATATCCAGTAAATAAAAATAAGCATTCTTGGTGTAATGACAAGAAGTATAATACTTTACAATACAGATAATATCCAGTAAATAAAAATAAGCCTTCTTTGTGTAATGACAAGAAGTATAATACTAGACAATACAGATAATATTCAGTAAATAAAAATAAGCATTCTTGGTGTAATGACAAGAAGTATAATACTATACAATACAGATAATATCCAGTAAATAAAAATAAGCCTTGTTTGTAAAATGACAAGAAGTATAATACTATACAATACAGATAATATCCAGTAAATAAAAATAAGCCTTCTTTGTGTAATCACAAGAAGTATAATACTATAAAATACAGATAATATCCAGTAAATAAAAAATCGCTAAAAATCAGTAAATTAACAATTATACAAATCGGTCGCGACCCTCAGAGGAGTAACGAAAATAAAAATAACTGACGTATACAAAAGGAAAAAAACACATTTTATGAGAAAAACTGATATATTTATTACATAAATATATAGTCCAAGTCATTGTGATACATTGTTTACTCTAATGGTTACCGCTGTACATCTATTCTACAATATTGCATAGCTAGTGATAGTGATTAGTGGGTAGCGTAAGCAATGAAACCATAATCAAAATTTAGGAATAAAAGGTAACCAAACTAGTTACTGGTTCTACGGATTGACAATATTTTTCATGAATAAATCAATATATTCGTAATAGTTGCATTTGTTTTTCATTTAAAAATTTGACCTCGTATAACATAGTCGCGGCAAATTCGAACTCTTTCTTTAGCTGCCTTGTTAGTAACGTAAAACCGAAGATATCTTTAGCTGATAAGAATTATCGTCTTTGTGCAAGTACAGCACTTGTGCAACACGTGCACATGCATCAAAAAGATATTAAGTTTACGCAGGTGAGTCAGGAAGTTTAAATTTATTTTTTAAACTTTTAGGGGTCGCAAAGCAAAAAAGGTTATGATAGAATGACATAAATGGTGAACTGCTGGTTCTATACGAAATTGTTTGAATTAGCGTGGGTTTTGAACGTCAGAACGTCAAACAAGCAGAACGTCAAACTTTAAACTAAGAATCTTATATTTGTTTTCCGCAATAACTTCAACCCATACCCTCTTTATATCAACATTTAAACAGCCCCTTTAGACATATAACTACGTGTATATCATAGAAACGCTTCTATTAATTTGAAATACCTATAAAAAATATTAAACAAAATTATCCGAGATTCACCGATAACAAAGGACGACATTGTATAATATTTAATGCTAAAATATATCCTCGAGAAGTATTTGTTTCATATTTTGTTGTATGCTCATGCCCTAAATTTGATTGACCCACATTCGAAACTGGGAGTTAAAATGCACTCAAGACCAAACATGCGAGTCTCCGGAGCAGAAATGGTGTGACGGAGGCGAGATTGGAAAGGGTGGGTCAGAGAGTAGGGGATGCTGTCGAGAAGGGTAAACTGGGCGGGGAGGGACTCAATCGGGTCAAGAATGACCGGATATTATTAGCTACAACACAGTCGCAAAACCGATTAAATGTTACAGAAATAATCATTGACTTATCGACCATTTAGTGACCATATTCAGTCGATAATTCTGTTTGGATGGGTTAGTTGGAAGAAATTGCCGTAGAGCAATAACTCCGCCGATGGTTTGCATAATAAAGTGTCCAATAAAGAAAAATGTAAATAATAAAACAAAAACTTCAAAATAAGGTTTATTTTTCATTTTCTGTTATTTTAAAAGGTAAAACAGCAATTTCACATTTTCCATTATTTTAAAAGATAAAACAGCAATTTCACATTTTCCATTATTTTCAAAGATAAAACAGCAATTTCACTTTTTTACAATATATATTCGACAAATTGTACATATATAATATTTAGTATACACTAAATGTATTATATATATCATACATTTGTCGATATTTAAGATGCTTGATTTATGTTTAACCTATTCAGACCTGGCGTCCATTATAATGGACACAGAGTTCATATACACTATGTAAACAACTTCGTGGTATATCTCCGTTTTCTGATAACAAATTAAGTGTATGTAGGATACTTAATAATCAATCGACTTGGAAAGTTTTGATCGTTGATTGAATTAAATTTATTGTTTTTGATTTTCTTTTACTTTACATCTATACATTGATATTTTCATGCATCATATTTTGAAAAATACATGAATCCACCAATGTTAGTTTTTATTTTGCAAGATGTTGATTCGTTATCGTTGGTTTTATAATTCTTCTTTACTTTTTATTTTGTTTTCAGCCATACGTTTTTGTTTTTTTATTTATTATTTAATCTAGATATGCGGGGGTGTGGGATGGAAGCCCCCCGATGGCCTTGCGGTCGGGCTCGCCCTACATTGGTGGGGTGTATCTCGGCCAGGGGAATGTTTGTGGGATGAGCCCGGACCTTTTAATGTCTTCTCTCTTGAATGTATTTTTTTTGTCATCTATTTATTTTCTGTGTTTTTTTATCTTCTTGTTCTACGTGTTCAAGGGTGTGGGCTCAAAAACATCTGGTATCCCCGTGGCTGGGCTCGCCCTATATTGGTGGAGTGTATCTTGGCCGGGGGATGTTATTAGATGAGGCCAGACCTTTTGATAGCTTCTGTTTTTTAATGTATTATCTTTTCAATGTGTTCTTAAAATGTGTCTAAATGTATTATGTACATAATGTTGCTATCAATAAACCATGATTAATTTAGATACTATTATTATTAAATTAATAAGCAAAATCTAAATCCACATGCGAAATTAAAATATGTGATGAATACAAAACTGAAATTAAAAATACCCAGTATAAAAGAAAACAGATTCAGTACGAGATAACGTCAAAACAAAATTAAGACTCTAATCGGAACAAAATTATGCAATGGAAAAGTATTTCATGTGTAGTTCAATCAATATACATAGCCACAAGAGAAATTAAAATATGAGGTAAATATAAAACTGAAATTAAAAATGGCCAGTATAAAACAAAACAGATTTAGTCAAGAGATAACGTCAACACAAATTGGAACAAAATGATACAACGGAAAAGTATTTCAGGTATAGTTCCGTTTTCCTTAATTTCTGTGGATTTTTAATGATTTTTTGTGTCCACAAATCAGTGAATGATCCTTTGTAAATTAAATGTTTCTAATTGAAATGCTCGTTCTTTCTTTGTGTAATGTGATTATGGTGGAAATAAATTTGTGTTAAATTTAAAAGTGATTTTTATTCTAATGACTGCTCTATATACGTTTTATTTATTTTGTTATGTGAAACCTACCTACCTTACAGGGCATTGCTGTGTATATAACAATTTATATAGTGCCGTTTACAAAGAGTAAACTCTCATCAAGGGCGCTCCAGCTCGAGGTTCGAACCCACCATTATTGACGGATCAAAAATATTACAAAATAAATATATACAAGTTGAGTGTAAGGATAGTAAGGTAATGGATGCGGCTATTTCACTGCAAAAATTAAAAAGTGCGAATATTTTTTTAAAACAATGTTACTGTGATATGTAAACATTCAAATGTCATTTACGAGTATTTTGTCAATAAATAGATAATAGCACGCATTTTTAATACACCCCAAGAAATATAATTCAACGTAGCATAAAAGACTATCTCCCTTAAAAATGCAACTCGGCTCAATGTAGGCAACTAATGCCTGAGAAGAAAATAAAGGAGGGTGCGAGACCGGCCAGGGCCGACAGTGGGTCAGGGTTTCGCAACTAGGTCACGGGGGACAACCCGGCTTGAGAGCCCGCTTGCTACCTAACGCCCGCCCTGCGTGAGGGGTGCGGTCCATCCTCTGCACCCCACCACCGGCGCTTGCAGGATAGGGATGCTGGATACGCGATCCTATTCTGACTGGATATTTAGTAAAACAAAGGAAGAAATATGGGAGGTATTTATTTATTTATCATTTCCATTTATATATTGTACATCTGACGAATTTATTACCATATAGAAATTTTATTGAAAAAAACTAACATTTTTTTATTCACAATTTATGAAATTTTGTATTCATTAGCATATACTCGTATATGTAGAGCACTTCTTAATTTTTACTACAAGTGCTTCTCAAAGCTGCACACGCCACCTATATCTCTCCAGACTACAAAGTGATGAAGTCTTACTCGTGTCGGCTAGAAATTAATTAAAGTGTAGATGGCTTCATAACACTTCGAGGCAAACAAAGATCGATCTAATTGAAATACTGCACGAGAAACTAAACTATAACCATGAATAAAGATCATGAATGCATCAAATATTACGCAATTATTGCACTTCTGACTTGTAAATTCGCATAGTCATTCTTTCATCATTATGGTATATGTCCAAATAGTCTTAAAGTTTCTTATTCATCTTACTTAAACTATATATTTTATTCATGCATTATTTTTTTATGTCTTCATTCTGCCTTCTTTCAAACATTGACACTCCACAATATTTCATTAGTGCACGTATCTCTACCGCATCAATGTAACTTATATCCTTCATCTGCCAAATCCAAGAGTTATTTTCATACATCAAGGTAGACAACAACACACTATTAATATCATACAATACATTGCGCAACGCATCGAAATCGGGCAATTTGATTTTGAATTCCTGAAACTTAAGGCTGTATTATAACTGAATAAGATATTCACATAAACCAGAACAGCCTACTTTATACAGGATAACCTATTCATTTAGATTAAGAGTTCAGATGACGTATTTAGCTTTTTAAACAGAAAATCCGACCTTCGTAGAAAATGCTAATTAGTATTCGGAAGCTAATCCCCAGTTAAATCCTTCGTAAATTCCATATGAAATATAATATTACCTCCGAGTCCGACATTCATGAATATTAAAACATCCATACAAACGAAAATCGGAATTGTCATCAAAATTGAGACCCCCCATCTGCAATTCAATACTCCTCAGATTATTATTACAATATAAAGAATAATATAGATTCTTCTTCTTTTCCTGTAGATCTTAATCTGTTTTTTTTTTCAGCATTATTATGTGAGTAAATTGTCGTTTCTTGTGTTCTCTTCATAAACAAACTGCCACCAAATAATGTGAATCGTGGTATAGAAGTAGTTACTGACTTTATTTAGTTTGGCTCCAGTATTACCAACAATAGAGGATGGTCTAACCCAGGGGTCGGCAACCTATGACCCGCGGGTCACCGAGTGACCCATTTACTAATTTCAAGTGACCCACTTTAGTTCCGAAAAAAAGTATAATATATAAAAATAAATTATAAAACATAAACATGAAACGAATATTTTACGTGAATATGAAAGTCATTAAAAGTGAATATGAAAGTCGATTTCAAAGTTTTAAGAACCATGGCGATGGCGAAATGTTTACATTTATAATAAAGCCCGACGAAATAGAAGAAAATGTTTTAAATTTGCACTATTTTCAATATCTAAAAATTGAAAATTTTAGTTTAGAAATGATTGATTTTAAAAATTCAACGTTATGGACGGATAATTTCAAGGAATTGCGGAAAGATAATCATTTCCTCATGATATCAACGTGTTGGTGTTGGGCATCACTTCCTACGAAGCGTTGCCATTTTGTCCACATTCGGTTCAACTTATAAATGTGAGCAAATATTTTCACAAATGAAATTTATTTTAAGCAAGAACAGGAGCAGGTTAACTACCGAAAATTCAGATGCTTGTATTCATCTTAAAACGACTGACTATACACCACACCAGACTTGACTAAATTGACGTCACAAGTTCAACATCAGGGGAGCCATTAATATCGAAGAGAACGTTTATAAATAAAGTTCATTCAACTATGTTTGTTTTTATAATAATTAGAATTTTATTAGTTTTTTATAATAATAATTAAACTTTAAAAGCGTATTGTACTCGTAATTATTTTCTTAATAAAATGTATTTTATTATTCACTAAAAGACTGTTTTAAAATGAAAATATCACTGACCCAAACGTCCCTTTAATATTCACATTGTGGTTGATTTTGACCCGCAGCCAAAAAAGTTTGCCGACCCCTGGTCTAACCGTTGAAACACCACTAGCCCAAGAACAGGTAGCTCACCACCCTCCGCGGTTCTAAGCCACCTGTTCCCGGTCCTCAGGCGCTCCACACAAAGTCAGCGATTCCCGCAGACTGTCCTTATAGCACTTTCCCTGTCCACCAACTCTTCATTTGCCCCTACTTCCCCGTATAAGACGCGTTTTGGGAGTCTATGATCGCCCATGCGTGTAATATGTCTAATCCAACTCAATTTCACCTTCACAAGCACATCCTCAACAGGTTCGCCTTTACAGCCACATTCCCAGTCTACGCTTTTTATCTGTAGCAGTGCCGTCGGAGCTAGCTATAGTAGAATCAAGGTACACAAACTCTTCCACAAGATCCATGCCCGTGAGGATGCCATCGAGTTGTAGTTGACGCATTCGATCGACGATCAAAGTTTGGTTATGTTTCGATTTATCTCAAGTTATAATTTCTGATATTTTCTTCAACTTTTTTCAAACTAAGATAATTTTAATGAGAAGTTATCTACAAGATAATAAAACCATCAAATGTATTGAATACAATAAGATTTCAATAAGTTATAAATAAATACATATAAGAATAAATTAAAGCAGAATCTGTCACCATCAGGATTTGAACCTTAAGCATTAAGAACAAAAGAAAAAGATTAAATTACTAGGCTACACTACAGGGGTTGACATTTGAATACACAGAATCCTTATATATAATTAAAGCACACTTCCTGAGGAAGCATTGATAACTGAAAATTATTATGTAAATTCAATATTTGAGGTTGATTTAAATCCACAAACAAACCAAAACGGGTTTGAGGAACTAATGAAATAATAGGGTTAAATAAATGAATTACTTGGACTAACTGTTTGATGAACAGTCTGTGCAAGAAACATAATACTTTTAGAGAGATTCGAAGTTATGTGTGTGAAATGACTAGCCTTTTCACATGATGTAAACCTCTGAAGAGTATAAAGGTTGATAGTTAAAGCACTTGTTAAGACACCACTTTTTAAGAAACGTAGCAATTCTGATATCTAAATATTTTAATTGACATAGCAATTTCAACACAAAGTGGTTTAATACTTCAAAAGGGGTAAAGCAAGGATACGTTATATCCCCCCAGTTGTTAAAAATTTACATAGATTCATGTGTAAAGGAACTACAGTGGTCAATGGGTGACATACAAATGTCAAATGGGAATGAATGCGGATTGCTGTATGTTGATAACATGACAGTGATTCGTTTGTGAGATGCATGGCCGTACAGTAACGCACCCGACTTCAGTGCAGAAGGTCACCGGTTCAAATCCCGCGCTGTGCTACTCCCCTCGAATAACACAGACATTTTTTCACCTAGTATTTTTAGTTAAAAGGATTTCTTTGACTTCGGTCTTATCCATTGTTTAAAATAAAAAATGCCGGTGCGCTCCAATCGTCTCACTTCAGGTGTACCATCGGACCCAGTACACCGGTGAGTTTACTGGTGTGCAACGGTTTAGTCAATTAAAAAGAAAAAAAAAAGAAAACTCCACGGCATAGCTTCGCTTTCCAACTGAATTGACGTTGAAATGGCTAGAGGATCCCCCGACTACGAGGCCCAGCAAGGACGAAGAAGTTCATGGTAGGTTCATGGTTTGGATTTATCCATACTTTAAAAAACGCGACTCTGCTACTCGTACGTCTAACTTGTGCATATCATATGCATTGCGGTCCACTCCGAATATGTCCAATCTTATTCAGAATGCACCACTCTTTCTGAGGTGAAGAAAATACAGACCACTCCACAGCCGTGCGGCCCACAATACACCTGTTTTTTTAACGCACACTCAGCGCTAGGATTGTTGTAGACTTGCTCAATCAGGGATTTTCGGAACCACCGGGTTCCGCGATAAATCACTAAGGTTCCGCGAAAAATTGCTAGGGATTCCGCGATAAAAAGTGATGAACAGGCAAATCATATGTAAATGTATTTTTGAGTTATTTTTGAACGAGTTTGTTAAACCATTTTTGTACGTAAGGATTCCCTGAGATACGAATATTATTTCAAGGGTTCTTTCGCAGGAGTAAATAGATTGAGGAACATTGATCTTCCAAATTAGTGGACGGAGTAGCAGTGGTTCTCTTATTTCCGTAATTACAGGCAGTTGTTCGGTTTAGGACACCCTTTGTCACTCTTTAAATTCGATTCTCCGTATAGGATTTGTAAAATATAAATTCATCCCTAGCTTTTTCAAAAGGTACAGCGGAAATCGATGATCAAAGTGTAAAAAATGTGATCGAAAATATTTAATTCTTCTCAGTTCCTGTTTTGTGAAGCGAGGATAAAAGATCCGGATTGAAATGGTCCTTAAGCCATCACATCTCATCTTGCTACAGACTTATTTTTGGGCGGTTGTATGATTTCGTTCAATATTCTAATATTACATTTCTATCAGGATATGAAAAGGAAGCGTATCAATCAGGCCCAAGCACTCCATTTTCGGAGAATCATTCCTATAAAAAATACCGATTCAATTACAATAATAATTTTATTCTGTAAATTTGGAAATGCTTTCAATTACAATAATAATTGTATTCTGTAAATTTGGAAATGCTTTCAATTACAATAATAATTTTATTCTGTAAATTTGGAAATGCTTTCAATTACAATAATAATTTTATTCTGTAAATTTGGAAATGCTTTCAAATTACGTTTCCCTACAATTAATAACATTCGACAAAGCCTTTTGAATATTAAAAAAATATACTGAGGGACGATAACGAATTCAGTTGGAGTCAAGCTTGGACATTAATGAAAAGTGATAGGAGCAGAATAAATGCGGTAGAAATGCGTGATGTGCTAAACATATCTGGTACTACAGTGCATAAAAGAGTAAGCAATGACCGGATTAAGAAAAACTGTTAAGAGACGGATGTTGTAAGTAGAATTTAGTTAAGAGACGGATGTTGTAAGTAGAATTTAGTTAAGAGACGGATGTTGTAAGTAGAATTTAGTTAAGAGACGGATGTTGTAAGTAGAATTTAGTTAAGAGACGGATGCTGTAAGTAGAATTTAGTTAAGAGACGAATGTTGTAAGTAGAATTTAGTTAAGAGACGGATGTTGTAAGTAGAAAGAAAGGAATCTTAATATGATTTAGATGACATAACGAGAAAACGAGTTCTGAAAGACTTAAAAAAAGAAATATATATTTCTGGAATGTATTATGTGCGAGGAAGCGGTAGATCGATGAAAGAACGGAATGATATAGTGTGAAAAAAATTCATTGAGGGAAAGATAAGAAGTATGATAAACAAAAAAGCACGTTTAACGAGATGTATGAACATGGGTGAAACAAAGGTAATTTGTGTGGATAGGAATGTATGTAGATCTGTCCTTTCTGCCTACCCCAAAAGAGGTATGGCGTGATGGTATGTATGTACGTCATATATATTTTTTGCCTTCATCCTGTTCTATTTTACTATACAACTCGGAGTCTTGGCATGTTTTATTTATATATTACTCTTTCCAACCAACCAGAAAGATGTTAAAATGGTCGTAAGTGAAACATAAAGCAGAGATAGCATAGTGCCAGATATTTCAATATCGACACACCTATTTCACCTGTTCCACATCCATACACCTTATCATGCTCTAGAAATGTGTACTTTTAAGAGTACAAGGGGTGATAATGCATGACAGAAAACAGAGTGAAGTGATTAGGGACGAATGTGAACTTAAGGCTGATGTGTTAGGTGAGTGGGAGGCGTGAGAGAGAAATACCAAAGAAAGTATGGTCGGATCAATATTTTGAAATATGGGAATGTAAAAAGTCAGAGTAATCGTAGGAGTTATAAGAGGTGTATGGATACAGGAGATACGAAATATGTGGCACGATAGGAAAGTCTGGCGATCTTGTATCTCTGCCGTGACAAGGAAATGGCGTGTTGGTATGTATGTATGATTCAGTCGTTTTTGGGAGATCCGATTGTGTCCCCAGTCCACGACGTTAAATAAAAATCCACACAGATATTAGGTAAAGCGAAAAGAAATGACAATTTTCATTAGGCGTCACTTTGAAACCAGTTTGCCACCAGTTACCGTTGGGTTGGGTTAATACGTCGGGTTAATACGTCGTGGGTTAATACGTCGTTAATAACGTCAGTTGGGTTAATACGTCGTGGTTGGTATCGTTTTGAAGCTCTATTAATATCCTTTCTGTTTTGATATTTATTTTTGGTTTTGGTGTAAAGTACAAAACTGCAAAAGCCAGAGATTGAAGAGACACATTTGCGGAATTTTATGCTGTTTTTATTCGATAAAGGATTGAAGTCAAAATAAGCTACCCAGACCATCTGCGATATTTATAGAGACATCTTGAATCCTCGGAAGTGCCAAAGATGGTTTCAAAAAATTTAAAGTTGTGAAAGGGAATCGAAGGACAAACCAAAAATAGGAAGACCTCTTAAAATCGATGATGACACTTTAAACTCATAAGTGAGGTCCGATCCGCGTAAAACTATCAAGGAATTGTCACAAGATATCGGTTGTCCATGATCAATAGTGAAGAACTATTTGAAAAGGCTCGGAAAACAAAATAGACAAGGAATTTGGAAGCCGCACGAACTTTCTCCAACGGCCATGGAACAACGAATAACAATCTGTTCATCTTCACTCTCCAGATATGAAACTGATCCGTTTCTTAGAAAAATTGTTACTGGGTATGAGAAGTGGGTCCTTCACACCAATCCGAGGAGAAAAAAAAACAAAAAACAATGGTTTTCGACGAATCAGGTACATCTGTCTACCCCTCAGCCGACATTGACTCTGAAAAACGTTTTCCTTTGTGTTTGGTGGGATATTTTGGAAGTTATTCATTATAAATTACTAAAACCTGGTCAGACTGTTACAGCAGATGTGTATTGTCCCCAATTCGAAAGATTAAAGGCAGAACTGCTTAAAAAATTATCAGTTTTAGTAAAGAATCAGAGAAGAATTCTACTACATGATAATGCAAAACCACACGCAGCAAGGATTACGCAGGACAAAATAAGAGAGCTAGATTTAGAAGTTCTGCAGCATCCACCATATTCACCTGATATTGCACCTTTGGATTACCATCTTTTTAAGTCGATGGAACATTCGCTTCGAGATAAAAAATTTACGAGTGTCGAACAACTCCGAAATCACTTGGAGTCATTTTACCGTAAAACCGCCAGAATTTTACGAATAAGGTATTAAAAAACTGCCTATTCTGTGGAGGAAGATCATCGGTAACAACGGTAATTATTTAACGTAATAATATTGTATAGTTTTTGTTTAAATCAATTTTTTGTCGCATCAAAAAAAATTGTCATTTCTTTCCGCTTTACCTAATATATTGAAAAAATGTAAATCACCCACATTTTAATATTAATTTCTAAGCATACCATGTACATGCTGGATGTTAAAAGATGTTAGCTTAGCATTTCACATCCCACTCGGTGTGCGCAGGGTACATCCGGCAGATAAAGCCGCGGATAGCGCTGCACTGTCTGCCCGATAGCGTCGGATCGCTATATTTTCCCGGTCTCGATCGTACAAAAATATCTGCGTGACAAACCGGCGATAAGACATGAAGAAGGGAATGACCGAAAAAAAATCAGAAAACCAAATTGAGTTACTGTATCCGATCATATTTTTTTATATGCGGGGATGTGCCCAATCTAATGGACACAGCCACCACCTTCCTATCCTTAAACTCAATATTTTTTTGGAAATACTTTTCATTCATCCTATCGTGTAACTCATGACTGAGCATCGTGACTCCCATGATAGCCTCTGACGACTCCTCTCCATCCATCCCTGCACTCCGCGGTTCGAAGGGCAATTGTCAAGGATAGTCCAGTTGCGTCTCTCACTTGGTCAGTCCAACGCATTGGGATTCTTCCTCGTGTGCGTCGTCCTTTTTGGTAATACGTATAATCTGCCAATAATAGAGGGTTCAAATGCACAGTCAGAGCGCCCTTGAGGAGAGTCTGCTATCTAAAAGACGCTATATACCATAAAGTGTTCTTTCATTATTATTATGTAAATAACAATGAAGTGGTATAGCATCAAACAAAAGGAAAAGAAAGGGATGTTTCTTAACACATATGGTATACGCGTACTCGTAGATCGTATAGATTATTCAGCCAGAAGACTCATTTTGCAATAGTGTGAGTAACAGTACCTTTACAAAAACTTGTCGCTACTTTTTTAATGAAGTGAAAAAGCAAAAAAATATAAAAATTATATTTTATATTCAAACATTGAAATGAACACACACGTTTTGTAAATTAAAAATGCTGTCAGCTTAAATTGTAATAATCATAAAAAAAATGAAAGTCAGTTCATTTCACATATTCATTGTATAGGCATGGCAGATTCTAGGAAACATTAAATAACAAGAATGAAATTTTTCAAGATTAAAAATAAATACGAGGGTTGCTATTTGTACGTTTTCAATGCTAGTAAAGTAACTTTTAAGGCCCTCAATATGCCTCATAGCATCCTCTTTTGTTAGAATTGGATGGATTAAAGTTTACCTCTTCTTCACCAGATACGAGGGTGCTACTTAAGTTTTGAGATATGGCAACACCAGTGTAGATACGTCAAATCTGTCATCAGCATCGTAAAGTTTGACGTTTTTAATGGTATACGTGCTCAGAAAGTTTTGCCACACGAGTGATATTTGTGTTGTTTACAGTGAGTGACTTGAAAAATTCATCTCGGCCAAAAATGGAATTAAATCGTGAACATTTTCGTGCGATGATTTTTTTATGATTTTCAACGTGGACTCACTCAACAACAGTGTGCCGATCAACTCGCTTCGACTTTTGGTGATGAAGCACCGTCCCGGGCCACTGTGTTTCGCTGATTTTCCGAATTCAATCGTGGTCGTAGTTCCCTCCAGGACGAATTTCGTGAAGGTCGTCCAAAATCGGTTGTTGTGCCAGAAAGCATCGATGCTGTTCGTGAACTGATATTGCAAGATCGTCATGTAACTTATCGTGAGATTGAGGCATGTTTGGGCATTAGTTCCACTCGCATACATTCAATATTGCATGAACATTTGGCAGCTCTAAAATATTTGTTCGCGTTGGATACCGCATAATTTGACAATCGCTCAAAAAAAGGCTCGTGTCGATTGGTCCAAAGAAATGTTGAAAATATTCGATCGCGGTGCTTCAAAAGACGTCTACAAGATCGTGACAGGCGACGAATCATGGATCTATGCATATGAGCCAGAAAGTAAACAGCAGTCCACTGAATGGGTCTTTCAAGACGAGCCAACAAAAATTGTTTGCGCACGAAGCACTTCGAAGCAAATGGTGGCTTGTTTCTTCGGTATAAATGGTCATGTCGCAACAGTGCCTTTAGTGGAACGTCGTACGGTCAATTCTGAATGATACACCACCATTTGTTTGCCAGAACACAGTGTTCGGAGAAATGAGGAAAACCAACCGCCGAAGACGGATCATTCTCCATCACGACAATGCGAGCTCTCACACATCGGCCCAAACAAGTTACTTTTTGAGCACTCAAAACATCGAATTGATGGGTCATCCGCCGTACAGACCTGATTTGGCACCCAATGACTTCTTTTTATTCCCGAACATCAAAAATAAATTACGAGTTCAACGTTTTTCGACGCCTGAAGAAACGGTTAATGTTGACGGTCTTTTTTAATTCTAGCGGTTTTTTTTAATTCAATTTTTTTTTATTCTTGAATAAAACACACAATTTGCTATGATTTCAAAAAACTTTTTAATGGTCATTGAAGTATAATGTATGAAATTTAAACACAAAAAACAACATCCGCTAAATGTCCACCTCTTGCAGCTCCACAGATGTCCACTCTTTTGTCAAAATTTTCGATAACATTTTGGCATAATTGCGGTTCTAACTCACCAATAACGGGAAGAATTTCGTCCTTCAGCTCAGGAATCGATTGGGAGTCATTCTTATAGACTTGGCTTTTCACGTAGCCCCAGAGAAAATAGTCCGACGATGTCAGATCACACGATTTTGGTGGCCAATTAACATCACCGTTTCCGGAGATTACAATACATTAAATAATTCTCAATTTGAACGCGTTGTTGTATTGTATATGACTCCATTTTTATAAATGTCATACATTACACTTCTCAAATGTCACAATACCCAGGCAAGTTCGCGACGCCATCTGTGTTTTATCCAAAAATAACACTCAATTTGAAAGACCCTTTTGAATTGAGCGGATTTGAATGAAATAATCTCTCAATTTGAAAACAATTGTAAAAAAGCTGTTAAGAAAATATATTCTGTATCGGAAATCGAGGATCAAATCTTGACAGAAATAAACGAAACTTTCAACACATTACACTTTCAACTAGTGCCGATCTTTTCATATATGTGTAAAATTATGACAGGGATAAAGTATGTAGACCGACATATGTTACGAACCTTTAACTTTGGTGAATTTCGTAAAAGGCAATTTATAATACGGCCTAAACAAACAACAGTATGGCGTGAATATTATAAAAAAACCCTTCTGGAAAAATGAAAGAGGAAAAACACGCGACGAGTAGGGAAAAACACGCGACGAGTAGAGAAACACGGAATGCGGCAAATTTTCCAGTGACTAAGAAAATCCATAAAACAAATTTGACACGAAGTGCTGACCGTCTCGGTCAAAAATATAAGGTTTGTTAAATTAAAGGTTTTTATATGCGGGACGTGGCAAACATTAATAAAATAGAGTATAACAGGAGTGCATAATCAGTCGATCGCGATCTAACAATCGATCGCGACATGCTTTTAAGTAGATCTTTACGTTTTGTTCCATGCTTTTTTTTGCATATACCATGCTTATTTGCATATAATCTTCTTCTTCTCCCTGGCTCGATCCCAACTCACTGTCTGCGAAGACTGTTGGGGTCAGCTCTCCTCGTCCTCAGGTTGTACTGTATGCTCTTCTGTCCCGGACTACGTCCCCTAGGCCGTGCCTCTGCATCAAGTTATCTTTTTGCACCACCCACGAATTATTTGGTCTTCCTCTGGTTGTTATTCGAGGAAGATCCATGGAGATTGCCTGGTTCACAATGTGATAGGGTGCTCTGCGTCCAACGTGCCCGCACCATCTCAATCCATTCGCCTCTCCTCCATCTTACTGTTGATGTCTGTAACACCTAGGCTTCCACGAATGCGTGAACTTTTTATTTTGTATCTTAGGGACACACCAGCTGACCATATTAGCATGCGCATTTCAGCAGTTTCTAGTTGCCTGGAGTAAGAGTTATACATCGTCCAGCATTCGGAGTCATAGAGGAGTGCAAATAATAATTTAAAAAAAATCGATTCCAATAAGAAATGCGACGAACTGAAAAGTGAAAATCGTTGTGTTTTTAACGAACAGTTGGGAATAATTAAAGTTCAAAATTATTTATATTTGATATTCAAAGCCTGTATTTGAAAGTACACAAAAGAAAAGTGCAAATTTTGAAAAACGTAGCACAAAAAAGTATGTCTTGTTTTAGCTCTTCTTATTTGTCACAACATTTTAATATCAGAAATAAGGAATTCTTTAAGTGATGAACACCTTGATCAGTGTTTAAGATTATCTCTTTCGTCGTATCTCGTCGTGAAAAAATTGCCAAATCTGGACAATACCAAAGCTTTTATTAACAGTATTTTTATTTACACCAGCATTTGTTGTGTTCCTGGTCCTTTTTCTTCATAAAATAATTCATTTGTAAATTTCATACTCAATTATATTTTGTTCATAATAAATCTGTACCCTAGAGGATAAACCACGGAAGTCACTTTGCACCCTAGAGGATAAACTTCATATGAGTCACGTTAATTGTATGATACAACGTCGTTTATCCTCTAGGGTAAAATGTGACTCCTGTGGTTTATCCTCTAGGGTACAGAAATATTAAATTATTCCATTCCTTAAAAAAAAGTAGCTCCTGTGTACAAAAAGGTTGGACAGCCCTGAAGTATAAGATTAATGATTTTTTTTACAATACAGATTTGGCTCAATTACAATACATTGGAATTTTCAAGAAGAAAAAAAGTAATTCACATATTTAAAAAAAAACATATTCAAAAGTCGCTTAAATAAGTTGGTATGTTTTCCAACGCCTTCAGTCTTAGAAGTGTACATTTACTTTTGCCAATATTACGAGTACATGAAATATGCAAATATCTGAAGCAGTCCTGTTCAGAATTATTAAGGCCCTTCCTATGATACATGCATAGGGGGTGAGAAACCCGTTATTGCACGTATGACTGAGAACTGTTTCTGACAGTGCTGTCTAGTATAATTGTTAGGAACATTTAACAATTATCTTTCTAAGAAGCTGGACACCTCTCAAGTCGAACGAACCTCAAAACGTTTACCAGGAGCCGAAGATTTCTTCGTATGTTCAAGGAATTATATCCGAGCATGTCTAGAAGAAACTGAATAGGAAAAAGCTATAATGATAAACTAAATGCCAGAAAATAACATTTTGTACCGTAGTTCGCGTAAGGGGGGCATGGAAAAACTCATGGTCGCTGCCAATGTGGAGGGACGCAGGAACAGAGGTAGATCAACTATGCGCTGGAACGACCAGGTGAAAAGTAATATGGGCCTAACTTTGTCACAAGTGGAATGCCGGTAAGACTGTAGAAAAATGTGTACAACATATAATAGGTTAGTCAAAAAGTTTTGAAAGCGACATCTATGGAGCAGTAGAAAACCAAAATTTCTACGCCATTTTAATATTTCATCTTTCATAAGAACGTACTCAAAATTTCATTTTGATCTGTCAATTCATTCTTTGTTTACAAACCATTTGAAGTTGACGTGTCAGTGTATTTTTTAACAATGGAAAAATCCGAATATCGTGCAGTGATTAAATTCTTTGTTTCGGAAGGTTTATCGGCTACTGAGATCCATGCAAAGATGGTGAAAGTATCAAAGGAGTCTTTTCCTTCATTTCCAACCGTTCACCGATGGGTTTTGGAGTTTAAGCGTTGCCGTACAAGCGTTGAAGACGATCCACGCTCAGGACGTCCAAAAAGTCCATCAACACCAGAAATCATAGCGAAAATACAGGATATGGTTTTGAAAGATCATCGATCGACTGTGGATGTGATAGCTGACACCATAGGCATCTCACATGGAACAACATGGCATATTTTGGCTGAAGTTTTGGGTTTCAAAAAACTGTGTGCACAATGGGTGCCGCATTTGCTAACAATGCAACAAAAACACGTTCGAATGCGACTTTCTGAGCAACATTTGGAGCAATTTCGAAAGGATAAAAAGGATTTTCTGCGTCGATTCATCACTATGGATGAGACTTGGGTCTACCACCATGATCCTGAATCAAAACCAGAGGCTAAGGAGTGGTGTGAACCAGGCACTTTGGCTCCGAAGCGAGTTCGTGTCCAGAAATCGGCCAAGAAGGTGTTAGCGTCAGTTTTTTGGGATGCAAAAGGAATTTTGTTGATAGATTATCTCCAAACTGGTAAGACAATCAACTCTGATTATTATTGTGACCTTTTGGACCAGTTGGATGAAAAAATTTGTGAAAAAAGACCCGGTTTGCAGAAGAAAAAAATCATTTTTCATCAAGACAATGCACCTGCTCACACAGCTCAAAAAACCATCGCGAAAATCAGTGAATTGGGGTACGAATTGTTGCAGCATCCACCCTATTCGCCAGATTTAGCTCCCTCTGACTTCTGGCTGTTCTCACACCTCAAAAAATTCCTTCGTGGAAAGCATTTTTCATCAAACGAAGAGGTTATAGCCGTCGTAGAGGAGTATTTTGCAGGCCTTCCAGAAAGTCACTTCCGTGATGGGACAACAAAGTTGGAAGATCGTTGGACCAAGTGTATTGATCTTATGGGAGACTATACTGAGCAATAAAAGTGATTTCCCCCCAAAAAAAATGTATTTTCATTTCCGCTTTCAAAACTTTTTGACTAACCTAGTAGCAGTTTTAGAGTAGGTTACAATCCTGAGCATTGAGATAAGGACGCGGAAGACAAAGTACTGTAATTTTCGCTGTATTCAGTACAACATGACGGATTTATTGATATATAGCACTTTCTTCCAACCAACCAGAACGATGTCAGATGCCCTAAATTAATACAAGACTGAAACCCCATTTTTGTTTTTAAAGTTGGGCTCCAACGGAAATCGAATGCGTGACCTCTGGGTTGGAAGACAAGGTCTTACTAACTAGGTTATAAAAGTCAGAAATAATTATTATCAAGAAAAACATACAAACCTACCATCATGCCATGCCCCTTTTTGGGGTAGACAGAGAGAACAGATCTCCACGGCTTTCTATTCATGCACGCACTTCTCACCTCGTCCACATTGATACATCTCGTTATACACGTTCTTCTGTTTCTCATACTTTTCCCTCAGTTAAAATATCTCTAAATATTACCATTTTTTTATTAGTCTACCTCTTCACGCTATATGGAGTAACAATGAATGACAGAATACGCAATAAAATGATTAGGGATGAATGTGAACTTAAGCCTGATGTGTTGAGAAAGCTGAACAAAAGCACTGCGAGATGGTTTGGGCATGTTAAACGAATGATTAGAGGCAGCCTAACAAAAAATATACAGTGCATATGTGAGTGAAAAACGTGGTAGAGGAAAACCAAAGTACGTTTAAGTAAAGTGAATGACTTGAAATAAGGTAACGGGGTTCGTGGGCATGTGCTCACGTATATGTTTATGGATTTAGTGGGGATGGATAGTCATTTGAATGATTTATGCGACCACGTAACTTGCTTCATTTACTTTTGGTTAGTTGGTTGGAAGAGATTGCCGCCTGGCAATAAGCCCGCCAGATTGTATTTGCAATAAAAGTGTTAAATAAATAAAAATAAAATAAAGTAACGTAGAAAGTCAGAGAAATGGATAAAGAAAAATGTGTATCGAAGGATGTGTATTGAAATAGGAAAGCCTGGCGCTTTGTCCCCTCTGCCTACCCTGACAGGGAAATAGCGTGATAGTATGTAGATCTTTTGCATCCCATTTTTTCAATGTAATCAAACTATCTTAAGATTCCTTCCTTAATAATTTTTACACAGAAGAAAATGTTTTTCAATGTAATCAAACCATCTTAAGATTCTTTCCTTAATAATGTATAAACAGAAAAAAACGTTTTTCAATGTAATCAAACTATCTTAAGATTCCTTCCTTAATAATGTATAAACAGAAGAAAATGTTTTTAAATGTAATCAAACTATCTTAAGATTCCTTCCTTAATAATGTATAAACAGAAGAAAATGTTTTTAAATGTAATCAAACTATCTTAAGATTCCTTCCTTAATAATGTATAAACATAAGAAAATGTTTCAAAAAGAACGAAAACGATTGGCCCTCGACCCGATTATCAAAAGGTTAAGGGTATGAAGAAAAAATAAAGATTTAAAAGCAATTATAGAGAACAAATAGTAATAAAAAAAATCATGAAAATCAATGTGAAAACCAAGGAAATGGTTACAGAAGACAAATCGTAAATAATTTCGTACCAAGCGGTCGTGAAATAGCGAGAGTGGAAGCGGGGGAATAAATTGCTTGAAGGATCATCATCAGAAGATATGGCACACACCAGGGCGGGTAATAGACTGGAAAATCAAAGAGGAAACAAAGAAATTTGCAACCGGAACGGCTGAAGATGAATTCTGGTTCATATTTCATCAGTGTAGAGAATGTTCACAAGAGATAGCAAGGTTTATGGAGCACATGATGTTATAGTATGAGAGATGTAAAAGGACAGATCTAAGAATGAAGGTTGCAAAATCCAATGTCATGTAGATAGAAAAGTGTGATAGGAAAAATAAATGCGATATATGGGTAAGTAATGAAATGTTAGAGCAAGTTGCAGAATTCTGCTATTTAGGTAGTATTTTCGTAGGTGGAAAAGATGCGAGGGATTGAGGGCGTGTAGCGATAGAAAACAAAGTCAATGGGGCACAAAAACATACTTACGCGAACTGAATAATATCAAAATCTGCCAAGATGATGATAGTCCACAACAGGATTTTGGTGCCAACTTTGATGTATGGGGGTGAAACTAGATATGCATGTACTAAGAAGAACACGTGAGGTAAGAATTTATGACAGAATACGGAATGAAGTGATTAGGGATGAGTGTGAACTTAAGGCTGATGTATTGAGCAAGGGTAATAAGAACACTGAGATGGTTTGGGCACGTGAAACAAATTAATGAAGATATACTAATAAAACAAATATACAGTGCAAATATGAGTGGAAGGTGTGGAAGAGGAAGACCGAGGAAAGTATGGTTGGATTAAGTGTACAATATTCTGAAAGAAATGTAAAAATCAGAGAAATGATTGGCGCTGTATGAGGTGCATGGATGTAGAAGAGGCGAAATATGTATGTCACAATAGGAAAATCTGGTGTCCTCTTATATCTGCCTACCCTTTGATAAAACATATATACAGTGCAAATGTGAGTGGAAGGTGTGGAAGAGGAAGACCGAGGAAAGTATGGTTGGATCAAGTGTACAATATTCTGAAAGAAATGTAAAAATCAGAGAAACGATTGGCGCTATATGAGGTGCATGGATGTAGAAGAGGCGAAATATGTATGTCACAATAGGAAAGTCTGGTGTCCTCTTATATCTGCCTACCCTGTGATAAAACATATATACAGTGCAAATGTGAGTGGAAGGTGTGGAAGAGGAAGACCGAGGAAAGTATGGTTGGATCAAGTGTACAATATTCTGAAAGAAATGTAAAAATCTGAGAAATGATCGGCGCTGTATGAGGTGCATGGATGTAGAAGAGGCGAAAGATGTATGTCACAATAGGAAAGTCTGGTGTCCTCTTATATCTGCCTACCCTGATAGGAAGAATGTGTGATGGTATGTAAGTATGATGTCCTATGAGGCATGCGATTTAAACATTCTCTGATTCTTGATATAAATTGATTTATACACTCTTGCTAGAAACACACGGAACATTTTAAAATTGAAATGTGCTAATAGCAATGTGCTAACTACAGTTGTACGTTGTAATATATAAACCGTAAGAGTACAACGATTGCGTAACTCCATGTCTGGTTTGGTGGATATTTTTAATGTTGATATTGTTGAGTTCAGGAGTATCCTCTGGCATTTCTTTAACCTAAGGTCTTGACAGGGGGATGCTATTATATTTTTTTAACCATGTATGTATATGTTGTTTATAGTTAAGGCATTAACGTTGTGGAGGTTTAAAGACATTGTAATTTATTTTTAACAAACACTGTTTATTCCACTTTTTTTATGACGGTATAACCCTACCGGTTTCAAGGCTTTCACCTCATCTTCAGGGGAGCGTAAACAAGACTTGTTTACGCTCCCCTGAAGATGAGGTGAAAGTCTTGAAACCGGTAGGGTTATACCGTCATAAAAAAGTGGAATAAACAGTGTTTGTTAAAAATAAATTACAATGTATGTATATATTTTTATTTGAAATTTGTCCTAGTATTGTAAATTCTATTTTCTCTTTTTAATATTTTACGTTATATTTTTAAGTCTTGTATTGTTGATTACTTTTATTGTGCATTTGTATTTTTAAGTATCATATATTAAAAGATATATGTTATGTATCATAAATAATGAGGGTTTTTTAAGCATATTGATACCTTAAGTTTTGATTTTTAAGTTTTACTGTATTATTCAAGATTTACTATATTTTTACAGTGTCGTTTATTATGGCAATAAATGAAAACATAATCAAAAACAATATCCCTCTTCATAATGGAGTGAACGTTATTTTTAGTAGGTCGTCCTTTAAAACCTTCCGAAGTTCCAGATGCGGTTTTTGCGCAAACTATTGGGCAGGATAAAGTTTAAAATAAAGTTCTGGCAGTATAAAATTTAAAATAAAGTTCTAAAGTGTGGCAGGATAAAATTTAAAATAAAGTTCTGAATAAAGAAGATGTTTTTAGCACAATGGCAACCCTCAAATTAAAAAGACTACAGTGGCTCGGACACGTAAGAATGGATGAAGAAAGACTTCTTATACTCAGATGTCTTGCAAAGAAAACAAGATTAAACTACCTATACCCAAATGTTTCAGAACAGGCACATAGCCTAGTTAAACAATGATGAAATTCGTTGATTGTAAAAATAATGTTAACATTTAAATTAAAACAGAATTAAAAAAATATATCCATATAAAAAAGCTCCATCATTCTGCTCGTTGACTAAATATGATTTTGTTTTAAAGTATCAAAAAAGTATTTTTATTCAGATTTACAGAAAAATAAAAAAAAAACATGAAAAGATTTTTTGTGAAATTTGAGGTAATCTTTTATCTATTTTTCAGCCTGAACAAAGGGAAAAGGTTTTGTTGGGAAGCCCCATTATGAAAAATATCAAATTAAATAACGGGGATTTTATGAACAGCATTATTACGCCAAAAAAGAAAATAGAGATATTAATTAAATTGGAAAAATATATAATGGCATATCTGTTTATATACCAGGTATAATTAAAAAAGGGAAATCGGTCTAAGAATGAACATATTTCAGTATTCATAAAAAAAAAAATAGTACTTAACAATTAAATTATTCGCATAGTGAGAAGAAACCGACTCGATGAACGAACGAGTTATACCAGGAACAAGATTTCGGTAACAGAATTCAAATCGATCAAATAGAGATGTTATTATCGGTCTTGGAAGATTACTACCGTAAGTCATAGTCCAACCTTAATACTAATTTCTAAACTTAAAATTTCGTGGTTTATATTCAACGCTGAAGGACCTAATACGCTTCAAACTTTAATGCGGTAATGAAACCATGTGTCTCGTTTATTAAAATAAGGAAACGACAAATTCGTACGAAATTTTACTTTAAAATATTGATTTCTTCAGTAAATAAATAGTTTACGGTTTAAAAAACATGTAATTAGTTAGCTAAGTTGCACGTGGTCTAAAATTTTAACTTAAACTCTGAAGTATGTATAAAAAATATAACTAATTGACATATTGTTTTTCAATATTAACAAAATAAAAATAAATAGACTCGGTTATCCGGGGTTGCATAATCTATAGAGTAAAAAAATCAAAAGTTTTGTTATAACATTACCAAAATATTATTTAAAAAACGGATGTTTTTACTACCCCGGTTAATTCGCAACCCGGATAATTGAGAGTATACTGTACTATTTATTTTATTTACTTTTATGGTCTCTCTAAGTTAACAAATATAAAATATATCTAATTTGCATTATTATTTTTAACATACGTTAATATATCGAAAATGACCTCTGTGGGCCAGGTGATAAGACACCAGTCTTCCGACCTAGAGGTTGCGAGTTCGGTTTCCGTTGGTTCGCATTTTTTCAAAAGGGTATATAAGCTTGGTTTTCACTTCAGGCATTTTATTTCTGGTAGGTTGTAAGGGATTGTTACATGGCAAGAATTTAGATTCTGCTGTAGACAACGAAAGCGTAATACAATACAAAAAAATACAAAAATGGGAATATTTGCTCTCGAAGAGCATTCGTCGAGTTGGAAATATTTTCAAAAATATGCAATATAAGATTGGGAATCGCAGCACGGTAGAATCTCAATTATCTTTTTATTTTCAAGTTTAACTGTGTTATGTAAAGGACACTTATGTGTCGTTTGTTGTGTTAATAAATAAAAAAAATAAACAAAAATTATTTTTCTCTCCACAATAGTGTGCTTTGTGTTAATAAATAAAAAAAAAAAAAAAAAACGATTTTTCTCTCCACAATAGTGTACTTTATGTGTCGTTTGTTGTGTTAATAAATAAAAGAAATAAACAGATACGATTTTTCTTTCCACAATAGTGTGATTTATTTAAGAGGGTTTTCCACAGAACAGCAGTCTCGTTTATTCGGGGTCGCAATTATTATAAAAAAACGGCATTTTTTATTGACCTGGTTAATTTGACCCCGGATAATCGAGATTCTACTGTAATAGAATATGACACGTTTTTCCTCCGGGTCAAGACAGATGACCGGAACGTGACAATTATCTTTAGGTAATTGTCTTGGAATAAACTCCTCACGAACTTATCAAGGAGTTTGTCACATGATGAAGGCTTTGTAAAGTTCAATATATCAGCATCTACGAAATGACCTTAAGATGTTTGATTAAAAGTCATAGTTGTTGAAAAGGGTGACTGGATGAGTAGTTAATACATATGGGTGAACTATTAAAGAATAAAACAAGTTGAAGATTTTTTATATTTAGAGTTTATTTTCGAGTGATAAGATATTGAAAAGAGTGTTGCTGCAGCTAAAAAGTCAATGGTGCATTAAGTATTGGTTTAACCAATAAATCAAATTGAAAATCTTCAAAAAATATTATGCGCAGTAGAGTGCTAGTGCCAAACTTTATGTATGGAAGCGAATTTAAACGGAGTGATAAGAGCAGAATACATTAATATCTGGGGGTGCAATATTTGATACACTAAGAAATAATCGGATAAAAGAAAACAGCTCGTTAGAGGTGGACGTGATAAGTAAAATAAAAAAAGAAATCATTAGATAGTTTGGCCACATTCAGAGAATGAATAACGAAAAACTGACGAAACAAATATGTCCAAAATGAATGAAGAGCGAAAAATTAGACCGAGGAAAGATTGTAAGTAGATATTTAGTCATTTTAACTACAGGAGAGGTAAAAAGTGTAGGAAACAGGAAAGCATGCATTACGAGTTGTTAGGTTGTGGGTGAAGTGAGAGCTGTGCGCACGGATAGAAGGCGTGAAAATTAGGGCTTTATGGTATATATGCATTATTAAGTATTAAAGATAATAACGGGACATAACACACCTGACATTTGAAAATTTTACAGTTATTTTATGTAATTTCACTTGCTGGAGTTAAGTATTAAAAAGGAACGAAATATTTTAAACCTTAATGTGTATTATCACCTGAGAACAACACAAGAGGAAGCCATTAAGAGACATAAATAATTTTCTGCCGTTATCTCACACATTGACTCACTAAATGTATATTGTTTATATTTCGTTTTACATAAAAGAGGTAAATAAAGAAGTCACGCCAGGGTACGAGTCCGATACAAACAGGACAGTAAACTAAACATTCAAAATATTCAAACCTATCATTTTTTTTATACTCATGTGTTTTTAATAAAAATAACATCAGAACCAAAAATCTCCTTCGAACCAGCGAAATGAAGGTACTCAGGAGTATCGCTGGTAAAACCTTTCGTGATAGAGTACGAAACACAGAAATCCGAAGGATGTGCGAAGTTGAAGATATTGTCAGGTGGGGACAACAGAGAAGAAGGTTCTGGAACGAACACGTATCCAGAATGGCGGAACGAAGAGCCGTAAGAATGGCCAGGGACAGTATCCCCCAAGCAAGCAGACCTCCAGGACGGCCTCCCAAAAGATGGAAAGACAGCTGGCAGTCGACGTCACAAGAGGCAACCAATGATGCAGGACCATAACAGGCCAACAGGCCTAAAATAAGAAGAAGAAGTGATTTTAAAATAAATTACTAAGCAGTCAGTGTGTTTAGAGAGAAATGAAAAATAATGTTTTTGTAAAAAAAATATTAAAAACTGCAAACACAAAAAAAAACATTATAAATAACCATGAATTAGATTTTTCGCCATTAACGTTTGTCTTATTTTGAGATAATAATAATCCTAATAAATTGTTTTTTTTTAGTTCGAAGTTTCGCTTAAATATTCTTCACGTGTTCAATGCAGATTTTTCTTGTGGCCCTCTGGAACTTGACCCCCCATTCGTCTTCACCCTTCCTGATCGTAAGACATGTTGAATTTAGCGTTTAAAGAGGATCATATGAAATCCCTTATTTGGTCCATCCATCATGTAGGAGACCTTCCACGCTCGCTTTCCGTCAACATTTTCTCAATATTTCCGTTGTTGTTTCTAGCAATATATTCAAAGTACTCGTATGTTAGGATCCTTTTCCTGCATATTATCGAAAGTCTTTCTGTAATTGCTAAATATTGGATGAACTCGGTGTGCCTTGTGATTCATAGAATACGAAGCATCCCTCACCAATACTATATCTCAAAGGTATCGATCTTATTTCTTTCCTTCTTTCTCATAGGTAATCAATGTTTCCATTATAAACCATGGATAAAACTAGATATTTCACTGGACGGATTTTGATTCTTCTGAGTAAAGACCGGTCAATACATATTTTCGTCATACATTTTTCATAGCTGATTTCGCCTTAATGTGAGATCCTTGAAATTTTCCGCAATTTTGAATATGTCGAAAAATACATAACACATGTAGATTTCAATCATAAAAAAAATTGGAAAGAAAATATTTTAAATAGAACTTAAAGTATTGTGCTTTTGAGTATTATTTTGTAATAATTAATTGTAGTTTACGTAGATAATTAATTCATTAGCCACGACATGGAGGTTTAGCCAAACCCTTGATTAAAATGAAATATTTTAGGTAATTCCTGTAAAACAGTGTTTCCAAAAATGTGGTACACGATAGATTTGAAGTGGTAAGCGGTTGAACTTTTTTTTTAATATACTCGAATTACATAAAAGGTAAAAAAAATCATTTTAAAATGACAAATTCTTAGAAAGAGCCAGAGGCAACAACAAATTCGTTTACCCTCGATTCGTACAAAATTTAAAATTAAAATTGTTTTTACAATATATAATGTGTGGATGTGAGAGCAGAACGTCGGGAGAATATATCCTAAGCCATTACCATGAATAAAATACAGCCACACCTACCGACTTGATGTCGACGAAATATCGTGGGCAAAAACACTGTAACGGCCTGTCGAGATATGCTCAGCGAAATAGTACGCAATAATCTCGCCATTCGAGTTCAGACAATGGCGCCTGAAAACGCAGAGAGGTAAGCAAATAAAACGATGGAGGAAACTGCTGAAACCGACAGCAAGGGTAGACTTACAGCGATATGGAAGTGTAGGTAATTTACTTAAGCCGATATAAATAACACAATCACACATATGACACAACAGTGGAAAAGGTATTCCCTCAAATCACTGACAAAAAGATCGACGACGCAGTAAAATGCGCACGTTTAAAAAATTTATTAAAAATTAAAGAACTCGTTTTCGTTCGTTCGTTAAGCCGATTTAACTTAATTCGATAGTTTGCTACGATTGTCAGACTTTTCAATCGAATATCATTGTTAAATATTTTATGATGCAAATAATGTTGGTAAGTTTTTATGTAACGGAAGATTTGGAAGAAATTTTCACATGGCAATAAAAGTATAAGACTATGCTGTTGCGCTGTTTAAGAATGCTTTAAAATGTCAAAATATAACTTTGTGTATTGTAACAATAATATAATACTTTACGGAAAATAATTTTAATTTTGTGAAAAAAACGTTACGTGACATGAGGTTATAAGAATCCTTTTTTTTTATTTCAGCACCCAAAAACACAAAGAATTCGGAAGAAGGCGAAGGTCGTCTGGGCATATAAGGAAAACAAGGTAAGACATTTGAATTTTGGAGTCGATTCGTATTGGTACCCACACTATTTTAAAAAGGTTTGCAGCCTAAATAATAAAAAAAGGACAACTGATATAAAGCCGTTTAGACAAAATAATCTAAAGGGACTTCTAACTCAGGAATCGAACCCATTATTTTAGACATATTGAACATATTGCGAGAAAAAAAACTATTTTTCGTGGCAATAATGATAATTTAATAGTTTTCGTAAGAACTATACCCAATGTTTGCGACAGAACATAATTTATTTCATCATTTTTCTCTAATAAATTCAATAACACTACTTTCGCTTAGTCAAATTCGCTTAGTTGTGAGCTGTCCAGCATTACTACAAAGATTAGCGTTAAATGTTCCTAACGATTACACTAGACTGCGCCGGCAAGAACTGTTCTCAATAACATACGCAAGAACGGGTCTTCCAGCCGCTATGCCTGTTGGAAGGGCCTTAACTCTTTTGAACATGACTGCTTCGGATATTGACATATTTCATATCACATAAGCAAAAGTAAATAATCTTCTAAGATTGAGCGCGTTAGAAAGCACTCATCAACGTACTTAAGTGGCTTTGAATATATGTGCATGTTTGTGTGCATATATGTACATACGAGTATACATTACTTTTTAATTTTATATAATTTTTTTTATTCTATATATTTTTTCTTTATTTTTAATGTTAACACTTCTTGTATTTTTCAAAGTAATTGGGCTAAGCCTGTTTTGAGAAAATAAATAAATGCCAATGCAAATTGTGAATAAATTATTCGCGATAGAGAAAAACTGAGCCCAGTTTTGGATTCAACAATAAAATAAATTAAATATAAAATTTTAAAAAAACGTATGACCCTTATTTTGTCAGCTTATTTAGAGACAGTATACAATTCGAAAAATTATATAAAAATATATTTCAAACGTCAAAGAGAAAATAAAGCTCTGAATCAACTATTTCAAAAAGACAAATTGTATTGATTAAAACTGGAGAAATAATATTATCATTCGGGGAAAAAATGAAGGGATATTCAAAGGCTGCGAGCATAAAATGTCTTTTCAACTAATAAAACTTCACAAAGGCGAGGAAACTTTTTAAAAAGTGTAATGAGCTTTTCAAAGATACCGAAAGAGCTTCCGAATGAAAAGCTTTTTTTTATAAATTGAAATTTCTTCTCGAAAAATTTCGTTCAATTAAGCTTCATCAACATGAGGTGGATACTTGGAGAAGGCTGAGAAGGCTGAGAAGCCTTTGCAGATATAAATTGACGCGGAGATCAGTGACCGAAAATAAAATCGCTTACTCGATGTTATTCATTAGACATTTTTAAATTAAAAAGCTCAAAATAAATTCAATACAAAATTTATTTTTCGTTTGATTAATTAAAGTGTTTTTAAGCGCTGGCATAACTTAACTTGATACATTTTTTAGATGACGAAAGATTTCCCAAAAAAAGAACTATTAGGTCCTTACATATGAAATTGGCGTTTTGCCGTACTGGCAACTTTGATCTCAAATATCTTCTCTTTGGTTAGGAATTCCAAATTAAAATTTATACAGCTATTTACTCAAGTATTTGTGTTTCGAAAATTATAATTCATTTGTTTTTTCCTCAATTGTTTTTTTTCTTTGCGTCACTCAGTTTACAAAATGGAAAACTTGAAATATCGCGTTATTTACGAGTACGAGTTCCACCGTGGCACCAGTGCTGCAGAAACGGCTCGAAGGATTAATGATGTGTATGGCGACGGTGCCGCAAAAGAAAACACAGTGCGTTTTTGGTTCCAACGTTTTCGTTCTGGAAATTTCGACCTGCAGAATAAGCCCCGTGAACGGCCGGAGACCAAACTTGATAATGAAGAATTGAAGGCTATTGTGGAAGCGGATCCATCGCAAACCACGTCCGAGTTAGCTGCAGGCTGCGGTGTTAGTGATAAAACTGTTTTAATCCACTTGAAGCAAATTGGGAAGGTGAAAAAGCTTGAAAGGTGGGTACCTCACGAATTGAGTGAAGCAAATCAACAAACGCGCGTTGACTGCTGCGTTGCATTACTCAACCGGCACAATAATGAAGGGATTTTGAATCGAATCATTACCTGTGATGAAAAGTGGATCCTGTATGATAATCGGAAGCGCTCATCGCAATGGCTGAACCCTGCCGAACCAGCCAAACCATGCCCCAAGCGAAAATTGACTCCAAAAAAGTTACTTGTGAGCGTTTGGTGGACTAGTGCTGGTGTCGTTCACTACAGCTTTCTTAAATCTGGCCAGACGATTACGGCAGATGTCTATTGTCAGCAACTGCAAACCATGATGGAAAAGCTAGCTGCTAAACCACCGAGGCTGGTTAATCGCTCTAGGCCACTGCTGCTTCATGATAACGCTAGACCACACACTGCACAACAGACGGCTACCAAATTAGAAGAGCTTCAATTGGAATGTCTAAGACATCCACCGTACTCTCCGGACCTTGCCCCGACAGATTACTATTTTTTTCGAAATTTGGATAACTTCTTGCAAGGGAAAAAATTCAACTCCGATGGGGCAGTCCAAACCGACTTCAAAGATTTTATTGATTCCCGTCCGAATGTTTTTTTTAGTAAAGGGATCGATGAACTACCTATGAGATGGCAAAAGTGCATAGATAGCAATGGTACATACTTTGATTAAATAAATATATTATATTAAAAAAAAATCAACTTTATGTTCCTCCCAAACAAAACGCTAATTTCATATGTAAGGACCTAATATATGGCGAAATAGCAGATGCCAAAAGGAAGCAGGGATTGTAACATTAAAAGCCCTGTCACAACACCCCGCATTATTGGATTTATTCAGAATAATCAATTTATTGGAGACGATGAAATCGACTTAAAAGTTCTGCTCCTCTTAGAAGTATCACTCCCAAACAGTGATTCGAAAGAGATAATGGAGACATCAGAATAAGGGAACCGAATACAAAGAGACAATGTTTGAAATCAATCCGTTCGTGATCTTTGTTTCATCTTGGTATCTCCTTTGTAAAACGATATCATGTGTCGCATTGCATCTTTTATCTTGATATATCCTTAGTCAAGTTATATCATACGTTGCATTGCACCTATCTGCACAGTAGTTGGAGTAAAATAATTATTAAATGTTTCCTTAATTCGAAAATTATCGAGAGATTGTCGATAATATGCCTTCGACGAGTTTTCCAATTATTAGGATACATTACTCGTGGCCAAGAACACAGTTTGGTGAGGTGTGTGGTTACTGGAGGCGTGGAAAGACGACGCACAAGAGGAAGAATCCCAATACGTTGGATTGACCAAGTGAGAAATGCAACTGGATAACCCTTAGGCCGAGGCCACACCAAAGTGCTTCGCTAGGTGCCAGCGTGACTAATAGACTAGGTGATTTCATGCATGGCCACACCAAAGTGCTTCGCACAAATTCATTTGACATTTGGGAGCGGTTGAGTCAACAAACGATGCCACTCTCAAAATTAAACAATTTAATTACAACTTACCATCTTTATTTACTTCCTGTACAACTTCATTCCAAAGTGATTTTATAACAGGTACATTTTTGTATAATTTGCTCGATGGGTTCCACAAAGGCTCCCTTTTATACACAGCTGTTATTAAAACTTCCGCCATCTTGTAAAATCACTTGATGACACCATAAAATTAACTAACACATCTGTTCACTAGGAGACTAATCGTCATGTAGCGTGGCGCGAAGCGTGCAGTGTGGCCATTGCGATAGTATGCGGTGCGTTGGTTCGCTAGGATATGTCACCTAGCTCGCAGCGTAGCTCTTAACACCAAGCAAGGCTCCTACCTGTGTGGCCGAGGCCTTTACAACTGCCCTTCGAGCCGTGGAGTACAGGGATGGATGGGGAGGAGTCGTCGAAGGCTATCATGGAAGTCACGATGCTCAATCATGAGTTACATGACAGGAAAGAACCTAAATTTGTTTTATATTACACTTTCGTTGTACAACCTGGTAGGTTTATTGTCATGTAGCAATCTCTTTCAAACAAATAGAAAGATGTTAAAAAGGCCTTAAGTGAAAACCAGACTGTAAATTTTTTTTTTATTTAATCTGTTTTCCAACGGGAATTGAATCCGCAACGCCCAAGTTCGGAGACAAGCATCTTACCAACTAGACTACATATCGTATGAAATAAGATAAAAATAACTTAAAGCAAGAAATGTGATTGGAAAGTATGTCAGCGAAGCATTACTCACAGTTAAATTGTGGAATTGTTGGATTTTCGAGCATAACACGAACAGGACCACAATTATTTACTCGTAATATGAATTTAGTTATAGCCCAACATTTATATATTTGTTGCTCACTGTGTGAATAAATCAATAGAGGAACCATGGCCTAACAAAAAGAAAGGCATCATTCATAATAGGCGGAGACAGTCCCGGCGGTTTCTTATATTCAAAGGCGCGTGAATCATATTCGATGATCGCCTTTGGTCGTGACAAGCTTCGTCAAAGATGAGCACGTTCGTGAAACGTGTTTGTGACGTTAAAACCCTTGAGACGGGAATAAAAAGTCGAGGGCTTTTGCGAGCCAATCAATCAAAAACATAAACAAACGTGAACAAAATGAAAAACACAAAATAAACACGAAGGAGATATAGTAGATTGGCACATGTATTTTGAAAAAAAAAATACAAATGAGACGCTCGTCTTTTCAAAGCTTAAATTTCTGACACTTAAATGTAGTAGCACATACATAGCACCACGCCATTTCCTTATCGGGATAGGCCGAGAAGACAGAGCGCCAGACTTCTACCTCCATAAATATTCTCATAAAAATCATACGATTTCCTTGACTCGACGTTTATTTCTTTTATAATATCATTAACTTGAGCCAATCATACTTTCCTTGGCCTTCATCTACCACGACTTCCACTCACATTTGCAATGTATATTTGTTTTGATAGTCTTTCTAAATTCATTCGTTATACATGCCAAAACCATCTCAAAGAATTCTTCTTCTTTTACTCAACACACAATCCTTAAGTTCACATTCATCCCTAACCACTTCATTCCGTATTCTGTCATACATTGCCACCTCATGTATTTTATTCAACGCACGCATTTCTATAGCATTTATTCGGCTCCTTACAGTTGTTATAGTATCGTATTATATGTACAACCAGGCGGCTTTATTGTTATCTAGCAATATTTTTCAAACAACCAGAAATATGTTGGAGACCTTGATTTAAAACAAGACGGAAAACCTATTTAAAAAACATGGGTTCCAACGTCCATCGAACCCGAAACCACCAGGTTGGGAGGGCATGTAAGGAAAACAATAATTTAATACTTACGTAAGCAGTAATATTTGAACACATTCGATAAGATCTGTAGAATATGCTGATCGAACAATACTTTTTAAGCACATTGAAGGAAAAAGGAGAAGACGATAGACGAATGATACAGATATGGAGGTTCACCTTTATTACACACCTCCTGCAATTTCTCTGACTTTCTACGTTTCCTTCTTTAAAATTTATTATTTACATGAAAAATTCAAAATATCTTTCCTGCTATTTTCAGTTTTTCCCCAAGTCCACACTTTATCCCCCCCCCCCTACATATATTTTATCCCCCCCCCACACATTTTATCCCTCCACCACTCATCAAAGATAGTACTAAAATACTGTTGTGGGTTATTATCTTAGCAGATTTACTGTCCGGTTCGAGTATATATTGGGTGTTAACATAAGTTGTGTCCGTTTTTTTTTTCAAATTTAAAAATGAGCACCAAAAGTAAAACAAAATGGTAAAGGTTATACGTCATTCGAAAGAAAATTTTCTGCTCTACAAGATATTGTGTTTGCTTTAACGTTACATATATTATATTATATTATTTGATTACAAGCCTTCAAAATGGAATGTCAAGTAGACGAAAGTGAGCATTTTCGACACCTTCTTCTGTTCGCGTTCAATCGAGGGAATAAAGCTGCCAAAGCTGCTCGCTATATTTACGAAGTGTACGGTGAAGATGCTATGAATGAAACGACAGCTCGTCGATGGTTTTTGCGTTTCAAAAACGGTAACTTCGACCTGAAAGACATGGAACGTTCCGGACGACCAGTGGACTTCGATGAGGACCGCTTAAACCATATTATTCATGAAGATCCCCTTCGAACCACCGTAGAATTGGCTGAGCAGATGAATTGTAGTCACATGACTGTATTCCGCCATCTTAAATCAATGGGAAAAGTCCAGAAGTTCAGCGCTTGGGTTCCGCATGTTTTGAGTGAAAACAACAAAAATCAACGTTCGACAATTGATCGAATGGCGTATAACCTTTACCATTTTGTTTTACTTTTGGTGCTCATTTTTAAATTTGAAAAAAAAAACGGACACAACTTATGCTAACACCTAATACATATGTTGTAGCGCCCCCATTGCTCTGTTTTCTATCGATACACGAAGTTCGGTATCCCTCATTATTCTTCCATCATCTAAGAAAATACTACCCAAACACCACAATTTTACAACTTGCTCAAATATTTCATTACTCCGGTATACTACCTTGATCAAAAAGTTTTAGGACCGGCCACCGTGTGGCGCTGTCAGTCACCCGATTGGAATTCTTTTTTTTTTGTTAGGTTACCACATCTATCATTGACACTTCCCTCCAAATTTCAGCGTCATAACTTGACATTTCTAAAAGTTACGCTGCACTGTAAAAGTTACGCTGTAAAAGTTACGCTCTACCGTTGTGCGTGTTTTCGATTTTTAACAAGTTTGAAAATGACATCAACTGTGCATCAACAAGTTTGCATTAAATTTTGAAGGAAATGTTGGCCGAAAACCGCAAATTGACCATCAGAGAGCTGGCAGAGAACTTGAACATCGCTTATAAATCCGCTCAAGACATTTGGGGTAGTGATTTGGGCCTCAGACGTGTCGCTGCAAAACTGGTGCCGAAAGACCTCAATTTCATGCAAAAAAGTACCGCGTTGAAATCGCGAGATATGATTTCCATGAGTTTCTGACCAAAAACAACACAACTACTATCCAGCAGCCTTTGAATTCACCTGATCTGGCTCCCTGCGACGTTTTCCTGTTCAACCGACTTAAAAAACCGCTTCGCGGAACGCGTTACAGCACCCGAGAGGATGTCATGAAAAAATCGAAGACGGCTCTGATGGACATACCGAAAATTGAGTACCATCGGTGTTTCGAGGATTTGATCAAGCGCTGGCGTAAGTGCGTTGCAGTCGATGGGGAGTACTTTGAAGGGGACCATATCAATTTTGATGAATAAACTTGTATTTTCGATTTTATGAATAAAGTCCTAAAACTTTTTGATCTAGGTAGTAAATCATATTTACCTTTGTTTCACACTTTTCTATCACCATGACTTTGGATTTCGCAATATTTTTTCTCAGATCTTTCTCTTGACATCTCTCATAATACTTCTCCAGGTAGGTTATCGATTAAAGATAACCATAGATAATAACGGAAAGAGTGTGAAAGATGTGTTTTTCTTTCAATCTGAATATGGTATAGGAAGTACAAATTCATTCGGTCCGTTTCCAAAAGATGTCTCTGGCTGTTATGAATGGTTCATAATGACAGCCGATTTTGGCGGTTTCAGAGAGTTTAAACATCTGCCAATAATATTCAGTTTATATCGCTTTGAGTTTCATGCAAAAACCTTGTTTTGTAGTGTTGAAAATGTGGAATTTTGTGTTAACCAAGCAGCATTTGCGGGAGGTTTTAATTTTCTACTTTAATTGGAAGAAAAGTGCAGCTGAAGCCCATCGAATGCTTGTCGAATTTTATGGATGGATGGACAAGCGATGGGCAATACTTTCATTGGTATGTTCATTCATTTTGTTTAGAAATAAATGCATTTTTGAACAAAAAAAAAACGGACCGAACTACTTTGTACACCCAATATAATTATCCCATTTTTTTTGCTTACTTACCTATGGCTTAAACACAGCCTTTTTTTTCAAAATAAGGCTAAATGGAATGTATATAATAATTATTCGTGGTTATTTTAGGTCGTAATAATCACGATATCTATATTAACATCGGTGACTTTATTGCTGGTGCTAATACGAGTAGTTTGGTCATTAGTAGACTTGTGTACCCATTATTGATATTTCGATTATTATACCTTGAAGAGCATATTCCATCTTAATTTATTTTAAGGCTCTTGTGAACTAGCTTGTATAATACAAATTGAAAACATTTTTATCGCCGTATTGAGTTGGCTTAAATGATGGCTGACCTTTCGAAGGTGTTGCAATTTTCACCTTCAGGGCGATGTCAAAGAAACATTATCGAATAGGAATTTTTGACATCGCCTAGAGGATGAAATCTGCAATGCGTTTGAAATGTCGGCCATCATTTGAGCTAACTCAACAAAGTACAAACTCCGAAAAACATTTTCAATTAGTGGAAAACCCATAAAATATTGAGTAGGTTAAAAACGCGAAAGATGTGTACATATGAGTCTGGCTCTCTGTCGTCAATGCCTACTCCGAATGGGAAACTGCGTGATGGTATATATGTGTGTATGGGGATCGTACACTCGTATGTAAATTAGCTTTAGTCATACTTTGATTAAAGTATGGTTAAATCCATTTCCCCCGGGAGAGAGCGCCTCCTCTGCTAGCGCTCTCATCGGAGTATGAAAATGATAATAGTGACACCGACAGACGGTCACATACCACGAACAGAGCAAAAAATTATATGCAATAAAATAAAATTACAGTTTTTTTTTCATTATTTCCACTGTGACCTGGAGTGTCGTATTGTGGATGAACATGGATGAAAGCAGTTGATTGCATGATATAAGAAAGAAAGGGTATTATAAACTATTATAGTAGACCACAGACGTCTACTTACATTTAACAAATATAAACATTTTTCCTTTGAGTCCATAGACCACACACACTTTCAATGTAACGTGACACCAATGTGACTCTCTTGTAACAAACCGATACCATTCCGCCCTGAAGATAACCTCGAGATAGGAGGTATAAATACGTGCAGATACAGAAGTGCATAGCAACGCGGTAAAGCACTGTACTTCCGTGCGGAAGGTTGTTGGTTCGAATCCCACGCTGTACTACTCTCCTCAAATGGCACAGGTATTGTTTCCACCGGGGGCGTAAGGATACTTGACTTTAGTCATATCTATTCTTAAAAAAAAAGTGTGCTCCGATCGTCTCACTTAAGGTGTGCCATCGGATCCAGTACAACGGTGTGGTCGGTAAGTTTGCTGGTGTGCAACGGCTCACTCAATTTAAAAAATAACTCCACGGAATAGCTTCGCCTTTCAACTAAATTGACATTGGAATGGCGACGGGATCCTCGACTACGAGGTCCAGCAATTACGATGACGAGAAACACGTGTAGCTGGAATGAATGTTACTAGTGGAATAAAAAATGAATTTATCGCTAAATATTCTAATATGAAGTTCCACACAAAAACTGATAAACTAAATTTAACACTTTTACGGTGAGTGCATTTCAAAGATATAACATAAAACCATTGCAATTTATTCACGAGAATGAAATGAATATTTTCACAAAATGCTATTAAAGTGAATTACTACGCAAATTTGCGACAGACTTCGTTAAATTATATACTTTATCATCTGGGGCATCAGGGGTGGTGTGGGGATAAACGAGGGTGGAAGGAGAATTCTGCAATATTCTCAGTGACATTAACTGGATCCATATATAACCAACGGGGTTCCCCGTCCCGAGTTTAATACGACTATCTGTAACGGTGCATTGCATCAAATACAGGGTTTCTCAACCAATTAGTTGTTTTGAGTATTTTTACAGCAATTATGACAATTTACAAAGAGTGTACTTAGCTTTACAGATGAAAGGTTCTAGGAGAAAATCGCGTAACTAAAAAATCGCTAAAAAATCTGGGTGAAATCGGTTGCAAGAAAGTAACCTAAAAAATATAATAATTATTATTTTAATTTATATGTACATTTTATAAATTTGAATCGGATAAATCCGAATAGAGTTTTGGTCAATTAAATAAAATCGCGTCAAATGAGATCGCGTAAAACAAAGGACATATGTATAGTAAAAACACTACTTGAGGATTTTTTTCTGGTTTTCCATCACATTTTCAACCTCGAATTCCCTGATGATCTTGTTAAATCTGTGTTTAATTACATACATCTTTTGACTATCTGGTATCCCATTAATCGGGTTGCAGATTAAACGGGGCAGTATAAATCTCCGATTTGTTGTAACATTTCGAAATATTATAAAAAAATTGATTTTTTTGCTACGTCGATTAACCCACAACCCAGTTAATACCACCGCGGATAATCGAGAGTCTATTCTATTATTTTTTTTCTTGGAAGTATTTTGGTTATGCTAGTTTTTTTTCTATACCCAAAACGCAAATTCTTTAAATTGTTTGTTTAGTTAATTTAAATAGATTTTAGAATATACCCGCCATATTGTACACTGCATAATCTTCCTCATCGCGTGTTCAATGCGAGCGTTGTGGTTGTAAAATAGGAGTCTTACAAACTAGACTAAAATTGTCGTCTAGTTGGGACAGTGTTAATGAGGTCGAATACAATATTTTCCCTAACTTTGTCTTTCAAAATGGAATACTATAAGATAACCATTTCGGATATGTATGATAAGATTATCATACGAATGTATGAATGAACAAAAAAATGTGGAGAAAAAGACAGCCACACACTATCTCTATAGTATCTTGAAAAGTTTTAGGACCGTCCACCGTGTGGCGCTGTCAATCACCCGATTGGAATTCTTTTTTTTTGTTAGGTTACCACATCTATCATTGACACTATCCTCTAAATTTCAGCGTCATAGCTTGATATTTGTAAAAGTTACGCTGTACTGAGTACATCTACCTTTGTGCGTGTTTTCGAAGTTTGAAAATGGCATCAACTGTGCATCAACGAGTTTGCATTAAATTTTGTGTGAAAAACGGATTTAACGGTCCGCAGACCTTGGAAATGTTGGAGAAGTGTTTTTTGGTGGCACGAACGCTTCAGAAGTGGTCGTGAGTCGGTCGAGGATGACGAACGCAGTGGCAGTCGAAAACCGATGAAAACATCGATAAAATCAAAGAAATGTTGGCCGAAAACCGCAAATTGACCATCAGAGAGCTGGCAGAGGACTTGAACATCGCTTATGGATCCGCTCAAGACATTTTGGTTAGTGATTTGGGCCTCAGACGTGTCGCTGCAAAACTGGTGCCGAAATACCTCAATTTCATGCAAAAAAAGGAGCGCGTTGAAATCGCGAAAGACACGGTTTCCATGAGTTTTTGACCAAAAATAACACGACTACTATCCAGCAGCCTTCGAATTCACCTGATCTGGCTCCCTGCGACTTTTTCCTGTTCAACCGACTTAAAAAAACCGCTTCGCGCAACACGTTACAACACCCGAGAGGATGTCATGAAAAAATCGAAGACGGCTCTGATGGACATACCGAAAATTGAGTACCAGCGGTGTTTCGAGGATTGGATCAAGCGCTGGCGTAAGTGCGTTGCAGTCAATGGGGAGTACTTTGAAGGGGACCATGTCGATTTTGATGAATAAACTTGTATTTTCGATTTTATGAATAAAGTCCTTAAACTTTTTAATCAAGTTAGTATGTTCGTACTTAAATACCAACTTAGTTCAATGAAATTCTCGAGGCGTCATAATACGGTCAATAACGCAAAACATAAATGTTTTTTTCTTCTTGAAAGCCTAATGGAGCAGTGAAGCCACGCGATCGCTGAATTAAATAGAAAAAGGTCCTAGTTTAAAAAACAAGTATATTGTGTAATTATGCAAGCATGTATACATGTATCTTTTATATACAATTACATTCATACATAACACCACGCTATTTCTCCTGCTGGGGTAGGCAGAGAGTATTGTTATGACGTCAGTATTCCAGGGTTGCGAGATCGATTCCTTTGGTAGCCATTTTTTTATACAAGTAAAAAGATTCCAGTCTGATTTTTACTTAAACGTCTTCAATATTTCTTATAGGTTGGCAAAACTTGACACATGTCAATAACATAAGCCCATCAGATTGTGCTGTATACAAGGGAAGCATCATAAATACAAAAATTAAATACATTATGAATGTAAACTTAATACTGTTGTATTGTGAAGGGATGAAAAAGAAAATTTTGAGATGATTTGGGTATGTAGAATGAATTATTGGCGAAAGACTAACATAAAAAATAGACAGTGTTAAATGCGTAGTAGAGGAAGACCAAGGAAAGGGTATAAGTGAAAGATGGGATATTTTGAAAGAAGGAAATGTAAGAATTAAGAAAAATCGTAGGTATATGGATAAAAACGAGGCGAAAGATGCATGTCGCGATAGAAGTCTTGTGTTTTATCCACTATACCCACCCCTACAGGTAAACAATGTGATGGTATATATCAGGGGTGGGTACACATGAGGTCAACGAGAGCCACATTCTGGATTTTCATATATATAAAGAGCCACACCATTGTCACGTTCTCACGTAGTATTAAATACACTAATTCAAATTTATTACATATTCTACACAAATCTTAATTGCTATATTAAGTATAAAAAATACACATATAAGAAAATATAAAAATGAGAAAGAAAACTCAAAACAATAAGTTCAAAATTTATTTAATAAAAATACAATATAATATAATAAAAAGTATATTTATCACTTAAAGCTAAATCTCTCAAATTTGGTGTAAAATTTGTCACAGTCGTTCGCAGCAATTCTGTCAAATGCTCGTTTGTTAGCTGCGAACGATGTTTTGATTTTACAAACTTTCTTAGAGGAGTATAAGGATTCACAACTATATGTTGTATCGAAAATGAAAAATAATCAGCAAGCAGCTAAATCATCAGTCTTATTTGTGCTCCCCTGATGATGAGGTGAAAGCCTTGAAACCGGTAGTGTTATACCGTTACAAAAAGTGGAATAAACAGTGTTTGATAAACAAATTACAATGTCTTTAAACCTCCACAACGTTAATGCCTTAACTATAAATAATATGATGGTATATAGTTAAATACATTATATTAATGAATTAAATTGTCAAGAGTTGGTCGTAATATAAGGGCTTGGACAAAATCGTGTTGCGCCTTTGTGGCGGTAAGGCTTGGCCGGTATTGTAGCCGTTTCCAGAGGGCGTCGGCAGTTCGTGTTGATGTTTTCATTTTATTTTCCTTTTTAATTGATCAGACTGTTTCTACATTGTTATTTACACTGCACGCCCTTTGTTGTTCAGGTGGCAGAATACTGAGCAGAAAGTAGTACACTGCCTTTGATAAGAAAAAAGAAGATATGTATTATAGATAATAATTTATTTGTACTGAGTTCTACAAATATGAGAGATGTAGAAATTATGCAAGAACTGATTATGGATGACAGATTATGAACAATAAGCCAAAGCCGTGCCGTGCACGGGTCAATCGTTTTGTATCCTTTATAAAACTGTTATAGAACGGTGATTGTATGTAAAATATCAACGGGGCTATTACTAATTCTATAAAAACGTTTTATATTAATTTTCTCTATAAAATACATAATTTAACACAATACCGTCTCGACACATTAACGGACAGTTAAATGTCCAAACAATAAAATCTTCACCCACTATCATTATTTATTTAACCCTATATCAGGACGTAGATAAAAAGAAATGATTTCAATTTTATTATATTGTACAGTCGAATTTATTACAATGCGCGCATTATTTTATTTACAAAAGTGAAAATAGTGCAATATATTTTATTATAAATCACAATTATCTAAATTATTATCGATAATAATGTGTTATTTTTTTCACTTCGGGATAGATCTGGGTGTTTATTATACAAGTATTAATGAAATTTGCGATTAAGAAATTAGACCACTTTGTCACAGGTCAAGCCTTGTAAAGCGGTTTTCTAAATTCAATAAATGGTGTTTTTTGCGCTGGTATGAACTCGAACTTCTCGGTTCACCTTCCCATTTTAAAAATAGATTGTAAATGTTGTATTGTTAATAACAAAAAGGAAAAAAAAACATTGAAAATAAAACGTGAAAACAACA
This sequence comes from Odontocerum albicorne, assembly GCA_949825065.1. Lineage (NCBI taxonomy): Eukaryota > Metazoa > Arthropoda > Insecta > Trichoptera > Odontoceridae > Odontocerum > Odontocerum albicorne. Next base: position 31,937,591 of record OX463853.1, on the reverse strand, counting down.
TTTATAAAATCCTTGCGAAATAAATATAGCTTTTTAATCAATAATAATTCATACAAAGAAAAGTACTAGTGAATACGTTGGCGAAAAAAGAAAACCCAAAAACATAATCGTATATATTCATAAAAAATGGAGATGGACCAGAGCAATCTAATATTCATAGTCACAGAGTCCCCGATCTTGACCTTTTGCTGGGGATATAAAGAATTCATGGTGTCAGCCTTACGTCCGGGTTTAGGATGTCCCAAATTATAAACACCATGATAAACAAAACATGACGAAGGAAGACGATCAGGGAAATTAAGTCACATCCATCCCATAAATTTACTGATATCTCCTTGCTTTCGGTTTTATCTTGATAGTAGTCGGATTAATTTGTCTTTGAGGTGAATTAAATATCTAAACGAACATATATACTGCCATCAAACCATTTCCCCGTCGGAGTAGGAAAAAAGGACAGAGCGCTAGACTTTCCTAACTCGAGATAAATATTTCACCTCTTCCACACCTATAGACTTCCTCACAAAAATCATACGATTTCTCTTACTTTCATTCAACTTTCCATCTTTCAAAATATTCATTTGACCCAACCATACAATCATTGGTCTTCCTCAACGACGCCTTCCCTTCACACTTGCACAATATATTTATTTTGTAAATCTTACTTAATTCATTCTTTCTACACGCCCAAACCTTCTCAGAGTGCACTTCTTCATCTTACTCAACACGTCAGTTTTAAGTTCACATTCATATATAATCAGGAAAAGCGTCAGACTAATCGATCGCATTGCACATATTTTGCCTCTTAGACAATCATATCTTCACACACAGCTCATTCGATTTTACTGTATAACATTTCTTTCTTTCAAAGTTTAATTCACTTGGTTAAACTATATTTTGCTTCGTATTCCTCTACCATGACTTCCACTCACATTGGCACTATGATTTTGTTATGTCCGTCTACCTTCATTCATTCTGTATGCCGAAACTATTTCAGGATGCTTACTTACTCAACACATCAACCTTAAGTTTACATTCATCCCTTATCACTCAATTCCGTACTATGTCATACATTATCACCCCGTGTATTATTTTCAGTGAACGCATTTTAACAGCATTTATTCGGGATCGGTAGGTACCCTTCTATTTTGTCGGAGAATCAGTATCTCCATTGTATTTTCCCACCAGATGATATAATTCGCAGTATCTTAGAATTCGTATAATTTAATAATATAAACTCTTAAAAAATCAAACGTTTCTACACAATTTTTCATTCGTTGTAAAGTAGCAATGTGAAACGGTTTGGAACGGTATTCAGTTAAATTGTTTTTTTCGGATTATTCAAGTTTAAAAAAACATCTCGGAGAGAATTTAAATGCGAAGAATTGTAAAAACGACAAAAAAATTAAGTAGAAAACAAGTAAATAAGAGTTTATATAAAATACTAGAGAAAATCATTAGGGTGAATCTCGTAACTACGAGTATATCGTGGAACGGCAAGTATGAAGCTCATTCAAAGACAAATGACGAAAAAAAAAACGAATGAAAATGGAAACGTTTTGTCGCTCTGCTGGGGACGCCTAGCGATAAAACAGCGGGAATCGAAGAACGAATACACGAATTTCCTCTCAACTACTTGACTAAGTCACTAAATAAGCCCATGCCAACGAGATCTTATGCTACACGCATATTCAAAATGTAGAGCAAACTTCTCAAACATGATATGTTAAAACCAGTTTTTTTTTCACAAAAGCTTTTCCGGGAGCAATCGAGGGCGTTCTTTTTCACATGCAAAGAATCGATAACGTGACTTAACGACCTACTTTGCGACATTTTAGAATTATACCATAAGAAACACGATATTTGTAATGCTCCCAGTTTCTTTCTTTCAATGAACTTTACAACACAACGCAAGTGTTGACCGCATCACGATGCAACTCATGCACGTGTGTTTGGTTTACTATCCTAATACGAGTAATATGAAAAATGTATCGTTAGAAATTTACTAACAGTTGCACGTTGTAACTCATCAAACAAGAGGGTTGCTCTATGTCTGGTTTGGTGCTGATTTTAAGGGTAGTTATTGAGTGCATTAGGAGCCTTCTCCGACATTTCCTCAATTATAGGTCTCAACTGGGAGACTATATAACATATACAATAATTACCAATTTTATGCACATAACATCTGGCGGATTTATTGCTTTCAAGGATTCTCTGCTATTATTGTTATCTGTGACCGTGGGGCTAAGCAAGGATGCGTTATGCCACACTGGTTGTTCAATATTAACATAGGGACTACAGAGTTCAATTGGTGGCTTCCAAATGTCGAATGGGAACGTATGCGGATCGCTGTATGCTAATGAGATGGTAGTGTAAGCGGAGAGTGATGGTGCATTGCAGAGTTTTATAGGTAAATTGTATTAATTGTATGTGTCAAAAAAGATAAAATGGTTCCAGCATGGTTCAATTCGTTTATCAGTTAATCATTTTGTATGCAGTAGCTTTTCCAGCACACATGACGACTAACTGTGAGTAAAGTACCAACCGAAATGGTTCTAAATTAATAGGGACCAAAACATTGATTTCTCCCGGTCACGATTCTCAACTTATGTCCTCAGTTGCATTTGCTTAAAGGGACATATTTCAAATATATTAATAAAAAAATGTTGTTTGAATAAATTAACATTAACGACTATTTAGTAAAATAAACTGTCGAAAATAGATAACAGAAAAGGGTAAACCTATTTGTTTTTTTCTCTAATAAACAAAATTGCCGAAATATTAGTTTGAAACATTAAAGTATATAGAATATAGCCACTTTTAAATGTTTAAACAATTCTTCATCTTTTCCCTTTTCTTGCCCTATCTATTTGGGGTCGATTGCTCGAACATTTTTCCTTCTCTCTCGATATCGCCAGTCACTCACGAAGGTATAAAGGATGTATTTACATAAATACCATCATGTTCATATCCCCACGCCGCTCAATCCACGCATAGAACTCTCCCCTCGTTCACATACATACATCTCATCTAACATGCTCTGCTATTTCTCTTACTTATTACTTTTACCACGGTTAAGTATATTCTTCCACTCTTTTCTCGGCCTACCTCTTCCTCGCTCTCCATTAATAATAATATTATCTATAAAGTATGCAAAGTATAAAATTAGGAAGTGAATAAACCACTATTAAAAATCAATATTTAGACTATCTACAATTTCCTTTTCTAATTAATAATATTAGGTTCCAACTTCCTTGCGGTAAGCCAATTGACAGTTGAGATTTGTTCAAACCGCAATCAAGTTTTGTCGCGTTTGCTTAAGTGGTTTGAGACAATTAAGCGGTTTATTTTTTTATCTTTCCCGTCATCGCATATTTAGATTTCTCCTACGAAAAGTGTAGAATCGAAATAGCTGTAAATGTGTGCGTGTATTATATTAACTCTAGTCACATCCACAGATATGCCCATTCAGAGCCGTGTCCAGAACCAGGACTCCCTTCGAAGAAAAAGGTCGAGTAAAGGATCTCTAGAATTTATTTTACTATACAAGTAATCGTATCATTCAAGAAATATGATATGAGTTATCCTTCTGGGAAGAGCGGACCATCCAAATCTAAAAAGCACTTCGATGAATGGGAGTAAAATGTGGACGTGGAAAAATAAATGAAAGAAGCCGAATAAATTCTTAAACTAAGACGTGGTTAGAATTGTGTATGTGATAGCTTGAAATTAACGAATGCGTAAAAATGTGAATAAAGAGTATGAATATTCCAGCTGGGTGCAAAATAATTAACGGCAAATATATGAAAATTGTGATTAAGGATTGAAACCACTTCGTTACTGGTCTTTCCTAGAGAAGTGATTCTTTATATCCAAAAAATGGATGCATTTTTACACCTATATGATTTGGTTTTTCATTTAAACGATGTAAAAAATATTCAAATGATTATTCATCTTTATGAAATTTATAGACATATACATATTACAGTAAAAAGTGAGATAGCATCAATCAAAGGAAAAGAAAGGGGTGGTGAAGAGGAAAGGAAAATCAGGAATGAAATACGTTATATTAATAACTAGAAAATGAAGTTTTTTCAGTCGCGAAAGCACGCCGATAACGGAGAGAGTCTAACATTGGTTTGTAACTGGTTCCAGAGTCTCACTGCATGCACAGTAAAGGACGACGTAAAAAAAGAAGAGCAGTGAACTGGGAAGGCAAATAAACAATCTATGTCTGAGCGTAGCGCAAATCCTTGATCGGAAAGACTTATAATATATTGTGTTTAGTAAAAAATATGCAAATACGTGTGCTGAAAAAGAAAACTTCATGGCGTGCTGATGTTTGATAAAATTCGGTTCGAAGTAATTAAGGATGACTGGGGCCTGGCAAAATACATCAGAATGAAGAAGACAATTTTAAGGTTGTTTATGCATATATAAAGAATGAGAAGTTGACAAAACAAATCTAAAGCACGAACGGGAGTGAAAGTGGAAGTATGGTTGGATTAAATTTTAAAAGAAGGTTAGGAGACTCGGAGAAACTGACGGAATCGTATGAGAATATATTATGTGGGAAAAGGTGTCGTCATAGAAAAGTGTGGCAGAATTGTTATCTAGTTATAAGTAGCATGTAGGTGTTCATTATTTCTAAGAAATCATATATGAAGATTGAATAAATAAAATAAAATGACATGTAGGAAAATAAGATTAAGTAAGTTCATAAATTATAACATATAATTAAGACTAGTTAAGTAATAAATTTGTATATACTCGTAGGTATAGCCTTGACAAATGTTTGTACAATAATTTACTTTGTTTAATAAAAAAATAAAAATAATAAAAGTGTGGTACACTAACTTCTCTGACAATCACAAGATAAAAATATTATATTATGAATCTATGTTAGTACATACCGACACGACATATTCATTTTGGGGTTGGCAGAAATAATAGATCATTATATCTTCCTATTTATATAAATAAGCCTAGCCTCATCCATATGTATATTTCTCGTTATACATGCTCTTTTTTTCTCATGCATCTTACCTTTCACTCAGTTAAAATTTTCTAACTATATCTTTCCATTCTTTTCCCAGCTTATCTCTTCCGCACACGTCATTTATTCTAGAAATACATTTGTTTTGTAAATCTTTCAAAACTCGTTCTCTAGATATGTTCAACTCATTTTAAGGTCCCTTTCGTTGTTTTACTCATAACATCCGACTCAAACAAACAGTTATACCTAATCTGGTCCTTGCTTACTCTATCACACATTGTAATACCAAATATTTATGTTGATATAAAGAATAATCTGACGTTATTTAATATTAAACACCAAGCTCATTGAAAATACAGACGTAAGTTTCTCATTCTGCTATGTCACATAAAAATAAAATTGATTAAAGCTAATCTATCTTATCAAAACTTAAGTGTGCCCGAAACTTTACAAAACGTCGCGAAACTTGATGAACTGCAAAGTTTCAGCGTCTCGTTCAAGCAAAACTAAAATGGTGAAATAGAAACGAGAGGGGCGCTACGACGTCGGTTCGGCAGTCGTGTGAAGACTATTAATTTCTTCCCAGTTAACTAACTATTCTGCTCTTTACACGAAATGTTCGGTGTAAATCTATAAGCGAGTTGAATTACTCGACTTTACGTTACCTTTGTTATACCGTATCTGGTTAACAGGGGTAGTCAAAAAGTATGGTATCGAGTGCCGAAATTTATACTCCTCAGAAACCCGGGATAAGGGTAAAGTTTAATCGCGAACATAGCAGATACAACAAACTCGATAAATGTATAACTGGTGCAAATCTGGACAGTCTGATCCACAACAGTATTTAAGTACCATATTGGATGTATATGGGAATGTTGACGTGGGAAAAATGCTGCAAAAATGCGTATACTGTGAATACATGGGGCGACAATGTATGACAGAATACGAAATGAAGAGATTTAGTGATAAATGTGAGCTAAAGCAAAGAACTAATGCAGTTCCACAGCACTGAGGTGACGAAGAAAAGAAGACAGATATTTGTATATTTACACATTTTTAATATTAATATGTGAGAAATAAATATCGTTAATAGTGAAGCCATCGGGATACAAACACTGGTCACCTGTTTTCTCAGTAAGAATATCAACCACAAGACCACGGTGCTGACTTGAAGTACATTTTTTGCTGAGTATCTCAAGGGTTGAAAAAATCCATAATGATGACATCTTGAAACCGATAGATAAAGATAGAGAAGTATTATTCACGATTAAAAAGAAAAAATATGAAACAATTATTGTAGGAGAAAGCTCAGTGTAGAAGACGTGCAGGAAGACGGCGCTTCTTCTGGATGAAGAACTAAGGTCAAAATAGTCATGATGATCGCCAACCTCCGAAAATGAGAGGAACTTTAAAGGACAAGACAAAATAACTTTTCTTCGTTCTTATGTTAATTAGTTCAAATGTTCTATTGATTAAATTCTATCATATTATCTATAGATAAGGCGTTAACTTTGTAGAGGTTTAAAGACATTTTAATTTTATTAAATACTGTTTATTCCAATTTGTGTAACGGTATAACCTTACCGAATTCAAAGTTTTCACCTTATCATCAGGGGAGCACAAACAAGACAGTAGGGTTATACCGTTACATAAAGTTGAATAAAGTGTTAAATAAAACAAATAGCAATTATATTATATTGTAATATTTCAGCTGAAATAATTGTTAAACCGCTCTAGTCTGATTCAAGATTATTTATATGAGAATAAATTAACGCCCCAAAGTTGAATTCAGCCAGGATCGCAAGAAGTAATACATCATGAAGGATGCGAGGGGCGGGGCTGCCGCCGGTGGAGATGTCAGATTCAACAATCCTCAGAAGGCACTGCCAAGCAATCTGAGAAACTGTTGTAACTTTCTTGCTACTTGAAAACTGGTATAAATTCCCATCCGCCCTGTGTACATAGCTCTTTAATTTGGCGAAGTACTCGTATAAATTTTACAAACGCAGAAACTACTCTCTAGTCACACCAAACCTCCGTATCCTTGTTAGCAAGACGCTGGTATTCCACCCGAAGGATTGTAATACACTTTCGTTGTATCCAGTACAGCCTGGCGGGCTTATTGCCATGTGGCCATATCTTCCAACCAATTAGAAAAATGTTAAAAAATGAAAATCAGGCTGGTTTTGTTCTTTTTATTTAACATCTTGCAGATTGATTGTAAGAGATAGCCACATTGCAATAAGTCCATCAGGATATACTGTATACAATGCAAGGGTAATACAATAATATATCGTAAATCTGTAACGACTTCCATGACCTAATTGGTAAAACGTTGGTTTTCCATCGTGGGTTTTCGGTTTCGATTCCCGATAATAAAAAATGGATCCATTTCTGGTTGAAGAGTTCGTCTGGTAATACTCTAACGTATTATACATGTGCAGGTGTTGTTGCTTGTTCACGTGTGGTATTATTTCCAACACGTACGATAGCGAAATGTGAGTTATCTTAAGTATCAAATGATGCTTTACCCGAAGGTTGATTACTGTGGGCCGAAGCCGACAATAGTGTCTCCCGGTCAAGCTCTTCAACATATTCGCATCACCAAATCGGATGTTTCGAAGGGGTATACAATACGAATGAATGAATCAATTATACATTTATTTTTATCAATGTAAACAAACAACATTTGAGAGTCGATTAAAATTATGTTCATGTCAAAATATCGCCATAGAAGCTTTGCAATACATTGCGAGAAATGTAATAAAAATAAGTTTGATTAATGTACAGAAGAAAAAAATATGAAAAAAGCCTATTAACCAATATTAATAAAAGAGAATATTTTTAAAATACTTATGTGCTACCATTTATTACGCAAATGAAATTCTGGAGAAGCAGGTGAACACGGGGCAGTTGAAGGAAGAATAAGATGTGCTATGAGATGAACACACAAAATAAAGGAGTTAACAGGATCCCCTTTCTAGCACTGCATTCTTCATGGTCCAGGACCGAGAGGAATGGAGACAGATGGTGCGCCGTGATCGAGACATAGCAGATGATCACGACGATCAGCATCGAGCACGTGATGAAGATTAAGAAAACCAAAAATTATTTAAAAAGGGGGCGTGATTGACTCACGTAGCGTCATAATAACCATTAAGTCACTAAATTCAAATAAAAGTGTTCGTTGTGAGAACAAGCTTTTAGATAACGCGCAACAATATCTTAGGAGGCTGTGAGTGGATGTACAAATCGGTTTGAAGTAAAACTGTCCTGAAAACTTTACACGAGTTGTATGACCATCTGAAGTAACAAATGAAACGAAGAAAATGTACATTGCAAAAACGACGTTAGTTGAACATTAAGGATCTCACCATCCAATTTTATCATTTTCGAGCGAGTTTTGCAATCTGCAAATGGAACGAAACCATTTTACGAAGTAAGCAATATTAAGAGTGGTTTTATTCCCTGAAGTATATTATTTTGAAGAGTGTAAATTGAAAACGGAGTCTGTTTTTGCCGAACCATTTAATAAATTAGTTAGAAAGCGCCTCGAGTCTCGCTAGTATCATAAAACAGAGATACATAAATAATTCGTTTATCTCCTCAGGGTAACAACAACTCCTGTCTTTGCCGTTTAATTATTTCGAGCAATTGAAAATTCATTGATATTCTGACATATTTTTTTGTGTTTAATATAATATTTTAAAATGTTAAAATAATTCATAGTTGGAGGAAGTCTTCTTCTCTGGTATGGTATCTACCTCGTGGTCGGGTATTCAGGCTTCTCATCCATGATACAGTCATGGGTTCGATTCTCGTTGGTAATCAATTTTATTAAATGACATTCCTTCCAACCAACCAGAAATATTTTAAAGATGTCTTAAATATTAAAGAGTGAAAACCAGACTAGAATTTTTTTTTTTAAAATACGGATTCCAACTGGAATCGAACTCGCAATCCCCGGGTCAGAAAACAGGTGTCGTAACAACTAATCCACGGAGGTTGTCGTTATTTTTAATTTAATTTAATTTGACAAAAAATACTAACCCACGATGGATTGGAATGAAAAAGCAATGGTCAATGAACACAGAAAGTTTGACAAGTACTGATGTATACAATAAAAGTTCAAAATAAGTATTTGGTGTTACCTATCCTAATCGATTCTTATACTAATTGACAATTCTGCTCTGTTGGCTAAATAGGTTTACACCTAGGCATAGGTATTAGAGAGACACCCACCTGATTGGCTTTGTTGATCTGCTTCTTGAGCCCCGCGAACGCCATGGCTGCTGCTCTTCCCCGCGGGCCCCGCCTCCTCTACACTACCAGGGGAGGATCTGCAAAGGAAATCATTGTCAGTACACTTCAAACATTTTTTCATTTCAGTATTATTTATTCTTGTAAGAGGTAGCCTGTTTCCAGTCTGTTAACTTTCGACACATAGCGAATGAAGACTTCAAAAAATCTCTTTGGTACAACAAATCAACTATACACAGGAGACAGATTGCTTCCCTACTATATTGCACCCGGAAATAATAATATTCTAAAAAAATATTAAGGTTGTGTTTTGTAAAGTAGATATATTATTGTACATGCACGGTAAAACGATGTATAAATTTTAATGTGTTTTTAAGATACATAATAATGTACGCACTAACGCGTGCACTGAGAAGAATACATAGGGTGACAATGTATGACAGAATACGGAATGAAGTGATGAAGTGGACGAATGTGAACTTAAGGCTGATGTGTAAAGTGAGATGAAGAAGAGCACTCTGAGATGGTTTGGGCACGTGGAACGAATAAACGAAGACAAATATACAGTGCAAATTAAAGCGAGAGGCGTGAGAGAGGAAGACCAAAGAAAGTATGATCGGATCAAGTGAATTATATTTTTAAAGAAGGCAATGTAGAAAACCAAAGAAATCTTAGTAGTTGTAAAGGAAGGTGCATGGATATGGAAGAGTCAAAATATGTCACGAGATAGGAAAGTCTGCCTACCCCAATAAGGAAACGGCACGCTGGTATGTATGATTTAATAATGTATTGCCTAAGTCTATCCGAAAAGATGTGATCTACAATATGTACTCGTAGATCCATATTTACTACAGAAGTTGCGCTGAAGTTATCTTCCAAAAACCTAAACGCCAAAAAAGAGAATAACTTAATCGTATATTATACAACAAAGAATTCAAAATTATTACAAAAGTGCTAAAAGAAGGCGAAACATCCTGATATTTTGTTGTCTTTGTGTATTGTGTGTTAAGTATAAATTAGAGCATTGTTGATGTGAAACAATGCTAATGAACGTTCGTGGATGTAAAATGATAGATGGTAGTTAAAAAGGTTTAAATAAGTGCATAATTATTTTTTCCAAATAAATAAATAAACTCCCAAACAGGTCATATTTAACCGTTTGCCCTCTGACGGTACAAATGTGTACCACCAGATTTAAACGTTCATTCTAGCATTATACATAAAAAATTGTTTGATCAATCCCTGTCATCACATATGTGTACTAATATTTTACAATGCAAACAGTATTGGAACGTGTATTTATTAAAAATGCCACCAGATATCTCAGGTGAATGTTGACTGTCACACTGATTTGAAGCGTGTTTTATTGTTCATATTTGGATATTAAAATATTTAATAAAATGGCAGGTAAGTGTGTTTATTGAAAGTAGAAGTTCATTAACATTTGTTTTTGTAAAATTGATTGATATAATAATACGATTGTTCAAAACATATTTGTCGTTTTTTATGCCTTTATTCACTGACGGTTCAAATTTGTACCACCCGTTTTTGGATGACTTAGAATAAAAAAAAATCAATCCCTCTCTAAAATCCTACTACAAGATATATTTGACAAAAAAATGCAATAAATAAGTTATTTCTATGTTCAGGTAACAAAGGGTTAAGACTTAGAAGAAACATTTATTTTCTGACAGACAAAAACTACTTAATAATGATAACGTGTAAAATAATAGATACTTTTAATTTCAGAATATATAGTTAGAGATACACGAGTATACAAGACCAAAGTCAAAATCATGAAAGTTTGAACAAATATTTCATTCTAGTTATGCCATAACTATACGAGCGTAATCAAGAAAAACAAACATATATCAAACGACTACCAATATTTCATTCTAGTTTTGCCATAAGTATACGAGCGTAATCAAGAAAAACAAACAGATATCAAACGTCTAACAATATTTCATTCTAGTTATGTCATAAGTATACGAGCGTAATCAAGAAAAACAAACATATATCAAACGTCTACCAATATTTCATTCTAATTATGCCATAACTATATGAGCGTAATCAAGAAAAACAAACATATATTAAACGTCTACCAATATTTATATAGAAATAAAAATCTATAAAAATAATAACAAGAATTCAATTTGAAAAAGAAAAACTTCAAAATATTATGATAAACCTGCATTTTGTACGGATAATAAAAAGATTGATAATCATTAAAAAATAAACTGTTATATTTATGTTTATAAATCCGGAATTTATAAACTTAAATTTAATGACTGTTGACATTTGTATGCAGGAAGTAAAAAAAAATTCGAAAAAAAGGTTAAGCAACACTTGAGATGTTCAAGTAACAACAATTCTTCAGAATTTATTAATCCCTTGGCTGAGAAAACCACTCGATTGATATACTCGTATATCGCAATTTACGGATTTTATATAATACATAAGTCGGGGAGGGACTACACCTGGATAACTTGCGAATTTACGGGATAAAAAAATATTATATTAGACCTCAATATAGCAAATAATCAGGTCATCTTAAATAACAGTCCTCTCCTCATCCTGTCACCAACACCAACTTTTTGAGTCCACTCATACGCCCTTTCCCTTACTAGCTACTGAACACTCTTTATTTACCTGTAACCACTACATACATATATACCATCACGCCATCTTCCTGTCGGGGTAGGCATAGAGGAAGAACGCTAGACTTTCCTATCTCGACATACATCCTTCGCCTCTTTCACATTAATTCCTATCTCATACAATTTCTACGATTTCTCTGACTTTCTACGTCTCCGTTTTTCAAAATATCACACTTGATCCAACCATACTTTCCTTGGTCTTCCTTTACCACGCCTTCCACTCACATTTTCCCTATATATTTGTTTTGTAGATTTTATTCATTGATTTGTTTTACATGTCCAGAGCATTTATTTCAACGTACTCTTTTTCGTCTTATTCCACACATCAGCCTTAAGTTCACATTCGTCCCTAATCATCCCATTGCGTATTGTCATACATTTTCAGCCCATATCTAAGTACACACAATAAAAATATATTTCAAATGTTTCATCATCACCTGGCGAAGAAAACGGCGAACTTTTAAACCGGTAATAAACTCAAAACAGTGGTGTTTTATCTTCACTGCCGGTTTCAAACAGTAATAAATACAAAAAAAAATGGTTAATTTATTTTATTAAAAAATCAGTGAACATAACGCCACAAAGTAAACAATATATCTGTGTTGAGATTCAAATTATAATTAATAATTTAATTTAAGGTAGTGCGACCCAACTAGAAAGATAGTCGAAGGGAAACCCCCAGCACCCATGTCAAGGAACATCTTGTACACTGCTGTCAGGGGACATGTCATGCTTGATAAAGGAAAACAAGACTCTGGTAGATCCCTTGAGGCAGTGCTACTGAACCTTTCTCGTGAGGTGGACCAGTATATGTATTTCAGTTTCACCTAGGGATCGGGTTAATTCGTTCAGGATAGAGTAAGCATTTAAAACGTTTTGAAAATATAGTTTTATTGAATTAAAAAAAATACAATACGTAAATATTTAGACCTTAGTAACGTTACGGTCTACGACTACTAAGCCTGCCACAAGCCCGCAGACCAGGTACCGACTGGCCCCGGGCCACAATTTGAATAGGCTGACAGGACAGGGACAGTTATGGTATATAGGGGTAATATTAAGGGACAGTTATGGTATATAGGGGTAATATTTTGATCAACTAGAATCAATCAGAAAATATTTAGGTTCTATTTCATTTAAATTAGAAAATAAAATAATACATTTTAACAGTTCTCCATAACCCGATCATGCCATACTGCATCAAACATTGAATTACCAGATAGTCTTCGTAAGGCACGCATTACTAGTTGCAATACTCAGACAGCACTAGCATACAACAGTGTACAACGTATAAAAAAATCGATTTGAATTATTTGCCAAAACAATACTTAGTGCGACATTGATCTTGTTAACTGCTACATGACTTCTAATATTTTTTTTCTATGGTGCGCTGAATATCTTTTTTAAAAAAGTGGCGATGTTATAATAAAGGTGAGTTTGGGTTCGAGTCCCGATAGAGCGCCTTTAAGGAGTATTTGTTCTCTAAACGCCGCTATATAAATTGTCATTTTATTATTATTAGTATGAACAGAAAATACGACATTGGCGAAATGTCAATAGAGTCAATGTTGTGCTGAATATATTTAAGGTATTTTAGACTTTTTTCCTTAATAAAAAATGGAGAATACGTATTTGTTCGCTTCCGACTTAATCATTGATAAATTTTGAAACAAATAAAATCAAAAATAATACGGTTATATCTTATTCGTATAATTTCCGAGTCATTATCCTGATACTTGCTAAAACGAAAGCTTCGTTAGCACTTCTTACCCTAATTGGGTCACCCCAATCCCTTGGGGATGCGCCTCAATCTTGAGAATACCCTCGAATATAACCCTTTGTACACAAATAAACCTAATATTGATTAGACCACAGATTAACCAAAATAATTCATAACAGAAAAAATCATTTCTTAACTCAAGTTCAGTCCCAACTTTGAATTTTAGTCCCGACATTTAATTTTGTTCTATCATACTTGTAAAAAGTTAATTTTCAAATAATTTCTTCGTTTTGGATTGGATTTTTTTTATTTGGAGCACTAAACGAGACTACAAATAAAACTTAACAGCAAGACCTACAAGAGTGATCATGCCCGCCATACTACACGGAGACGACTGTTGGCATCTAAAGAAAAAAGAGGAGCAACTGCTTCATGTCGCGGAGATGCGCATGCTACAGTGGTCACTGGGCGTCACTATATTGTACAAGATCCAAAATGAAAGAATTCGCAGAGCAATCAAAGTGGCGCCAATAGAAGTTAAATACCAAGAAGCAGGACTACGCTGGTAAGGGCAAGTGCAGCGACGGGATGAAGGGTCCATACTTAATAAAGCCACGAATTGGGAACTCCTAAATAAATGCAAAGGGAGACTCGAGAAGAGCTTACATAAGAAAGCGGAGGAGGATATGACGAGACTCGGACTATTCCCATGTGATTGGTGAGATCAAGAGAGATGGAAGAAAAAGGTACAAGCAGCCATCCCCCGAATAGATCGGATAAGCCGAAAGAAGAGAAGAGAAGAAACATAATTCATTCATTCGTATGGTACCCTTCAACATATCCGAATCAGCATTGCGGGCATACAGGCGACCACTACTTTCACATCTAAAATAAGTCTACTTCTAAAAATTCGAAATAACCCACTTCTAAAAAGTCTCAAGTGTCGCGGGCTCCATCTACAGGATCAAGTGTCGCGAACAGATTGATTTGAAACTTTGTTTCTTTGTATTCAAGCCCCTTAATGCGATGTCTTTATACCTTTCAAATCAGACCGACAAATGTCCCTTCGCAGAGAAGTGGAACTTTGAGGTCAATTTTGACTTCATCGAATAAATTGACTGTTCCGAATCGATTCAACAGGGCAGGGTATTATGACAGAGCTTGTGCCGTTGCTAGTGCTGTGGCGTGCAATGGTCTGGATCTAAGTGTTAGAGATATGGGTGTCGTGTGCAGCTTTAGGAACTACTCGAAGACAACTATTTTTGGGAGGTTTAATAAAAAATTTATGATTTTATATGAACACACGCACATACACTACGCTAAACCTTAAGTCGAATATGTTACTATCATATATTGGAATATCCACAACACTTTGTAAGTTGCTTTGTTGAAGAGCTCACGGGAGTGGTTTCACTGTGGTACCATACATTTGTTTAACACTGCTGTCTCAAAAGTCAAGAAAGCCATAAAGATCTCAAACCTCTGAAACAAGAATTTTAAATAAAAAAGATATTTTTTTGAAAAAAAATTTTAACCAACGAATAAAACATTGCACAAGACACCACATAAAAAGTTAGTTACGACATTGCCTAAAAGAATCTTAGCTATATATTGTAAGAGAAAATTCGCACAACCAACTTATTTCAAATTGAAAGAAAACAACCCTAGTTGAACTTCTTGAAGGGGTGTAAGACATGAAGGTTTAAGAGAAAGGAAATCGACTTTATACAACTGAAAAGGGTCAATAAGTTGACACAGTTAAGGGTGAGAAATTCAGGAAAAGAGGTTGTGTATTTAAGGTAAGTACGCCCGTTCCAAATAACGTTAGTCCTTATAAAAGTATGTATTGAAAACAAGGAAAATAATCCAGAAAATAATTCTAGTACACACACACAAACGTAACAACATGCCGTTTCCTTGATAAGATAGGCAGAAAAGAAAACGGGCCAGACTTTCCTATCGCAATCCACATCTTTAGGCTTTTTAATAATAATCACACACCTTCTCTTACTCATATTTCTTTGTTTTAAATTGACTTTTTTTTTTCAAAATATTTTTACTTAATCCACCCTACCTTTCCTTTCCTTGATCTTCCTCAACCTCGCCTTCCACTTACATATACACTGTATATTTGTTTTGTTATACTTTTTTATACATTGGTTCTACATATCAAATCTATCTCACAATGCTTTTCTTCATTCTACTTAAAATCAGCCTTAAGGAGGTATTCTACTCTAGAAATTTGAAAAAATCTTTTTTTTAAATATTCTTAAAGTTTAGACCTTTAAAAATATATTATCAAAAGAAAATTTTTAATATTTACGGAAGTTATAGCTATAAATGAGGCAGCGATTACGCCGCACCGGAATGACTCCGGCAATAATCTCAAAACTTTAAACGCGTTTTTCTCGAAACTACTTTTTTCGACCTGGTCGACATAAAATCTCAAGTTCTATCCAACCGATTGCCTTCAAATTTGGTATGAAACTTTGATTAATGTTTTTATATCGTCCCTATATTGGAAAATTCAAAACTATTTTTTTTCCATTTAAAAAAAAATTTAAAAAAGGGTAAAAAAAATATTTTTTTTCCGACAGCCGCCATTTTATGATTTTTTTCTCTTTGGTACCAACCACAACGACATTATTTCTTATCAAGCAACTGTATATGATTTTTGTTTCGGATTTACGAAAGGGCTCTAATCATGTCGACCCTTTTTTTTACAAGATACAACAGCTAATGACATCTTGAATTTTCAATTTTATTGTTCAAAAAATTTTTTGTACATTCTCAAATCATCAATAAACAAACTGTAAAATATATATATATATATACAAAAAAAAATTTAGTTTTTTTTTATTTAGTCTGAAAAAACGCCCCCTTAGTAGAATACCCCACTTCATCCCTTGTCACTTCATTACAGTCTGTCATCGCATGTATTCTTTTTCATCAGTGGAAGCATTTATTCCGCCTCCTTTACTACAAGTACGAGACTGCAGGACATATTCCGGTGCGAGAGTTGTAGAACTAAATATTAATCGAAATCTCCCATACCCAGATTGTATCGATTGGGTGCTGCAGTCTCAGACAGTCTTAATGCCTTTTAAAATTCTCTAGGAGAGCGTTTTTGTTTATCTGAACAAAAAATCCAAAGCCGGCGTGTGACTTTCGTTGATTTCTTTCTCTCTCTTTTTTTGTTGACTTTGTTTCTCTCCAACTTTACAAAATATCGTAAGTAGGTTAAAATTTCGACGCGTTTTTTTTTTCATTGGAGTGGATTGATTCTGCGTGTGTATATTTTTCTTGGATTATTTTCTTTTTGTATGTTGGGACCTTTGAGTGCCTGAGCCTTGACCTTTCTCAAGTTTGTGTTTTATGTGTAGTGGGTGATACACATGTGAGAACTGCATTTCGATATTTTTTGTATATGTTTTATATAAATGTTTATAATTTTTGTGACAAGTTGTATTTATATTCATGAGCACTCAAAATTTTAATTTGAGTATTAGTTTTGTAACATGTTTAAAGGTCAATAAAATATTATACATTATTATAGAATAATAATAAAATAACATCAAAGTTGGTTAATATAATACTGTTGTGGATTGTCATAGAATAATAATAAAATAATATCAAAGTTGGTAAATATAATACTGTTGTGGATTGTCATCGAATAATAAAAAAATAACATCAAAGTTGTTAAATATAATACTGTTGTGGATTGTCATATGATAATAATAAAATAAGATCAAAGTTGGTAAATAAATACTTTTGTGGATTGTCATAGAATAATAATAAAATAACATCAAAGTTGGTAAATATAATACTGTTGTGGATTGTCATAGAATAATACTAAAATAACATCAAAGTTGGTAAATATAATACTGTTGTGGATTGTCATCTTAGTAGATGTTGATACTGTCTGGTTTTATTTCATATATATTTTTGTGCCTTAATGACTTTGTTTCCTATCACAAAACGCCCTTCGACATCTCTCGACTATCATCCGAGTTCTTGTTCTAATAATTCATTGCTCACCCATTCACTTCAAGGAATAACAATCTGGTAAAAGAGGACGTTTAGTAAAAAAAAACGAACGCTCTAGACTTGACACTGGTGCATGAGATGTTGCTACTTCATGTGCAGGGTATTTATTTATTTAACACTTTTATTGCAAATACAATCTGGCAGACTTATTGCCAGGCGGCAATCTCTTCCAACCAACAAGACAAACGTAAATGAAGCAAGTAACATAACAATATCCATCCCCACGAAATCCATAAACACATACGTGAGCATATGCCCACGAACCCCACAAAGACGGACAATAACTCGAACATTCTTTTTCATATAAAGTGAGATATCAATCAAAAGAAAAGGAAGGGATGGTAGAGAGGAAAGGAAAAAACGGGAATGAAACACGTTATTTTACTGACTAGAAATTAAGAGTTTGTTCAGTTGCTTCTTAAAGCATGCCAAGGACGGAGCGAGGGTAGTATTGCCAACGCGTATAACGATGAACCGCAAGATCCGTACCTACCTACTCCTGTGATTTTAAACCCGCAGGCTGGACTATTGTACCCGAAGACAATTTAATTTCTCGGTCATACTGTTTAGTAATATCAAAGTGTTCTGAGAATGCCCGATGATGGTTGGCCGAGGAGAGCGCTATTTTTTCTGTCCATTGGGGTCCCGACGGCCTGGAAGACCCTCTCTAATGGTGTACCGTTCCTATGACAAGGAAGTCAGAGCGTTAGGAATGTCGTGGACGGAGATTACCAACACCGCCCAAACCGCTCTGAATGGAGAAGACTGGTGGCCTCCGTATGCTCCCTTGTGGAGCTTTATATAAAGGGTGAATTGATTGATTGACTGTTTAATAAGTCCGAACGACAAATTCGGATACGTTGAAGCGAATGAAAAAATACCATGCGAATGAAAACTGAAAGTTGGTATATCGCACTTCTAATGAGCTTTGTTTAAACACATCTAAGCAAATACTTGGCACTTCATCGATCCCACCGAGTTTTGAGTCTTCGATAAATTCATACATCATTGTCTAACTGTTCTAATAAATAAATAAATAACTTTAAAAAATTAGGTAATCGACTTAAATAAAACGTAACCTATAAATGTTTATATTTATTCTGTTTTAAGTACTTGACCTTCCACGAAAAGGATGATTTATTCCCGAATTGCCAAAATGGTACTTCGGGGTGATTCGCAACGCAAAAATAAGTTGGTAACTATTAAACGGGGAATAATAAAATTACAATATCAAATTTAACGACCTCACAAATTGCGATACGTTAGTTTGTATCAAAAGGTCGTTATAAGGGAAGCCAAGTATAAAATTTTATTTCAGAAACTATAAAATTTCCCATTAAGATGATCGGATGGAAATAGGATCACCGTTCAGATTTTAAGAGCAAAAACAATGGTCGTTTTTATGAGATGTGAAAACAATAGGTCTTTGAAGTTTTTTAAATCGTTAATATCATGCTACAGTATCAACAATTTTGCCAGTCATCAACAAGACAAAGTTCTTCTATATCGTACTCACAAAATTGTTCTAAATTTACATAATAAAAGGACAATTAACATGACGCCAATTAGAGAGCAAACTTTCCTCAAGGGCGCTCTATCTCGGGATTTGAACCCACATTATCAAGAGATTAAAAATTTTACTAAATAAATATATTATATATAAGTTGAGCGAAAATATAGAAAGGTGGTGATTGCGACCAATGTATTATTAGATGCTTCCCCGCATCTGCATGTGTTCACAATACATTTTGTTGAAAAAACTACAGGAAACATCCAAGGGAAAACGAACTACAAAGAAACCTTTTTAGATCTTCCTATGAGTATATTTGATATTTTAGGAACGTATGTTCCTTAAAGGAGAGATGATGAGGATGATTGTTGATGTGTAAAGAGGAATTTTATTGACAGACGTCGGTATTTATAATATTTATTGAATGTGTGCGGGAATGCGCACGCGATATATCGCTGTCTCGTCTCTGCGTTTACAATACGTTTGTTGTCGCGTGTAGGTATTCTTTCTGTTTTGAGAGACAGCGCGAAAAATGTGTTGCTTTCTCGTTTCCTCATGGAATGCGCTCTCGGTTGGTAGCGAGTTGAATGACCGACGCGTGGACTTTGTCCATTGATTGTCTCGGATTGTGAAGGTGTGCAAAGGTCGTCTCGTGGGTTCAGTGACCGCGCATACGGTCGCCACAATATCATAGTATTTTTCAGTGTCCTTCCGATCATGAACTTGCGCAGCGATCAGATAGAGATGGGTTATTGACCTTCCCAGTTCACCGCTCTTCTTTTTTTACGTCGTCATTTACTGTCGATGAAGTGAAACTCTGGAACCAGTAACAAACCAATGTTAGAAAATTGATTCGTCTTTGGCATGCTTTAAGAAGCGACTGAAAAAACTCTTCATTTCTAATAGGTTATACTCGTATAACGTGTTTCATTCCTGATTTTTCTTTCCAGTCCGCCATCCTTTCCTTTTCCTTTGATTGATGATATCTCACTTTTACTTTAATAAGTTTATGTCCATAAATTTCGTAAATATGAATAATCTTTTGAATATTTTTTGCGACCATGTTGGAGGAGATTGCCGCCTGGCAAGATTGTATTTGCAATTGAGTGTTAAATAAATAACTTAATAACAAAAAAAATATACAGTGCAAGTGTGAATACTAGGTGTTTTGGACGTACACGTCACAAAATAAATGTATTTATTGTATAACATAAGAAACATAATATTTATTGTATAACATAATAACGTCACATAATAAATGTATTTATTGTATAACATAATAACGTCACATAATAAATGTATTTATTGTATAACCTGTACACATTGTTTGAAAATCATAGTTTAAATATTGTCGTATTGCAATAAAATGTCTCTTTGTGTGGTCCTCTCATTATCAATACATATAATCGGTCGGCCCCTGCGCGCAATAAACGCGTGACAAACCAACGCTTGTAGCTCAACAGCTAGCGCAAGGCATTAGCGGTCGGATTGAGGTCCTTGCGATGTGCGATAGGCTAAACAATATGAGCCAATATGAGCCAAATATAGTCTCTGCTGAAACGTCATACTATGTATATATTTCTACAAAGTTCCACCGGTCAACAAAGAGTCTCTTCTATTCAACCAACTGTCACCGAGACTCATTAATCACGCCGGAATCTCAGAGAATTGAGCGCCAACCATACACCTATTCTACATTATTTGTACCGGTGCTATACAAAAGGTAAAGTAGAAGCTGACCAAGAAAAGTATAGTTAGATCAAATAAATCATATTTAGAATAAAGAAAATGTAGAAAGTCAAAGAATAGAAGGTCAACACCTGAATAGAGGAACCGAAATATGAAATTATAATGCAAAAAAGCTAAAAATTCATGACTAAGATTTCTCAAAAACGTATATCCACAAATTTTCATTTAATGGATTTGGGCTATATCCTTTTTACAAGGATCCAACCTATAAAAATAAAGTTCTAGTGTTATTTCTTTCTGCAACAGTACGATTGTTTGTTTATCTTTGTTCGGCATTCGGACTCGCTTGTAAGCCCCCTAAATAAAGAACCTGCGCATTTATTTCTAGGTTGAATTATATTGAAAGGCCGAGACTCGTAAATTTTTAAAGAAAAAATGGGAAAAGAAAGGCAACGAATGAGCAGCGCAATGATTTTCCCATAAAGGAGAGTAAAGTAGCAATTCGTGTTAAGCTACAAATTCTACTCACAGGAACTTAAATGTGAACCAGGATTGATGGGGGGTGCCATGGATAAATGGGGCACGGTTCAACTTAAAGGTCGTAAGTATTAACCAATCCCATGTATAACTACTCATGTAGCTTTCAAACAAGTGGAACGTATACTGAATGATGTATGACAGATGAGAAGAGAAAGATCTAAAAATAAATGTTGCTACAATAGATCCAAAAAAATCGTGATAGAAAAGTGCAAAAGGAAAAGTAAATACGATACACACATATGGGTGAATAATGAAAGATTGGAGCAAGTTGAGGAATTCTATTTGAGGAGTATTTTTTCAGATGACGAAAGAGTTAAGAAAGATATCGAATGGCGTATAGCGATAGGAAACAAAGTCAATGAGGCACTAAAACGTATATGCTCTAGCCGAAGAGTATCAAAATCTGCTAAGATTATAGTGCACAATAGTATTTTGGTGCCAATTTGGATGATAGGAGTGCAACGTGGACGTGGAAAAAGACAGATGAGCCGAATAAATGCTGTAGAAATTAGTGCAATGAGAAGAATACACGGTGTGACAATGTACGACAGAATACGGAATGAAATAATGAGGGATGAATTTTAGACACGCATAACTTAAGGTGGAACGAACGAATGTAGAAAAACTAACAAAACAGATATAGTGCAAATGTGAGGAGTAAAAGAGTAAAACCAAAGAAAGTGTAGTTGGATCCAATTAATGATATTCTGAAAGAAGAAAACGAAGAGTCGGAAATCTTTGAGAAGGTATATGGGTGTAGAACAGGTTAAGGATGTGTTTCGAGAGAGGAAAGTCCGGCTCTCAGTTCTTTCTGCCTACCCCGACAGATTATGGAGAGACTGAATGTATTACATTTTTTACTAAAATCATCAACTCTCACTTATATATCCTCAATTGCTTAGTTTATATACGAGTATATTTGAGTTCCTTCAGTATATACCCGCCATAGGGTTGTTTTCCATTATAAACTAAATACTTCTAATCATCAACGAAATTTCCTTATGCATAGGATGCATTTGTTTTAAATCAGTTAACTGAGGTACGTTTATATTTTATCTAGTCTGTTGAGTTGTAAAAGAAGATTGATTGCAAACTTAATAAAATTTCCTTATGTATAGGATGCATTTGTTTTAAATCAGTTAACTGAGGTACGTTTATATTTTATCTAGTCTGTTGAGTTGTAAAAGAAGATTGATTGCAAACTTAATAAAATTTCCTTATGTATAGGATGCATTTGTTTTAAATCAGTTAACTGAGGTACGTTTATATTTTATCTAGTCTGTTGAGTTGTAAAAGAAGGTTGATTGCAAACTCAATAAAATGTTAAATTTAGGCTGTGCTTTTCTTTTCACGTGAATGTCAAGAGTGAAGCTCGGTGTGGTGAGGTGCGGGCTGCATGTCACAAGACGGTCAGTGTCATATTTTATAACTATGTATTTCCACACTTTGCCTTGTACTTGCATACGTAAAGGTTATTTGAAAAGTTTTATTGTGTTAATATGTTATATCTTTATTTGGTTTTAATGTGATTGTTTTAATTTTTATTTTGGAATATTGTAACGAATGAAACTGCTTATATATTTTTTTAAATGTTGTTATACGGTACGTTGTACCGTTGATAACATAAATAAGTATGATAAGTATGTGTATGTAATCTTGAAACTAATTTTTCAATTGAAAATTAAGTTAACAGTTTGAAATGAATGAAACGCTGTTATTAAATTAATGCTATTAGATTATTTCAACTAATTCACACACTTGAATGCATGATTTTGTTTCCAGAATTAATTGCAATTTACGGAGAAAATTAAAAAAAAAACATTTCTCAATTAGACCAATGTTGCATTTTTCAGAAATTAATTTATTTATATACACTTGTCAGTAATTTCGTCTGAAGAAAAGAAAGCCCAGCCCAACAAACTGATCTGTGAGATTTATATGACGACTAAACTATTAAAAATCCTGAAGAACTTGCAACCTTCAGCCTAATGTATATGTATCTTAAATTGTTTATTATTATTATTATATAAGTTTAATAAATTATTATATATTATATTATTTATATTATTATATAAGTTTTATTAGAAAATATTTAAATGTTACCTTTTGTTTTTTATTGTAACTGCGGAAAATAAAGGGTACTTAAGTGTAGTTTATTTTTTAAATAAACAAATGTACCCATGTCTAAAAGTAAAATGGTGAAGCAAAAAAGGTAGCGCGTGAAATTAATATGAAATTCTAAATGGACATTTACAAAAAAATAAAGCTTTTAAGATAAGTCAGCTTAAAGTATACTGCTAAGGAAAAATAAACCTTAACTAGTTATTTCGATTTGATTTTGATATACATAACAAACACTGGGAAATACAATGACACAATGTGTTAAAGGCGCGTTCTCACGGTTCAAGTTTAGTTGACCGATTAAAGTTGATGAACAAAAGTTGAATACGACTTGAATCAGTTTTTGTAATCAGTTTCTATTGAAACGTGTGAACGTTCAACAAAAGTTGATCAACTTTAATCGGTCAACTAAACTTGAACCGTGAGAACGGGCCTTAAGCAAGCAAGTCACCATTTCTAATAAAACCACAGTGTTTTCCCGTTCAAGAGTGGGACAAGTTTTGTAGGCAATGTTGCGTAATAGTGTCCAACAGAACATGAAACGGTGCGGCGCACTGCGGGGTAGAAGTATCGGCAGCCCCCGTGGAAACTGGAGATCTGGACTGTGGCCAGCTCGCTACAGGCGTCCGGCGGGTTTATATTCAATAAAACCAGACTCCCATCACGAAATCTGCCCTCCAGCAGTCGTAGCTGGAAAAAATGTTAATTTTCCAACTTCGGAGCACGAGATGATAAAATAAGTTTACTGCAGGGTGAGTTCTTAACAGTCGGCGGTCGTGTTTTACCGATTAACATTCACGCTTAGCAATCGGGCGTCGTACCAGGTTTGATTCCTGACGAGTTTACTTCCAAACTAGATCAACTCTTAGACCGTTTGTCACCTTGTATTCAAGTCACTTAATGGGTTGTGTTAATTGTATATTTCTAATCTGTTTCAAAGATGAGTTATTTTAGTATTGGATACGTTTTTTCTTCAATTAAGTCCCACACCTTTCACTCAAAGTAAAATAAATGTATGTTTGGAAAATATTGGCTATAAGCCCATCACATTATACACTTTAAAGTTTTTAAATAAAAAAAAATATTTATGGCAATTTCGATTGTTCCCCTTTTGCGGGAAAATTTCAAATTATCCGATTTTCGAAAACGTGAAAAAACAAAGAGCGAAAATGTTTCAAACCATTTTAGTTAACGCGACAAAACTTGATTGCGGTTTGAACAAATCTCAACTGCCATTCGGCTCACCACTAGTAAATTGGAATATTATTTCGAAAAGGAAATTGTGGACGAAGTCTAATGATATATTGATTATAAATAGTGATCTATATTCATTACTTCCTGATTTTACAGAAATACACTGTTTACAGATTATGTTATTATTAATGGAGAGAGAAAAGAGGTAGACCGAGGAAAAATAGGAAATAATTAAATAAATTTTAACTGAGGGAAAGGTAAAAAGCACGAAGAAGAGAAAAACACGCATGGTGAGATATATGGATAAAATGAGAACTGTATGCATAGATAGAAATACGTACGAGATCTGTCCTTTCTGCTTCCTACAAAGGGGCATGGTGTAATTGTCGTCTTCTTATTGGAAATGCTTCAATACAGATCATTCGAGAGAGGAAGATCTCTTCGATTCAGTGACCATTTTTTCTGTTTGCTCAGACATATCTAGTTAACCATCCGTCTTGAACAGTCCTGGTCTGTATGGTTCAGATAATTATCTGAGACAAAGGACGCATAGATTGTTCTATCAACCTATAAATCGAACAAATATGCCTTTGTAAATGCCGGTAGGTAGAGCAATCACACTTTTTAAACGGGTGTGTCCTCATATAGACGTGTTTCATGTGTCCCTCAGATCCTTCAGGAATAAACTCTTAAATTTAGTGTAATTCTTGAAATAATATATTTTTTTGTATTATTTATATTAAGTCATGATGTTTTAGTTTTATGATACATTTATATATACATTAATTTTATACATGTAAATTTTTACTATTGTGTCAAAAAAGAGTTTAAAAAAAATTCTCCTTGTTAAGTTAGGTTTTTGTACGAATTAAAGAAACCTGAAATGGGCGAAGGACTTTAAAAAATTAATTAAGAAATGGAGTTTAATAAATTAAATTTAAATGGAGGATGTGTCCCAAATGTTATGTACTCGTACAATAATAGACTATGAATTCAAATTAAAGCATTTAATCTATCTTAAAAGCGTTACACAATTCAAGTGGTTGCCCAAGGTTGCGACTATTTATAAAAATACCATCATACAGAAATCAATCATGAGGAATTCACCGATACAGAGTGTGGAACTAATTAAATATTTCGAGCTATGCTACTAAGATAAACGTCAAAATCAAAGAGATTTGGCCAATCAAACAAATGTACGTAGATATAATTGCAACAAGATTGTAATAACCCATTAATTCATATATTGTAGTTCTCTTTAAAAACATTGGTGACGCGAAAAGTCTTCGGCCCGTGTCATGACATCATGTTTAGAACCATTTTTCATTAATTCATACATATTCCTCGAAATTGTTGATGCGGGCATTTTGAAGAGCGTCCGTGACCAGGAGACAATATAGCCTCGGCTCCAGTAAAAGAGTATTCGGGTTAAGAATCACTGGAGTAGGCAAGTAATTTAAAGTTCGATATCATACGTGTTGTGGATGGTCGTGGTCTAACGGTTAGCATCATTCAAGCTAAGCAAGCAGGCGGTTCGATTCCTGGCAGATTCAATTCAGGACCAGTTTTATTCTTATTTAATATCAAAATTTATATGTTTTCTGTAGCTTATACGCTGTTTATCTTAAAGTATAATAATGCTATTAAACAACCTAATAATAACGCTATATAAAACTGCTTAACGTAAGGCTGCAGCAGATTTAACCAGCCGATCATCTTGGAAGTGTAATCCTCATGCCATTGGAACTCTGGTTTTGGTCTGTAAAAAATGTGTCCTTGCGTGCGTTTTATTGGTAAAATGTGCGTTTTATTGGTAACGTACAGTGTGCAGTAACAGTTTGCACACTGTACGTTACCAATAAAAGAACGGGCGCCAACCATCCCCAGGATGGCTGACAATCATTCTCGATCACCAGGGGCCTATCGATCAATCGCTCGATGTATTAGAAATACTGAAAGTTGAAAAATAAATATTCTTGGTCCAAGAATTTCAACTACCTGCGTGGATAATAAGTTTAATGAAAAGTATCGTGGATGTATATTTGGGTAAATCGGGGCAAAGAAACGCTGATGATTATTTGATGTGAATCATGCTTAGTAATGCAGTCTAAATTTATGCCTTTATAAATATTTCTTAAACGGAAAAGTATTCAACTTATATAAAAAAAAATAGGTAATGCTTTAGTGATAAGCATACTCATTTATCTGCATTAACAATTCACACACATTAATGCATTCTGGCGCAAGATAAAAGAGAACTTAGCGTTTGTGATCTAGTACCATGCAGTCATAAACCTTTCTGGATTTTTACCAGATTACGCGGTTTGGACCTTCCTGAACATTTTTTTAGATCGTGAGGTTTAAAACTTTCTGGACTCTTTCTAAATTATGCGGTTCGGACCTTTCTGGACTGCTTCCAGATTATGCGGTTTAGAGCTTTCTAGATTACGCGGTTTAGACCTTTCTGGACTTTCTCCAGATCGTGTAGTTTGAACCTAAGTTCCAGATAAAAATAATTAGTATAGTTTTTTGCTGTGTCCTAAAAATATTGATGTTATTTTTTTTAATATTCCTGAAACACCAGTGCTCTAATATATAATAGCTTATGTTTCTTAAAATAATTGGCCATAGAAAATGTTAGCACATGTAGTTTTAAAAAAATAATCAAAACGCATAATTGTCAGGCCACGATCTTCAATTATTAGCATTGGCTTCCCTGCGAGTTCTAAAGATACTATCCATAGTATGACTTGCTTTTCCTTTTATGTAATTCATTTTATTGTAATAGAAAGAAAATATGTTAATTCAATGAAAAAAAAACATGACTATTTTCTCCAGCTATATATTTATAAGTGTATCGCTATGCGTATTTTTCAACACACAATATGACTCCTTCAGCCGAGTTAGAAAAACTTAACTTCTTAATCTATTCCTCATAAGACCATAGAGAAGTGTTTTTCAAATGAGGTTCCGAGTCGTTAAACTAAGGGTTCTGCGGAAGAATTAAAAATTTAAAATAATTTACATATTCAAGATAAAAATATTTTTGCTGTCTATTTCTGGTAGACGAGACAATAGTTGGGTCAGGTGAGTTTTACTGCATAGCTTGTGTATTCAACTATGTAATTTTAATCCAAAACCTGCACATTACATCAACTGTATACATACTATCATACCTACTTACTTACGTAAATACTAGAAAACGACGCGCATGCGACTGATTGGTTACGTTCCGTTTTGGGATCCATATTTCGTATGGTGGGGAACCAACCGCCCTAAACATAATTTTTATTTCATTAAGAGTAAAACCTTATAACATAATTTTCCCTTAACATGCACGTATACAGGGAGGGTGACTGTATTTATTTATTTGATATGAAAGAGGACAAAACATGCAGTTGCCTTCCCCTGGGAAAATGTTGATATCAATTTAAAGGTATTATTCTGTCGTAAACCAACATTATTTTTCGCATTTTTACATGCTACGCTACTAATATATAAAGGATTTCGTTATGTTGTCCAAAAGGATCCGTGATAAAATGTAATTGGTAAACGCTGCCATAGACAGTAATTAAACCTAATTTGGTTTTAACTCACCCTCCTCCCCAGTGGTTGTTAAAATGCGTATAAATATCCAAAGAAATATAAAACAAGCAAAAAAAACAAGTGTTTTATTTTGAATCCATTAATTATTGATTTACACAAAGTGAGGCTCGAGTTATCAAATAAATAAATCAATTTTTTTAATATTAAACGACATTTTAAGTTAAAAAGATTGTATAAAATTGAGATTTTATTTTTGAAACAGTAAATGTTACTTTTGAAGACATCAAACAGCGCTTTTAAATAAAAATGAGACCATAATGTATCTTTAAAATATGAAATAGAATAAAAAAAAAACATTGCGATATCCGCAATGATTACGCGAAAACAACCACCACGAAGTTATGATTTTATATGAATTATAAAACAAGCAATCTGTTCTCAAAAAACAAATATTTCTTAGAGTCAAATATAATATTATACGAGTATATTTATGAATCATAAATATAATATTATATATTTATGAATCATAAATATGATACAAGTCAACATCAAAGAGATTACATTCGGCAATCAGAAAATAAACAGAATTTTCTGAAAACATTTGCTTTCCTACGAGCTTATATTAATATATGTAAAAGCTCCTTTTAAGGGAAAATTGTGAGATCGAAAATATTTGATAAACTCAATAAGAAAATACGTATTTGGTTGTCCGGGGGTAATTGTGTATTTTTAAGTCAAATTCTAAGGCAAAATTGAACCAAATGTTCGTGGGTGGTGATTTTCGATATTTGCAGTACCTCGGCAATTTCCCATGTCGTAGAACTCTGATTATTCTCGATCAAAACCTTGATTTGGTAGTCATCAGTGGTAATCTGCCTTCCAGAGCTGACACTGTCTTCGAGTGTCATATCACCATTACGATTTTTTTAAACAATTGTTTCATTGTAATTTATTTTATCAAACATTGTTTATTCCACTTTATGTAACGGTATAACCCTATCGGTTTCAAGGTTTTCACCTCATCCTCAGGGGAGCACAAACAAGACTGAATTCTGTTCGAACTGGTACCGAAACACACACTTATAACGGTTATAAATCGGATTGGGGATTGTGGGTGGAGGGAGGCAGGAGACAACTTTAGCGAGCAGCGGCGACATACTGGGAATATATATATATATGTTTGCCAGATGTTCACCCCAATACACTGACTTGGACATTTCTAGGGTCTCTAATATGTCCAATTTATTTCCGTTACTACTGCTTAAAATGGAGAAAGGAGAAATAAGAAGGTTCAGTCACGTAGAAAGATTTACAAAAACATTCGTCCCTAATTACCTCATTCCGTATTCTGTCATAAATTATCACCCCGTGTATTCTTCTCTTCTCATTTCTACAGCATTTATTCGGCTCCTTTCAGTCTTTTCTACTTGTCTTTTTAATGGATAATTTTTTATACCAGACGAAAACAGATAAATTTGTTTAAACGTAACAATACAAACAAACATATGGCAAGATGGGACCAAAAGAGTACTTAAAATTCGGCAATACCTTCTTACGGTTAAAATGTGACCGCTGCTGGAAAGGACAAATGGACAATGTCAGATACGAGACAAAAACCGGCAAGCGACCCGAAAGGGATCCGACAGGACACAGAGGATCAGGACTTAAATCCTACATAAGTCCCGAGGCTCCTTAACGAGGCTGACTTGGCAAACGTGTAATGTATAAATGTTACGTAATCCTGAAAATTGATTTTCAATAAAACTGGTTCATGTATATTTGAAGGTGAACCCCAAATTTAATAATCTAAAAGCTTTCGAAAACCCTACAAATGAAATAATAATAAATTCAAAATAACCTTCTCATTAAGCTCCATTAATACAACCTCCGAGGTCTAGTTGGTAAGACACTTGTCTTTCAACACCCCCTGTTATTTAGTTTCAAGATCGATTCCCAAAAATATAACCCAATTTTTTTTAAGACTCAGTCTGTTTAAAGATTTCGTTCGCTAACAATACTCATACACCATGGACGTATGCCAAAGTTATTACTTTTCACGTATGATGATATCATTTAAAACACGTCCGATGGCGAACTGAGAGTTACTTGCCTACTCCAGTCGTCCTTAACTGTAAGGCTTGATTATGGCACCGAAGACAATGTTGACTCTCAACCACACTCCTCTCGATGCCTTAATGATAAATTCACATATGTTAAGAAGTAACATACGAATAAATGAAATATGAATTAACACTGTTTTTTCTTCCAACAAATTTTTTTCAGTATTTTATCATGTACCAAAAAAACTTTCAATAATTAATATTAGGTCACTCCAAAGACTTCCATTTTCATGTATCATCTTTTGAAAACTGTCCAACAACGTTGAGAAACCTATTTAAGGCTCCTGTGGCGTCAGTCTGCTGACACTGTAAGAGAAAGTTAATTCAATACATTAGGGGCAGTCACTCCGGATGGATGATTGATCCTAGCTTCCTTGAAATTCTTTGAGATTATTATTATTAAAATTCCAAACCTTTTTGAACATTCTCTAAAATTCTTGAAAGAATCGAAAATATTGCATATAATTGAAAATAATCGAAAATATTGCATATAATTGAAAATAATCGAAAATACGTCAAACACGTCCAAAAACAATAATGATACGGTTCGAAAATATAAAACTATAACCGATATTTTAAAAATTATCAAAAAAATCGAAATATCGAAAAAAATCAGAAAATGTCGAAAAATAGTCAAGTATCACTCTCACTGAGCCTAATAAACGACCTCAGTTGACTGGTTGGTAACCACTTGTTTCCCAGCCCGGAGGTTGCGGGTTCGATTCCCGGTGGTACCAATTTTTTTAAGGTTTGCTTAACGACATATTGGTTAGAAGATATTACCACATGGCAATAAACCCACCTAGTTGTATACAACGCAAATGTAAAACAAAACTTCAGTTAGCCCATACTTATTCTAAGGTAGAGATGTTTTAAATACTTCAAAGTCAACAAAGCTCCCTTCAAGTGTAAAACAAAACTTCAGTTAGCCCATAGTTATTCTAAGGGAGAGATTTTTCAATGCTTCAAAGTCAACAAAGCACCCTTCAAGCGCATCAAACCTCATACTGCGGTTTGCAAGCTTTGAAATAGTACTTGTATATTAACAATAGCAAAGTCTCAAAGCGTGAATCGTTATGCCCAAATACATTGCATATAAAAGACATCATGATTCGTATTTTTTTTTAATTGTTTAAAAGGAATTTTTGGATAAATTATAGAAAATTATTACATTTAAAAAGACAGAAAAACAAATCAATTCGTTTCGTTTAATACGTAAAATTTTACACGTCACTGAAGCTTTGAACGGTTTTTCTAACAATGGACGAGCACTGGCGAATAAAAGATAACAATATACAAAAAAAAGAACTGGTAAAAAAAATCTAATAAAACCATGTCATGATATTTAAGAGAATGAAATGAACATTTCCACAAAACACTTTGTGATTTGTAACGCATTTTTTATATTAAAACGATAGACCATGATAGTCTTCCATCCATTGGTAAATTATAATTTTTGTTCAATTATAATTAAAATCATTAGAACATATATACTCGAACCGGATAGTGTCAAAATCTGCTAAGATGATAGAAGTATACAATAGTATTATATATTGTGCCAACTTTGATGTATGGGAGTGAAACGTGGACATGGAAAAATACTGATGGCAGCCGAATACATGTTGTAGAAATGCGTATATTGAGAAGAATACATGGAGTGACAATGTATGCCACAATACGGAATGAAGTGATGAGGAACGAATACTAACTGATGGGTTGGGGGGGTTAAGATGAAGAAGGGCACGCTGAGATGGTTTAAACATGTGGAACGAATGAATGAAGAAAGACTAACAAAACCGATATATTGTGCAAGTGGTAGGCGTGTTAGAAGAAGACCAAGAAAATAATGGTTGATTCAAATAAGTGGTATTCTAAAAGAAGTAAACGTAGAAAGTCAGAGAAATCGTACAAGTTATATGAAAAGGTGGTATGAATGAGAAGGGAACGAAGGATGTGTGTCGAGATAGGAATGTCTGGCACTCTTTCCTCTCTGCCTACCTCGACAGAGAGGTGGTGTGATGGTATGTATGTAGCATGTAAAATTAAAACCCTAAATTCGAAACAATGTGGTTACATTTTGCTTCCGAAAGGTTCACGGTTCGGCGTTCTTCAAAGTTTTCTGTTTTGTGAAGAAAAATTAGCCCATATATCATAGACACAATCTACAAGTGTTTTATTTTAAAATAACACATTTTCGTTTATCTACATTTTTTATATCTTATTCGATAATGTTCGCAAGTGTTCGTTATTGTTCGAAGAACCGTTAGAAACTTCAACGATGTAATTTTATAACAAATAATTACATGTTTGTCATTTAATAATAATATTAATAACAACCGGTACTTAAAAAAAAATAATAAATGCCGATAAAAGTTGCTCAAAGAAAGGTTTTCAAATAACGCTTTTTTTTATCATACGAAGGATTAGGTGAAGCAGCCTACTTTGAAATAAGGTTCGATAATATTAGCTATTTAAGAAGAAAATTTATCGAACAAATAAGAAAAAAAGAAAATAAAAACACTATCAAAATAATGATATCTTTAAAAGTGGAATTGCTCCAAGATTTCTTTTTTACTCTGTGATAAAATTTCTATTTCAGTTTTTGAGAAAACATATTTCAGTTAAGAACGGAATTGATACGGAATGTCGTTGAAAAAAATGGAAAATTCTCGACATTTTGTTTTATTTGATGTTTTATCTGTCGAGAAAAATAGGTCAATCGATTTTAATTTCGATCATAAAAAAACGTCTTCGAACGTATGTTTAAAAAATAATTCATTAACAAACGTCATATTTAGATTGTTTCTTAAAATATAATATTTTTCCTCGCATTTTCCAAGTCAAAAATAGGTATTATTAGAAATTCAGGAGAAGTTTAATATTTTTCGATCAAAATGTTTGAAAGAATAAAATAAATCTTTGTAGATATAAGAGGAAAACGGGACACAGAAATAAAAATATATTTTCGGAATAAATTGTTGTGATCAAGTTTGACGTCATTGTTTTGAAATCAACCCCTATAAAGTACCCGTTTATATCCATATTTTCGCTGAGATTTATCTTTTTTTTGTTATTATGTATTAAGATGACAATGTATATATAATACGAGTATAATAATGGATGCGGTTATGGTTTTGACTGTTTTCGTGCATATTTATTGAGTTTATAGTTGTTTCAAATACTTATTTTTTATATTTTTTATAATACAATTTACAGGTACAAGGGTGTGGGCTGAAAAACATCTGACGTTTTGCGGTCAGACTCACCCTTCTATACGTGAGAGTGTATCTCGATTGGGAGAATGTTATGCGATGAATCCCAGAGCGAAGGATAGCTTCTTTCTCAAAAATAGTTTCTTTCCCATTTTCTTAACATACACGTAAGCGTTCTTTTAGGATATATACACGTATATCCTAAAATAGCACATACGTGTACGTATTTACAAATTATATTACCATCAACAAACCTATTATTTTTTTATTTATACATAGTACATGGAAAACAAGATATTCAAAAAGAGTAATTTGAAGTGGACACTCCCTAATTATATAAAACTGGGTTAGTTGAGTGTCCTTTATCACAAACCCAATAAACTAAGTTTTTGCCTGTATCTTACTGAGGACATTTTCTAAGTTTAAGGTACGATCATAGATACCGTTAGTAATTTTGCACCAAAAACTGGTTGATTGGAAGAAATAGCTTTCAAGTAATAGATTCTCCAGATGTATTGGACGCGAAAATGTTGTAATTAAATAAATTAAGATAAAAAAATAAAGATGGGCATGATGGTAGACAATCTTCAATCGGAGACCCTCACCGTTAAAACAGAAGACTGGTAAAATGCGAAAAAAAAGTGTGAAAAATTAACCTTTCCAGTTTTGCCAATGTCTATATAGAGCTCGGAACAACAGTTTGTCTTGATAGCAGGCTAGCCTTCACAAGACGAGTTAAAAATGATACAATTGAAACAGGGATAAAAAGTGTCTCATTCTAATTTATCGTGGATAATGACTTGAAGATACGTGGGAGTGGTGAATACGTACTCAGAATTTCTCTTGACATATGGAATTAACCTTTGCCGAGGTGTCCACTTAAATCAATTGATAGCAAGTGTTGACTGCAATGTGATCATTCTGTATTACTCACGGATATTTTGTATTAGGTTCACGCAAAATAAATTATCGTCATTTTAATAATAAGATACTTACATATAGTTTAAAAGGAGCAATCTTTATTCAATAATTAACATAATTTCCATTCCTGAAGCTGTGCTCATATTCCATTATATTGATACACGATTATCGACTTGAACCGATCAATTTCTCGATCGATTTAAGTCGATATTTAACATGATTATTTTGCTATTGCAACAGCCATATTATTGTGCAATATATTATACAATGAATTGATAATCTTTATTTTTGGTTAACATTTGTTTACTCAAGTGATATTTGAATTGAATCGATCTTTGTCTGCCTCAAAGTGTTCGCGATATGGGCGGCATGTACAAGTTTAGGAAACATTTGAACATAACCCTTTTTGGTCTTATCAAAATTTATGAAATGTGTACTACACTCCATCTAAAGCCGAATGAGCTACTATCGAAATCTACAAAGATTTCTAGGTAGTTCCTCTTACCATGGTAAATTTTCTGCGATTTTCTTATCAAATATGTTAACATGTGCAGATGCGATAAAGTACCCAATCTAATGACCACAGCCCCCTACTTTTACATCCTTAAGCTCAGCTTATATATATTTATTTTGTAATATTTTTAATGTCTATAAAAGTGGGTTCAAATTTTAACATGTCATCAGCGCTATAAAATTTCCCTTTTATTAATATTCTGATTACATGTTCGTTCGTTTAATTATTCTGATTACATATTCGTAAATAGTGTACGATTCTAATTAAATTATTGAGGTTTAATCTCTCAAAAAGTTGTGATTGCTGATTTGCACAAGATCAACTTGGTATTCGTGCTTCAATTATATAATTTCAGTTAGTTTGCTTGCGAGATAAACTGTCATTCCAGAGTTCGATACTAAAAAAAATGCCGTAACTGGGATAGTAACCCTTTCAGATTTGATTTTGTATGTTTTTTCGCATTTCTCATACTTTCTACTTTTTGAGGTACGGTCTTCGACAGAGGTTGGCAGTGCAAAAAACAACAGAGAGCTTGACAGTGCACATACAAACGCAGGTGTCACCATTCACATAACCGTTTGACAGTCTTCATTGCCTCGAGCAACAGCCGATGTAGGGATAGTAACAATAAGATAGGGACTTTTATACCGCCGTTTATGTAGCAAACTGGCCTCAAGGGTGCTATAAGCTCGGAATTAGAACTTTTATTAATATTTAAAAAAAAAACTATTTGAGTATAATAATAGAAAGGATGTGGCTACGGTCATTAGATAAGGAACTTCCCCGCATCTGAATATATTTAAAAAAAAAACATATTTGGTAAGAAAACCCCGACAACTTACCAAGAGAAGACGAAATACAAAGACACCTTTATAGATCTTCCGATATAACAAATTCGGTTTTAGGTGGAGTGTAGTGTATACGTGTAGAGTGCATATACACATTTCATAAATTTAAATTTCAACACTTCCCAAAAAGGCTTGTTTCAGTGTTTTTTAAAGCTGCACACGCCACTCACATCTCTTCATAATTTGAAGTAGACGAGAATCAATCCAATGGACATATTATTTGAGAAGACGAACATTAACTTTAAAAAAATCATCAACTAATGATTTTTATATCATGAATTTATTTATTATAATTTTATAAGTATTACAAAACAATAAGACTGTTACAATAACAAAATCAACTAGTTAAAATTAAGAAAATTATACTGATAACGATTAAAATCAATCAAGAAATAGACTCAACATTCAATGAAATATTGTGCGTTTCAGGAACACCCTAACAGCCAAAAAAGGGATGAAATACATACACGGACTCGGGTTTGTTCTCGAAACCACCGAACGTAGGGTATGAATAAAGGCTGCTGTAAATTGGCATAAAGTCATAAGGTATAATATAAATGTACTTTGATAGTATAGGAAAACATCCTGTTGCACAAAATGCCAATTTTTGGTTTGTATTAATAAAACAATGCAGAAAACCGCTTGGCTAACATTTTCTCTAGAACTTTCGGTCTTTATATGCAAACCAAGATTTTACTGCCATTCCTGAAATTTCTTTAAAAAACAAAGAATAAAACTAATAAATACAAGTGTTGAAAAATTCAGTTTAAAAAAAATAATTATGCCACCCTTTGACCTCTTTATTTTCTTCACATTAATCTATCTACATATCAAACCACCAGAGTGACATAACACATCCTTGCTTTACCCCTTTTGAAAAGTTAAACCATTTAGTCAAGATACTGTTCACTCTTATACACGCTCTACTTTCGGCATAAAATGACGCAATATCACGTAATAATTGACTTTCAACGCCATATTCATTCAACCATTTCCAAAGTTTGCTTCTTATCATGCGGTCATATGCTTTTCCAAGTCTACAAACGCACCATGCACCTTTTTATTTTTTTGCTATACATTTTTTACGAGCATATTCCTCATCTTTCTATCCGACTTTTTCCGTACAGTTAAATTACTACTCAATAAATCCATGGCTCTGTAACTTCCACACTCCATTCTTGGACCTTTACATTTATGTAACGGAACTATCACTGCACTCATGCAGTCTTGCGGTGTGTAGTCGAAATCCCAACATTTGTTTAAAAAAAACCTGTCTCAGCAACTCGATTATACACTCACCTCTGCACACTATTTGTTCTGTACTTCCTTCATCACAACCTAACGCTTTTTTTTCATGCCTTTTATAGCCATTTGTACTTCTAGACTAATCTCATTCATATTTTTCAAACAATCGTCATTCTCAAATATACCACACTCACCATTATTTCTACTAATATCACCACTGTCATACAGTTCTTCGAAATATTCCTTAAATTTTTAGGGAACTATTAAAAAACAACGATGTATGAATAAAAGTACGTAAATTTAATTAAAATAAACAAAAAGCATATAAATGGCATACAAATACATTAACTTGAAAATCGCATTTAGTAAAAGAAAAATGTTGAATAGTAAGTTGTCCTATTTATGGGGTAGCGTGAAGCGAACACTACAATGGAATTTTAGATAAAAAAGATGTTTGAAAGTGTAATTGAAACTGAGGTGATCAAAAAGAAAGATTTCATTGATTACTGAATTAATGGCGCTTGAATACAAGAAGACTGATAAATAAAAAATAAATATTTTAAAAGTTTATCTCACGAATTAGATAGAACTGTTATGCCAATAATACTCAGTTAGTTATGCCAATA
This sequence comes from Odontocerum albicorne, assembly GCA_949825065.1. Lineage (NCBI taxonomy): Eukaryota > Metazoa > Arthropoda > Insecta > Trichoptera > Odontoceridae > Odontocerum > Odontocerum albicorne. Next base: position 31,899,828 of record OX463853.1, on the reverse strand, counting down.
ATGTTCAGAGTATAATTCATTCAACAGCGTGGTGAGAATTTGCCTGACAGATATTTTTAGTATAATCTTTTGAACAAAAAAGTTTATGAAAATATAAATAAAAATACTTAAGAAACTCACCTCCGCCGTATCACGTGTTACAATCCAATTAGCAACCCTCCGCGTGATTAAATAGGTCAAACGGGAGGATACAAGAAATTTAAACAAGTACACAATAACCACAAGAAATAATATTCTCGGCGAATACTACAAAGCCTAGGGAGAGAGAGGGTATTATTCAATGAAAAGCTCGCACCGATTCCGAGAAATACAATACTAAATAATATCACAGAACGTTTACATAATAACCTTGAGGGTGAGAAAAAAAAAAGCACTTTTATCCAAAAAATCCACTAATAGATCTGACGTGATAAGTATTCAACGCTATATCACAAACAGACTATGACTTAAATCACTTAAAACACTCGAAGATTTTCAAACTTGATATATAATCCAAGTAACAAAGTGAGCTTTGTCAATTTTCCACAAAGAAAAGTGACTAGTTGCCGCCGGCTACGACCGAGCGCTACGACAGTCTGACTCGATATGGCTGTGTGCTACGGTCGGTACTGGTCCTACGTATTCATGAATCTACGCGACCGCTACGAGCGTAGGCGGCCGTGAATGTGTGGATGCGCATCGGATGGTGCGCATCGTTAAGCGACGTTTACACGGACCTATTTTGAAGATTATTTAATAAAAAAATCCAAATAAGATGGGATTTTGACTAAATTCACGTGTTTACATTTAATTTTCACTGAAAAAAAATTATACGAGTTACGGAAATTATTTGGCACTTGATAAAAAATAATAATTAATAGTTATCATAAGCTTTTTTAATTTTTTTTAAGATAAACTGAAAAAAACATTGGCTCAGCTTTATTCAATACTTTAATATCAAAGAAAATGATTTTTAATTGCAAACGTGAATTTTTTGTAATATGATAAATGTTGTTTTCTATGTTATACTCGTACTATCTTTGCTATATTTTGTAAAATTATGATTTGTGTTGCATTGCACCATTCTGCACACAGGCTAGAATAAAATTATTTTTTTTATAAGGTTGTATTAATTCAGGAATCTAACCAAGTCTACCATTAATTATGGAGAAAATATGGCACGAAATTCCCGCCTGGAAAAACGATGAAATAAAAAACCTCTGCAGATGGGATTCGCACCCACGATTTCTTTTTTTCCAGCAAGATGCGCTTTCAATCGCGATACTATAAATTATTTCTTAATGCATCTCTAAATAATAGTAGATGAGGCATCCACTGCTGTATTTTCTTTATTATTAAAAAAATATTTCTCAAAAACACTGAATATGACGACGTTGCTGACCTAGTTGGTAAGACGCCTGTCTCCGAACCCGGAGATTGCTGATTCGAATCCCAGATTTAAAAAGGGAAAAAAGGGACTCGTCTGATTTTCACTTAAGGCTTCTTAACCACCTATCTGGTTGGTTGGAAGAGACGTGGCAATAAGCTTACCCTGTCGTACTGAATACAGCGAAAATATAAAATAATATGTAAAAAAATAATTTAAAAGTTTTTCAGAGTTCATATCATCAGAACTTATTTAGTAGTGCTTGTGAACAGCATTTTATAAATTCTAAAACCAGTCGCTCATGGGTATATTTTCTCCGCTGTACAAATGATCGAATAATTATGATATTATAACCTGATCTTAAAACACAGTATAAAATCCTGTAAACTGAGATTTTCAAATATACGAAAAATATAATATATTGATATTTCAACATATACGCCAATGAGGATTTTATATTAACTATAAAATAAAATAAAAATTATAACAAAACAAATAAAAAGGAAATCAACAAAATAATTTATTAACAAAAGATTAAAAGACACATACGGAATATCACCAGCATGTAGTATACTGCACAAACAGGCGGGCTTATCGTTACCATAACATATATATATACAGTACAACTGAGCGGGTTTATTGGTGTGGCAAAATTTTCTAACCAACAAAAAGTATGTTAAAGAGGTCTTAAATGAAAACCAGACTGGAATTATGTATGAAAAATCTGGATTCTAACGGGGATCGATCCCGCAACCCGAGGTTTGGGCGACAGGAGTATTATCAACTAGGCCACGAATGTCGTCATACAGAGGGAGGTCATCATACACTAAATGATTTGGGAAAAAAAATTAAAAAAATTCCTTGAATATGTTGACATCAATATTAAATATATGCTTTTGATAGCTTCTCTCTAAAATACATTTTTATATGTATAATAGTATGTACATACTTTGTTGCTATCAATAAACCTGTATTAATTTTATTGCATAATATATAATACTTCTTCCCCAATCGATGAATTTTATATTAGGGAATTACTATAACAGTCGGTTCTCGCTTCACTACTATGGTATAACTGTAACTGGCGACTGACACGGTTGGTAATACGTAAAATGTTTACTTTAACTTATTATAAATCCGAATATTATACTATCGAATAATACTCGTGTACATATTACACTTACTTTAGGCAGAATTTAAGCTTTTTACGAGGTAAAACAGTCCCGTTGTGTTCAGGTTCCAAATATAACCAATTATCTCCGCTTTATTAGGTATGCGACTTATTGACACAGAGTATCGATCTGATAAGAATAATAACTTGAAATTGATCAACTTTTCATAAAACTAGTATTTTCCCACAAGTTTTTTTTGGCAGTATGCATGGATACATAAAAAAACTATATGCACGTAGACATATCATAAATAAGTATGTATGCGCGTAGTTTACATAAATACCATCACGTCATTCCCTGTCGGAGTAGGCAAATACAACAGAGTGGCTAACTTTCCTATCACGACATACATCTTCATTTCAAACTATTCTTTCGGTGTATACTATGTTCTCATACAGCCCTTCGGTTTGCCTAACTATTAATTAACCTTTCATTCTTTCAGGATTTCAATCACTTTGTTCAACAATACTTTTTTTGGTATTCCTATCTCACGCATACCCAATAACGTACGCATCATACAATCAATAAAGGCAAAAGGGTGCGAAAAATTCAGGCGGTGGATCGGAGCACGGTTATTATTGTTACAGCAAAAAGATTACTTAAGCCTGCAGGAATGGTAAATAATAGTAAAAATTTGTGTAAAATCTTAAATGTGATGTGTTTTTGATTAATAATGGAGGACATTGCGAGATGGGTTACTGATTTCTCTAACATGATGAAGTGCACCAAGGGTTGAATAACGTGATACATACTTATAATCTAGATTCACAACTTATCAAGTTGATGAGAATGTATGACATAGATATTAAAAAAAAATCGGTAAAAAGCATTAACATTTTTCATCATGTTTATATGTCCTCAGTAAGATATAAGCAAAAGCCTAGTTTACAGTGGGTACGGCAAATGAAAGGCAACAAACACAGATCCACATAAATTAAGTATTCATTTTAAATAACCCTGATTTTGTTTTGTTTTTCAGATAGTATGAGTATGTTTACATACAATTACTTATTATGTACAATAAATCAAGAAAATAAAAATAAATTTCTTTTGTCAGCCTTTCATCACTAATTGGTTCTTCATACTACGAGTATAACCACCTAACCGCCTTTTTATATTCTGCTTATTACATCAGTTGCCAAGGGTAGTTTCAAATTATCCTTAATCACTTAATTCCAAATCCTTGCGTACACTATCACGCAATGATAATACCTTTAAAGATACGACCCTGACTTGTCAAGAACATAGCGTTATTTCCACTACAACAGGAACAATGCCGTGGCAGGAGGAAATATAATTAGGCTATTCCGTCATAACCACTGCGGGCTAGAGGTGGGGCTGGAGTGGAAACCTCCCCAGGAGTATTTGTTCTCGGTTTAATTCGGGACAATGGGTGAGAAACGCTAAGTTACAAGTAGCCAACTAACTCCAGGGGGAAGCTTTTCTCCAAGCACTTTATTTTTCTTTTGTTTCTCAGTACATTTATTTAATCAAAAGAAACCAAAATCATTTGCAATGGACGGATTATTATTTTACAGTCTACATTTCCCCATAAGACGTTCATAAATGAAATGAGGCTCAGGCATCGTATTGTATTGTATTACACTTTCATTGTACACGAGAATCTATCCCTCGTAATTGAGTATGATTGCCAGCAATCATGTGCATTATAAACGCCAGTGCCTGTATTATTTTATCATGTACAAGCTGTTGAAATTCAGTAAACCACAGTCTTGACAGATATATGTATCCCAAAATTTCGATGACAAAGAGATGAAACTTTCAAAAAGATCGAAGAATTGCGGCAGGCTCGTTAGGCAGTTTTTCATATTACAAAATGTTGATCCTCGGCTCTTAAAAATATGTTCGATAGACTATCATCGTGATCGAATATGATTGACAACTATCTCATTTTTTTATTTATTTAATTTACGACACAACAGTGTATTTTATATACAAATCAACATATGACAAGTTACACAAGTACTTAAAATTATTGACCAAAAATACAAAACTTTGTCTTAAACTAACATGGAGACATAAAAAGCAGTAGTAATAATAAAAAGAGCAAATTACAAAGCCATTGTTTAAAATTATTTAATATTAATTTGAATATTTCAATATATATACTCGTATGTTATGCATATCACAAAATATTACCGAATTTTGCCGAGTAAACTTACGTCATTGTAGAAGACTTATTTTATAGTGTTAAATAACTTAGATTTGTTTTTAGTGGAACAACGCTTACATAAAACAAGAAGAATTGGATTTTTCGAGAATTTTGTGGATAGATCTTTAGATATAGAAAACACATGGACTCACTTGTAGAACGAGGTGTAAGTTGCTTTGCAGCATCGAAACCTTCCACATGTTGATACAGGGTTACTCAACTCCAGAGGCAAAGTATTGTTCTTAATGTATCGTTTATACTAGGTTATTTATATTAATAAAATAAAATAAAAAGTTAGTAGTTATTTCTAAATATTGTTGTAATATTCTGGCGAATAATATATATACTTATATTAAAAATGTCCAAATTGTTGCAAAACTCAGTTCCAAGTCTTTGCATACGAATTATAGAGAAGTTAATTTTATAATTATTATTAATCTTATAGATGGAACATACATGTGCGTGTGTTTGTTTATCATGTACAAACTACTGTACTTCAACAAATCTTGACAGATCAAATCTAAAATTTCTATGGCGAAGAGATCAAAATTCCAAGACGTTTGGCAAGTTTAATATGCTGCAGTTTTTCTTTGGGCAGTTTTTTTTTTCCTATAACAGTATTTACTATATTGCATAACAGCGCTTTAAAAATGAATGACAACGAGCATAAATACTACAGAAAAACATTAATTAAAATGGCCCAACAGTTAAACCAGTCCGGATGATGATAAATTCCAGAGGGCTTAATAAGATAACCCCGAGGATATTTTATAAGCATCTGCCGCTAGTCAGTGTCCAATCAATTAACAGTTCTAGTCCCTAACCTGAATTCACGTATCTGAGAGGGTGTGGGCGATGGGTATTTAGTTAGTTTTCAATTACTCGTCGTTAAACTCACTATTGTTAAACTGAAACCATAATTTCTGCGAGGCGTGACAAAATAAAGGAGAGATAGCATTTCTCGGATACATAATGTTTTACGGAAAGAGAAAGTTAACCGTTTTAAAAGCCATAAAAATGTCGAGCTATTGAAACTTATTTTTAGGGATTGAGGATCCTTGAAGACGAAATGAATGAATGGAAGAAGAAATCATAACCATTTGTTTCTCTTAATTCTCCAAGATCTTGTTGAGCATTAAAATTTTCAATAGAACATGAGGCAACTCTTAAACGTATTTGTTTTAAGAGTTGACAAAGCTTTAAGATACTTTACATTGCAAATGTATACAAATCACTCGTAATAAGTGTATGAGATTATAATTGTATAATTTTGTCACCTATCTATTTATCTTATCCATTCCAACACAATCGAAAGTGTTCAAAATAAATTTCTAAGACATTAATTTACTTCTCTGCACCTTACCTGACGTAAATAAATAAATAAAGGTTTACCGATAGCAACATATTTTAGTATGTATCATCATCATCATCATTGTCAACCAGGGTCGATCCACTGCTGGATGAAGGTCTCCCCAAGTTGACTTCAAATAGTTCGGTTTTTAGTAATAGTTTAGTATGTATATATTTATATATATCCTGAAATTGCATATATTACACATTTCATGATAATGGCGAAGAAAATAAATTTAAGAGAGAAGCTGTCAAAAGGTCTAGACTCATCTCACTGAAGTTGTCTGAGAAGGTGTATGGGTGTAGAAGAGGCGAATGATGTGTATCAAGATGGGAAAGTCTGGCATTCTGCCCTCTCTGCTTACCATATCAGGTAGATGGTGTAATGGAATGTATGTATCTCACGCACAGTCATGAGATGCATACGTAGCATCACACCATTAGGTTAGTGAAAATGCTATAGTTATAATAATAATAAATAAATATAGGTTTATTGATAGCAACACAATACGAGTATATGATATATACCATATACACTGGACATATATCCTGAAATTCCAAATATATTTCAAGAAATTGGCGAAGAAAATATATTTAAAAGAGAAGCTATCAAAATATCTGGGCTCATCTCATAACGTATCAATCAACAATTCCCAGGACTAACCAACAGATGGCGCCTCTAATAACAAATCCATACCATTCTCAGTTAGTACTAACCTTTAAAAGTTACGTGTCAAACTTTCATGACATTCCGACATTGTGTCGTTGAGTTACAGTGGTTTTAGTGACGCTACTTTTGCTATTTTCAAAACAATGGAAAAAATCGAATTTCGTGTGTTGATAAAAAATTGCTTTTTAATGGGAAAAAAATACCGTTCAAACTCTTATCCTGGCTCTGCTCCGTCGCAAACAACCATTTGTCGGTGGTATGCTGATTTCAAACGCGGTCGTACAGACACAAATTATGCTGAACGCTCTGGTCGTCCAAATGAGGCTGTTATAGTAAGTACATCAGAAAACATTAAAAACCCTCAAAATCTCTTTAAGATAAGACACATACAGTTCACCGATAAAAAAAATAGCATGCAAATATTATATATCCCACAATCACTCATACACACACGCTAAGGCAACGGAAAGAAAACATATCCAAGAAAGAAGCTACCAAAAGGCCCGGGCTCATCCCACAACATCCTCCCAGCCCAGACAAACCCCCCACCATGCGGAGAGCGAGCTCAGCCGCAAGGACACCAGATATGTTTTCGGTCCACACTATTGAACACATAATAAAAAAATTTAAATAAATAAGCAGTAAAATAAAAATTGTCAAAAAAGTTAACACTCACATTAATGTTTAACCCTTCCGGACATATAAACGATGATTAACTACTAATTGTTATCGGATTACACCCTCCTTCTTAAACTCTATGGAAAAAATATTATATTCGATTTGATGTGTCTGTAGAAAGTTATTCAAGAAATCATCGATAGCCCCGATATATTGATTATACGTAATTGATTTCCACAGTCCTGCTAGAAATACACGGAACAATTAATAATTCAAATGTCTAACGATTGTTGCACGTTGTAATTAATCAATCATAATTATGCAATAATTGGGTAACTCTATATTTGGTATGGGTGATAATTTTAATTCAGATGTTGTTAAAATCATAAGGGTTCTTCTCCGGTATTTCCTAAATCTAAGATATTTTCTGAAAGACTAGTTGTTCCATTTTATCTTAAGTATTTATTTTAATTTGCTTTATAATTTCCTAGTTCTACTAACTTGTTATAGGCTGTTATCAATAGATTACAGAATTGTCATAAAATTGGCCAGCATCCGATAAAGACGACATCTCAAAAATATATGATTTCATAAATGAGTCCACTTAGTCACAGGCTTTGTCTAGTGAAGTGGTTCTTGATATCCACAAAATGGAGGTATTTTGTATTTTTAATTACTTGCACCCAACAACTCGGCTTTCCATTCAAACTATATACATTTTTAACACTGTATTGTCGATATTAAAATCTATATAAATTGTTAATGCTGTATTGTAGATTATAACATCTATGTAAATTTTTAATGCTGCATTGTAGATAATAAAAACTTTGTAAATGTTTTAGGCTGTATTGTAGATAATAAAAACTATGTAAATGTTTTAGGCTGTATTGTAGATAATAAAAACTATGTAAATGTTTAAGGCTGTATAATAGATAATAAAAACTATGTAAATGTTTAAGGCTGTATTGTAGATAAAAAAAACTATGTAAATGTTTAAGGCTGTATTGTAGATAATAAAAACTATGTAAATGTTTAAGGCTGTATTGTAGATAATAAAAAATGCAATTCCGAGGAAATAAAAGAATATATCTTTGCCTATTTGGGTACATTATAAGACATGTCGATTAGTGTATCAAATTTTAAGACCTAATTCGATTTAAGGGCAATTTTTACATTGGTATTTTCCGTCTTCTTAATATATTTCATCCATTTTTTAATTTTATATACGTGAAGTAATTAATATCTGTAAATTACATCATTTTATTGACATAATATTATGAATATTTTAAGTCAATATTCATAATAAATTAATCATAATTAAAGCTGTCGGCAAAACCGCGCACATTCCCCGGTGTTTTGTATTAAGCTGAAAATTCATATTCTGTGAATTCGCTTTATTGCACTTACCTATACTTGTAATTACACCAGTGTACAACAAAGAAGCCGTTAAGTAAATTATCATGACTTTTCTGAATGTTACTGGGCAGCTACATGTAAATAAAAAAAGTTTGAAAAACGGAAATAGTACGTAAATCGTCGGGAATCAAACCTGAAACCATAGAATGCAAAGAAAGCATACTGAACATAATAACACCAGCGCCATGAACTAAATTATCGTAATCTTTTGAAAAAGCCTCGAACATTATTTCCTTTGTTAAAAAAAATATCCCATTTTTTTGACGAGATAAAAATGTTTAAATTGGGTATTACGTCAAAACGTGTTTAATGTGCAAAAGTTAACCGAAATAGGTTTTCCTTTTCTGAGAAAACCGAATAAAGGTAATCAAGATGAAACGTTTTAGAGGACAAAAGGCGAGCGCCAAGGATGTGTAATATCACCTCGGTTGGTTATTGTTTGCTGAAAACATACGTATAATACAAACACGCACATCAAAGAGACGGGATTAAATTATAATCCTAGAATAAGAGACTGCTATAAATAGATTTAAACAACGCTGTATGATTTTATATGATCTAGTAACAGGTAAGATGTTTTAATATGATAGAAAAAATAAATTGACGAAGTCGAATTATTAAAAAAAAATCAGAAAGATGAAACATACTTAATAGCAGTTCAGTTGAAATTTGAAAAAGGGAAAATTATGTCAATGTTTTCTAATACTATGCGTATCCAGAAAGTAAGTGTACTGAGGCTCTCACGACCGGATGGATTTTATTTTCGACATGTTGGCTACACTTCCGTGTAGCCTGACCCTTTCCCTCCGCAAAAAGACCGGTTCGAGGTCAGTACGTTGAGAAGTGTCGACGCGACAACACGTTTCGTGAAAAATGTCAATCCAATCTCCCGCCAAGTGCTAAATACGCGGCATCATCCGTTATCTCGTTTGGAAGGGAAAACCTCCGGTTGAGGTTTATAATGAGGTGAAAACTGCATATGGTGATAAAGCTATGAATCGTACGAGTGTGTACAAGTGGTGTCGCGAGACGGTCACGTAACACCTCTTCACCCTCCGCCAAAAAGTTCAAAACCACAATTTCAGCCAAGAAAATCATGGCATCCGTGTTTTGGGACTGTCAAGGCATAATTTTAATTGAATATATGCCTCAAGGGGAGACCATCAACTCTGCAAGATACTGTGAGACCCTAAAAAAATTGCGGAGGGCGATTCAGAACAAGAGGAGAGACATGCTGACAAAGGGAGTCTGCCTGCTGCACGACAATGCCAGACCACACACGGCCAACGCCACGAAGGAACTGCTCGCCTCGTTTAAATGGGATGTCCTGAACCATCCCGCGCATTCCCCTGACCTAGCACTTTCAGATTACTATCTCATTATCTCCCTGAAGCTGCACATGGGTGGAAAAAGGTTTTCAACCGACGAGGAGGTAAAGGAGGAGGTGGAGAAGTGGATGGAGGGGTTGGCGGGAAACTACTTCGAGGAAGGCATCAAAAAGTTGATACCCCGCTTCACCACCTGCATTGAGAGGAATGGCGACTATGTCGAAAAATAGCTTACATATGTACTACGGTAACCACGTAATTTTTTTGTTTAAATAAAAAAAATTGTAACCTACAAAAATTCAGTACACTTACTTTCTGGATATGCCTCGTATATCAGAGCTCGCCAAACTCTGTGATAGCAAAAATTATGTCAATGTTTTCTAGTCTATCAGAGCTCGCCAAACTCTGTGATAGCAAAAATTATGTCAATGTTTTCTAGTATATCAGAGCTCGCCAAACTCTGTGATAGCAAAAATTATGTCAATGTTTTCTAGTATATCAGAGCTCGCCAAACTCTGTGATAGCAAAAAAATATGCAAATGACTATTATGTAGGTACTATATGTACTCGTATACATACGCGTACATACGTGTATAACATGCGGTACAGTGGCGATTCTCGATGTGTCGATGTCATATATAATATTTTTTGTATTGTTTTACACTTTCGCTGTATACAGTACAATCTGGCGGTAAGATATTGTCATATGGCAATATCTTCCAACCAACCAGGAAGATGTTTGAGGGTTAGATAGAATATGTACAGGGGTTGCTCAATGCTCTTAGGTCGCATAGATAAATATTGTTTTTTTTTTCAATCTTCGATCGCTTGAGACTCATAGGCGTGCGCCTTTGATTTTACGTTACTTGAAGTCTTAACAACGACTCTGAAACAAATGTATTTCAGTATTCCCTCCCGCTCTCTAAAAAGACCTGCTTTGTTCAGCGTAGCTACAGTTACATTAGGAATAATAAAATCGTCGTCTATAACCCAAAAGTGAGAATGTGCTGAGAGTATAATACAGTAACTGACTCGGATGTAGACATATTTGGTTCAACGCTGTCAGGATTTAGGAGGATAGTAGCTGAATTGGCGGAAGAATGAACGTTTTTTCTCTAAATCTACATCAATTCACATACCATATCTATTGTACAATATCCTTAACTATCCCACCGCCCCCTCTTATCTCGCTGAAAATTTTCAGCGTCGATCATGCGCTTGCGCTACGCTCAAACTGAGATTGTTTATTGAGCTTCTTCACAGTTCTTTTTTTACGTCGTCCTTTACTGTCCATGCAGTGAGACTGGAACCAGTTACGAACCAATGTTAGACTCGCTCCGTCCTCGGCATGCTTTAAGAAGCGACTAAAAATGACTGCATAAAATACATACATACCACCACACCATCTCCCTGACGGGATCGGCAGTGAGAGCAGAGCGCCAGACTTTTATACTTCAACATACATCCTTCGCCTCTTAAACATCCACACACCTTCTCAGACAACTTATACGATTTCTGTGACTTTCTGCATTTTCTTCTTTTAAAATATGATTCGCTTGATCCAACCATACTTTCCGTGAGCTTATTCTATCACGCCTTCCACTCACATTTGCACTATACATTTGTTTTGTTAATCTTTACTCATTTATTTGTTTTACATGTCCAGACCACCTAAGTGATCTTCATCTTCTTCAACGCATCAGCCTTAAGTTCACATTCACCCCTTAACACTTAATTACAATACGTTGAAAAGCCATCACGCCGTCGTTTAATTTGGGTAAGGTCTGTGAAAATCATTATTAATATAACTTAAAATATAGTTTATGAATAAATATTCAAAAATAAAATAAAAACTAGTCTGTTAGAATAATACAACGTTAATATATTATTTATAATCAAGCGATAAAAACCAGCCATGAAAAGTAAATACTGTGAGCTAAAGGAGTCAGGATTTTAGTTCAAGTATTCATAATAAATTGTTGCTGGCTGAACTCTCTTACTCATTACTCGATGCCCGAGGCAACACAACAAAACTGAGTGTTGTATAATAAACCGTAAATGAAAACCCAATTTACAATCAAGAAGACAAACACAGAATGAGATGAAAATACAATTCAAACAGCCCCGTGGTAACCACTGGCTACCGCAAAGTAAACATAAAGGTGAGTACACACTCTGTTTAAACGATATATTGTAAGATCAATGAAGTCGATAAATGCTTCGAATGACGCATGTTACGCTAGAAAATTAAAGATAAAAAAAAAATTGTTTCAAATGTGTAGAAACGTATTTTGTAGCAACCAAAGTTCTTAATGAATAATGCATGTTGTTAGCAAAAATATATTAAGAAATATGTAGATAAAGAAACAGTATAGTATTAATTGCTGTGTATGTGAAAAATATATTGAAAATGTGATAATTGTATTAAAAATTTATGATAAATGGTAATAAAACAGTTGAACAGTTTGGTGAATGTTAAACTAAAATTAAATAAATATTTAAAAAATCATAAACTCGCATGTTACATGATTGTTCACTGGAGACGATACACTGAGTATGGCTGAGTCTAAAAGAATAAACCTCTTTTTTGAGGTGCATTGGGAAAAGGGGGCATTATGTTCTATTATTCGGTTTGGCTGGCCTGACTGCAAGGAAAATACTTCTGGAGTGTTGAAAGACTAAGTAAAGCATTAAAGCTTTTAAGAAGATTCTTAAGTTAGCAATTTGAAAACAATTCTACATTTTCACTGAAACGCTCGCGCGTCAAGTGATTTCTGTCATTAATCAACGTCGTGGAAATAAACATCTCGTTTTCGTAATACGATAAAAGTGGCCCATGTAGACTCTTCAACCAAGTCAACGTATTTGGAGTAGTTTAATGTACTCCAGAAAGATCCCATAGCAAGGAGTAAATGAGGGATGTTTGTTATGTGATCGGTAGTCTGCACTTGTCTACACTCGCCAAGGGGTGACTCTTTAAGAGTATTTATGTATATTGTATGGTTAATGTTACCACATAGCTTCATAGAGAGCTGAAATCCAGACTGCTCTTTTAAACTCAACTAAATTATGTGTGAAGAATCAACGTACCTTGTCTCTACTTTTTTGGTATTACCAAGATATTTTTTTTTTAATTTAAGTATATGCCAATGTGATATCAGCGAAGAAATGTTGGATAATATATTCTTTCAATGCCCACTTAATGATGCTTTCTGGGCATTTATAAAGATTTATTATATTTTTGACGAATAACCCTATACCGACTAACATGAGAATATTCATTACAATTTTGTCTCTCTCTCCCTTTGAAATTTTTTTTTAAAAAGTTTTCAGTTTCTAATGAAATGAAGATTATAAAATAAGTATTCTTATACACTACATATAATATTATTTCAAATTTGGATAGAGAGAGCTTACTGTGATTGTGTTTTTAGAACATATTCTGCATTCGTAATGAAAGTAATCAACTCTAAATTCTTCACTGGCTGGGAACACTCACATTCAGGTGAACTCATTAGAAAACACGCAGCAAAAGAGTGATAGCCTTAAGAGAACGATTCTAATATGAAACAAGAAGTCACAGTCAAGGAGAATCGTGGAGAAAAAGAAAGAATATGGACTTATCTTAATACAGAAAAAAGAGTTGGCGCATTGCGAAAATTATTCCAGTTTGTGTCTATGGGCAGAAAACATTTTACTTTATTTAATCGACAATTTTTTTTTATGCTGGATTTTATTTATATTCATTCGAAATTAATCTTCATAACGGTTTTATCCTTTCAAATATAAGTTGGGAACTTAAATGTTGAACAAAAGAAAATATGTATCAAATAATTGAATTTAGTCATGTACAAAGACGTTGAAATTCAAAAGCTTGACTTGAAACAATTTTGAAAACGTTTAATATTTCATTATCGAAATAGCTTTTGAGGAGTCTGAGTTTGAAAACTTTTTAACCCAGTTTGATAAGTAAAGCCTTAAAATTTGGATATTTTCATTTTTCATAAGCTATATTCACAATACCCTTAGAAATATTGAATGATGAAAGATTGACAAAACAAATCAACGTAGCGGCAAGCTTGGTTTTCGATGTTACCGAAAGTTCGACCGAATAATTCCCCCGTCAAAGGGGATTATTCAATGGTTTAAGCTGTCTTATGGTGTTCAAGGCCTGGATGGCTGCCGCCAAATTATATGAAGGGATTGTATGTTAGAGATGTAACCATTGGGAGACGTGATACACTAAGATCGTCCTAGGCGAGTTTGAACTGAACTGATGAAGAGACCAGACAACGTTGACCGGTCTTTTGTAGTGACTGTTTGACCCTATAGCATGGATTATATGAGTGGGTCAGAACCAGACATGACTAACCCACATATATTTTGTTTCAAGATAATCGACTTCAAAGTTGCAGATCTATTAAAAAATGGTTTGTTTTCTATTGTTTCCAAAATTTAACGGTAGATTTCTGCACTTATGGTGTACTAAAAACTCATAATCATGTTTGGTTATGATAGAAATTGGTATAAAGATGTGTGTGTACTGGTGTGTCCCTAAGAGACAAAATAAAAAGCTCACGCATTCGTGGAAGCCTAGGTGTTACAGAAATCAACAGCAAGATGAAGGAGAGGCGATTTAGATGGTATGGGCACGTTGGACGCAGAGCACCCGATCACATTGTGAACCAGGCAATCTCCATGGATCTTCCTCGAATAACAACCATAGGAAGACCAAATAATTCATGGGTGGTGCAAAAAGATAACCTGATGCAGAGGCACGGCCTGGGGGACGTAGTCCGGGACAGAAGAGCATACAAACTGAGGACGAGGAGAGCTGACCCCAACAGTCTTCGCAGACAATGAGTTGGGATGGAGCCAGGGAGAAGAAGAAAAAATGGGTATAAAGATATAGCGTATGTGCCTAACTCAAATGTCATAGTTTTGTGGGATAATCAAGTCTGGTTCTGACCCACTCATATTTCCCCAGGAGTCTTAGTAGGTTAATCTTGGAAGTATTCAATAAGATGATCCTAAAATTCACCATATTTGAGATACATTAATTACATTGAAACATAGACATCCATGGAATTTAATGTATTCATTTGGTGCATGGCCGCGCGCTTACGCACTGGACTTGTGCGGAAGGTAGTCGATTCGAACTCCGCACTGTGCTACTCCACTCGAATGACACAGGATTTTTTTTCGCTTAGTATTTGAGGGTATAAAGATACCTATGATTTCGTCCATATCTATCATTAAAAAAAAAGGAATAAGCCTGCCGGGATGCTCCGATCGTCTCACTTCAATGTGGCATCGGATCTAGTACAACGGTGTGACCAGCGAGTTTGCTGGTGTGCAACGGCTCACTCACTTGAAGAGGAGAAAGGAAGAAAGAAACACAAACTCCACGTCTCAACTTCGCTTTTCAACTGACTTGACGTTAGCATGGCGAGCAGTTCCTCGACTACGAGGCCCAGCACCGACGACGATTCATTTGGTACCCTTCAACTTATCCAAATTGATTCGTTGTCGTTGCTTAGCGTCGTAGTCGAGAATCCCCTCCAAATTCGTTAGGCAGACATGTTGAAAATCGTGGTCAGAAAACATCAATGTCTTCTGTACCATCAATTGTAACTTCGGGTTAACAACCACTCACATGCACATTATTCACACTTCAAATCAATGAGTATGCACATTATTCATACTTCAAATCGCATGTGTTAGCAAGCGGAGTTGTATTGTTAGCATAAGAACTCTTAAACAAGATCAATACTTTTTACAATTATATTTTTATGGATACCATCGGGAATCGAATACGATACTCCCGGGTAGAAGACAAACATATTGTCAACTAAGCCATATTATCTTTGAATGACTCTTTTGTAAACAAAATGGAACTAAGAAAACGAATGTTAATGTATAAGTATGCGCATTAAAAAACACAAATTACGATAAAATTTTTTAAAAAAAACAGGATTTTTTTATTTAAAAATTCTACCGCATGAATACAAAAAAACTAGGTAAATTATAATGATTAGGGGATCACGGTTGAACTTTTCATGTCCTACGAGTAAGCCACGAAGAGTGATGGGAGTTTTCCACAGGACAAGACTGGTGGGAGAGATTAGGCGGGGCGCCGAGTCGTATCATCCGCATTATCCGCCCCTCGGCAAAACTAACTGCTGGGAACAAGCAGGCCTCGTTACTTTTCAACCCTCCTGATGCAGCTTGGGCACAACGGAACTCTTGCAGATCAGACTGTATTAAACTTGACTTCAAAATGCCTTTTGTTTTAAGAATAATGATTATTCTTTCCCTTATTATTTTAACCTTTCCTTCCCTGTGTTGGGTATCTTCTACACGTTGCTTCTAATAACCATCAATATCTCTATAAATATAATAAATACAAGGTTAGGATTTTAGGTATTCCTCCATAATATATTTACGCATTGATTTAAAAAATAATATTAATAATTATCAGAATTTATCGACTATATCATAAGTATTTCGTGAATATCGGAAACAAATTCGCATTTAAACGCTGTGATCGATCTTGGGTCTTGACGATAGGTGAAGAGTATGCGGGAAGCGCGACACTATATTCGCATCTCACTTTTGCATACGTCACTAAATAGCGAGGAGCTCAATTGTCTCAACCTCGCAAGTGTAAGCCACGCCCGAGTTAGCCACCAACCCTGCCGCGTCGCAGTAGCTGTTGAGCTGGCAACGAGACTAGATCTACGCCCGTTCCGTGAGCGTTGCCAGATGGTTTTTTAATGTTTTCAGCAAATAAATCTCAATTATTATAATTTTTAACTTCAATTATAATTAATTAAGGGGATTATCTATGAATGTTCTTATTTTTCCGATTTAAAATCGCTAATTTTTGATCGCGTACTCACTACCCAACACCGGAGCGCGCGTTTCAATTTTATCACCGTAAGGGAAGGGTTAATGGCTATACTAAAATAAGTGTTCCCTTGCAGTGAGTAATGTTGATTTATAAATTACCGAGTACATTTATTTACAATACAGATTAAACATTAGTACCACAGACAGTTTTTTCATCTTTTTGTATGGTACCCCTCAACATAAACGATTAGATAGCGCGGAAATATTGAATAAATTACATAATACTTTTCAGCCCTGGGAATAGAGCCTTCGGGTGAAGAACTACTGAAGTGGACAAGTAACTTATAGTCCGCCATCGCATGCGTTGAAAATACTACAACTGGATATACAAGTGGATAACGAAAAAATATTCGCACACGTATAGCGCGTGCGAGTGTTATTACCAGACAAGAATGATATTACGAATGTTATTGTAGTAAATGATATTTTGTAAAGAATGCCAGATTTTTTTTATGAATTCCAGAATTTTATAGTAAATACCAGATTTTTTGTGGTGAAAATCAGAATTTTGTAGTGAATACAAAAAAAATGTAGCGAACCAAATAATTTTGTAGCGGATATCAAAATTTTTAAGTATATACCAGAATTTTGTAGTGAATATTAGAATGTTTTAGAGAATTACAAATTACTGCACCTGATCATCAAAGGCAAAATTGAAGGCCGAAGAGGTGTTGGCAGGAGGCAAATCTCCTGGCTCCGCAATATAGATTTTTTTCGGGCTGCCGGGGACAAAGATGTCTACTCTCAGATGATATTCAACGTTGGGGGGACCTGACATGACACTGGGAAGAAGTAGTGATTGTAGTGATTACCAGATTTTTTTAGTGTAGATCCGAATTTTGTAATGTTGACCCGATTTTTGTTGTAAATACTAGATTTTTGTAGTGTATACCAACATTTTGTAGTGTATACTAGATTATGGTAGTGAGTATTAAAATGTTGTAGTTTATACCAGAATTTCGTGGTAATAACCAAAATATTTTAGTGAATACGAGAATTTTATAGTGTATACCAGAATTTTGTATTGAATACTAAAATTTGTAATGTATAGTATGTTTACCAGTTATATGGGAAATGCCTAAATTTATTGTCTTTAAAAATAAAAAAAAATGTTAAAAATAATATCGCCAGGATATCATGGCTCGGTGGCATTTTTATAAAATGTAATAAAACGGTATTTTGTGTCCACCCACGCCCACGGCTACGCCGTCCACACTGCGGGCTGTGTCAAGTGTAATGTGCCGGACGGAGGAGCGGGAAACGTTACATAATGCCATCTTTATTGCTTGGGCTTTTAGGGAAATACTCATAATGCTCCGAGAGGCGGCTGCTGTAGACTCAATTCTGTTATATGATGGACCAATGAATAAATTTTACTTTAACCAGTTCCAAGAGAAAAAAATCTATATATTTTTTTAAATTCACAAAAGGGAATCAGCTGTTATAATAAGGACATGTAAGGAGTCTAAAAGTCGAAGGGTTTATAAGTACGAGGTTTGATCGAAAAATAATGAGATTTTTTTTTAATTTCGAGGTCTGTTTGTTTTTTATTGAGCCCTTCAATTTACTCACATTGGCGACACTCTGTGAAGTACATTTGAATGGGCAGTTTGTGTTTGACCGACAAGTATTTACAACGCATTTTGGTATGTTTTTGATTTGTTCATTTAAAAAATTACTGGACAAAGATATTTTTTCAGTTTTACGCCGTTTGCGTGATGCAATCCGAAGAAAACGATCAGAATTGTGGGCAAACAAATTTTGGATTTTGCACCACGATAATGCACCGGGATCACACTTCACTACTAATTTGTGATTTTTTGGCCAAAACCAACACCGCCGTAATGCCGCAGCCACCATATTCACCAGATATGGCAGCTTGCGATTTTTCCTGTTTCCGAAGATGCAGAAGACATTGAAAGGACAACGTTTTGCGACCATAGATGAGATAACGGCAAAATCGCTGGGTGAGCTAAAACCTATCCCAAAAAGTGCGTTCCACAAATGTTTTGCGAATTGGAAAAAAAGGTTGGCAAAAGTATATTTTATCCTAAGTAGTCCCTATTTTGAAGGGGATAATATTAAAATTAATGCTTAAATAAATATGAAAATTCTCGTTTTTTTTTATCAAACCTTGTATGTGAAGTATGGCCGATTCTCGCGCTTCAATGTTCCTATTGAAGGCGTTGTTGTGGATCTTGTGGTCGCAATTCTTACACCAGCTGAATTTTATACGAAAAGCGGTACAAATCGCTTCTTTTAATTTAATTAAAACACACCAAGCTGAACGGGAAATCGTCTAGTTGAAGTTGCTAGATCATCTGCATCAATTGCACCATTTGGATATTCTCATTAGTGCGGATTGTACGCGGTCTTCCGGCTCGAGATAAGAGAACTACTGACCTCGTTTGACAACTTTAATTCGCTTCTCTCTCGTTAAATTGTGCATAAAACTTAAGACTACGTTTTAAATCATCTAAAAAGATAAAAAATAATCAATTGGAATATTTGAAACTGGAGGAGCGACTGACGGGCCATATCGATGAATAATTATTTGTTCTCTGTCACCTTTAAGGATCTTTGTGCCATGTCAAGAGAACCTGAATGGCAATATAAAAATAGCGTTCCAAAAGGCGGATGATGTAGACTCAATTATATTCTATGATGGACCAATGAATAAATTTTACTTAACATCGTTAATATCGTTAAAATAGCGTTCCAAAAGGCGGATGATGTAGACTCAACTATATTCTATGATGGACCAATGAATAAATTTTACTTAACATCATTAATAAAAAAATCTATTATTATATCCGATTAAAATTTAATTGGGATTAGTAATAAGGACACGAAAGGAAAACCAAATCGAAGGGTGTATGTATAAGATACGAAAAGTCATTTGTTCTTAGTCAATGAGCGGCTGTTATAGAATGAATGCATAATTTTACTTATGCATGTTACTAGAGAAAATCCAATTTTATTTTTAATTAAAAGGAATTGGGTTTTGTAAATAAGACATGTAAGAAATAATAAAATTGAAGGGTATATGTATACCTATACGTATGTACAAAAGACGAAAGGCGATTTGTTGTCGGCACCAAATTGGCGATGTATTTGGATATACTTGGTGTAAATAAGACCTCTAGATATAATCAATCCAAGAATATATCCCTTTGAAACCATGGTTTAATATAATAAGAATGAACAAAATGGAAGTGTCTGTCATGTGTCGTTTGCGGACGGGCCATTGCATGGTGGCTATTCACCTTTACAAAATGGGTGGTATTGTGGAGAATCCCGGCTGCGAGTGTGGTCTGCATGATGAAACCATGGTCCATGCGTTTTTAGGTTGTCCTTTACGAGACAGATTTGATTCACTAAAAGCCATACCTTTACCGGGTCCAATAAATGTTACATTTCTTCTTTCTTCGTGGAACTTTTTCACTTGTAGATCGAATGTTCCTTTTTTAAGCTTAACCCTTTCCGGTCCACAAAAAAAAAATGTTCCATCAGGTCCACAAAAGATTTACAGAATTACAGGGTAAAACAATACATCCAGGTTGTTTTTAATAAAACTATATTTATGTTCACAAGGTTGTTTTTAATAAAA
Organism: Odontocerum albicorne; assembly: GCA_949825065.1. NCBI lineage: Eukaryota > Metazoa > Arthropoda > Insecta > Trichoptera > Odontoceridae > Odontocerum > Odontocerum albicorne. The sequence goes on along the minus strand of OX463853.1, from coordinate 31,879,213 downwards.
CTATATTTATGTTCATAAGAACATTTTTGGAAGAGATTTCTACATGGCAATAAACTCGCACGGTTAAAAAAAAATTTAAAAAAAAAAAATGTCGAATGACATTCGACATAGAACTCACTGGAATAAAATCGATGTCGAATGACATTCGACATAGGACCGGAAAGGGTTAATGAGTTTAAATTTTAAACTTAAAATTATCTAAATTAGTTTTATTTATTATTGTACGAGTATAGTGACTCATATAATTACACAATGACTAATTTGGTGGCTCAAATCATTCAAGATTGGGTGAATTGCCTATTAAAAAAAAAGGTTTTGATATATTCATGGACATTGTTAACCTAATTACTTGTTGCACATAAAATTGGGTAGTGCGTTCTTAAAATTGAGAAAAAGAAAAATTATTTTTTCCAGTAAAATAGCAACATTTTTTAGCAACGTGCGATGGCCACTTAGTTCGACTCGACCTAACAGATACACATTACCTCTTACGTCAGACCTTCATCGTATCACAATATTCTGCTCCCCAACATTGACGTATAAATCACGCCACGTCATCAAATAATGTGAGCGTAGCGAACTACCAGGAACGCAGAAGAAGCGTAAAGGTCTCTGTTCTACGAGTCTGTTACGATGGCTACGCCAACGAGACGAACATTGGGCCAGATTCCCAATAATTCAAATTGTACGAAAAGCAAAAATGTTTAAAAAAAGAAAGGGGACATAATTTGTTAATAGTTATGAAAAATTGTGATAGAAATGGATTGGACACTTTTTAAAAGTGTCGATTGGAATGTATATGGTGCCGATACGTCTGTACGAGTCTTTATAGGGATGAAAAGCGGGGAAAGCTCTCCTCTAACGCATGCGCTCCTGGTAGGAATGTTTCGATCGGCAGCGTCACCCTGTCCCGTGGTAAGGTCGTTCCGCCGCCCGCAGCCCCTTCCTCAGCCTAGATAAAGGATGGAACTCCCCAAGCCACACACACAGTGGAACACAGCGCGAATCGAACCCGTTAAATCCATACTGATCAGGGTTTATACGCCACTTGGAATCGCCGATTGATGGATGGCCAAGTCTAATGTTAAAGACAGTAAAGTCATTGGACGCTTTAGACTGTATTTTATAATCGGTGGTGTGGAAAAACAATGTTTAATTATTTTGGTGGGAGGAATTTAAATATATTTGGTAAGAAGCAAAATATACAAAATAATATTAGCTAATGAAAAAATAAATATTCTTACGATTTTATTTTGATTGCAAAACGTCGATTAGTATAAATATACAAACATACCAATTATCACGCCATGTCCCTTACGGAGTAGGCGAGAGAACAGATCTCATCAATGTTCTATCATAGCAAACAACTTTCGATTCCTCCGCATTCATATATCTCGTCATGCCAAATCTCCTATTACTCGTGCATCAGAATTGACATTATTTTAAAATATAATTCGTTTGATCCGAACTTGTTTTGCTCGGTCTAATTCTTCCACGACAACCATGCACTTCTGACTTGTACACTCGCTTAGTCATTCTTTCGCCACTCATTTTCCCTACCACACCATCTTCGTGTTCCTTATCTTTCATCTTATAAAATTTTATTCATACATCCTTTTCAGATTTCTTCATTCCGCGTTCTTTCTAAGTATCTACACAGCATAAATCTTACTTTTATTCCTCTATTTAGTCAAAGTTCCACTCCTATATATAAATGGTGGGTACAAACACATTATGAATTGACATTTTTGCTATCATTGATATAGCGCGGTTGTCGTATCGTTAAGTGCTCCATTAACCTTGTTCTCCGTTGCTACTGGTCTTTCAATTTATCTTTCTACTCACTCAACATAAATTTAATTTGCGATAAAATTTATTTTACAAAAGTAAAAATGTTAAAAAAAAAACAAAAAAGGTTCAACCCAAGTATTTTTAATAAATGTTAACGTTACACAGCGCTTCGATTAAATTCAAACAAAAATACAAATAATGAAACTTTATTTTTCCTTAAGACTGACAAAATAGAATTCTAAGCAAGCTTTTACATGATACATGCTTTTCGTCAGCTTTTCCACAAACACTGTTTCTGTAGTGCTAGCGAGATGTTTGTTGAATAATGAATACATTAATTTGAAGCTTTTATGCGATATCACTTTGCAGATTACTGAATTAAAAAATGTAATTATTAAATATCAAACTGGGTCTTCAAAAACTTTACTTTCATTTTAAAATTCTGTACTACACAGAACATTGAACATTTTCAAGTATTTTAAAATGTTTTTCGTAGTTCTTGCCGTATTGAGTTAGCTTAAAATGATGGCCTTCTTTTTCGAAGGCATTACAACCTTCATCAACAGGGCGATGTCAATAAATATTACCTAATATATTAAGCACGCAAAATAAAACACCCACCTAGACAACCGCAACGTAAACATATGGTTGGCCCGTTCAGCGACCAGCGTTTACTATACTAGCACTTCAAACTTTACTATACTACCACTTCAAACTGACGACGAAGTTTACAACGAAGAAACATCGACGAAGAAACATCGATTATTTATCAGCCAACTCAACACGGCAACAATTATGAAAAGTACTTTAAACTTAAGGAAAATAGTCGAGAGAATCTTCGAGTATGTTTTAAAATCTTTCCCGATACAAAGAATTTCCATAAAATTCTCAAAATCAAAAATAAAAGGTTATTAAAAAAGCTTTAAAGGGTGAATATTGACGTCATTAAATTACAAATACTAAAAACTTGGTAAAATACCCTTAATAAATTAACATAATTTAACTTTCCCCATCGTGTTTAACAACTTTCGGATTTGATTCAATCCGTCATACTACGTCACATGGGCCAACGGTTAAAATAATATATTATGAGGAATTAATTACAGAATAACGTTAAATATAACCTGTGTGCTTAACTAATATGGTTAGGGAATGAAATTAACGTGAAATATAAATGTGGTTATTTATAACAGAGAGGAGACCTCTGTGGTTTGGTTGGTTCTAGTAGCTCAGCGTCAAATTTTCTTAAACGTTGTTCGCTTTTTCCATATTCATACATCTTGTCATACAACTCCTTGTTCTTTTTTTATTACACTTTCGTTGTAAACAGTATAATCTGACAAATAAATCGTCATGTGGTAATATCTTCCACTCGACCAAAAAGAGGTCTCAAATAATAACCAGACTGTAACGTTTTTAATAAAATTGGGTAACAACGGGAATCGAATCCGTATCACCCAGGTTAAAAGACGGACGTCTTACCAATTAGGCCGCTAAAGTCGTCCAAATAAGTCAAAATGAACCCCATCCTTCGCGATTTCATTCACTTGATCTAACCACATTTTCATTGGTCTTCCAATGCAGTCATTATTACATCAGTCACTAGATCACATTTATCCCTAATGATTAATTCCAAATGTTGTCATATATTGACACGCCACTTGTATCTTTCGTGCACACATTTGTACAACTTATCCCATACGGGAATACAATAATATCTTGTCACTGAGACTTCAGAACAAGATATATTTACAGTCCTGAATACTTAAATTACTCGAACCTTTTGGTTTTAAACAACCAAAACAAAAAACATTTGTTCGAAATATCAAGTAATTTTCCACTAAGATTAATTGATTTTTCACTAATTTCAATATCACGTGTTTCCATCCCTTTCCAAAGCGTTCTTTGGATAAACTGATTTTAGTGTGGGTATAATTCTATGCTATAAAACTAAGATTTACTTTTAAAATAGAAAGATTTACCAACTCGGAATAGAGATGTTATATAAATAATTTATTGGTAAATATTATTAACGAAAGAAAAAAAAAACAAATAACACAGACATCCAAGAGGAACTGGGTATCTTATTACTATCCAGTAAAAGTGCCGAAGGCACCAAGCTGGACTTGGATTTCTTGAATATGAAAAAGGTTAGTTTTTTTCGTGTTTATAAAAATTAAAAAAAAAACATTTTATTCTTATCACTGAAGGTCCGGTCCTCCTTATCATGTGTAAACTGTTTATTGAAAAATAATTATAAATTACCAAAAAAGTTGAAAGAAGTCGAATTAGTGCTGTCGAAATGCGTGCACTGAAAAGAAAACGTAGAATGACAATATATGACAGAATACAGAATGAAGTGTTTAGGGATGAATGTGAACTTTAGGCTGATGTATTGAGTAAGATTAATAAGAACACTCTGAGATGGTTTGGGCACGTTGAACGAATAAATGAAAAAAAAACTAGCAAAACCAATATAGAGTGTAAATGTGAATGGAAGACGTGGTAGAAGAAAACTAACAAAAATAAAGTTGGTTATTTCTGAACATATGCAGATGCGGTGAAGTGCCTAAACGAATGGCCGCAGCCATTACTTTCCTATCCTTACTTCCAGCTTATATATATGATACTTTGAAATATTTTAAATGTCAAAAAAGACCGTTTGGTCTCTAAACAGCGCTATATAAATTGTATTATTATTATTATAAGTAAAGTACACTTATGTGTCGTTTATTTTGTCGATATATAAATAAATAACATTATCATCTCTATTATTTAATTTGCCTAATGCCGTCAAGCCGAAAATAAAACAAAACAAACAGTGACGGTTTAGTGAAAATGACACAAAACTTACGTGAACATGCAAAATCTATTGTATAACGTAAGAAGTATTTCATTATTTAAAAAAACGGCGCGTATCAGAGTTCTGATTCAACTGACGATACAAACGATATGGATAAGCAGAACTATCCAATACCTCAGCAATTCACACCTTCAGGAATGCCGCTTAAAGGTTAAAATGAAACAAAACATACTATAACGGTGAAGTGAAAATGAAACAAACCATATATCATATATGGAGAAGCATCGTTCTTATTTTCAAAAACAGAACGCTGCTAAAGTAAACAGATTTACAAAACAAATAAAAATTGATTGGTTTTCATAGTTTAAATTAGCCTTCGCAATTTCAATATAGCCTTTTTTTATAAGCGGAGTGGGATGACATTTCCAATGGAGCGTTGAATATCCTTTGTTTTCGTATTGGATGGTGGAGTTTTGTATTTTAAGAAGCGCCGACTGTGTTTCCTCAGTAGATAGTTTTATTGTTAAAGCAGGAAGAAGTTATTTGGTTTGATGGGAATTTACTGGAAGAACCTGATTATATTTTCACCAAAAAATGTTGTGTACAAAGAAATATACTATATTTCAATATTTCTATTATATTGTTAACTACGTAAGTATAACAATACACTAGTATTTAGTTGCTGTTTTCGCATGTCCTTGGACGGGATTTATAAGCTAATTTATTATAATTAACTATAAAACGATGTTTTTATATAATTACAATTATTTAAAAGCTACCGTTTTAAAAAAAGGTTAAATAAAATTTCTTTGTATATTTGTAACAATTCTAAAAAAATTCAATAGCGATGAAAAGAAAACATTTTGTTTTCCTGAAATAATTTATTTTTCATTCAATGAAAACATTTGTATTGTGCCATTAAAAATATTTATTGACCTAAGGCTTCGCAAACGTTATTTTTGTCGAGAAAAAACAAACGTTACGTGATTGTTGCCTCCCTCGCAGACTTACGCAATTTGCGTCAAAATCATTTTACATTACAATGAAATAGGGTTGTTTAATAATACCCAATTACTAACAAACAAATTGTATATAATGACAAAACAAAACATATCTAATGTCAAAACAAAACACGATTGTGATTAATCTAACAAGCTTGAAATTTGTGACAATCAATGTCATTACTTTCATGAAAGATATCGCAGAAATTTCAACGAGGAATAAGATTCGGAATAAGCTCGCCAAGAAAATTCGTCTTGGCACAAGATCTGGAGCCAGTCTCAGTAAGTACCCGAGTTATATCAGCTGATATGTCTGGATATAATTTATTTATTATACAAGATACAATTATACATACATAAGAAAACAAAATAATGTGAAACATATACGAGTATTACTAATTAGGTGTAATATGTAGGTCCCACGAACTAGGCAATTACCCGTGTCTTGTTGAATATTCTTCAGTCAATATTTTTATATTACTTATAGTTAAGGCATTAACACTGAAGGTTTAACGACATTATTATTTGTTTAGTTAAAAACTGTTTATTCCACTTAACATAACGGTATAACTCTACCGTTTCAAGGAGTCTTGTTTGTGCTCCCCAGATGAAGAGGCAAAAACCTTAAAACCGGTAGCCTAATACCGTTATATAAAGTGAAATAAACAGTGTTTGACTAAACAAATTACAATTTAAATATTTTTTATTCAATATATTTAACACAGGTTCTGGTCCAGATTACAATACATTTTTAATATCATATGCTTCCAGCGAATCCTCCGATTCTTTGCGCACTTTGTTCGTAGCCAAGGAGACAGCTTGGAGAGGTTTGTGATTACTGGAAGCGTGGAAGGACGACGCACAAGAGGAATAATCCTACTGCGCTGGACAGGTCCAGATCCCAAGTCCGAAGACAATGTTGTATCCTGACCACGCTCTTCAATATGCCCGAATCGTTTGACTAATAAATCTTTATTTCATTAATATTTTATTTCTAAAGCGCTATTAAATGACCGAGGTTTCACTAAGAGCGCCCACTTTTATTGTAGCATTTCTCAAAAAGTGTAAGCTTACGAAACTTTTTTAATATTCTTAAACTCTATGGATCAGAGTAATTGGGTACATTTGTAAGATTCCCATCAATCGTTTTATTTATTTTATTTTCCATTTGTTACACGTTTAATCCAATTACTCGATAAAAAACTAAAAACCAAACAATTATTAATAATGCGTCTCTGTGAAGTGGCTCAATATGTCTACAAAGTGTATTAATGAGCTCAATGTATCGACCGAGAAATGGAATTTCGGTAAATTCATTTAGCAAGGTCATTCCGTGTGCGAGTATGACGACTCAATAGATCAGTTCGTGACTACGTAATTTATTGTCAAGTAGATTAGATAAGAGTTTGTTAGTCAACATGGGTTTCGCTATTCTCCTGTTCATATTCTATTTAACATGTACAATCGATCTCTTTTAACACTTGAGGACCAATAGAAAAGCAAACCCATTTAACAATTATAAGATAAAGCAATGGGTAAAATTCTTCTTACCTGGAATAAAGGTGTCGCGGAAATGTCTTTTGGATTCGCTCAATTATTGTATAACACTTTCGTTGTATGCAGTACAATTTAGTACGTTATTGCCATTTGACAACCTCTCAAAATTAACAAGAAAGGTTTTGAAAAAAAGTCTTAAGTAAAAATCAGACTGAAATCTTTAAAAAAAAAACTGGGTACCAACGGGAATTGAACCCGCAAACCCCGGGTTGGAAGTTACTTTTTTTTTTAAGTTCAATATATTATAATTGGGTTGCCCTCCAATCTAGTGTATGACCTGAGATTCAGACGATCTTAGCATACCACGCCTACCATTAGATCTGATCCTTAAAATGTAATACAAATAATAAATTGAAATTGTCCAATTCAATATTGCACCTCACTTAACAAAGATAATACAATTGCGTCCCATGAACATGCTGCGCAAGGAGCAGTGATCATAATTCCAACTATTGATCAAAATTCTATCCAGCTTCGACTTATACGTGACTAAAAGTACAGAAATGCCAATTCTCCGAGAGAAATATAACGTGCAAAGCTGTCTGTACGTCGAAATTTAATGCAATAAGAGAAATATTAAATCTCCCTCATATTGAAAGTGATATATTTTCAAATATAACATTTGCAATAAGGATAAAATGATACAAAAATTAATCAACCTACTTTTTTTGTGTATTTGAAATATCGTAAAACCATACACCCATAATGTATGGGTAAAAATATCAAGCCCGTTAAATGGATATTTTATGAATATTCGTAATACTAGATTTGCAGCCTACGGATAAATAACTTTAAATATAGACAATGTAAACTGACACATTTTTTTTAAAAAATCATTCAACTTATTTTAACGTTGTATGAGAGCAAAAAGTATTGAAAAAGCACCGTCAATTAGTCGTAGCTTTGTGACGTCATAATACCCGTCAAGACACTCGTTCGGCAACAAACAATACAGTGTTCGTTGTGAAAACGTTTTGTTTATATTTCCGATGAATTTGTTGGAAATTATCTATAAAGTCATACATTTATTGGTTTCGTCATGTAGAACTTATTAATGAAGAAAGATCAACAAAACAAATATACAGTGAAAATGAGTTTCGGGTTCACCCAGGGGTTTTGGGTTCGATTTCCGATGGTACCCAAAAAAAAAGTCTCAGTCTGGTAAAAGAATTCTTCTGGTAAAAATGATAACAAGCGCTAAACTGGTACGTGTTGTTGCCTCTTCCCGTACGAGATAGTATTACAATAATAAGCAAAAACGAAGTACGTGAAGAATTGATTAATGGGAATCGAACCCGCATTTTCTGGTATAAAGACAAATGAGCCCATGTGTTTTCTATATCTCAAGATCTATACATAAAGTTTTCTAAAAATCCAATTCTTCTTGTTATATGTAAGTGTTGTTCCACTAAAAACAAATCTAAATTCTTTACCACTATAAAATATGGTTTCACAGTTACGTAAGTCAACTTGGCTTAATTTGGTAATATTTTGTAATAAACGTACATATATTGAATTTAAATATACATATTAACATTAAATAATTTTAAACAATTACTTAGTTATTATTACTTTGTAACTGCTTTTTGGTATCTACACGTTAGTATAAGATAAAGTTTTATATTTTTGTCAATAAGTTTAAGTATTTGTATTAACTAGTCATAATATATGTGCAATTGTATATAAAAGACACTGCTGTGTCATAAATTAAATAAATAAATATTCACCAGCTCATTTGGTATATTTAATTATTTTATTTGTATGAAATAACTCCTTGACCTAGTCAAGTAACTTCATGGGCAAGGTATAACTAAAATTTAAAGAATTACAGAATAGTTCAAACAAAATAAATATATAAAAAAACAAATCACGATACATACCTCCAATGTTTATATTAATACTTTCAATGTAACATTTTGTAAAATCCGATTTGAATTTCCTATTTTCATAAAACAAATATAAAAATCGAAACGCGCACAACCGAGGATGAGTGTAATATTTTCGTATATCATAAGTTTGCCCATCAGTCGGGCTCCAGTTTTAAACATTGATAATTGTTAAGTTCACTTTGTTTTTTAAATATTTTTTTAAGATAATTTAAAACGCATTCTTAATTTTACTGTGGACAATTCATCAACAAGAGAAAAGAACGAAAACGGTCGAACTTTATTTCGCAAATCAAGAGTCAACTACTGGACCCCAACGCGCATATCGACGTCATTTCACTAATGGAGATTGTCGTCCTGCAAGATCGACGATTAGGCACTGAACAATAGTCCAACCTAGTTACTAAATACAAGTTTCTATCCTTAAAATGTCCTGATTTTTATTCCGAGTAGGACCTTATACGCTTCAAACTTTAAAGTAAGGTAAATAAATCATGTGAATACTTTATTTAAGAAAGTTACAACCAATTTGTATGGAATTTCACTTTAAATACACATTTCTTCAGTAAAATATACAGTTAAAATTTAGTATTTATTGTTCAAGTCGGACAATAAATTTGGGCCAAGGATATTAATTGCACTTTTTTAACAGCAGGGATCAGAAGTTGACTTCTCTCGAGCTGAAAGACCGTGTACTATCCTCACTAATGAGAATATTTAAAAGACAGTAGAGAGTGCTGATGATCAATCAACTTTAAAAAGACGATATTCAGCTCAGTTCAGAATGTTTCGAACGACACTTTTTTATTTTATTTATTTTACACATGACAAGAAATATACATAATTTGTGAAAAAAACAACAGGTTATTTAATTTTGACACACAATTTTAATGGATCTGGGTTTGTTGCCTTTCATTTGTCGTGTCACCGGTAAACTAGGCTTTTGCCTGTATCTCACTGAGGACAACACTGCAACGAATATTTAGAAACTATTTGCACCTTTTTCCGTATACCATACAATTCAGTTTGTACAAAAATCGAAGACACAAGATCCACATAAACATCTTGAGCAAAAACAGTGGACGACTTATAGACCACTCTGTACCACTCGAAGCATAAATGTTATTTTTATCCTCTAGAAAAATAAGAGAAGAGCGCAGAAAATTCTAGTAAAAGAGATGGGGAAGGTACTCAAAGAGAAAGTTAAAATATATAATATGAAGAAAGAGGAAGATAAAATATATAATATTATATTAAAACGAAAATATTAAAATTTTAAAAAATACATGGTTTTATTCTGGCCTAGGTTTGATTCCCTGTAGATTCACTTCCAGACTGGTTTTACTTAGATGTGTTATTTTATATAAAGCTACTGTCGTGCTGGTACTACGAGTACATGGCTGAATTAAATTCTTAAATTTTGTTAGATTCCTTCATAGTTATTATCAATAAAACATTTCAAGAAAGATTTTATTTTTTTAACAAAATATAGAAGCATACGCTGCAAATAAATAATATTAACTTGACTTGTTCATTTGAATATTTATATTCTTGAAATGTTCACATATTTTTTAACGAGACAATTAATTATAAAAGCCGTTTCAATAAGCAACAGTTGACTTTTAACCAACAGAACTTATACATAAACATGCTACCTCCGTGGTCTACTTGATAAGATGTCAGATTTCAGAATCGGGGGTTGCAGATTCGTTTCTCATTGGCACTCCCAGATTTAAAAAAAGGATTCCAGTCCCTTAATGGGATGACTCCATTGCATCGTTTGAATCTGTGTCTGAGAGACATATCTTCGGTGAGGAGTACAACTTTGTGGTCGATTTAGTTTTCACCAAATAAATTATTTATTGTTCCGAATTGATCCAATAGGGGGTTGTATTATGAGAGGGATTTTGCCGTTACTGGTCCTGTGGCGTGGAATGGGATGCCTCTAAGTATTAGAAAAATGGGTGGCGTGTGCAGCTTTAGGAAGCACGTGAAAAAAAACTTTTACAAAGGTTTCTTTGTAGTTCGTCATCCTTAGAGAAGTAACTTATCTAATGGCCATAGCCATTAACTTCCTATCCTTACACTCAACTTATTTATATTTATTTTTTAACATTTTTTACTCTGTCAATAATAGTGGGTTCGAATCCCGAGTTAAGAGTGCTTCTGAGGTGAATCTGCTCTCTAAATGACGGTATATACGAAAACATGACGATCTCCGTAACCTAGTGGTAACATTATTGACTTCCACCCGGGGATTTCGGGTTCGATTTCCAATGGTAACAAAAAAATGGGAACCAATCTGGTGAAACAGTTTATCTGGTAACAATACTTGCACGCATCGAGCGATAGTGTTGCTCACACGTTCAATGATGAACCGCAAGTTACGTGCTACTTCAGAGGTTCTAAATCCGAAGGCTCGCTTACTGGAGCCGAAGACAATATCGTCTCACGACCACGTTCTTCAATATGCCCGAAACATTAATTTTGATATATTTAAGGGTACCATACATAAAAAAACTACAAATTTAATCAAAAGCTGGACTAGGTTTACATCAAACCTTATCCGACGAGATATACTTATATGATTGTTATACAAAAAAAATTGACTACTTGCGCTGCGAGTTAAATAAATATTAAGCGAAAAAACCCATATGTTACACACCATTTAAATTATCGCTTAATAATTGCGAGTATAATATACAGACTTCACAACTATAAAATAAAAATAATACATAAAAACAAAAACTATAAGACGATTGTGATCATTTAAAACTTTCCATTCAATAGAAAAAACCATTATTATTTCATTCTGAGGGAGAAGTAAAGTGACAAGTAAGTATAAGTGTTCTCCATATAAATAAAAACAGAACACTCTCGCTGGTGTTCATTGCTTTCGTAAAAAAAACAAACAAAACTAAAAAAAAAACTCCTTGATGATAAAATAAATAAAAATCCCAATTCAATTTTTCCAAATTGAGCTGAGAAGCACTATTTAAGTTCCATATAGCAGCAGCCAACACAAAAAGGCAAGGGAATATTTTCATCCAACACGCAAGACAACCCTGCAGGAACAAAGGATTCACCCAGGCTAATAGGGAAATTGTATTTCAAGTTGAACTAACGGACGTCTAGAGGAGAACGAGTTCGCATGACTGTAAATAAGAAGATATTTAATTGCGGAAACTTGATGTTCCCAGGAAATAATGCTGCAAACGTTCACAAAAATATGTTCGTATGCCTGAAGAATGATACAAGTATAAAGTTTAAATGTCAAAGGATGAAAGTTCATAGGAAGTCGGAAAAATTTAAGTTTTAAAACAAAAACATATATTGTACACGTGGAAAATTAACGTCATTCGAAAAAAATCTTATATGTACCAGGTTGTTATACATAAAGAAAGTGTAAGAAAATAAAACAACTTACGAAACGCCTTTTACATGAACGAAATATTTCATAAATTGAGGTTGGGAGATTCTGTTAGAAATGGGAGTACCAACTTCCTCTTGTTGGCTTAGTAATATCGTTATGAGAAGAGTTGGCCACATATACCAGAGAGATCACGACCTTCAATCATAAGGAATCCACTAAAAAGATTCTTTATGATTAAGGGTCGTGATCGTCGTTATCCTCATGATCGTCGTAAATGTGATAAGCGGCTACATCATCTCAACTCTCCTCTATGGAATGTACTCGTAGGTGTGAACACTGAGCCAGGATACATCACGTACTCGTAGATCCAAGATTTTGAAATAAGGTTGAGCAGGCGTACCCTCGAAATTCCTTCGACGATTATCACGAGCACAAACAAGACTGGCTCCCCTGATGATGAGGTGAAAACCTTGAAACCGATAGGGTTCTACCGTTACATAAAATGGAATAAACAGTGTTTGATAAAACAAATTACAACAAGATAAGACTTTCCATGACAATGGCCAACCTCCAACAGGAGACGGCCTATCGAGTACAAAAAAGTAATAAATAGACGATTTGCTTAGCGTTGTTTCATAATAAATTATAACTTCAAGACCTCTGTATATTTTTTAAATTATAAAAGGCAACTCATTAACTCCACTAAATAAACTTTAAAAACATAAAGGAATCACATCGTTCTTCACAATTGAAAAATTACCATATATAAGAAACATGGTAGAACTAAATTAGAAGAGTCCCAAATAGCTTAAAATAAAAAAGAGAATAAAAAACATTAACAAAATACTCAGCTCGTTTGATTAATGGAACTGGGTCAAAAGTAAATCGGCACCATTATACGAGTATTACGAATATAACCGATTTTTATTCTAAATGTAAAATTTCTGTTCTGCATACGAAATTAGTCGTGATCCGATGAATGCGTATTCAATACAATAAAACTGCTTTATTCTTACACATTGAGAAACGATCGTTTATCCAAGGGGTGAAACAAGTTAGTCTACTTAAAGCTGAATATAGTTCGTCACTATCACATATGGTACGGTAATATCACGTATCACATATGGTACGGTTCTATTACATAGACTTGGCTAAAAAGGCATAAAGTAAGATTAATGCTGAGGAGATGCATGTACTAAGGAAAATGGAGTGTTAATGTCAATGAAATAAAGCAGAATAAAGACATCTTAAATTTATTTTTCTCTGAAAATATTCACGGGGTTAACTACTTACTACTCCTATAAATACATTGACGACCTCCGTGGCCTTAACCTAGTTGGTAAGACGCCTGTCTTCCAGTCCGGGGGCTGCGTGTTAGATTCCTGTTGGAACCGTTGAGATTGGGCCTGAATGAGTCCTGATCCATATGAAGTTCTCATAAAAAATGTAAACATCCCACGGTGCCACAGAACGCCGAGGCACGCACTCTGAAAACCTATGGTACAGAGTAAGATAACGTACTATACTTTCTAATCTCTATCGCAAATAGAACCAGGATTCGATAAGTTTTAGCAAACATCAAATGATATTCACTCTTTACTAATTTCAAAAATTCAATCAATGCCATGTCGACATATTTTGTTTTAAATATACTAAGATTGTTTAGAATTACTACAATTTTCGAATATCCCTCAGCGTCTTGGGGCGCCGTTTGCGCACACTTTGATAACCTGTGTTACGAGGGTGGAATAAATATAAACGAGACTTTTGTTTAAGAGCACGTAATTTTAAACGGAGCGCGCGGCCGCCTCAAGGAGTGTTGGGTGGGGAGAGCAGTCGGCCGGCATCGGCAGATTCCGTCATTAGTATTGCACACGATGGCTGAGAAAGAGTGCACCCGTCGTTCAGTTCTGTAACAATGTCGTTTGTAGTGTTTTTAATTATTATTTTTTTAATTGTAACCGTGCATGGAGGTTCTTAGGACAAAAGTCTCGAAATCCTCGGGAACCAACACTAGCCGTAGCATGGACGCCAAGCTATGAGCCACCACCACGAGGAAGAATTCCGGCCTCTCCACCAAGGTGAGTTCTGTTGCAGCTGCAAACACCAGCACCAGCAAATCTAGTGCGTGGATCACCCCATACAGATATATCGCTGCCAAAACTTCGGCCACGCATCGGCGAACTGTAACCGCACAGTCCGATGCATGAAGTGCCTGATGGCGCATGCCACAACCGAATGCCCCAAGATACCCCTGCGACTTGCTGCAACTGCGTGTGCTCATCCTGCCAACTATAGTGATTGCCGCCGCCGTCAACAATACATATCCAGCCTAAACAAGAGACGAACTGTACCGACTGTAGCGGATGGACCATCGCCCGTGGAGCCAGGTAGCCAGCGGTGCTCCAGCCACACCACATCACCTTCCAGCCTCTCATATAGCCCCCACTTCTACTCAACCCCTTCACCTACCACGTGATCAGCCCCTACCTCCGCCCCCGATTAACATGTCCCCAAGTGGAGAGAGTGAGTTACTCGCCATCACGCGCCTTGTCATCGGAGCAGGCTCGCTTCTTTCACCACTTAGCTCGAGAAAACTATGATCTACCTCGAGATCATTGAGCAACTCGTGGAATAAGCGTGATGAGGGGTTTATCTGGAATGAAAGTGTTCTGCTGGAATGCCTACAGCATGCAGCAGAAGATCGAGGAGCTGATGCTGTTGGTGCACAATTCAGATATAGAGATTGTGCTTATTACGGAAACCTGACTCGTATGAGGCACCGGTGGCTTCACCATCTACAGATCGAATCGTATTTGCGGTAGAGGCGGAGACACCGCGATCCTCATCCGAGACACTATCCATCATACCCAACTCCTCACGCCCGCCCTAACAAACTTGAAGGCTATTGCCATCAGCCTCAAGGTTGACAGGGAGATAGTCACCATTGTGGCAGCATATTGTACCGGCTATCGTTCACTTCTGGAAAAGGACGTCGAGGCAGTGCTAGCCTTGAGGCCCAAAGTCATCATGGCCGGAGACTTCAATGCCAAGCACCGTTACACGAACTGCTTGAGAAATAACCCGAAAGGAACGACGCTGTACAATTATATGGAAAACAACGACTCTCAAATACTCTATCCAAATCCACATACCTGTTTCACCAACCCCCGTAGTTTTTCTACACTGGACATTGCCATGGTCAAAAATTACCCCAACATCTCTGGTTTGGCTGCTCTAGAAGCTCTCTCGTCAGACCACCTCCCAGTCTACTTCACATTGGGAGTGAGGCCGATTGCTAGCCTCAGGGAGCAGTACGACTACGCCAATACTGACTGGAAGGGCTACAAAGCCTACCTCCACAACCAGCTCTGCCTATCACCTGAAACTGGTGAGCCCACAGGACATCAATGCCGCGATCAATACCATCTCCACCTTCATCCATTATGCTCGTGATGAGAATGTTCCCCTCAAAATTGTCACTCCATGCCAAATAACTCTCATTCTTCATATCAAACTCATTATATCGTGTGCGACCGACGTTTGACGGTTTCTTAAATTTGTTCTGAGATAGAAATAAGTTAACTCAATCCATAATCACAAAATACCTAGGATTCCAAGAAAGAAAGATGAGGCAGCCCTGTAAAAGTCTAGACTCAGCTGTCAGCTGGTAAGGTTCTTGCGACCGTTTTTTGGGACCAGCGTGGCATTTTACACATCGATTGCACGATCGTCACACCATCAATGCAGCGTACTACTGCGAACTTTTGAGTGAAATTAAACTTGATTATCGATGCAAAAGACGTGACCAACCGATACGAGAAGTGATTCTTCTCCATGACAACGCGAGGCCCTATACTGCAGCTGTAACATGCGAACAATTGGTGGAAATGAGTTGGATACGACTGGAACACCCTCCCTATAGCCCTGATCTATCGTCCTGCGACTTTCATCTCTTGGGGCCACTGAAAGAAGCTCTGGGAGGCCAACGATTCAACGATGACGATGGAATAGAGCCCACTTCTTTTTACGATGACGGGATAAAAAAACTACAGATCTGCTGGGACAAATGCATTTCTAAAGCCGGAGATTATGTAGAAAAATTATGTGTACTTGGTATTTTTATTACCGAAAATAAAAAAAATTAAAACCAAGAAGTCTCGTTTATATTTCATCCGCCCTCGTATAATGACTAATTAATACCGAGATATTTTTTCCTTCCTTTTTTAGTTGCTAAGTAGGTTTACTAAACCACAAAGAAGATTTTCGAGGAACTTGTTACCTGCGTATTTGCAAATATTCCGTTCTTCCCTGTTATAAGCTTTTCTTCCCACTCTAAGTAAGCATCCTTTAGTTCCCACGCCTTCGCAGAAAAACAGAACTTAGATATTGTTATTTCCACGAAATATATTGCACGCTGCATTACAACGAAGAAAATGTACAATTCCTATGTTGAAAACTTTTTATACGAGGATTGTTTAAAAAAAGATTGATTTTCTTAAACCTGAAAAAACTCGACAGTAGTAAACTGGACGCGTGGAAGAGGGTGGGTACGAAGGAAAAGGCGTTATTTAATTTTTTTTAAATACTTTTTCGACCTAATAATCGTATGAACATGATATTTTCAACATTATTAATTATCGTTCAAAATTGTTAAGATTTTTTATACAATTCGATATAATAAAACTTAACCAAATCCATCTCAACAATAAAAAGATTATCAAGTTTTTTCATATAAGCTATCTGGAATTTATGTTTCAAAGACGTTCGGTTCAATCCATGTTAGACATTATTACGAGTATGTTCTAAAACAGTTTTTGTCACTTTTATTATTAAAAAATTGATTTGTAGCCTGAAAAAAAATTTTTTTGTGCAACAAAGATTTGATGCATTTAAGGAAAAAAGAATCTTTCCCTCAGTTCAGAGGGACGTAATCAATATGTTTATCAATCATATTCTCCAGCGAAAGCGATCTCTTGTCCTATTCAGAGCCTTCTGAAATAAGCCCCCCTCCCCGCTGCTTTTTCACTTGGTCACACTATTAAATGAATGACCTCTGTTCCTTTTACCATTCACACTTCCTGCCAGAATTGACAACGCAAGACAGCCGTTTTCCTTCCATACTATGTGTCCAAGAATCGTATGATTGTTCTTGCACACACCACAGACAGACGCGTCTCAACCTCGCGCTCATCGATAGTTGATCGAACGGTTTTTCTGCCAGTCTATAAAATGCGGAAGAGACGCCGTAAATGACAAGAGTAGAGTATATTTTCCTGATATTGGTAAAACTCGAAATAAAAAATATTCAACCAGTTTATTTACAGTATGTTCGAATATGAAAACGCATTTCATACTCAGAAGATCAAACTTTTCTCTGGTAATTTCTTTTTTTTTTAAATTAACCAAACTTTTTAACACGAGAAACACAGATTACCGTTACAAAAATATAGCCACAAATTGTCCTTTCGTTGCAAGTATTTAAAAGGTCATGCGTTGGCTACGACCTTTGATGATGTTCTCTCTATCCCACGTGGCATATACTTCATCCGCTGGAATGTGTCAGTGTTTTCAAACGTTAGGAAGGACGAGAGGTCATTTGCAGTAAACATTGTCACACACGAGTATCCATAAGTTATCAGTAACATATGTTATACTCGGTGTAACTTTCGTTAACGTATTTCAAGCAGCAACAAAATATGCAAACCAAAATTTGAGAGGCTTTATATGTATAAGAATGTATGCCAAGACTCCCATTTATGATCCATGAATTCCATGAGATTGAAAGAAATATATAATCCACCAATTCCATGACGTTGAAAATTTTATAAATATATGATCCATCAATTCCATGACCTTAGAAGAAATCAATGATCCGTCAATTCCATGAGATTGGAAGAAACATATAATTTCATAACATTGGAAATTTTAGGAGTATCCAACAATTCCCGGAGATAAGAATAAATTTAAGATCCATCAATTCCATCAGATTGGAAATATTAGAATTATATAATCCATATATTCCATGAGATTGGAAATATTAGAATTATATAATCTATCTATTCCATGAGATTGGAATATTAGAATTATATAATCCATCTATTCCATGAGATTGGAAATATTATTATAGAATTATATAATCCATCTATTCCATGAGATTGGATTTTTTTAGAGACGTATAAAATATAAATTGCACAAGATTAGAAAAACCCACATGCATATGTTTGAGTTGTGTATTTTGAGGAAAGAAATAACGTTATATCGGTTTTTTTATAATAAAAAAAAACATTACCTAAACCCAAACAACGCCAAACACCTCACATCGAAAGTATAATTGAAATAAAATTACCTTTCTAGAAACCAGATTCGAACATACAATATTTTTTGTCGTGAAATAATAATATTGAGGTTTGCCTAAAACTATTTAGGTATATACCTATATATTCATTCATTCTTATGATACCCTTTCATTAAGTCATTCGAACATATTAAAAGCGTAGTCGGGACACAAAACTGTCTGCGACCTCATTAATAGAGCCATTGGGCTTAAAATCACTGGAATACACACCAAACCCGATGTTCGTAATTGTACATGTAAGCAATACAACCACATGTGAAGGCACAATACTCGCATACATCTAGCGCGGATAATAATCGCTATCAAACGAATTCGTTTATCAAACTGGGCCTCTTTTTATATATTTTTTCAAGTACTATAGGGAATCGACCGAAAACCCCGTAAGAAGTCAAGTGTCTTACCAACTAGGCCACGGAGGTCGTCATTTAGATATATTATAAATGGAACCGAATCAATTCATATCAATTCATAGAGCGTGGTATTATGACAAGGATTTTATCGTTGGTCTTGTGGCGTGGAATGGTCTGCATCTATGTGTTAAAGATGTAGGTGACGTGTGTATATTTAGGAAGTAATTAAAGACAACGCTTTATGGGAAGTCAAAATTTATGATTGTATATGAGTATTACACACATATACTATGCTACACCTAACGCCGAATGTGTTACTATCACATATCGGAAAATCTATAAAGGTTTACTTGTAGTTCACATTTCTTTAGTAAGTTTTCTGCGGTTTTCTTACTAAGTATGTTTTTAAAAATATATGCTCATGCGGGGAAGTACCTAAACTAATAGTCGTAGCCACCACCTTCCTATCCTTCTTTTAAGCTTATGTATTTTGTTATATTTTAATATGTTACTTATAGCGGGTTCGAATCTCGAGTTAGAGCGCGCTTGAAGAGAGTATGTCCTCTAAACGGCGCTGTATAAATCTTAATTTTAATATTCTTCTTAACAAGTACTCAATAAATACCGAGGTCATGTTTGAAAATGATCGTTAGAAAATTCGCTAAAGCGGGTTAATAATGTGAGAGAAAAAAATTACTAAAAACGGTTTGAAATAAAAAAATATAAAGTTTGTTCAATTTATAAAGTCCCACTTTAATCGAAAAGAGAGGGTGATGAATTTATTTACTCAATTCATATATCGATAAAAGAAAACTCTTCAAAAAATCCAAAAACCTCATACAACATATTGTACGTAATCAAATGTTTGGAATTAGCCTTCCAAGACGAGAAGGATGAGGGTTAATATCCATCTTTTCTCTTCCAATAACGAGATAAAAGGATTCGCCAATAAAATGGCCGGTCATGAATGGCTGGGAGATTCCAATTAATAGGGCATTACGGGCAACTCACACAGGCACGGATCATCCTTGATAGATTCGATGTGAATTATACAATCGAAGGATAACAGAGTGGGCGAGAATCCTCGATGATTTCCGAAATAATAAACCTCTCGTTTTACTATATTTTCTCTTCCTGTAACGATAGACAAAATAGATAAAGGTTCCAAGACACAGGTCCGAATTCACAGTCTTTTTTTAATTATTTGATAAAGTAATCTATGATATGTTATACACACATTTACCAAAGGCTATACCCATACACAAATGTATTACTTACACACATTTGCCAAAAGTTATACCCATACACAAATGTAGAACTTAAGGACTAATAGAATATCCATATTATTACTATTCATTATGTCGTCGTGTAGCTCGTGACTGAGCATCGTGACTTCCATGATAGCCTCCGATGACTCATCTTCATTCATCCCTGCACTCAGCGGCTCGATGGGCAGTTGTTAAAGGAGTCCAGTTGCGTCTCTCACTTGGTGAGTCCAACGCATTGGGATTGATCCTCTTGAGCGTCGTCCTTCCACGCATCCAGTAACCAAAAACCTCTCCAAACTGTCTCCTCGGCCACGAGCAATGTGCTCAAAGAATCGAAGGACTCGTCGAAAGCATATTTTCGACAATCTGTCAGTTATTCTCAGTTCCTCAAGAATGGAGACGTAAGTTCGCCTTGCTGTCCATGGAATTTGTAACATCCTTCTCCAGCACCACATTTCTAATGCATCTACTATATTATATGTCTCTTGATTGCTCTCAAAGACCAAGTCAATGTCGTATAACTATAAGCTAACTCAATTTTAATTTCCTACATCTAATTTTAATTTATAACAATCTCAATATTCAATTTCTTATAAATAGTTAATATACACTTACGTACTAACTTTTAACTAGATAACAATTTTCACAACGAAATTATTTCAAAAGTAACTATTTAACAGCCTGAATTCATCGTTCGACCTGAACACTCAGGACTAAATCTTAAATATTTTTTTACTGAATAAATAAGTTTTTTAGGGTTAACTTCGTACAAATTAGTCGTGCATAGTTTCATTACCTTGCTCTAATTAAATGTGTTCGACTCTGAAAACTTATCACGAAACTTGAAGCATAGAAATTAGTACTGAATATTTTAAAGGGACTATTAATTTCGGAACATGTCTTGCACTTTTTTTTTCTTTTTTTTTAATGTTATTGTAAAAAATAATTTAGTTAGTTATTTAATCGTGTAGGTTAGTTGTGAAATAATTTCACGCATAAAATCTCCTCACTAGATAACAGTAGCCTCGAGTCAAGTTGATTTTAGTACACTCAAAATAGCAACTACGGACACACCAACCAAAGTGAGCCAATATGTAGCCCATAAGAATGGGACTAACGAGATTCTACAATATGAACTTCATATAAAGCAATTCATTCAAGAAGAATTCTATTTTTCTCTTTTATCAGCCTTTTATACGCCTTTCTTTTATCATTTTCTCAGCCATTCATACATCTTGAGTTGTTTTTCAAAGGGTGTGTATGAGAAAAAAAATACAAGTTCTGATAGAAAGTTATATAAAGCGATTATGTATATCTCAACGAACCTCAATTTTGAGTAATCATCGATATTTACAAAGACAGCAAATTCTTTAAATATATGGTACTCAATTCAATTCCATGGAGATATTATAATTAGTAAATATCGTTACAAATTTCATAGGTATATATGCAGTTATAGGTCATGCAGTTTAAACACTGAGGTATCGACCGACGATGGACTACAAAACGAAGTGAGGAAACAAACAAATAAGGGAACTGCAACATCTGGTAATCTAAGAGATCTGAAAAAAACTTAGACCAAGAAATCTAATTTTTTAAATATAAATGCCAGGTCAGTCGTGACTTACACACATAGTGTTGAAACTAAAGAAAACACAACTAGAACACAGATCCTTCATCAATCATCCGAGATAAGAATCTCATAGAGATAGGGTCAGAAACACCCATTCGACAGACTTGCAACATCGATAATATAGTCAAATGGCGCAGAAAGAGAAGGCGGTTCTGGCATAACCACGTGGGAAAGATCACACACACAGAACACACGAAATCCCCGCAGGACATGGCAATCCAGGAAAAACGCCTTAAATCTTGTGAGATATCTGGCGCTCTACTTCTACGAATGATTTTCGCAACATAACAGATCCAAAATTTACATTAAAAACAGTCGAAATCCTCATACACTCGCATATTAGGCGAAAAAAATGTCCATGTCATTCGAGAGATTCGGCAATAAGTCCACCATGGTGTAAACAGTGGGAATGTAATACAATACAACATGGGTTAATCGTTCTTCGAAACGACATCCTTTAGGCATCCCGATATTCTGGGGTTTCATTTACTCATCCGCTTATTTTACTATTAAATTCATTTAAAAACAGCTGATATCTACTCCAATATATCGTAGGACTTCCATCATTATGTTTTAATTGTTTTATCTTTATTGACAATATATAATAATAAAAAACATAAAAACTAAATACGTTGGAATGACTCTTCTTCTTCATTGAGTGTTCAATGCTGAACGGAGTAGTCCTCTGCAATGTCTGGAACTTGGTGCAGCACCTGTCTTATCTTTCCCGGTCCTGAGACATGTTGAATGCACCGTTTAAAATAGATCCTTCAAATATTTTATTTGGTCGGTCCATCTAATAAGACATCTTCTTTTAACTTACTTTCAACTTTCCCCGTGATCACCAGTTTCTCCAGACTTCTGTTATTATTTCTAGCAAAATGTCCAAAGTATGTTAGGATTCTTATCCTGCATGGTGTCGAAGGTATTTCGATAATCTCTAATTCTTTAACGATAGGCACACTGGGGCACATTCCGGTTCATAGAATATGGAGTATCTATTACCAACACCACATCTCGAAGGCATCTATCACGTTAATTTCTTTCTCGTCATCCATGTTTCCACTTCATAGATCACTATCGATAATACAAGAGACTTAAATACATTATTTAAATGACAACCTGATGAAAATTAATGACTGAAATTGTGTAACATGCTTGTCCTAGGCGCGGTCAGAGTGAATTCGTGTAAAATCACGATATGATCATACATATTAGAACAAGGATCATCCATCACACGTATAAATGATTCATTCAATATGCAAAGGTTCATTTTAAAGGAAAATGTCGAATTACGTCCATTAACGGTAGCTGAAAAATATTTATTCAGCGCGTATAGACTAACGACAGCTCCAAAGGGGATTTTCAGCATGCTGATAGCGTACTGGTACGTGGGTGTATATACATAAAGGTCCAGGGCTGCTCAACAAATATATGCTGACAAACAATGTGCAGGTTTTATTTCGTTTCATACAAAAGAAGGAAAATGTGAATAGATTTTTGGTCTACCTGCTATAAAAATAACTCGGAAAACGCTCTAAAAATTGATGTTAAGCAGCAAGAAACCACAATATCATCATCGTCATGGTTTACTCGTAACTGAATCTGGATATCTGATTGAGAGGTGGAGGAACTCCGTATTGTGACAGGTGGAGGATCGCCTGATGTGTTTTGACAACATTTTCAACTAGATTGATCGCTTTCACCTTGTTTTACATCAAAATTTGGGTGAAAATGATATTGTAGTATTAAAGTTTCAAGATAACTGGTCGTTCAAAAGCTGGTGGTTTTCAACATGCCAGGATGATCGGCTCCTGTTAAGTTTTTATGTATATTGGTTTTAATCCACAGATGGTAAAATGTTTTATTTTGTAAGCTTGATAAACAACGTACTAAATATAATGTGACAATGCTGTTGTAAAGCAAAGCAGGCATGTTACTTTCATTCAAGTTTGTTGTGTAGATATTTTTTCACATTCAACTGTTGAATCATTATGTTTAAAAAAGGAGGATCATTGCTTCGGAAGATCTTCCGGCGCTGAGAGTCAGTCATGAGCTGGTCTACAAAAAATAACTCGTCAGGAAGTACTCAAAATGCAATTACACATAATGGAAAAGAGTTCAAAAAGAGGTGTACAAGTCAGACAGATGTCTTCATTTACGTATATTGTACCAAATCGTTGGTGCATATTTAGATAAATACAGGTATATTTTTTTCCGCTAGAACACTGATTCAATGTTCAAAACACCTTCATTTTCTTTCCGTCCAATTTTCGTTCTGCCATTTAATATTACTCAACTCCGAATAAATGCATGTTAATTGACATATACGAATTCCAAATATGTAATCAATATATTGGACACTAGAGTTCAGTCAAATACTCCAAAAATGACTTCCACCGATCTCGGTCTTGAACAACTAATCACCAGTTATTCCCTGGAGACGTTGTCCTCCTACTTCAATCTTAGTCTACCAACTCGTCAAAGTCCTTCAGATTACCTGTTCAGGAGTATTCGGAGACGAAGCTCATGCATTTGATGTGATTTCCTTATTGCCCTAAGTCTTCCAACATAAATTTATGTTCGAACATTTTTTTTATTCCTTTAAAATATAAAACCAATGTTAACTTTGTAATCATCAACAATGTCACGGAAATCTCGATGATAAGTAGTATTGCATAACAGTTTCGTTATATACAGTATAACTTGGTAGACTTATTACTATGTGGCAATATCTTCTGACCAACCAGACTTACGAAAGAAAAAAACATGAAAATCGAACTGAATCTCTTTTTTTTAAATCGACTACTAGCGAGAATCGGAACCCCCAAATTTAATAACAGGTATCTTACTATTTAAACCGCGAAGGATGAATGTTATACAGATACGAGTAGTACAATACAAAAATCACAACCACACACAAAAATTCAACAATTTAGTAAATAGAATTTATTTAAAAATTTACTGACTTTCTTGATATCGAGAACATCTATAAAATTGTTACAAAATCTAGCTAGTAAAAGGTAAAAGCACAAAAAAGTTTACGTTTTATGGAGTGACTTACCTTATTTATGAACAATTACCCGAGACTTTCCACCGACTGGGATCTGAAATGAAAATACCCCTTAATGAAACCGTGCAACATTAATGAGCACAAATCTGGACGAAAAAAAGGTAATGTACAAATCTTACAAAAAGGAAGAGGAGAAGTCAAAAAGCTAAAATTCTAGTAATATTTTTTGTGAAGCCTTTTAAATAATCATCATTACTGCAAATAACTGGAATCAAAAAAAGTATTACTTATGTTATATGACTAATAGACATTTATTTATTTATATTGTTGTGTTGATACGCAAATATTTTATTAATAAATGTTGAAACAGGGTAAATCACATTATATCATACATAACCGAAATAATGCCGAAGTAATGCGTGAGCTTAGAATAATGGGGTGACAAAGTAAGACAGAAATGGAACAAAAAGATTAGGGAGGAATGTGAACTTAAAGCTTTTGAGTAGGGTAAAGAGGACCACTCTGAGATGGTTTGCGCATGTGAAACAAATTCATGAAGACACATCGGACAAAAACATAGTGCAAATATGTGTGAAATGCGTGGTAGAGGAAGTCCAAGGAAAGTATGGTTGGATCAAGCGAATAATATTTTGAAAGAAGAAAATGTTAAAAGCCAAAGAACTATATGAGAAAGTTTATGGATGAAGAAGAGGCGAAATATGTGTGTTCCGATAGGAGTCTGGCGTTCCGTTTTCTTTGCCCATTCCGACAGGGAAATGGCGTGATGGTGTTATAATAACATATAACTAAAGAAAACGTCACAATAATGTAAATTGCCATCAAAAGAAACTAACAATATATTTACTTGGATCTGTCTAAACAAAATTTAATACCGACTTATTTTTGTAGAAAGTTATTTTAATTACAAAATTCTCTCAATTACTCGTATATAAACACTCCTTTTTTAGACAGCGAAAACAAAATGAGATTAAAATTTAGTGGGCGCATCTAAACGTAAATCGTTTTGGTATTTTAACATACGTAACTTTAACAAGCTTGAATAATATTACCAGGATTCAAAGTAAACTTTAATATGTGTATAATTGACAAATCTGAATAGTCAAGTCAATTTTAAAACGTTTTAAAAAAGGGTGCAATTCAAAATGCGTCATTCTGTCATGTCACCTATGCGAACAAGGTATTGAACTCAGCAATGATAGGTACAGATTATAGAACTAGGTTATATAGTCGTATGTTGTAAAGTGTAAAAAAATATTAGAACTAGAGGCATAGAAGATTATCTTATTAATTGAATTCATACTAAAATTCAGATTTTTAAACGCTGGAATAAATAATCTGCAACATGAAACCTATTATATTATTGTCTAAAACAGTGCTCCGCAACCGGTGTGCCGTGGCACACTGGTGTGCCGTGAGCCGGATACAGGTGTGCCGCGGTCAAATTCAAATAATTTGACATTTTATAATTTTTCATTATGTATTTAATACACAATGACAAATTATTTTTCATAATATTGTCTATTTTTCAAAATGTAGTATAGAATAATTATTATAACTAAATAATTGTTCAATGGTCTCCCAGCCAACTGTTGAAAACTGCGTAGTGTGCTTTGTACACACCATGGCCGCACCAAATCAGTTATAGACAAGATTGCCTAAAAATAAATATGTTATAGTTTTATGTATGTATACTTTTCAAATAAAAAACAAAAATGTATTGTGAAATTTGTGTATCAATTTAAAACCTATATATTTTAGCTTTTGATGTGCCGCGGAATTCTAGGAAGAATTTTGGTGTGTCGTAGGTGAGAAAAGGTTACGGAGCACTGGTCTAAAAGCTATTTTTATATTAAATATTTCTATTTTAGAGAAAATCATTTAAGAGTATTGAGCACAAACCGTTTTGTATTTTCATCGTTATTTTCAAAACTATACAAAATTAAATGTTACACCTGCGTCATAAGTTCTTGATAAGAACTTGGCTAAAAAAAATAGCACCAGTTAAATTATCTACACTCAATAGAAGGGTGGAATGGGCGTATTTCACATTTGATAATTTTACTTATTTTTAAAAGATGTAAAAAACTAAATAAAACGACGTTTAAACCTCATTTTTTCTTGAATAAATAATCTAATAATGAATTTCTTGTCAATAATATTTGTCCTTAGCTAATCATTAAATCAATTAATCGCGTTATTAAAAAAGTGTAAGGATGTGAATGCAGTGATGTTAATTTAATAACTTTACCCACAGAAGTATCATATGTCAACTAGAGCCAATAAAAGACGTGTTGTTGCGTTACCATCTGAAATATTACAATTGAATATCGTACGGTTATAAAATAACTTTCAAAAGAAGGGAAAAGCCCGGCATAAAATTAAGCGATGTTCAGATGATGTCTACGGAAATTATTCACGGTTGAAACTTATGAATCTTAGTGGTATATGAAATTTGGGATTGAGAATTCAGACTACATCGTAATAGACCACGCCTGGTGAAGCAGTTTCCTTTGCCAAAAATTAGTGAGCTTTTTTCATCGTTATGTATTTAAGTTGCAATAGGAAACAACCTTAATGGGGCACTTAAAGACATTTATTCAAATCATTTAATGTCGAGATGTAGACAAGTGTATTGATGCCAACATTGATGTATGGGAGTAAAAATAGGACGTTGAAAATGAATTAAAAAAGCCAAGTAAATACAGCGGAATGCGTGCACTAAGAATATGTGGGTGTGTCGATATGTAACAGAATAAGAAACGTAATTTATTTTTTTATTTTTCATTTATTATTACACATGACAAGAAATATACTCGTACATAATTTGCGAAAAAACAACAGGTAATTTAATTTAGACATACATTATTTTAATGGATCTGGGTTTGTCGCCTTTCATTTGTCGTATCCCCAGTAAACTAGGATTTTGCCTGTATCTCACTGAGGATATTTAACATGAAAAAATAAATCGATACTTCTTTCCGATTTTTTATTACACAAAAACAAAACCCCGTTGCACGTTCTCATCAACCTGACAAATAGTGACACTCAATTACAACTGGAAACATCATGCGGAATCAAACTCTTCACACATCATCACTCCAGAAAAACCAAACTTGTTCATCCCATAATATACCACCGCACACAATCATAAGAATAAAAGCAAAACCAAAAGTGAAACAAAAACAAAACCAAAATTTTTTATCCCATAATATACTGCACACAATCATAAGAATAAAAATTAACACAAAAATATACAGAAACACAGTTATTAAGGATGAATGTGATCTAAAAACAAATGTGTTGAGTAGGGCAAAAAGAGCAGGTTGAAGTGATTTGGGCATGTTGAACGGGTGGGTGACGAAAGAATGACTAAACAAATTGAAAAAGCAAGCATAAGTGGAAATTGTGGTAGAAGACAACCGAGAAAACTATGATTGGACCAAGTAATTTTTTTTTTAAGAAATAAAGGTAATAGTTAGATTAACAGAAGGAACTGTATCAGAAGATGTATGGATATGGAGAAGGCGAAAGAAGCATGTCATA
This sequence comes from Odontocerum albicorne, assembly GCA_949825065.1. Classification (NCBI taxonomy): domain Eukaryota; kingdom Metazoa; phylum Arthropoda; class Insecta; order Trichoptera; family Odontoceridae; genus Odontocerum; species Odontocerum albicorne. The sequence continues at coordinate 31,850,616 of OX463853.1, read as the reverse complement.
ATAAAGAATGTTGGCGCTCTGTTTTCTACACAAATCTCCATAAGGAAATGCCGTAATTTTATATTTGTAAGCTGAGAGAAATGCTTTCATAGAATAAAACAGGCATGTTACGTACAAAGCTTCAAGGGATGATTTTTTCTGTTTTTCTTTTTGGTTTAATGTCTTATGGGGTATATTATTTTGAATTTGTTTTATTCAATATTTGAGAATGCTATGATGGTATGAGTATGTATGTATATTTATAAATCTATTTATTCACAACACAACGAAACACTTCTATGGCGTTTTGGTTAAGAGGTACAATTCATCAATTACGAGTAATTGTCAGTTTGAAGTTTTGCAACACTTATAGTCCTGAAAAACAGACATCAGGTAAATTTTAAAGGTAAACCTTTAAAATTTACCTGATGTCTGTATTTCAGGAATACAAGTGTTGCAAAACTTCAAACTGACAAATAAGTAATTGATGACTTGTACCTCTTAAACAAAACGCCATAGACATGATTGTATTTTTACGTTTGCTTTTTGATTCACCCTACTCCTTACATAGCGCACGTTTCTCGAATAAAAATAAAGATTTTTGTCTGCCAGATGAAAATGTATTTTTTTTCCTAAATCTCATTTAAAAGAAACAATCTCCGGCAACCTGTCATCGATCAATGTCTCCTTACGGAATACATAACGTTTTCATTGCGTGAAATCCGGGATTCAAAAATGTAATTCAGTTACCCGAGTCGAGATGTTATCATTATTTTTACATGATCAATGAGTTATTTTAAACTGTCAAAAGCAATTTTATCAAGATAAATTAACAGTTTACATTTCGCTCCTTGAAATATTACGTTTTATACAAATTGTATTAGATTAATCTAAAATTAATATTTATTAATGTGATTTTTTTATTTACTTTACATTTGATACAGGTTTAACCCCAATAACATCAAATAATAAAAAGAAAAAAATATCAAAAGTCTAAATACGAACATAGCATAATGACAACAGGACAATGTTACTGATACTTCGCTGTGAAGTGACTCAGATTTACTCATATCTACGAAGGTTATTAAATAAAATTATTATAATTAAGATCAATATTTCTTGACATATTTATCGTGAAAAGATGCTGCACTGAGTCCAATCTGGGTTGCCTAAAGTGATGCATTGAATATGTTAGGGAATTTAATTTATCTACCTAGATGTGACAGATATCGATATCAGAAAATTCATTCATTAAGGTTATTCCGTGCGCGAGTGGCGATGCTCTTAACAGCCCAGTTCGTGAATACGGCGCCGAAAATACTCACGATGACTTAAATAATTGTCCGGTGCAATTTACAAAAGTTTGTGAATCAAAAAAGTGTTTTCTATTTTTCCTGTTAGCAATTAGAATATGTATAAAAAGGATCGTAGATCTCTTATAACGTTCAAGAAGTAATATCCAAGGAAACCCATTAAAATGTAAGTTAGAAGCATAAGTAAAATTCATATTCTTTGCATTACATTACAAAGGCTTGCAAAATTAAGGTTCATATTTTTTTTCCCTCAATTTATACTCAATGGTCCTTTAGCGTGCTGAACCCAAAACAGAATAGTTTTTCTCTATCGCGTATCATTTTCCCCCAATCTGCATTGATATTTTTAACTAAAGAAATGTATTTTAACATATGTTAATGAATTTAATAGGTTAAAGTGTTCAAATGAATCATATTCTGTGGAGAAAAACTATATACTCGTATTTATAATGAAAACTATTATATTACCGTTATTTATAATCAATAAAACCGGTGATTTACGAATTATGTAAACCAACCGTATCCTAATGATAATAATGAAAGGACAATTTGTACAGCGCTGTTTAGAGTGCAGACTCTCCTGAAGAGCGTTCCAACTCGGGATTCGAACTTACTTTTATTGACACGTGAAAATTATTATAAAAGCTGTATTAACATGATATAAATAAGTTGAGTGTAAGGATTGGAAGGTGGTGGCTACGACCATAACATTAGAAACTTCCCCGCATCCGCATATGTTAAGAAATATTTGGAAAGAGAATCGCAGAAAACTTACGAAGTGATGACGAACCCTACTATATATATTAATAAATACTATACATGAATTATAATTTAGTGTGAAAACAGTATGTGATGTGGTATTTGAACTGTATTTTTTTTATTACAGCACACAAAAAAACATTCAGGAGTGCTAAGATTATCAAGTGTATTTTTTTGCAGGCCTATGTTATCATGGTTTTTCGAACAACCCAACGTCAGTTTTATAACACTACACACGCAAACTATAATATTAATTTACTCAGTTTAAGCGACTTAACAGAAGAGAGTTTTTTAAGCTTATCTTTAACCGTCATGAAAATACATAATCTTTTCAGTAAAAATATTTATTATTTTAACACACACCTGTGTTAAAAAAAAGATATTAAGTAGGAAAAAAACTGAGCGCCAAATACCAAATTACGGTGAAAATTAGTATATAATAAAAACTCAGGTATTGAATTCCTCAATAATCAAACTCCATCAGACATGCCACCACACGTTTTGTTGCTGAAAATATGAGTGACCATTGTGCTACTTTGCAATCTGAATCCAAAAAAAATAATGTTCAATGGAACCCGACTGATATTGCAAGATCTTCAATGGAACTCCATCACAGTGGAGATAATTTCCGAGTGTAAAATTGCGGCGACATTGTTTTCATCACACAAATAGATTTGACTTCGACTGATACGACATTATCATTTTGTCATCACCATCAAAAGTCTCAATGACAAATATTCCGTGATCGAAAACACGCTGGATATTTTCGTCGAGATAAGAGTGGGCGGCGCAAAAGTTAAGGATATTACACAAAAAGTATCAATATTTTGCGTATATCTCTCAGATTCAACCAATTAAGCTTTTTCTGGTGTATTTTCTTTACCTTCGCCTTATCCCATCCACATGAGGTCGGCTACTAGGACATTCTTCATCCATCTCTCTCTATCTCGACAACCACTCGCAGATAGTTTGTGTCTCGTTAAATCCTCCCCTTTTGTAGGCTCTTATTTTTTTAAGTAGGCTCATCTAAAGTTTCCCTTTACGTCTATTTGGAAGTTTCCAATTCGTGGCTGTTTTTAGCGTAGATCCTTCATATTGCCGTTGTACGTGCCCATTCCAGCGTAGTCGTGCTTCCCAGACATTATCAACTCGTACTATTGGCGCCACTTTGTTCCACGAATTCGTTCATTTCACATTATATGCAATATATTGAAGCTCAGTGACCACCGTAGCATGCGCATCTCCACGACATGAATAATTTGTTCAATCAACACTGGACTCCGTGTTGTATACCGGATCTGATCACTGCCTTATAAACCTTGTTCTTAAGTTTTATTGTTAGTATTCTGTCGCACATAACTCCCATTGTTTCTCTCAATTAGTTCCAGCTAATTTTTATTATGTTTTAGACGTCCTGAAGCACCTCCCCATTTGTTGTAACGATTGAGCCAAGATATTTAAATGGATTTGTCATAGTAGGGGTTTGGATTAAAGTTTGGTCGTTCCAATGTCCATATCTGGTGTGCTAAGCGTGTGCTCACTCTTAGTTCTGTTTATTTTTAAACCATTTTCCTCCAATATTTAATAACAGATGTATGTATGAATTACATATTCGTCAAAATATTTGAAGAAAACTTTAAACACGTAAATGTTTTAGGAAAACGTTATATCAAGTTGAGTAAGGATAAAAACGAGTTCACAACAATGTACAATATTATGGTTAACCTATTTTGCTCCGGGGAACATTGTATGACATTAATTTCATAAACCTCAAAATATTGATTGCGGCCGACTAAAAATAAATCCAACGATCGACTACACAAACAAATTATAAAAGCTCTTTGTGTGTTCAGTAATAATCAATATATTTGCCAAGCAATACATCATTTGAGACGGGAATTTTTATTCAAGAAATTTAGGTGTTTAAAATATAAATGACTCTATTAATAAACAGAAAAAAAAATATTTATTGACTGTGACATTTTAAAGATAAGCTGGCGTGGGTCTATATTTATTGTAAAATTGCTACCTCCAAGGTAGTTAAAGGTTTTTTTCTTTCACCCTGTGGTTTTGAGGTTGACTCCCGGTGGTACAAAAATCCCGTCTGGATCGGATTTGGTCAACAAGGTTACAATCATCTTTTGGGGTGTGGTAGTATTACGTGCCTACTCCAGTGATTAACCCCCTAAGGCGCGAGGGGTGAATAAATATTGTTTCCAAACCACGTTCTTTGACATGTCGACATCACCATTCAACTGTTGATTGTTGTATAGGTTTTTAATTTATCATTAAATTAAAAAACATATTTCATTCAGAAGTAACCTATTTTTAATTTTTGATGCACATAAATACATACATAACAGTAGGCAGAGGACAGAGCGTCAGGCTGTACCATCTCGACACACATATTTATACACCTCAAAACAGCTCTTACGTTTTCTCTTACTTTTCATTGTTTCTTCTTTCAAAATATCACTTAGTTGATCAACTAACAACTTCGTTTTTTTATGTTTTCTGGTGTAACAGCCTCATTTGGACGACCAGAGCGTTCAGCATCATTTGTGTCTGTACGACCGCGTTTGAAATCAGCATACCACCGACATATGGTTGTTTTCGACGGAGCAGAGCCCGGATAACGCTTTTCAAGCCATCGCTGAGTTTGAACGGTATTTTTTCCCATTAAAAAGTAATGTTTTATCAACACACGAAATTCCGTTTTTTCTATTGTTTTTAAAATAGCAAAAGTAGCGTCACTAAAACCACTGTAACTCAATGACACAATATCGGAATGTCATGAAAGTTTGACACGTAACTTCTAAAGGTTGGTACTAACTGAGAATGGTATGGGTTTGTTGTTAGACACGCCATCTGTTGGTTAGTCCCGGGACTTATTGACCGATGTGTTATACTTTCTTTTACGTCCATGTTTCACGTCCATGCATCAAATTTAATACTAAATTACCGTTGTGGACTATTGTCTTAGCAGATTTTGATACTGTCTGGTTCAAATGTGTATGTTTTAGTATCCCATTCACTTTGTTTTATATTGCTACATGCTGTTAAATATCCCTCTTACACTTCTATCATCTAAGAAAATGCTATCTAAGGGTTCAAACGGCCGGTGACGGAATAAAATTGCGATATATTTAATTACGAAAGAGCAAATTCGAAAATGAATTCTAGGTGACAAAAGATAGCTGATCGAAAAAATATCAAGTGTATTGTTTTAATAAGCTTTTGTTATGGATTTAAAATATCCAAACATAAAATCCTCATATCGTTACATCATAACTTTTGATTCAAGTCTACAAAAATATTAAGTAAATATTTCGCAATCACAACGACGAAAGTTCAATATTGCTTTATTGAAATAAATGTTCATTTATGTTGCATAATCAAACACGTAATGAAGGACCTCCCGCCGGAGGAAGGTCAACTATTTAAGGAGCAAGGCACTTGCGGACAAGAATTTGACAAACGGCAGTCAAAGCTCTTCAGTGCAGCTGAAGACTTTGATCGCCAGCCAAGAGACAAAGCAAAGTGATTTCGTCTCAAATTAAAGCCTTCTGACGTAACTACGAGAATAATACACGTAACAAAGTTATGATATAACATTATTTTGTTCGATGTAGGTGTTGCTTAAATATTTTAGGTGACGACCTCCGTGGCATAATTGGTATGATGCTGATTCCCCCCCCCCCCCCCCGGTTCGATTATGGTATCCAAAAAATGAACATGTCTGGTTCAAGTATTTGTAATGTAACAATTCAAGTGTTTGTAATGTAACGTGTGCAAGTGTCGTGGCATCTATATGTGCGGTAGTATTGCCAACATGTACGATGAGCTACTACGAGTAACGTGCCTGCTCCAGTGGTTCTAAAACCAAAATATGGTCTTCGACATATCCGCATGACCAATTTAAGTATGTTGAAGGGAAGCAAACTTATGAAATATTGTAGTAAGTTTTAAAAACATGGTTATTGGCTCAAGAGTTTTTGCACCATGATAATGCTTGTCCTAATTCTGCAAGCATTGCCAAGGATTAAATCAATAACTAAGGATGGATAACAATTCAGCATCCAGCATACCATCTAGACCTTGCGGCATCGTATTTCCGTCTTTACGGTCAATGGAACAGATTTTGGATATTACAAAATATAAAAGTTACAACGTGAAAACGGGATTTACTGGATATTTTATTTATTTAATTCAAAGTCTCCTTATTTTTATGAGAGGCCATAATAAATTGTCAGAAAAGTGGAGAATGGTCATATCTAGTGAAGACAATTATATTTAAGATAGTTAATAACAATAAAAAAGGCAGTTTATATAGCGCTGTTTAGAAAGCAGTCTCCTCGCTCCGAAGAGTCTGCTCTATAAACGGAGCTCTAAATAGGGAATCCAATATTATCCAGAATTATTCACAGATTAAATACTTAACAAAAAATCATTTTTGTTATGTAAGTGTAAGGATAAAAAGGTAGCGACTGCAGGCGTGGTTCCCAGCATCTGTATATGTGTAATACATATATTTGGAAAGAAAATCGCAGAAAACTTACCAAGGGTAGACAAACTAGAAAAAAGCCTTTGTAGATCTTTCGACATATGATAGTAACACATTGGGCTTTAGGTGGAGTGTAATGTGTGTGTGTGTGTTTGTAGTGGTCATATCAAATCATAAATTTTAATAAAATAATAAATAAATTATGACACTGGTTTTGTTTAATTTCTTCTTTATCGTATCGGAATTGTTGAACTTCACTAAAGGACGTCTCCCCAATGCTTGGCGAAGGTAACACCGCTGTCGCTCGTCCGTAAGATGTAGTTGAAGTCACATTAAATTGGGCGGCCATCGCACGTGAAGATGTCAGTTTTGCAGCTCACCACAGGGTGTAAGCAGGGTCATCCGAGATCTTCAATTTGACTAGGTTGTCCCAGGTCCGACCTACCTTTATGCGGAGTCTGTTCAGACTCTTCCACGTGCGGTAGTCGATGTTTACTCCGAGAGGAAGGCACTCCACAGGCATTCGCCATTCGTGGACCATTATTTTGGCAATTTCAGCTTTCCAGGCCAACATGCACACCATGTTTCATTTGAATAACGACATTACCATAGAATTTTGATAACAATTTGAACTCTTTAAATTATGTGATTACTTTCTTTCAACATTTGATTCTTTTGGCATAACAATTCAGTAATAGCGGCAGGTTTACAAGGATAGATTCTTCAATATTGCAGGCAAAGGCGGAGAAGATGAGTTTTCTAGTATCAGAATCTGTTAATTGAGAATCGCTCCGGAAGTTTCCTATCTTGGAAACTCACTGTCTTCCGGAACAATGGAGCCGGGTGAATCATTTAGTTTCCGAAAGGAATACCCGCAGAGAAAAATAAAAATACTTGATCCGCATTTCCGCCTTAACGGGATGGGAGTCGCCTGCGCCTTCACGGAAAAATACTGAATAATTGAGAAAAATATATTAAACTGGTGAAACAAAGCGGAATTCTTTGCGCGGGATCAAGTCAACGTACAAAATACCTGCAATGTATTATTGTTAATCGATTTTCTACTACACCTAAAGCCGAATATGTTACTATCACATATCGGAAGATCTAGAAACAAATGTTTCTTTATATGTTAGTTGGTATTCCCTTGGCGGCTTTCTTACCAAATATGTTTTTACGAACGAAGTATCGGATCTAATGGCCACAGTCACTTACATTCCTATCCTTACACTGAACTAATATATATTTATTAAGTCATATTTTTAATCTGTCAATAGTAGTGGGTTCGGGTTCAGAGTTCAAATGCTCTTAAAAAGAAATTGTTCTCTAAACGACGCTATATAAATTGTCATTTTATTATTATTTTGATAGTTGAACGAAAAACTTATTGTATTATACTTTCATTGTAAAAAAATAACCTACCGGGTTTATTGCCATAAGACAATCTCTTTTAATCAACCAAAAATATATGAAATCACTCTTGAAGAGTTTACTCTAAACGCGCTATATAAATCGTCCTTTTATTATTATTATTATTGTGTTTGAACTTGCATTGGCATTTCGTAAAAACAAACTGTGTCACTAAAGGGAGATGTAATATTTTAAAAGTCGCTGTATGAAGGAAGCCAACGATGGTGCGAGTCTTAAATAATCTGGTAGCTGGTTTCAGAGTCTAATAGCATGGACAGCTAAAAACGAAGTGAAAAATATAATATTAAGACGTTTCGCATAGTTTTCTTCCTTCACTCTCAGCGTTAAAAATCAGCAAAGATAACTCAGAATAGACTTAAGGCAATTTGTATCATCACTCATTAGAGGGTCAAGATTCAACACACACGAAACAAACCACAAAAGAATCGGGTAAAGTGAGATATATTTCAAAAGGGGGAGATATCTTCGGCTGAGTATAATAGCGCCACACGTAACTTCTTAGCACATCTCACATAAATAAATCATGTGTCGGGCTTTATCGGGCGGCAATCTATCACTGAAACACACCCAACACACCCAAATACAGGGAACACAATACACTCCCGAGGAAGAGGATAAGGGATCTGTTCTGTAAACTGAAAAGGAAGATAAGCGGGTAAGACCAACAGTGGCGGAACTAGGAGCTTGAAAAGAATCTGGAAGAAATAAATATATTATATCTAATGGAAATGAAAATTATAACTATAGACGTCGATCAAAAGTATATACTAACGGAAGAATCAAATTGTCGTTTTCACATAAATGTTACTTTTTATTATACTATTTTATGTTATATCGTATCACACTACACCAAACCACGTTATATCGCATCACACCACACCACACCATACCACACCACACCACACCATATCACATCGCATCATATTATTTTATTTTTATTTTTATTATTTTGGGTACATGGTTAAACATGGTACATCTGGCGGGCTAATTGCTATAGAGCTATTTTTTCTAGTCAATCGGCTCATGTTGAACACAACAAATTGTTTTAATCCTTGAAATATTTTACTTGAAAAATATTCGTTATAAATTTAGTAAAAAAGCAAATAAATGACTATATCATAAATATTGGTAGAATTAAGGGATAGGAATACGTTCAAGGATAAGGAAGGAAATTAAAGGAAAATTAGGGTGAAATTATATTCTGAGAAATGTTTTTTTTTTAATTCTCTCTTAAACGTAAAAAGGGTGGTGATACTATATTATATAATATTGTAATTTAATACATGTTTCACACAATTTTATTTTACACGAAAAAATAATTATTTGAGCTCCATAAAAATTAATTATAATAATAAAAATTAAAGAAAATACTTTTCTGTGAAGTTTCACTCATAAAATGGAAAAAAAGCAAATGATTAAAAAAAGAGGTATTTGACAAGGTCCAAAAGTATCAAGGATAAAAAAGTGAGTGAGAATGATACAAAAAAATATATTTTTCAATATAGTCACTAGTTGAAGTTCAATTAATATTTTAAACGATGAATAAATTTTCTTACACCACTGAATAAATATTCTGAAACGTTCTCAAAATGGTATAAATTTTACTACTATACATCTTCTTTACTTTTATTTTTTTCCACGAAAATCGGATTTCAGTGTTGAAAATTAAAAAAATAACCACTAAGGGTCAAGTTAGGTCTACAGGGTGGAGGATTTAATTATTTAAAACTACAGTGATGGTAGTCTTTGAAGTAACAGAAGTGTGTACTGGCGAATTACCGTGGAAAAATCTCGCGCATCGTGACAGTTTTCCTGAGCGTTTTGTTATTAATGTATCCTTTAATTTGTACATAAATGAAACATAATACTCGCCAGTAACCGAGTGTTTCGCACTTTGAAATCAAATTATTCATGCCATGAAGAAAATGCAGAATTTGAAGCACTGTGGTGTTGGAAAGCTCAAACTTTGCTGGCATTTATTTGATGCTAGTCTTCTATCTTGTTGCACACTTGCTCTTGCACTAATGTAACTGTTCTCAGAATAAGTGCTTCTGCCTTGACGAGAGTCATGTTCACTAGATTATCTGCCTAAGTGAAACTGTTAAGCCCAATCTCTCACTGTGGAATATGATGGAGAAGATTTTCCATAGACAGAATTGAACGAACGTTTCTCTTCTTTTAAAGAAAATTTGATAATCACGAAATTTGATAATTAAATATATAATAATTAAGAATATAACAGAAAATGCTTTTGTACAAAATAAGTGTAATAAATGTACTCAATATAACACTTTTCAGAATTGCGATCACTAAAATACCTTACAGAATTAGAAACACTAAAATGTTTGAACCTAGTTTACTCAAAACTAACCAGAATGGACTTGGTTCACTTGGCTTGCGAACGACTCATATAATTACGCCGTTTGTCTATCGGGTTAGGCAGAAAGAACAAAGCACAAGACTATTATATCGCGACACACATATTTCGCCTGTTCTACATCCATACACTATCTCATACAACTCCTAAGATTACTCTTACTTATAAAATATCCTCCTTTCAAAATATAATTGACTTGATCCAACCATACTTTCCTTGGTCTTCCTTTACCAAGCTTCCAACACAGATGTGTACTGTATATTTGTTTTTGTTAGTCATTTTCATTCATTCGCTCTACATACTCAAACCATTTCAGAGTGGTTTTGTTCAGCATACTTTATACATCAACCATAAGTTCACATTATCCCTTATTACTTCAGTCCGTACTCTGTCATACATTGTCACCGCATGTACTCGTATACTTTTTATTGCACGCGTTTTTACAGCATTTATTCAAATCTAACGGTTAAGAACAATTTTCTTTGAAATTTCCGATTTTTATATTACAATGAAGAATTTTGAATATCATAGTATCATATTTCTAATCGAACTTTTCTATTATTATGGGCAAACTTCAAATCAAACCATTAAAAAAACTTTACAAATCCAAAACCTATTAAAATTTCCCTTAGTTAATGATACTGGATTAACACTGATGAAAAAGGATGTGAATATTGATTGACGATAAATACAATATAACATACAAAGACCGTAAAACGATAGGAAAAAATACTAATAATAATAAAAAGAGAATTTACATAGCGATATTAAGACAGCAGAATATTCCTCAAGAGCGCTCTGACTCGGGAACCAAACCTGATTTCATAGAAAACTTAAACCCGTCGGTTGTACTTTGTGCGATGTTATGTTTGTTTATTTCTTAAATGTATTATAAAAATTAATTATACGCTTATTTTAAATTAATCAACCTACATATATCACTCTGCATCAGTGAACTTAAATTAACATGTTTTTCTTTCACTTCAACAATACTTAAATCTATCTTTAATATCATATATAAGATTCTCTCGGTTACTTTCAAACTTTATGTTGATCGTTAAACTTATTTTTGTAATAATATCTTGGTAATATGTATGTTATTTTGACTTTGTTATTTTAGTTTTTGGTAGTTGAAAGCCATCGTGACTTCTCTTGGAGTTATAATTGAACTCCTCATGATGCATCACCCCTTTTCTGGTATACTTGATCGACAAATTATTATGCAATATAAATATGTCGACATTAAAAATCATAGATTATGAAAAATAAATGGATAGACGATAATGAAGAATTAACTAAAATGAGTCACGAGTGTTCTCTCGAAGTGGACGGCCTTTACACATTTTCAGGTATATGTTTTCAACAATTTATCATGTAACATAAAAATATAGACTTATACATAAAAAGAACTGTAAAATATAGTAAATGTACAGATTATGTAAGATAAGTTGCAGAGGATCTGAGATGGTATGTGCACCTGGAACGAATGAATGAAGAAAGACCAACAAAACAAAAATACAGTGCAAACTTGAGTGGAAGACTTGGTAAAGCAAAACCAAGGAATTTAAGGTTGAATCAAGTGAATGATATTAAGTAGGAAAAGTAATAAAGAAGATAAATCGTAGGAGCTGTACGGTTGTGGAAGAAACGAAATGTGGGTCGAGATACAAAAGACTGGTGCCCTGCCCTCTTTGCCTTCCCCAGCAGAGGAACTGAGTGATGGTATGTACGAATGAATTTATTTATTTCTTTAACATTTCATTGTTAAACCAATCTGACGAGCTTATTTCCCGGTGGAGGTAATCTCTTCCAGCCAACCAGACAAAAGTAAATAAAAGAAGTTAAATGGTCGCAAAAAATATTCAAATGAGTTTTCATGTTTATGAAATTTATAAACAATATATTAGGTCCTTACATATGAAATTGGCGTTTTGCCGTACTGGCAACTTTGATCTCAAATATCTTCTCTTTGGTTAGGAATTTCAAATTCAAATTTATACAGCTATTTACTCAAGTATTTGTGTTTCGAAAATTATAATTCATTTGTTTTTTCCTCAATTGTTTTTTTTCTTTGCGTCACTCAGTTTACAAAATGGAAAACTTGAAATATCGCGTTATTTACGAGTACGAGTTCCACCGTGGCACCAGTGCTGCAGAAACGGCTCGAAGGATTAATGATGTGTATGGCGACGGTGCCGCAAAAGAAAACACAGTGCGTTTTTGGTTCCAACGTTTTCGTTCTGGAAATTTCGACCTGCAGAAAAAGCCCCGTGGACGGCCGGAGACCAAAGTTGATAATGAAGAATTGAAGGCTATTGTGGAAGCGGATCCATCGCAAACCACGTCCGAGTTAGCTGCAGGCTGCGGTGTTAGTGATAAAACTGTTTTAATCCACTTGAAGCAAATTGGGAAGGTGAAAAAGCTTGAAAGGTGGGTACCTCACGAATTGAGTGAAGCAAATCAACAAACGCGCGTTGACTGCTGCGTTGCATTACTCAACCGGCACAATAATGAAGGGATTTTGAATCTAATCATTACCTGTGATGAAAAGTGGATCCTATATGATAATCGGAAGCGCTCATCGCAATGGCTGAACCCTGCCGAACCAGCCGAACCATGCCCCAAGCGAAAATTGACTCCAAAAAAGTTACTTGTGAGCGTTTGGTGGACTAGTGCTGGTGTCGTTCACTACAGCTTTCTTAAATCTGGCCAGACGATTACGGCAGATGTCTATTGTCAGCAACTGCAAACCATGATGGAAAAGCTAGCTGCTAAACAACCGAGGCTGGTTAATCGCTCTAGGCCACTGCTGCTTCATGATAACGCTAGACCACACACTGCACAACAGACGGCTACCAAATTAGAAGAGCTTTAATTGGAATGTCTAAGACATCCACCGTACTCTCCGGACCTTGCCCCAACAGATTACTATTTTTTTCGAAATTTGGATAACTTCTTGCAAGGGAAAAAATTCAACTCCGATGGGGCAGTCCAAACCGACTTCAAAGATTTTATTGATTCCCGTCCGAATGGTTTTTTTAGTAAAGGGATCGATGAACTACCTATGAGATGGCAAAAGTGCATAGATAGCAATGGTACATACTTTGATTAAATAAATATATTATATTAAAAAAAAATCAACTTTATGTTCCTCCCAAACAAAACGCCAATTTCATATGTAAGGACCTAATACATAATCGTATTAAAAGTAAAAGTGAGATATCATAAATCAAAGGAAAAGGAAGGGATGGCGAAGAGGGAAGAAAAATCAGGAATGAAACACGTTATATAACTGACTTGAAATTAAGAGATTTTTCAGTCGCGTCTTAAAGCATGTCAAAGACAGAGCGAGGCTAACATTGGTTTGTAATTGGTTCCAGAGTCTCACTAAATGAGTTTGTATGTGTAGAGAAGGTCCATGTTTAGGAGTGAACTAAGAAAAATTTTGAAAATTATAATTTTGATACGAAAATTATAATAAATTACATTGCAACATATCTTTGTGCTTGGAACATCACGTCAAAAATATCTTTAAAAACTTTTCAACATGATAAAAGCAAATGTTGAGGCGAAATACACGGAACGACAGTAATAACAGAAACCATCAGAAGTTAGCAGAAATATTTCGAGGAATTGTTACGCTGGATAATGACATTGTGCTCAGCGGCACAATGAAGAGTGGGATGTAACCATATCACCCAACATACGAGGATGTGGAACATACTCGTATATCCCGCAAACGTGACGTGAGACCTGCCTCCTCTCAGTATTCATATGATAATTTGTTTTCAAGATCTATTTCTGCCTCTAGGTTATCGATCGTAACGGGTATATAACATAGTATGCATGTATGATACTCTTCAGTGTACTACTTGACAATTTTAAGAAAATCGAGATCTTAATCTTTGACCACAAATTTCTAGGGTATAAAAGAAGAAATGCGGAACTAATATCCTGCTTCTTGGGATAACATATCTTTTGATTTCAAATAAGTAACGTTATGTACTTTATTCTTATATCATATTAATTTTCAGTGGATAATTTTGTAAGATTAATAATAAAAGGAAAATTTATACACTGCCGTTAAGAGAGAAAACTCTCTTCAAGGGACAATTTATAATTAAAAAATTTAGTGATTTTAATTTAAAAAATGTATTCAATATGATATATTTAAAAAGTTTGAACACTTTTTGTTTTATTTATTTTGACAAAACAAAATATAATGTCAATGTGAATGGAAGGCATGGGAGAGGAAGACTTAGGAAAGTATGGTTGGATCAAGTGAATAATCTCATCGAATATATTTATACACAATACATTTTTTAACTGTCGAAACATATGAGTAGACATATACTATCAGGCCATTTCCCTGCTTTGGTAGGCAGAAACGAAAAAGAGCAAAACTTTCCTATTATGAAATACCTACATCACCCCCTCCACATCCATACATCTGCTCTTACAACTTTTTCTGTTTCTATGTTTCTTTACGTTCTCTCTTTAAAAAATTCACTCCCTTGGTTAAAACATACTTTTCTCGGTCAATATCTACCACGACTCCCACTTATACTAGATTTATAATGTTTTTAAGTCGGTATTTCGTACCCATCGGATCAACACGTGCAAACCAGGCCAACGCGCTATTTTTCACCCTACTTAACACGTCAGTTTTATTCCACATTCATCCTTAGTAATTACATATATTATTCTGTCATAGATCGACACACCAAATATTCTTCGAGTGCACCCATTACCAAAATGGAAGTTTGAAATCTTGAATGTTAATAATAATCTTGGGATGAGCAACTGGTTTTCAAAATAATAATAATAATATCCCTGCGGTGTACTGACGTGTTACGTATCCCCGACCTGAACATATGCAAAGCGGGACGCCCAGTGTTTTGAAAGAAGGAAATATAGCAAGTCAGATAATCGTAGGATTTGCATGAAAAGGTTTATGAAAGTAGAAGAAGCGAAGGATGTTTGTAGAGATAGGAAAGTCTGGCCCCCTGTCCTCTCTGCCTACCCCGACAAGGAAATTACATGATGGTATGTATGTACATTCAATTTAATTTCAAAATATGCCAAACTGCACTGTTGAAGTGACATTCGACGTCTCAGTTTTAACAATGTGGTCCGGAACCAGATACAGCTGTCTTGAAAAAAATTCTGGGAGTTTTTGTTTATCTAACCCCATTGAATATAATATGCGATATTTCCAATAAACCAAAGTAATGCGTTCAGAGATAAATATATATTTTTTAACATATCATTATACCAACATATAAGTTCTATCACGAACACACAAATTCAACAAAATGCCTATATACAGGTCAGCATAGAAAATTATGATCAAACGGTAAGTTTTAATGAAAATCGGAAACAAATGTAAAATAACTGAGTTTTTCATGTATTTATTTTTATCAGAGGACTCTTATTTTCAAGAGTGTAAAAGCCTTATTTCAACGAGTTGTAAGCTGAAGATTGTTGTATCCTGGAAGTGTTCAAGGTGACATTCAGAGGACGACATCTATCTAGTGGGAAGAGCAAAAGGACGTGTAATTGACAGATGAAGACACTGTGCGAAAACAGACTTCAGCTAGACACTCCCCAACCTTAATAAATAAGGGGTTAAGATTTATGGAAAAGATTCCTCTTATAGCAATTACGTGTCAATGGTTTTAATATAGGAAACCCAACAATTTTTTCATACAAAAAACTTCATTCTTAAAAAATAATAAAAAGCAACGATAAATAACAAATTCCCACTTTCAACCACATAACAGCAAAGTATTATGAAATTCAAAAATAAATTAAATTTATAACAAAAAGAGAAAACACTAACGGTCGATTTGAAAACTTTCATACGTACACATTGCGCGAATTCATTGTTTTGTAAAAAAAAAAAAAAAAACGCTAGAAGCACAGTGTGTGAGCTTTCGTTTTACAACAAGAAACATTTGATTTTCGTGACCGCCTCGAAATAATTGAAAAAAAAGTAAACAGTAATTAAATGACAAACCGAAACAATGACAAATCTTGTGAAAAAAGGGATATTGATGAAAATCACATAGGCGTTTGGGATTTGATAGTTAATGAGATAAATTTTCTTTCTAAACTACGGGAAATGATGTGATAAAAAGGTGAAAGAAGATCAAATAAAGCACGCCACAAAACTGACAAAAGAGAGATGTTTTTAGCCTGACGCTTTTACAGTATTCTTGAAAATATAAATTCCGATTTCGCCGTGTTTTTTTTTTTCAGAAGGAATAACACGGGTTGAAAGGGTGAAAATTCAGCCATTCGAATGTTTATTGACAAACATTGAAACACGATTTTTCAAAGGTCAATAATTTCAACTGACTAGAAAAAGGCGTTGCTAGACAGTTTATGTAAGAAAGAATTTGAATGAAAGCTTAACGTGACAGTATATTTCTTCTCGTGCAGTATCTGATCATCTTGCCCGTAGTAACATAAAGGTCCGAACAGTGAGTGGGTCAAATATCAACAAAAATTAACAACCTTCAAAAACCTAATATAACTAAAGATACTTAGCCTAAAATAGGCCAACAGTAGAATGGAAAATGAGATTCGATAAAAAAAATCGAAAATGAACGAGATAACCGCTTGAAACTGGATATATTGGGTTGATGCAAAAGCTATGACCGTTTTTTACATATACAATTAAACATTTTTTTTTAGATTTGTATTATTTATTTAATCAATTATATAATTTCCATCCGTTCTTATAACCTTCTCCCATCTTTCTATCAACTTATTAATACCATTAGTGTTAAATTCCGTGGATTTTGATGCGAAAAATGTAGTAAGGAATGTTTTTACCTGCTCTATTGTATCAAATTTTTTATCATTAAAAATTTTTGCAGTGATCGGAATAAATGAAAATCGGAAGGAGCAAGATCTGGAGAATACGGTGGATGCTTGATAACATCCCAATTCAACTCATTTAGTTTGTGTTGGGTCATCATAGCCACATGTGGTCGCGCGTTGTCGTGATGAAACACTACCACTTTTCTGTTTACCAATCCTGGTCTATCCTTTTGAAGGGCGATGTTCAATTTGGATAACTGCTGACAATATCGTTCTGCTCTAATTGTCTGATTGCGTTCCAAGAGTTCAAAATACACAATACCCTTACAATCCCACCAAACACAAAGCAAAACTTTTTTTGATGCATTTCGGCCTTCGAAGTTGTTAATGGGGCTTGTCCAGGTATAGCCCAATGTCTTTTTCTTGTCACGTTGTTGTACACGACCCATTTCTCATTTCCCGTTACCAAACGATGCAAAAAAAGTTCATGTTTTTGTCTCGCACTCAAAGCAACGAACGTTGAAACACGATCCAATAAATAGGCAGCCGACAATCGATGAGGTATCCAAACGTCGTACCGCGAAACTATCCCCATACGCTTCAAATGTCTTAATACGGTTGTTTGGTTGACTCCCATCATCGACGCGATCTCCCTGGTGGTTAGACGTGGATTGGTGTCAATTATGACTTTTAACTTGTCGTCATCAGACTTCAATGGCTGCCCGGTACGTGGTTTATCAATAAGTGAAAAATCCTCAGATCGGAATTTTGTAAACCATCTTCGTACCTGTCAAACTTTGATGACATCTGCTCCATATACTTCGCAAATGTTTTTGGTTGCCACACTCGCTGTATTGTCTTTACGGAGTTCATAAAGTAAACAATGACGTAAATGCACTTTATCGACCGACATTTTGAAAAAATACAAGGGCTCTTCACTGTACTCTGGCCAGGCCAAAACTGAATAAAAAGTAGAGGGAAAGCATCCTTTATACAATGGAATCATTTAAAAGAAGATACTATTCATCACTTCTGAAGAAAAATATTTTTTACCTAGGATCATAAAAAACGGTCATAACTTTTGCATCAACCCAATATAAAGACTATGCAGAAAATTGCATAAACAAGCATATCGCAGTTGACATGGTCTATAAAGGATCAATATGCAAACCCAACAACACGGCAGGAGGCCACTCGGTAGACTGAAACAGAAGCTTTTAGATAAAGTATTGTACTACAGCTGGATCTTACTATTTAATACAGTTCAGCTTGATCCCTCCATCACCTATCCATCCACCCATCCCATAGTGTAATTCATGACTGAACATCGTGACTCCCATATTAGCCCTTCATGACTCCTCTACATCCATATCTGCACGCCGCGGTTTGAAAAGCAGTTGTTATAGATATTCAAGTTACGTCTCTCACTAGGTCAGTCCAATGCATTGAGGCTCTTGCTATTGAGGGTCGTCCTTCCATGATTCCAGTGACCACAAGCACCTCCAAACTGTCTCCTTGGCCAGGAGCAATGTGCCCAAAGAATCGAAGGACTCGTTGAAGGCATATTGTCGACAGTATGATAGTGATTCTCAGTTCTTCGAGAATGAAAATGTTAGTTCGCCTTGTTGTCCATGGAAGTTTAGCATCCTACTCCAGCACCATAAATAAGAAAAGATTGATCCAAATTAAAATACTACTCGAGAAAACAAATCATAGCCCAACACAAAATTTATCGATTCACTTAATCATTCGCTCGCTCACATACATTTAACTATCATCTTATTGTAAATATTCATTTAGTTGTAAACTATGTAGTTTAGTTATAAAATAGTTTAACTCAATAGTATCTCACTAGATAACAGGAGTCCTGGGCCGAGTTGCTTGATGTGCCGTGTCGCCCATATGAATAGAACTACCTAGATACTATGAAGCTGACATCACTTGACACTGGCGTATACTCCTTCATATATAGGAGTTCACGGCCATTATTCAAAGAGAGAGAGAGAGAGAGAGATATTCCGGAACAATAATTTGACAGTTGCAATAGTGAAATAAACGCGATAAAACGACGAAAAATAGTGTTGTCGGCTAAAACCATTTGAAAATTAGAATCTTAATAAGATGGTATATTATGCACAGCTTCAGGGATACCTAAATAGCCAAAAAATTAATAAAATCGCGATTTTCTTTAAAATTTAAAAATAGAGAAAAAAAAATCACGTCTGGCAGCCATGGCAGCGCCATTACACCGCCATCATTACACCTAATGCTCCCTGGACAGTCGGTTTTGATATTTTCTGTAACTCAGTAATCTCTCGTGTCTGGTTATTTTCGATCAAAATCTTGATTAAATCGTCATCAGTGGTAATCTTTCAGAGTAAATACCAACCATGAGAGTCATATTATCATTACGAATTTTTTAATCCACATTTGACACACATGTGATCACTCCAATTGTTGTCGCCATATACTGTATATATTTTGATAGTTTGTGACATATTTTTCGTTTGCAGTATTAAAAAAGCATCAAACACCGAAAAAACTCAATCTTTAAAATTACGTCAAAAAATGATCAAGCAATTTGGATAAAAAATATTATATGCATGCATTCGTTTGGAATTACATAAGCAATGAAAATTTTGTCTTAAAAATACCTACACGAGAAATAAGAAACTACATTCCGGATCACCCATGTATGAAACAAGATCCAAAAGCTTCCAGAGCAAAGATATTAAAAAAAAAAAAAAAGGTTATAGAATAAAGCAAAACAAATATAAATATAGTCATTCTGTAGTTCAATACATTTTTAAGAACAATTAATTAATTTTTCAATACGATTGAAAAAAATCTAAAGCTTTTGGAGTGAGTGCTTTTGTTGGTCTGTCTTGACGAGGGTATTCTTCAATAGATTATCATATCTGCCTAAATAAAATTGTCTAGACCAATCTTTCACTGTGGAATATGATGGAGAAGATTCTCCGTTGACAGAATCTTAACCTCGTCTAATTTCCGCTCTTGTTATAAAAAAACTTGATTATCTCGCGATATTCAACTGTCAACATTTTAGAATAAAACGAAACATCATGTCTTCTATCGGCTCTAGCTGACATAGTACTGAGGGTAGAGCTATCAAATTTGTCTAAACACGCTCTACTTGTTTAGGTCGGAAACTTTTGGACTTTACTACGTATGTTTTTTTAAATATATCAACTTGGAAATCAAAATATTTCGAACAAAATTTCGTTTCACTAAGTAAAAATTGACGAGTGTACCGCACAAAAGAACGCCGGTCGATATTCAATTTATAAAATAAAATAAATATGACCTTTTTGACTTACGACCATTGGGATTCGAGCCAGGTGTAAAGTTGCCAGCATAAAAAAATATATTATTTCAGACAAGATATATTATATAATTGAGATTAATATCTGCTACGTGTGTAGTAAAACTCTAATAACTTTGCTGGAAATAAAGGGAAAAGTCCACGTTTGACAGTTATTCGTCCCGACGTGGGAATAAAATAAAATACGTGATAATAGAATCGAAACTAAGTAACTGCTAGGACATGGTATACACATACATACCTAACGTTAATAAAATATATCTATGTATTAATTGGTCTACCAAATATCCTCGTTGTTTGCAAGTCAGCGAATCCCGATTTTTTTCGTACTCATGCCTTGTATACGAAGCGTATAAATTTATCAATTATTTTCTTAAATTTATCGATTCTTTTCTTAAAACGTATAGATTATTTTCTTATTAATTGTTCTACCAAATATTCTCTTTGTTTGCAAGTCAGCGAATCTCTAACCTTTTCGTATTCGTATACCTTACAAACGAATCATATAGATTATTTTCTTAAATATTTCATTATTCATTCTTTCTACATGGGTGAAACATCTCGAAAGATCGATCGTTTAAAGTTTAAATAACTCAATTGTTATCATTACATGAAATTTATAAAAAAACTATTTTTTAGTTCTATAATCTATGAATAATCATTTTGTGAGAATAAACATAAATAGTAAAACTAAAAATTACATTTTTTTATTTGATTTGATTCATTCAAAGGTATTTTCTTAATCTTCATTCAATCCACATTATTTACTGTATTTCCTTATTCTTTACTCTATCATACATTGTATTTTTCAACACATTCTAAGCAACACTAACTTTATGAAATGTACATAATTTTTTCTGCCATATCCAAATTTCACTTGCATATCTTGATGTTGGGACCAAAATTACATTATGAGCAGTCAATACGGACGTTCTCTTCGATCAGGCGTCACACCACATTTTAGACATCTTCATTTGCGGTACACTCAGCGCCAACTGTGGAACGAACATCCAAGATTTATCAGATTTCCACCATCTTTATTTACAATATAATTAAAAGAAAATTGATAAAAAAATTACATCACTCAGAACATCCTATAATTCTATTATTTTGTTTGATTTCCTTCCTTATCCTTGAATGAATTCCTTTCCTAGAGGAAATAGAGAACTTGAGCTTTACATTATTAATAGACATTAGTCATTTAGTTTTTTTTTGCTTAAATCTACGAAAAAAACGATTTTGTTTTTGTAAAATCTGTCATGATTTAAAACAGTCGAATGAATCCAAGATAAGCTGGTTAGTTGGAACGAATTGATGTATAGCAATAACCCCACCAAATGTACCATGTTTAAGTATGTACACAAAACAATGAAAATAAAATATTTAAAAAATACTGTATTATATATGGTTAACGCATTAACATAGTAGAGGTTGAGACATTGTTATTTGTTTAGTCCTGTTTAATCCACTTTATATCACAGTATTACACTACAGGTTTCAAGGTTTTCACCTCATCATCAGGGGAGCACAAAGAAAACTTTTTTGTTTGTGCTCCCCTCATGTGAGGTGAAAACCTTGAAACCGGTAGGGTTATACCGTTAAATAAAGTGGAATTCATAATACTTCTAAGGAAGATATGAAGTCTCAAAATGTTGAATGGTGTGGAGCACCAAATGCTTCGCTGGGGTCTGTAAAATTATAAAACATCTAGAAATTCACGACCTGTATCGAATAATAGGCTCTTTCTTAAACAATCGTGAAATCTTAATGTATCGAAATACATTATTTGTCAAGATATTGTGAAATCTAAAAATGTTAAGAATATATTTCGTGAAATATTTTAGTACTCGTATAAGAATACACTATTTCTCAAAGTATCGGAAAATTGAGAGCAGCTCTCTCATTTATATTGTGTAATATGAGAGTAGGAATATTTTCCGAGAATTATTTTATCGGAATTAATAAGAGGTCTCGCAAAACTCTTGAGCACTGTGGTTTCGATAATAATTGTAACATTTCAAATTGTTTACAGTTCATTTCATAAATGGGATAACTTCCTTAACACTTATTATCCATAAAATACTGAAGGAGTTAGAAATTTGTAATTAACACCCTGGGAGGGAGGTCTGAAACTGGCTGGTTGTGAATCGACATTTTTATGAAAACAAATACAGTAATCCCTCCATTTACGCGAATCTAATATAACGCGGTTTATTCTGTTCGAAATGTTCCATACACAATAGTGGCATCTATGATATAATAAGTTGGCTTCTAAATAGTTTTTTTTTTCCTATTTCAACATTGTATTATTTTGTTTTACCATAACTGTAAGAACGACAACAGGAGCAATGGAATGTTCAAACTAAGCGAAAGTGATTTGACAGCTTATTATAATAATGTTCTCCGTACAAATAAATTGTAAAGCTCTCATCTAAACGAACCACTTATTGAAAATTATAAAAAAAAATTATCAAGATTTTTTTATATGCATATGGAAATACGAGTATTACGAGTATATCTGAAACAATATATTTTACATAGCATTCAATGGCTCCATTTACATGGTTTTCATTTAAGAGCTATTTACCTACACCAATTACCCGAGTAAATGGAGGCATATCCGCGTAAATGTAGGCATTACTGTAGACTTTTAACGATTGTATTACACTTTGGTTATATACAATACAACTTGGAGGGTATTTTTACGGAGAAAATAGCTTACCAAGAAAATAAAAACTAAAAAGGAACCTTTGTAGATCTTCCAATATATTAAGTAACTCATTAAGGCTTTTTAATTTATTCGGCTTCCAGAGTTCATATATGGTTATAAATTTTAAAAAGTTCTCCTCAAGTGCTTCCTGAAGTTGCACATGCCACCCAAATTTCTAACACTTAAAGGCGAATCATTCCACACCACAAGAGTAGCAACTGCAAAAACCCTGTAATAATACCCCGTCGTATTGAATATATTCGGAACAATCCATATATTGAATGAAGTTTGACGCCGACCTCGTTCTGCTCCTCCCTAAAGCAACAGATTCGGTCCGAGTCAACATAGTCTGCTTTTACTCGTATTATCTTCGTTCTCCACATCGCGCAGCCTTGAACGGCTTGTTCGGCTACTTCGTACGTTCCAATATCGTTCCTCACAACATCCAGCAATCGACGTTTGGGTCTTCCTCTGGATCTATGGTGCAAAACGTTGAAATTTATTCATTCATTTCCGATGTCATCTGAAGGCTTAAAGCATACCCAAACATGATCTTAAATAAAATAAAAAATCGGATTGAGGTATACGAGTATATAACTACCATTCTTGGGAACAAATTATAATGCTTCATTAGGGATACCAATAACTCGTGTCGACAAGTTTTTACCTGTTTGAAGTTAGCAAATATTCCTCAGTTTTATCACGACAGCTTAGACATCGTATTAGAATAATTAATTATCATTCAATACAATAGAGGAATTGGAGGTGCATATTCGTCACATAATGTGAAAGCTCAAGTAGGCAAAAAGTGCTACTGAAACATCTGAAAAAAATATGCAGTGTATATGGTCAAGGAAACCTAACCGGGCAGAGGGAAGTTGGTATATGATATAAAATTTATTTTTGGATATAACTCATTGAAGGATGGACTGAGACCAGAACGCTCTTTGAACTTTAATGATGAAGCTTTAAAATCATTGGTGGAATGCATTGTACGCCCAAGTATTCGGGAATCAGCAGACAAAATAAATATGTCACAATCCCTCATATACTTCTGCTTGAAAAATATGGGGGAAGTCAACAAGCTGGGTATTTGAGTTCCACACGTTCTTGGTCAAATAAACAAGGTATATAGTTTAAAAATAGCGACAAGTCTTCTTTCACGTCAGAGAAATTACCAGTTTCTTGATAAAATCATGACTGGTGATAAAAAAATGGATCACATGCGATAATAATTTACACAAAAGACAGTGAGTGGACAAGGATAAATCTTTACAAATTTTAGCTTCATAGAAGAAAAGTAATATATGTGTGGTGGGATCGTCGCGGTAGCTTTAATTTCCAGCTTTTAAATCGCAATGCAGATTTAAACGTAACCATCAAAGTTTGCTCGAAAAGCGCCCTTGGTTTGTCAACCGGAAAATGTTATTTTTCTCCATGATAACGCACAACACATCATATAGCAAAAGCTACACAGAAGAAAAACTTAAGCTTAGCCAGTCTGTTCTACCTCACCCACTATACTCACTCCCCTTGCAAAGTCCGATTATCATATTTTCCGATCACGGCAAAACTCTTTAATGGAGACAAATTTCTCTTAAGACTAGGTTCAAGAGCTCGTCGAGAACTTTTTCGTGTCAAAAAACACCAAATTTCTACGCAAAAAAATCAAACAGCTACGTAATAAATATAGCAGCAAGTAATTGCAAATAATGGCAAATACATAATTGATTAAGGTACCATTGTTGCTTTTTAATCAAAAATTTCAATGAATACACTAAAACAGAAGTTTTTTTTATGACAACCTAATATTATATAATCCAACACCTAATAAAGTTTTCAGCAGCGAGTGATGTGGCTGTTCACTGTGGTCTAACTTTTTTCAGCACAAAAGAAAACTCCGACCCCCTTCAACTCTCTTCACCTACCCTTGTTATCCTCTCTAAAATATCTATTTTCAGTTTCGTTGAAAATTTCACTGAAATTTTATTTTGGTAAAGTTTTACGTCCCTTTTAAATGACCTTTCAAAATTATGTATAGCATATTGAGAATAAAATTTATATATTTTTTTCAAATTTTTAAGATTTTGATTATTACGGTTTGATAAATTTTAATTAGACCAAACAATATGTTGATAAATGCGTCGATATCAACTATTTATAAGAATGAATACATGCATTTCTTTCATATTGTTGAAAGTTTATTCATTTTCAATTAGATTAGACTAGACAAAATTTGATAAGAATTAACAATATGTTAATTGGTATCGTAGATTTCGACTGTTAATAAGAATTAATAAAAAAAATCATTTGTTTATAGTTAAGGCATTAACGTTGTGGAGGTTTAAAGACAGTGTAATTTATTTTATCAAACACTGTTTATTCCACTTTTTTGTAACGGTATAAGCCTACCGGTTTCAAGGCTTTCACCTCATCTTCAGGGAAGCACAATTGTGCTGCCTTGAAACCGGTAGGGTTATACCGTGTTTGATAAAATGAATTACAAAAATCCTCTTGTTAAGGTTTATTCACTTTCAATGAGGTTAGACGAGACCAAATTAAATTAGACTAACCAATATGTTAATAATTAATATCGTCGACAGTGACTGTTTCCAGGAATAAATATATGCATTTCTTCATTTTGTTGAAAGCTTATTCACTTTCAATTATATCAGACTAGAAAAAATTAGATCAAACAACATGTCAATTAACATTATCGATATCGACTGTTTTTAAGAATGAATACATGCATTTCTTCAAATTGTTGAAAGTTTATTCAGTTTCAATTATATCAGACTAGACAAAATTAGATCAAACATGTCAATTAACATCATCGATATCGACTGTTTTTAAGAATGAATACACGCATTTCTTCAAATTGTTGAAAGTTTATTCAGTTTCAATTATATCAGACTAGACAAAATTAGATCAAACAACATGTCAATTAACATCATCGATATCGACTGTTTTTAAGAATGAATACATGCATTTCTTCAATTTGTTGAAAGTTTATTCAGTTTCAATTATATCAGACTAGACAAAATTAGATCAAACAACATGTCAATTAACATCATCGATATCGACTGTTTTTAAGAATGAATACATGCATTTCTTCAAATTGTTGAAAATTTATTCAGTTTCAATTAGATAAGACTACACAAAATTCTATTAGACTACGCAATGTGTTAATCAATGCCGTCGATATCAATTGTTTATAAATAATAATAAAGTATTTTTCATTTTGTTTTAAGTTACTTCAGTTGCAAATTTCTTCAAATCAACCACAAAAACAATCGCCGAAAATATTCCGAGGCTCTACGCTCACGATGTGGTGCTACGCTCAAACAGAGATTGTCTTTTTGTCAATTCTAGTTTTCCATTTTCTTCAAAAGCGACCTAAACATCATATCTCCCATCATAAGTGGATTAGTGGGTTCGAATCTTGAGTTAGAGCGCCCTCGAGGAGAGTTTGCTCTTTAAGCGGTGCTACATAAACCGTTCATTTATTATTGTTATTGTGATGTAGCGAGTTATTGCCAATTTTTATCCCTTTTTCATAACCCAATATTTATATTAATATTTTATTTTTTCTTCGTTGCAAACACGAAAACAAATCCATAATTATTAACCTATCACTTGACAATAATTTTCGTAAGATGTTTCTGGTTGGTTGATAGAGATGGCGGAGAATGCTTTGTATAATAAAAGAGACATAAAAAAAACACAAATGAGTTCCAAATCACATAAAACACCGAAAGTAAGAAGTTCAATTTGACAAAAAAGGTTTACACCGAAAAAGGCACGGAATTCGAAGTTTGTCATCACCCGTCAATTTTTGGTAATAAGTTAAGAGACCCCTTTTTCGAGTGCCACGGGAAATCAAACCCGGAACACCCTGGTAGACGTCAGTTGTCTTACCAACGAATTATTTCCAATAAGCCGTAACTAAAATAAATGAGGATTAGGGTACTTGTTGCCACCGAAGATGACTACGTGATATACATTTCTTGTTGCATACCATATAAGACAATAAACTTCAGTAGTTCTAGCATGTCTGCGACTTCTTTCTCCATTAAGTCCCTGATTCTTTCTTCATTAAGACCAGTTCTACACCACGACTTATTTCTCCATTAAGACCAGTTCTACATCACTTGAATCGATCTATCAATATGCTTATCATTTATGTTCTAAATAGATCAAACAAAAAGTGGAGATGGCTTGAAGCTTGTCTTCAAACTGCAGAATCTCGCATGCAACAAGAATATCATTTAGACTTAAGTATGCGAATTTTTCATTGGTACATATTTTCATTACTTCTCTATTGTCTTGAAGAATGAGCACTAATTCAGACCACCGCAAAGAGACTAAAAGCTTTTGAAATGTGGTGCTATCGAAAAATGCGAATTTTCATGGGTTAACAAAGTCTGTAATTATGACTTCTTGAAACGGATGAATATCAAATGTAGAACGGTAGAGTACACACTTTGGACATATGACGCTTAGTATTAGTGCTTTCCACAATCAAAAAGGCAGTTCTTTGGACACATAATATGAGGTGGAAAATATGAGACCCTTCAACTATTAAAGCGGGGGAAAATTCAGGATTGAAGAAGTACGAGATTAAGAACTTAAGAAAGTGATTTTACTGTAGTAACTACTGTTTCAAAGGTGAAAATAGTCATGATGATCGTTAGTGAGCTAGAGGTCTGTAGTAACTACTGTTTCAAAGGTGAAAATAGTCATGATGATCGTTAGTGAGCTAGAGGTCTGTAGTAACTACTGTTTCAAAGGTGAAAATAGTCATGATGATCGTTAGTGAGCTAGAGGTCTGTAGTAACTACTGTTTCAAAGGTGAAAATAGTCATGATGATCGTTAGTGAGCTAGAAGTCTGTAGTAACTACTGTTTCAAAGGTGAAAATAGTCATGATGATCGTTAGTGAGCTAGAGGTCTGAAGAAGATAACTAGACCACGGAGGGCATCTAATATACCATAAGGAACCACCAACACAGAACACCCTCTTGCCAATACGGAAAGGCTCGACAAGGCGATTAAGAGCTGTTATAAAGGTTGTTTTTGTCTTGGCTTGTCAATTGCCTCCTAACTGTAAATTAAAGAGGAAGTTTGTAGTCCTTGAGTAATTGCAAAGACAATTATCGCGGTGATTTTATTTACTCCTCGCAGGCAGCGTGGCACGGCGACAAAAGCTAATAAATAATTAGATCGAGCAAAGGAAGGTAGCAGTTGTTGCGTCACTTTGGGCTGGGCAGGAGCACAAAGGCAAAGTGATCACGAGCGGTGGTGGTGCGGAGGGCGGGGACGGGGTATCGATCCGCGGGCGGCGGGGTGGGGCGCGTAGGCGGCCACAACTCCCACCCTAGGGGGTTTGGAATATGCGCCGATTGATATTTTTTTTTTACAAAAACATTGATTATATTAACGTAATTACACAAAAACATTAATTAAAACGTACTTCCAGACTAGTCCAAAACATATTAAAATTTGAGCAGATGAAGCTAAATAATATTTATGATAGAATTCCAGTTACCATCAGCATAGAAGTTCAGAATAATTATAAACAAGAAATCATAGCACTATTACAGCGTTTCCCTTTCAGTGTTAGAGTGCCATACTTTCCTATCGCAGCTTACATATGTTGCCTCCTCTTTAGCCATATACCTCATACAACTCCTACGGTCTTTCTAACATTTCTTACTTTAAAAATATCATTCCCTTGACCCAGCCTTGATCTTTCTCTTCCACACATTTAACTTACATTTGCACTGTATATCTATTTTATTAATATTTTTCATTCATTCGTTCCATATGCCCAAACTATCTGAGTGCTATTTTCTTTGATACATTTTATATATTTTACTTGATACTTTAAAATGAATAATGCCTAAAATTCACATTCATCCCTAATTTCTTCATTACGTATTCTGTCATACATTGTCACCCTATGTATTCTTCTCAGTTCAATTCAACATATATTCGATCTAAAAAAAATCATTAAATCAATCATAGAGTACCCCTCAAATATTCGAACTGACGTTGTGAATATACTAAAGTACATGGCCGGGAGACAACACTATCTTCGGCTCTATTTATCAATGGTTTGCGCGTAAGAATGACAAGTACGTGCGGAGCTCGCAATTCGTCATTGCACATGCTGGAAATACAACTACCACACGTGAAAATGCAACAATACTCACAAGTATTGTTACCAGATCCAATTTTACCAAACTGGAACCATTTTTTTATATTTTGTTTGAAAATCGAACTCCCAACCTCTGAGAAGAAGTCCAAAATCTTACCAACTGGACGACATAAGTCGGCAAACATTATTATCACGATAAAATAATTTATCAAAGGAGCTGTAAAATATTGTAACCAAACGGTTTTTATGCGAGTTTCTATTAAAAAATCTTACGTTCTTTATCTATCCTGACAGGGAAACAGAAATACTAAGTCGTCTGAATTTGTTGGATCATCTCATTGAAAGAGTGCACGATGGTGAAATAGTGTATGGTCTACCTCTGTGTTCGAAATAAAGGCGACGTGTGCAGCTTTAGGAAGCACTTGAAGACAATCCTTTAGAAAGGTCTTGTAAAATTTACGATGGTATACGAACACTACACACATACACGATACTACACCTAAAGCCGAATGTGTAACTATCACACAAAGAAAGATCTACAAAGGTGTCCACGTAAGTCGTGTTCTCTTGATAAGTTTTCTGCGGTGTTTCTATTTTTTATTATCCACTTTGCACGGATTTCTCCTGTTACACAAAGAGGGTCTGCTTCTAGCGTTAGCTTATTCGTTAGGAAGAATATCAGCCAGGATTCTTCTCATACTGCTAGGCGGTACCGAGAATATATTTTAGGAGCTGTGTTCCTTAAAGGAGAGATGATGAGGATGATTGTTGATAAATAAAAACTCGTCGAAATCGGAATGTGTAAAGAAGAATTTTATTGACAGACGTCGGTATTTATAATATTATTGAATGTGTGCGGGAATGCGCGCGCGATATATCGCTGTCTCGTCTCTGCGTTTACAATACGATTCTTGTCGCGGGTGAAAATGAAAGATGTGTTGCTTTCTCGTTTTATCATGGAATGCGCTCTCGGAGTCCGAGTTGAATGACCGATGCATGGACTATGTTCATTGCTTGTCTCGGATTGTGAAGCTGTGCAAAGGTCGTCTCGTGGGTTCAGTGACCGCGCATACGATCGCCATAGTATCAACAGTGTCATTCAGTTGGTTCAATATCTCTATACCACGCGTGACTGAGTGTTTAGCCATGATATTCGTCCTGTAAGTTGGTATGTAGAACAGAGGATGATTCCTTGCACGGCTATATTTATTAGGTACATATAAACAGCGCTTCTAGAATCACGGGACAGTTAAAGCAACCTTAAAAAATCTTTATTAGGAATATCGCAATGGATTCTTGCCTTCTTATTTCGAGGCTTATAACCAAACATGTTTTTCTGACCATATACAGATGCAGGAAAGGATCTTATCTTAATGATCGCAGCCAATGCCTGCATATCCTTACACTCGACACATACATTTATTTTGTAATATTTTTAATCTGTTAATAATAGCGGGTTAGACTTCTGAATTTGGAGTGCCGTTTAGGAGGGTTTGCTCTCTAAACGGTGATACATAAATTGTTTTTATTATTATTATTATCAAATCTCTCATAATTGATAGCGCCAACTATATCACGGAGGCCATCGTAATATCTTACGCCAAAAGTGTGATAAAACTCAAAAATCGTTTAATGTAATTCCTTTAGCTATAAAATTTGAAACACTAGCATATATAGTTATAACTTTCAAATGAACCTACAGAAATAAATAATTACACGTACGAGTAAAATTCATACCAAAGAAAGAACTAAATGTTTTCTTCGAATGTCCTCGACGCGTCGCATTAAATCATTACTCAATCATAAATTCCCCCATCCATTCAACATGTCTCACCTACTCACTCTGTATTCTCAATTAATGTACAATATATTTTTGTAGTAAAATAAATACAAGTAAAACGAAAGTTTAATTTCACCTGAAGAAGAAGACAAAAGGTCTTTGAAACCGGTAGCGAACACAAATAAAACAGTGATGAATACACAATAAAAAAATGTGTTTTATTTATTATATTAAAAATGTATACTATATACATAACACCACAAAGTGAACCAAACGTATTTTCTAAAAGAGTCAAGAAATAATGTATAGCCATATCTGAATGTATTGTCCAAAACTCCTTTAATATTTAGCACTAATGTAATTTCTTACATATTGTTACACTGCCTCCTATATTTTAAATTGTTTGCACACATCATTATCTTTATGGGGTGGAATGGGCAATTAACTAATAATAATGATAGACAAGCAAGGCCAAATTATTACCAAATAAGAGGATATAAATATACGAGTATATATATAAAACTAAAAAAAACTTTTTTATTTGTATCTAAATATTGTAGGGAGTACCCACGTCCCTAAATATTGTTAACATGCAGGGTCAACGACCGATGAATCAACCTCTGGATATGTACAATTGTCACATACCAGAAACGTCAACACTGTTTACACGCAAATAATATTTACATCGCATTCCAAGGTAGAAAGAGAACATATCACGCCGTCTCGCCGTTTCGACAATAAATATCCTACCCACTGTAGTATCCGCAGCGCTTGCGACCACCTCAACACGCGCAGAAGTGAGATCGAGATATACCTCGGACGCATTCACGCGTCCCGTTCTGAAATTCTACATATACCTACTTATCGATGAATAAAGGCACTTGTTATTATTCACATTCATCGCTGTTTACTATTTATCGATTATTCACTCTCACTTTTACCGCATTCCTGAATCGACGTATTTTATTTTGAATACAAACAAATCAAAATCATCACGACGTATCAAATTAAGCATCCCGCTAAAATATTATAAAGAGTAAAAATTTTATTTTTTAAATTGGCGCACAGTAATCAGATAGTTGGGTGAGTCAACTCCATAACCCTCTTTCTCGCTCTCCGGGCGGGAGGCACGGCGAAAAGATGGAAAAGCATTAGTTGTAATGTGACTGGAGTGCCCTCGCGGTCCCGCCACCGCTAATGAGGGGCCCGTCACGAGAAAGGTCAGCCCCAGGGGATGCATTTGCCATTTAGGAGCGCAGCCGACTAGAGGAAAATACGGTTATTAAAGATTATTTTTAAAACATGCCCAGACGAGATATATAGTCGAATCAAGGCAGTGGTCAAATAAAAAGAGAGAAATAAACAACTTAATACCATAATAATTTCTAGTACAATCCAGCATGCATCTCACATAAGACTCCTTGAAAATCAGATACCGATTATGGACTGATGATTGACGATTGGTGATTTCGAATACGCAGAATTATAAACCTGCTCTATCTCCCAGGGTTAAAGCCTCAATTCTCGAAGAACTGAGAGTCAATAACAGTTTGTCGAGAATATGTCTACGGCGAGTCCTCCGGTTATTTGGGCATATTGCTCGTGACCAAGTAGACACTTTGGAGAGGCTTGTAATCGCTGGAAGCGTAGAAGGACGGCGCACAAAGGGAAGAGTCCCAATGTGTTGAATTGAGAAAGTGAGAGACGGAACAGGACTACCCTTTACAACTGCTTTTCGAACTGAGGGGTGCAGGGATAGATGGAACGGAGTCATCAAGGGTTTTCACTCATGAGCTACACGACAAGGTGATGACAGATCCAAATCTACATTTAAAAAAAGAAGTTACACAAAAATTTTGTTAAATTATAAAAAAAATTGCAGCCATCATACTGTTTAAAATATTAATTTTAGGAAATGATATTTTTCTCTCTTCAATATATAACCTTGATAGACAATCTTTCAGCATTTTATGGTATTTAAGAGCTTTCGTTCTCACTTGCTCGACGCAGCAACTCGGTGTTTGAGATACGATGAAACCAAGAAATCAACTCGGTGTTTCAGATACGATGAAACCAAGAAATCAACTCTATGTTTGAGATACAATGAAACCAAGAAATCAACTCGGTGTTTGAGATACGATGAAACCAAGAAATCAACTCGGCGTTTGAGATACGATGAAACAAAGAAATCAACTCGGTGTTTGAGATACGATGAAACCAAGAAATCAACTCGGCGTTTGAGATACGATGAAACCAAGAAATCAACTCGGTGTTTGAGATACGATGAAACCAAGAAATCAACTCGGCGTTTGAGATACGATGAAACCAAGAAATCAACTCGGTGTTTGAGATACGATGAAACCAAGAAATTCTGAACATTCTCCGATGAATCCACATTCCAAATGCTTCTGGCTTATAAATTGTTTGATAAATATAATTTCAAACCGATTTAAATTCTTCATATTTTAGATACATCCCTGGAAGAATAGTATAATTCCCGAAATTAAAATGTGGAATGAAGAGAACTGCTGAGGTAGGCAGAAATTTTAAGTAGTCAGATTCGTTCCTAAATTACAAGAAAAGCGTGGGCGAGGACAATCTACGGTCGACTAAGCAATTCCAAAAAAAGAGCAGAATTAAATAATCTACGAGGATTTTGAGGAAATTGACTCCAGTTAACCTGAACCGTTAGAGCATTATTCGAAACATTTATTAAGCTCACAAAAATGATAAATATACGTAGGAAAAATCAGTAAATTCTAAGAATAGACCCCCGAAATTTGTTTTGAATAAAAATATATTTTATTTAACATGTATTCAGGATATATTGTGAGGTGCATGACCACGCGATTAAACACTGAACTTCAACGCTGAAGGCCGCCGGTTCGAACCCCGTGGTTTGCTACTCCCCTCGAATGACACAAGCATTTTTTTAGTATTCGGGGGTGTAAGGAAATCTATGACTTCGACTATGTCTATTATCTCAAAAAAACCACGCCGGTGTGTTCCGATCGTCTCACTTCAGGTGTGCCATCGGATCTAGTACACCGGTGTGTCTGGTGAGTTTGCTGGTGTGCAACTTAAACAGTAGAAAAAGAAAGAAAGAGAAGAAAACTCCACGGCACAGCTTAGTTTTCCGATTGAATTGACATTGAAATGGCGACGAGATACTCGATTACGAGGTCCAGCATCGGGGATATTGGATATTATTTACTTATGTAGCTAACATAATTGAAAATTATTTACTTATTAATAAATTGATAAGATGTGCGACATTAAAGTGTAATTTACAAACCATGGCAACATTGTAATTTACAAACCGTGGCCTGGTGGTAAGACACTTGTCTGCCGATCCGGTGGTTGCGGGTTCGATCCCCGCTGGAACCCAATTTTTTTTAAATAGTATTCCAACACTCACGTCCTATAAAAACATATTTCTGGTTGGTTGGAAGAGATTGCCACATGGCAATAATCACGCCAGATTAAAAAAAAAACATTCACGAAACAAAAAATAAAATATCAATAACTTGTAAAAGTCAACAAAATTCAGAACACATGAAATATAATACAATACTGAAAAAAAAAATACTCTGATACATTCAACGAAACAAAATAAATTAAACTATTAAATAAATTAATGAAGTGAAAATTAAAATGGAATAACCAGTATCCCAATCAAGACCTAAAATTGAAAAATGCAAGAGAAGGCCCCTCCTAAACTCAACGACATTACATTAAAAATATCCATCAAACTAGAGACGGCGCCACCCAATTATTGCATTCTCACGATTAATTACATGCAAATTACTCCTGACACATTTTAATTGTAAATATTGCAAGTGTTTTAAGCAATTTGAACCAGTACGTTGGAGTTATCAACAATATTTAAAATACCTTTAACATCAAATCGAGTAGTCCTTTTTATAGAGAGTACAAGGTAATCAATCAATCAATGGCACTACAGCCCATTGTGGGCCCCGGCCTCCTCCAACAGTCGTCGCCATTCCCTCCTATCCTCGGATGCATTCCTCCAGCCCCTGATGCCAATCACGCTTGTATCACTCTGCACCCCACCCATCCACCTGAGCTTTGGTCTACCCACGCTACATCTTCCTTGGGGCTTGGAAAAGAGTACCTTGTTAGGCATTCTCTCTTCTCCCACTCTTGCTACATGCCCCGCCCAACGTAGCCTCCCAATTTTGATGTATTTTATAATGTTGGGCTCTTTGTATATGCTGTATAACTCCTCATTATATCTCACTCTCCAAGATCCATTTTCCTGTATGGGTCCGAATATTTTTCTGAGTACAAGAGAGTACAGGGCGTGTGTAATTAAATAAGCGATCGTACTAAAAAATATTTGTTAATTATTTAAAAATACCAGTAAAAACTTATCCTTTTTTTTTAAACCCGTATCGATTGGTTAAAAAATTATTTACCAACTGAGAGAAGCATCACTCTCTGCTATAACGGAATGTTGGTCCCGACATCACATTTTTAAAAAAAAATTTATATATGACAAAAAATTTCATAAATACATAAGTTGTGAAAAAATTACAGATACTTTAATGTGGACACACAATTTAAATGGATCTGGGCTTGTTGCCTTTCATTTGTTGTGTCCCCAGTTAACTAGGTTTTTGCCCGTGATCTTAGTGAGAAAAATGTGCAAACGAAACTTGGACGTGACAAAAAAGTTAAGATAAATGACAAAAAAGTTAAGATAAATGACATTAAGAAAGAATACGAATTGAAAGATATAATGTTTAACATGAACAAAGTAGCATTGATATGGTTCGGACACGAAGAAGGGATAAATGGTAAAAGATTTACAAACTAATGTATATAAGTAATATATTGGGTCCTTACATGTGAAATTGGCGTTTTGTTTGGGAGGAACATAAAGTTGATTTTTTTTTAATATAATATATTTATTTAATCAAAGTATGTACCATTGCTATCTATGCACTTTTGCCATCTCATAGGTAGTTCATCGATCCCTTTACTAAAAAAACCATTCGGACGGGAATCAATAAAATCTTTGAAGTCGGTTTGGACTGCCCCATCGGAGTTGAATTTTTTCCCTTGCAAGAAGTTATCCAAATTTCGAAAAAAATAGTAATCTGTTGGGGCAAGGTCCGGAGAGTACGGTGGATGTCTTAGACATTCCAATTGAAGCTCTTCTAATTTGGTAGCCGTCTGTTGTGCAGTGTGTGGTCTAGCGTTATCATGAAGCAGCAGTGGCCTAGAGCGATTAACCAGCCTCGGTTGTTTAGCAGCTAGCTTTTCCATCATGGTTTGCAGTTGCTGACAATAGACATCTGCCGTAATCGTCTGGCCAGATTTAAGAAAGCTGTAGTGAACGACACCAGCACTAGTCCACCAAACGCTCACAAGTAACTTTTTTGGAGTCAATTTTCGCTTGGGGCATGGTTTGGCTGGTTCGGCAGGGTTCAGCCATTGCGATGAGCGCTTCCGATTATCATACAGGATCCACTTTTCATCACAGGTAATGATTCGATTCAAAATCCCTTCATTATTGTGCCGGTTGAGTAATGCAACGCAGCAGTCAACGCGCGTTTGTTGATTTGCTTCACTCAATTCGTGAGGTACCCACCTTTCAAGCTTTTTCACCTTCCCAATTTGCTTCAAGTGGATTAAAACAGTTTTATCACTAACACCGCAGCCTGCAGCTAACTCGGACGTGGTTTGCGATGGATCCGCTTCCACAATAGCCTTCAATTCTTCATTATCAACTTTGGTCTCCGGCCGTCCACGGGGCTTATTCTGCAGGTCGAAATTTCCAGAACGAAAACGTTGGAACCAAAAACGCACTGTGTTTTCTTTTGCGGCACCGTCGCCATACACATCATTAATCCTTCGAGCCGTTTCTGCAGCACTGGTGCCACGGTGGAACTCGTACTCGTAAATAACGCGATATTTCAAGTTTTCCATTTTGTAAACTGAGTGACGCAAAGAAAAAAAACAATTGAGGAAAAAACAAATGAATTATAATTTTCGAAACACAAATACTTGAGTAAATAGCTGTATAAATTTGAATTTGAAATTCCTAACCAAAGAGAAGATATTTGAGATCAAAGTTGCCAGTACGGCAAAACGCCGGTTTCGTATGTGGGGACCTAATATAAGGTGTGCGAAGTTTGAAGACCTATAAAAACGTTGAACAACAAAATCAATCAAATTCTGAAGATGTGGAGAAACAAAATGTATGTGGCAGGATAGAATGAAGTGGTACTCTGTCTCTCTACTTACCCCATAGGGATATGGCGTGGTGGTAATAATGATGATGTCTCGCGTAGCCTTATTGATAAAACGCTTATCTTCCAACCACGGGTTTTAAAGTCCAATTCTTGATGGCACTCTAAAAAATGGTTCAAGTCTGGTTAAGCTTGTTTTCGAGCTTATTGTTACTTATCGACATGCAGTAGTATAACCAATCAGTATGATGACAGACAGCGAGTTAAGTGCCTACTCTAAATCTGAGGCCAATATTGTCTCTCGACCACGCTCTTCAACATTTCCACTTCCAACATCACTCGTGTATTGAAATTGAAATTGAATATTGAAAATTTACGTACAACTTATAACAAGACGGTTAGCCCATGCATAGTTTCAGAGTATTTTTATAACGTTTCTGAACTGTTATAAAACGGTGCTAGTACGAGTATAAAAAATATTTATGGGGTTAACTACTTATGGTAACTACTTACTCCTAAAAACCCATTTCATATCAATTTCACACATAAAAGACCACTTTTAAATTAACAATACAGCCCCGACACATCACCTGACACCTGAATGTCAAAACTATAAAATTTTCAATAGCGACTTTTATTTATTAAACACTTACATGAGAATGTGGATAGAAAGAAATTATTTAATTGAATTCTCGCCTCATTTTATTTACAAAAATGAAAAAAACAGTGCGACATATCTATCTAAATTATCATCGACGATAATCTGCTATTCGCGCGACACCTGTTTTTAGATTTTATATTTTTTCCAATTTGGACAAACTTCAGAGCGTTCTGAATAGATCTGGATAATTAATTATATAATATATAATTCCTCTTTCAACTGAGTAGGAATTTTAAAACATTGGAATCAGTGAACTGCCTTTCAAGTTTTGAGCAGAATCTCGCCAAATGTTCCAAAACAGGGTAATCCCGTGACAAAGTTAATGGTATCATTAATCACGATTAAGGCGGCATCACACTCCTTATCACGTCGGCCTGTCACCAGCTCCGATAGCAGTGACACCCGTTGTGATAACAGTTCTAGCAATCATTTTATCTGTCTGCTGGATTTGTAACAAAAATCACAATCGATTTTCATCTCACTGGTCTAAAAATATAAATTGATAAGGTGACGACTCTAAAATTGAACGTTTTTTATATTTATTCTGAGAAGAATAACCCTTTTTCTTCTTTATTTGTGTTATTTCATTAATTTAATTTAATTCCTGCATACAAAAAACTATTTTATACGAAAATAAATGAGCAAATGGAATTCTGCTATTAGGGTAGTATTTTCTGAGATAATGGAAGGGTTACTAGAGATATCGAAAGGCGTGTAGCAATAAGAAACAAAGTCGATGGGGCACTAAAACATTTACACTCGAACCGGTCCGGACCGGACAGGCCAGGGCTCAGGATGTCCAGAATCAAAAAATATAAAAATATATCTGTTTCGGAAAAATAAAAACAAAAATACATTAGCACGATTCATCCACTACATACAAATATACATACCATAACACCATCTCCCTGTCGGGGTAGGCGGAGACGACAGAGCGCGAGACTTTCCTATCTCGACACACATTCTTATCCCATTCTACATCCATATACCTAATCATACAACTTCTACGACTTCTCTGACTATCTACGTTTCTTAGTTTCAGAATATCATTCACTTGATCCAACCATACTTTCGTTGGTATTCATCTTATACGCCTTCTACTTACATTTACACTATATACACAAAGCATGATGCATATTAAAATGATTACTTGTAACAACATCATTGTGGACTATGTATGTGTCGTTACTTACGATATTTGTTTAAATATATTTAACTAAGTTAAGCTTTTTCGGAAACATGCGAATGCATTACTTTATCCTGCAAATATCTTAATCCCTACGGTTAAATCCAAGTAAAAATGTTCTCAAAACTTTTTCAATGCGACATTCCCGTAGCTGTGGTTTTTGTCCTAACATGTTTTGTAAATAAAGGTTGTATTTATCGTCGAGTAAACTTCGAAAATGTTCTCATAATCCTGTCGCAAACTTAACGTCATTAATCGACATTAACTCTTGAATATTTTGTTTCTTTAATATTAACTAAATCAACCCTTATTTAATACAAGATATTCATTGTATTGATATTAGTATTGTAGAATTCCACTTTTGACGGAATTATTATATTTTAAATAAATATGGGTTTATTGAAGAAGAAGGTATTGATAGCAACATAAAGGATCTTTGCGCGGTTTTACTAATTCTATTTTTTTTCATTCTTGAATAAAACACAAAATTTGCTTTGATTTCAAAAAACTTTCTATTGGTCATTGAAGTATAATGTATGACATTTAAACACAAAAAACAATATCCGACAAATGTCCACCTCTTACAGCTCCGCAGATGTCCACTCTTTTGTCAAAATTTTCGATGACATTTTGGCATAATTGTGGTTCCAACTCACCAATAACGTGAATAATTTCGTCCTTCAGCTCAGTAATTGATCGGGGGTCATTCTTATACACCTGGATTTTCACGTAACCCCAGAGAAAATAGTCCAACTGTGTCAGATCACATGATATGGTGGCCAATTAACATCACCGTTTCCGGAGATTACAATACATAAAATAATTCTCAATTTGAACGCGTTGATATAGGCAAAAGCCTAGTTTACTAGGGATACGACAAATGAAAGGCAACAGATCCATTAAAATTGTATGTCCGAATTAACTGTTGTTTTTTTCGCAAATTATGTATATTTCTTGTCATGTGTAATAATAAATAAATAGTAAAAATATGTTCATATATAAACACATTCCAAAATCGTACATATATCAAGTTAAATAGAAGAAAATACATTTGGAAGAAAAGCTATCAAAGTCATAGCTCATCTGATTACATCCCCCGGCCAAGATATACCCCTCCCCAATATAGAGCGAGCCCGAACGCGAGCACATAACATGTTTTTCAGCCCAGATATATTTAAAAAAAACATTGAATGTCGTGGTAGACAAAGACAAAGAAAAGTATGGTTGGACAAAAGGAAAAGAAATGGAAGTAGGTCCCCAATTACTTCATAGCGTATTCTGTCAAACTTGATCACCCCATGTATTCTTCTCAGTACATGCATTTCCAGAGCATTTACTCGACTTTTTTCAGTTTTTTCCACGTCTACGTTTCATTCTCAAACATCAAAGTTGATCCTAACATATTGTAGTGGACTATCATCTTAGCAACTTGACAGTGTCCGGTTCAAGTATATATGTTTTACTGCCTCATTAAATTTATTTCCTATCGCTACACGTCATTTTATATGTCTCGTAACACTTCCATCATCTGAGAAAATCCCACCCATATAGAAGAATTCCTCAACCTTTCATTATTCACCCATACATCGCATTTACTTTTTCCTTCAAATTTTTCTATCACCACGAATTGAAATTTCGTTATACCGTACGAAAGCAATAATATTACTTTTTTTTAATTCCGTTTAAGGGAAATTTTTACAGAGAAGTTACCCATATCCATTAGATGTAGTAAGTTTAAGGATTATAAAAACATCATGTTGGTCGGAGAATTAATGCCGAGCTACACAGCAAGTGGCGGCTTACAGGTCAGAGAAGGTCACGCAGGATTAGAGGGAGAAGTCGTTGTTTTCAGGATCTTCCCACATCAAATTTCAGCTTTTTGCGGCAATGTTTTAACATTATTTTATGATAATATTTTGTTAAGAAATAATAAAACTCACGACTTACGAGGGTCACCCAGAAAGTAAGGTTACAACATTTATGTAGGATCGAAAAATGCTTGTATTTAATTGAAATTCACAGGATACTTCCAATCAATTCCAACCATTTTTCAACGTAATCGCCGTCGAGATCGAGACATTTCTGTACCAGCTTTTGTATGCCAGCGTCATAGACCACGGCGCCAGCTCTTTCAGCCACTTTTTCACAGCTTCCTCGACCTCCTGATCGTTGGAAAATTGTTGGGGTGTAGTGACACACCCACGTCTCATCCCCCGTCACGATAAAGTCCAGAAAAGCTTCTCCCTCCTGTGCTAAACGATAAAAAATTCACGCGCGGCGGTCACGCGATTTTGACGGTGCTCCGGTGTGAGCATTCTGGGCAAGCATCTCGAACACAACTTCTTGTAACCAAGTTTTTCCGAAACAATATCACCAAGGATACTTCGAGAAATGTCAGGAAATTCTTCGTTAAGGTCGTCAAGAGTCACACGGCGGTCATTTCGCACTTATTCTTCTATATTTTGCACAAGTTCGTCAGAAATCACTGCCTTGCCTCGTCGTATCAGTACGGCCTTCTCTGAACAACCTAACCCACTTCGTGACATGTCGACTCATCATATCACTACCATACACTTCCACGAGCTTCCGATGGATATTCGCGGCGGTATTGTTCTGCAAAGTCAAAAAACGGATGACCGCGCGGATCTCGCACAAACGGGAGGTGGCGGGAGCGCGCGACGATCACCGGAAGAATTTACTGTGACTGAACAAAATGGCCGACAAACACGCGGGACCAAACAAACTGACCGTTAGGATCCCCCCTACACGTCAGGTTCGCCAACATCGAAACAAAAAATCTCCCCCGGCCTCAGGATCCCTTGTAACCTTACTTTCTAGATGACCCTCGTATCTGGCATGTCGAGTAATTTAAATCCGTGCTTTTCATTAATTTCAGGCATGTGTATTTTATGTGTTTCGCGAATATTTTAATCAATGTGGCGAAACCGTCTAAATATTTTACTAGTTACTGAGGAAATACACAAAGTACAAACAAGGGATTTATCTCACCCCTTCAACGATTATACAAATTGGAGAACCTTAAATATATCGAAAGTTTAAAATTTTATGTTGTAGCACTCTCGATTCTGGAGCCTTGTTGTTTTTAGAGTGTTTTGATTATACTTTTGCATTTAGTTGTTTCGAGTTGTTTCAATTTTCTTCACGAGTTTTTTTCCTTTCAAGGAATATGTTAAAAGTACGCTTTTCTTTAACCCACAGGGCTTTGTCTGTAGTTTTAAATAAATAAAACATGAAACAGTCCACATCAGCCTTCTGCATCATAAATATTTTTATTCCCGTTACTTAAAATCCATACAGGCTCCGATAGATTTAACAAGTTTAAGTATCATATAAAGCCTTTCGTTTACAATTTACAATAATCCTGTAAAATAATCGTTATATATGCAAATCTATTTACGCCAAATCTGAAATAGGATCCTAGATATTCTCATAATCTTATTTAGAACGAAAGTAACGATTCTGTTAAATGAAACAAAGAAGGCAGCCTTTCTTTTGGGATAGGCAGAAATTATAGATTTGTACGAAATTC
Source organism: Odontocerum albicorne (assembly GCA_949825065.1). Lineage (NCBI taxonomy): Eukaryota > Metazoa > Arthropoda > Insecta > Trichoptera > Odontoceridae > Odontocerum > Odontocerum albicorne. Next base: position 31,807,818 of record OX463853.1, on the reverse strand, counting down.
CTCAATTTCTAAATATATTTCGTTGTAACGAAATTTAATTTATTTTCTGGCAATTACCATAGAATACTAAAACGAAATAAATGTGAATTCCAGCATACTCGTATAATACAGACGACCTCCATGGTATATGGTACGCTGGTCTTCCACCCGAAGCATTCGAGTTCGATTTTCAACGCTACTAAAAAAAAGGTTTCAATCTAAAAAGAATTTATCTGGTAACAATACTCACACGTACTAGTTACGTGACTACTACATATGACATTATTGTCTATGATACGCAGGATGATAATATTGTCTCTCGGCTAAGCTATTCAATATGTCCAACGCTTGTTCAGATACGTCGAGGGGAGCCATACAAACGAGAGAAATTAATTAAGAACACGGAGAAAGAATATTTAAAAAGTCGAACATAGAAAATAAATTAATAAATATTTTTAAGTATTTTGAGTCGGTGAAAACAAAGTAACGTAACTCCCTTGAATTTATAAGGCAGAAAACGTTTTATATAGCAGATTATAAATAACTTTATTTTGGAACAAATTTAGGAACCCGGTTTATTTTATCCCAGTCGGACGTCCGAGGGAATTGGCCAAGTTTTAAACTATTTTAATTATTTATGTCATATTTGTTCAATGAAAATGGCATTAATTTTTTTTTCGTTAATGAATATAGCATACTCAAGACTTTGTTCGTTTTCTAATAATCCATAAAAGAAAAATTAAATAACAGGAAACAATCAATTTAGTACTAAAGAAGAGTTGTATTTTTATAACATCGATATTCAAATTTGAAAAAATAATTAACAAGGCGGCTTTTTGACAGAGAGAAAGAGAACAAGGAGTGAGGAACTTTTGGAGGTCTTCACATAGGCATGTGAAATAATGATTGATGCGAATGTGAAGTGTGTGTGTAGGAGTAGTTGGATATGAATTTGATGTGTTTCCTGAGATAATGATACAGTTGGAATTATGTGTAATAACTTGGGATTCAAGTGTGTGTAACGATCTAAATACAGCTTGTGAATGTTTCCAAGTTTTATAGTATATATAACAAATACATGAAATTTGTGATTAAGGAATGAGATCTCTTTATCAAAGGGCTAACCTAGTGTAGCTATTCTCTAAATCCACAAAACGGATGGTTTTTACCATTGTTATGTGCTTGTACTCCACGGTTCGACTTTACAATAAAACAATTACTTCAGTAAGATAGAGGCAAAAGCCTGGTGAAGATAAAGGCAAAAGACTGGTGACACGACAAATGAAAGGCAACAAGCCCAGATCTATAAAAATTGTGTCCACATTAAATTACCTGTTGTTTTTTTTTCACAAATTAAGCATTTATAAAATTTCATGTCATATATAAATATATATAAAAATGTAAACGTTAAAACATGTCTTGTGGATAGCAAAATTAAAAAAAACGAAAGTACTCAATTTTTTCAATTCAAAAGACAGCTTTATATCGCGCCGTTTAGAGAAACTCTCCTCAATGGCGCTCTAGCTCGAGACTAGAACCCGGTAATATTAAACAAATCACGTCTGGCAGCTAAAACAGCGCCCGAACGAAAAATGTATAACACTTTCTTTGAATACAGAATAATCTCGCCTTGTGGAATAATTGCCATGTGGCAATCTCTTCCAACCAACCAGAAAGATGTTTATGAGAACTTAAGTGAATTTTTTTTAACCATGGGTTCCAGCGAAAATCGGGCCCTCAACCTCCTGGTCGGAAGACAAGTGTCTTACAAACTAGAAAAACAATTATAATTCTATGAAAAATTAAGAAAGGAATTATCTTTCTTCTAGGAAGGAATTATCTTTCTTCTAGGAAAGAATTATCACGTGAAAAGGATAAAGAAAACATAAATCCACTCATTGGAAATTCTTCAACCGTACTAAGGGCCGATAAAAACTAATCCGTTAGTTAATTTAAATGCATAGTACGTTTAAAAGTTCTAATTCTCTCAACAAAGAAGGATTTTGGAGAAAATTTAAGAAATAATCCTTACACGTTAGTATCATGAATTAAAACTTGAAAGCAGTGCCTAGTAAACAACCTCCATGGTCTAGTTAGTAGGATGCTTGTTTTCCACACGGGTGGTTTAGGTTCGATTTCCGACGGAACCTGAAAAATAAAGGTCACAGTCTACAGTAAGATTCTGGAACCGGTTAGTTACTAATTGATGTTAGACTCGCTTCGTCATTGGCATATTTCAAAAATCTATTGAACAAACTGTAAATGTCAAGTCAAAAATGTTACGTGTTTCATTCCCGATTTACCTTTCCTCTCTACCATATTTTCCTTCTTCCATCAACAGATGACGTCTCACTTTTCCGCTCTTGATGAAAGTCTGATCTCTAAATTACGCTTTTTTTTTTTTATTTTACTTTTTACTATTGTTACTAATAAAATTCAGAAGAATTTAAATAATTTTTAAGACCATGTAACATCCCTTATTTACTTTATCTGGATAGTTGGAAGAGGTTGCTATCTGACAATAATCCCACCAAATGTGTTCTTGTCTCGCTCAAGTGTAGAGAAGTTTTGCCAAAACGTGCAATTACAAACCGCGAGTTTCGTACATACATACTCCAGTGGTTCTAAACCCCAAGGTTTGATTAATGGGACTAAAGACAAAGTAAATATGCTCAACTTTTCAGTTCTAATGAAATTGCCCCAACATATTTTTTTGCTGAAAGTTGTCAAATACCACGAGTGGCTGCAGCTGCTGACTTGTCGCATTGTTTATTTGTGTTTATATGTGAATTTTGCTGAAAGTTGTCAAATACCACGAGTGGCTGCAGCTGCTGACTTGTTGCATTGTTTATTTGTGTTTATATGTGAATTTTGCTGAAAGTTGTCAAATACCACGAGTGGCTGCAGCTGCTAACTTGTTGCATTGTTTATTTGTGTTTATATGTGAATTTTGCTGAAAGTTGTCAGATACCACGAGTGGCTGCAACTGCTGACTTGTTGCATTGTTTATTTGTATTTATATGTGAATTTTGCGGGTGTAAGTCAGTTGTCTCAGAACAGGCCATGAACCTAGTGAAACGGCTAATATAAACCGTTGATCTTGTTTAGAATAAGACTATCTTTTTTTTATCATCCCAAAGGCACTATACTATTTCGGTTGAGAATTATGTTACCAGGACAGCTCAGGGAGTTACACGAATCAAGTACTCTTCAGTCCAAGACAGCGGGTTGCTCGGGTACTGTAGCAAGAATCACATGGACTGCTCCTCCCCGCAGATAAAAAAAAGTCGATCTCCATTTCGACACGTTGTCCTTGCTCACTCAATTCCTGTTTAGAACCTGTTAAGAGATTTCAATTTCCTCCGACTCGGTTGGTAATGCTCAAGTAAAACAACGCAAACATTTGAATAGATAAAAAAAAATGGTTTTAGACGTCTTGAGGTGATATACTATTACAAAACAGTGTTGAAATAAATATAATAATGCGCAAGAAACTATTCCCCGAGTTTGCCTGCGATTCGCTTGATAAATTTCCATTTGAATAAATATGATACAAAACACAACACACCCGATGAATTTCTCCCGACCCTTAGAAATGTTAAGGCATGATTTATGCCGGCTCTTATTTGGAAGTTTTCTTATTTATATTATGGCCGACCCATTAAGTTGGGGCAGAACTCGTGAAAAACATGAAAAGACGAATAAATTTGCATGCGAAAGTGACCGTCCTTGAAATTTCGCCAAAACTTTCAATTTTTTTTTCGAGTCAAAAGTGAAAAGTTATAAATTACGTGGGATATTTTTCAAAGAACAAGGACGCTAAAATATGAGGATTAATTTTAAGAAAACATAGTCGCTATTTTATGAGGATATCATCATCATCATTGTCAACCAGAGTCAATCCACTGCTGGATGAAGGTCTCCCCAAGCTGACTCCAAATAGTTCGTTTTTTTGCTCGTTGATGCCATGTGATGCTGCCATGCTTCTTGATTTCATCTATCCAGCATACCTTCGGTCTTTTTCTTGGCCTCTTGAGTACCATTGGATTATTTCGGATGTCCATCGGGAGTCTGACATTCTGGCTACGTGTCCGGCTCATTGCCACTTCATTTATGTTTTATTAAAATATAATATGTTATATGAGGATATAACATATTATATTTTAATAAAACATAATCGTTATTACTCATCAAGGAATCTGTCAATAACGGTGAATTCATATCCAGAGTTAGAGCGCCCTTGAGGAGTCACTAAACGGCACTATAAAAATTATAACATTTCAATATTATTAAGAAGACACGGTCGCGTCATGTGTGAATCATGTGTGAATATGTTTTAAGAAAAAATAATCGCTATTACATTAAGTTTTCACGGAAATTTTTATAGCGCTATTTCAACACGGTTAACATAAAAGCACCAATTATATATGCTACTTAGTACTAATACAACTAATACAGATGCAAAAAGGATTTCAAGTAATACCAGACCGGGACAAGAAGCAAATTCATGTGTTAAACAAGTATATGAACCACTGGGCCGCAGCGCCAACTACAGTCGACATATTCATTTTTTTAAATGCCGTCATAGTCTAACAGAACTTTTTCAACACAAAGTTACAAAGCGCTGTTTAGTTCATACATGCATAAATACCATCACACCATTTACATTTTAGGGTACGTAGAGGACAGATCTCCACACCTTCTTATCACACAAACAAATTGATAAATTAAATATAATCAAATTAACACTAAACACATACACAACACTTCACCTAAAGCCGAATGTGTTACTATCACATATCGGAAGTTTGCTTACCGAATATATTTTACTAAACCTTAGTCTAAACTAAAACAGAGTCCTTAATCGAATGGCCGTAGCCACCTCCTTTCTATCCTTACACTCAACGTATATATTATAAACATTTATTTTATAATATTTGTTGCCGGTCAATAATAAATAGTCCGAATTACGAGTTAGAGCACCTAAGTTTGAACCCCGAGTTTGCTCTCTAAACGTTCCATCACACTATCTCTCTAAACAAACCCCTGTATAAATTTTCCTTTTATTATTGTTATTACGTGAACAAGATTTTAAAACAAGATAAAATGAGATAAGATATGACAAGATATAGAAGAAGCTAGAGGAATGTTTGGATAGAATGTCTGCGAGGATCACGGTGAAATTTATGTATACATAATAAATTAATAAATATTTTCTGACAACATAATTTCATAGACTCATAAATAATATGTTTACCATGAAACCTGAAAAAACCGACGAAGAACCTTTGTCCGCATATACCGGGTATGCTTTCATTTATGTGAAAATGCACGATCCAGGAATATTCAACAGTCGAGTGAAGCGTCCTCTCCCTGAACCATTTGTTCGTGAGGGATGCAGGGGTGCGTAATATGTGGGTCGAGGGCGGGCCGCGACCCCGGGGGAAGGTCGCGGCCCACATATTATGCTCAAGCTCCCAAACTGGGTGAAACTCCCCCCCCCCCCCCGATCTAGGTGATGCTTCTTCCCAATCAAGGTGATGCTTCCGCCCGATCTGGGTGGGCTCCGGTACGCAGCCTCCCGGTACGGATGAAAAGTACGGAGATGAAAAGAGTTACCCTTGAGTCGATTTTATTGCGATAAAAAATTTACTACATATATTATGCCCAATAGGTTGAGTATTCGAGCGAAATTCCTAAACTAATAAATTAAAACTGTTTCAAACGATCGAATTGTAATTGTCAGAAAAAATATTATTTTCAATATTTCTCATACCACAATCTCCGTGGTCTAGATAGAAATAGGTCTACCTTCCACCTGGATAGTTCTGGTTAAATTATCGATGGTAGCATACTAAAAAATTATCGATGGTACCATAATAAAAAAAAACTCCGGTAACAATACATGCACTAGATGTGGAGTGAATTGTTAGTCTTGTTGCCTATTGTATTGTATTACACTTCCATATATTGTATTAAAATTATTGTTGCATATTGTATTGTATAATCTAGCGGGCTTATTGCCATGTGGAAATCTCTTCCGACCATCCAGAAAGATGTTAAAGAGGCCTTAAGTGATAACCAGTCTGAAATCCTTTTATGAAAGAACTCTTTTTCAGCTGTAGGAACTTGAACCCGCAACTCCCTCGATTGGGAGACAGGCGTCTTACTAACTTTGCCACGGAGGTCGTCACGCATTCACTTGCAGGGTAGTATTACCAACATGATGTACAATAAGAAATCACGAGTTCCGTGTCTACGCAATTGATTGTAACTCCGAAGACTCGATGAATGGGGACAAAAATATGTCTAAATGACCAATTTGGATGTGATTAAAGATCTTATATGAATAAATAAATAAAATTGTACACAAAACAATCTGGTATTTAAAACATGAAACATATAAAGACTGAAATATATAAAATGCCTGAAACATATAAAAAGCTTGAAACGTTAAAAATACTGAAACAATTTTTGTTTGGCATGTAGAAAACCAGCTTTTTAACCAAATATCCATCAATGGACCACCGTTTTGATGTTTGCAGATTTGAAAAACAGATATACTTTTTTTTCTACTGTTAAAATATGTCTAATAGATGTTAAAATATGTCTAACTCCTGCCTGCCTCATTACAATATGTAGTTAAACGTCACAGACAGAATGGATACTATGCTAAATCTTGCAAGTTTTTTTCCTTTAAAATTTAAATGCGTTTTTACTGTTACGTAACAGAAAAATTTCGGTAATGTTTTGTAACAAACAAATCGAATGAAAATAAATTCAAGCAATAGCTGTAGTTAAAGTTTGGTTGGATCAAGATAATATTTTAAAAGAAGAAAATATAAACAGTCAAATAAATCATATGAGTTATGTATATGATAGGGTGTATGTATGGATGTAAAATAGATAGAAAGTATGTGATGCGATAGGAAAGTCTGGCGCTCTCTGCTCTGCCTACCTTGACAAGTAAACAGCGTGATGGTATGTATGTACTTTGTAATTAAAATAGTAAATAATGATGTTTAGTGTTTACCCCTCCATAATCTTTATATTCTTTGATTATACAATAAATGGAAATAACACACATCATACATTCGTATCAAATGTGTTTATTTAAACATATGCAGATGCGGATAAGTACTCAATCTAATGACCACAGCCATTGCCTTTATCTCTTTACAATCTAATTATTTTATTTTATTTGTGATATATATTTATTATTATTGATTATTAATGAATAGAAGAGCACTTTGAGAATCTTTGGGCACATCGAACGAATGAATTAAAATAGATTAAAAAAACAAATATGCAGTGCAAATGTGAATAGAAGGCGTGGTAGACAAAGACCAAGAAAAGTATAGTTGGAGCAAGTGTAGGATATTTTAAAAGCAGGAAATGTAAAGTCAGACAAATCGTAGACGGTGTATGGATGTAGAAGAGGCGAAAGATGTGCCGCGATAGGAAAATCTGGCGCATTTATGCTTACCCCGATAGGGATACGGCGTGATGGTATGTATTTGTTTATTTTTACATGACAATAAATTTTACAAAACCAAATATTTTTTAAAAACAATAGGTAATTAAAATTGACACATAATATACATGGATCTGGGTATGTTGTCTTTCATTTGACATATCCCCAGTAAACTAGACATGTACTATGGGTTCGAATATATCAATAATAATGGGTTCGAATATCCGGGTCATAACTACATTCTGCTATCTAAACGACGTTATATAAATTGTCGTTATAATATTATTATTCTAATTCACAGATATAGTCGACGTCAAAATTCACAGATCCAATCTTTATTTTTACCTTAATTTTTTAACCGAATTTTCAAATAAATTATTACAACACAAGGTTTGACTGTATCTTCCTAGTATTTTAAGATAATTTTATATACTAATGTTAATAATTTAAATTAACATGTCTCACGTGTCAATATTTATCATGTTCTGTAACAGACAAGGTGAATCAAATAAATAAATAATCAGACGGAGGCCTCCTTGATAATGAATGGATTTGCTATTCATAAATGAAATTTTGCAATTTCAGGCAATCAACCAGAAATATATCAGAAAATAACCATTTTACTTTTTTGGTACCATCGGTGATCGATCCTGAAATCCCCTATTCGAAGACAAGCGTTCTCCGAACAGGGTTACGGAGGTTGTTAATAAGTAAGTAAAAACAAAAGTAAACAAATAAAATAATAATTACTAAATATAACATTCATTATACTACATGAATAAAATCAAATATTAATTACCCAAGTTGTGCCCGATATACTCAAACCGTGATTTCAATCGCTGTTATTTATTCCTAGCAGCTCACCTGGAACAAAAAAATCTAAATTTTAATCATACTATAGCCACAAATTTAAAAAAAAAAACGGCAATTTAAAACAATTGCAATGTACGAGTATGTCACTTATTTATTAAATAATTGAAAATATATGTGACGCTTTAGTGTCCTTTAAAAACAATAGCTACATTTACTAACTAAAATATCATCTTCAAAAAACCAAAAAGTTCAGAGCATGAAATTACTATTATATACAATGCTTGTGGAACACTGAAAGAAAGAAAAACTCAAATACAATAAATGAAAAACACACACATATATACTATCACGCCATTTTCTTGACGAGGTAGGCAGAGGAAAGATCGCCAGACTTCCTTAACTAGGCACACACATCCTTCGCCTATTCTATACACTAAATACAACACTGACGATTTTTCAGACATTTTACGTTTCCTTCTTCTAAATATTATAACAATAAATAAATAAATATAGTACTTACGTGTATATGCTGAACTAGCATATATATTTCAAGATAATGGCGAAGAAAATAAACACATCTAAGAGAGAGAGAAGCTATCAAAATTTTTAAATAAATAAAATAAATACAGGTTTATTGATAGCAACATAGTATGTACATAATACATTTAGATATATTTCAAGAACACATAAATTGCAGAGAATACATTAAAAACAGAAGCTATCAAAAGATCTAGGCTCATCTTATAACATCCCCCCGGCCAAGATACACCCCACCAATATAGGGCTAGCCCAGCCACTTATCGTGAGATTGAGGCATGTTTGGGCATTAGTTCCACTCGCATACATTCAATATTGCATGAACATTTGGCCGTCAAAAAGATTTCTTCGCGTTGGATACCGCATAATTTGACAATCGCTAAAAAAGGCTGGTGTCGATTGGTCCCAAGAAATGTAGAAAAAAATTGATCGCGGTGCTTCAAAAGACGAATCATGGATCTATGCATATTAGCCAAAAACTAAACAGCAGTCGACTGATGGATCTTTCAAGACAAGCCAAATCCAACAAAAGTTGTTCGCGCACGAAGCACTGCGAAGCAAATAGTGACTTGTTCCTTCAGTATAAATGGTCATGTCGCAACAGTGCCTTCAGTGAAACGTCATACTGTCAATTCTAAATAGTACACCATTTGTTTGCCAGAATTGTTCGGAGAAATGAAGAAAACCAACCGTCGATGACGGATTATTCTCTACCACGACAATGCGAGCTCTCACACATCGGCTCAAACTAGTGACTTTTTGAGCACTCAAAACATCGAATTGATGGGTCATCCGCCGTACAGCCCTGATTTGGCACCCAATGACTTTTTTTTATTCCCGAACATCAAAAATAAATTGCGAGGTCAACGTTTCTCGACGCCTGAAGAAGCGGTTGATGCGTTCAAAACACATGTTTTGAAGTTACAGCATTCGGAGTGGAAAAAGTGCTTCGAAAATTGGTTCAAACGCATGCAAGTGTATTGATCTTCATGGAGAGTATTTTGAAAAACAATAAAGCCATTTTCAATTATAAATATTTGTTTTTACTTGTCTGTCTCAAAACTTAAGTAGCAACCCTCGTAGAAAGAATGAGAGATGAAAAGTTTACAAAAATAATCCATACGAGTAATATATAAGGTATAAGAAGTTTGGGAAGATCTTGAATCATGTACCACGACCAAATTAATAAAATTCTGGGAGAGAACATTAGGAATGGAATAATAGATGTTTGACGAAGTGTATGGACGTGGCAGGAGCAAAAGATATGTGCCAGGATAGAATCAAATGGAGATTTGTTTTTTCTGCCTACCCCATATGGGGCATGCAATGATGTTGATGATGATTTTTTTTATTGAATGAAATAAAAGATGAAGTTTAAATAAAAGACGATATACGAATAATAAAATAACAATAAAGAGAAATTTACATTCATTTTATATGAATAATAAAATAACAATAAAGAGAAAGAGCATCTTGAAGAGTTAATAGTGAAAAATGGAGGCTTAAAATGGAAATAGATATCTCCTCCATGAGCCCTCTGTTCTTATCAAACACGGAGGGCAAACATTCAGCCGCCCCTTAAGGCCATTGTAAATCATCGGGATATTTATTGGGGCATGTGCGAGGGATGGGGGATGAAAGATCTGATGCGAAACGGAGGCCGGGAGTATGAGAAACTTTAGTACGTTGGAGTAATGAGATACGTGATGGGATGCTGAAGATGAACCAAATTTGCGTTAAATTTAGAAGAATTTGAAATGTATAGACTATTATTAGCGTATAATAAATAAAACCTATCAATAAAGGGAGGTCTAATTATTCTAGCTGAAAAAAAATAATTTAAGGCGTTCATGTTAACATGGTTACATGGTTTGAAAGAAGGGTAGCGACAGGGAACAAGGTAAACTCTATGAGCGAACACTCAATGTAATATACAATAACCGTACTGTATCAAACGTAGTAAAAATGAAAATACATAATAGTGTTGGTGCTTTGACGTATGGAAGTGAAACTTGGACTTAGCAGAAGGGTTAAAGTAAGATTAATACTGTGGAGATGTATGCACTAAGAAAATGTTGTGAAATGTCTATTTATGAAAGAAGGCGGAGTGAAAACTTCAGAAAGTAGCTTTTAGATGGTTTGAACAAGTGGAGAGACTAATTGACTACGCGAGTATACAAGTAAGAATTGCTAGGTGTGTGTGAAAGTATTAGACCGAGGAAAACGTGGCTAGATTAAATATACCAGATTTTGAAAGAACGTACTACATGGCCTCAATGATGAGGAACGTGATCCACATTGGAACTGCTGTATGTAGTACATATTCATCTCCATTTATCCCGGCATTCCGTTGGTCGCAAACCTTGTGGCAAAATCAAGCCAAAAGCACTCTTAGACCGTTCGCTCTAGCTTATAGGTTATCTACCTTTCCCACATATCCGGTGACTGTGAGCTTTTCCATTTATTTTTTGCACGAAATGAAACCGAAAAAGGAAATAGTGCGTTCAATATATAATGTTGATAGCCTCTCTGAGATTTTAAGGGTGATTTACTTGTGTAAAATAGAGAAAACATGTATACGATCCTTGTTCTGCACAGCCTGTTCTTCGCGGCTCTTGCTGCATGTGACCAGGAATAAGATTCGTAGCAGAAATTATTTAACATAGGTCATTTTTACGCAGGGATAGTTACCGTGAGTTTTTTTGTGAATTTTATTAATTTATTTATTTATTAACAAAATAAACGAAACTTAAGTGTTCTTTACATAACACAGAGAAAGTTAAATATCAAAAGATCACGTATCAATATCCTAAATAAACAAACTATGATCATACTCATAGGAGTCGTTCACAAGCCAAGTGAACCAAGTCCATTCTGGTTAGTTTTGAGTAAACTAGGTTCAAACATATTTGAGTGCTTCTAATTATGTAAGGGTATGATCGCAATTCTGAAAAGTGTTATATTGAGTACATTTATTACACTTACTTTGTACAAAAGCATTTTCTGCTAAAAGCTAAATCTTTTCGCACACCATTCATATAGTAATCTTAAATTCAATATTTTTGGACTTGGTTCACTTGGCTTCTGAATCACTCATATATCATTCGGGATATGATTTTTTTTTAATATACTATTTTTTAATTATTTTATTCATTTTACACATGACAAGAAATATACATAATTTGCGAAAAAACAACAGGTAATTTAATTTTGACACACAATTTAAATGGATCTGGGTTTATTGCCTTTCATTTGTCGTGTCCCCAGTAAACTAGGTATTTGCCTGTATCTCACTGAGGATATATAGCATAAAAAAATAAATCGATACTTCTTTCCGATTTTTTATTATATAAAACCCCGTTACACCAATGCAACAACAAAAGTAAACAACAAATACAAGACTTACACAATATAACATAATAATTAAATATAGAATTTCTCTGAAAGGGATATTATACGAGTAGTGACAATAACAAAATAAATAATAGAATATCAGTACCAGTCAAAACTAAGATAGAGGAAATGCTAGAGAACGACCCTCTTGAAATCAACAACATCTATATTTAAAATATCCAACAAACCAGAAACCTTTATTAAAAAAACGACCCTACGTAGAAACAATCGAGCACAAAAACATCTAATACGTTCTAATTTAGTATTTTTTTGTTCGACAGAGTCCTTCACTTATTCAGCCAGTAAACGGGTGGAAAGGGCCGCTTTGGTCATAAATCCCATTTTACAAAAAAAGTTTTTAAAAAAACACATCAACGACATTTTATGCTCGCGTGTGTCTTAAAAAAATACTCCACAGTGAAAATTATTTAGTTTCACAAGAATAAGGAATATTAATATATATTCAGAGCATTGAAAGTTGGTTGCCAAATACTGAAATTATGAAATCGTTTTTGATAGAAGCATACATGTTATTAAGTAAAAAAATGTTGTAGATTGTTGATCTAAATAAAACTTAATTTAATTTCTCAAACAAAATACTAATTTACCGACAATTCACACTTTCATGAGTTTCAACTCACGATACAAGTCAAAAACAAAGGAATTATAAATGGTTATTTCATTAAAATTTCGTTGTATGTAACTTTCATATTTGGATATATAATTTAAACACGAAATCAAATGATGATAACAGGTTCGCGAATATTTCAGGAAAATTCATTAATATTTAAAGCAATAAAATATGAGTGAATTCTTAAATGGGGTTCATTTAAAATTCGTCGTAAACAAAATTTGAAGAGAAAAATATTCAAAGATAAAATAGTGGATGTGCTTAAATAAAGCACTACGAAAATATATTTGCATTTGTAAAATTGTTTCAACCAAATGATGTTTCCACGCTGAAAATGGGTGTTGGAATAATACATAAATAAAATGCAGTCAGGCATCATTCCACCTTAATTTGTTTAGTGGCAGTCATGAGTTGTCTTATACAAATTGAAATAAAATGCTGTCAGACATCATTCCACCTTAATTTATTTATTCCAACACTAAAAAAATACTCAAATACAATCAAAGTTAATTGATTTACATAAAATGCAATTCGGACAAAATTGAATAACCAATCTTCCAGTCGAGAGACCTAAGATTGAGCAAATGCTGGAGAAGGGGCTTCCTGAACTCAACAACATCTACTCGTATCTATAATATATTACAAATATCCACCAAACCAGATTATATGAATATTTTCTCTATGAAGCTTTTATTTGAAAAAAAATATGTACAATTGAATAAAAATTTTGGTTAGTGAAGTGAGAAATATAGGTGAAGTTACCATATATGTGGAAATGTAAATATAACTACTTATTTCTGATATTACTAGATCCTATTGTAATATGTTGGTCTTCTCTGTGGTCGAGTACTGCTCAACGGAATGGATTAGTCATCATCATTCGGGTGTCGTGGATGTTGCTATTAATGAGGCCATGAATATTATCAGCGACACGTTGAAATCAACTGCAGTAATGTAGATCCCGGTACTAGCACACAAAGACCAGCAAACTCGCAGGCTCAAAGAGGTAAGTTTGTCAAGAATTAATGATTTTTTACTGGTCTTCCTCCAAAACGATTAATGTCACGACATCCTTCCTGATTGAGGGTCCGAAGTCTTGATAACCGACCTATATAAGAATGATGGCGAGCAGATTGGATAGGAGATGCAAGAAATAGCTCACTTGTGGAAGACCCATCGAAGGGTTAACCCAGTTTATTCCTTCAGCCTGTAACTATTTTCGTAGCGGCCATGGTCACTGCGCTTACCTCATGTAAAAATGGAAGCTTATGGAGCCTCCCTTTTGTGGGTGCATCGTTGACGAATGCCCGCTATACCTATTCTCAGGTGAAATAGGGTGATCAATAGAACATATCATGAAGCGATGATTTAAATAAGACTTGACTATTTCTTTGGAGGTTAGAGATCCAACACGGAAAGACCAAAAACTAGATCCTAATTAAAAATGAATTTAAGATACCACATTTAGATTCTCTTAGATGGGCTAACAGAGAGCAGAAGCATAATGGACAGCGCAAGAGATATACCACATGATACGCCCAAAAACATATATGCTCAGTATAACTGGAAATAAACAGCAGCAGATTAAGGCAAACGGTGAAGAAAATTTGCTTGTTTCAGGAACCCAATGAAGAACGAAGACTGAACGAAACTGCAAGTACTGAAACTCTTTGTCCCATACGCAACAGGATATGTCTATAAGAATTTATGGTACTTAAGTAGTCATCCCCGGTGGCACCAAAGATAACACCTTTCCCCCACGCTTTTTATTGTGCCTTTTATTGTAATCGTCATGATTAATGTGCATTCATTCATTCTTAAGAATCAAATATATGTTTTGATAAAGAAAAGTGATTTCAAGATAATTCATGAATGAACACCAAATTTGAGATAGAGCTCGAATGGAAAATTTATTTGAAGTGACATTTTATGAAAGGGTAGGGGGGGAGGGTATTGTTAATGTAAAACCAGACGAAATATTGACAAGTGCTGAAAGGTGGGAAAGGAAGGCGGTGAAGACAGCTGACAGAAAGAGCGGAGGCGGAGAAAAGGGTAGAATTTAATTACTCAGGAGCAACAGGTAGGAGTATTTGACGTCATCATTGGCTAAGAACCTCGACGAGATTCTTGATAATTGCATACCATTAGAAACGATATTTAATTAATCTTATTCGGATACAGCCACAAAGGGAGTAATATAAATAAATTTGTATGAAATTATATTATGAAAATATTGATGTATTTTAAGTGTGGTGCTGCATGCGACTCATGCGCCATCCATGTAGTCAAAATAAATACAGGTTTTCCCAAAAAAATAATACACACATTAAATGATTTTTAGGTCAGTATTTATTAAGGTCCGAATAAATCTAAGATTAAAACTCCAAATTAAAGAAGACAGACGAAGTTGTTTTTCGCTATCGCAAGTGCTCAAATTGATGGGCGTTCTGCTCCACGTACTACTAATAACGTGAAATCGAAACATTACGAATCGTTTGTTTTGGTATTTTAGCGCATTCTATTTCAATGTCTGCTCTCAATTGATTAACTATTGCCGGTTTAGTGGCTTAAACTTTATCCATCCAATCTGCTCAGCAAAATTTCATTAAAGGCGCGTTCTCACGGTTCAAGTTTAGATGATCGATTAAAGTTGATTGAAATCTGTAGTGAAGGCGCGTTCTCACAGTTCAAGTTTAATTGACCGATTATAGTTGATCAACAAAAGTTGAATACGACTTGAATCAGTTTTTGTTCACACGTTTCAATAGAAACTGATTCAATAAACAGTTTCAATTTATTTCAGTTAAAAATGACGTCGAAAGCATTTTCTCTTGCATCTTTATTTTTATATTTATCGAGTTAAAAGCGAACTTGACAATCAACTTGAATTCACATGTTCACACGTTTCAAGACAAGTTTCAACTTGAAAGCGAATGGTGGATGACTCATCACTTGAACGATAATGTTTGACTGGGTCAATCTTTTTTTGATCAACTCGATTGAAACAAAGGTTCTCACTACAGATTTAATTCAACTTTTGTTGATCAACTTTAATCGGTCAACTAAACTTGAACCGTAAGAACGGGCCTTAAGATAGGTTCTCCACATCAAGGTGGTAGTGGAAAGGTGCACGCACCATTCTGCTAAAAATAAAAGTTCTTCTCATCCCTCAACTCGTGACGAATGCGTAGTATAATAAATTCCTGCAGCTAGTTCTAGTAAACGGCACGGTATGTACACATTTTTTGGAACGAGCTACACATGCGTATACATACGTATACGTACAATTGACTTATACGCTGTACTTCATTTTCAATCCCTATTAACACTATCAAGTCATCAGCATGCAACTGTCCACATACACTCGAAATGTCAATGCCCCATTTATTTTTCTTTACTATATTTATATTAAATTAATCGTGATGACTTTAAAGCAGTTTTTAATTAGAAGGTGTATTTTCATTCATAATATAAATAGGCCAAAGCCCGTACGACGGTTGTCGCCAAAGAAAGAATACGAGAATTGAATTTTGAATACAAGAGAGCGAGAGAGGAATAGTTGGATTATCTCCGAAAGTAATTCGAAATTTGAATCTCGGTGGGTCCGTGAAAAATGAAAAGATGGAAACTATACTGAACGAATTTTAAATACCTAGCTAACAATTTTTGAACCGGTGTAAAAGGGGACGATGTATATAAATGGTACATATAGTATAAACAAATTCTACATTTATGAATACTATATATATTTTCATAAATGTACAATTTGTTTTACTTCCGTGAATATTTCACGGGTTGCAACTAGTTAAATGTACTTGTGCTCTATTTTTTTTCTTTTGAAAATGTGTTAAATGTTTTTTGTTTGAATTGAGTTGAAGTTTTTTCAATTTTGTTGTTGATTTTCATTTATGTTAAATATGTTGTTTTTTTTTGTACAATGGGAATTAAAGTTTTTTTAGAACCAACATATCGGTCACTGAAGAGCTCGGCACAGAAACAAGTCTCTAATCCCTCTCAGAGGACGCATCTCTCATTTTATGAAAGCTTTATAATTATTAATATGAAACATAGAAAGCTTCTTCACTTAAGCGTATTAATACGAGGGTTGTTACTTAAGTTTTGAGACAGACAAGTAAAAACAAATATTTATAATCGAAAATGGTTTTATTGTTTTTCAAAATACTCTCCATGAAGATCAATACACTTTTGCATGCGGTTGAACCAATTTTCGAAGCACTTTTTCCACTCCGAATGAGGTAACTTCAAAACATGCGTTTTGAACGCATCAACCGCTTCTTCAGGCGTCGAGAAACGTTGACCTCGCAATTTATTTTTGATGTTCGGGAATAAAAAAAGTCATTGGGTGCCAAATCAGGGCTATACGGCGGATGACCCATCAATTCGATGTTTTGAGTCCTCAAAGTCACTTGTTTGAGCCGATGTGTGAAAGCTCACATTGCCGTGGTGGAGAATGATCCGTCTTCGGCGGTTGGTTTTCCTCATTTCTCCGAACACTTCTAGCAAACAAATGGTGGTGTACCATTCATAATTGACAGTACGACGTTCCACTAAAGGCACTGTTGCGACATGACCATTTATACCGAAGAAACAAGCCACCATTTGCTTCGAATTGTTTCGTGCGCGAACAACTTTTGTTGGATTTGGCTCATCTTGAAAGACCCATACAGTCGACTGCTGTTTATTTTCTGGCTCATATGCATAGATCCATGATTCGTCGCCTGTCACGATCTTTTAGACGTCTTTTGAAGCACCGCGATCGACAAAACTTTCTGAGTACGTATACCATTAAAAACGTCAAACTTTACGATGCTGATGACAGATTTGACGTATCTACACTGGTGTTGCCATATTTCACTTAAGTAGCAGCCCTCGTGCGTAAAATGATCATGGCAAAAATGACACATCTCACTGAAAAAAAAAACTTGGGCTATCGATTTTCGAGGATATGAAACCCGAGCAGAGAAACCTCCGAAACGGTGCCCAGTATAACTCATCCCACGCCATAATTAAACATTATTTAAGGGATCTTGTTCATACTCAGCCAACAAATGCTGGAATGGCCTACTTTTACCGTTTAAAGAGCGGGTGAATGTTCGGCAATGTTCTGAAACGGCATCTTCTAAATGGTGTCATTTCATTTTGTCGAAATTAGGACTGTTATTTCATTTTCTCTCTTTTCGCTGACGGTGAATCTTACGTATAAACTCGTATATAAATACGTTTATATTTATAGCAATTATCATATTAATATTTCTTCAGTATATTTTTTTGTATTATAATTTATGTGTACAAAGGTGTGGGCTGAAAAATATCTGGCATCCTTGTGGCTGGGCTCACCCTCCTAATGGAGGGGGTGTAGCTTTGACTGATGGATATTACGGGGCAAGCCCTGACCTTTCGGCTGCGTCTCTCTTAAATACATATTCTTAATCGTTGCCTGGACACATACGAGAATGTATGTATGATATAAATGCAATTATTTATTTATTTTACTTTTATATAGCAGTTGTCTTAAGTTGTGAGACAGGTGACATACACCCACAAAAGTGGCATAAAAATTCGAAATCCGTAAAAAATGCAGCCGCCCGTTTGATTGACCACTTGCAGCAAAAAAATGTCCGCTAGTTTATTTCTGTTTATTTAAAATATGGACACTTTTTTATTTGATATTTTTACACTGTCAGTGGATCTGGGGTTTTGTGTACATATGAGCATATTTATATTTTCAACAATGTTCGGACATACTTATTGAATTTATATTGTATTAACTATTTATTCAGAGAGAAAAATTGACATGGCGTATTTTCTGTCCTCGAAAGAAATCTTTTATCTCGAATAAGTCCTAGCCTCTTTGCCATACCTATTTTACTCTATATTATTATAAAATAAAAAGGGAAATAAATTCTTGAGAAACTGTCTCTTACGGTTTATCCAAAAATATATTTTTAGAGCGGTCAAACTCGAGGGACCTATTATCATATCTTTGCTTCGTTCAGTTTGATTACTATCCGTTTATAAGGTTCAATGAGGGTGAACTCGACTAATTGAGGATATATAAAAATATCTCATGGGAACCGAAAATAAGGAAAAATAAAAACAGATATTGACGAAAATTTTGATAAATACGAACACTCACATATGACATACAAGTACACATACAATTACACCATTTTTGAATCAGGGTAGGAAGAGAGGACACAGCGCCAGACTTTCCAATCTCAACACATATATTTTGCTTCCTCCACATACATACACATTCTCATAAAACTTTTACGATTTCTCTGACTTCCTAGGTTTCTTTCTTTCAAAATATCGTTCACTTGATCCAATCATACTTTTGGTCTTCTTCTCACAAACCTTCTACTGACATTTGCACTATCTATTTGTTTTGTTGGTCTTTCTTCTTTCATTCTATTAAATATAGTATAAATCAAACACTGTTTATTCCACTTTATGTAACGGTATAACCCTACCGGTTTCAAGGTTTTCACCTCATCATCAGGGAAGCACAAATTCTTGTTTGTGCTCCCCTGATGATGAGGTAAAACCCTTGAAACCGGTAGGGTTATACCGTAACATAAAGTGGAAGAAACAGTGTTTGATCAAACAAATTACAATGTCTTTAAACCTCCACAATGTTGATAATGCCTTAACTATTAATAATACATATATAGTACAAATGTTAGTGGAAGATGTGGTAAACAAAGACCAAAAAAAGTATGGTTGGATCAAGTGAATGATATTTAAAGGAAATGTAAAGTCAGTAAAATGAGTAGGTTATTAAGTAGGATTTGTATGAGAAGTCACATGGATGTAGAAGAGAAGGATGTGTATCGGATAGGAAAATCTAGCGCTCTGTTCTCTCTACCTACCCCGACAAAGAAATGGCAAGTTGTATGTAGGTAAAACTGCATTTACGATACATTCTGGATGTATTCTTTTAAGACATCCAAACCACCAAAAATAAGAAACGGATAGCGCAACGATAAAATAAACATTATCTCTGCCGATTGTCATACATTCTCATACAAACTTTAACCTCCATCAAGATGCCGTTATATGTCCAGCTATCTATAATTTGGTCTCGTTAAAATAGTTTTATACGTAATTGGGTTATAAAACTTAAGAGCAACCCCAAACACGAATAGAGGACATCATCTGCCATTGGCCCAATGGATACTTAAAATTTAGCTGGGAAGATTTTATTACAACCACCCAGGAGAAACCTCCAGGCCATGGCCATGACAGGTCAGCGCGAGGAAAAGAAGATTTTAAATTAATTAAAAGAGAGAAAAATGTTGAAGACTATCTAGTGAAATAATTCGCCATATTAACACAATTATCATTATAATGTTATGAGATTACTATCGCTGTGAACCTTCTTTTCTCCATATTTATCACTCAAAAAAGTAATAGAAGCAAATTGATTACCTTGTCAGCAGGTTGGTATACCTATCTGCCAACCCGGGAGTTGCAGGTCCGATACTCGGATTTTTTTAAAAAGGTTCATGTTTGGTTTTCACTCAAGGTGTGTTTAACGACCCTTTAGTAAGTGGGAAAAGAATTTCACATGGCAATAAACGCACTAGGTTGTACTGTATACAACGAAAGTGTGATGCCATTCAATACAATGAAGAATAGCTATTATTAGATCATTGCTAACAGCAAAGTTCTATCTGATAGACCTACCTAACTCAGATGATCATTTGCAATGCGCATGGCCGTGCGGTAACGCACTGGACTTCAGAGCGGAATGTCACCGATTCGAGCCCCGCGCTGAGCTACTCCCCTCGAATGACATAGGTATTTTTTCCACCTAGTGTTCGGGGGTAAAAGGATACCTTTGGTCATATCTATTCATTAAAAAAAAGAAGAAAAAACATCGGATCCAGTACAACGGTGTGGCTGGTGATTTTACTGGTGTGCAACATATAATATTACTCACTTAAAAAAACTCCAGTGCACAGCTTCGCTTTTCAACTGAATGATGACGTTGGCGCAGCAAGGACGAATGACAAGGAGATGGTCATACTACTCATTTAGAGCTGCAGCCTCCCAGACATATAATACGATAATATAAAATACAAACTTACATAAATGGGAGTGCAACAACGACGTGGAAAACTCAACGGAGCCGATTTGACTGTTGTTTTTAAATGCGTGCTTTGAGAAGAATTTATGCGGGGAAATATGAAATAAAGGTGGTGTAATAAATGGGAAGAAGATGAGCGCTGTAAAATGGGATGGGCATGTACAACGAATGAAGGAAGAAAAACCGACCAAACAAATGTATGTTGTGAATGTGAGAGGAAAACATGGTAGAGGAAGACCAAGAAAAGTAATTAAATATGAAGTCCGTAAACTTGTAGGAGCTTTGAGAGGAGGCGAAATACAGAGTGGCCAAAAGTCAGTAGACCATTTAAAATTCTAATAGCTTTCTACAATTAACTCATTTAATTTTTTTATTTCAGATTATTAGCGTAAGCGTAATCCTTGGAAATTAAACATGGAGAAATTCACGACTGAGCAACGTTAAAATAATCGAATTTTATCTAGAAAATAAACGATCAATTGTGCTAACGCTAAGAGCTTACAGTCGTCATTTTGGGGCTAGAAAACCAGCATATAAACAAACTATACTTAACTTAGTCCGGCGGTTTCAAATTCAGTGGTCTTTGAGTGATTTACCACGTGCTGGGAGGTCACAGGAAAACATTCAACGTGTACACCGAAGCATTGAAGAGGAGCCTTCAATGTCAACTCGAAGGCGGTCCCAGCAGCTGGACATGTCTCGAACCTCGCTCCAGAGGATTCAAGGGATTCTGAATGTCTATCCGTATAAGGTACAGCTAGTGCAGGAACTGAAGCCAGCAGATTATCGGATACGATTAGCTCATATCCGATAATCTGCTGGCTTTAGTTCCTGCAAGTCCTGCCCTTCAGTTCAGTTTGGTCTAGTAGGTCTAGTGACTTTTGGGGCAATCTGTATATATATGTCGCGATTGGGCAATCTGTTTTTTCTACCTACCCCAACAGGAAAACGCCCGATGATACTTGTGTGTTAAAAACATATCGAAATAATATAATATATCCCTTGTGGAGCGTATCATTTCATATTTCCTTCGTAACAGTAATATCTCATATTTCTCTATGCGATTCCTTTCATCTACAGTTGTCATCTCGTCTCCGCTCTAGCATATTCCCTCAGCGCTACTGAGCTAAGTGGAATAGCAAAAATAAATTTTATTTTTCTTAAAGATAAGAACATTTTTACTCAGCGCGCAATTCCATTTCACGTGACCTACATAGAGCAAGTGCGATGCGGCAACTTCAAAACATTCTGTTTCAGTGGAATTAATAAAAACCGGAGTGATCATCATCATAAGACATACAACTCGGATGGGTCTTGACTTCTTGCAGGATTCTCCGCCACCTATCTCTTTCAACAGCATTCTTTCTCCATTTCGTTGTACCCAGTATGTGAGAGCTCCATGTCACATCATCCGACCACACCAGCTTTGGTCTTCCCACGCTCGGAAGTTCTCTTCTGCACAGCTTTTGAAGTTTTTTAGATGTAAATTTGTCACAATTTCGATAGTCGGATTTAAAAACGTATCCAGTTTCCAGACATTTGGAATTTGTAGTAGCAACAAATATTTTAAAAGACAAATCGTTCTGAAACGTCAAAAAGCGTCGATTTTTACGCACTTCAATTTATTTCTCAAAATTCCCATAAGGCATCACTAAGTTACTTAAATTGGAAGTCGATAAACATACCAGCGTACCATCTCCCTGTCGAGATAGGCAGAGAGGATAGAGGGGCCCACTTTCCTATGGCGAGACACATATTTCGCCTCCTCTATTATATATCTATCCACTTTTTGATCAGTTCCTATGATTTTACATGTCCTTCTTTCAAAATATTATGCACTTGATCCAAACATACCTTCTTTAGTATTTCTCTATTACGTCTTTCACTCGCATTCACTCAGATTTGCCTTACATATTTGTTGTTAGTCGTTTTTCATTCATTCGTTGAACATTCCCAAACCATCTCAGAATGATCTAAATCTTACTAAACACGTCAGCTTTATGCTCACATTCGTCCCTAATCACTTAATTCTGTCATATACTATATATTGTAACTCCGTTTCTTCATCTCAGTGCACGTCTGATACTAAAAGTCGTCGAATGATAAAAAAATGTTGTGTAAAAGAGCATAATCAGAAGTAAATATGTGTTGTACATAAACATTGAAAGAAAGGCGCCCTGAACAGATAACCCAAACCAGATGATGTTTTTTTTTTAGAAAAAGCTTGCAAAAGCAGAAAGTGGCTTTTGGAAGAAAAGCCAAGTTACTTATCTCCAAGTGACAGAAAAAGCGATCTCTTTATAGATGACGTGAGTGTGGGAGATCTTCCTGGACTTGGTTTTCTTAGAGATAGCGACCTCTTTGTGAGTGGCCGAAGGCGATTCTGGACTCGTTAATACGATTCTTTCTTTTTTTTCTTAGCGGGAGAATGTATGTTATATTACATATTACTATATTCACTAAGATATATACAAGTCTCACTGAAAAAGTTATCATTTTAAGATTTCAAGGTTAATCGTTGAATAATCTATTGTACCTGTGTTCTAGTCTTTTCGGATAATAACAAAATTTTATGAAATATTGTAGTACTTTAAAATATGTATTTCAGCACATTTAATTGACGACATAACTGGTAAGACGTCTGACAACAAACCCGGGAGTTGCAGGTTCGATTCTCTAAAAAAAAGTGTTCCATTCAGATTTTACACATTTAACGACTTATGATCGGTTGAAAGAGATTGACACATGGCAATAAACATTCCAGGTTGTATTTTACACAAAAAAGTGTAATGTTATAATAGTCAATGGGGAAAAGCAGACAAGGGGAAAAATCCAGATGCTCCACGTAACCTAGTTAGTAAAACGGTTGTTACCATTTTGGGATTTCGGGTACGATCCCAGATGGTAAACATAAAAAAACAACACAACCTGGTAAAAATATTACTACGACGAGGTTGACAATTATCTGAATTTAATTGTACTAATAAAACAAATAGAACAACAAACTGCGAGCTACGTGTCTGTCAATGGTTCTAAACAGTAGGCCGAAGACGCTCCTATCTTCTACTATTTTTTTCTAAGCCATGCTCTTCAGCATCTGAACTTAAAGGCTTTCAGATTATTCTAAATCAATCCTGTCGTGTAGCTCATGACCGAGCTTCGTGACTCCCACGATAACCTTTGATGACTCCTTTCTATCCATCTCTGCACTCCGCAGCTCGAAGGGCAGCTGTCAAGGGTAGTCCAGTTGCATCTCTCACTCGGTCAGTCCAACGCATTTGGAGTCTTCCTCTTTTGCGTCGTCCCTCCACGCTTCCAGCAACAACAAACCTCTCCAAACTATCTCGTTCTACGAGATACTTGGGATCCATTCTGCGTCTCTCGTTGCGAGAGACGTAGAATAGAGGCCAAGTCTCAGCGTCATACATGAATACTGCGAAGACGAGAGACTTAAGTAACTAAACGCATTTTCGTTGTGATTAAACAGTTCTGCTCTTCCATATTTTTTCTATTCACCTCAGTCTCGCATCCTCCATTGTTGGTAATACTGGAAAATAAACCACTTCTAGACCATGATTCCCATTATTTGGTTTCCGTTTGACAGTTATATTAAATAACAATATAAAAAATACAACGGAATCGGCGAATTCTTCAATAACCTTGCAATCATTTAGAAACTTCTCTGAAAATTAAAGGCCAGAAATCTTCCTTAGCGATTTGCGGAGGAAATTTCTCTCAATTTCCCAGTGGATAAAAAAGGCACCTATTCTGGATAATATCAATGTGATTTATTCCAAAAATACGTGGAATAAATATATTAAGGAGCCCTCGAGGGCGATTAGGGAAATTTTTTCAACTAAACTCGCTTCATCCAATTCTAAATCTGCTTAGAATCATAACTCTTGGAGACAAATATGGGCTGTATTAAGAAAATCGTTTTCCGAACATATAAATCTTCTGACATTGTAATTTATTTTTAAAATAAATTACAATGTCTTTAAACCTCCACAACGTTAATGCCTTAACTATAAACAACATAAATCTTCTGATATATATGATTAATTTAAAGATTTACTTATTTTATTACTAACAAAGCGCATATGGTTCCGAAAATTGATTATGGATCATTTTATCTTAACTCGATTGATAAAATAACTTTGCACGCATATGCAACGCGCCAAATAGAACAACAAAATGAAACAATTCTTAGATTCCAAAATTATTATGGGGAAAGAACAATGGAAGTTTTAGTATGAAATATAATATAATAAGTAGTCACCTGCCTATCTAGGCATATGCCCACCCTAGGATAGGAAAGTTTACAAAACAAATAAAATAAATATATAGACATAGGAAACAGTCTTCTAGTTTGTTTTTCTTTTTTGTAAAAATATAGACTTTCTTTTTACGTCGGAATTGAAGCTTAGTGTTTGTAAATACTATGCGTATCCAGAAAGTAAGTGTACTGAGGCTCTCACGACCGGGTGGATTTTATTTTCGACATGTTGGCTACACTTCCGTGTAGCCTGACCCTTCCCCTCCGCAACGAGACCGGTTCGAGGTCAGTACGTTGAGAAGTGTCGACGTTTCGTGAAAAATGTCAATCCAATCTCCCGTCAAGTGCGAAATACGCGGCGTCATCTGTTATCTCGTTTGGAAGGGAAAACCTCCGGTTGAGGTTTATAATGAGGTGAAAACTGCATATGGTGATAAAGCTATGAATCGTACGAGTGTGTACAAGTGGTGTCGCGAGTTTAAAAACGGTCACGTCACACCTCTTCACCCTCCGCCAAAAAGTTCAAAACCACAATTTCAGCCAAGAAAATCATGGCATCCGTGTTTTGGGACTGTCAAGGCATAATTTTAATTGAATATATGCCTCAAGGGGAGACCATCAACTCTGCAAGATACTGTGAGACCCTAAAAAAATTGCGGAGGGCGATTCAGAACAAGAGCAGACGCATACTGACAAAGGGAGTCTGCCTGCTGCATGACAATGCCAGACCACACACGGCCAACGCCACGAAGGAACTGCTCGCCTCGTTTAAATGGGATGTCCTGAACCATCCCGCGCATTCCCCTGACCTAGCACCTTCAGATTACTATCTCTTTACCTCCCTGAAGCTGCTCATGGGTGGAAAAAGGTTTTCAACCGACGAGGAGGTAAAGGAGGAGGTGGGGAAGTGGACGGAGGGGTTGGCGGGAAACTACTTCGAGGAAGGCATCAAAAAGTTGATACCCCGCTTCACCACCTGCATTGAGAGGAATGGCGACTATGTCGAAAAATAGCTTGCATATGTACTACGGTAACCACGTAATTTTTTTGTTTAAATAAAAAAAATTGTAACCTACAGAAAATTCAGTACACTTACTTTCTGGATATGTCTCGTATTTTGTGAATCTTCGGAAATTCAACTTATGATATTTTCTTATCCATAAATATAGAAATATCGAAATAGTTACATAAACGAATGTCTTCATATGGTACTCTTCAACATATCTATCCGAAATTGTGATACGAAAATGTAGATGAACAGCAGTGTCCAGAGGTAATAATCAAGTCTTCAGATTAAAAGCTATTACAGTAGGCTATAAATTACAGTTCCCTACATAGTATTGAAAATACTACTGCACATAGAGAGGCAAAAACACTTGCACATGTCTAGTACTACCAAGCATTGCCAACAAACGTACTCTTAAACCAGACTAATTTCTCAATAAGAAATTATTTCAACCCAACCAATTCAAACCCCCTTGCAAACAAATTATTCTAGTCTTACTGAGAAATATTTAACTAAATAATATAATATTTTCATAGTATCTATTTTAAATGTCCGCTGTCTCACTTTGATAGAAATAATAAATTGTGTGATACCCACTGAAAAATCGCACTAAACGAAGTAGCTCACGAAAATTTATCAAAAACCATGATTTTTTTGAAGAAATTAATAAAAAGGGTAAAGAAAATCAGTGTTTTAAAAACGAAAATAAAATATCAAAATAACCCCAATTCTGACAGGTTATCGCAAAATAACCCCAATTCTGACAGGTTATTACAAAATAACTCCAATTCTGAGAGGTTATTACAAAAATACATTTTGCATTTTTTAAGAATATCCTGAAAGCAAAAAACCACCGTTTTAATTATTGACTCGGAAATTGGAAATTTGGACAATAGGCCAAAAGAATTATTATTCCTAAGAGAATGTTGAAAAATAATATTTCTAAAGAGCAAACGGGAATGAGGCTTTTATAATATTCTAATGATATACTCGTATATTTTGTCTAATACAATTTCTGGAATTTTAATGAAGTTTTTCGGCAGTTATGTATTTACATTGGATAAACAAGAAACAATTAAAATACATAATTAATACTCAACTCAAGATCGATTTTCATTAAGTAACGCCATTTTAAATGTTATTTATTATTCTTTTTGAGAATAAGTGGAACGAGGAAAGAATAATGGACAGAGCATAGCTAGTCGAAAAATATAACTTTAAAAAATCATTAGTTATATCGTAACAATAAGATACGAAGGAAGATTAAAAGATTCATCGTCTCTAAAAAATAAGTACATTTGTACAAAAATTAAAACACTTATTTTAAGTTATATTTTTTATATCCACTGCTGATGGATGAATGGTCATTTCGAAGAATGTAAATAGGATAGGAAGGTTGTAGCTGCGGCTTAGATACTGCCTCGCATCTGCATATATTTAGAAAAATATATTTGGTATGAAAACGGCAGAAAAATTATCAAGGGAAGACGAATCACGAAGAAACCTTTGTAGATCTTTCGATACGTAAAAGTAACACATTCGGCTTTAGGTGGAATGTAGCGTATGTGTGTAGTATTCAGATATAATCATTATAGTACATTTAGTTGAAATATTTGTATGAATTTGGATGATTGTTAATGTCTCCATCCTATGAACACTTGTAGTGTACACGGCCCAAGTCTTAAGGCAGAATGGAAGTTTGTTTTTAAAGCCATTTTATTTTTTCCTATAATATTTCATTCTGTACTCTATCTTAGGTATAAATAAATTTTTATTTAGTGTCGTTAAGTTTATTTAAGTAAAATTAATTGGCTAAATTCCGTAAAATATCCAACTTGCTCGTTTTCTCTAAAGTGTCACCACAATCACCAGGGTTTCAAGACTTTCGTTGTTCTTGCTGGCAACATGCACCAAGTTGGGATCCTTTTCAAACACGATTGTTCTCAATATACTTAAAAAACTCTAACCGTCACATGTATTGGGAGTTAACCTTATTTCTTAACTCAATACATGTTAGAATACTTAACAAAATAATTTATTGTTAAATATTTTTATATGGAGTTATACAGAGTTAAAGCAGAAAACCTTTCTAAATCAATGCAGGTTGTGTCCTAGTGATATATGCCATAAACATACGAGTATTTTAAGTTTTTATGAATTGAAAAATAAATAAAACATACACAAAGGAAGAGCCAATTTCAAGATATTAAAATCAATTTTAACGTAATAAAATAAATTAAGTTACACGAAAAATATCCATTACGCCCTTTAATTAAATTATTGTTATTAACTATAACACTTAGGACCTGAAATTCAGGAGCAATCATGAAACAGATAATTAAAACAAAATATTTTCATCCTTTAACGTCGTCAAAATGTCCTTAAATAATATTTACATATGTTATTTGCAGTCTCGAAGATACGGAATCACAAAGAGATATAAAATATTGTATAATATTAAAACGATGCTAAGAATCTGCTAATCGCTCCGTGTAGGACGAATCCTCAGGCTTAAACGCCTCAAAAGAGATTTCACATTGTTGAAAAATGATTATATAAATTGATTATTGTAAATACAATAAAAAATTATGTCCAATTACCTAATATGTAGAGCGAATATTTTCATATGCGCTAAGTTTATTGTATAGACACAAATTACACTAAAAAATAAAGTAAAAATCGCGCATTTTGCTTTCGCTAGGATACGCTAACATACGAGTATGTATTCATGTTACGGTCACAAACAAAAACGGACTCGGATGTTCAAGTTACGGTCGCGAGTGAGAACTGGCTTTAAACGCTCAAATTTCGGTTGAGACTGAGCTATATTTATTTAAACACATAAGAAATGAGTAATTGGTATTTAAATCGAATGATGAATTTGGGTCTAAGACATTGAAAATTATATATTGTTTTGCCATGTATACCACATACAGCAGCGGTCACCTAATATTTTGAGGTTTTTCTGAAATTGCGTCCAGTGTAAATTTTATTCAACTGTTTTAATTTTTTTTAAATAAAATATAGATCAATTCTGACATTTTTAAAAAGATTGCATAAAATCGAATCGTTTTTTCTCGTGTAAGGAATTTTTATTTAAAATGAGAAAATATTCAAAAATGGAATAATCGATTTTGAAATTTTAAAAAAAGACAAACTGCTTTAAACACATTTATTTTTTTGTACAAATTCAATACACGTTATACTTAAATACCAAATTATATATTTTTTAATATTTTGTGGCCCCTCCTTTGGCCTTGATGACGGCAACAATTCGAGACGGCATTGATAAAATTTTATTTCGAATAATTGTATCCAAAATCTCTCCATCCGACACATTTTCTAGACCTTTCTTCAGCTCTTTTGCTGTCTGGGAGTTCAATCTTTGTATTTTAGCCCCAAGTTAGCTAAAAAGTTTTCGACTGGGTATAAATCAAATTTATTCCCAGGCCACGACAACGACAAAATTCCCATATTTTTTTTAAAATTGGTTATCTAAAAAAAGCAAAAACAGTAATAATTTTTTTATTTCAAAAATCGACTACAGACATATCAATAAATATTAAGAATGAAAAAAAATCCGTTTTGGCGCGAAGGCAGGGAGCAGTCGTCTTTGAAAATATACCTGTCTGTTCCAAAGGGTGTTGTTCTGTGAATGGCAGCAAATAATTATTTAAAATTATTTAATAAATTTGATTTAAACCCAGTCGAAAACTTTTTAGCAATATTTGGGGTTAAAATACAAAGACTGAATTCCCAGACAGCAAAAGAGCTGAAGGAAGCTCTGAAAAATATGTGGGATGCAGAGATTTGGGATACAATTATTTGCAATTTAATTTTATCAATGCCATCTCGAATTGTTGCCGTCATCAAAGCCAAAGGAGGGGCCACAAAATATTAAAAAATATATAATTTTATATTTAAGTATAACGTTTATTGAATTTGTACAAAAAAATAAATGTGTTTAAAACAGTTTGTCTTTTTTTTTTAAATTTCAAAATCGATTATTCCATTTTTCAATATTTTCTCATTTTAAATAAAAAATCTCCTTTTAAATAAAAAAAAAACAGGAGAAAATGCGATTGGATTTTATGCAATCTTATTCAAAAATGTCAGAATTGATATATATTTTATTTAAAAAAAATTAAAAGAGTTGAAAAAATTTTACAATAGACGCAATTTCAGAAAAACCACCAAAAATTGGGTGATGCAATTTCTGTGACCGCTATTGTATGTTTTCGCATATACTTATTTCTAGTGTGTTCACTTTCAAATATCCTCAACTCGCTCATAACCAGATTTGCTTACCTTTTTTGTTTTTTTTCTTTTGCTTACTGATATTTTTATTTATTTATTTATTTATTTAATTAACGACACAACAGTGTCTTTATATACAAATTAACATGTGACAGGTTATAAATTACTTAAAATTATTGACAAATAATACAACTTTATCTTAAACTAACATGAAGATACAAAAAGCAGTAGAATAAATTACAGTCATCGTTTTAAAATTATTTAATAATCTTTGAGAATTTTGTGGTAATTTTATGGATATATATTGAGATATAGAAAACACATGGCCTCATTAGTGGAACGAGGTGCAAGTTGCTTTGCAGAATTAAAAGCTTCACACGTGCTGATGCAGGGTTACTCAACTCCAGAGGCAAAATATTGTCCTTAATATTTGGTTTATATTACGTTATTTATATTAATAAAGGAGAGCACAAAGTTAGTAGCTATTTCTAAATATTGTTGTCATATTCTGGCGAATACTATATACTTATATTAAAAATATCTAAATTGTTGCAAAACTCGTTTCCAAGTATTTGCATGCGAATTATAGAGGAGTTGATTTTATAGTTAGTATAACAATTTTCGGTGTAAAAGGGATTGAGCTGTCTTGTGGATCTAGTGGGGATACGAAATGAAATACTTGCGAGTAAGTGAGGTGCATCAATCACTGAGTGAATGATTTTGTATAGCAGTACTATATCGGCTGTTTTTCTTCTGTCACACAGCTTCAAGAGTTTCACTGCATTTAATAAGTTGGGATAATTTCTTTCTTCATGCGGTATTCCAAGTTTAAAATTTATGAATCTACTCTTCGTGTTATCCTTAACGTCACGTAACGTCTTGGCAATCTTAACGACAAAACATATTAAGAACAACGTCTTAACCGGTTAGCATCTGTACACGGACTCGCTCCAACGACTGGAACTGAAAAAGTTAGCCTGGTAACTTCGTTCATAACTCCAAGTGCTGTCGTGTTGTGTTGACAGCTGGCGGACACGGCATAGCCATTTCCCCGCCGAGTTGAGATATTTGAACACTTGGTAATCCCTACTTGGGAAAAAGGAGAAATGGAAATGCCTGTCTGATCTCTTTTTACCTTCCTAAATATTCAGCATATATTATATTTTAGATTTTTTCAAAGAGATTATCTTTTTTTTTTAATTTTCGTAAATAAAAATGTATATTCTTATTTATAGTCTTCATAAATGTTTCGTGCTAGATATCATCATCATCATCATCAAGCCATGTCTATTGAAGAAGGTAAAGAGAAGAAATATCCACTGTATTCTATTAATTTAAGTGAGATTCGACGTATGTAATCATTTCAGACAAAATTTTCTGCAAGTAGGAAAATCGTTAGAAATAAATTTATTGTATTAATCAAACAATATAAAATCGTTTTTACTCACATCCGTGTGTAACAAAAGGTGTTGTTATAATAACGGTTTAATAGTTGTTGATTAACGTCAAAATGAGAAAAAAAAAATTTCTCAATATTATTTGCCGGCTGTCACTTCTTGATATCAGTACAAGCGACAAAAATAATAATGTATTTATTAACCGTTAGAGTGCTGAGAGTTTATGTATAGACGTTGTATAATATTGAAAAAAATGTCCAGCAGCAAAACGGTTAAGAAAGGATCAGTGTATTACTGTTGAACAGAAAAATAAATACGAAAACGAGAAAGCATTTTATAATGAATGAGAATGCGTAATTCTTATAATTTATAATATTAACACCCAATTATTAGTTACACAATAGCTTGAATTTACTTTCAACTGTAGCTATTTAAATAAATGAATTTGGTTGTGTATAGTTCATATAAAGTTCTGTCAATAAACTCCATCAATATACTCGTATACTGTATTCTGAGTTTCATTTTATTCGAGCCTATACAATATTCAAGATTTCTCGTTTCATTTCGGAAACAGATTTAACTCGTAACTTTGTTAAAAAATAGCCATAAAATGTACGTTTTTTACTGTTTCTGCAAGACAATATTTTGATTTAAAGGATAACAGATTTATTATTATGGATAAAAATTATAAGATGGCTGCTAAAAGGAAGCGAGGATCGCGTCAATCACAATGAGCAAGCGAGAATCTAAAGAAGTAGTAACACGACGACAACATAAAGCAAAATTATGACAAGCACAGCGTCATATTGAAAAAAAAATACGTCAGTAATCATCGCACAATATGATAACGACAAAATGTATTTTGTAAATCCACTTACACAATGATATTATCGCAACTCAAGTTTCGACGTCCTTTACTGCGTTCTTTTCAGGCAAACCAAACATTAATTCTTGGTTTTACGCATAAGCTTTAATCAAATCGCATCGATAAAGACCACTCGGCGCCAGCGGGCAACCTACATTATGATACATCGGACCTCTCTTTCCATTAATTTTGATACGTAACCTATTTAAATGAATGGTGAAGATTGCTTGGTGGGGGTGTCTCTTGTAGAAAAAAAATTTAAGAATTGATACTGCATTTGTATGACTGTTAAGAAAATAAAAAAATAACATTAATCAATTTTAAAAACGCATTAAAATAATTATACTTCAAGCAAATAATTAATTTGGAAAAAGAAAAAAAAGTTTTTGGTCATGAGTTTCAAATCAAGAGTAATGTTATAAATCGTATTGTACAAAACTAGACTGCATCTCATTTTTTTGGGTGCAATTGGGAACTGATCATTAAGGCAACAGATTTTTGAACGCGATTGGGAATTAGGACGATTGGGAACAGTAGGAAAAGTGTCAAATGCATGTATTGATCATAATAATTTAACAACATAAAATACTTCACGTTAGGAATGATCAAGGGAAAAATATTGTATTGATTTCTTCTTATTCGTTTTATAAGGTATGTGCTTATTTTGCTGAGGACGGTTAAACCGAATTAGTTGTCGTTGTATGTGTATAATTTTCATTGGTATTAACTAAATTTTCTATACTCAATATACTTTTTATGTATACCAGTGGTTTCCGAACTTTACGTTACTACGCCCCCCTTTAAAAACAATCTTATAATGGCGTCTCCCCCCCCTCCCTTTATTTTATGAAATAATATACACATTTTTAAATGGTAAAAATGTATTAATACATAATATAAAAACGTTATTGATAGAATAATAACAAGGTTTTACTAAGTACGAGTATATATAATATATTCACTTTTAAATTTATTTGTTTTTAATGCGATGGATGTGCCTGTTTATTAGCGCAAAGCTTATCAAATCTAAGTGTTATTGAGGAGAGTGCTTCTCTTAGCTCTTTTTCTACTACTAAACGGGTTCGATATTTGGATTTCATTGCAATTATTATAAATATTTAATTTCTGTTAAACTTTCCACGATTCCTTTTGCATTAGTCCGCGCCTCCCAGTTTGGAAAACACTGATGTTTACAGTACAACCTGCAGGTTTTATTACTATATAGCCATCTCTTAAAACCAACCAGAAAAGTGCTTCGAAAATCTTTAAGTGAAAATCAGACTTGGGCCATTTAAAAAAAATCTGATTAGCAATGGGAATCAAACCCGCAACCCCAAGGTCGGAACAAAGGCGTCTTATCAACAAGCCAGCGGAGGTCGTTCAATTTAATATCGCGAGAAATTCCCTTTCCAAAAACTCGCGATTAAGTTACTTATCAAAAATAATGCGTTTTCAGGTTTATGCGAAATTCTCGGCAAACCCGTTTGTTTCACAGTAATATCATTTTAAAAATATATACGAGTATTTTCCAGGACACACGGCGCTCGCGTGAAAAATCAAATATCCGGAGACAAAAGATTTATAATACCTCGTCGAGTTTTCAAATACGAACATTATTCAGGACAAAGGCCGATAAAAAAAATCTCACCCTTTCAGTAACAAAAGGATATAACAATGGAAATGTTTAGTATACGAGGCATATCCAGAAAGTAAGTGTACTGAATTTTTGTAGGTTACAATTTTTTTTATTTAAACAAAAAAATTACGTGGTTACCGTAGTACATATGTAAGCTATTTTTCGACATAGTCGCCATTCCTCTCAATGCAGGTGGTGAAGCGGGGTATCAACTTTTTGATGCCTTCCTCGAAGTAGTTTCCCGCCAACCCCTCCGTCCACTTCTCCACCTCCTCCTTTACCTCCTCGTCGGTTGAAAACTTTTTCCCACCCATGTGCAGCTTCAGGGAGGTAAAGAAATAGTAATCTGAAGGAGGTCAGGGGAATGCGCGGGATGATTCAGGACATCCCATTTAAACGAGGCGAGCAGTTCCTTCGTGGCGTTGGCCGTGTGTGGTCTGGCATTGTCGTGCAGCAGGCAGACTCCCTTTGTCAGCATGCCTCTCCTCTTGTTCTGAATCGCCCTCCGCAATTTTTTTAGGGTCTCACAGTATCTTGCAGAGTTGATGGTCTCCCCTTGAGGCATATATTCAATTAAAATTATGCCTTGACAGTCCCAAAACACGGTTGCCATGATTTTCTTGGCTGAAATTGTGGTTTTGAACTTTTTGGCGGAGGGTGAAGAGGTGTGACGTGACCGTTTTTAAACTCGCGACACCACTTGTACACACTCGTACGATTCATAGCTTTATCACCATATGCAGTTTTCACCTCATTATAAACCTCAACCGGAGGTTTTCCCTTCCAAACGAGATAACGGATGACGCCGCGTATTTCGCACTTGGCGGGATATTGGATTGACATTTTTTACGAAACGTGTTGTCGCGTCGACACTTCTCAACGTACTGACCTCGAACCGGTCTCGTTGCGGAAGGGCTAGGGTCAGGCTACACGGAAGTGTAGCCAACATGTCGAAAATAAAATCCATCCGGTCGTGAGAGCCTCAGTACACTTACTTTCTGGATACGCATAGTATATTATTCGTTAAAGGGTTGACGGGTACAATAACACAGGTTGGGCTTTGAATTAAGCAAAATATAATTATAAGATTAAGCACGGATTATTCTGGTGTTTTCAGATCATCCCTTGTCCCTGATGTTCCCATGCCAGCTGCATTGTAAAAATGAAATAACTTTGCGTTTGACAAAAACTTTGGCGGCAACGAATACTTGAAGAGAGATTCAGGCCATCTCGAGCTGATGATGAAGTTCAAATGATAATCAGATGGGACGATCACCCCAAAGAAATGGGTACAGAAAAAAATTCTAGTCAAGTTTTATGATTATAACCTTGAGTTTCTTAAATCCTCTACATAAAACATTATCCCAATGTACAGATATGACGGATTGTAAAAAAATCAGCCAAACCGAATCTAGATAAATAAAATAGGGGTATTTGATTTCACGGCTCAACTCGATTACTTCACAAGGAATGCCAAGTTTTATTGACGTTGGAAGTTATCTGTAAAAGGAATTTGATTTCACGTGTTAGAGCAAAGTAAATAACAAAGAAAAATCGCTGATCTTTTGGATTTTTGACTTATTGAACGAAAGAAGAAAATAATTTTCTGAAGAAGTTATAATATAACTTTTCTTCGAAAACGGCGATAAATTCAATTAAAGAAAATGATAAGTTATATTACAAAATAACACAAAATTAACACGATATTGCGTATTGTGGAGAATCACGTACTATAGATCATTTATTTTTCGGTTGTCCTTCGCGATACAGATTTCAGTTACTAAAAACCATATCTTTGCCGCGTACAATAAATGTTGCGTTTCTTCTTTCTTCGAGGATTTTTTCCATTTATAAAGTGTCTTTCAAATTGAACGATTTTTTTTAATTAAATTTTTTTTACTTCTTAAATAAAACACAATTTGCTTTGATTTCAAAAAACTTGTTATTGGTTATTGAAGTATATGTATGACATTTAAACACAAAAAACAATATCCGCCAAATGTCCACCTCTTGCAACTAGCTCCACAGATGTACACTCTTTTGTCAAAATTTTCGGCGACATTTTGGCATAATTGCGGTTCTAACTCACTAATAATGCGAATAATTTCGTCCTTCAGCTCAGGAATTAATTGTGGAGCATTCTTACAGACCTGGCTTTTCACGTATCCCAAGAGAAAATAGTCCAACGGTGACACCGTTGATTACATGATCTTGGTGGCCAATTAACATCACCGTTTCCGGAGATTATAATACATAAAATAATTCACAATTTGAACGCGTTGTTGTATTGTATACGACTCCATTTTTATAAATGTCATACATTACACTTATCAAATGTCACAAGACCCAGGCAAGTTCGCGACGCCATCTGTGTTTTATCAAAGATTTTTAAAAAACGCTCAATTTGAAAGAACTTTTAGATCGATTGTTAAATGTTTTAAGATTAATCAGTTGAAACTTTGAATTATCTAGAATTGTAATTTTTTAAATTGGTTTTATTATATTGACTCATATAATTCATGACTTTAATTTGGTGGCGCACATAATCCTAGTTTGGGTGGATTGCCTATTTAAAAAAAACATGATATTGTGTTGATCAATGAAGACTTAAAATGCAATGGGCGTAATATTCATAGTGAAAATAAATATATAATAAGCCAGTTATTCAACTATCATCCACCCCTTATTCTTGAAGGCGACATGAGAAAAATGAGCCTTAAGGAGGGCATGAATGAGTGGATATAAGAGGATATTGGATGCCTATAACCAATGAAATTATAAGATAAAAACATATAAACAGAAGATGAAACGTCCACTTTCGTATCCTGGACGTGCTGATAGACAACGAACAGGCGAATAGGCGCACAATTAAATTGTCCAATCTAAGAGGTTCAATTCAATCTAGGTACATGGAAAAATCTTTCCTGCACTGGTCGCAAAAATCAGGAAGATTTCGCGTGTGTGTGAAAATAAAGGATATTTACAGTATTTTTTTTTTAACCTGGCGAATTTATTGTTATGTGGCGAATTTATTGCTATCCAACCAACCAGAAAGATGTTTTTATAGGCCCTAAGTGTTAACCAGACTGGAATTCCATTTTAAAAAAATTGTCTTCCAGCGGGGATCGAACCCGCAACCTCCGGATCGGCAGACAAGTGTCTTACCACTAGGCCACGGAGGTCGTCTATTATGGTACCATGTCGATTATGGTTTGGGCGCGTGAAAGGTATTCAGGTATGGTTTGGGCGCGTGAAACGAATGAAATAAACATTAACAAAACAAATGCACAATGTAAATGAGAGTGGAAGGTGTAATAAAAGAGGACCAAGGCATGCATGTTGGATCAAATTAATAATATTTTGAAAGAAGTCCATGTAAGAAGAAAGACAAATTGAAGGAGCTGTATGAATATGGAAAAAGTGAAATACGTGTGTAGAGATATATAATTCAGGCACTCTGCCCCCTCTGCCTATCCCAGCAGGAAAACGATGTGATGATATGTTTGTACGTAGGTATTGGACCATTTCTGTCAAACAAATTGCATTGTTCTTTTGGCAACATTTCGTTACAGGACGGTAATAAATAAATATATGTATATGATAGATAAACTTCTTGACGGAGGGTAGTTTCGGAATCTCCTGGTCATGATCGAAGAAAATGCAATGAAATTTTCCTGAAGTTATGACATGATACACAGCAATAGGCAGTATTTTTAACGAAATCTAACTAACAGGAAAAAACGAATCACATGCTATGACCACTTTGAGATTTAATGTGAGAGTACCAAGATTATAGTGTACATGGTAATATCAAAATTTTAACTTAAATAAAAATGAAAAGAGTATTTCTGAAAAGTTATTATTCGAATTTCAGCCCTTCGCTGTTGAAAGCCGACTGAAAGATGTATGGTATATGTAAGCCGATTACTTTCCCAACAAAAGAGCCTATCGTCAACATTGAAGGAAAGTAAAAAATACAATTTGGGTACCACATATTTTATATAAACCTACATACCA
Source organism: Odontocerum albicorne (assembly GCA_949825065.1). Classification (NCBI taxonomy): domain Eukaryota; kingdom Metazoa; phylum Arthropoda; class Insecta; order Trichoptera; family Odontoceridae; genus Odontocerum; species Odontocerum albicorne. The sequence continues at coordinate 31,769,424 of OX463853.1, read as the reverse complement.
TTATGGCGCGTCCCCGTTGAGATAGGCAAAGAGGATAGAGCGACAGATTTTCCTACCCCGACACATCTTTTACCTCATCTTTATCAATACACCTTCTCGTCAGCTCCAAAAAATGTACATCTCCTTTTTCAAAATATTAGTCACTTGATTCAAACATCCTTTCGTTGGACTTCCTCTACCACGCCTTCCACTCGCATTTAAACTGTATGTTTGATTTGTTAGTAAAATTCGCTCTACATGCCCAACAGTCTCAGAGTACAATTCTTCATACTATTGTATCATCCTATTGTATGACAAGTTCATGGATGTAAATGTGTCGAGATGAGAAAGTCTGGCACTTATCTGCCTACCCCGACTTTCAAAGGAAAATTTTATAAAGCGCCGTTTAGAGAGCAAGTTCTCCACAAGGGCGCTCTAATTTGGGACTCAAACTCACTATTAATAAACTAATCACGTCTGGTATCTTATAGCAGCTATCGAGCGAGTCGTGTTAAACACTTTCTTTGTATACAATACAACCTTGTTGGATTTCTATGCAGAAACCTCCCACAACCAACCAGATGTTTACGAGGACTTGAGTATAAACCAGATTTGCAACCTTTAAAAAAAAGAATCGGGGTTCCAGTGGGAATTGAACCCGCAACCTCCGGGTCGGAAGACAGGCATCTTATTAACTAGGACAAGGAGGTCGTGGCCGGAATGGAAAGTGGCGTGATGTTACGTATGCAATTAAGAAAAAAAATATCAAAAAATAATTTGTTACAATGAAAACATAAAACTTTTTATACGCACCTCAATAAAAATTTATATACATTGATATTTTAAAATCTGTAAATATTATAATTAAAAATAAGAAAAAAATCAATTAAAAGAAAATCTATACACCAACTTTCTAATAAAGTTTAAAGTATAATAACAAAATAGACAAAATAAACGTAAGAATAAATTAATAATAAATTTGTTTGAATCGTGTCTAGCATCCATTACGCTTCAGTTGAAATACTACAACGCTTCTATTAAGATAGCATTACACGTTGATTAAGATATCAGTACCTTTTATCGAACATACCATTATGATTTCATTAAGATAACAATACATTTTGATAAAGATACCACTATCATCTAAAAACTAAACTGCTCAATTATATTGTATATCAATGGTTATTATACAACACTAAAAAAAACAATCACATGTCATGGGATTTCGAAAAAAAAAAAAATAACGAATGTTCCTCATCTGTAATAATACCATTTTCGCATGACAAATAAGAAGACTTCATACATCCTCAGTGAGATACAGGCAAAAGCCTAGTTTACTGGGGATACGACAAATGAAAGGCAACAAACCCAGATCCATTAAAATTATATGTCCAAATCAAATTACCTGTTGTTTTTTCTCAAATTGTGTATATTTCTTGTCATATGTAATAATAAATAAAAAATAAATAATAAATAAAAAAAATCCTTTATATGAATCCTTTTTCTCCCACGCTGTATGAAATATGAAATCAAGGTTTTGTATTTTATAGTACACGTTTTATTATTACACGTGTGAAGTATAAGAAAGCATACAGAAAAGAAAAATATAACAAATAACTACCTTGGAGATGTCGGCAAGACACGTGCAAATAACATGACGAACATAGTTGAGCAGAGCTTCTCAAAAGTGCATGGTCTAACATCCGATTGATATACGAGTAAGTCGTGGTTTATCTACCAACCGATTTCGGAATAACGATCGAACGTGGCCTAGGAATGCTTTCTCACACGAGATCGACCCTGCCGAGTGCGAAATGGAATTTCAGACTGTTAAACGCTTGGCGTAACCCATATGTGCCCTACCGTTCGTGCGTTACGTGACATCGAGTTCATGAAAAAATAAAGATTTCGATCTTCTAGTGTAGATGGTACTGGATGGGGACTTGTTTTGTCCCCCATAACAGCGTGGGTGGTGGGATCGAATTGACTTGTCTAAGCAGTATAATTTATGACTTATAATTAATTCGCTTTATAAGTATATTTACAAATCTCTTTTTCCGTGACGTTACACTTTAAGCCCGTTGTCACTACTATCATTTCACACTTAAGTGTGACGTTACCAGAAGAGCTCTTTTGATCGATTCCTTCTTCGTCACTAAGTGACGTTACGCGCATAATAAATAAAGAATATTTCGAAACATTTAGTGTTGATCGCGTTGGATGGAGACTTCTTTGCACTCCAGCGTGCGTGGTGGTGGGATCGAAATGAACTATATTTGGCGGTGAAGTGTAAGAATCGGATTTAAGCAGGATGATGGTTATTTAATATCCCATTCAAAGTCAGAGAATAGCCTTAGCCAGGAGGACTTAATGATGTGACTTAACTAATGATGTGGCAATCTGTGTTGCACTATACTGGCAAATTCAAGTCCGGAGACGGAAATTAACTTATTCATATTCGTCACGTTTTACAGACTTTACATTTCCGATCATTTCTTGATCCACGGAAATGATCGGTTTTTTTATTGACAATATAAACATCACTTAAGTGCCCTTTACATATCACAGAAAAAAAAAGTAAAACAAAAGATAACGTATCAATATAATAAAATCTAACAATTCTAGATACGTGTATCTTTCAAGATATCATACATATAAATACCTATGTATAGTTCAACACGCAAAGAAATAAAAATAATCAAATATATAATAAATTATAGTTAATGTATAATAAATTATAGTCAAATGTATAATATGTTAAATTATAGTCAATTATAAATGCAAGACATGACAAATGAGTAAGTAACCTTCCAAGTTCACTGTTCTTCTTTTTTTTACGTCGTCCTTTACTGTCCATACAGTGAGACTCTGGAACCAGTTACAAACCAATGTTAGACTCGCTCCGTCCTTGGCATGCTTTAAGAAGCGACTGAAAAAAATACTCTTAATTTCTAGTTAATAATATAACGTCCTTCATTCCTGATTTTTATAACCTTTCCACCATCTCATCCTTTTCCTTGAATTGATAACTCACTTTTACTTTTATTATGTTGATAAATTCCATCAAGATGAATAATAATTTAAATATTTTTTGGGACCATGTAACATCCTTTATTTAATTTTGTCTAGTTGGTTGGAAGAGATTGTCACCTGGCATAATCCCGCCAGATTGTTTTTACAATAAAGTATTAAAGAAATAAATACGTCTCGAAGGCAACGAGAATACGAAATTATAGGACAAATAACGAAAAAAAATACATATGGTAAGATAAAATGTAAAATAAATACAGTCAAGACCTCAGATTGAGGAAATGCCGGAGAAGGACCCTCCTGAACTCAACAACAACTACATCTACATTTCAATTGTAAATGCTCCGTGTGTTTCTAGCAGGGGTATGGAAAACAATGTTTGCCAACATATCGAGACTACAAACAATATTGCACCTTATAAAGAAGTATGAAATCGAATAGAATCCTTCTTTCAGAGTTAAAAAAAGGCGAAGTTAGTCAAGCATGTCATTTGTTAAAATTTGAATGAGGAAATGTTATGTGTGTCTCAGTTTAAGTAAATTTACCGGGGTCATTAACGGTATTGTGAAAAACTTTCTACAGAAACATCAAATCCAATATATTCCTTTATGTTCAAATATTGAGAAACACCTGCAAAGTGACAGTATACACGTGGAACAGTAGAACAACGTAATAAGCTCGCCAGCGCCCACCTGCTGGGAAATATTTGCAACGTATTGCGCCCGGTAACAACTGGAAATTGAAAAATGTGGGTGGAACTTGTGGAAAGATCGGGATCAACTCGTAGAATCCGATACGAAATGGATAATTGTGGTACATCGGCTAGTTTGTTACTGTAAAATGGTAGTCATACAAGTGTACACGAGGTAAAATGGTAGTCATAAAAGTGTACACGAGGTAAAATGGTAGTCATACAAGTGTACACTAGGTAAAATGGTAGTCATACAAGTGTACACGAGGTAAAATAAAATAATAAGATCAAGAATGTAGACAACGGTGTAAAAATCAATATTTTATTTCAAAATTATAATAAAAATAAAAGGACAATTTACGAGTGTATAGCGCTGTTAAGAGACCACGCCCTCCTGAAGGGCGCTCTAACTGGGGAAACGAACCCAGTTTTATTGACAGATTAAAGATATTTCGTAATAAATATATATGAGTAGAGTGTGAGGATAGGAAGGTGGTGGCTGCTGCCATTAGATTAGGTACTTCCCCGCATCTATGTATGTTTGGAAGAACATATTTGATAAAAAAACTTATTTGATAAGAAAACTACAAAACTACATATTTGTGGATCTTCCGATATATGATATTAACAGATTTAGGTGGAATCTAGTGTATGAGTGCGTACATACACAATCACAAATTTTGATAAGACCTCCCAAAAAGTTTGTTTTCAAATTCTTGATAAAGCTGCACACATCACTCATATGTTTTACCCTTAGAAGCAGAATATACATGCCACAAAACCAGCAACGGCATAAGTCATATCACAACACTCCGCCCTATTGGATAGATTCGGAACTATCAATTATAATTTTAAAAAAAGTGTATTAAACGGAATATATAATATAAATGTCAAACAGAATACAGATATTCCTTGCTATACGCGATGCCACTTTAGCGGTATTGAATTTAGTAACCACCCTATGAGCGCCTAAGTTGCCAAAGTTATTTAGCATACTACTCGTACCATTAAAAGTTCCTTAACTTGATACAAAGAACATTGTAGAGTTAAGAAAAACGTTGCCTGTGAACCCACTCTTTAATCTTTTGTTTTAAAAAATTGAAAATTCTACTTACTGATCCAGGTTTTCAAGATAGCAGAAGAACGATGAACCATATTCGTCAGAACTAGTTTATTCCTTATCCAAACGAAAGGAATACGTTAATAATTTTTAATTCAATCCTCAATTAGAAGGCCTACGAGTATATAGGCCTTCTAATTGAAAATAAAAATAATTGTTTTCTGATTATTCGAGGTCACTATATTTTATTGAAACCAAACGTATCTTACCAATTAATCGCGTTAAGCGAGGAATATATGTATATAAATGTCAAACGTATCATTAAAATAAATCTTATGAATGAATGAACAAAATTAAAACAAGATAATTATAGCGATATTTTTTTTAAATATAAACAGGGATAACTAACTTCAAAAATAACTATTATCTTTGTCAATGGATCGGTAGCTTCAGACGCCATGTGAAATGGGGCGAGTCGACCGCACAGTTTCCCACGCGTGGGCGGCTAACACTGTCACAAAGCGCAACTGCGCTTAATGAAAAATATATGCAAAACAGAACCAACCCAACGTTTACCTGTTTAAAAAGATTCAAGAAATATATCGTGCTACACTGAGGTCGTATGGGTCACTAAGTGTTATCCGTAAATTGAGATAGTTTGGGCGAACAGACCGGGGTAACTCAATAGATCTTTGAGATTTGATATTCCTAGAGAATATAAATAAATGTATGTTATGTACATACAATGTCGCTATCAATAAAACTTTGTTTATTTATTTATTAAATGATTTATTAAATACACAATTGACATTCATGATGAATGTAAATTTATTCTACTCGTATAATAAATTTCAAACTGTATTATGTGTTAGTGAACTTGGAAAAAAACATATAACAGTGTGATAGAAATGCTGTAGAAAATATTGACTGAATATGGTGTTGAGTGTAAATTAAAAGGTTGTATTGCGTCATTGTATGTTGAAGGTAGAGTACATACTAGACTGAACGGTGCCTAAGTGAATTAATATTTCAAAAGGGGTAAAGCAAGGATATGTCTTGTCACCCTGGTTGTTATTTACACAGATTTATGTGTGAATGAGCTAAATATGTCAATGAGTGGCATACATATATCAAATGGGAATGTATGCGGATTGCTTTATGCTGAAGACATGGTAGAATTAGCGGAGAATGAGGATAAATTACAGAGTCTGATACATAAATTGTATAAGAGATGTACAGAGCAAGATTTGAGAATGAATGCTGCGAAATCCAAAATGATGGTGATACAAAAGTGTGAAAGGAAAAGAAAATGCGATATACGAGTATGTGTAAGTAATCATGATCAGAGCAAGTTGAAGAACTCTGTTATTTATTATTTTCTCAGATCATGGAAGAGTTACGAGGGATATGGAATTATGTGTAGCGATAAGAAACAAAGTCAAGGAGGCACTAAAATATACATATTCGAACCAGACAGTATAAAAATCTGCTACGCAACAGCATTTTAGTATCAACTTTGATGTATGAGAATAAAACGTGAACGTGGAAAAAAGTCGGAAAAAGCCGAATAAATGTTGTAAAAATGCGTGCACTTAGAATTCATGGGCTAACAATGTATGACAATATACGGAATGAAGTGATGAAAGTTCAGCGCTTTCAACCCTTTCTTCCTACCCCGACTGGAACTATGTATTAATTATATCTGGTTCTTTGAATAGAATATCATTTGGCAATATTCCGACCAAATTTGGTACAACGAAGTACAAAAAAAAACGTCATGGCGGAGAAACAAAATCTAAAATTGTTTGCAGAAAACGAACATTGTAATGTGCTCGTACATTCAATGTTCGCAACATGCAAAATTGTAACAAAAATGGAACAAACAGTAATTTACCGCAAAAGTAGAGTACATGAAACCTGCAGTCGTTATGGGACAAGGGAATTTACCTACAACAGCAAGATAATGTAAATAAGTTACTGCAGATATTTGATATCGCTCAGAACTAAGAAAATTATAATACCGTATTGGCCGGCATATATTATAGATTACAAATAAATAAATAAATATAGGTTTATTGGTAGCAACATAGTACGTACATATCACATATAGGGTATTTCAAATTCAGCGGTTTTTTTTATTCAATTTTTTTTAATTCTTGAATAAAATACGCAATTTACTTTGATTTCAAAAAAAAATTTTTGATCATTGAAGTATAATGTATGACATTTAAACACAAAAAACAATATTCGACAAATGTCCACTTCTCGCAGCTCCACAGACATCCACTCTTTTGTCAAAATTTTCGATGAAATTTTGGCATAATTGCGGTTCTAACTCACCAATAACGCGAATAATTTCGTCCTCCAACTCAGGAATTGATTGGGGGTCATTCTTATAGGCCTGGCTTTTCACGTAACCTAAAAGAAAATAGTCCAACGGTGTCAGATTACATGATGTTGGTGGCCAATTAACATCACCGTTTCCGGAGAATACAATACATAAAATAATTCAACAATTTGAACGCGTTGTTGTATTGTACACGACGCCATTTTCATAAATGCCATACTTTACACTTCACAAATGTCACAAGATCCAGGCAAGTTCCCGACGCTATCTGTGTTTTATCCAAGAATTAAAAAATCCGCTCAATTTGAAAGGCCCTGTATAAACACATCCTGAAACTGCGTCTACGAGTACATCTCAAGATAATGGCGAATAAAATACATTTAAAAGAGAGCCTATCAAATGGTCTGGGCTCATTTATGCATTCATAAGGCGACTCCCTAATGTTTTTTGGGGAAAAAATATTCTACTATTTTTAATCAATTGATTCACAATGTCCGTTTTTTTGTAGTATTTGCATTTATATTATTGTTTCTCCGATCACTACCATCTATTCCAAGATTTATTTTCAACCTACGAAAGTACAATCATATAACTTCATACCAGAAGGCATTGAACTGGTGCAATGTTAGAAATAGACGCCAAATTCACATACTATATATATTGTATAATAACCTTAACTGTCCCGCCGCACCCTCTTATCTCGCCGAAAATTTTCAGCGTTTTTCCAATCATGGATTAGCGCTACGCTCAAACAGAGATTGTTTATTGGCCTTTCCAGTTTACCACTCCTGTTTTTTACGTCGTCCTTTACTGTCCATGTAGTGAGACTCTGGAATCAGTTACAAACCAATATAAGACTCGCTCCGTCCTTGGCATGCTTTAAAAAGCGACCGAAAAACTCTTAATTTCTAATCAGTAAAATAACGTGTTTCATTCTTGATTTTTCTTTTCCTTTCTTCTCCACCATCCGTTCCTTTTCTTTTGATTAATGATATCTCACTTAACATGTACAATAATGTTCGGGTGATTGTCCGTCTTTGCGGAGTTTGTGGGCATATGCTCACGTATGTGTTTATGGATTTCGTGGGGATGGATAGTCATTTAAATTATGTATGCAACCATGTAACTTGCTTCATTTACTTTTGTCTGATTGGTTGGAAGAGAGTGCCACCTGGCAATAAACCCGCCAGATTGTATTTGCAATAAAAGTGTTAAATAAAAATAAATAAATACATTGTTTTTAGTAATACTAAGTTTTCTGGCAGCCGCAGTTATATGTTATGTAACTTCTGCAGCAAACACTAACTTTAAATTGGAATCGTAGTTCCTGCGAGTTCGTTGATTGATTTGATATTTTCAAGCTCACCGCGTTTCAATATGGCGAGTCATCACATTTTAAATGGAATCAGAATTTGAAAAAAAAAATTAAAAACACATAAAAGAATAACTATTAGAAACTAGCAGTACGCTGACAGGCCCTTTTTTAATATTTTTTTGGTATCATCGGGAATTGAATCCGAAACTCCCCGAATGGAAGTCAAGCATTTTACCATCTAGACCAACGAAGGACGTCATTTTGATATTTCATAGTATGAATATGTTTTTTTTTATTTCATGCATATTCAATATACTCCTATCTTGATTTGGCAGCTTTTTTAGCTTTTATTGAAGATGAACTTCATATTGACCTGACGATGAAGTCGGAGGTCTTTGAAACCGGTAATGAACTCAAAATAAACAGTGGTGAATACAATTGTTTCATTTATTTTAAATAATTGTTTCATTTATTTTATTAAAAATTTAAGATCAAGATAAATCAAAACCCATTTGGGAACGATATTGAGGATGTTAATAACAAGCATGCAGTCTGACATGGAAAAATTGATGGCACCTTAATTTTTCCCCCTAATTACTTTTGAAGTTATTGTAATTGATTTATATAATTTATATAGAATTAGAAGTGTAATTATTGATTTAAAATAAATATATCAATTGTTTCATTTGACTGCAGTATTTTTATCTTTGTTTCTGGCCCGCGACGGATTCTGTCCCACAGTACATGGCCCGCCTAGCTAAAAGTTTGGCGATGCCCTTGTTAATCCATCCATATTTTTATAAACATACATAACATGGACCCCAACATTTCAGGAGGCTTCAACCAGTGCAATACCTTTAATAGAACCATCTGGGTAAACTTACCAACGTCAAATATCAATAGAGCTGCTGTGTAAAAGAACCCTTTGTAGTTAGTTGCATAACACTGCATTGCAGTTATGAAGTCAAGAAACAATTAATGCATTTCGCTGCATGTTTTGGAATACACTGACGTTAGATAATTTTTTTGGCCATTGTTTTCGATCAATAAGTCTATTATTTTCCTAGTTCCTCCCCACTTCTTACAGTAAATTTCAGATATTCTAGTAATGTCGATTTATCAGCATACAGAAAATCTTCTCTCTTCTTCCTAGCTCAATTGCACTACATGGGGACGATTTTTCGATTCCTCGCTCTATCCAGAGTTGTCTGTAGTGGACAAGATCCATCGACACTCCCAGCGCTACAATGTCTTGCTCATCACCATCCATCAATATTTCCTTGGACGACCCATTTGTCTTCACCCGCCAACCTGCAGCCGAAGTGTCCGTACCTTCACAATCTAGTCTCCGTCAGTTTGTTATACTCGTATATGGGTGCAACTTTGAAACTACATCTGACATATACGTTTTGTATTTAAGTCCCTTAATAGGGTGTCTTCATTGTATCTTTTGAATCTGTGTCTGAGAGATGTTCCTTAGGAGAGAAGTAGAACTTTAAGGCCGATTTTTTCATCGTCTAATAAATTGGTTGTTCCAAATCGATCCAATAAGGCAGGGTATTATGATAGAGATTTTGCTGTTGCTAGTCCTGTGACCAGGAATGGTCTTAATGTTGGTAGAATGTGTAGCTTTAGAAAGCACTTAAACACAACCCTGTAGATGATATTATAAAAGTTTATTACAGATGAACACTACACAATATGTGTTATATGATCGCTATCGAATGTGTTAGCATCACATATCGTAAGATTTAAAAAGTGTTCTTACCAAACATGTTTTTCTGAACATACGCAGATACGATAAAGTACCTCATCTAATAGCCGCAGCCACTACCTTCCTATCATAATTCTCAACTTATATATTTTTTTAAACAAGAAATCATAGAAATATATAATTTGTGAAAGAACAGGTAATTTAATGTGGACATACAATTTTAATCGATTAGGGTATGTTGCCTTTCTTTGTCGTATCCCCAGTAAACTAGGATTTTGCCTGTATCTTGCTGAAGACATATATTTATTTTTTTATTATTTTTATGTCGATAATATCGGGTTTGACTACCGAGTTAAAGACCCTTGAAGAAAGTTTGCTCTCCAAACGGCGCTATATAAATTGTCTTATTATTTTTATTAATTGTTTCTACAAGTGACATCCACCTCAACAGCCTCATATCTGCTTAGTCTTGTTTGTCTAGTGTGCACTGAGCATTCCGGACCATACAGCATCACCGGTCGCATAACACTCTCATAATATAAACTGGGGCCTTCATCTTCAGGATACAGAAAATATATTTCTCTTTTTTTTTTTAGATTTTTTATTGATGAACTATTCATGTTCATTTAGTTTTAAAAAACACCAGACACAATCAAAATCCGTTTCGTTAGATGTTGTGCTCATCCCTATTTATCGAAGATCGATACGTGACCCTGAAGCGATACGTAAAAAGCATCATGCCCATTGTTCCCGTATTAAATCCCCCGTTCCTCCATGTTCACCTCTTTCCACAAGGCGCCAGGCAACCTTAAGTCGGGTTACGTAATAATGCGACGAATATTGGTGGGTGGGCGCACTGTGACGTCAGCATGGCGCGGTTATTGGTGTAGGTAATGGCGGGAAACAACCAATGGAAGGAGGGTATAAAGGTGCAGTCACATGTATCTGAATTCACATCTGACTTGAGATTTACTGATTTATCGAAGTGAAGTCAGCACGATCAGACATTTTCTATCAATATCAACCCTGCAGGTACGAGTAGAGGACATCAGACGGAAAACCGAAGGAATGGGATAAAGCGGGTAGTATTAGTCATAAGAAGTGTAAAAAAGGTTAATTACCTCTAGTGAAGTAAAAGAATTTTTCAAAGCGGTTTTAGGAGATGAAATCAAATGTTATGATTGTGCATGATATATACAGTATTGATCGATCTGGTATCCTTCGTTAATGGTCTCAGTTTATCTTAAGTTACAATAGTGGGCGATTGAAAACGGTGTTAGTTTCTTCCTTGTGTGCGGCAGAGTAAATCATTGGCGTTGGAGGTCTTACTGATTCAGGTAACAAAATAATAAGAGATCTCCCGTCAGGCTTGATATATATTACAATAAATGTATATTAATCTTTATTGAAAGCAACACGTACAGAATAATCGTATTGAGATGACAAAAATAGAGTGACCCGTTTTTGTTGTGATTTCGTGGTTTATATAGTCAGTATAATGTTCCCGATGGTGGGAGAGGATGAGATAATCAAAAAAGAAAACTAATGAGGTCAACGTGCCTTTGCAAGAAGCCGCTGCTCTGCTCTTCATTTGTGTCTAAGGAACGCGTGGAGTCATAAAAATATATTACTTGGACAATTTCGTCATTTTTCTTCTCTATGAGTATTTGGTCTGTGCCGAGATGACACCATTAAAATATTATCAATAGACGTTTTGTTAACTTTGTGAATGTTCGATATGCTAGGGCAGGGGTCGGCAGAAGCGGCTCGCAAGCCGCACGCGGCTCTTTGCATACACGTTTGCGGCTCTTCAGGCATAAACTCTAATTTCACCTCATCTCGAGCAGCCTTATAACTAATGAGACAGAGCCGCCGAACAAACTTAGACTCGTACGGCATACTCTCTACCACTCTTAAGTCTGGCTTTTATCGTACGTCCTCTCAAAATAAATGACAATGAACTTAACACCGTTCGACACAGATGCTGGTTCACTCCAGATGCAGTTGATAGATTTAAAAAGCAAGAAACTGTGGAGCAACAAATTCACAGATCTGACCAGCCGCTTGGAAGAACTCGAAAGAGAGACATCCAATTTGATTTCTCAGCACAAGTGGACAGCTATAAAAGAACTCCTAAAATAGAAACAATAATATTTGACGCGTGGAATAGTTTGCCTGAAACATATGACGCGTTAAAAAAACTAGCTTTTGGTATTCTCACAATCTTTGGCCCAACATAACAGATATATGCGAACAAACATTCTCAACTATGAACCAAATAAAAAATAAACTTAGAAGCAGAATAACGGATGAAAATTAACAATAATGTACTCAATTAAAAATAAGTAGCTATTTTCCAGATATAGTAAAGCTACCAAAAGCGATGCGTAAACCATCCACGACCAGATTTGACATTTAACAAGTCTCTTGTTTCACTCTTCATAAGAATAATAAAAGTTTATACAGCGCCGTTTAGAGAGCAAACTTATCAAGGGCACTCTAGGGCGTACATTTGGTTACATAATAATCAATATAACTATTATAACTATTATAGTAAACATTCACAAATACATCACACATCCTAGTTTCACGCCTTTTTTAATAACCATTTAGTCGTCTGTTCGCCCACTCGTACAAAACGTGATTAATCAAGTTAGTTTTCAGTTTTCTCCGTGTTCTTTCAAAATGTCCCTTTACTTCTTGTTAAACATCAATTATAACTATACTCGTAATACGAAGCGTATCCAGAAAGTAAGTGTACTGAGGCTCTCACGACCGGATGGATTTTATTTTCGACATGTTGGCTACACTTCCGTGTAGCCTGACCCTTCCCCTCCACAACGAGACCGGTTCGAGGTCAGTACGTTGAGAAGTTTCGACGCGACAACACGTTTCGTGAAAAGTGTCAACCCAATCTCCCGCCACGTGCGAAATTTTGTAAAAAGGCAAGAGTTTTTGAGGCGCTGCAAACTCCATGGAGATGAATTTCTCCGCTCCATCGTTACTGGTGATGAAATTTGGGTTGCACACTACACGCTTGAAACCAAAAGGCAGTCTCAACAGTGGCGTCACACCTCTTCACCCTCCGCCAAAAAGTTCAAAACCACAATTTCAGCCAAGAAAATCATGGCATCCGTGTTTTGGGACTGTCAAGGCATAATTTTAATTGAATATACCTCAAGGGGAGACCATCAACTCTGCAAGATACTGTGAGACCCTAAAAAATTGCGGAGGGTGATTCAGAACAAGAGGAGAGGCATGCTGACAAAGGGAGTCTGCCTGCTGCACGACAATGCCAGACCACACACGGCGAACGCCACGAAGGAACTGCTCGCCTCGTTTAAATGGGATTTCCTGAACCATCCCGCGCATTCCTAGCACCTTCAGATTACTATCTCTTTACCTCCCTGAAGCTGTACATGGGTGGGAAAAGGTTTTCAACCGACGAGGAGGTAAAGGAGGAGGTGGAGAAGTGGACGGAGGGGTTGGCGGGAAACTACTTCGAGGAAGGCATCAAAAAGTTGATACCCCGCTTCACCACCTGCATTGAGAGGAATGACGACTATGTCAAAAAATAGCTTACATATGTACTACGGTAACCACGTAATTTTTTTGTTTAAATAAAAAAAATTGTAACCTACAAAAATTCAGTACACTTAATTTCTGGATATGCTTCGTATATAAAGGCTATAACATATACATAGATAATCTCACATACAACTTTAAATTCTTAATTTAATATTGGTGTTTAGAGTGTAAAATTTTATAGACAAAAAAACTTAAGAAAATATGTAATATCAAAACAAAAAAGATACATATGCATATATACCATAATGATATGTCCCTGTCAGTGTAGGTAGAGAAGACATAACGCCAGACTTTCTTATCTGGACAGACATCCTTCGCCTCTTCTCAATACACACACCTCATACAACTGATAATACTGATCCTTTCGAAGAGGGTATTGATTTAAATTATTTTTCAGAAGAGTGCCTAGATTTTATGTATGATACACTAAGTTTGGGTGTTAAATAAAACATAGTTTGTTTATGTTATGTTTATTTTAGACTTAACACGGTTATGACAAAGACAGGAGACAATGCTGCGTCGACTAGTGATGTGTCCCGTTATTAGTGATGTAACACGTTACTAGTGATGTGACACCTAACAACTTATATGTGTTTATTCGTTAGGAGAATCCAACATTAAAATATTTAGTATTCTTTAGGTATACAAGTAAGGTCTTTACAAAAGATCAATGAAGTAATTACATAACTAGAATATTAATTAATAAAAATAAGAACTGAGAAAAAGTAGAACAGAAGCTAAATTGCGTCCACTAAATAAATCTGTTAACTAGGCCGAAAACATTACATTTGAGAAAAAAATCTATATCTAGCACAGTAAAGCAAATAAAGTAGATTTGTATAGAAAATGCGAAAACAAAGTACGCGTATCAAGGCCAAATGGGGGTGTATTTTTTTTTATGTCTGCAAATAGGATGAGTACTTAACATTGGCTCTGTGAAATAAACCGGGTAATTCATGCGGATGTTCCAAAAACTGTTGGCGCCTGTAATGCGTGCCCTGTTAGATCGATAGGCAGACGTGGTCCATATTCTCTCAAAGATACCAACATCACTTGATTCAGGGGAGGTTTCCTACAACTCCAGAAAATTGTTTTCTGAAAAATACAGTCTTGAGAGGGATACAATACTGAACATTACGGGTCTTTCCGGTTTGCTTTTACAGATTCGAGTCTAGACCGAGATATATCGTCAACCCAGGGGGTGTCAAATTACAAAAATATTTTTTACTTAACTGTTTTGGAAATATATACTGAACGGCTAGTTTCAAAAGGAAACATAATCGATGGGGCACTTTCTTTCTACGTATGGTACCCCTCAATATATCCGGAATAGTGTTTCAGACGAATTGAATGATACAATATTGTCTTCGGTCCAAATAATCGAGCTTTCGGGTTTGAAGAACCTTTGACGTAGGCATGTAACTCGCGATTCGTTATTGAGCGTGTTGACAGCCCTACCACTCAACGAATGCGAGTATTGTAACCGGACGAACTCCTTTACCAGACTGGCACCTTATTGTTTTATGTAGCATCGAGAATCGAACCCGAAATCCCCGGGTGAAAGTCAAGAATGTTTCCACTAGGTCATCTTGGTGCACTAAATACATATATACACAATCTAAGCAATATCATGAACTGCTGAATGATAGTTCACAACAGCGTGTTGGCACCAATATTTGTCTATAGGGATGAAACGTGGGAATGTAAATTTTATAAAAAGAGTTAAAGTTAGAGAGGATGGGTGAACTGAGAAAAATATGTGGTATTATTAAGAGCAAATATGAGCTAAAATATGTTTTAAGAGTGAAAAAGGGCACGTTAAGGTAGTTTGGACATGTTGGACGGATGGTTTAACGAAAGACTGGCTAAAATTAACAATGCAAGCATGAGTGGGAGTCGTGGTCGAGGATGACTGAGAAAAATATATTTTGAATAGTGAATGAAATGTTGAATAAAAGCTACCTCTGGTGTACTCTGCAGGTTAGTGGTAAGACGCTTGATTCATTCGAGGGTACCGGGCTTGATTCCTGGTGGAACCCGAAAAAAAAAGGATCCCAGTATTGTAAGAGTTTGCCTGGTAAATATACTCACACACGCTATATGTGTGCGAGGATTGTTGCCTCATCACGTGCAGCAGTGTTGCTAACCCGTGTAATTGATTACGAACAACGAATTTCGAGCCCACTTTAGTAATACTAAACTGAATGGTACTACTAATGGGGCCGAAGACGATTTTGTCTCTCGGTCATGCTCTTCAACATGTCTGAATAACCAATTAGGATAATTTTAGGTGCTCTATACGAATAAATTAATGAATATATGATTCCAATCTTTAATAAATCTTGGTTTATATACTTTTTTAAATAAATTGTCTCCTGGCCACGCCCTTCAATGTGTTAAAATTACCAATTAAAACATGTTGAAAGGTACAATATTAAACAAGAGAAGGAAGCCTACGACTTTGGAATATTTGTTTTTTGAAAATAAAAAAGCATTTCGTAACGTGCGACATGGAATTAATTAAAAAGGTTTAAGTGCCCTGGTCTTAATGTAGAAGGAGAAACAACGGCGCCAGACATTGCGGCGTTCTGTAAGAAAAACGGGTCCAGGGGTCGAGAATAACGGCGTCGCGTGCACCGAACTCTAATGACGACTCAACACTCACCAAGTTGGGAAATATTCAGCGAGATGAGAGTATTGATCTCGGGAAGGAAGTCTTTCGTATTCGAGAGCTTTCGTACGTTTCACAAGAAGTGGACAATTACTGGATCACGAGCTAAATCAACATATACTTTACATCGTATTAAATCTAACTGTCAAACTGAGCAATACGTCTCAACATAGTAAATTTACTTGGAATTTAGGATGAAAATGACCAAAGTTATATGTTACACCCTTAAAAATTTTGGAAAAAAACTTCCTGTATGGTTTCGAGCCGTCGACTTTCTATAAAGAATTCCAACGAGTCAACAGGTGTGCATGCACCTCAAAACGTTTTTTTTTTGTTGCCATTTTGATGTTGATTAATTCAATGGCAGTTAATCTTTAGAACATTATTATTTTGAGTGTTTATTTCAGAATTAAAAAATTATTAATTAAAATAAAACGCTCATAATAAATAATAATAAAATGATAAATTATAATAAAGAACTATTTAGAGTCGACACTCCTCGAAGGCGCTCGAACTCGGAATAAACAAGAAATGCCGGTATCATCAGCATAACGAAGATACTCGTACAGTCACTCAATTATATTTTTCTTATTGCTTGCCAGAAATTGTCATTTGATATTTTTCTTTGTTGGTTTATTGGTAAAGAGAGATCCATGGTAAGCGCAGCGACAGAATCGGTTCTCAGTCTATAATCGACTTCGTATTACTGATCTTAACGTGTTTTGCCAATAATTTGACTTGCCATGAAAGATTGTGGTGTACCCTGAATCATCTTATGTGAAACCAATGTTTCAGTGAACATGCCTTGCGTAGGTGGGGTTTATTTGGTTCCCCGTTGTCATTATGTGGAATAGTCCAGACTGTCAGCCACATCGTGAAGGAGTCTCCAATACATTCAATCTTAGAAGGACTGGATGAGATTTATCGAGCATCGGACATGAACATAACACTGTGAAAGATAAATGATGCGAGAGAAGGTAAAGATATTTTCTGGTTCGTTGGTCGAGATTTGCGTGTGGAAATAAGTTCGCCAAATTGTGCTTTATACAATGAAAGTGCCGTAAATAAAAATTATATATTCCAAATTTTAACACATCGACCAATATGTCCCGGGACTAACCAACAGATGGCGCTTCTAATAACGAATCCATACCATTCTCACTTAGTACCAACCTTTAGAAGTTACGTGTCAAACTTTCATGACATTCTGACATTGTGTCAGTGAGTTAGTGGTTTTAGTGACGCTACTTTTGCTATTTTCAAAACAATGAAAAAAAAACGAATTTCGTGTGTTGATAAAACATTGCTTTTTAATGGAAAAAAATACCATTCAAACTCAGCGATGGCTTGAAAAGTGTTATCCGGGCTCTGCTCCGTCGAAAACAATCATTTGTCGGTGGTATGCTGATTTCAAACGCGGTCGTACAGACATAAATGATGCTGAACGCTCTGGTCGTCAAAATGAGGTTATTACACCTCAAAATCGTGATGGAAAATCGCAAAATAAAGTTGCGTGAGATAGCTGACATCCTGAAAACATTATTTGGTAGAGTTTACACTATTTTGCATGAACATTTGGTCATGAAAAAGCTTTTTTCGAAATGGGTGCCGGGCTTGCTCACAATGGAACAGAAACAACAACGCATCGATGATTCAGAGCGCTGTTTGGCGCTGTTTACACAAAATAAACAGGAGTTTTTGCGTCGGTATGTGACAATGGATGAAACTTGGATCCACCACTATACTCCGGAATCAAATCGGCAGTCAGCTGAGTGGAGAGCAGCCGGTGAAAGTCGTCCAAAGCGACCAAAAACTCAACAGTCGGCCGGGAAGGTTATGGCCTCCGTATTTTGGGATGCGCATGGTATAATATTCATCGATCATCTTGAAAAGGGAAAAACCATCAATAGCGAATATTACATAGTGTTATTGGACCGTTTGAAGGCAGAAATTGCAAAAAAACGGTCCTATATGAAGAAGAAAAAAGTTCTCTTTCATCAGGACAATGCACCGTGTCTCAAGTCGATGGTAACGATTAAATCCTTCTACACGGCTGGCATAGAAAAGTTAGGAAAGCGTTGGAATGAATGTTTCGCTCTTGAAGGAGACTATGTTGATGAATAAAGAAGAATTTTGGCAAGCAAATGTTGTTTTAGTAGTTAGTCCTAGGACTTATTGATCGATGTGTCATATGAAATAAAAAATGTGGGCTACGGGTCTAAAAAAATTCTTCTTTCTGTTTCGTATCTGGGTTAAAAGGTTGGCAAATACAAACTGATCTGCTAAAATGTAGGTAAACTCTTCATGTCGTAGTCCAGTCTATCGGAGAATGTTATTATACGAGTATCACGATATCCTTCTACGCTTTACACTGCGTCTCCTCTCAATATTTCCTTTCAGGATCAATATATAATATTTAGGGCTACGAAGGATGTTGTCAAAGTATCTCACTTTTCTCATGTACGATAGGTTATCTCTTATGATACAGTATAACTGTCCGCGATCTTGTGAATGAAAGACGCCTGGGCGTGTTCTCGTTTATTGTACGCATGCACACAAGACTATCTAAACTAAAGCAATTACACAGTCTTAACAAATCAAACCTAAACCTTCTAAAGGCAAAAAGATCCAAGTTTAAAGACGATCAACATATATAAAAAGGAGATTTTTTTTGCTCGACATAGTTTTAAATTATAGTGTAGTGATATTTTGGCGAGCTTTTATGTTGCTTATAAAACTAAACACATACACTACACTACACATAAAGCCTAATGTGTTACATATCACATTTTTATTTTATTACAATGTACGGTATTTTATCAACCATTAAAAAGGTTACAAGAGTAATACTCAAATAAGAATTTTAAGTGCGCATGAATATAAATACAACTTGTAACAAAAATTACAAACATTTACACGAATCATACGTATACAAAAAAATATCGAAAAGTAGTACGAACACGCATACCACCCACCACACATAAAATACAAACTTGAGGCAGGTCAAAGCTTAGGCAATCAAAAGCCCTAACATATAAAAAGAAAAAAATATGCATACGCACATTCAATCCACTTAAATACACAAAAAACGCACACCGAAACTTCAACATATCAACAGTTATCTCGAAAAGTTGAAAGAAACAAAGTCATCAAAAACAAAGAGAGAAAAAAATCGACGAGTCTCACATCGGAAGATTTATTTGTAGATCGTCGAAGTTTACTAGTTTTTTCTTACCAAATATGTTTTTTAAACGTATGCAGATGCGGAAAAGTATCTTACCTTATGGACGAATCCCCGGGGTATTTTCATAGCCTTACACTTAACTAATATATATTTATTTTGCAATATTTTTAATGTCAATAATAGTGGGTTTCGAATTTCGAGTTAAAGCGCCGTTCAATAGATATTCTCTCTAGCCGGCGCTATATAAATTATCATTTTATTATTATAAGAATTTACGATGAACTTCGTGTAAGTACACAGAAACATAAATTTCGATGTAAAACTATTTAGTCAACACGTCAGACTTAAGTTCACACGGGATGAATGTCAACTTAAGGCTGATGTGTTGAGTAAGATGAAGAAGGGCACTCTGAAATTGTTTGGGTATGTGAAACGAATGATAGAAGAAAGACCAACAAAAATAGATATACAGTGGAAATGTGAGTGGAAGGCGTGAGTGAGGAAAACAAAGTATGGATAATTCAAGTGAATGATATTTTGAAAGATAGAATGTAGTATTTGTATGAGAAGGTGTAAGGATATAGAAGAGGGAAAGGATGTGTGTCAAGATGTGGGCTCAAAAACATCTGGTGTCCCCGTGGCTGAGCTCGCTCTATATTGGTGGGATGCAGCTTGGCCGGGAGGATGTTATTAGATAAGCCCAGACCTTTTGATAGCTTCTGTTTTTTTTATGTATTCTCTTTTTAATGTGTTCTTGAAATGAGTCTTAATGTATTATGTACATATTATGTTGCTATCAATAAACCTGTATTTATTTAAGATAGGAAAGTCTGGCGCTCAGGGCGTAACAGGAAAACGGCGTGTTGTAATGTATGTACTAGTCAAAATTACTCGGTATGAATTCTGTAATTACGACGTTTCTTTATCGCAAATCTAAAATATAAAATCTTTTGATCCTGTAGCAAGCCACTTCCGCCCTATAATAATCCGCACAGAACAGAGTATTGATCCTGCTCGGGAGACGCGGGCATAACGAAATGGAGCACGCGAAATGCACGCATTAAGTGGGTCACCAGATTTTAAAGCCCATCTTTGCAACGACGCTGCAAAATTTGAAAGCTATCCCGCTTGTAGAAAATACAACACACTATTGATCTTGCCGTAAAGTGTTGCCGCAACAATTGAGGAGAAATATACTGCAAGGGAGGCAGTAAAACAAAACATCAAAAAGTTACAGGGCTTTTAAATTTTTACTGCGTGCCAAATCAAATTGAAAACTTCCTCACACCACAACTTTATGGATACATAAAAATCTATATTTTGATGTAATGGAATAGCTGCAATTATAATTTCGCAACACAAACATACAAACCCAAAAATAATGTCCGAAAATTTGTTTCATATTTCTCGGATAGATGCCGTTAGTGCAAAATTTTCTTTGCAAACTCAATCACAAACGTGATGAATGTACAGTACCCGGCGGTAAATAATACATATCGTTTGTAATACAAACGTAATACAAACTACAAACTATATGTATTACTTGCCACCGGGTACTATATTTTACTTCGAAAGATTATTAAGCGGGTTTTTTTGTGTAATTTTTAAAAAATAGAACAAAATAAGTTGTTGCGTGGTACTTGATAGTTTTTTACAACCACAATACATTGGGAAAATGCGACAACAAACAATACAAAAAAGTACAATGTATGGCGAGGATGTAATTAGCGATCGTGTGTGTCAAATGTGGTTAGAAAAAATCAATAATGATGCTTCGATATTCGATTATGGTGTTCGCTCTGGCCGAAAGACCGAATACCATATATGACGAGCAAATCATGGTTTTGATCGAAAATAACAAGCGTTGATCCAATTTCAAATGCTTTAAGTTTTTTTCTGGTAGCCTAAGTGAGTCTCCGTGGTTCAGCAGAAACTATCTAGAAAATTTATCTGCCAGTATCAAAAATGTTGTCCCCCAAAATCCTTACTTGGCTTCAATTATCTAGATGTTATTTGTAGTATTAAAAGCAGCATTTCCGATACAAATAGTCTGATATATTGGGTGTCCAAAAGAATGTATCCACACTTTTACACCGTGCCGTTTACTTGAACTTGCTACAGAACTTTTTCATACCACACATTCGTGAGGAGTTCAGGGATGAGGAGGACTTTTATTTCCAGCAAAATGGTGATGAATACACGTCCCCACTACCATCGTGATTGATTGAACGTAGCCGTGGCATTAAATTCCCCCCGCGCTCCCCAGACCTCGTGCCAATGGACTTTTTTATGGGGACTCATAAAAAATCATATTTATGACACCGGCAACAGTTAATGAATTGAGAGAAGCCATTAAAAAATAATGCGCCCAAATACCAAATAAAATTATTCGTGATGTTTGCGATTATGTTGCTCCTCGTTATCAGCAGTGCATGTACCAGAACGGTCATCAATTTGAGCACTTGCGATTACTAAAAAAGTTTACACCTGTCTTCTTTAATTTGGAGATCTCAAATATACCTTAGTAAAAACCGAACATATAATCACTCAAAGTGTGTATACATTATAACATTTCAATGTCTAGATATAAATCAATCCAACAAACTATCCCTTTAAAACAGTGCTCCGCAACCTTTTCTCACCTGCAACACACCAAAATTCTTCCTAGAATTCCGCGGCACACCAAAAGCTAAAATATATAGTATAACGCATGCGCATGAGTCTTCAGCGACGCGCATAAGGGTAATTTTTCTTTCTCTATGACTAATTTGGTGCGGCCATGGTGTGTACAAAGCACACTACGCAGTTTTCAACAGTTGGCACCAGGCGCTGGGGGACCATTGAAAAATTATTTAGTTATAATAATTATTCTATACATTTTGAAAAATAGACAATATTATGAAAATTAATTTGTCATTGTGTATTAAATACATAATGAAAAATTGTAAAATGTCAAATACATTGAATTTGACCGCGGCACACCTGTATCCGGCTCACGGCACACCAGTGTGCCACGGCACACCGGTTGCGGAGCACTGCTTTAAAACCATGGTTGAATAAAGGGTCTTTCAAATTGAGCGATTTTTTTAAATTCTTGGATAAAACACAGATGGCGTCGAGAGCTTGCCTGGAACTTGTGACATTTGAGAAGTATGACATTTATAAAAATGTAGTTGTATATAATACAACAACGCGTTCAAATTGTTGAATTATTTTATGTATCGTAATCTCCGGAAACGTTGATGTTAATTGGCCATCAAGATCATGTGATCTGACACCGTTGGACTATTTTCTCTTGGGTTACGTGAAAAGCCAGATCTATAAGAATGCCCCACAATTAATTCCTGGGCTGAAGGACGAAATTATTAGGGTTATTGGTGAGTTAGAACCGCAATTATGCCAAAATGTCATCGAAAATTTTGACAAAAGAGCGGACATCAGTGGAGCTGCAAGAGGTGGACATTTGGCGGATATTGTTTTTTTGTCTAAATGTCATACATTATACTTTAACGACCAATAAAAAGTTTTTTGAAATCAAAGCAATTTGTGTGTTTTATTCGAGAATTAAAAAATATTATAGAATTTAAAAAAACCGCTCAATTTGAAAGACCTTTATAATATAATAAGAATGAACAAGATGGAAGTGTCTGTCATTTGTCGTTTGCGGACGGGCCATTGCGTGGTGGCTATTCACATTTACAAAATGGGCATTGTGGAGAATCCCGGCTGCGAGTGTGGTCTGGATGATGAAACTATGGGCCATGTATTTTTCGGTTGTCCCATGCGAACAGATTTGATTTACAAAAAGCCATATATTTACCGCGTCCAATGAACGTTGCCGTTCTTTCTTTGTGGAACTTTTCCAATTACAGATCGATTGTTAATTTTTTAAGCTTAATCAATTGAAACTTTATATTGTCTATAATTGTTTTTTTTTTAATTGGTTTTATTATATTATCTCATATAATTGCACAATGACTTGAATTTGGTGGTACAAATCATTCTAGTTTGGGTGGACAGCCTATTTATTAAAAAAAAACATTTCAATTATACTTTTTTGCGTATACCAATAACCAAATAAAATATTCTGGATATAAAAAGAAGTATTCCAATTATGAAAGCGCACAGTAGTGTGCTAGAACCGACCTCGATCTATGGACGCGAAGTTCGACGTTCAATACGAATTATAATATTAGGTCCTTACATATGAAATTGGCGTTTTGCCGTACTGGTAACTTTGATCTCAAATATCTTCTCTTTGGTTAGGAATTACAAATTAAAATTTATACAGCTATTTACTCAAGTATTTGTGTTTCGAAAATTATAATTCATTTGTTTTTTCCTCAATTGTTTTTTTTCTTTGCGTCACTCAGTTTACAAAATGGAAAACTTGAAATATCGCGTTATTTACGAGTACGAGTTCTACCGTGGCACCAGTGCTGCAGAAACGGCTCGAAGGATTAATGATGTGTATGGCGACGGTGCCGCAAAAGAAAACACCGTGCGTTTTTGGTTCCTACGTTTTCGTTCTGGAAATTTCGACCTGCAGAATAAGCCCCGTGGACGGCCGGAGACCAAAGTTGATAATGAAGAATTGAAGGCTATTGTGGAAGCGGATCCATCGCAAACCACGTCCGAGTTAGCTGCAGGCTGCGGTGTTAGTGATAAAACTGTTTTAATTCACTTGAAGCAAATTGGGAAGGTGAAAAAGCTTGAAAGGTGGGTACCTCACGAATTGAGTGAAGCAAATCAACAAACGCGCGTTGACTGCTGCGTTGCATTACTCAACCGGCACAATAATGAAGGGATTTTGAATCGAATCATTACCTGTGATGAAAAGTGGATCCTGTATGATAATCGGAAGCGCTCATCGCAATGGCTGAACCCTGCTGAACCAGGCAAACCATGATCCAAGCGAAAATTGACTCCAAAAAAGTTACTTGTGAGCGTTTGGTGGACTAGTGCTGGTGTCGTTCACTACAGCTTTCTTAAATCTGGCCAGACGATTACGGCAGATGTCTATTGTCAGCAACTGCAAACCATGATGGAAAAGCTAGCTGCTAAACAACCGAGGCTGGTTAATCGCTCTAGGCCACTGCTGCTTCATGATAACGCTAGACCACACACTGCACAACAGACGGCTACCAAATTAGAAGAGCTTCAATTGGAATGTCTAAGACATCCACCGTACTCTCCGGACCTTGCCCCAACAGATTACTATTTTTTTCGAAATTTGGATAACTTCTTGCAAGGGAAAAAATTCAACTCCGATGGGGCAGTCCAAACCGACTTCAAAGATTTTATTGATTCCCGTCCGAATGGTTTTTTTAGTAAAGGGATCGATGAACTACCTATGAGATGGCAAAAGTGCATAGATAGCAATGGTACATACTTTGATTAAATAAATATATTATATTAAAAAAAATCAACTTTACGTTCCTCCCAAACAAAACGCCAATTTCATATGTAAGGACCTAATATTATATTACAAAAAATGTGTTGGAATATTTTATTAATCTCAATTTTTGTAATGAAATAGTGACAGGCTTTATTTTGGTCAACCCATAGAATCAACTAAAAGCTTTTACAAACTTTAGCAATTAATAGTTTTCATCCAAAGGTGCTTTGACGAAGCGAATAATTTAAAGGGAAGTTGAACACAAAATAAATTGTGATCCAAATCCTATGTCGAAAAGGAAGGTTTTTTTTTTCGTAATACAGACCAATAAAATTAATTACAAATTAGATTAAACGAATATATTTCACTACCTTACTTTTTTTTAACTAACTAGTAAGGTTCTTTGACAGGGAGAAAGTTTTGTGGCTAACTAATAAGGTTCTTTGACAGGGAGAAAGCGAGAAGTGAGGAGCTTTTGCAGGTCTCCACATGGGCATATGAGAGATTAAATAAATGCAAAAGCAGAGTGTAATGAATTTTTGGGTGTTACGACGCGGTTGAAATTAGGAGTTTAAAAACTTTGTTGGATTTAATTCGGTGTAAATCAATGAATAATTTATTTATTTTTATTTATTATTTATTTATTATTACACATGACAAGAAATATACACAATTTGAGAAAAACAACAGATATAGTAATTTGATTTGGACATACAATTTTAATGGATCTGGGTTTGTTGCCTTTCATTTGTCGTATCCCCAGTAAACTAGGCTTTTGCCTGTATCTCACTGAGGATATTTAGCATGAAAAAAATAAATCGATACTTCTTTCCGATTTTTGATTACACAAAAACAAAACCCCGTTGCACGCTCTCATCAACCTGACAGTGGCACTCAACTAAAACTGGAAACATCTTGGGAAATTCAATTCCTCACACATCATCACCCCAGAAAGACCAAAAATATTCATCCCACACTATACCGCACACAATCACAAATCTCACATAAATCCCTTCCACTCGTCATTCATCCTGAAAGCCCAAGTACTCAAAATCCTGTCGCAATAACAACTGTCTATCCGATAATTAATTACATGTTTCTATTTGAATAATTTAAAGTTTGTATAATTTATTTTAATAAGCAATCCACCCAAACTAAGATGATTTGTGACATTTTATCTTTTACAGCGGTGTTACCGGTGAAGATACTGGTGTCCAACGGCACACTCACTTTAAAAAAAACTGCACGGCACAGCTTCTCTTTCCAACTAAATTGATGTTGGAATAGCGAGCGTTAGAAATGCCTATACTTACATACGAACTGCAATCGACGTGCCTAATTTAATGTTTCTAAACCTGAAGGCTCGCGCCGCAGAAGCACTCTTCAACATATCCGCATCACGGGTGCGGATGCAAAGATAAGAATACGGTATAACAGAAGAATAATTCCTGGTCTCCACTTGGAAAAGTTAATTAATGGTTTTTTTTTCTGTACACCTTACCTGAAACAAAGAGAAAAAAGTAAATAAATTATCTTCACAATTTGAAATATTATTCACACGATTCTAGGTATCATTGCAGAAATGTGATCTCATGTTGAGAAGGCCTAATAGTGCAAATTCAATTCGGCTTCTAACTTTTCTATCTGGGTCAAGATTATGAGCAATTAGACTTCCTAGATATTTGAAACTGTCGACTTACTCAATAGGTTGCCCGGTCAGCTGCAGAGATGCGCCATTATAAGATTTACGAGATGAAACATAAACTTGTTTTTTTTTTTATATAAATAATATTCAGTCCTTGCTCAACCTGCTATTCAGTAAACACTGAAGCTCATCTAGATTAACCGCAAGAATCACTGCATTATTTAATTGCATATTTAATTACTTTGATAAACATTCCATTTACTTTTATACCCCATGGTTCACAACCAGATAAAAAACAAAAATAAACGTGACTAAGAAATGAGGAAATAAGGGAAGAATACAGAGTGAAAG
The DNA here is from genome assembly GCA_949825065.1 of Odontocerum albicorne. Classification (NCBI taxonomy): domain Eukaryota; kingdom Metazoa; phylum Arthropoda; class Insecta; order Trichoptera; family Odontoceridae; genus Odontocerum; species Odontocerum albicorne. Next base: position 31,742,451 of record OX463853.1, on the reverse strand, counting down.
GAGATAAGTGCTTAAGATGCAAAAAATGAGCATTTAGATGGTTCGGATAAGTAGAAAGAAATAATTTATTCAAGTATTGCCGAAGAAATAGTAAGTTTTAGACGGCTTATAAAAACAAGTCAAGGCCAAAATAATCAAATATGGAAAAAATAAAGGTTGAAAAATCTTAAAAACGTTAGTTTGAGTGACAGGGTGTATGGCATGGCATAAGCGAACGGTGTCTACCAGGATAGAAAGAAATCGAAATATATAATCTGACAGCATGATGGTGATGATCGAGCAAATATAAGCCCTACATATAAGAATTGATCATCACAATAATACTGGCTTGGGTGGCCTAGTTGGTAAGATGCTTGACTTCCAGCCAAGGGTTTCAGGATCGATTCCCGATGGTAATCGATTTTTTTTAATTCCAGTCTGGTAAATACGTTAATCTTGTAAAAATTATCGCGCAATAGACGTGTATATGCCTTTTCAATTGCGGTAGTGTTTCTAACAAGTGCGATGACGAGCTAAGAGTTCTCAAGTGGTTCTAAATCTGAACGTTCAATTAATGGAACCGAAGACAACGTTGTCTCGCGATGACGCTCTTCAATATGCCAACATCGCCAATTCGGATATTTTGATGAGCACCAGACAAATTAATGATTGAATCATACTAATTAAAAACAAGCTTCTATCATAGTAGCTGGAGGAAATCGGAACGTAGTTCCAGCACATGAAATAATACTCGCACCGCTTGCGATGGCAAGGCGCGCGAAAATGTCAAATGGCCGCTAATGTGGAGACGTAGAATACAAGTATATACGAGTATAATACATTATTCCGTCACCGCGCGCGGTCCAATTCGCTTTATAGATCATGAACCACTTGCATAGATCCGGCCTGCTGGACCGAGTTGACAATCACAACCGTCCATTTATTACGTAGAAATAAAATCATAACCATCGTCGAATAATGAACAACCCAGAATTGTATTCACTCTCCATGATGGCATGTTATGACCACCATGGAAGCCCTAATGTACCACCCATCTAACTGATATTAGAACTTCCATTCCAATCATATCGACAACGCCAGATCTATATCGTATCAGCTCATAAAGATGTAACTGTGATGGCATTTGACCTTCCTTTCAGTGTGTGTTCTTCCGAGAAGCTAACGGGGCCCAGTCGGTACAAACTATCAGGTGAGACATTGATTGAAAGTTACCACATATGCGCATGGTATAGTAATTTTCAACATATTCGAATTGATGAAACGAGGAGAGTGATCAGGGGACAATATTACATTCAGACCAAGTAATCGATCCTTCGAGTAAAATAATCACTGGAGTTGACAAGTAACTCACAGTTCGTCATTTTACGTGTTGGAAATACTATCGCACGTGGTCAGATAACGTTCGCGTGAGAGTATTCATACCAGACGACGTCATGGAACCAAATTGGGATATCTTTTTTTTTTGCTATCATCGGGAATCGAATTCGGACTCCCAGGTAGACTAGCGTCTTACCAACTAGGCCACGAAGGTTGCTCTTAGAGTTAAATCGTTTATGAAACAACACAATGTAGCCTAGTTAATAAGAATTATCGTCCAGCCCGGAGTTTGCGAGTTCGATATCAGTTAGATTCCAGTTTGGTTCATATTTAGAACTTGTTTAAAAAAAACTGGTTAATTTGAAGAGATTGCCATATAAAAGAAGGACCCAATACCATTACAGAAAGATGCAACTATGATGACATTGGAACTTCCTTTCAGCATGTGTTCTTCACAGCAGCTAACGGGGCCCAGTAGACAAGCCATCATGCGCAACATTGATTGAGTGTCAACACACACACATGCATGGTGGTGGATTATCTAATTCTCTATCTGAAGAGATTTTTTTTGATCGATAAGGACACAGGAGCCTCCAAGTAAGGCGTTCTAAAATTAAGGGAAATTTGTAAATTCCTGGCATCCCTGGAAACAGTTACATCACGTATACTGGCCAATCATTCAATTATAACAGACACCAAATCAAAGAATGACGATGTTACAACTATCGATAGATTAACGGCTTGAGGTTTATGATATTTCTCCTTATATCTTCAAGGATCTCGCATAGGCATTAATTAGCGTCTAGCATTCCAATTCATATGTAAGAATACGCCTTATTAACTTTTTACACATTAGGTTCTTGGAACATCAAGAACACAGCCCTGATTTCAACTGGGTTTGCAAACAAAATAGATGATAAATAACGCGAGGAAGTTACAAGTTTCGCTGAACGGAGATACGTAAATACAGTAGTCCCCCTTATCCGCGGGTTTAGTTAACTGCGGTCAACGGCGGTTCAAAATATATAAAATGGAAAACTCCAACGTATTGACAGAAGGTGAATAGCTTAACGCTACGTCACAATACCTACGGCATTCACCTCACTCCATGTGTCACATTATCATTAGAAAAAGAAGAAGGGTGATAAAATTAAAAGGAGATAGTTTGAAAGAGAGATTACATTATATTACATTTATTATTGTTGTTAAAAATAAAACAAACAAAAAACTTTTTACCATAAAATATTCATAACTATACATTCATTCCCTTTATCGAGATAGCAGGATGTACTCCGGTGCGAGAGTTTTAGAACATAACATCGATTCAGTAATGAATATGCTACAGTCTCGGACATATTTGGAAACAGTTTTAATGAAGTTCTCTACGGGAACGTTTTTGTTTATTTGTTATTTATAATTATTTATTTATTATTTGTTATTTATAATAAAAAAAATTGATTAATATTTTGCTTTTTATAAATAGATAAAATACCGGCTTAACGCAAAATAACTTAACAAATGTTGCCCGTGATGTAAAACGAATTTGACATACCTGGACTACATACAGGTGATTTTATACGCAGTTTGTGTTCTGAATTACGTTGTTTTTTTAAGTATTTTTTTTGTTTGGCACATGTTGCTATGGTTTGTAAAATAGGTTTAAGCGGCGGATATCTTTTCAATAAATAAATAAAATATGTTAAGAGACTAAGCCTTAAGGACCAAAACCTGTGTGTCTGCGTCGATTATGACTTATAAACTTTCAAAGGCTGGGGATTAAAGGAGGCTCAAGAATAAAGGCGCAGGATTTTCGTATGAGAAACGGCGTCATCGTGGTGTTAAATTCAACAAGAGCTATACAGCCATCGAAGGTAAAGTAAGAGTATATTGTAGATATCTTCATAACCCAAGATGACTTATCTCAAAGATATTTGGCATTGGCGCTAGATGCTGATTAAATAGTTGCAGTATTACAGATTCGCGGCCCGGGGCATAAATACATCCGTGCAAATTATTATGTAATCGCACATAAATTTCGCCGGGTATTGGAGTTTCAAGGCAAATATATTTCAAACTTACAGTCACTTAAATACAAAGTATAAAAATGTATTATATCAAACTTTTAATCGGATCATACCATATATACAATAAATCACGTAGTGGCTAATAAAAGGACAATGTATATAGCGCCGTTTCGAGAGCAGAGTCTCCTCACGGAGACGTACCACCACGCCATTTCTCTATTAAGATAGGCCAAGAGACTAGAACGCCACACCTTATTTTCACCACATACTTCTATCGCCTCATCGACATCCACACATCTTCTCATAATTTTCCTCACTTATTCTTAATTATAACAGTCATATTAAAAGAACAAATTATACAGCGTTATTTAGAGCGAACTCTACTCAATTTTAAGTTTAGAAATTAATAGTTAACATTTAAGCCGGACTATGAATAAAGGCCTTAATAAAAAGGAATAAAAAAAGGTCAATTTTGTTAAGGCGCTCTAACTCGAGATTCGAACCTACTATTATTGACAGATTAAAAATATTACAAAATAAACATAACATATATAAGTTAAGAAGGTAGAGGCTGCGGCCATTAGATTATTGAAATAATTAAAGGGAAGTACCTTCCCTTTAATTATTTTAAAATTTCATTCACGTGGTCCAACCATACATTTCTCGATCGACCGTTACGACTCCAGCTGACGTTTGTATTACAAATGTATTTAGTCGGTTTATCACGCTTCCCTTTAAAATATCCAAACCACCTCAATATGCTCTTTTTCACTCCACTTAACACATCAGCTTTCAGTTCACACTCATCATCAGTGAGTAAATTTATTTTATTATACCTATCATATGTACATCGACACAATACATATTCTTCCGACTGCATGCATTTCCACTGCATTTTGCATTAATACGCTGTTGTGAACCATATTTGCATTGTTGTGAACCATCATTTGACACATCGTGATGTTGCTTAGTTTGAAATTCCTGATTATTTAAGACTTTGTTTCCTATTGCAACTTGTCAGTCAATCTATCTTTCTACCTTACCGTCATCTGAGAACAGATTTCGGTAATAGAGACGTCCATGAGATAAGTGTATTACTTTTTCTTAATTTCTAGTCAGTAATATAACGTGTTTCATTCCTGTTTTTTTTTCCTTTTCTCTCCATCATCCCTTCCTTTTATTTTGATTGATGATATCTCACTTTATATGAAAAGGAGTGTTCGGATGATTGCCCGTCTTTGTGGGGTTTGTGGGCATATGCTCACGTATGTGTACATGGATTTCGTGGGGATGGGTGGTAATTTGAATGTTTTTGCGACCATGTAACTTGCTTCATTTACTTTTGTTTGATTGGTTGGAAGAGATTGTCGCCTGGCAATTAGCCCGTCAAATTGTATTTGCAATCAAAGCGTTATATAAATAAATAAATAGGTAGCATACATCTCCAGCACATCTCGAAAGAAATCATATTTATTTCATCTGTACAATGCTATGGGGAATACTAGAGATTAAACAAGACGGCATTTGGTTATTCTGAAAGTCCAATGAGGAATCACTTAAACAGGAGAAAAACTAATAGCAATAGTAAGAAAAATAATGAACATACAGTGAAACAATGTCAGAACATCACCTTGACCGAACCACTCGTATTCCTTGAACTGATATTTTCCATAGAAAATAATAGATTTTCTCACGCCATTTCGATTCAACGAAGAATTATAAATAAAGGGTGTGACATAATAAGTCACCCCATTTCATTTAACTTTTTCAATTATTTTTTCCCCTTTACAGACACACACTTATAGTACCCGGCGGTAAGTAATACACATCGGGCTTAAGAAAGAGACTGTCGGTTTGTAGAGCGTCGTCTCTGTCGCACGATACGACTGACAAATAGCGACGGAACACGTGTATGAATGACAGAGTCGACGCTCTACAAACCGACAGTCTCTTTCTTAAGCCCGATGTGTATTACTTACCGCCGGGTACTGTACAGCTGTTTGGTAGCAAGAATGGTACTGCTTACAAAAATATTCCGGTTAAAATACCCACCAAATTTTGGTTCCACAAAATAATTCTGTCCAAACGAATTTTGTACGTAATGTGCAGGATAAAAAAGGGCCACTGTTTGATAGAAAACCATATTTATAAAACTAAAACCCTTCACGTACATGTGAGATGGGAGAGGAAATTCTGGACCATGTGTTCTTTGAGTTTCCTCTACACGCCGCATATAATTTTTACTCAATTATAAATGTCCCCCGTCCGATCAACATTTCCAAATTATTCGCACTGAATTCTTCATTATTTTATATTGTAGTAAAATATCTCAATTTATTTTCCAACACTCCTTATATATTTAATACTACAGAATAAAATTGATGTTCTAAGTAAGATGAAGAAAGGTGCTTTAAGATGGTTTGAACACGTGGAACGAATGAATTATGAAAGAATGACTAAGCGAGTATACAAGTCAGAAGTGAAAGATGTGAGTGTAAGAGGTAGACCGAAAAAAAATTGGCTGTACCAAATAAATCAGATTTTGAAAGAAGGTACAGTGAGAAATATGAAGATTGTGCATAACGAAATGTATGAATATAGAAGAGGCGAAAGTTTTGTGCTTGGAAAGTAAAGTTTGGAGATCTGTTCTCTCTACCTACTCCGCAAGGGACACGGAGTGGTGATATGTATAAGTAAAGGAATTTCTCACATATTATTACACTGCCTCCTTTCTTTATTGTGTTATTAACATAAATAATCCGCTTTATAGGACGAAATGCATAATTAATTAATAAATCATCATAATATAAATAATATAAGTACGACGGTTGTCGCCAAAGAAAGAATACGAGAATTGAATATTGAATACAAGAGAGCGAGAGAGGAATACTTGGATTATCTCCGAAAGCAATTCGAAATTTGAGCTCGGTGGGTCCGTGATGAATGTATGTAAATGAACAGATCGAAACTATTACCTAGGTAACAATTTTTGAACCGGTGTAAAAGGGGACGATGTATAAATGATATATATATATAAACAAATTTAACATTTATGAATATATATTTTCATAAATGTAGAATTTGTTATACTTCCGTGAATATTTCACGGGTTGCAACTAGTAAATAATAATTGTACATGCCGTCATGCAAACAAATGTACTAACGTAACAATTCTTGAAAATCGTTCAAATATCGAATGTTAAATAAAACTCGAAAAATCGTTACAATATTTGGTCAAAGTTTGAATAACTTATCGGTGTATCTGAATCAATGATAGATATATGATACAAGCAGGGAGATCTCTATATGAAGAAGTTGTTTTTTAAACTTATGATGACGGATGAAGCTCATTACGAGCCGAGAGGGTCGATCATAGAATACAGAAAACAAACAAATTACAGGCTCTGGGGAACTGTACACCCTACAAACATCAACATGAAACCAATACACCCATTAAAATATTGACATGCTTTTAAAAAAAACTGAAATAACTCTTCCTTCAATAGGTATATCGTGTTTAATTCCTATTTTTTCTTTTCTCTCCGCCATCCTTTACTGTTTCATTTGATTGATGATACCTCATTTTTATTTTTTATTTGTGCACTGTTCATGGATTTTGTACAGGTGAAAAATGATTTTTTAATTTCTTGAATCTTAGAAAAGACTTGTTTCACTTTGTGGTGCCATGTTCATAATTTGTTAACAAAATAAATAAAACATTTCATTTTATTTTGTATTCATCACTGTGTTATTTGAGTTCACTACCGGTTTCAAAGACCTTCAGTTCAACTTAACCTAACGAGGAAGACGGAGGTTTTTGAAACAGATAGTGAACTCAAATAAAACAGTGGTGATACAAAATAAAAAATACGTGCTTTTTTTTCCTGGCGAGTTTATTGCCATGTGGACATCTCTTCCAACCAACCAGAAAGATGTTTTTATAGGCCCTAAGTGTTAACCAGACTGGAATCCTATTTATTTATTTTATAAAAAAATATGATTTTAATATTATTTGCGACAAAACTTCCATTATTTACTTTTGTCTGGTTTGTCGGAAGAGATTGCCGCATGACAATAAGTCCACCAGATTGTTTTACGATGAAGTGTTAAATAAATAAGACAAACGCCGAATGTTTGAGCAGTTGGTGAACTACGGTTAGAAAATTATTATATAATCCAGATGCTCTTTGCGTAGCATTTATTGAACTATTATTTCTGGCGTACAGCAAGATGATTTGGGTGTATTGTTACGGTGTGTATTTTTCCATTATAAAACTTGTATTAGTTAATCTTTATTATCTGCAAATGAAAAAAATAATAATTTTAAAAGTTATGGACAAACGAAACGAGTGACTTATTATGCCACACCCTGTATAAGAAAAAATATGTTCATACACAAGAAATCGATACGTAACAACAGGTTTTTCAATTAAATAAAAATTATAGTGAACATCTTGAAATTGCACGTATTTATTTATTTATTCATACCAGAATGCCGTTTTTCTGTCGGAGTTCACAAAGAGGACAATGCGCCAGATTTTTCGATCGCGTCACACATATTTTGCCTTCTCGACATTACTTTACTTTCACACACAGCTAATTCAATTTCACTGACTTACATTATTTCCTTGTTTCAAAATTGTATTCACTTGGTCAAACTATGTTTTACTTCGTCTTCCTTTACCACGCCTTCCACTCACATTCGTAATATGATTTTGTTTTTTTCCATATTCCTTCATTCATTCATTCTACACGTCGAAACTATCTCAACGTGCTTACTTACTCAATAAATCAACCTTAAGTTCTTATTCATCTCTGACCACTTCATTCCGTATTCAGTTATACATTATCGTCCCGTGTATTCTTCTCAGTATACGCATTTCTACAACATTTATTCGACTCCTTTCAGTATCTTTCCCCGTCCACCGTTTCACTCCCATACATCATAGTTCATACTAAAATAACAGATTTGATACGGTTTGAGTATATATGTACGTTTTCATATCTCATTAACTTTGTTTCCGATATGTCTCATAGCCCTACCATCATCTGATAAAATACGACCCATATAGAAGAATTCCTAATCTCGCTCCATTGTTCTTCGTTCACATTTCATTGTTCACCCATACACCGCATTTACTTTTTCTTTCACACTTTTCTATCAGAAATTTTGCAACATTTATTCTCAAATGCATATCTTATACCAGGGATAGGCAATAGGTCGTTCGCGGCCGTCTTCGTAACTTACAATATGGCGTGCGATGTTGTATGTTAGCTATATTTTTTAATATGTATGTTAGATACTCGTATGTCTCCTCCTAATAAATGTATGTATGTATAAGTTTTATTTTCCTTAATATGTTTTTAATACGTAGATATGTCTCCTAAGACCAAAAAGAATTCGCAAACCTCCGAAGATAAACAGCAAACTCAATATAGAATCCATTGGCGATAACAGCACTCGTCTACTATATCAAAATAGATTGTTCCAAAATCTTATTGAGAATCCAATACTAGATTCCGATGATGTTAATCAAGCATGGAAAAATGATAAAATCAGAAATTGACAAAGCTGCCACGGAGGCTCTAGGAAAAAGAAACATACATGTCAATGCGAAGAAAAACACCAAACCATTGTTTAATGACGATGTACGCCAACTCGCAGGGGATAAAAAGAAGTTACTTGCCGTATAGAACGAACCCATCTAGAGAAGAATACGCCAAATATGTAAGTGTTCGAAACAAGGTAAACTCCGAAATCAGAAAGATAAAAGAAGAATATTGGAGAAAGTTCACCAAAGATATGGAGCGTGATCTCTATGGCGCCCAAAATAAAGTATGGAAGATGCTAAGAGATAAAAAGAAACCAATCAATAAATACGCTCAAACTAACAAGATTTCCATAGCGGAATGGGAAAAATATTTTAGAGACCTGTTGAACAGCACATCTTCACCAGCAACCCCAGATATAATACTTGACGAACCCACGACATTGGAGGAGAGTGAAATTAGACAAGGAATGAAAAGACTCAAAAATAGAAAAGCTCCTGGAAGTGATAATATACAAAACGAACTCATAAAATATGGCGGCAACGAACTAGCGAAAAGTCTCCATAAACTTTACAACTTGATCCTTGAAACTACAACAATACCAGATGAATGGAGGGCCAGTATAACGATTCCCATCTTCAAAAAAAGGACAAAAAACTGATCCTGGTAACTACAGAGGAATATCTTTTTTAAGCGCATTACTCAAGCTCTTCACCAACATCCTAAGAGTAAAATTAGAACAACAAATTGAAAATAGAGATGAACAGTAGGGATTCCGAAGAAACAGATCTACTACATATGCTATATTTATACTGCGGCAAATTAAAGAAAAGTCTTTGGAATACAAAAAGACTGCTTACCTTGCTTTTATCGATGTGACCAAGGCCTTTGATAGAATCCAACTAGAAGATGTAATAAGCATTTTGCTCGAAAGGAACATGTCACTCTCCATCGCCAAAACCATTAGAAACATAAGCCTAAATAGCTCCACAAGAATTCGCGTAGACGGAGAACTCTCTAATGACGTTCCAACACCAACCGGAGTAAGACAAGGAGATAGTCTAAGCCCATTTATATTTAACTTGGTTATGGATAAAATTATAGAAGTTGCCGAACTTAACCTGGGATACAAGATGGGCGACAATATGCTAAACATCATATGCTATGCTGACGATGCCACCATCATCCGAATCAGAGGAAGACCTGCAACAAATGCTACATCGATTCCACACTGCTTCCAAAAAATATAACATGATCTCCATCAGAAAGACTAAATGCATGACTCTAGCCAGAGAGCAATTTGGATGCAGTGTGGCGATCGACGACACACCGATTGAACAAGTAACAAAATTTAAATACTTGGGTGCTAGCATAATGTGCAATAATGACCTCTATGGCGAAGTGCTTGAACAATCACAAAAGGCCGCAGCTATTTCCGGATGTTTAAAGAACACTATCTGGAAAAACAAGCATATGAACATCCAAAGTAAGGTGAGGATATACAAAATCTGTGTCCGCCCCATAATGACATACAGCATAGAGTCCAGAGCCGACACTGTCAGCACCAAAAATCTCCTTCGAACCAGCGAAATGAAGGTACTCAGGAGTATCGCTGGCAAACCCCTTCGTGATAGAGTACGTAACACAGAAATCCGAAGGACGTGCGAAGTTGAAGATATTGTCAGATAGGGACGACAGAGAAGAAGGTTCTGGAACGAACACGTATCCAGAATGGCGGAACCAAGAGCCGTAAGAATGGCCAGGGACAGTATTCCCAAGCAAGCAGACCTTCAGGACGACCTCCCAAAAGATTGAAAGACAGCTGGCAGTCGACGTCGCAAGAGGCTAACAATGATGCAGGACCATAACAGGCCAACAGCCCTAAAATAAGATGATGAAGAAGAAGAAGAAGATATGTCTCCTCCTAATAAATGTATGTATGTATAAGTTTTCTTTACCTTAATATGTTTTTAATACGTAGATATGTCTCCTCCTAATAAATGTATGTATGTATAAGTTTTCTTTTCCTTAACATATTTTTTAATATGTAGATATGTCTCCTCCTAATAAATGTATGCATAAGTTTTCTTTTCCTTAACATATTTTTTAATATGTAGATATGTCTCCTCCTAATAAATGTATGCATAAGTTTTCTTTTCCTTAACATATTTTTTAATATGTAGATATGTCTCCTCCTAATAAATGTATGCATAAGTTTTCTTTTCCTTAACATATTTTTTAATATGTAGATATGTCTCCACCTAATAAATGTATGTACTATATGTATAAGTTTTCTTTTCCTTAATATTTTTTTAATACGTGAATATGTCTCCTCCTAATAAATGTATGTATGTATAAGTTTTCTTTTGAAATAAATGTATGTACTAATGTATAAGTCTCCTAATTAATGTATAAGTTTTTTTTCCTTAATATTTTTTTAATACGTAGATATGTCTCCTCCTAATAAATGTATGTATGTATTAGTTTTCTATTCCTTAATATTTTTTGTGTTAAAATTCTGTTCATACTTATTAATAAACTTTTAGCTATTCATTTTCAAAGTATGTTATGTGTTAAATCTCACGAATTTGATAGACAGGTCACGACTATTTTCAACATGTATGTTATGTGTTAATGTGTTAAATCTCACGAATTTGATAGGTAGATCATGACTATTTTCAACATGTATGTTATGTGTTAAATCTCACGAATTTGATAGGTAGATCATGATTATTTTCAACATGTTTGTTATGTGTTAATGTGTTAAATCTCACGAATTTGATAGGTAGATCATGACTATTTTCAACATGTGTGTTATGTGTTAATGTGTTAAATCTCACGAATTTGATAGGTAGATCATGATTATTTTCAACATGTATGTTATGTGTTGTGTTAAATCTCACGAATTTGATAGGTAGATCGCGACTATTTTTTTTAGAAAAAACGTATTTTTTACGTAAACAGTCGATCACGACAGCAAATAAGTTGGTCATCCCTTTCTCATGCGATTTTCTTACCAAATTCTGTAATTAATCCTCATTATCCGCTAACGTTATAATGTCATCAGCATACAGCAATCCGCACATATTCCAATCCGACATTTGTATGCCACCCATGTGCAATTATAATTAAAAATAATCCACTGACACAATTCTGTTATAGTGTGCGGTGCCAGACCACAGCTGGATTGATGGAAGTAAAACCTGACTTGAATAATTTAAGTATTCGATTTTTATCTCATACTCAAAGTGTAAAAGGTCAGGAATAACATAATACGATTTCGATATTCATGAGTTTTCTCGAGGATTCAAAGCTCGTCTCGAATCGGAATAGAAAATGTCTGAAACTGTCATAAACATAACATTCAGCGTCAGCAGACGTGACAATCCTACCGATTTTAAGATAATGCAAGAGGGAAATTATCCAACTTCCATTGTGGCCCGCTTAGAAAGAAGGGGAAAATCTATGGAGAAAACTATTCAAGTTGAAATAGTTTTCCCATTTCCGCCATTATGGTAATAAAAAGTGGTTTGATATGAACATTACACACGTAACATACGAGTAATGAAATAAAAAATGGTTTGATATGAACATTACACACGTAACATACGAGTAATGTAATAAAAAATGGTTTGATATGAACATTACACACGTAACATACGTAACACACGTAACATACATACACACGTAACTCGTACATTGCACTCCACATAAAATCAAACATGTTTCTATCACATATCGGAAAATCTACAAAGGTTTCTTTGTAGCTCGTCTTCTTTTGCAAGTTTTCTGCGATTTCTTACCATATCCAGATACCGGGAAATTCCTCATCTAATGGCCGCAGCCACCACTTTCCTATCCTCACCCACAATTTTTTTTTTGATGTTCCTCATACAATGAACTTTTCTAATCCTCTGCAATTTAATACATTCAAATGTTATTTTTTTTTTGTTTTTTTCAGGAAGAAAAAAGGGTTGGTTGGAAGAGATTAACACGTGATAATAAGCCCGCCCGATTGTACTGTAAACAACAAAAGTTTAATACAGTACATAAAGAAGAACGTATTTGTGATCTCCATTTGTGTTACATTATGTGTGTGGAGTACGTGTTTTAATTTTTCTACGAGTACATATGAGTGGGTCAGAACCAGACATGACTAACCCACAAAAATATAAAATTTGAGTTAGGCACATACACTACATCTTTATACCCATTTATATTAGAATCAAACATAATTATGAGTTTATAGTTCACCATAAATGCAGAGATCTACCGTTAAAATTTTGGAAACAACAGAAAACAAACCATTTTTTAATATATCTGCAACTTTGAAGTCAATTATCTCAAAACAAAATATATGTGGGTTAGTCATGTCTGGTTCTGACCCACTCATATATGGATTAATTTTTGGTTTATTTAGGGTAATAGGGTAAGCCCGACCGCGAGAACATATCACCCGAGTTGGAAGACAGTCATCTTACCAACTAAGCCAGGGAGGTAGTCAATGTTTTAATGTTTATACTTTATGTTATATCTTCATTTTGCGCATTCACACGCACTCTTTATTTAAATTATTTATTTATTAAATATTTGAAAGGTTAAAATCGACACAGTACTTGTACAAATAAATAAATTGTCTTTTAATAGAATGGTACAATTCACCCTGTCGTGGGCGACTTTCTTACGAAATAAATTGAAAGTATATTTTGTCGATTTTACCAAACGTGTCCGTGAAGCTATCTGAAGGCTTTGTATTATACAAATAATATTCTATTTACGTAAGTTATTTCTGGAGTTCAAGAAAATTTTGGCGTAAACTTGATGAATTTTCATATAATAAAATATCACCTAACATGTGATCCTATAAGACAGGGTATTATGACAGGGCTTTGCCGTTGCTGGTCCTGTGGCGTGAAATGGTCTACCTCAAAGTGACAGAAATATAGGTGGCGTGTACAGCTTCAGGAAACAGTTGAAAATACTACTTTTTGTGAGTTTTTATTTTATTTATTTTTTACATGACAAGTAATTGTATAAAGACATAGTTTGTGAAAAAATGGACCAAATAAAAACAGGTATTTTAAAATGGATACTCAATTTATATGGAACTGGGTTTGTTGCCTTTCATTTATCGTGTCTTCAGTAAACTAGGTGTTTGCTTGTATGTCACTGAGGTCATATAAGCATGGAAAAAAGGTTGATGCTATTTGGTTCATATAAAAAAATATGACTATACCATATATGAACACTTCACACCACCGAATGTGTTGCTATCATATATAAAAAAATACAAAGGTTTCTTTGTAGTTCGTTTTTCGTTATGTGTTTTCCTAAATAACGGGCAAGTAACCAATCTCATGAGCGCAGCTGCCACTTGCCTATCCGTACACTAAACTTATTTTACATTTGTAATATTTTTTATCTTTCAATAACAGTGGGTTCGATTCCAGAGTTTCAGCGCACTTGAGGAGAGTCTGCTCTCTAAACGGCGCTGTATAAAATGTCCTTTTATTATTATTGACTCTGCCTGGATAAAACCAATTCGTATGGTATTCCTCGAAATTATAATACGAATATATTGAAGAGCGTCCGTGACCAAAAGACAATATTGCCTCGGCTACAGTAATCAAGTCCCTTCGGGTTAAGAACCACTGGAGTAGGCAAGGAACTCACAGTTCCCCATCGTACGTGTTGTCGGCAGTCGTGGTCTAATGATTAGTATTCATACTATATAAGCAGGCGCCCCAGGTTCGATTCCCGGAGGGTTCAATTCCGGGCTAGTTTTACTCTTAGATCATTTTACATCTGAATTTGTGTTTTACTGTAGCTTATATGCTGATTATCTTAAAACATAATAATGCTTTTAAGCAACACAAAAACTGCATAACAAAATGCTGCAGCAAATTAAACTAGTCGATCGTCTTAGAACTTTTATCTCCTTGTCATCGGAACTTTGAGTTTGATCTATAAAAACTGTGCTTGCTAAAGTGCAACAGCTTGCACACAATAAATCAATACACGCACAGGCGTCTTTCATCCATAAGACGGCTGACAATCATACTCAATTATACTATCGTATCGTATTATGAGATCGACGAATAATCAAACAGTGAACAGAATAAAGAAATAAAGATACAATCATTCATTTACTTATTGATATAAGTTCAATACATTATAAATTAGACAATAGTATTTTTTCTCTCCTTTGTTCTTGGCGCGTAGCAGAATTTATTGAATGAAATATCAATCACAAACAATATATGCATAACACGTGTTTACGTCGTAATTGAAAAAAATTATCTATACGGATAATTATTAATTCACGAATAAATATTCAATATGAATTTGTCACAAACAATTAGATCCGTTACATAACAGAAACCACCTCGACAATAAAACCACTTTACATAACACTCTACTCGAATGTGAGTCGTGTGTATGGTTTAAGTAATTTGACTAATTTATAAGGAGAATATTGATTACTGTAGAAAATGTGTACTTATGTTATATATAAATTGTTTATTTTATTTATGTTGAAAAATAAGTATATACTAATCTTAACCTATTTATAGATATACGAGTATTACATCTCTAGTATTTTCCATAGCACTGTAAGGAGACTTTATGTTAAATTTAACACTATATTTTTTTTTTAGGGAGTGGAGTTGTGAAGTGAGCTACCTTGCTTATCACGTACAAGGTTACGGGATCGTAGTGGCTTTTAATCCTTAGCGAACTGTGTCGCCAAGGATTTTTCCCTTTTTTTGTATTCCCTGTTTTCGCTGTTCTGTATTTCATGTGTGTGTGTGTCTGTCTGGAATTGTGTGCGGGATGTGAAGGAATGCGTCTGTGCACGGCTTAAATGGGTCCCATCCCGACATTTGCCTTACGACTGGGGAATCATAGCAAACCCAGTCGGGATGGCCGGCAACGTGGCATTATTCCCTGTTAGTGTTTGTGTGTATTGCATTATTTACAGTCTCCTGCGCTGATGCGCTGTGCCGAACATTCATGGCTTTGGTGCTCCTTATCACTTCCTTGACGTAGTTCTTTGCCACGTTCGCTGTCTTCGCGTCCAGGAAGACAGCCGACAGGACGCTAAGACTTATCTCACTCAAGCGCATACGTCTCGTTGTCTGGAACCTCTCCCGCTCGACGGCCGGGCAGTCAAACAAGATGTATTGCACCGTCTGTTCCGTCCGGCCGTCACTATATTGAAGAGGCTTAAGTGAAAACGAGAGTACAATATATATTTTTTAAATCTGGATTCCAACGGGAACTAAACACGCAACCTCGGGTTGGGAAAACAGGCGTGTACTAACTAGACCACGGAGGTATATTATTGAATTTTCAATAAATATTATTTTATCACTATTCAATAATTTTCACGATAATCTAAAAATTTCCACGAAATGAAATCTAAAGAAGTGAAATCCAACACCGTTAATTGAGTTTGGGTTGTTTAAGGTAAATACAAGTTAATATGGAAATCCATCACGATGAGTTTGGATTGTTTCAGGTGGATTGTTTCAGATAAATACGAGTTAATATGGAAAAATATCAAAATGAGTTTGGGTTGTTTCAGGTAAATACGAGTTAATATGGAAATCCATCACGATGAGTTTGGATTGTTTCAGGTAAATACAAGTTAATATGGAAAAACATCACGATGTGTTTGGATTGTTTCAGGTAAATACGAGTTAATGTGGAAAAACATCACGATGAGTTTGGGTGGTTTCAGGTAAATACAAGTCAATATGGAAAAACATCACGATGAGTTTGGATTGTTTCAGGTAAATACGAGTTAATATGGAAAAACATCTCGATGACTTTGGGTTGTTTCAGGTAAATACGAGTAAATATGGAAGATGTGAAGCGAAAATCCGACGACGAATTAGAATAGCAAAATTAGCTATGGAACTTCTGACGAAAATATGGATTAACCAGTCTATACTCAAAGGAAACTAATAAACTAACGTCTCCATTATCGAAGAACTGAGAATCACCGACAGATTGTCGACAATATGCCTTCGCCGAGTTCTTTGGGCACATTGCTCGTGACCAAGGAGACATTTTGGAGAGACTTGTGGTTACTGGAGACGTGGAAGGGCGACGCACAAGAGGAAGATCCCAGTGCGTTGAACTGACGAAGTTAGAGACGCAACTGGATTACCCTTAACAACTGCCCTTCGAGTCGCGGAGTGCAGGGATGGATGGAGAAGAGTCTTCAGAGGCTTTCATGTGTGTCACGATTCTCAGTCATGAGCTACACGACTGGATGGTGATAATGATTATACTATTAAACTTTCCATTTTATAATAATTTCATGGCATTTTCGTGCTTGAAAGATACGAGTATATGGTATGTATCCTAACATGACAGTGTTTTTCAAATGTATTTATTTATGATAATATGACAGGATGGACTCAAAAGAATATATACATACATACCAAGCATCCCGCCATTTCCTTGTCGGGGAAGGTAGAGAGGACAGAGTGCCAGACCTTCCAATCTCAACACATTCTTAACCTCTTCTACATACATACAACTTCAAGGATTTCTCTGACTTTCTACTTTTCCTTCTTTCAGATCATTCACTTGATCCAACCATACTTTCCTTGATCTTTCTCTCACACGCCTTCCACTCACATTTGCACTATATATCTGTTTTGTTAGTATTTCTTCATTCATTCGTTTTACATACCTTAAACATCTCAGCGTACTCTTCTTTATCTTACTCAACATATCAGCCTTAAGTTCACATTTATCCCTAATCACTTAATTCCACATATTCTGTCATAGATTGTCACTTCATTTTCATGTGAAAATCATAAGTGTTTTCTGTAAAACTGCATGGAATTAAAAGATGGACGATGAAAAAAAAGAATAAAATCTGATAGATACCTTCGTGATGAGTTGTCGGAGGCGTTGCTCTTTATCCTATGGACCGCAAGGCGCAACTACGCCTCATTCATCCGAGAATTATAGATTACAAAATGACTCGACAACATGGAGGAAAAGAATCCTTATACATGATGTAAGAAACAATAATGAAAGCCTGGAGAAGTTGGTGATCACGGGAACAATTTAGGGGAAACGAGCAAGAAGGATTTTTATAAGATAGACCAATCAAATCAATTACTTAATAGGATCCTCTTTAAACGATGTAATCATGATGGCCCAGGACCTGGAAGGATGGAGACAGGTGGTGTACCAAGTTCCATATATAACAGAGGACCACAACGTTCAGCATTTAGCACGCGAAAAAGAAGAAAACTTACATATCATTTTAGATTCGAGACTTTATAATGCGTTAATATACTTTTTAACTCCAACAATATATAAATCTAACCTTAACATATAAAACACACAGCCAACGAAAAGTTCGGACGCTCTCGATTTTATTTAATACTTTTGGCATTGCGTTAAAAAAATGTAAACTTTTGTAGTACTTTATTATTTTAAATGTTTGTCATTTTGATTTTTTAAGCTGAAAGTACAATACAGTATCGACCTTGTTTACTGGTGCGACACACCCTCCAATATATTTCACTATCTGACCATCTCTCGCAAACATGTTTCCCAGGCAAAAGTCCTCTGAATATGTTTAAAAAAACGTGTTTAACCTTTCAAACTTTCTTTCTAAACATGTTGAAAATCCAATTTAAATTTATCCTTCTGTAATGAATGTATCACATCTCACAGTTATAATTATCAAAGAACAAAATTATACTGAAAAAAAATTATTCATTTTATGCCAGGCAGTACGTGCGTATCGTGTAATTTATTTGTTACGTTACAATTAGCTCTTTAAATTACATTAATTTCTGATACTAATTCTAACTATGTATCGTTACATTACATTAATTTATGATAAGATACGAAACGTAACGTTGAGTGACGTTTCATTACATCATACTACGTATCGGTACGTTGCGTAAATTATTGGTAGGATACGAAGCGTTACACAAAGTGACGTTTCATTACGTAATGATGTGTATCGTTACATTACGTTAATTTCAAATTAGCAGAGCAAAACAATACGTTAAGTTACATTTCATTACATCACGGTATATATCGTTGCGTTACATTAAGTTACATTTCATTACATCACGTTATGTATCGTTGCGTTACGTTATAATCTGATACGAAAAATCAGGTTAATTGGTTTTTTATATTTGACTTCCGTGGTTTAGTTTATAAAAAGCTGAACATCCACACGAGGGTTTTAGGTTCAATTCCCGATGGTACCCGAAAAAATATCATAACGACCCCAAATCTGATCTAGTTCGTCTGGTAACAATTCTCACTCGCTAGACGTATGGGAATGTGGAATTTACTTTACGTGCGGAGTAGTATGGCCAACACGTGCGATGACGACCTGCGAGTTCCGTACAAAGAAATTGTGGTTTCCCGACCGCGCTCTTTAGTATATCCAACGCCAATTCGGGTGGGTTATGGGCATCATACGAATGAATTAATTGTATCACGCTATGTTACGTTGCGTCAGTTTATGATACAAAGGAAGACGTAAAGTTACGTTACTAGACATTTCATTACATTACATAACGTAATGTAACGTTGATTCATGGTGCGATACTAGATGTTACGTTTAATATTATTCCATTATATGACGCTATGTTACATTAAGTTAATTTATAATACAAAGCAAGACGTAAAGTTACGTTACTAGACGTTCCATTACATTATGCTACGTAATGTTATGTTGATTTATGTTGTGATAATAGAGGTTACGTTTAATATTATTTCATTACACGACGCTACGTTACGTTTCGTTAATTTGTATTCTCTAACGCTTTCGTTGTATACAGTACAATCAGATTATTTCCATGTAGCAATCAATAGTAGCAATCAACAAACCAAAAAGACGGCCTGAAGTGAAAAATCAGACTACCATACATTTTAAAAACACCGTTTACTAACTGGAATCAAGCCCGCAACCTCCGAGTTGCAGACAGCTAGGTCACCTTGTCGATTAATTAATTTGTAATCGATCCAAGTCGCAACGTTACGTTAAATAACGTTTCATTACATCACAATACTTCGGGTTACATAAATATATTGAAATATTTGTTTTTGAATGTCAACGAGACGGTTTGCACTGCCTCGTTCTACGTTAATTTTTACGATGATGTTTTTCCATACAATATATTTTTTTCGTTTATTCCTTATTTTCTTAACACTGCACACATAGACGATACTACACCTAAAGCTGAATATCACATTACAGAAGACCTATAAAGATATATTTGTACAAACCGTGAAGTAACGAAACGTCTAGTAACGTAACTTGTTTTGTATCATAAATTAACGTAATAAAACATAGAATTACGTCTTGTACCGGATCAAAAATTTAAGTGGATATTAATTAAGCGCCCTTGTTGAGAGTCTACTCTCTAAACGGCGCTATATAAATTGTCGTTTTATTATTATACTCTTTTTTTATTTTGAGCAAAGTCGTACTCTGTATTTGCGTAGTTATTTAAACTGACGTTTATTTTTTTTTCTGTCGGTCTACATCGTCATGTATTTTCGTTTTCTAATTTATGTGTGTGTATTCATATATCTACATAGATATGAAAGGGAGTCTATTTGTTGGAGTGTGTATATCTATGAATGTATGTGTGCACGAATATATCCTAACATTTAATTGACAGATAGATAAAATTATCTTAACATATTATGTTTAAATGCTTTGGGTATTTACAATGCTATACATGAGTGAGTAATAAAGGATTAGACCAAGCTGAAGAATTCTGCTATTTAGGCGGATTTTTTTCAGATGATGGAAAGATAAAAGCGATATCGAAGCACTCTGGGATGGTTTGGGCACGAGAATGAATGAAGAAATACTAACAAAGCAAATATATAGGACAAATGTGAGTGGAAGACGTGGTAGAGGAAGACCAAGGAAAGTATGGCTGAAACAAGTGAATGATATCGAACGGCGTATAGCGATAGGAAACAGAGCCGACGTGGTACTAAAACATACACCATATACTCGAACCGAACAGTATCAAAATCTGCTAATTGATAATCCACAAAAGTATTTTGGTGCCAACTTCATGTATGGGAGTGAAACGTGGAAGTGGAAAAATACTGACAGGAGCCGAATAAATGCTGTAGAAGTGCGTGCATTGAGAAGAGTACACGGACTGACAATGTATGATAGAATTAAAATGAAGTGATAAGGGATTAATGTGAACTGATGTGTTAAGCGAGCTGGAAAAGAACACGCTCAGATGGTTTGGGTATGTGGAAAGAATGAATGAAGAAATACTAACAATATACAGGGCAAATGTTAGTGGAAGGCGTAGAAGAGGAAGACCAAAAAAAGTATGGTTGGATCAACTGAATGATATTTTGTAAGATGAAAATGTAAGAAATCATAGATATTATGTTGTTTATAGTATTGAGGCATTAACGTTGTGGAGGTTTAAAGACATTGTAATCTATTTTTATCAAACACTGTTTATTCCACTTTTTTGTGACGGTATAACCCTACCGATTTCAAGGCTTTCACCTCATCTTCAGGGGAGCGCAAACAAGACTCTCCCCTGAAGATGAGGTGAAAGCCTTGAAATCGGTAGGGTTATACCGTCACAAAAAAGTGGAATAAACAGTGTTTAATAAAAATAAATTACAAAATCATAGATATTATGTGTATGAGAAAATGTATGGATGTTGAAGATGCGAAAACCTAGCTCTCTGCCTACCCTAACAGGGAAACGACGAGATGGTATATATGTACGTATGTGCCTTGGGATTAATTTGAAGAAATACTCAACAGTTATGTTTTTTATATTTTGTATAGTGCGACGGTGGGGACTGAAAAAACATCTGTGATACCTCCCCAGGGGTTTTTTTTCTCACGCTTGGGTAATGCCTGATGGAGGTCACAAAATGGCACTAGGCCTAATGATACCAACTGATTTTAATTGTTTATTTTGACTCACGTGAAACATATATTAATGTATGTATTTATTTATTTTTGCTTTTATTAAACGAAATTACTATGGGAAAATTTAACAATAAATTACGTACGAGTATGACCGTAGAAGATATTTTGAAAGAGAGCTTTGGGATAGGATGTAGAGATACGTGTAGCGTGGATTAATGTATTTAGTGGAATAACAAAGTAATGTATTGTTAAATATTCTTATATGGAGTTCCACAAAGATAAAGCTGAAACCTTGAGAAATCATTATTATTATTATTAAAGTAACATATTACCGTATTGACCCGACTATAGGGCGACCCTGATTATAAGGCGACCCAAATTTTTTAATCTGCTTTTTGGAGAGAAAAAAACTATTCCCTCACCATTATAATATTATGAAAAATAAAATGCAAAATGTTTAACGAAAAATATTTATTAAAACAAAGTACCCAGATAATAGTAAAGTACATGTTTAAACATGAAAAGAAGAAATTAAAAAGTCCAACTACAGTAGCTTATCAGATCAGTCAGATTCACATATGGCTATATAAGTAGAAATTTTGAATTTATTGTTACCCACTATGTTTGTGACTCGAATATAAGGCGACCCCTCTATTTATCATACGTGTCGCCTTTTTAAATAAAAACCCCGCCTTATAGTCGGGCTAATGCGGTATATTGTATTGTATTACACTTTCGTTTCACACAGTGTAACCTGGCGGCCTAATTGCCATGTAAAAATCTATTCCAACCAACCAGAAAGATTTTTAAAGAGGCCTTAAGTGAAAACCAAACGGGAATACATTTTGAAAAATCTGGCTTCCAGCGGAATTCGAATCCCGGGTTAAGAGACAGGCGTCTTCCAACTAGACCACGGATGTCGTCATATAACGTTATGACACACTATGGTTACGTAATGTTACACAACATTTAGGAAGATTTCTTACGATATTTCTTATGCTAATGTTTATCCAACACTTTTCGTAGTTACTGTGGCTGATATTGTTTGTTAACAAAACATATTATTAACCCATTATACATGAATGGCTGGTAACTCGACACAGGACAGGTGTTACGCGTCACGAAGGCCGTGGACAAGATAGCTAAAGCAAATATTGTAAAAGCAACAAGTAATACACAGACTAAACACCTACTTGGTCAAACACAAAACTCTTGACAGTCGAATTGATATAAAATTTAATTTAACACGCGCCTTTGAACACACACGCACATCCGTAGTCCATTGTAAAAAAAAAAACAAATATTGTAGCGAGACACGAGTTTTAAAGGCCCTAAGACATGAAACTAATTTACTTCATATTTATATTAGATACCATGTTTCAGCGTTGAATGCCAAAACCACATAAGAATCTCTGTATGGGGTAAAACCTTACAGCGCAGATGTGAGATGTTAAAAAAATCTGTCCCTCAGGCACTTTTCAAGAGAGAGAACTTTATTATTACAAAAACTACCCGCCCGTGTGAACGCACGAATGAATAGCATGAATTTAAGATCTCACTAGTCACAAATACCATAGATAACTTTTGTAACCCAGTTGGATAAACGCTTCCACCCAGGAGTTTCGGGTTCTTCTTCTTGAACAAAGGCCTTGAGCTCCTATATATGAAATAGTATACGCAAGTGTCAAGTGATTGTCCAATTCACAGGATCTCGTTAGTTCTATTCATATCTTATGGGCGACATCGGCGCACTTGATTACCGCGTCCTTAGTTGATATTTTGAGTATACTAAAGCAACTCGGCCGGAGACTACTGTTATCTAGTGAGATACTATGGAATGAAACTATTTTACAACTAAATTACAAAGTTTACAACCAAATTAAAGTTTACAACCCAATTACAAAGTTTACAACCAAATTCAAAAGTTTACAATAAAATTACAAAGTTTACAACTAAATGAATATTTACAATAATATAAGAATTAAACGTGCAGTAAGCAAGCGAATAATTTCAGTTTAAATGGCAATATAGATTCCCGATTATTCCAAAAACTATGATAATTAAAGAAAAGGGTTCCAATCTGATAAAACAGTTCGTTTTGTAAAAATATACACACGCGCCGAGCACGTTTGCGAGTGTTGTTGCCTCTTAACGTGCAGTAGTGTTGCCAACACGTGTAATGACAAACCGCGAGTACCGTGCCGACTCCAGAGGTTCTAAGCCCGAAGGGTCAATAACTGAGGCAGAAGATATTTATTCATGAAAATATCAGTAAAAAATACAAAACGGAAATAATAAAAATAATGAAATCAATAAGATAAGGCTTGAGTACCAAAAGATCTCTATCAAGGGCAACGAGGGTATGATTTTTTTGGAAAATTACAAATAAATTATTGTAACCAGTCTCCCAGTCAAGACCGGAGTAGAACCCTCATGAACTCGATAAAATCTACATTAAAAATAGCAACCAAACCTAATATAAAGTTCCCAGATTGTTGAATTTTGATGTTGAGTATACGTCGCAGTTGGAATTGTGGATATGATAACCCGGAATTCGTTAGTATATGAATGTTTGAGCTGAGTGTTTTAGTATTTTGGACAAATATAAGTTTGTAATGAGACTACTTCATCACAGGCCTTGCCTAGTGAAGTGGTTCTCTATGTCCACAAAATTAAGGGTATTTTGCATTGTTATGTAACATACTTACACTCCGCGGTTCGTCATTCCATTAAAACAATTTACTTTAAAGAACACTAACTGGGAATGAATTAAGATTTTGCATTGTTATGTAACATACTTACACTCCGCAGTTCGTCATTCCATTAAAACAATTTACTTTAAAGAACACTAACTGGGAATGAATTAAGATTTTGCATTGTTATGTAACATACTTACACTCCGCGGTTCGTCATTCCATTAAAACAATTTACTTTAAAGAACACTAACTGGGAATGAATTAAGATTTTGCATTGTTATGTAACATACTTACACTCCGCGGTTCGTCATTCCATTAAAACAATTTACTTTAAAGAACACTAACTGGGAATGAATTAAGATTTTGCATTGTTATGTAACATACTTACACTCCGCAGTTCGTCATTCCATTAAAACAATTTACTTTAAAGAACACTAACTGGGAATGAATTAAGATTTTGCATTGTTATGTAACATACTTACACTCCGCGGTTCGTCATTCCATTAAAACAATTTACTTTAAAGAACACTAACTGAGAATGAATTAAGATTTTGCATTGTTATGTAACATACTTACACTCCGCGGTTCGTCATTCCATTAAAACAATTTACTTTAAAGAACAGTAACTGGGAATGAATTAAGATTTTGCATTGTTATGTAACATACTTACACTCCGCGGTTCGTCATTCCATTAAAACAATTTACTTTAAAGAACACTAACTGAGAATGAAATAAGATTTTGCATTGTTATGTAACATACTTACACTCCGCGGTTCGTCATTCCATTAAAACAATTTACTTTAAAGAACACTAACTGGGAATGAATTAAGATTTTGCATTGTTATGTAACATACTTACACTCCGCGGTTCGTCATTCCATTAAAACAATTTACTTTAAAGAACACTAACTGGGAATGAATTAAGATTTTGCATTGTTATGTAACATACTTACACTCCGCAGTTCGTCATTCCATTAAAACAATTTACTTTAAAGAACACTAACTGGAAATGAATTAAGATTTTCACACAAAACGTATAATTTATAAATAATACCAAGTATTGAAATCTCAATTACCTGCGTTCCGTAATGTCAGCAGGTCAGTCAAAATGTTGCTAATGATATATATAATGAAAAAAATCAAACACTCCTACCTCAGTCAATTCGGACACCATCCTTAATAAGAAATGTTATATCGTAGATAAGAAATAAAGTAAGAAACCAGTTAACCATATAGTATTATATACTCAGTCATAGCCAGTTAGTATATTTTATTACTTGTATCCATTTAAGACGTTGTATTGTGTCCCCGTGTTTTAACGTAATAAACTAGATTTGCGTTAAGTTTCGGTCCCGTGTTTTATCGTGATAAACTAAATTTGCGTTAAGTTTCAGTCCCGTGTTTTAACGTAATAAACTCGATTTACGTTAAGTTTCGGTCCCGTGTTTTAACGTGATAAACTAAATTTGCGTTAAGTTTCGGTCCGTGTTTTAACGTATTAAACTCGATTTACGTTAAGTTTCGGACCCGTGTTTTAACGTGATAAACTAGATTTGCGTTGAGTCCCGGTTCTGTGTTTTAACGTGATAAACTAGATTTGCGTTGAGTACGGATCCCGTGTTTTAACGTGATAAACTAGATTTGCGTTGAGTCTCGATCCCGTGTTTTAACGTGATAAACTAGATTTGCGTTGAGTCCCGGTTCTGTGTTTTAACGTGATAAACTAGATTTACGTTGAGTACGGATCCCGTGTTTTAACGTGATAAACTAGATTTGCGTTGAGTCTCGATCCCGTGTTTTAACGTGATAAACTAGATTTGCGTTGAGTCCCGGTTCTGTGTTTTAACGTGATAAACTAGATTTGCGTTGAGTACGGATCCCGTGCTTTAACGTGATAAACTAGATTTGCGTTGAGTCTCGATCCCGTGTTTTAGCGTTATCGGTACTACCTCTTCTAAAAATACATATCACTGGCATCTAGCAAATATTTTTTAAACAACTGAACCTTTAAACGATTCTGATTTCTAACACGGGCAATACCCTAGATAATGATAATATGCATGAATTGATTTATGATGGAGATTCTGACGTCGAGTCACCCATGTGCAGTGAAGTGTCAGATGTTTAGGATTTTGACATATGAATCTGGAGACCGACTACAGTCTCCAAGTCCAAATAGAATAAAGAATTTTCGAAATCCTCCAAACAGGTTGTTAAAGAGATATCTAAACATTTGTTGATATGGATTCCTGACAAAAATAAAAAAAACCCTGCAGAACTTGCGAGGTATGTGTTAACCCTTCCCTTACGGTGATAAAAATAATACGCGTGCTCCGGTGTTGGGTAGTGAGTACGCAATAAAAAATTAGCGATTTTAAATCGGAAAAATAAGAAAATTCATAGATAATCCCCTTAATTAATTATAATTGAAGTTAAAAATTATAATAATTGAGATTTATTTGCTGAAAACATTAAAAAACCATCTGAAAACATTAAAAAACGCTCACGGAACGGGCGTACGTCTAACATATTTGCAAGCCTAGAAGCTACTAGTGGCGCGGAACGTCAGTCGCATACCCCGGCGCTTACGCTTATGCTGGCGACGTTGAGACAATTCCGCTCCTCGCAATTCAGTCTAGTATGCAAGAGTGAGATGCGAATATAGTGTCGCGCTTCCCGCATACTATTCACCTATCGTCAAGACGAGGCACTCGCAGCGTTTAAATGCGAATTTGTTTTCGATCTTTACAAAACACCTCGATGTAGTCGATAAATTCTGATTATTATTAATATTATTTTTTAAATCAATGCGTAAATATATTATGGAGGAATACCTAAAATCTTAACCTTGTATTTATTATATTTATAGAGATATTGATGGTTATTAGAAGCAACGTGTAGAAGATACCCAACACAGGGAAGGAAAGGTTAAGCACAAGAAGTGAGACCCAGTACATGTGTAAGGAGTGTGATGTAGCTCTCTACAAAACAGAATGTTAGCAGAATCATCATACTTAATCAAATCATTAAGTATTTAAACTTCTTCAGACCTGGCGTCAATTATAATGGACACAGAGTTCATATGCACTTTGTAAACAACTTTGTGGTATATTTATGTTCTCAATAATAACAAATGAAGTGTAGGACACTGCATCATCGACTTTGAACGTTTTGAGTGCCATCTATATAAACTAATACGACATAATGTTGCATTTAGTGTAAATAATAAACTCACAAGCGAGAATAGTTTTTTAAAACCTTAGAATTAATTCAGGTCTGAAGAGGTTAAACAAATATACAAAGTCTCATTACAATATTCTAATAAATTTACTCAGGTATAGAAATTATAGCATACGCTTCAAAAAAACAGAATTCTTCAAAAACAAGTCGGAAACTGGGAAAAGTTGTCTTGATTTTGATCGGGCCTTTAAGTGTAAAGATATATTTGATTTAAATGTCAGTGTATACAGGCTTGCAACTTAAGTGAATGAATCTCCGGGAAGCTGCAAATGTAATCTCAGCTCGGGACCGCAACAATTTGCAGTAGGTACATAGATAGGTTACCCATCTCGAGAGGCGGCGTAATCGGCGATTCTGCTCGACTCAACACGCTAATGAAGATTACTTAAGAAGCTGCGGCGGAGTGTTGCAGTAGTGATTTCCAGCACAGAACAGGGCTGGGCTACTCTCAAATGAAAAATCTATTTTCAAAGTAATTTTTTACCAGTCTCAATCTATGAAAACGTTGCCTGGACATTATCTGTCATTCGTATCCATCCATCTATGCTATCGTGTAACTAATTACTGAGCATTGTGACTACCATGATAACCTCCGACGACTCCATCCATCCCTGCACGCCGCGGCTCGAAGGACAGTTGTTATGGGTAGCCCAGTTGCATAGCTCACTTGGTCAGTCTAACGAGATTCTTCATCTTGCTCAACTCTGTGCTCTTGCTCATCTCGCTCATCTTCATCAACGCTGTGCTTCCGCCCCTCCAGATACCACAAACCTATCCAAACTGTTTCCTTTGCCACGGACAATGTGTCCAAAGAATCGGAAGACTCGTCGAAACCATATTGTCGACAATATGTCGGTGATTCTAATTTATTCGAGAATGGAGGCGTTAGTTTGCCATGATGTCTATGAAATTCGTAATATCCTTCTACAGTACCACATTTCAAATGCACCTATTCTACGTCTCTCGCTTGCTCTCAGAGTGGAAGTCTCCGCGCCATACATGAATATCGCAACGGCAAGAGACTTAACTAGGTGCATTTTCGACGTGAAGTTTGAACTTCAAGTCTTTTCCAGCTTTGAAATCACATTTTTGCCATTCCAGTTCCACTTTTCACTTCAGTCTTGCATCCTCGATTGATGGTAATACTGGGTTGGTAATAGTTTGTTACTGCGGTCTATTATCATTAAGTTAGTTTTTGACGTATTGATTTCCAGACCCAAGAGCTTCCTCTCGTATTCCACCTTTTGAAGGAGCGTTGCCATTTCTTCTTCTGATGTGGCTAACAACTTCGTGTCATCTGCATATCTCAGAGATTTCTTGCACCAATAGCAATCCCTCCTCCTCTCCTCATAATATATTCTTAATACAGGTTAAACAAATCGGGAGAGAGAGACATGCACCCTTGCCATACACCCTTTGCATTTTTAACTGTTAGGACTTGATGTTGTTGACTTTGACTGTTGCAAAAAAATGTTGGTTCATTCGTATAGTACCCGTCAAAATATCCATGCTTGTTGACTATTATATCCATTTAATCCGGCCATGTTTTCTTAGTCTTAATCTATGGGAACTCTGACTGGACATAATCTTTCATTCGTATCCATCTATCTATGCTGTCCGTAACTCATGACTAAATATCGTGACTACCATAATAACCTTTGACGACTCTATCCATCCCTGCAGTACGCGGCTCTAAGGGCAGGGATGGATGGAGTCTACATTTTACACACACACCTTACACTGCTAAATTGTCTACTCACTTGGTTATGTATTCTCTCAACATTCATTCATTCATTAGGTTGAATTTCTGTGTATCTTGAATATCTCCATCTGACTATCGTTAATCAACAAAACAAACTAACAAAAAATTACACGTAGGAGATTAAAATTTAGATTAGAAATAACATAATTATAATATATAAATAAGATAAGTCCTTAAGATTTAAATTTCTATATAGGTTTAACCTTCGGAAAATGTTTGTATTATATTTGTTGTTAACATAAGTTGTGTCCGTTTTTTACCAAATGAAGAGAACAAGAGGACACAACAAAAAAAATTACAACAAATTAGTCAATAATGTATTCTCCTTCATTATTGCTTTAAGCGGTCCTCATCGAAGTCCACTGGTCGTCCGGAATGCTCCATGTCTTTCAGGTCGAAATTACTGTCTTTGAAACGCAAAAACCATCGACGAGCTGTCCTTTCATTAAAAGCATCTTCACAGTACACTTCGCAAATATCGCGAGCAGCTTTGACAGCTTTAGTCCCTCGATTGAACGCGAACAGAAGGAGGTGTCGAAAATGCTCACTTTCGTCTACTTGACATTCCATTTTGAAGGCTTGTAATCAAATAAAATAATATATGTAACGTAAAAGCAAACACAATATCTTATAGAGCAGAAATTTTTCTTTCGAATGACGTATAATTTTTACCATTTTGTTTTACTTTTGGTGCTCATTTTTAAATTTGGAAAAAAACGGACACAACTTATGTTAACACCTAATATATTACTTTGTTTAGTAAAAAAGATTAAAAAAATTATCCGTAATCACGTTTCGTACAACCCTGATCTATACCATTTACCGCCTTAGCACGAAGACAAACCTTCTCATTTTACTTATGTTACTCATACGTGGTCCTACTTGGAAACGAACCGATGACCAATTTTATGAGACATCTATTTGAACTTTATCTATGAGAATTATTTTCTGGAATTTAACCAAGTACTGAATTGCTAACTTTTAAAAAGGTATACCAACCATTAAATTTTCCGCAAAAAAACATCACACAATAATTTATTAAAATACTATACGAATAATTTATCAAAATACCTATGCACGGACGAGTAGCGATAGGAAACAAAGTCAATGAAGCACTATCAAAATCTGCTATTATGATGGCCCACAAGAGTATTTTAGTGTTTGATGTATGGGAGTGAAACGTGGACCAGGAAAAAGACTGAAATGAGCCGAATAAATGTTATAGAAATACGTACACTGAGAAGAACACATGGGGTGTCAATTTATGATAGAATACAGAATGGAGTGATTAGGGATGAATATGAACTTAAGGCTGATGTATTGAGTAAGATGAAGAAGAGCACTCTGAGGTGGTTTGGGCATGTGAAATGAATGATTGAAGAAAGAATAACAAAACAAATGTTCAATGCAAATGCGAGTGGAAGGCGAGGAAAAAGAAAATCAAGGAAAGTATAGTTGGATCAAGTGAATATTTAGAAAGAATTAAATGTAAGAAGAGAATATAAATCGTAGGAGTTATATGGATGTGGATAAAGCAAAATATGTGTGTCGAGATATGAATGTTTGGCGCTTTGTCTTCTCTGCCTACTCCAATAAGGAAACGGTGTGGTGATATGTATAGAACATACGAATAATAATAATAAAGTATGGAAATCATCATCATCATGGAAATCATCATCATCACCACTATGAAGGTAGACACAGAGAACAGATCTCCACTTCACTGTATCCTGGCACACATATGTGTATACTGCTTTTGCCACGTCCATACATCTCGCCATGAATACGATTCCCTTGTTAAATCTTTTCCCTTTTCCTTTTTTTCGAAATTCGATTCATTTGTTCGGGCCAGGTTTTTCTAAATCCTCCCAACATTTTCGTACCTTCTTTACTACTCATATAGTTTATTTTTGTAAATCTTTCATCATTCATTATTTCTAGAATACATGGCCGAACCATCTAAATGTTCATTTCTTTGCCTTAAGCAGGCGTCTTCTTTCTTTCCTAATGTCATATTTCCTTATTCTGGCATACATCGTTTTTCCACACATTCTACACAGTGATCGTTACGTAGAATGAGAATGGAAATGTATTTTTTTTAAACATCAGGTATTTTTGTTCGATGTCATTTATTTTTATTTTTTCATTTGATTTTTTTTTTCTGTGTCTGCAACATGAAAAGAATTTGTTAGTGATTATTTTTTAATGTTGTTTTGTATTTGTAACAATTCTGTGTTAATCTGTACTAGTGTGGTATCTGCTTTAATACTGGCTAAATTGGTTGTAAAAATTAATGAAGAAATATATTTTGTAACTAGTTTAAATTCGATGTTTTTTTACCTCGTCATGAAGATGAAGACTGCAACGCCTTCGAAATGTCGGTCATCATTCAATCGAACTTAACACGACATTAAGTCCGAAAAGATTTCAAATAAGCGGGAAACGGCCATGAAAATCTTCGAACATATTGGAATTACTTTGAAAAAAAAAACAAAGGTCTGTACGACATTTTACCATGTTTTATCGAATCCCAGAATCGTGTTTTATTAAAGTCGTACTGTATCGTATCTTCCAACCAAACGTGACAATTTTCCTTCCACTTACGATTCTATTTGTTCACATTTATTTGTTTTTCCCACATGCATCCGAAACTGAACTAAAACCCCAGGCATTGAAGACAAGCGTTCTTAAAATTAATACAAGGAACTCGTTCGGTCGATATAAAAATAAACTCACTTTTATTTTCATTTTAAATATGTCGTTTTTCAGGTTTTTTTTTCGGATATTTTGCAGTATATTAATTACTCTTTCGTTGTACACAATACAACCTAGCGGAGTTATTACCATGTAGCAATCTCTTACAAATGTTAAAAATAACTGAAGTTAAAAACAGATACCCTTTTTAAAAAAATGGGTACCGGCGGAAATCGAACCGCAACCTTCAGGTGGGAAGATAAGTGTCTTACCAATTAGGCCACGAAGGTCACCATTGATAAGGTAAAATACATGAGCATGTTAAAATTTATCAAAAGAATCTAATAATTGTTGAAAATAATCTAAAAAATCACGATAATATTCATATTCGTTGAAACGATCTACTTACTTGTAAACTCCAAAACGCTATAAAATATATTAGCTATAATCATAAATGCGAATCTATTTGATATAATCATAAACGCAAATGTATTGACATAATCTAACCCGAAAAGGTTGGCTGCCTATAGATAGTTTGTAAGGCGCTGCTCTAAGATGAATGTACGTCACCCATTGATCCAATAATTCAATCAGGACCGACCTCGAATTACGATTTGGTATAAACGCTTTAACCCGGTGTTACCGCTGACAGGGGGATTCAATGAAACACGGAGTTATGCTTGTCATTCTCCCTGATGTAAACATGGCAATACAATCATTATTAATGTTCCAAAAACACTTGTTATCGTTAACGACGTCTGATAGATATTGAAATCAAACATATTCAAATATTCTTGTGAAATTCCTAGGAACATGAGAAAGAATATTTTTATTTTATTTTACGAAAATACGAGTACTTTTCTTAGTGGGTCAAACAAATTATCTGAGGCCATTTCTACCCTCAGTTATTGACAAATCAGTATTTGGCCACTTTCATAACATTTAAAATCCAACTTCACGAAATGTCTAATATAGTTCAAATAACGCTCGTTAAGGTAGACCAGCAGAGGCACTCCCTCCTTAAACAGTTGCATTAGTGCAAGAACTTCTATAACGTAATTAGTGCTACGTTATAGAAGACTAAAATCAAAAGAAATAACAGCAAGGTGTGAGCTTTCCAGCACCACAGTTCTTCGAATTCAGCACGATCATCATGACATGAATGGAGTGAGCGCAAAATGGATGTCAAAACGATGTGATGAGTGCTGTCCAAAAGAAATGACGTGTTGATTTTTGCTATTAATTTTTAATGCTCTGCGATGGGAAAGAAAAATAAATAATTGGGTCAATTGTCACGGGGATTTAAACTATGGTTTTGTACTATGATTCTCTATCGAACAGGGACTCGATATAGTTACGCCGTCCGGGATCACCACGGCCTAAAAAAGGCACAGTGACACAAGCCCAAAAATAAGATAACATTTTTTTAGGTTTGTCAGGGAATTCTACTAAGTGACTTCAATGTCTCGTCAAATACTACGGTTACTGGCGAATAGTATATGTCACGAGGCGTGAGATTATTGCATGACAATGTACAAATACACACTTGTGTTGCTGAAAAGGCTTGTAATCAACACTGTAATTTCCAGGAATTGAATCACCAACCCTATGTCCCAACTTGGCCTCAAGTGATTATTTTTTTTAATTTTCAAAACAGAAATCCAATTTATGTGGGGTATAAAATTAAAGTAACAAAGTGATATCCGCATTGTAACACTATTTTGAGAACAAAACTTAAGAATATTTTTTCAACTGTATTAAAAAATTAATTCGTCGATCCAAAAATATATTGAACTACATGTGACTATATTGTGGTCGATTGGTGGTCGATATACTGAAAACTTCCGTAGCCTAGTTGGTAGACGCCTGTCCCCCAGCCCGGAGGTTCCGGTTCAAATCCCACTGGAACCCAGATTTTCTAAAAAATATTCCAGTCTGGTTTTCACTTAAGGTCATTTTAACATATTTTTGGTTGTTGGTGGGAAGAGATTACCACATGCCAATAAGCCCACCAGATTGTAATGTATACAGCGAAAGCTACAGTACAAAATTACTCGTATACTATATAGATTTTGTTTGTTTCATTCTATCACCTTTTTTATACTCTTGGACCGGAAACTTTTGTACCGTATTACGTATAATTGAGAATATAATCAAACTTTATTTTATCTATATCTGTAGTTTAGTCAAAATACTTATAATCTTCATTTTAACATTGGTTTAGCACATTTTTATGATTACAGTAGAATTAAACTTTAAAAACAAGGCATATAAATTATATTTTGTTTATAGTTAAGGCATTAACGTTGTGGAGGTTTAAAGACATTGTAATTTGTTCTATCGAACACTGTGTATTTCACTTTTGTAACGGTATAACCCTACTGGTTTTAAGGTTTTCACCTCACCATCAGGGGAGCACAAACGTGACTGAATTATGTTTGAACTGGTACCGACATACACACTTCTAACGGTAAACGGAATAAACAGTGTTTGCTAAAAAACAAATTACAATGTATTTAACCTCCACAATGTTAATTCCTTAACTATAAATTATACAATATATGTTCAATATTCTAATTATAGATTCAGATCTATCAAAAATACTTTCCTTCACTTTAGAAATATTGTCTAAATATCTGATTTTAAGAGGTAACCCATATATATATGTTTTTAAATTGCTGTTTAACATTTAATTTACGTAGTTAATTAATCTTAACGAAATTACATTACGTTTATTAAAAGGTAATTTATGTGGGAGAAAATAACCAAATTAACACGAATTAATGGAGTGCTAAGCACTGCTCCGAATGACCTAGAACCAGACCTCGCATAAATATCGAAAGTGAATGAAACTAGTTTCATACGTATAATTATTTTACTTATAAAGAATCAACTAGGCCGTAGAAATCACGAAGACGCCCAAACCATTTGTGGTTATAGAAAACGCATTGAATAGTTGTGCGAATGAGAAATGCTGATAATTTGTTAATTACAGTATAACAAAAACTGTGGGAAATTTTACACTTCACCATAAAACGATCACACTATATGTCTAATGGTGTACATAGCGATGACATCTCCACATTTCCCTGCATAGAAATAGCACCACAATTTTTTCGTCCCTTTTACATAACTCGAAGAAAGTAGAAATGCAAAGCTATTAAAGTAGAATTCAATGATTCAGTCACCCCTAAAGCTATTATCCATCAGTGACAACGTGAAAGAATGTATACAAATCTACAATGACCTAACTGCATTGCAACTTAAACGTCTAAGACACATCCGTGAATCGTTCAGTGACAGATTAAGCAATGGCGAATCAGGGTTTACCATCAAATACGTTAACCCATTTCCCACAATTGTAAAAAAAATCCCAAAAACTTCAATTTTATGAACACATTAAAAGAAGTAGTACATTTTCAACAAACTCACATTAAAAAAAACACAAATACAATCATGTGTATTTATCAAAAGTGTTTTAAGCGGGATGAAAATAATAGTGATATTAGATCATTCCTTCCGATTTTTCAGGAATCAATCAAGTGAACATGATTAAAAAGAAAACAACCGAACTCTAGATCTGATATTTGCTTGTGAAAGTTATGTTTCAGTAACCCAAACAGAAGATGAACTATTATGTAATACATTTAAATATAAAATTAAAGTAAACAGTCAATTTGTAATTATAACTACTGTTGCTTATTTGTATCTACATGTAAGTTTAAGATAAAGTTTTGTAATTATGTCAATAATTTTAAAAACAAATGCAAATAAACAAGTAATAAGTATTATCTTGTTTATTTTCATTTGTTTTAAAATACACTATTGTGTCGTAAATCAATTAAGTTAATAAATAACTCGCCCTAAAATTGTATTCCTTTGTGAAGAACCCGTTAGTGAAACTCATGAATATTTAACATTTTACAAAAAAAATTTACTCTTTTTAAAATATATCTAATATTTCGGGGTATTTGTTTATATTTAATACTCAAAATGTAAAACATCAGGAATAACACAATACGGTTTTGATATTCATGGGATGAAATCTCTCGAGGATTCAAACCTCATCTCGAATCGGATTATCATCTACTACTGTCATAAAATACAACATTTTGCAGCAGCAGACATGACCATCTTACAGATTCTAAGACTATAGAATCATCTAACTTCCCTTGTGACACGCTTAGAAAGAAATGGAAAGTCTGTTGGGGAAACTTTAAGAAGTTGTAGAAAAATAATGCGAGTTTTGCTCCAAAATTCAAATGTAAAAAACTCTCATACAGTGTGGTACTCAATGCGAAATATTGTAAAAGGTAATAGAAATCATCATTATCACTCTATGTCCCTAAAGAGATATACAGAGAAAACAATCTACACTCCTTTCTATTTTGGCGAGACTTTGATTCACATTGACTTTCGTATTTTTATATATAAGAACGATTCTTTTTAGTAATCGCAAGTGCTCAAATTGATGATCGTTCTGGTCCATACAGTGTTAACGTAAAATCGCAAATATCACGAATCCATTGTTTTGGTATTTGTACGCATTATCTTTCAATGACTGCTCTCAATTCATTGACTGTTGCCGGTTTGTCACACAAAATTGTCATAAACTTTATCTTTGACGAATCCCCATAAAGAAAGTCCATTGGCTTGAGAGCCTGGGAGCGTGAGGGGGGGGGGGGTATTCAATACTACGTAAATGACCAATCAATCTGGCTGTAAAATGTTAATCAAGATAGACTCTTACATCACGATTGAAGTGGGGACCTGCCCCACGTTGCTTGAAATAAAAGTCATCTTCCTCCCTAAACTCCACACAAATTCTTAGTATGTCAAATTCCTGCAGCAAGTTCAAGTAAACGACACGGTCTTAAAGTGTGTATATATTTTTGGGGACACCCAAATCACAAGTTCAAGTTTCGCTTGTTTATCTTTGCTAATTTTAAGACCTAGATTCCATTGTGAACGGCCACCTTTGCTTCCCATGAAATGTTCCAGTCTGTTAACACATTGCATAACACATAAGTCGTTCTATAACCTGCTGCTACACATTTTTTCAATATCGCACTTAGCGCGACTATCCAATGTAAACATGCTTCCCATAGTACATTCCCTCAACTTGCCCAGTAAAATGAAATACAAGAAGGTTGGTACTCACAAACCACTTTCGAAGGATGTTACTACTGATTGCTTTTTTAGTCTTTGAAAAGTTATATTATGAGAAGCGCAAAGTGGAAGATCATGGAAGAAAATTATTTTCAATGTTGAACTGGGAGAGGGTGGTGATGATAATAATGATGCAAGTCGTAGGCTCATCCTTTAAATCTACTTTAAAATTTTGAGGGAACATTGCCCCCTGCTGATGCGTTTTAACTCCGACTGCAGATGAACTTAAACCGCAATAAACCACGCAGAGCGGCAAACATGTGTTGCACAAATGTACAACACATGTCATGTCATACTGCACACGTTTATTCCGTTATGATAGACATTTACACGAACTTGTAGAAATAATAAACTATATTAGTTAATTTTTCAAGTAATAAACAGGATTTTTGTTAATTAAATAGACGACCAGGAATAAATTAGGTTCAATACCTGATAGAAATTCGGGTATTTGTCAAATGATAGATATTGAAAATTAGTATACGAAAGGAAACAAAGTCAATAGGGCACTAATACATATATACACGAACCGAACAGTATAAAAAAATGCTACGATAACAGTCCAGTATTTTAGTAGAAACTTTGAGGTATGGGAGTTAAACGTGGAAGTGGAAAAATACTGAAAGGAGTCGATAAAAACACTAGAAGTTCGTGGATTGAGAAGAACACGTGGGTTGACAATGTATGACAAAATACGGAATGACGTGATTAAGGATGAATATGAACTTAAGGCTGGAGTAAGACAAAGAAAAGCACTCTGAGGTGGTTTGGGCATCTAGAACAAATAAATGAAAAAATACTTACAAAACAAATATAAAATGCAAATATGAGTTGAAGGCTATATATAGAAGAGAATAGTTGGGTCAAGTGAGTAGAATGGGTGGCAGAGGAAGACCACAGAGAAAATACAGTTAGCGTTAATATAATGTAGTAAGGCTATCAGATAAAAAGGAAAAAATAAATCAGTAATTTGTATAATAAATACAATTCACATAATAAAAGAAACTGACAATAAATAAATATAATTGGATATTGATGTAAAACGGACTTCTGTTGAAGCATTTAAGATTCGCATCTAAGTATCTCAACAGACAATGTTAATGCATTAAAAGTTCTTTCGTCACTCAGAGCACAAAAAATAATAATGATTTCAATCAAGAATAATACTTTTCGGTTACTTTCATCTGAGAATCGGTGAAAGGCACTCAATTGTTGGCAATCTGCTTCTTAATGTTATATTTCTACTGCGCCTTAAGCAAAAACATTTGCACAATATTATGAAGAACTGCATGCTGGGCAATACGAGAAAATAACGTAATTGATAAAAATTGCAATCGTCGAGCAAACAGATCATTGTGTTCGAGCAAACAGATCATTGTGTATCAGGGACTTTCAATTCCTGAAAAGGGCATTTTTGTTCTGTTGTTGTTATCGCTTCTTCCTGGCGCATTAAGTATACTACATACTAGAACAAGAAAAGCACTGAGGAGGTCCAAATGGGCGGTACACCAGGGGTTACATCTTTGCCAGAACATGAAGGAACCGGCCTGAGTGCATTGTGTTGGTATGTTGAGATACCACCTTAGCATGAGGAGGGATGTGAAGATCTATTCTTACATCTGTAAGTTGCTGACGGGAGCTACACCTAATCCAACTATGTCAGAAAATAAAAGGTTTATGTCCCTGATAACTATCGATTCGAAGCACAGAAACATTGACTTATTTAGACTGGTAATCATTACAACTAACCCGCCAAGTGCCATTCCTTTGTATCAAGAAATGCCCCTTTTGAAAAGGGTCTCGGATATTGACATCGTCAACTTTACCGAAAATATTTTTAAAGAAAATATTTTGAGCTTTCTGAGAAATGGGAGTTAGTGGTTTTGGCTTGACAAATATTTATAGATTATAGGTTTTTTTATTTCTCGTTGCTGTTTATAATTTCGCTTTAAGCTTTGTATAAAATTGGGTTTAACCTGTAAATGTAAACTTTAGAAAATATATAAATTATGGGTAACACTTTGGGTTAGGTTGCCACACTCATCTATGGTCTTGATGCGCGGCAGCTGATCGGGACTCGCTCCGGTAGAGAGATTGGGTTGAAATCCCTCAAAACATACAGACTTCATCTCATCCAGACAAAACAACAGTGAAAAATGTTCTTCCTGAAATCACTGACACATCACACCTCATGTAAGAGAGGAAAAAATAAATATTTACACACATAATCACACTTCGGCATCTTTCAACCTGTCAGATCATGTTGGGAAGGGCATGCATCGATTGTTCAAAGCACAGATATTGTATGCCCAAATTTGGTAATTTTAAAGAAAATAACGAGAAAATATTTACAATACCCTTGTTTAATTATTAAACAAGGGTATTGTGTGTCCAGAACACAATTTCACTGTATGGAGAATTATAAATTGTGAATTGTTAACAAAAAGTACACGTTTATGGTGTGTCCGAAATATTTGTCAAATATCAAATTGATTGCTTTTCCAGGCTAGAGTCCGGCTAAAAATAATTATAGTGAAATGATTCAATACTTTTGTTATCAAAGTGATAATTTTATATGTATGTTATAAAATCCATACATCATAAGTCCATTTTTTTTTAAGTAAAAAAATCCTTCAAACAAAAGCATTTTTTGGCTACCTCCGTGGCCTAGTTGGTACAAGTAAGATTTCTGTCTTCCAGTCCGGAGATCGCGGGTTATATTCGCTTTGGAACCCAGATTTTTTTAATAAGGATTCCTGTCTGGTTTTCATTTAAGATCTCTTTAACATGTTTCTAATTGAAATATGCACTAATTGAAATATCCAAATGTTAATAAACCCGCTAGATTAGCCTGTATACAATACATATTTTGTAATACATCTTCAAATCTAATTGAAATATGCACATGTCAATAAACCCGCTAGATTAGCCTGTATACAATACATATTTTGTAATACATCTTCAAATCTAATTGAAATATGCACATGTCAATAAACCCGCTAGATTAGCCTGTATACAATACATATTTTGTAATACATCTTCAAATCTAATTGAAATATGCACATGTCAATAAACCCGCTAGATTAGCCTGTATACAATACATATTTTGTAATACATCTTCAAATCTAATTGAAATATGCACATGTCAATAAACCCGCTAGATTAGCCTGTATACAATACATATTTTGTAATACATCTTCAAATCTAATTGAAATATGCACATGTCAATAAACCCGCTAGATTAGCCTGTATACAATACATATTTTGTAATACATCTTCAAATCTAATTGAAATATGCACATGTCAATAAACCCGCTAGATTAGCCTGTATACAATACATATTTTGTAATACATCTTCAAATCTAATTGAAATATGCACATGTCAATAAACCCGCTAGATTAGCCTGTATACAATACATATTTTGTAATACATCTTCAAATCTAATTGAAATATGCACATGTCAATAAACCCGCTAGATTAGCCTGTATACAATACATATTTTGTAATACATCTTCAAATCTAATTGAAATATGCACATGTCAATAAACCCGCTAGATTAGCCTGTATACAATACATATTTTGTAATACATCTTCAAATCTAATTGAAATATGCACATGTCAATAAACCCGCTAGATTAGCCTGTATACAATACAATACATATTTTGTAATACAACATCTTCAAAAGTAATCTCCCAATATCCTTGAAGCGAAGGGTCTACAACCAATGTATTCTACCAGTACTTACGTATGACTGCGAGACATGGACGCTCACAGTAAATAACACACAAAAACTCCTGACCGCACAAAGGGGCATGGAGAGAGGCATATTGGGATATACTAAAAGAGACCGTAAACGACACCTGGATTCGCAATATTACAAAGGTAGAAGACGTTATAAAGGTGTGCAAAAGAATGAAGTGGCAATGGGCAGGACACGTAGCCAGAATGCCAGACTCCCGATGGACATCTGAAATAATCCAATGGTACCCAAGAGGCATAAAGAGGCCCAGAAGAAGACCGAAAGTACGCTGGGTAGATGAAATCAGGAAGCATGGCAGCATCACATGGCATCAACGAACAAAAAACCGAACTATTTGGAGTCAACTTGGGGAGACCTTCATTCAGCAGTGGATCGACCCTGGTTGACAATGATGATGACATATTTTGTAGTATAAAACATAAGCAAATTATACATCATCATTTTCAATATTAAGACATAAACAAATTATGCATCATCATTTTCAATATTAATACATAAACAAATGATACATCATCATTTTCAAACTTATGAACTCCCAGGTTTTTACGTGTTATGGAAATAAACTGTTTAATTCCATTTACTGATACTCATTTTCTGGACGCAGTAGACACTGAACTTTAAACAGTCGACAAATAAACACAAATAAAAACAGCAGTACACTTTTCCCTCGATTTACGCGTATTCTTTTTAACGCGGTAAAGAAAAATGTTTTTAAAAGACATCCATTTCCACATTCTTTAAATTTTTTATAGTAAATTAAATATCTGGACTACGTAATCAGCGTGCTCGGCACTAACATTCAGGTATGCGGAAAGTTAAACTAACAACATAACAAAAAGATGCAATGATATTCACTCACTACATGTTTCCATTTTATTTTATTGTATATTCACATTAAATAATTAGCGCAAATAAATAAAAATGTTTTTTTTATAACTTTCTTCGATTTTTTTCAATTTTGTAGATTTGTTTTACGCGTTTCTTGTGCCTTTATTCGAAATTAATATGAGCTCTGTATAGTAATATAAGCGGATTTTTATATTCTAGAGCGTATCTTCTAATTTCTTGCTTAAATTTACGGGATTTTGATTAACGCGAATTTTCTTGGCATCTATTTAAACGAATTTGATTTACGCGATTTTTCTTGGAATCGTGTAAATCGAGGGCTGGGTGTGTATTACATTTAGGTAGATCTACTAAAAGATCTAGAAAGCAGCCTAAGGCACGCAGATTGGACGCTATACGTAAAATGGAAGCCAGAACATACCAAACCGCAATGGGCAGATTATTTTTCAATATCGCGGGAAGGTCGATGTTTAAAGGTGAATACAGGGCTGAAAATGGTGGTAATTTCTGTAGGATAATTTCAACTTATCGAATCGAAGGATTTTTTGATAAAATCATATATATGATAAAATAATTCATTTAGTTCACATTGCTGTTATTCAGATGTTTTTGGTGACAATTTTTATGTAAGTATTTACAGTCGAAAAAGACAAAGTTCCAAGTCATGGTGCAAAGTAAAAACGATATGTCGTTTACCAATGACAAATAAGAGCTAGTCAAGAAATTTTGCTATTAAGGTAGTATTTTCTCAGATGGTGAAAGAGTTTGCGATAGGAAAGAAAGTCAATGGGGCACTATAACATATAAACTCGAACCGGACAGTACCAAATCTGCTAAAATGGTAGTCCACAACAGTATTCTAGTAACAACTTTGTATGTATGAAAATGAAACATGGACATTGAAAAAGACTGGAACGAGCTAAATAAATGCGTGCACTGAGAAGAATACACGGGGTGACAATGTATGACAGAATACGGAATAAAGTGCTTAGGGATGAATGTGAAATTAAGGCTGACGTGCTGTGTAAGATGAAGAAGAGCACTCTGAGATAGTTTGGACACGTAGAAGTAATACAGTGCAAATGTGAGTGGAATTCGTGGAAGAGAAAAACAAAAGAAAGTATGGTTGGATCAAACGGATGATATTTTGAAAG
This sequence comes from Odontocerum albicorne, assembly GCA_949825065.1. Taxonomy (NCBI): domain Eukaryota; kingdom Metazoa; phylum Arthropoda; class Insecta; order Trichoptera; family Odontoceridae; genus Odontocerum; species Odontocerum albicorne. The sequence continues at coordinate 31,699,316 of OX463853.1, read as the reverse complement.
ACGAAAAAGTAAGATAAATTATAGGAGCTGTATGAGAAGGTCTATATATATGGATGTGGAAGAGGTGAAATATGCGTCTAAAGATAGGATCTAACGCTCTTTTTTCTCTGCCTACCTCAGCAAGTATGCGGCGTGTTCTATGTATATTTGCATGAGAAAAAAAGAGCGATTGAGACGTTATTTTTAATTATCAATTATCCACAATTTAGTTCTTTCCGTAAACCTTCATGGCTTAGTAAGTTGTCGGTCTACCACCCGGAGGATTCGTATTCGATTCCCGATGGTACCCAAAAAAAGCATGCGATGCCATCCTGGCCATAGATATCGTCTGGTAAAAATACTCACACGCGCTAGACGTGTATAAGTGATGTTGCATATCTACGTGCGTTAGTCTTTCCAACAACGTGCGATTGTGTATTGTGAGTTACTTGCGTACTGCAGTGGTACTAAATCCGAATGCACCATTACTGGTGCAGAAAATAATTCTATCTCCCGGCTACGGTCTTCAACATATTCGCAACGCCAATCTAAGAAACCATATGATTAAATCAATAATAAAAGTGTTTTACATACATATTTATGGTGCATTGAATACCATTTTAAATCAGTCGTCTATCCCGAGGTCTCTGGTTCGATTCGCGGTGGTACCCGAAAAAAAAAGGTAAAATGGTTCCAGTCTGGTAAATTAAATTGAGTTTTCCGATGGCAACATTTGAGCGCGCTAGACATACACATATGCCAGTATTTTTACATATTCACGCTCGGCAGTATTTCCAACATGTGCGAAGAATCGATTAATGGGACCGAAAACAATGTCCACTGGCCACACTCTTCAATATGTCCACATGGCCAGTCCGGGTATGTAAAGGGACACCATACGAATGACTTGTAAATATTTAGAAAAAAATATACATAAAGTAATTAATTCTACTTTAAATAATAAAATATAGCATGTTTTAGTTGACATAAAAACTCGGATTTTTTTAAATTAATTTAAATGCTATTATTTGCGTCGTAAAAAAACTCCAAATCTCATTTTTTTAAAGGTAATTAAAGAAATAAACCAGTGTACGAAATTTTAACGATTGTAGACGCACCCTCATTAAGTTGAATAAACAAATATTATAATTTGTTTATTCAAACACTGTTTATTCCACTTTATATAATGGTATAACCCTACCAAGTCTTGAAGAGTCTTGTTTGTGCTCCCCTAATAATGAGGTGAAAACCATGAAACCGGTAGGCTTATACCTTTATATTAGGTGTACCGGAAAAGAATGTCGTTTTTTTTGTTATCGCTTTTGAGTGGTCAGTTGTGCTTCGGCAGTCGAACTTTTACAACGTGTTCTGTGTTGTTTCTCTTACTACGTATACCTGGAGTGTATTAGGACTTTTAAACAAAAACATTTACAACCCTATATACAATGGAGAGCTTTGTACCGAATGAGGAATTTATTCGAAATATTATGCTTTACCATTTAATGAAGAAAGAAAGTGCAACATGTGCTTTAAAAAATATTTGTGATTTACTGGGAGATATTTTGAATGTTCGTAAATGCCAGAGGTGGTTTAAACAATTTAAATCCGGCAATTTTGATTTAAAAAATAACCCTGGAAGTTTGGTCGACCTGTTAAAGTGGATAGCGATGTTTTAACTGAGCTAATTCAGCAAAATCCAACTTCAACGATTCAAGAACTCGCGGAGCAACTCGGATGTTCATGGTCAAGCGTGCAAGAGCATATCAAAAAATCGGCAAAACATGGAAACAAGGAAAATGTATACGTCATGAATTAGGTGAAGAGAATCTCGGTGAGCGTATTAACGCGTGCACTGAGTAATTGGAATTAAATACCAAAACTTCATTTCCACAACATCTTGTAACCGGTGACGAAAAATGGGTGTTGTATTCAAACCAAAGACGCAAGAAACAATGGCTTTCAAAGGGCCAGGTACCAAAACCCACCCCTAAGCCCGGGCTCACTGCAAAAAAAGTTCTTTTGTCTGTTTGGTGGGACTGCAAGAGAATAATTTATTTCGAAACATTAAAAGCCGGACAGACAACTAACGCCCAAGTGTATTGTGATCAACAAGATCATTTAGATGCAGAAATAATAAAAAAAGACCTGCACTGGCTAATTGTGGACAAGTGTTTTTACAGCACGATGATGCACGACCGCATACCTCAAAAATTACGAAAGAAAAAATTAAAGCCCTAGGTTGAACAATTGTACGTCACCTACCATATTCACCGGATCTTGCTCCATCGGATTACCATTTGTTCCGGTCAATGCAACACTTTTTAAACGGAAAATAATACAAAAATTATAAGGATGTCAAAAAAGGCATATCTTAGTATTCTGCATCGAAACCAGCTGAATTTTACGAAAGCGGTATTAAAAAATTGACTGAGAGGTGGAAGGAGGTTATATCAAACGATGGCAATTATATTTTGAACTAAGTTTTAATAAATAAATACATTAAATGCACCAAATTGTTTTATTGAAAAAACGACATTCTTTTCCGGTACACCTAATATAAAGTAGAATAAATAGTGTTTGACTAAACAAATTACAATATATTTAAGCCTTCACTGTGTAATGCCTTAACTATAAATAATATATGAACAAATATTAAGTTATATACCAAGAATCCGACCGAACTCCGAGGCCTAGTTGATAAGACATCTATCTTCCAGCTCGGGATATACGGTTTTGATTCCCGCTAGCACCAATTTAAAAAAGATAAAAAAAGATTCAGTATGGTGTTCAATTAAGGTTGCAAAGATGCCGTTCATAAATGCGCTGAGATAAAATGTTGGGAATCTTTGGTCAATATACAAGTTGCATGTACTCGTATTTACATAACATCTAAAAATAAAAAATCTAAGAATTAGATCATATGAACAGAAAAACACGCATTCGTTACAATAAAGCGTAGGTGTGGGATATCTGACTTGTTATTAAATCCGACCTTTTTTCTTATTTAACCGTGGCATTCAACTTAATGATCACATAGCGGAGCACTTTAAGAAAAGCAAGGCTGGCTGCTCATAATGGAAGTGGCAAAAAAGTGATGAAAGTAAGATAAATGCAGTAGAAATGAAAGCGTTGCGTAGAATGTGTGAAAAACTAATGTTCGGCTGAACAAGAAATGAGGACATTAAGAAAGAATACGGACTGAAAAAATATACAGTAGTTAAGATAAATAAAGGAGGGTTTATGATAAATAATTTTATCTTGGCAGAAATGATGAAAAATTTACAAAAATAATCTTCCTATATATGAGTGAACCCATTGATCGCAAGGCACACAAAAGTCTCTATCGTCAAAAGAGATTATCAAAAGACTTTCAACTAGATATAAAAAAATAATCTTAACGTACTTTGGGCGTGTTGGTTGAAATAATAATGAGTCTGGAGAAGCTGGTGATCACGGGGACAGTTTAGGGAAGGTGTCCTATGAGATAGATGGACGGATTAAATAAAGATATTAACAGGATCCCACGGATCTAGGACTACGACACTAAGCACAGAACACGCAATAAAGAAGAATCTACATGAGTAATATATTAGAAAGTACAATTTTTGGAAGATTAAATAAACGTGGCACGATCAAATAGATCTAATTTTGAAACAGGAAAGACTAAAACGCATTTATAATAGGAGACATAGTAGATGCGAAAAATTTATACCAGAACAGAATGAAACGGAGATCTGTTCTGAAAATGGAAGAAGTCTTAGCGTTGAAGTCCCGACCAATTCGGGATGAAGGTGAAGATGAATAATTACCTCAAACTTCAACAACAAACTTGGCCACTTAGAAGATCATCAAGCTAAAACAAGTCCAACAAATATAAGTTTGCGACAGAGGTTTCCTCGTCGCTAGACCTATTTGACGGCATTGTCTGCGTCTTTTCGAAGTCATCACAACGTTCTTGAGGTGGCTCAACATCACTACGTAAAACTAGTAATCATCATTATTCTTCTTCCTCCTCCCATGTCTCTTTGTTTCAACGCCCCCCATGGTGATACAATAGCCACCCATTGTGATCCGATTGCCCCCGACGGTAATCACATCGCCCGACAGGAGGGCGTTACCACCCACTTTGGGAATCCCTGTTGTAAACCATGAACATCAATTTTTAATAAAAACAAAGTCATTGTCAATAGCCGGACATCCGTTATGAATGTGAACTCCCGATAAAATTACTGGCGCATTTCACATCGCGCTATTGTGGATGCCAGCTAGTTTGATGTATTGTTTGAGCAAAACTCATGCGGCGTGTTTTATATTTTATATTTTAAACTAATGACTTTCAATAAGTCTAAATACATATTCCGGCCTAAATACTAAATACTAATTTCTAGCCTTAAAATTTCGTAATTTGTTTTCAGAAGCGAACCTTCTACCCTTCAAACTTTAAAATGGGGTAATGAAACTACGACAAATTTATAAGAAATTAAATTTTAAATACTAATTTCTTAAGTAAAACAACAGGAAAGATTTATAATAAAAATGATAGGACAATTTATATCGCGCTGTTAAAAGAGCAGACTCACTTCAAGAGTACTCTAACTAGGGAATCCACTATTACTGACAGATTAAAGTGAACTCTCCCAGAATGCCAAACTGAGAATATATGTACAACTCGATCATCGTACCCATAGTAACATATGGATCCGAAGCGTGGGTCATGACATTCTAAGACCGAGAAAAGTTGATGCGCTTCGCAAACCGACTACTATGAAAGATACTTTGTAGAAGAGTAGAAGATAGTTGTAGAAGAGTAGAAATTAAGATCTAATGACGAAACTTGAAAACTGACGAGACAACCACTAATTACCTGAGATATGTGGTCGCAAAGGTTGGTATGGATAGGCCATGTAAGCAGATATCAGTTGACACAGTCAACAAAGAACATTGTGCAATCCCCACAACATGGAAGAAGGTCACTTGGCCGATCGAGGAAGAGGCTTTTAGATAACGTGCAACATGATCTTGGGAGGCTGGAAATAAAGGGAGACTGAGAGGAAATGGTGAATGACTGATCGGCTTGGAGAAAAATCGTCCGGGAAGCAAATATTTTACAGGAGTGGGATGGCCATCGGAAGTAGATGTATTCTGTAAAATAATAAGAAAGGTGTATGATTTATCTAAGGATGTTAAGATTGGCGGTACGTGATAAGATAACGCGCTATCTATGATATAGACACAACCGAATTTAATATTCTTTTGTTGTTGCTATACCATACCTCACAAAAACGCAATTTTACAAAGAAAGAAACTCTATTGATACGGATTTTCGAAGACAATGGAAGAGATAAGAGGAACATTGAACGGCGTGTAACGATAGGTAACAAAGTCGATGGGGCACTAAAACACATATACCCGAATCGGATAGAATCAAAATTTGCTAAGATGATAGCCCACAACAGTATAGTGGTTCCAACTTTGACGCATGCGAGTGAAACATGGACATGGAAACAGACTGATAGGAGCCGAATAAATGCTGAAGAAAAGAATACATGGGTTGATAATGTAAGACATAATACGGAATGAAGTGATTAGAGATGAATGTGAGCTTAAGGTTAATATGTTGATTAAGATAAATAAGAGAATTCTGAGATGGTTTAGGCATATGGTACCTATGTAACGAATGAATGAAGAAAGACTAACAAGAAATATAGTGTAAATATGAGCGGAAGGCGTAAGAGAGGTCCAAGGAAAGCAAGGGTGATTCAAGTGAACAATTTTTGAAAGAAGGAAACGTACAAATTCAGTTGTAGGAATGTCGAGATATGAAAGTCTAGGATGTATATACTATTGATACAAGGTGGCACAAATATCATCGCTCTATCGGAAGATACCGCCTTTTTTAAATGTATTATGTAATTCATCAGGAACATGGATGTAATTCATTAACAAGCATACACCACAAGAACGTGCAGACATTGTAATTATTATATTTTATTCCAATAATTTCAAATTACGTTTTAGCGATACGAACTGACTGCCATGATCGCCCATTTTAACAGCCCCTAAAATAGCTTAAGGACAATATTCCTGAAATAATCAAGATTCTGCATGCCTGAAATGATGAAAATAAAAAAATAAAAACAAAGAAATACCATAAATTTTCAATAAATAAAACACTTATATGTTCTTATTTCGTATTCACCACTCTTTTATTTGAGATCACTGCCGGTTTCAAAGACCAACATCTTCTTCATCAGGTGAAGATGAACTATTATGTTTAAAATGTATTTTTTCTAATTGTAATAGATACATGAGTAGTGACAAATAAGGGGAGGGGAGTAGATAGACTCAAAAAGGTGGCTTTTGAACGGGAAACATATTTACCAAAGTTAATTTCAATAATAGTCCTCTGCTAAATATGTTTCCCGTTCAAACGTCGTCCTTTTGAGGCTTATGTTATCTACTCCCCTCCCCTTATTAGACACTACTCTCCTGTATCTATCACAATGTGAAGAAAAAAAATTACATAATTTAGTTTATGTTCATCTGACAAGGAAGACGGAGGTCTTTGAAACCGATAGTGAACTCAAATAAAACAGTGGTGAATAGAAAATTTAAAAAAAATGTATTTAAAAAATGTAAATATAACACCACAAAGTGAAACAAACGTCTTTTCTAAGATTCAAGAAAGAAAGAAATATTATTTATCTCAAAATATTCCTCATTCCTAACTTCCATCGTAAACCCTATTTCCTTAGGATTTATATTTTATTAAATAAAACATACATACATATCCCGTAACTTCTGTGTTGGGAGTTAAGCATTTTACCAACTAAGCAACGGAGGTCGTTCTCCGTCTTTTTGTATTCCGATATTGATATCTTCCATATATCGGTGGACAAATTAATGGTTGAACGCCTTAATAAACTTTGTAGGCATAACTAAGTCACTTTAAAGGGAAACATGAGTAATCATTATTCTTATTGTTACCATTTTTAATTAAGTTAAACCTGTATGAAATGTAAAATAAACAAGATGATTAAATAACATATATGTTTGTAGATGACTAATATGAATCGAATTTGTTATGAACGCTTTAAAAAATCACGCAAAATAAGTTGTGAGTTGTGACCGCTTCTATTTACAGAGATGCGAAGTGAAAAAAACACGCCCACCGCACCGCAATACTCGGTGACACGATGCTCTCGAGTGGGTAAAGAGAGAGGAGCGCTGAAGTTCCATTCACACGCTTTTTTCCATTCAGATATTCGTGGCAGATGTGGATCAATCGTGAACTCCTGTCCAAAATATAATAACTAGAGAGCTAGACGGCTTTTTCTTCATTTGTTTGTTTACGTGTCAGATAAAATTCAATTATCTGACAAAAAAAAAAACAAACAACATACATATGTTATGTTACATATAATTGTAATTTATTTTACCAAACACTGTTTATTCCACTTTTTGTAACGGTATAACCCTACCGGTTTCAAGGCTTTCCCCTCATCATCTTGAGCTCCCCTGATGAAACCGGTAAGGTTATACCGTTACAAACAGTGGAATAAACAGTGTTTGATAAAAAAACAAATTACAATGTCTTTAAACCTCCACAACGTTAATGCCTTAACTATAAATAATATACATACATATCACCACGCCGTGTCCATTGCAGGGTACGCAGCGAAAACAGATCTCCAAATAACTCATAAACATAAATGTTCACCACAACTGGACGCAAAAAGCAGTAGATTGAGCCAAATAGCGTAGAACAGTTGCAAGTTATCAGGGATCTAATGAGGAAAGAAGGCGCAGAGAAGCTTCAAGTACTGAAGCTTCATGCCCTATATGCAACAGGATATCACAAATTGCTTTTTGTAAATAAATCAACAGCACCAACAAAAAGTATCCTATTCCACCACTTTGTAATGTGCCTTCTAGTATACTAGCCGTAAGTAATGGGCATATCATCACGCCGTGTCTCTTACAGAGTAGGTAGAGAGAACAGATCTCCAAACTTTTTTATCCAAGCACACAACTTTTGTCTTCTCCACATTCATACGTATCGTCACGCACGATCTTCTATTTTGCACACTTCTCACTTTACTTTCTTTCGAAATCTGGTCCACTTGGTCTAGCCACGTTTTTTTCGGTCTAACTCTATTCATTCTTTCGTCATTCAATCTCTCCACATGTCTTAACTATCTGAAAGCTCCTTTCTTCATCTTACTTAACATCCATTTGATCATTTCTGATGTCTTAATTTCGCCTTTTTTCAAACATTGACACTCCACAAATTTTCCTTAGTGGACGCACCTCCACATCATTAATCTTACACTTATCCTTCTTCTGCCAAATCCAAGTTTCACTTCCATACATCAAGGTGGGCATCAACACACTATTATGTAAAAACAAACAAACTAAAGATCAACTTAGATTTATATACTGTCGATTAGTTTTCTTTGACTTAAAACAGATCACTAATGAGTTCCGTGACCTTGTTAGTAAGGCGCTTGTCATAGACCCGAATTTTACGGGTTCAATCCCCGATGGTATCAGAAACAAATGGAATAAAAATATTCCAATCTGGTAAAACCATTCGTTTGGTAGCAATACTCGAGCTCGAAACACCAGAGTTAAAGTCCAACGTTTTACCAACTAAGCAAAGGTCACTTTGATTTAAGTTTATGGAATCGAATAACGAACGGGTTACAAAGTGACCCCTTTATAATAAACAGGTTTCGCCCTTTTCAAAAGTGGTTATCTGCCGACATTCACATGACCGACGCGCATATCTTATTCTGGGGTTCAAGTATCCCCGTTCCGGGACGGAAAAGCTAATGTAATCTCTCTTGACATTTATCAATGGAAGCCTTTAGAAATAAAGTTTTGAGCAGGTAAATCGGAGTAATTGAGAATGACTTTATGAAAAGTATAGAAAAATGGGGAAGAAGTTACATGGATATTGAGGGAAAACTTGAGAGTTAAAAGTGTCCGTGCTGAGGGAAAAAAATATATTACGTTCTTCCCACAAAACAAAATTTTGCTGCACCCCATTATCATCATCAATTTTGACACATATTTGATATACTGCATTACCATATGCATATTTCCGTCTACCAGAATCTCTCTGCATAGACTTTGGTTCTAGATTATTCATTTTTATTTATTTATACAATGCACGGCCGATTTCGACTATTAAAACATTTACAACATATAGATTAAAGTCTTAGTTAAAATTAAGACGACCTCCGTGGCCAAGTTGGTAAGATATCTGTTTTCTAGCCCGGGGGTTGTCCGTTCAATTCACGTCGATATCCATTATTTTTTTAATAATTGCCAATCTAGTTTTCACTTAATGCTCCTTTTTGTTTAGTTGAAAGAGATTGATAAGTGGCAATTAACGCGCCAGGTTGTAGTGTATAAAACGAAAGTGTGATATGATACAATTAAAATATTACCTGAATATATTATTTTCACAGTTCATTCCGATTCTTTTGACTAATTGCCATTCAATAATGCTGCTGAAAGGGGGGGGGGGGGGGGGGCTAGGCGAGACAAAAAAAACTCATGGAACTTTTATAATAACATTAATTTGAATTTATTTATACATGAAAAATACAAATATATTTGTAAAATGAAAATTATATAGAATGATACATACATACATACGCCATTTTCCGTGTTGGGATAGGCAGAGGACAGAGTGCCAAACTTTACTATCTCAATACATTTTCTTCACATCTACACTCATACATCTCATACGACTACGATTTTTCTGACTTTCTACAATCCTATCAAAATATAATTGACTTGATCGAACTACACTTTCATTGGTCTTTCTTTAATACGCTTTGCATTGTATATTTGTTTTGTTACTCTTTCTACATCCATTCGTCCGAATTATCTCAGTGTTCTTCTTCTTACTCAAAACATCAGCCTAAAGTTGACATTCATCTATAATCACGCCATTCTGTGTTATGTCATACGTTGTCACTCCATGTATTATTCTGAGTGCACGCATATCTACACCATTTATTCAGCTCCTATCAATATTTTTCCACGTCCACGTTTCACTACCATTAATCAAAGACGGCTGATAGAAGAGTACATGGGGTAACAATTAATGACAAAATAGAGAATGAAGTGATTTACGATCGATGTGAATTTAAGGATGGTATGTTGAATAAGATGAAGAAGACCACTGAAATTATTTGGGCGTGTCGTCGTTGCTGGACCTCGTAGTCGAAGATCCCCTCACCATTCAAACACTAAGCTGAAAATTGAAGCTGTGCTGTGGAGTTTGTTTATTTCGTCCTGTCTCCTCTTTAAGTGAGTGAGCCGTTGCACACTAGCAAGCTCACCGGCCACACCGCTGTACTGGATCCGATGGCACACCGAAGTGAGACGATCGAAGCACATCGGCATGATTTTTCTTAAATAATCGATATGAACGAGGTCACAGGTATCCTTATACCTCCGAATACTAAGCGGAAAAATGCCTGTGTCATTCGAGGGCAGTAACACAGGGTTCGAACCAGCGACATTTCCCACGGAAATTTAGTGCTTTGCCGCGCGGCCATGCACCTCTTTGGACATGTAACTATAGAACGAATGAATGAAGAAAGACTAACAATCAATATATATAGTGCAAATATGAGTGTAAGGCGTGGTATACTAGAGAAAATGTAGCATGGTCCCTGTGACAGTTCACAAATTTGCCCCAATACAACCTTGTAACAACGTTCAGTAATTTTAATTATTATATCATTTTTAATTTAAGCCTCGATTCTAATAAATAACACGTTATTTAGAAAAATCCATTACATAAAACTAACAATAATGACAAATTAATACATCTTGTTACAAATGAGCAAAAAAGTGGCAGTGTGTTAAAATCAAATAATATTTGGTGACGTTTGTTGAAAGTCACTACGTTAGTCTGCATTGGCTAGGGATGGGGTATACGATAATTGGATTTTCGTTTTTTTTTTTTAATCTAAAATTAAATGTTCGTAATTAGTATTAATTCATAGTGGATCTTGGCCTATTTAAAGATAGATACAAATCAGACAATACATTAGAAAGTCAGTATAATGAAAATTAGGAATTAAAACGTCAGTTTAGAGAAAAACAATTTTTCGATTTATAAAAAAACGATTTAACCCCATTCCTTTGAAACATGACATTTCAAACGTCACAGGGACCATCCTACATTTTCTTGAGTAAAGAAGACCATGTATGGTTGGACCAAGTGAATGATATTTTGAAAGTTATTGAAATCGTATGGTTGTATGGATGTAGAAGATGCGAAGAATGTGTGTAGAGATAGTAAAGTATGACAATCTGTCATCTATATCTGCCCCGACAGAGAAATAAGGTGATGGTATGTGTATTTCATTCTATTGATAAAAATGTACATCTTCATTGAAAACACACGACTGCATCTTCAAATAAATTAAAATGTAAAACTTAAAAAACAGAATAAAAGCTTCGAGGTATTAATTACAATATAAAAAAAACACTGCCTCAACTAAATAATTACTTACGTAAGTTATTAAATACTTCTAAAACAAGATAAAAAAATCGGGTCATAGATATGCAAATCAAAAAATTCTTAGCACAAATTCAATATTGATAAGTTTAATTATTTATATTTAAAGACGTTTTGAGATAAAAAATAATATAGACCGTCAAAAATACAATATACATAACACCATCGTTAACAACTATCTTAAAAGTAGTTAATGAATGCCTATTTATTTATTTTCTTCTCAAAAAACCAGAATCGATCCGAATCTCTACGGTGTCATCGTCAACTAAATGAAACACAAATATGGCTAATAAAATAGACGCTCGAGTAAAAAAGATACCCATGTATCGCCGAATGTAAAAACAAAGACGGAACATTTTTACTCGGGTTCTTCGCGAACTAGGAAGAATTTTGAAAGATGCAGATCTGCGTAAGTTGTCAAACGTCAAGGACATCAACGTTATCAATATGTTTTTAAATGAAAAATGAACATACCTTCAATAAATCTGAACTTTAATTCCTATAAAATGTCGATACAATACGAAATAATCGGACACTGTTGAACAATATGAAACTTGTCACTATTGATCAAATATTGCAAAACAAATCAGTGACCGCGCGGAACCGTCAACGAAAAGTCGAACAGAATGACAATCAGTATTAACACATAAAAAAATACATTTCCCCCAAATATGGCCAATGTGCAATTCTTAAAAGAGGTATGATTTATTTTGAAGGTGTTATTGTACGTGTACGAGTATAAATATATTAATATGAACATTATTTTATACACAGATGAAGGTTTATTTTGTTATTCCAACATCAAGCATAATCTGATTTCGTTTTTTCTTAGTCAAAATACTTATAATCTTTATTTTAACATTGGTTTAGCACATTTTTATGATTACAGTAGAATTTAATTTTTAAAACAGGACATGTAAATTATATTTTGTTTATAGTTAAGGCATTAACATTGTGGAGCTTTAAATATATTGTAATTTGTTTTATCAAATATTGTTTATTCCGCTTTTTATAACGGTATAACCCTACCGGTTTCAAGGTTTTCACCTCATCATCAGGGAGCACAAACAAGACTGAATTATGTTCGAACTGGTACCGACATACACGCTTCTAACGGTAAACATGCGGGTTGGAAACTGTGGGGGGAGGGAGGGAGGGGACAATCTCAGCGAGCAGCGGTGAGATTCTTGGAATATATGAGTTTTCCAGATGTTCACCCGGAGGCACTGACTTAAAAATTTCTAGGGCCTCTAATCTGTCATATTTATTTCGGCGACAAACATTTTTCACCTTTTCCTTTTTCAATCTATTATACACTTGATTCAATCATATTTTCGTTGGTCTTCTCCTACAATGTCTTTCACTCACGATTGCGTTTTATATTTATTTTGTTAGTATTTTTTCATTCATTCGTTCTACGTGACCAAACTATTTCAGGGTGTTTTTTTCATCTTACTCAACACATTGGTATTAAGTTCACATTCATCCCTAATCACTTGTAAATGTGATAAGCGTGTAGTAGCTCTTATATTGCCGAACTCATGTAAAGTATCGCTGATTTTGATTTATAAACGCTTCTAAACGTACATTGTTTTTCAGATACTTATTGGACAAGCTGACTTTATTGTGGACAGAGGGTGTCATGATTAAATTGCTCAATATATTGAAAATTTTGAAAAATATATTGAGTACGGCGCACCCGCTGAACTCTTTTTCATTGATTTTATGACATCGATAATATGTGTATAGTGAAACAGTATGCTCTAGAACAGCGGTTAGCCAACTTCGGCCCGCGGGCCACATCCGGCTCTCCAAACTTTTTCATCCGGCCTCCGACTTCAATGTAAACTAATGTTCTAATAGGATTTCAATAAGAATATTTTATGTTCTAACAGAATTTCAATAAGAATATTTTTCGTCCGCCCCCCCCCCCCCCCCCCCCCATGCTTTTTAAATTTTCAATCCGGCCTGTTTCTCAAAAAGTTTGGTGACCCCTGCTCTAGAACACCTCATTCTTCTCATTTAAATATTTAGATGGAAAGATGAACACTTATTGAAATCGAAAATACTAGACTATGCATTCTATCTGTGGAACTGTTTTGAATTATCATACAGAAAGCCTAAGTAAGACGAGTAGATTAGCGAAAGAACAATAGTAGGAAAAAAATTAACAGCTTGCGGTTCGCAAATGACACCATCACTGTTTTAGAAATATGTCACAGCATAGAATCGAAGAGTGCGATGTTAAGTTTACATATCAACAGTAGCAAAACAAAGTTCATGTTTAGTGAATTCGTAAATATAGAAATCAGAAATAATAAGCTGCCAGGGCTAGAACATGTATATAATTTTTTTACTTGCCATAGCGAAATATTTCGTAGAATTCAGATGAATATAGGAAAGATGAGTCGTCTGGAAATGATTTGTAGGGATCAATTATACGAGAATAAAATGGGTACGAGGGTGGATCAAATATAAATGAGACTTTTTGTTTTAATTTTCTTATTTGCAGAAAGAAAAAGACCAAGTACATATTATTTTTCTATATGACCTTCTGCTTTAGAAATGCATTTTTCCCAGCGGATCGGTAGTTTCTTTTATCCTATCATCGTAAAAAGAAGTGGGTTGTGTCAGCCAACAGCCAATTGGGCACAAACTCTCTACTATATCGTCGTCGTTAAATTGTTGGCCTCCCTGAGCTTCTTTCAGTAGCCCAAAGATATGAAAGTCGCAGGACGATAGATCAGAGCTATGGAGAGGGTGTTCTAGTCGTCTCCTATTTATTTTCTTTAATTATTCGCATGTTACAGCTGCAGTATGTGGCCTCGCGTTGTCATGGAGAAGAATCACTTCTCGTAACGGTTGGTCACGTCTTTTGCATCGATAAGCAAGTTTAACTTCACTCAAAAACTCACTGTAGTATGCCGCATTAATGTAATTAAACACACCTCTTTCTCAGACATCGTGTGCCATACTAATGACTGAATCTGCCGAGGCCAGTTGACGAGGCGTTCGAGCTGTTCGAGGCGGCCGCGCGCTCGTTTTAAAATTACGCGCTCTTAAACAAAAGTCTCGTTTATATTTGATCCATTTTATTCTGCGGTGTAGAGACCGCAGGTCTATGATGTAAAAATAATTTAACCTTTTTAGATTTCGTGGTTTTGCGTTCAATCCCATAGCAGAGGAACCACCCAATCGATTATTTAAGATATTGTAGTCTCTATGTACCTTGTGCATAAAAGATTTTAAAATACTTTAGATATTAACGCGGATAGAGAGTGACTTAATAATAATGAAGAGACCATTTATGTGCAATGCCTTTATCCCACAGTTTATGAATAGTAGGTAATGTAAAAGGATAAACGTCGTATGACTCTTTGATTCCCGTTAGAATTCATAATCTATTTAGATTTTTTTATTTTGGATTTAAATAACATATCTTCAATTCGTTTAAACATTGTAAAACCTAAGCAATAAAAGTGCATCTGTTTCAAATAAGCTTAAACACTCTATTTAAGATAGATTTAAAAAAGAATCTGTTTAAAATTTCTTTATTAAAAGAAGATGTATTTAAAAGAGGATGTATATAAAAGAAAAACTAAAAAAACTTTTGAATTTGACAACTTTATCTACTAAGAAAAACGTGTGTCTCATAAAAGTCGAATGCAAATTATTTAAAAAAAATGCTTGATTGTGTGATGTAGCAAAACTTGGAAAATATGAAAAACATACTGAACGTTGTTTTGAGGCTACATAACTAACCGCTAAACACGATTCAAACATCAGATCCAATTGGCCATGTTTGATATTATTTTATAGTACATAAAACGTGCTATACAATCATCTATTTTTTGCAAATCAAAATATAGATATAAAACTAAAGGTTTTTGAAATTGTCAAAAAAATTTGGTATTCAAATGGTTCCAACCTCAAATGTGTTAAGACAAAAAAATGTCTCTTATTATTTTTTCAACAAACATCATCCAATTAATTAAACAAATTGAAACTCATGAGTTATAAAGAAAGATACAATTGTTTTATTTGTTGTATAATCAACATTTTTGGTACATAGTAATTATAAATTAATATATCCTATCACTGCTTTTCAAATACGATTTGAGAAAACTTTTCGAGTTTAATGGAAAATTTAAATTTGATGGACTATTTTTAAGAATATTCATTTCATTACTTTGAATTATTTTCCCCTGGGACAGACGAGTCTATATGTGGCAACATTGTCTAGCTGATTATCACAATTTGTGGCCGCCGTCTTGTAAAATGTCGTCTGCTGGCGTAAATGTCATATTAGATCTTGTGTTTTTGTAGAATGTGGCCATTATAATTGTGACATTTAGTTATATTCGGTTGATTATAATCAACCTGCAGTGATTATTAAACATGAATTGCCACCAAGTGCTCAGTGGTGCGTGCAATGCTGGTGACCAATGTTTTGCAGTCGGATCTGTCGAAGGCATACCATTCACGGTGAGCATAATGAATTATATTCTTTCTCATCTGATTATCATAACTAAACCTACATAATAAAAAATATTCGAAGACTCCGAATAGCTTACGTAATAATACGTAGATTCGTACCTTATTGTCTTAGATAAAGGAAAATGTCTTCATGTTTAAGAGATGATAAAGATTTTATTTTTTCGGAATATTTGACACCGCCTCTCGTCAGCTGATCTGCACCTGACATAATATAATATATGACCTTATTTTAAGGACTGATCGTTGTATATCTCATTTCCATACATCAATTGCTTGACCTAAAAACTTAAAGAGCATTCACGATCATTATTACTAAGTGTCGAAATGATCCATATCCTACTGCAATATTTACTTGATAAAACAATCAAATTTATCTTAACGATATTAGTTTTAACTTTTTTTAAATATTCTTACCGATATTTCACTTTCAATATTGTAGAAATTAATTATCAATTACCTCATTTTTTTTTTTATTAATATTCGTAGATATTACTTCAATTTAAAAAAAATTGAGCAAAATAAAATCAAAAACTTGTTCAATATTTTTAAGCCCTCTTCAGTTGTGCCATAAGAAATAATCAAGTTTTCGTTTTGAATTCATATTGTCAAATCTATGATTAAAAATATTTTTTTCTGTATTATTACAACAATGGTCTTACACATATATGTACATTATTCATTTCAACCAAGCTAATTATTTGTTCCATGAAAAATTATTTATTTTTAAAAATACATGTTACAATATAAAAACATTCTAATACACCAATCACGCCATTTCCCAGTTGGGGTAGGTAGAGAGAACAGAGCACTTACATTTCCTATCACAACATAAAATACTTTCTTCGCCTCTTCCACATTCATACATCTCATACAGATCATATTTTTGTAACTTCTTTCAAAATTTAATTCTTTTAGCCCAACCATATTTTTCTTGGTCATCCTTACCCATTACTGGCACTTATGCTTGAATTATAAATTTGTCAGTTTTTCATGACCCACCCGTTTAATGTGTCCAAACCACCTCAACATGCTCTTTTTCACTCTATTTAACACATAAGCTTTCAACTCACATTCATCCTTAATCATTACATTTCTTATTCTGTCATACATTGACATGCTATATATTCTTCTCAGAGCAATTATCATCACTCCTTTAATCAATTTTCCGCATCCACGTTTCTTGCTCATACATCAATCAATGTTGGCATTAAACACTATTTTGAACCATCATTTTAGAAGTATCATTCTAACAATAATAAAATTAGAGTAGACTCAAAATATAAGGAATGACATTATATATTACATAAATACATATCCTCACGCCCTGTCACTTGAGGGTAGGCATAAAGAATAGATCTCCATACTTTTCTATTCAAACGCACACCTTTCGTCTCCTCCACTTTCATACATCTTACCATGCACAATATTCTATTAGTCATCCTTCTAACTTGACCATCTTTCAAAATATTGATCCCTTGATCCAGTAATGTCAATCTCATCCACATACAACTTGCGCTTCTGACTTGCACAGTTATTTAGTCATACTTTGGTCATTTATTCTCTTCAAATGTCCAATCCATCTTAATATTCCTTTCTTCATCTTATTTAGATCATTAATTTTTTCGACGCATTTATTTTATTCTGTCTTCTTTCATACATTAACACCGCTAATTTTCTTAGTGCGCACATCTCCATAGCATTAATCTTACTTATATCCTCTTTCTACCAAGTCCAAACTTCACTTCCATATGGCAAGTTGGGCACCAACATACTTTTACATATTGTCATTTTTGATATATCAGATTAGGTATTACATTAGGTGCTCTGTTTCCTTGTACTCAAAAATGTATAAACCTTTAAACAGTACATCAAACACCCATATAATTCCAGTTTAGTGCCATTCCGCCTCACAAATTTCTGATTGAGTCTAAAATAAATGGCACTGATTCGATCGAGTACACAAATTTCAGTCTATTGACTAATAGTGATACACAAACAATATGTTAGACTGATCGTGAATTAAACCATCCAAAATACCCTCAATATTTGATTGATGGTCTTTTATTATCTGTGAAACCTTTATTAATTACTAATACAAGAAGGATTGCTACCGTTTTTTTTTTGCTATTTGGATGGCCTTTTTTTGTTATTTTCATCGTCAAATATTTTGTATACCATATATAAACTGTAGAGTCCATTTTTTTTAGTTAAATGTGTCAAATTTATTGCAAGAATTTAATGAAGTGTTATTGGCCTAATTGCGTATAAACCCTCAATAATCAACCCTGATGACATTTGACCATTGTGTCGATTTAGTTTAGTAAAATATGTCTGCCATCCTATCCTCTGCTTAACAATTGAAAGAATGTTTTTTTTTTTAAATAAAACCATTCTTTAAGTTTACATAACCACCACTTTGTGATAAATCAATATTTTAGATTAATTTATTTTATCTAAATGAAGAAAATTTTTCAAATATTTATTTCAATTGAACAAAAATATGAAAATTATTTATGCCTGGTGGTATAGCAGGTGCTACTACAGCAAGAAATCGGATTAAAGTGGCTTCCATATTGTCATTTTTTTTAAATCTTGATCAAATTTTAGATACCGCCAAGTACAATTTTAACCGTCAGAGTGCTGATAGTCTATATATGAACGTTTTATAGTATTGAAAAAAAATTCCAGCAGTAAAACGGTTAACTTTGAAGCATATAAAACTTCCAATGTTCGTTTTTTTGCAAAAAAGGACTAAAATTAGTAATTTATCTTATCTCCCATTTCGCCCCTTGAAGACATTCATCTTTTGTTTTTTTATAATGTTTTTTTGTTTATTAATATGTCTATTTATAACAAATTTGCTATCATGTTTCATCTCTGGACTTTTATTCCAAAAATATTATATGTTCCCTTGCCAGTCACAACCGTTGGAGAACTCTGTAGACTGTAGCATTTTTATTGCATATATTTTAAATGCTAGATAGTCTACTAAATATTTTCTGAACATTTGCTATGTGAACTCTCGACCAATGAATGTCACATATATTTTTCTACCGGACTTACGAATTTTTACCAACCAACATTTTTGTCACAAGTTGAAAAGTACTTATTTATGAAAAAAATACTATAGTAATATTGTCGACCTGAAAATTAAGATTGTTAAAAAACCCTAGAAATTTATCGAGTGAGATTTATTGACATCATTTGTTATCCCAAGAGTGCTTCGTGAATTAAACACGCAGCTAAGCTCCATGACAGCAATAAATTCATATGAAAAAAGGGCTACAAATAAAACTGCCAAGAATCCAACCTGTGGTGCCCAAGTTCTAAACAAGTATTCTAACGATTAGACTCAGAAGTGAATAAATTACTTCAATTTGATATGTAATTGTAATACTTTTGAAATGAAATTCAGGGATATGTAGAGTATTTCTTTATCAGCTGATACTGACCACACATTGTAAACTTTGCGTTCCGTACAACAACTGTGTGACCTAAAAACTAAGATCATTCACCACTTAATGAATAGTATCGAAATTATCTTTTTCCTTGCAATGTTTACGTGACGCAGTCAACAAATTATTTTCTTATCAAAATGCTGAACATATATTTCCATATGTCACATACAGTAAGTAGCTTTGAAAATGTATAAATACATTTGACTAAGTTTTTGGGTTCCTTATCCCTTGAAAATTAAGCTAAAATAAAATATTAATGATATCTAAGAATAACTAATTAAAGGGCAAATGAATGTCTGATGAATTTAGATATTTTGACACACGCAATTCACTGTACAATGAAATATAATTAAATAAAATATATATTTTTTAAATGGATGCAATTCAACAGGTGCCTTTCTCTCGCTTCATCTATATGAACCAGGTATTCAACTTGTGGGATTTAATATGAGAAAATTAAAGGGGCTCCTGATTGATAAAATGCCTTGACTTGATCAAAAGATCATGTGGAAGTGATCATTAATTACTTGTGCAAGGATACTCAATTTTACCAAAAATTTAAATACTTATTTCTTTTAGTCATAGAACATGAATTTATTTTCTAACATAACTCTAAGATGATGAAAGTACATCTAATTGATTGCATTGCAAAGTGTAAGATGATTTTTAGCGACTTGTTAGAACAAGAGTCTTACAAAATAATATATAAATTGTTGTTTATAGTTAAGTCATTAACGTTGTGGAGGTTTAAAGACATTGTAATTTATTTTTATCAAACACTGTTTATTCCACTTTTTTGTAACGGTATAACCCTACCGGTTTCAAGGCTTTCACCTCATCTTCAGGGGAGCACAAACAAGACTAAATTCTGTTCAAACTGGTACAGATATACACGCTTCATCGGTTGGGGGCTGAGGGAGGCATGGGATGATTTCGGCCAAGAGAGGAGAGATTTTTGGGATAACCATCGTTCTATGACACGAGAGATTGCTGACATCCTGAAAATATCAAAAAATTTGGTGAAACTATGAATTGTGAATCTTTATGTTGGGGTACCACACGATTTACTTAATCGATCAGGTCTTTGTAAGTTATCACTGTAAAAATGTAACGAAAACTAATCATTTTTGAAAATGCTGTGCATCTGGTTTGATTAGAAGGGAATTATCTACCACGAACTACTCCCACACAACCAGATGATAAATTCGGAGAATTACTGCTCGGAATTGGACCAATTGAAGGCAGCAATCCACCAGAAGCGTTAAAAATTAGCCAACAGGAAGGACTTTCTTTCACTAGGATAACGCCAGACTTCATGTCTCATTGTAGACCCAACAAAAATTGGTATAGCTGGGCTGAGATATCATACCCCATCCGCCATATTTACCAGACCTAGCCATATTTACCAGACCCTCCGATTACAGAATTCGCTTTAGGGGAAGAACTTCACTTCCCTGGAAGCCTGCAAAAATCACCTGGTGCAATTCTTCACCCTGAAACATACAAAGTTCTGGGAGGATAGAATTTTAAAGTAGTCCAATGATGATGTAAGAGAGCGGAACAAAACGGTGCATACATTATAAAATAAAGTTACATCCAAGTAAAAAATATTGCATTTGGGTTTAACTTAAAAATACGCAATTATTCTCCGTACAACCCAGTACATATTTGTCTACATCCATAAATTTTCTTTTTATATAGTTTCTCTGACTTATCACAATTTATCTCTGACAAAATCACTATTGTTTAGTAAAACACTGAATGAAAAATAATTAATACAATAATTGAAAATAATAACTTCGTCAAATTACAAATAAGACAAAATGAAAATATTGTTGAATAACCAGGTCAAGACCTAAAATTGAAGAAATGCCCGAGAAGGACCTTCCTGAACTCAACAACATCTACATTAAAATATCCGCCTATTTGACTTATAAGCGCCCACTCAAACCTTATTGATACCCAGCTCAATGAGCTAATGAAGATAGTCAGTGGCGTTCTGAAATCAACTCCTTTGGCAAGGCTTCCATTTCTTACAAATCTAATCTATGACGCCAAAACACTGCAATGAGTGAGTACTAGAAGGTATGTCTAAATAACATGCTGTCAATGTTTGTGGGTGTTTCCTACCCTCATCCGACTCATCATAGATTCTGATGATCTTTTTGCATCAAGGGACAACAATTCATTGATAGGAATGTAAGTTCACCAGAATATTGATAGCAGCAATGAAATCTGTTGGGCATCCCCATTTTGTGTGGCTAGGGAATTTTTTGGTGTACAAATGACTCACTCACTTAAAGGGGAGAAAAAAGATAGAAACAAAACTCCACGGCACAGTTTCGTTTTTCAACTGAATTGATGTTGAAATTGTGAGGTGATTCTCGACTATGAGAACCAGCAATGGTGACAATGCACCGTGAATCATTTTAGTTGTAGTCACAGTTGCAGTGCACATGCTTTGCATAAGTGGGATTTTGTTGATTCCCGTTTTCCTCATATGGAATTCTGAAAGAGTGCCCCATTACATTTATTCCTGGGAGGACTATAGGAGATTCATTGAGTTACCCCTGAGGCTATATCATGGATGAGAAATGTGAACATCCGATTGTGAGAGAGAAACAATACAATATAAGAAGAATCAAAAATATCCACCAAACCAGACATAACATATTATATAATTAATGTATTATTTTATGTTTCAAGTTTAAAAACTAAATTTAAATTATTCCACGAATAATCAATTATCAGTCATATTGTTATCTTTATTGCATCAATTCAATGAAGAAAGATAAAATTAATTACTTTTAATGGTCACACTCAAAGATTGTCAATATTCTTTGAATTGATGTGTTATTTTCGCATTGCTTGTGTTTTTTTATTATATACAACATGTATATCAGAGATCGGCAACTTATCAGGCTTACAGACCACATTTGACTTCTTTTTAATAATATGGTCACAACTGTTTACAACGGGGAGTGGAAAACAAATTACTTTTCAATCTTAGGGGCAAAAAGCAGGGATTAATGTAATGAATGGAATAACAAAGTAATTTATTATTAAGTGTTCCAAAATATTTTATAAAATCTAATAAAAAAATATTGTTCACAAAACAAGTAAAAAATCCTGTTTACTTCTCTCTCTTCTAGCTTAGTGTGACTTAAGTGGATATATTTCAGAAAACAAGTTTAAGAATCAAGTGCATTAATTTACCCTGCAATATCCACTTTAAATGCAAGAGACTTAATCCATTTTTATTCAATAGTTGCGCTACAATATTTATTTTCTTGTTTAGTCATCAAAACATACGTTTCTTAATGTAAATTAAAAAATCTGCGTAGAACAGCTAAGTTATGGCTAAGTTGTTATATTCAACAAACATTAGCGTGCATTTGCTGAAATATAAAAGTATTTACCAATTTATTACGTATAAAATATTTACTATTCAAATGATTGAACATATGGACTGCATGTAATATTAATATGATTAAATGTTTGTGTGTCATAAAAAATGCATGTGAGGGCCTTACTTACACCAGCTGCCAACCCCTGATATATAATATATTATAAATCATGGACCATATCTAGTTCTGATATGCGAGACTTACTATTGCCATTTATTTCTTTGATCTTTATTTTTTGATCTGTTAATTTAACAAGAAGAATGTTTATGTTTGTTTTATTACTATGGATATAAAAATTCTTTAATAATATCAAATGATATGTAAACGCTATACATGGGTTAACATTGAAAGATTGCAGCTAGTTAAATAAATAATTCAGCTATTTAGTAGTACTATTTTTTAGATGATGGAATAGTGATAAGAGAAATGAAACTGCAAGTTTAGATAGAAAAAATATTAATGAAGGATTAAAAAACATGTACTTAAACACTTAAAATGTTTACTCGAAAGTTGATGTCAAAATTTTTCAAAATGGTGTATAAGATGACATAAGATTTTCATAATTATAGACCTGTTGTTGCTGTTCTTTCAGTGCTACCAAAATTATTTAAAATAGTATTATACAGTCAATTGAGCCATCAAGTTTCATCAAAACTGATTGTAAATCAGTATGGTATTTTTCCCAAAAGATCAACTGTTACAACCTTCTCTATTTTTCATTATATAGTAAACAACTTAGATGAGCTCAATTGACTTCGACATGTTACTGAGAAAAATGGATTAAATGAACTTCAGTAACAATCTTAAGAAAGATCTCAATATATAACAGTTCGGGATAAATCATCCACAGAATTTCTAGCGAGATATGCTATGATATACCACAAGGATCAAATCTCTTACTATTTTGAATTCCAATCGACAATATCCAAAAAACTGAATCTTTTTTGTTCTCTGTTCGCTGATGATCTAAAAATATTTGAGAAAAAAACGTCTGTTTAGGATTGTGTAAAATTACAACACTATATAGATTCTCTTGTTTCCTGATTTGAGCGCAATCACCTCTATTTCAATATCAATAAAATTGTATCCTATGGTCAATCGTCTTCACCAATCCACCATCAAAATACAATACAGGCAGAAAGTAAAGAAGGAGGTCATCCAGAAAGTAAAGAACGTTTTGGCATAACTAAATAAAAACTAAAGATATCCACACAAAACTTTATTTACAAAGTCTTAGTACCTTACTCTATTTTTCAATGTAGTCGCCATAGCTGTCAAGGCACTTATTGTAACGTGGAACCAATTTTTCAATTCCGATGTTATACTCTTCTACCGCCAAAGATTTGAGCCAGGATGTCACTTTTTGTTTGAGGTCTTCATCGTTTGCGAACTGTTTTCCACCCAAAAATTCCTTTAGTTTCTGGAATAAGTGAAAATCACTTGGTGCCAAGTCAGGGCTGTAAGGAGGATGTCAAAAATTTCCCACTTAAGACGAAGTTCTCGCTGTGTTCATGCTGATGCATGAGGCCGCGCATTGTCATGAATCAAAACCACCTTTCCCGACAACATTCCACGTCTCTTGTTTTGGATGGCGCATCTAAGTTGTTGAAAAGTTTCACAATAGGCCTCTGAGTTTATTGTGTGTCCTCTTGGCATAAACTCCACGTGGATCAAACCCTTTCGGTCCCAAAAAACTGTTGCCATCACTTTTCTGGTGTTGAGATTCGGTTTTTCTTTTCCGAGCACACATTTTTTTGTAGCCAAGGTGCTCTGTCACTATTTCATGTAGGAGCGATCGTGAAATTTGTGGGAAAGAATCATGTATTGTGATTAAAATGAAACGCTGGTTTTCCTGAATTTTGTCTTCAACTTTTACTTTCAACTCATCCGTAACGAGTGATGGCCTCCTACTCCGATCTTCGTCGTGCACACTGGTTCTTCCTTGATTAAACATTATGCACCATTTCCTCACTGAAGCCTCGTTCATTGCACTATCCCCATAAACATTCTTTATTTGCCTATAAATTTCGATAGGCCAAACATTTTGTGCATTGAGAAAACAAATGACACTGCATACTTCACATTTGGCGAGATTTTCGATGGGCCAGCCATTTTGAAAGGTTACAGAACAAAGACGTACGACCATTCAGCAACAAAACTCGGCTCGCACTGAAGCGGGGGAAGGAGCTATCTGGCACGCATACGATCGCAGTGGTGGGAGATCGGCGCAGGACGTGGTGCGCAATCGTTCTTTACTTTCTGGACGCGCCTAGTATTACATAGAGTAACCAAATTTGAGGGTAACTTTTGATGCCAGACTCACAATTGTTAACCATGTTTCGCGACTGGTATCTGACTGTTACAAACTTCTAAGTTTTATAATTAAAATATCTCGAGACTGATTGTACCGATGTCTTGCGAAATTTGTGTGATTATTGAATTCGTTCTAAACTAGATACTGGTATGCCTCGGATATTTAGGCTCCCCACCAAGTAAGGTATTTATGGTGTAGAACAGAGCGTGAATTTCCAAAATATGCACATTGTATCAAACTTTTGAGGGTATTTAATAATTTATTCCTCGAAAGAAGATGGCAAGAGTTCATCACATTATTCACATTAAAAGAACTGCAATGTATTTTCAACTGTCACAATATTCGAGGCACTTTCTTTTTGTATTTTCAACAATTACAACTGTGCAAGAAATCATCCCGTTCCCTATGTATCAACTTACAGAACCAATTTGATGGCTAAACACTCAGTGATGCGTGGTTAAGAGATATTGAACCAATTGAGTGACCAGTGGATATATTCTAGGCTCCACCTAGCACTGTGAGAAGAATATCCTTTCTGGTCTTCCATAAATAACGGGAGAAATCCGTATAATGTATTAAAAAATCTGTATTATTTTTCAAATTAATAAATAAAGAAAATGTCTTTATAAAATTCAACATCTAAATTAATATTTTTCTTACTAAGGCTGAAGAAATTTCTTTTATTTCCTATTGTAAACAGTTTATACCGTTAGACGCAAATATTTATTTTAAAATTAATGTTTATCTCATTTGATGCAGTCTAAAATCGCTTTATGTACTCTCAAACTGAAACATTTACACAAACATGTTTGGAATAAAATTTCATTTATTGACACAATTCTTAATATCCATAAACCAATGTAGAAGTCTTTGTAAAATTTTTTTTTCTTTCTGATACCATCAACTGACTGGAAAATATTGCTCTAAGGCAATACATACCATAACACTATTTCCCTATCGTGGTAGGCAGAGAAGACAGAGCATCAAATTATCTTATCACAGCATACTTCCTTAGTTTTTCCATATCGATACATCTTCTCATACACCTTCTGTTTGTCTTACTTCTTACCCTACTTTCTTTCACTTTGTCCAACGTACGTCCACTGCTATGACTCCGTCTTAGAAAATACTTCGCAAATAGCAGAATTCTTCAACTTGTTCTAATCTTTCATTGTTCAATCAAATATCGCGTTTATTATACTTTTCATTACATTTCTCACATTCCTCCTTAACCTTTCCTTCCCTGTGTTGGGTATCTTCTACACATTGCTTCTAATAACCATCAATATCTCTATAAATATAATAAATACAAGGTTAAGATTTTAGGTATTCCTCCATAATATATTTACGCATTGATTTAAAAAATAATATTAATAATAATCAGAATTTATCGACTACATCGAGGTGTTTTGTAAAGATCGAAAACAAATTCGCATTTAAACGCTGCGAGTGCCTCGTCTTGACGATAGGTGAATAGTATGCGGGAAGCGCGACACTATTCGCATCTCACTCTTGCATACTAGACTGAATTGCGAGGAGCTGAATTGTCTCAACGTCGCAAGCAAAGGCGTAAGCGCCGGGGTATGCGACTGACGTTCCGCGCCACTAGTAGCTTCTAGGCTTGCAAATAGGTTAGACGTACGCCCGTTCCGTGAGCGTTTTTTAATGTTTTCAGATGGTTTTTTAATGTTTTCAGCAAATAAATCTCAATTATTATAATTTTTAACTTCAATTATAATTAATTAAGGGGATTATCTATGAATGTTCTTATTTTTCCGATTTAAAATCGCTAATTTTTTATTGCGTACTCACTACCCAACACCGGAGCACGCGTATTATTTTTATCACCGTAAGGGAAGGGTTAATATTGCATTTCTTATTATATATAACTACAACGTTAATATCTTTTATGAAAAAAAAACCATTACTTCAACACTGTCCGCTCAGAGTAAGATCTCCAAATAGGCACTTAAGTGATGAGTCCTCATTAAATATATCATGCGTTTGTATTACACCCTGGCATAAATTGCATTGATAATGGCCCTTGTTACTCTCTGCCTTTATTTTGGTGAACGGCCGTCACAGAGGTTAATAGTGTGACTGGCTGAATTGATTGGCACAAGGTTAAATGTATTGTTTTGTTAAAACTACAAATGGGACATACATAATCGGGTATCTGTTTTAAAAACTTATTTCATTTACATAATGCCACATATGTAAATGAATGCCACTTATAACTATATTAAGTAAGATCAAGAAGAACACTCTGAGACGGTTTCGGAATATAAAATTAACGAATAAAGAAAGACTAACAAAACAAATATTCTTTTTTATTTATTTATTTATACTTGAAAAGAAATTTTATAATTACATTATTTATGAAAAAACAACTTTGGGTTTGTTGCCTTTCATTTGTAAATTAGGCTTTTGCCTGTATCTTACTGAGGACATATAACATGGAAAAATAAATTGATGTTTCTTTCCGATCGTTGATTATAAATCGTTGCAAACTTTCATCAACTTGATAAACAGCGAGACTCAATTACAGTACCCGGCGGTAAGTAATACACATTGGGCTTAAGAAAGAGACTGTCGGCCATAATCCGCTTTGTAGAGCGTCATCTCTCCCTAGAACGCTTGACAACGACTAACAAATCGCGACGGAACACGTGTATGAATGACAGAGACGACACTCTCCAAAGCCGAAGTTAGCCGATTATGGCAGACAGTCTCTTTCTTAAGCCCGATGTGTATTACTTACCGCCAGGCACTGTACATGTATATATCACGCTAAACAAACTCCAATAATATACAGTACAAATGTGAATGGAAAGTGTGAGGGAGGAAGACCAAGGTAATTATGGTTAGATCAAGAGATATCGAGTGACATGTATAGATAGGAAACAAAATCAATGAGGTACTGAAACATATCTACTCGAACCGGACAGTATCAAAATCTGCTAAGATGTAGTCCACAATATTTTAGTACTGAATTTGATGTATAGGAGTGAAAAATGGGCTTGGAAAAAGACCGAAAGCAGCCGAACAAATGCTGTAGATATGCATGCACTGAGAAGAATACATGGGACGAAAATGTATAATAGAATACGGAGAATTTTATCCCATATTCAGTACAGTGAAATATTTTTTGTGGTTCCATAAATTTCGTTGTAATGGGATTTGACAGTATTTCCTTCTCAGTATCTCTAATCTCACTCAACATTTGTTCTTGCATGCATTGCATTGTTATCTTTATTGTATTTAAATACAACACAACGTATCAGCAATAGTTGCAAAATTATTGACGTTTCTTCGCTCTGTTGATGTTACATACATTACTCATTATGTATTTTGTGTCCCTTAACCCTTTCGTGCTCAAATTTTATTTTTCTTTAGATAAAAAATTTTTTCTCGCATTTATTAGTCATTAATATTTATAAAGAAATATGGAAAAAAATATTTTTAAAAAATCGATCGGAACTTATAAAACAACTAATGGGATCTATACTTTTTTAAAAATATAATTTATTTTAAGTAAAAAAAACATTAAAATGAACATTATAATTAATCCTCTTCTACATTCATCGATATATCCGGTTGCGAAATTGTCACGTTATCAAGTGCATCCAATTCCTCTTGTGCACCATCGTCAATTTCTATGTCTGACATTTCTTCAGCATCGGGAAGTGAAAATAAAAACTCCATCGCTTTTTCCATGTGGTTGGGGTTATTCAAATTCCATTTATTAGCCGTCTACAAGAAAAAACATTCATCACATATTTTGAAACATAACCTTTATTTAGCTTCGTGGGAAGACCGCTTCCCACTTATGAAATATGACTTACCTTGAAATTCAGATCAAATCACCAGCTATGTATATATCATACAGTTAAAAAAATGTCTAAAGAACTCAAATCAAGTTTTGTCACATAATCAACGTATCTGACGCACGACACTCCAAACAAAACAACACGTGTTATTTAGAATTCAACTGCCAGTTACAAGATCAACTGATAAAATAGGTAAATGTTTTATCGTAATACCCAATAATGACGCTAGATGGCAGGAGTGAATAAACTTGGGAAACGTAATTCCTACTGATCTTTTTAGAGTAATTTCGAAAGTGGGAAACCGTATTCCCACCAGCCACGAAAGGATTAAACATAATGATTCTATAATATATAAAATGAGGCAGGTTTTTACAATTTTACTGCTAAACAGATGAAAATTTCAAACTAAATCTATTCTCTCTCTCTTTATTTTAGTTTACATTTGATACATGATTACAATAAAAAAAAAATGAATGAACTTAAGTCCAAATAGCAACAGAAAAAATGATACTTATACTTTCCTGTGAATTTATGCTTATAAAGTTTGATTAAGAAACTCATCTTCAGTTTAAGCACCAAGATATGGAAGATGTCGATATCGGTAAACTCACTCAACAAGGTCAGTGAGAGACACTCACAGTTCTCACTTTACTCTTTGACAGTTTGTTCCAAGACTTGACTACCAAAACAATGTTTCCTTGGATTATTGTGGGATTTAATTTTGACAAGTTTCAACTGACGTCCTCTCAAATGTGTGTTTGGCTTGAAACAAAAATGTTCGCGGAGTTCTGAGCAATCATAATGACACTTAATCAAGTCTCCACAATTTCGTTTTTGTTGCCGAGTAAGCAACTTCAATAAACGCAATCAAGTATATCTTTGTCAGTCATGTTGGAATTTTTGTTGCTCGTGTTTGAACCCTTTCAAGAAGTTCAATGTCCTTTATTAAAAAGGGTTTCATATTTGCTAACCAAATGCTAGCGAAGGTCTAAATAATAAAAACATTTGTGGTGTTATATGAAGGATTTTTTTTTATACAATTGATTTATTATTCTTATTTAGTTCATGCCCTCGTGACATACTATGTGTAGCTTCGGTATCGATAAAAACATTTGGCTTCTATAGGATTATCAACATCGCTGATTGAATATTGTTCATCACATATAAATCTCTAATCCGAGTCAGTCTTCTTGTTTATGCAAGCTCATATCAAACTCAGCTGACGAATACTCTGCTTATGTTTACTTTACCATACCGTATCTACTCTTATCACAAATAATCAATATTAATTTACTCACCAATAATATACTATCAGCTTGTAGTAAAGTTCACCTTACATTATCTAAATATTTTTTTCTGTCAATGAAAATACGCGCGTGACACAAGAATACGTATTGTCCTATTAAATCTTCTAAAATTGTAGTTTTTTTTTGTCACATGTATATCAATAACCTCTTTGATAGTCTTCTTCATCGTGTGCTTAATGCTGAGTGCCGTTGTCCTCTCCCATGTCTGGATCTTGGTACACCGCCTGTCTCCATACTTGGAGGTCCTGGGCCATGTTGAATTCAGCATTTAAAGAGATCTTTTTAATTCCTTTATTTGGTTTGTCCATCTTATACATAGAACACCTTACTCTTGCTGATTTTTTCTCCACTGTATATGTGATCACTATCTTCTCCGAACTTTCATTAGTCTTTCTGGGAACATGTCCAAAGTATGTCAGGATTATTTTCCTACATGTTGTCGAAAGCTTGATAGTAGCTCTGTTGAAAAATATTGTATTGTGATGGAACCACTTCTGCGAGTTTCTTGACCTGGAGATGCTCGACCTGCATTTTAGGTAAAATTTTCAACAGTTTCATTTTCTATTTCTTGAATCTACATATTTCATTAGAATTCGTCTACTTCTGACAAACTTGATAAAATTCTTGGAATTTTTCTATAACACCACATTACACAAACTTCAATCGGTGACTTGAGTTATGCCTCGCTGCCTTAGAAAATTATACAACTTTTTTCATGAGTTTTCATCCAGTGTAATCTAAACTGGTGTATTTTTTTAGCATATGTTTGCCACATAGAACGAACTCAAACTACTCCTTCTCTGTTAAAGCCACTGAGAAGCGTGACAGAATGTTTTTGTCACAATGGAGGGCGAGAATTGCTTTTAAATTTTTGAAGAAATTTAGATGTAATCTTAAGTTGCCCATAAAACTACAAATATTTACACTAAATTTTACATATGAAGCAAAGCCATCGCTAGACATCACAAAGTCAGAGTACCCTATTTAGCCAAAGATAGTCTCATATAAAGCACTTCTATAATTAGAGATTTTATATTCATTGTGGTACCACAAACTGGTTAGCAAATTGATCCTGCCACAAAAGCTGCAACAGGGCAAGGGGACAAGATCAAAGCTAAAAAAAATATTAAAACTCCTATGGCCTGTGAGAAAAAAAAGTTGTTGCTATGTCCAAAAGTTTAAACTGAACACACAACTAGGCAAAACTGAGGCGCACCCTTATGCATGGGAAAAGTGTGCCATTCTATGAAAGAAGACATCTACTGTGAATGCCACATAGTTTTTTGGCTGTGATAGCAGGTCTTCTCGGCTCACGAGGAGTCATGCTTAGTAAGAGGTTAAGGCAGACATCGCCAAGCCTTGTAGCTGTAGAAAATTAACCTTCAGATTCAATGGGGCGATCCCCATAAGGACATATAGTAAGTGCTTCCACCAAGCATGTCCTATAAGCCTTGGCAATCACCAGCAGGAAGGCTTGACGAGTAGCTGAAATCCGGTTCCGGTAAATCCAGCATAACTAATTATGGACAAAAATGCTGAATAATAATATTTTCTAACATTGCATAATCCTCATACAAAAGTCAGTATTGAATTTGTTACTAAGAATATTCTGCATTTTAAAGAAGCCGTTTTTATTTTTATTTGTTTATTTAATTTTTAACAGCCGGAGCCTTTACTAAAAATTTTAATTCAGCACAAATTATATAAAAAATAAAACAAAATTCTAATCAATAACAAAATCATAAAAACATTAAAACTTGAACACATCATCGTCGTTGCTGGGTCTCATAATCGAGGGTCCCCTCGTTACTCCCAACATCAATCTCGAGCTGCTCTTCCATGTCGATCATGTGAGAAAACAGCCCGATCCTGGATGCGCATTCCCTCCCGCATATTTCACAGACATGTGGGTCCTGCTGAGTCGCCTAGCAATGTTGACACATCTTCACAGCATGCTGACTGTTTCTCACACCTCTAGCCATTGAGATGTCATCAGCCAGAGAGCAGATGGCTCTCCACTCCTACACTGAGCCACCTGCTCTTAGTCCTTAGGCGCCCCACACCAAGTCAGCAACTCTCGCAGACTGTCCTTATAGCGCTTTCTCTGCCTACCAACCCTTCTCTTGACCACTTCTTCCCCGTACAAGATGCATTTTGGGAGCCTATGACCATCCATGCGTATCACATGTCTGGTCAATTGCAATTTCGCCTTTACAACCATATCCTCTACAGGTTTACAGTTGAAACGTTGCAGGACCGAGTCATTTGTGACATGATCCCAACAGTGGATCTGAAGAATACGAAAAAAGAAACGTTGGTGGAACATTTCAAGGCTATAATTGTGGCTTCTGTAGGAAACCCAAGTTTCAGACCCATAGAGAAGTGTGAGGAGGACTGGGAGATGTAGACTGGGATATGTATGCCTATATGATATATATGCCTTGTATACTGGGAGATGTCCCTGTTGTAGATACTCTGTCATTTAGTTTAGCGACAGCTGCTGACACACTCCTGAGGCGACTCTTTAGGTCATGCCTTTAATATTTTTGATTCAATAGACATTTAGCAATACCGACTTGACAAGTTCATTAAATCGAGTAGTTACTATGAATCAATGAATTCCTTTAACTGAACGCATCTCTAAGATAGCTGTTAACCCTTCAGGCACATATGACGTGCACCGCACGCGCATCAAAACTCCGCACAGGGACGTATGACGTGCACCGCACGCGCTCCAAAAATCCCACACAAGGATGTACGAAAACAGTGCCCTGTTTTATCATCTATTTATAAGAGCAATAGTTGAACGATTTCGTTCAAATAACTCAATTACTATAAAAAATAGATTCAAGCTTTAGTTATAAATCCTTTTTTTTTATTCAAAGAAATCGCTGTTTGCTTTTATTCGAAGAAATGCAAGCTAATATAAAAATACTTGCAAGTCAAATGCAGCCATAAAAATCTCATTGATTTTATTAACTACGATAAATGTCGTAAAAATATATTGGGTGTACAAATAAGTCACCGCCGTTTGATAAAAGTTGGCGCCACCAGTAAGTTATGGTTAAAATTTTCAGATGTAAAATGTCATTATCGTAAGGTTGGACATCTGTCAACAACATGACCTTGAAATATTAGTGAATTTTTATCAGTATAACATATTTTTTTGTGTTCGAAAATGTCAAGTTTTGAGCCGAATAAGCGTCATTTGCGGGAACTTTTGATTTACTTCTTCAATTTGAAGAAATCTGCAGCTGAGGCGCATCGATTGCTTGTAGAAGCATATGGTGAGGCTTCCTTAAGTGAGAGAAGTTGTCGGAGTGGTTTCAAAAGTTTAAGAACGGTGAATTTGACATCGAAGGCAAAGAACGTAGCGGAAGGCCGAAAGTGTACGAAGACGCGGAATTGGAAGTATTATTGGATCAAGATTCGTGCCAAACGCAAGAAGAACTTGCACTTACAATAGGAGTGACTCAACAAGCAATTTCACATGGGTTGAAATCATTGGGAATGATTCAAAAACAAAGAAATTGGGATTCATATGAACTGACACGGAGAAACTTTGAATGCCAATTTTCCACATGTGAAATGCTGCTTGCCAGGCATAAACGAAAGGGTTTTCTGCACCATATAGTCACTGGTGATGAAAAATGCATCCATTATGATAATCCAAAAAGGAAGAAAGCATGGGGATCCCCTGGCCATGCTTCAACATCTACGGCTAAGCCAAATATTCATGGAAAAAAACTCTTGTTGTGTATTTGGTGGGATCAGCTTGGTGTCGTGTATTATGAGTTGCTCAAACCGAATGAAACCATTGCTGGGGCTGTCTACCGAACATAATTGATGAGATTGAGTCGAGCACTCGAGGAAAAGCGCGCCCACTACTACGCCAGACACGACAAAATTATTCTCCTGCATGATAATGCTAGTCCACATGTTGCGGCACCGGTCAAAACCTATTTGGAAACACTCAATTGAGAAGTTTTACCCCACCCGCTGTATTCACCAGACATTGCTCCTTCTGATTACCACTTGTTTTGATCGATGACGCATGGCCTGTCTGAGCAGCACTTCACATCATATGAAGATACCAAAAATTGAGTCGATTCGTGGATAGCCTCAAAAGATGATGATGATGACTGACGCGGTATTCGTATGCTGACAGAAAGATGGGGAAAAGTAGTGGCAAGCGATGGGTACTACTTCGAATAAAACATGAGGTTCCGTTCTTTCACAATAAATGCCCATTTTTTTATAAAAAACGGCGGAAACTTATTTGTACACCTAATATAATTAGCGTTTTATTTTCAAAACTAAAATATTTGTACACAAATATTGTAGGTATACTGTAATGACATATGGCCCAAGTGCGGCTCGCACTAATCCCCACGTAAAATATTTGGCCCTGTTACAACAAAAGGTTGCCGACTCATGATCTAAACTGATTGAAAAAAGCATTCCAGTGGTTCTAAAAGTGTTAATTGAATTAAATTATGCTATAAAACCTTATATAAAATATTAGTACCAAGTTTACCTCTATCTCCATAAAAAAAAAAAACGTCCCTGGGACTGAAAGTATGTTTTAGGCATACGAGTCTGAAGGGTTAATAGATCAGTTGACTCGTAATTAGTGAAACATTTAAACGCACGAGAATTATGTTGCATCGGATCATTACTATTTGTGTAGAATGTTACATAATTCTCATTCTAATTCATAATTATATTCTCACTTATGTAAATATAGAATATTGGGAAATGTCAATGCAAGCAGAACATCTGGGATGCTGGTAAAATGACCAAGACCATGTCTCAAGAGAACAAATTAATAGTGAGAATTAGCACAAAGCTGAAATGAAAAACATTTTAAATTTCTCAATGCTGAAAACTTTGACTTTCTGAAACCCCATTGACTTTCTTTCCTATCGCTAAATAACATACTTTTTGATATATCTTGTAAACTCTTTCATAATCTGAGAAAATACTACCGCAATAGCACAATTACTTAACTTGCTCTAATCTCTCATTGGTAAGCCACATATCGCATTTACTTTTAACCATGACTCAAAACGCATTCTCAGATCTTTGTAGTGTTATGCATTAAGACTATTGTTAGCCATTAAATAACTTACATCAAAGGCTTAAGCTTTATAGCACTCCATATTAAAATATTTTACAATAAATTACTTTATTATTCCATTAATTACATTAATCCCTGCAACACATGTTTCTACCCCCTATCCTGAGGCTCTTCTATTCAGATGGAATGATCTCGGTTTATTACGAGAGCAGTGCTTAAGTCACACTAGCGTCATGCTATTATAGACCACCCACATCAGAATTACGTGTGGTCTACTGGCCCAAAGGAAAAATGTTGAGGTGTCAAAACTTTGGCATTTTTTGGTTATTAATAATTTTTTTGGTTTTGTTTGTGTATCTCTAATGTTTTTAAACTCATTGTTTTGTATAAATTTTGTGATTATGTAAAACTTAAAACTCTTTGAAATTATGATTTGTCTCTATTATATGGTTTACAAATTCTGAAAAATTGTTATTAGATATACAGCGCTTATGATCTTATATTCTAGTGCCTATGTTTTTTTTTGTGGCATTCCAATATAGGTACTTTCATATGTACATTCCGCCTGAAGAGAGACTCAGGATAGGAGGTAGAAACATGTGTGGGGGAGGGGAGGATTAATGTAATTAGTGGTATAACAGTTTTTTTTATAAATATTCTTGTGATTCTTCTTTACCTCTCTGATTATTTATCAGTCACTTTAATTATATTTTAATTTTCAGGCCTATGCTGCCGGCTGCAACATTGTGATCCTCGCCTCCAACTTCGAGCGTGTGCAGATCATCCCAGGCGCGGTACACAACTATGTGAGGATCACCTCTCTGGACTGTAGCACGGACACAGGCAAGATCGCTGCCGCTTACGACAGCGAAGTCTGCATCTTTGAGCCAACTCCTCTGATACACACGAGTTGTTCTCATGTAAGTTTTTAATTGTTCTGTGCTTAACCGTGTTTAAGAACTCTCTATAATAAAGGGAAAATTACTGCACCAGATAAGACAGATGCCATCTCATTTTGAATGCTTGTCACAAATCAGTAATATAGAGCTTTAATGTAAAAAAATATACATACATACCATCATCCTATTTTCCTACCAGGGTAGGCATAGAAGATAGAACACCAGTCTTTCCTATCACGACACATGTTTCGCCTCCTCCCCATCCATATACCTCATACAACTCTACTATTTCTTTGATTTTTTACGTTTCCTTCTTTCAAAATCAACAGTAACGAAAACGTGAATGCATAATAGTAGGTTGGTGCCTACCTTGATGTATGGAAGTGAAACTCGGATTTGGTAGAACGATAAACGTAAGATTAATGCTGTAGAGATGCGTGTGCTTAAGTCAATATATGAAAGAAGGTGGAATGAAAACATCAAGAAATGAATTCATGGATAATTTATGTTTTATGTGAGATGAAAAAAGGAGCTTTAAGATAATTTGGGCACGGGGAAAGAATGAATGACCAAGCAAATATACAAGTTAAAAGTGCAAGGTTTGCATGGAAAAGGTAGACAGAGGAAAACGTGGCTTGACCAAATGGACCAAATTTTGAAAGAAGGTAGTGAAGTGAGAAGTATGAATAACAGAAGATTGTACATGACGAGATATATGAATGTGGCAGAGGCGTAAGTTGTATGCTTGGATAGAAAGTTTTGGAGATCTGTTCTCTCTGCCTACCCCGCAAGAGAATTGGCGTAATGATATGTATGTATGTGTGCTTCTTTCAAAATATAATTTACTTGATCCTACCAAACTTTATTGGTCTTTCTTCTGACACACCTTCCGCTCATATTTACACATGTCCAAACCATCTTAGAGCGCTCTTCGTATTAATACATCAAAAGAAGTTTATTTCTGGAAAAAAAAACAAACAAAAATATATTTGGCAACCAAAATAAGTTGAACGGTGTGAACTTGTTTATATTACTGTTTATTGCATAACTGTGCTGCTAGAGACAATCCGAAAATTGTATACAATTTTTTTAATAATATGTATATTTTTGTAGTCGAATGTTATTTTTTTATTTCATCCATCGTCAATGCCGACCTCAAAATAATATCTAAAAAAATGTATGTAATCAACCAGTTACAAATTAAAGCTGTCCAAAATATAAATTGTGTGTAATATAGCATAAATTCAAGCGGGCTTACTTTTTCTTCATAGATACCGAATGTAACAATATTATGAAACAAAATCTCATTGATTGGATTTAATTGCTGTGAAGCGTTGCATCTCAACCTTTCCTCGACAACCTCATAAAAATAAAAATTATGACTGATATCCCCATACCAAAAACTTAATATATTGTTATTGTATTTGCATGTGGCTGCACAATTGTTGTACTTGCACAAAGACTATAAGTTTGATTATGATTATGTTACTTATGCTACTATATAACACATCGATCAATAATTACCTGGACTAACTACTAAAACAACATTTGTTTGCCAAAATTCTTCTTTATTCATCAACGTAGTCTCCTTCAAGAGCGATACATTCATTCCAAAGCTTTCCTAACTTTTCTATGCCAGCCGTGTAGAACGATTTATCTTTGGTTTCAAAATATGCATTAGTTTCGGCAATCACTTCTTCATTGGAACCAAATCTCTTTCCCTGGTGCATCTTTTTGAGGTCTGCGAACAGCCAATAGTCGCTGGGGGCCAAATCAGGAGAATACAGGGGGTGCGGAAGCAATTGGAAGTTCAACTCATGCAATTTGGCCATTGATATCATCGATTTACGACACTGTGCATTGTCCTGATGAAAGAGAACTTTTTTCTTCTTCATATGAGGCCGTTTTTTTGCAATCTCTGCCTTCAAACGCTCCAATAACGCTATGTAATATTCGCTATTGATGGTTTTTCCCTTTTCAATGTGATGGATGAATATTATAGTGGAGGATCCAAGTTTCATCCATTGTCACATACCGACGCAAAAACTCCTGTTTATTTCGCGTCAACAGTGTCAAACAGCGCTGTAAATCATCGATGCGTTGTTATTTCTGTTCCATTGTGAGCAAACGCGGCACCCATTTCGAAAAAAGCTTTTTCATGACCAAATGTTCATGCAAAATAGTGTAAACACTACCAAATGATATCTTCAGGATGTCAGCTATCTCACGCAACTTTACTTTGCGATTTTCCATCACGATTTTGAGGGTTTTTTTTATGTTTTCTGGTGTAACAGCCTCATTTGGATGACCAGAGCGTTCAGCATCATTTTTGTCTGTACGGCCGCGTTTGAAATCAGCATACCACCGACAAATGATTGTTTTCGATGGAGCTGAGCCCGGATAACACTTTTCAAGCCATCGTTGGGTTTGAACGGTATTTTTTCCCATTAAAAAGCAATGTTTTATCAACACACGAAATTCGGTTTTTTCCATTGTTTTGTAGATAGCCAAAGTAGCGTCACTAAAACCACTGTAACTCAATGTCGGAATGTCATGAAAGTTTGACACGTAACTTCTAAAGGTTGGTACTAACTGAGAATGGTATGGATTTGTTATTACAGGCGCCATCTCTTGTTCAGTCCCGGGACTTATTGATCGATGTTTTAGATACCGAATGTAAACAAAATACATATTATAAAACAAAATCTCATTGATCGGATTAAATTGCTGTGAAGCGTTGCATCTCAACCTTTCCTCGACAACCTCAAAAAAATAAAAATTATGACTAATATCCCCATGCCAAAACTAAATATCTTGTTCCATTTGGATGTGGCTGCACAATTGTTGTACATGCACAAAGACTGTAAGTTTGATTATGATTACGTTACTTATGCTACCTACTGCACACTACACTAACTATATAATACGATAAATATACAGAGGAAAACATTGAAACAATGTATAATAATAATTTGGACTTTTAACTGTAATTTTTATAAGTGAATGTATTCATTTTTGTCAGAAAATGTGTAATTTTCCTTTTTACTCATGTTATTTTTGATTTTCTTCGCCCACTGGTTGAGACACGATGCTGTGAAGCAATAAATCTGCCGACAGATGTATATTCATAAAAGTGCTAAAATAAATGAATGCCCGAACTATGGGACACCCTGTTTATTTTCATTCACATGTGTTTAATCAAACAATGTATTTATCTTCCTCGTAAGTAACTCTGTTGCATCATACCTTAAATACAACTGTTTTAAGTGGTGCATTACTTGTGTCATATCAAACTTGGCATTGAATGTTACTTGCCTGTTTTTTAATGATTTCTCATTGCCAAGAGATACATTGCAGGTCAAATTTAGCATGCAATAAGTGACCTTAGTTTATGAGTATTACTGATTTTTCTAATATCTTTATGTTATTCATTTATTTTATTTAATTTATGTAAATACAATACAATTCAACAATATCAATATCTGCTAAAATGGTGGTTCACAACAGCATTTTAATGCTAATTTTTATTATTATATTTTCATCACGAAATTTCTCTGTTGGGGTAGGCAGAGAGGAGAGAACTCTAAACTTTCTTATCATAATATCTTTCCTTAGACAATGAAAGGTGGAATGATGGCGAATTGCAATAGGAACCAAAGTCAATGGGGTACTGAAAGACATGTTCAAACCAAACAATATTAAGATCTGCTAATTAGCAACAGTGTTTTAGTGCTAATTTTAATTTAAATGTTTAATTCATCAATTTCCCTGTAGGGGTAGGCAGAGAGGAGAGAGTGTTAAACTTCCCTATCATGACATCCTTAGATGGTGGAAGGTGGAATGGCGGTGAATTGCAATAGGATACAAAGTCAATGTGGCACTTAAAGACATGATGGTTCAAACAGGATAAAAGTGCCAACGTTGAGAGTAAAATGTGGGCATAGTAAATGAATGATAGAAGTCGAGGAAATATGATGGAAATATGTGCATTAGAAGAATATGTAGTCTGTCAATGTATAACCGAATAAGAATTGTAATTATCAAATTTGAATGTGAGCTAAAATCTGTTGTATTAAGTAGTGTAAAAAAGAACATGTTTTTTTTATTCAATAAAGTAAGCTATCATACATATACGAGTGCATTTGCCAAAGGATATACCCATATACAAATTTATTACTTAAGAACTTGAGTAGTTTAATTTCTATAATATAACTATAAGCCAACTTAACAATAACTACCCACATGTCATTTTTATTTTTAATAATCTTAATATTTAATTTCTTAGAAATATCTGCATACTAACTTATAATAAGATAAAAGTTCTTAAAATTAATTATTTAATACTAATTATTTAACACGTACATGGTTCACTCATTCAGGCTGCTTGCATTTAACATGTACATGGTTCACTCGTTCAGGCTGCTTGCATTTTATCACATTCATTCAGACCTTGGTCCTCCCTGCTAATTTGTAGATGGACTAATCTGGCAACAGATGATGCTTCGGAAGCATGTGTTTATAATGGAAAGGTAGGTCAGGCTTATTCTCGTAAGCTCCCAAGGGAGTGAGGTTGTTTTGGACATGTCAAATGAATGGGCGATGAAAAATTAACTAATGCATACAAAATTGAAAAATGAGTCCGCCTGGTAACAATACTGGCACACGCCAAGTACGTAGTGTTACCAATTCATGCAATGACGAACCGCAAGTTCCATACCTACTCTAGTAGTTTTATCTAATGATTAAATTATTGGGACCAAAGAAAATATTGTATCCCTGTCATACGCTTATATTGATGGAAGAAGAACTTTTTTTTTGAGTACCACTGAGAATCAAATCCGAAATCCCTAATTGGAAGTCAAGTAACCAACTAGGCTTCGGAGGTCGTTGTCTATATTGTATATTAAGTTTTAGCACTCAAAAGTGTTTAACAGATAATATTGATAAAATAAATGCTTTTTTTAATATTGTAAGCAAAAACTCGAAAAAGACACAAACGACACCACCATCTGCTACGGAAGTTAGCGCCAAACTGACTGTAGCGTGTCGCTACTGTGGCACCAGTGAATTTTGTGATAAAATTCTAATTGCACCATTTTGGTAACCTCGAATGAAAAGGGTTAAGATTCATATTGTATATTAACATGATACATTGATTTCACTTTTTATATTAGTCAG
The DNA here is from genome assembly GCA_949825065.1 of Odontocerum albicorne. Classification (NCBI taxonomy): domain Eukaryota; kingdom Metazoa; phylum Arthropoda; class Insecta; order Trichoptera; family Odontoceridae; genus Odontocerum; species Odontocerum albicorne. The sequence goes on along the minus strand of OX463853.1, from coordinate 31,657,819 downwards.
ATTATCATATGGGTCAAACTAGACTTACGGAGACCTAATAATAGAGTGGAATAATATTATTTAGTTCATTGTCTCAGCTTTGTTCACAGAGTATAGAGTGTTACTTGTCATGCTTGTTAAGAAACCGTCAGTCATGTAAAATATTCACTAGTGAAATGATAACGTAAACTACTTCTCTGTAGAAAAATTCTCACCTACCACAGCATATTTAAATCAAGCAGGTATCGTGACTCCTTATCCATTGGAGTGTTAGAGATATGGGTGGTGTGTGCAGGTTTAGGAAGCATTCGAACACAACCCTTTTTAGGGGGTCTCATTTATAATATTATGATTTTTTTTATGGTTATATTAATCATTAAAATTCATTATCATATATGAACACTAACTACACCTAAAGCCGAATGTGTTACTATCACATACCGGAAGATCTACAAAGGTTTCTTTGTAGTTCATCTTGCCTAGTAAATTTTATTTACTTTTCTTACCAAATATACTTTTTTTTAATTATGCAGATGCGGAAAAGCACTCAATCTAATGGTCGCAGCCATCATCTTCATATCCTTACGTTCAACTTATATATATATATTTATTTTGCAATTTTTTTAATCTATAAAAAATTAGAGCGCCCTTACATAAATTGCCCTTATATTATTATTATTTCTTTTTATATTCATGTATAGTTTTATGATTGATTTTAAGGCCTAAATTCATGGTCCGACTTAAATACTAAATATTAGGTCCCCACATACGAAACCGGCGTTTTGCCGTACTGGCAACTTTGATCTCAAATATCTTCTCTTTGGTTAAGAGTTTCAAATTCAAATTTATACAGCTATTTACTCAAGTATTTGTGTTTCGAAAATTATAATTCATTTGTTTTTTCCTCAATTGTTTTTTTTCTTTGCGTCACTCAGTTTACAAAATGGAAAACTTGAAATATCGCGTTATTTACGAGTACGAGTTCCACCGTGGCACCAGTGCTGCAGAAACGGCTCGAAGGATTAATGATGTGTATGGCGACGGTACCGCAAAAGAAAACACAGTGCGTTTTTGGTTCCAACGTTTTCGTTCTGGAAATTTCGACCTGCAGAACAAGCCCCGTGGAGAAAGTTGATAATGAAGAATTGAAGGCTATTGTGGAAGCGGATCCATCGCAAACCACGTCCGAGTTAGCTGCAGGCTGCGGTGTTAGTGATAAAACTGTTTTAATCCACTTGAAGCAAATTGGGAAGGTGAAAAAGCTTGAAAGGTGGGTACCTCACGAATTGAGTGAAGCAAATCAACAAACGCGCGTTGACTGCTGCGTTGCATTACTCAACCGGCACAATAATGAAGGGATTTTGAATCGAATCATTACCTGTGATGAAAAGTGGATCCTGTATGATAATCGGAAGCGCTCATCGCAATGGCTGAACCCTGCCGAACCAGCCAAACCATGCCCCAAGCGAAAATTGACTCCAAAAAAGTTACTTGTGAGCGTTTGGTGGACTAGTGCTGGTGTCGTTCACTACAGCTTTCTTAAATCTGGCCAGACGATTACGGCAGATGTCTATTGTCAGCAACTGCAAACCATGATGGAAAAGCTAGCTGCTAAACAACCGAGGCTGGTTAATCGCTCTAGACCACTGCTGCTTCATGATAACGCTAGACCACACACTGCACAACAGACGGCTACCAAATTAGAAGAGCTTCAATTGGAATGTCTAAGACATCCACCGTACTCTCCGGACCTTGCCCCAACAGATTACTATTTTTTTCGAAATTTGGATAACTTCTTGCAAGGGAAAAAATTCAACTCCGATGGGGCAGTCCAAACCGACTTCAAAGATTTTATTGATTCCCGTCCGAATGGTTTTTTTAGTAAAGGGATCGATGAACTACCTATGAGATGGCAAAAGTGCATAGATAGCAATGGTACATACTTTGATTAAATAAATATATTATATTAAAAAAAAATCAACTTTATGTTCCTCCCAAACAAAACGCCAATTTCACATGTAAGGACCCAATATTAATTTCTAACCGAAAAATTTCATAATTGATTTGTATTCAGAGTTAGATTTCATGCTCCAAGTGGGGTAATGAAATAACTTGACTCCCTTATTTAAGGAGACAGTGACAAATTTATAACTTTAAATACTAATTTATTCATTTAAAAAAAGAGTTAATTAGTGTTTAATATTAAAGTCGTAATTTGAATTTAGACAGTGTCAATCAAAAACATAAAATATAATTTGTTAAGCTCAATGAGTGTTATTTAATTTCTAAAGCTAAATGAAAGTATTTCTTATAAGTTAATGAAAAGACCTCTTGGAACAGTTTGTTTTCCCATACAACAGTTCTATAAAGGTTGCTTTTAGTTTTTTAAAGCTTTGATTTGATTCTTCTAAGAAAGAGACATTTATGCACCTTTGAATCTTCGAGGCTTTTACATTCGTCCCCAGCACAATTTCTCGAATGCGTCTCTCATAGAAAGCAATATTGGCTTGTTGCCCAAATTGCCTATGAGACATTCGAGTAAATTAGTTCTATTACAAAAACGAGACATGTGTTGTCGTATCAGAAAGTGCAAACAACAGCTTGTCAACACATCACCATGTTGAGTCAATTCATTTGTCTTTGTTGGACTTGGAAAATAAACAGGCATTATCTTCATCGCAAGCTGTGATAGTGGAAACATATTTGATACGTATAAAATACTACAACTAGTCGTCGGTAATAACTATCCTACTTTTTTTTACTGTCTCTCCAGACTAATTAATGTACGCACCCCATAGGGTAGAATTTTACAGGAAAGCGTAAATTAAAAAAAAAATACATTTCAAGTAATTCAAAATTTTATTTAATACTCGTATGTATATTTTTTTAATTCTTTTTTACAAAAAATATATATATTAATTTCAATTTAAGTAAAAAAAAAAAAATAATCTATCAATAATGGTAGAACTAGAGGGAACGGGTTCGTTCAAGGATAAGGAAGGTAATCAAAGGAAGATTAATGTGAAAGGATATTTTGAGTGGTGTAATATTTTTTTCAATTTTCTCTTCAGCGTAAATAAGGACAGTCGTACGAGGTTCTCATAAATCTTAAATTTTTATTCCACAGTCATGTCGAGTAGTGAACTGTAAATGGAGATGTGTAATATGTTGGTATGCAAAGAAGTCTTTAATCGCCTGATCGAAGACAATGTCCGTAAAGAAACTAGATTTTTTCATGAAGACATGAAGAAGAGTTGAGATTGTAAAGCACGCAGAATAGTGTTGACTAGAATAGAATGTGAAACATTCTTTGCTCTCTGAGTTTGATATTAACAGCGCTTTGTCAATATTAACTGAAATTTAGAATTACTCATAATGGAGGTATATTTTGTAACTTTTCAAGATTGACACTGATAAGATACTTATGATTGCACTCTGCTAGGGTGAACTTGGAAAATGCAAACATTGAATAGTGTAAACAATGGCAGTTCTATTTAAATTATGGTGATCCAAAGCGAGTATAGTAATTCCTCCATTAATGCAGGCAATTTGTTTCAGGAAAACTACGTAAATGTGGTAATTTGAATGCCATATGAAATAAATTATCTTTTACATATATTCTATTATTATTTAGTTATAAAAAGCTTTAGTTATTTTTTATTATGTTAAATTTATCACCTCCTAAGCAATAGAATAATATTAAATGGGCTTTACCTTTATGCTTCTGTCATCCTATGCATGACAAACATCCATGCCAGTAGACTGACTTTATACTGCTTGGCCATGTTGATAGATCCATTCTAGTAGACTGACCTTATACTGCTTGGCTTTGACAAATTTTCTGTGAAAGTACTGGCAACTTTCTAGACTGTTTGAACTCTAAGCTTTAAGCAAATATATAAGAGAAAAAAATCTACGCTGTGAGTCATTTTCCTTCTCCCGTGATGTCGGACCTTAAGTACGTCGTCACTACTATTCTTTACACACTCAGGTGTGTCGTCGTCACTGGAGGCGTCCCTTTGGACAGTTCCTTCTTCGTCACTACGCTCATATAAAAAAAAATAAAGAATATTTAAATTTTTTGGTGTAGATTGTGCTGGATGGGGACTTATTTTGTCCCCCATAACAACATGGGTGGTAATGGGATCGAACTGAACTGCTTGGCCATGTTTCCATGAATTTCTTTTTCTATCCCCTATTTTTATTTGGTATCGAAGCAATTTTATTTGTAATTTATTTTTATCAAACACTGTTTATTCCACTTTTTTAAAGTGGAATAAACAGTGTTTGATAAAAATAAATTACAATGTCTTTAAACCTCCACAATGTTAATGCCATAACTATAAACAACATAAGCAATTTTATTTGGTATCGAAAAGTTCCCTGAGTAGCTGCAGGGATTTTAATATTCAACAAAAACTCAAGAGAAACTGGAAATCATTGCTTCCAAGTCTACCACTTGGTGTTGTATTGGCAATAAATGTTAGGACCGCTCTTTGATCTTTATGAGGAACAGAAATGCAATATGCTCTCATCAAATTTTGTATATAATGTACTTATCTGTACTTTTTTATACCTAGTCTAGGAACTTTTCGATACCACTTCGTATTATGCTGTTAATATAAATAAAACTATTTTCAATTTGTTCCAACTAACTAGAGGAGTATATAAAATCCAAATCTGAGCTATCATACTCAAATATTTTTATATCATCACCATCGAGACTCGAACTCAAAATATCCGGTTGGAAGTCATACGTTCTTCTACCACAGTAATAGAGGTTGTGAATATAATGACACCTTTAATAAACATTGTTTTTATATCTTATCCCAGGGATTGGAGTACCGATGGGTGCAGACAGGCCGCCTGTCTGCTGCAGGCCCCCTCTCTGCCGTGTCCTGGAACCTGGAGGGCACCAGACTCCTCACAGGGGGGGCTCTGTTGCAGCTGTGGCATCAAGCTGATGCTCACGACGATGATCAAGGTATGAGTGCAAATTATTTGCTTTATAATAAAAATAACTTGCATAGTATATAAGAGAAATTTTATACCATTGCTTTGCTGCCAAAAACTAACCTCAAGGGCTCTTCTGGCACAATTTACATTTATTTTTTTCTAGCCATGTTTAGTGACCAATGACTATACCGAGGGCGCGTATGTTATATAATATATCTCCCAAAAAATGTGAAATAAAATTGTGCTCGTGCTGTATATCTCTTGTTTCCGATTCTTCACTATGCAGACATACGTATATGCTATCTGGATCTTACTGAAAAGCAACTTGAAAAACTTTTTGCAATGCATATTCAATTTCAAAAATTATAATTACGTCATAAATGTTATAAAAATTAATTGGTTGAATGTAAGAAATCATTGAGGTGCATGGCCGCGCGGTAACGCACTAGACTTCCGTGCAGAAGGTCATTGGTTCGAACCCCGCGCTGTGCTACTCTCCTCGAATGAAACAGGCACTTTTTCCGCCTAGTGTTCGATGGCATAAGGATACCTATGACTTCGTTCATATCTATTCTTTAAAAAAAAAAAATTGACATGTGCTTGTAGTATAGCTATTATATAACATCCTTAACTCTTCTCTACATCATCAACTGCTGACTCTACATCATCATCATCCTGTTGTGTAGCTCATGACAGCATTGTGACTCCCATGATGGCCCTTGACGCCTCCTCCATCCATTCCTGTACTCTGTACTTCAAAGAGCAATTGTAGTCCTATTATGTCTTCTTTGGTCAGTCCAACACATTGAGGGTCTTCCTTTGGTACATCATCCTTCCACGTGTCTGGTGACCACAAACCCCTCTAAACTGTCTCCTTTGCCACAAGCAATGTGTCCAAAGATTCAGAGCACTTGTCATAAGCATATTGTCTACAATTTGTCGGTGATTCAGTTCTTCAAGAATGGAAGCCTTAGTATTAGTTTGTCTTGTCATTAATGGAATTTATAACATCCTATCTCTAGCACCACATTTGAAATGCATATATTCTGCATCTCTTGCTTGCTCCTAATGTCTCCGTATCTCACTAAAAATATTCAGTGTCTCTCTGATCAAAGAATTGCTCACCGCTCAAGCAGAGATTGCTTTTGGCATTTCTGGTTGTAAAATAAAGTTTATGAAACTAAATTGAGTAATTTTGATTTAAACAGAATGTCCTTATGCAGATTTTGTTATCTATACACCACTTTATCAATCATCCTTATTCATAATCTTCTTTTTACTAGTTAACTGCTGAACATACTGTACTATATTACACTTTCGTTGTTTACAGTACAATCTGACGATTCTATTGTCATGTGGCAATCTTTTTTAACCAACCAGTAAGATGTTAAAGAGGACTTAAGCGAAAACTAAACTTGGACCCTTTTTAAAAAAATTGGTTACCAAAAAGTATCAAACCTGCAACACCGAAGATTGAAGACAGCCGTCTTATTAATGAGGCCACGTAGAACTCTGCAAGACTTCTTTTAACTTCTATGACACTCCTTATTCTTTAAAGAAATTTGTTTGCATGAACTTTAGTCTCCATTATTTCTTGAAAGGGAATCTCTCCAGTGAATGTTCATTCCAAATGCAGTGCACAAGATCTGTTCTTTGAAATTAAAAACTGTGTGGTTTTTAATTTCAAAGAACAGATAACTGTGATTATTTCTATCCTACTTCATCGAATTATGTGGTCTATTATTTGGATATGACAGAGGAATAGTTAGACAAACTATATTATCTTCAAAATGTTTGTCTGAGATTCATCTTTGACCTAAGAAAGTATAATGATATCACTTCATATCAGAAAGAGCTTAATTGGTCGATTGTGAGACAGACAAAGTTCACGTATTGTCACTTTTGTATAATATCCTTATCTGTCCCGGCACCTCTTCTGATCTCTGAAAATATTCAGCGTCTTATCATGGGCTTGCGTTACGGTCAAACATAGATTGTTTACTGACTTTTCCAGTCATCGCTCTTCTTTTTTAACATTGTCCTTTACTGTCCATGCAGTGAGACTCAGTTACCAACTAATGTTTCCTTGCTCCGTCATTGGCATGTTTCAAAAAGCAATTGAATAAAATCTTAATTTCAAGTTAGTAATGTTATGTGTTTCATTTCCGATTATTCTTTCTTCTCCACCATTCCTTCCTTCCATCATTTAATAATATCTCACTTTTATTATTGTTATTATATTGTTCATGCATTTTGTGCAAATTAATAGTAGTTAGAATAATTTTTGAGACCATGTAACTTCCTTTATTTACTTTTGTCTGATTAGTTAGAAGAGATTGTCACCTAGCAATAAGCCTGCCAGATTGTTTTACAATGAAATGTTAATAAATCATTAAGAATTGATGATTATTTAAGAAATTATTTTTATGTAATTTTTAGTCATACACATATACAATAGAGCATCGATTATCCGAAACAATTCGGGACTGGGGGTGTTCAAATCACTGACTTTTCCGATACCCGATCGTCAGAAGTGAAGGCAATATCACAAGTGAAGGCTCTGTCACAAATGAAGACTCACACGCCACTAACAACGCGAGGTTGCTTACGTAGGCCGGTTGGCAGGGAGGGGGAAAGCACTGCAGTGCCACAGCAATTCTGTACATACTATAAAACATCATAAGTTTCATAAAATTGAATTTCTATACTAGCGGCCACAAATTTGAACTTTCGGTTAGCCAATGTTTCGGTTGATCGGTATTCGGAAAATCGATTCTCTACTGTATACTCGATTGTTTTTGAAACTCTTTTGATATACAAGTATACAGTGACATTAGTGGCCTGGTTGGTAAGACAAAAAGGTTTTACAATAATAAGAATACATCTGATATTTATATTTGGATATAAATATTTTATATACAATTTACTATATATCTGGAGTATCAATGTATGAAAAAAGCGTAATTAAGACTTCAAAAATAAATGCATGTGTAAAATGGATGTTTTAAGTAAGATGAAGAAAGGAACTAGAAGATGGTTTGGACATGTGGAGAGAATGAATGACTAGAGTGTATACAAATCAGAAATGCAAGGTGCACGGGGAAGAGGTAGACCGAATAAAATGAGGCTGGATCAAGTTGATCAGATTTTTTAAAAATCAACCCCATTAGGGCCATGGTGTATTGATATGTATGTATGTAATTTACTACATTTTCTTTTTCTCTCTTACATTTTGCACATCCAAGCAGAACACAACAAAGGTATACATATTAAAATTTCACTATTATTTACTAGTTTATATATATTTTTGTTTTTTTTTCAAAAGAATTTCGAATATCGTAACTTTTGTATCAAATAATTAATAAAACTTTCATCTTTGATAATTGCACTTTTATTTTATTTTATAGCACCAACTGGGGTCAAATTCGAGATTGGCGGAGGTGATAAAGATGCAAAACCCCCTGAAGAGGATGATCCTGTAAGTAAATGATATTTAATTCTAATTCTGAACTATTAATAATTAATTGAACATCAAAATTGCTGTTTGGATTATTAAAAAAATGCAATTACATCAAAACAGTGTTATTAAATATTGCAATATAAGTATTGTACTTCAGAATATTTAATAATAAATTACTTTGTTATTCCACTAATTACATTAATCCTCGCTTAACATGTTTACCTTATATTCCGAGAGTATTTAGGTAGAATGATCTCGGTTTTTATTATGAGAGCAGTGCTTTGTTTATTCACTCAAAGGAAGAATGTTAAAGAAGTGTGAAACCTTTTGTATTCTTCTTTAATAATAAAAGGACAATTTATATAGCCCTGTTTAGATAGCGAACTCAAGAGGCATAAAGAGGCCCAGAAGAAGACCGTAGGTATGCTGGATAGATGAAATCAGGAAGCATGTCAGCATCACATGGCATCAACGAGCAAAAAACTGAACTAGTTGGAGTCAACTTGGGGAGACCTTCATCCAGCAGTGGATCGACCCCAGTTGACAATGATGATGATGATAATGAGATAGCGAACTCTTCTCAAGGGCGCTCTTGCTTCAGATTCGAACCTGCTGTTAATTACATTAAAAATATTCCAAAATAAATATATAAGTTGAGTGTAAGGAAAGGAAGATAGTGGCTGCGACTATAGATAAGGTGCTTCTCCGCATCTGCATATATTCAGAATAACATATTTGGTAAGAAACCGTAGAAAACTTACCAAGGGAAGACGAACTACATAGAAACCTTTGTATATCTTCTGATATGTGATAGTTTCACATTCGACTTTATTTTTCACCGACGACGGCGTAGTGTATGTGTTTAGTGTTAATTAAATATCATAAATTTTGATAAGACCTCCCAAAAAGGGTTGTCTTCAAGCGTCTTCTAAAGATGCATACACCAGTCAACCTTTGATTGTATAATACTTTTTTGTTTTTGCTTATAGCTGTGTGTATCTCTGATGTTTTTAAATTTATTCTTTTGTATAATTTTTGTGATGTATGTAAAACTTCAACTTTATTATCTTTGAAATTATGATTTATCTCTATTATATGGCTTACAAATTCTGAAAAATTGTTATTTCATAGACAACGCTTATGTTCTTGTATTCTAGTGTCTATGTTTCTTTGTATCATTCCAATATATGTACTTTCACAAGCACCAGTATTTTATCTCCCTTATAATTGGCATTAAAAATATTTTTACCTACTCGACTATTAGTGTATTATGCAGGATTTATTTTTTCTGAAAGTAAGCGTGAAACAATCTGGGTTATTCCATCAATATGTAGAATTCTCCTCCAAATATCTCCACAATTCAGTTATTTTATTTTGAAATAAATATTATTAATTAGTTGCGTCTTTAATTTGTTCTTAAGTATGCTATTGCCAAAACTTAAAATTTATTCTTCAGTATGCTACTCGTAAAACTGAAACCTTTGAAAATTGTTGCACTTTGTTCCAAAATTTTAGATTTAAAAGTAGCTGCTACTATGCTACTTTTTCAAAGTAGCTTTAACAATACAATACAAATAGGCTATTTCTCGTAGTATGATTATCAGCCATCTTGTGGGTGGAAGTATACTGTGTATGTATTGGTGTATAGTGTACAAGTTGTTGCACATCAGCGAGTACACAGTTTTGACAAATCAAACCCAAAGTTCTGATGGCAAGGAGATTAAACTTCCAAGACAATCGGCAGATTTAATTGGCTGCAGCCTTTCATTAGGCAAAGTTTTATGTAGTGCTATTTTCGTTATTTTTTAAAACAGTCAGAGTAAAACCAGTCTGAAATTGAATCCGTCAAGAATCAAACCTGGAGTGCCGCTTGCTTAGCGTGAATGTTAACCGTTTAAATCTTTAACAACACTGCATCAGAGAGAAACTTGTATCTAATGTATTTTTAACCCCATATATTTTATTCAACCGCTTACCAAAGGCAGTGGCTTTTATAAATATTTTCTAAACTGGCCCCATTAAATGCATCATTCTGCATTATCATTTTGCCGTAATATCTTGATATCTATCGAAAATTTTGAATCAGCATTGCAGGTGACATTAGAAAATCCTGGTTTCTCACTATCAAAATTCAGTCCATCTGAATTTAGTTAGTGTTCCTCATGAACGTATTATAAATTCAAAAGCAAAGCGGTCTTGAGATGATAATTTATTACAAAACAACGCTATACAAGTCATCTATTTTATTTTATTATTCATTACATTATAACAATTAGCTAAGCAATAAGATTTTTTTCATCCGTTTTACAATGAGTTTTCTTGTGTTTTTTGTTAAGTATTATTTTGTAACATTCCAGAGTTGGATATGCGTATGGCGTTGTCACACAGCTACACCTGCGTATCATCTCGCCTTCTCTCCCGACGGCTCTCTATTCGCTACATCTGGAAAGAATGATCGCTTAGTTAAAATATGGTATCAAAACAAAAGTAAGTAGACGCAATATATTTTCAATGACATTATCTCCACAGTATTTGTTCATACCAGTTTTACGGTTTCAAAAGCTGCTATGTATCGTTGAGTTAATAATGTTTTTTTACAAATATTTATTACCCATATACATTTATTGTGTCTTGTGATAATTCTAGTTTTCTCCATAGCACTCTGTGGAATGGAAACATAGATTCTGAAGAAAAAAGAAAGAGATATGCTGAATTTTTTCGAGATGTGTTAGTGCTGAATGATTCGTATCTCATGTATTGTAAGACACACTAATGTGTCCATCTTCCAGGGTCTACAAGTCAAAATAAAACTGCCAATGACATGCTTAAAGAGAATACGGTCATACTTCGGACATATCACTAGAAGAGAATAATAATAAAAAGACAATTTTTATTGGGCCATTTAGAGAACAGACTCCTCAAGGGCACTCAAACTCAGTATTCGAACCCACCACTATTGACAAATTAAAAATATTACAAAATGAATATATATCATATATGTAGTGTACATCATACATTTGGATAAGACTTTCCAAAATATTACAAAATGAATATATATCATATATGTACTGTACATCATAAATTTGGATAAGACTTCCCAAAATATTACAAAATGAATATATATAATATCATATGTAGTGTACATCATACATTTGGATAAGACTTCCCAAAATATTACAAAATGAATATATATCATATGTAGTGTACATCATACATTTGGATAAGACTTCCCAAAAAGAGTTTTCACTTGAGGGGTGTTTAACATATTTCTGGTCAGTTGGAAGTGATTATCTCATTTTCCTATTCCTAAAAAGAAGACAGTCTTGAGAAAATGGTAATGACTAGTTTCTCATTGAATGCTACACTCGTAATAGAGTTGAATCATTCGCACAGTTCCAGACTATTAGGGAACCACAACGCTCAGCCATTAACAACACAGCTAAGAATATATTAATTAAGCCTAACATGGAAAGAGTTTGAGTGCCAGGCTGCGGACAGACCTGGTTAGAAGCATTTTATGGCATAACTGTGTTCCTGATGGATTGTACAGGAGGAAAATGGTGGTATATTTAACTGTTGTAATTTTGGACACCAGTAATTACTACAGATTATGTAGCCAAGTATTCTTGAAAATTGTGTTAAATTTCCTGTTTCTACAGATTATTTTAAATTATGCTAATGGTATTATTTTCCAAAATAATTCACAAAGTCAGAGAGAACGGAAATTACTCATAGAGAAGGAAAAGTATTAAATCTTTTTCCTCACTTGACAACTTTGATTTCGCTCTTCTAAGGAAATCCATAGTGTTGGAAAAAACTTACAATTTCCCTATTATTTATGAGAAACAACATTGTATCTATTAACCTCCATGGGCTGGAGAGTAAGATGTTTGTCTTTCACCTAGAGATTTCAGATTCGATTCCCGCTGCTACCTAAAAAATAAAAGTATTCCAATCTGGTTTAAGAGTTTGTAACAATGATCACTTTGTGAGTGTTGTTGCTTCTTCACATGCGGTAGTATTTCTAAAATGTACAGTGACAAGCTGGCTGTGTTATGAGTCTACTCCAGTGGTCCTTAGCCCAGAGGCTCGATTATCATTATCGGGACCAAAGACAATGTTGTCTCCCAGCATTCTGGATATGTAAAAAATTTCCATGTGAATGAATACGCTTCTATTTACGGCTTAAGATATTTTTGAATTGGGCTTAAGTTAGCTTATTTTGAATTTCGGTAAATGAATTTATGCTGTCGTGATTTAATATTTTCTGAACTATTGACTAAGAGAAACCAAACTTATTTTTTATTCGAAGAGCTACTTATTTTCATGTGTTATCATTTGATCTGTTAGATAAATGTTATGTAAAACATCATAAAACATTATGTCCCCTGTTATCTATGATCTCTTATCGTTTCAAAGTTTGTTTTTTAGTTAGATTCGGGCAAGTTATTTTTTATTTGTTATAATTTGTGGATACAGTAAAACCTTGTGAATAAATTATCAATCAACTTTTTATAATAACCTGTTTTTTATTTAATGATATATGCCTATCCAGTTCTGATACTGTAACTTAATATTCTTTCTGTTTAATGTACTACAAAATTGTTTCGGCAGTTGTGTTTATATTCAATGCTTTACTCCTGAAAAGAGCTATTGAGAACAACCTTACTCGCACACTGGATGAAATGACTAAATGAATTTATTCGATTATCAATGTTTTCGATGCCTCAATGGATAGATTAAAAACCAAACTTTTTAAAAGACTTTGTAGACATAACTAAGTCAGATAGTTCACAGGATAGCATTGACTATTTTTTAGTATTATCTTGAATTAATATCTTCTTTATTTGCTGTGTCTAACCCCCCTAACTTTGATGATCCATCCAGTCATGTAACTCATGACTGAGCATCGTGACTCCCATGATAGCCTCCATCGACTCTTCTCCATCCATCCCTGCACTCCGCAGCTCAAAGGGCAGTTGTTAAGGGTAGTCCAGTTGCATCTCTCACTTGACCAGTGCAACACATTGAAATTCTTCCTCTTGTGTATCATCCTTCCGCGATACCAGTAACCATAAACCTCTCTAAACTGTCTTCTTGGCCATCAGAAATGTGCCTAAAGAATCAGAGGACTCGTCGAAGGCATATTGTCGAACATCACTGTTGAAAAAGCATCTGTCTTTTGCGGCAAGGAACAGCTCCTCAATTGTCTGGATACCTATCCATTCGCGAACCTTGCATGACCAAAAAAGGCGCCTTCTACCAATTCTGCATTGACCCTCGAATTTGTCTCTTATCAATATTAATTTTAAGATGAGGCATTTTTCTACTACCAATGTAGCAGTATTGAACAGAGATAAATACCACATTAATATAATTATCTCTTATGTATGAGATTATTGTTTAGAGTTCATACCAACATTAAAATAAATAATGTTAAAAAAATATTCGATCCATACAAAGCCATACACAATGCACCGTTGTTTGGTCAAATATCTCAAAACAACTAGAATATGGGTAGATTTTTTTGCATATTGGAATGTGTGGTATCATATTGTATATATATATACATATGCTGTGTTACTTGTGGAGTAGGCAAAGAGACACAACTCCAAGTTTTTCTATCTAAGCTCACAACTTTTGCCTCCTTCACTTTCATACATCTCGTCATGCACAATCTTCCATTATCCATACTTCTTACTTTATCTTATTTCGAAATCTGATTCAATTGATCCAGTCACACTTTCCTCAGTCTACCTCTTCCATACACACCTTGCACTTCTGACTTGTATACTTGCTTAGTAATTTTTTTCACCATTCATTCTCTCCACATGTCCAAACATTATAAAGGGCCTTTCTTCATCTTTAAACATCTCAATTTTATCCATGTATTATATCTTCATTCTGCCTTCTTTCATATTTTTGTTTATTGAAATTTCTCCACATTTTTGTTTATTGAACGCGTCTCCACAGCGTTAACATTACTTTTATCCTTCTGCCAAGTCCAAGTTTCACTTCCATATGTCAAGGTGGACACCGACACACTATTATGTTTTGTAATTTTTGCTGCTTTTGATATACTGTGGTCGTATTCATTTTATGTCTTATTAAACGGATGTGGCAATTTCTTCATTAGTTTTTTACTCAACAATTTTTTTTAGTATAATAAATGTACTTTTATTTTTTCAGTAACTTTTTCAACAAAAAGTGTGGAACATCCAACCAACAACACAGAATTAAACTATGGATTTATTTATGTGGCTCACCCTAGAGCCTTAACCCACCTCTCATGGAGAAAAACGAGTAAATATATGCCCAAGTAAGTATTTTACATTAACATTTGAAACCTTTCAAAACAAAATTTCGAAACAATCCAATGATTCGTTGTTTTGCTAAACGAGCTGTAGAATCTTGGAACAAACTGCCCAATAGTGTAGTGAGTGCTATGACAATGAACCAATTTAAATACTCTGGACAAATTCCTACACACAAACCCAGAGATGCTTTTTAAGTTGTGTTGTATTTCTTCTTCATCAACATATTATTATTATTACACATGACAAGAAAAATTTGAGAAAAAACAACAGGTAATTTGATTTGGGCATACAATTTTAATGGATCTGGGTTTGTTGCCTTTCATTGGTCGTATCCCCAGTAAACTAGGTTACTGGGGATAGCCTGTATCTCACTGAGGATATTTAGCATGAAAAAATAAATCGATACTTCTTTCCGATTTTTGATTACACAAAAACAAAACCCCGTTGCACGCTCTCATCAACCTGACAAACAGTGACACTCAACTAACCTGGAAAGATCTTGCGAAATTCAACTCCTCACACATCATCACTCCAGAAAGACCAAAAATATTCATCCCACAATATACCGCACACAATCATAAGAATAAAAATTAAAATTAAAACAAAAAAAATACACAAATACAAAAACAACCAAAATTAAAACAACAAGAAGAAACCCACACTTACGATCTCACATAAATCCTTTCCACTCGTCATTCATCCTGAAAGCCCAAGTACTCAAAATCCTGTCGCAATAACAACCACGCTCCGATCGACTGTCTAAATGGTTTCCTACTGAAGCTTTATTGAAGTCGGCACGCTATTGTATGTAATGGGAGCCAAATAAGCATATTGCCTTTGGGCAAAAGAGGTTTTAACTCTAGGGATGGTGAACATTTCATTAGTGGCCATGCGTGTCATGTGTGTCTGCTGAGTATGCATCTTCCCTTCCTCTCGATGGTAGTGCCAGAGAATGGATTTGAGATGTAAATTGGCTATGTTCAGGACCTCATATTCTCTGAAAAGCTCCGCCGTGGGATACCGAGCAGGAAGTTAATTAATTATTTTCACAATCAATTTTTGGGAAACCTGCAATATGTGTTTTTGGGTTAAGGTGCATCCCCCGAAACTGATAACCGTAAGAAAGTGCTGACTGACATGAGGCGAAGTATATACTTTTAAGAATATTTTCACTGAGCACATTTCGAATCATACGGAATATGTATCCTAGTTTTCTGATTTTTGCGCTCAAAGTGTTAATATGGACCTCCCAACGAAGGAACTGATCAACATAAAATCCAAGGTACTTTATACTATCAACCCTTTCCAAGGAAACACAACTACAGTCAGCCATGGGTGAACAAGTGTGTAGTGTTATGTATTTATTTGTAGGTGCTTGAGTTGAGACATGACATATGGCAGGTAAATTTGGTCAGTTGGTAAAAATACGACAATGACCTCCGCGGCCTAGTTGATAAGACATCTGTCTTCCAACCGAGTTAAATTCCTATTGGTACTCATTTTTTAAAAGGATTTCAGTCTGATTTTCACTTAAAACTTGTTCAACTTCTTTCTAGCTGGCTGGTTCGCTGATCCACCAGGTTGTACTATAAACAACAAAAATGTAATACAATACTTTTTTGTTTTCTTTGAAAATAGTTGTTAAACATCCATTGTATATATTACAACCTGGCTATTTTACTTATCTATGGCAATTTCTTTTTACCAACATGGTTCAACATTCAAAAGGCCTTGTGAAAAACCAGATTGGAACCCGATTAGAAATTGAACCTGAAACCCCCAGATTGGAAGTCAAGTGATCCATTAACTAGACTAGTGAGTTCATCGTACTTCTTCAAACATCATATTATTATTTCAATAAGATTTAGACCTCAAGATATTGAGATTTTTTATACTATTCAGCATCTTGAGGTGGCATATTTGTCTTTTTCTTTCTCGTTTGTTACTGTTTTTCATGTTTTTACTGATAGTGGATGGATGAAATGATGTCCAACAAGACACAGGCAATCGTCTAGTTTAATTTGTCCTGAACACATCAGTGATTTGCGATATTTATCTTATTATTAAAAAAAAATGGATTTAGTTAAGTTGATTATTCCATATTTTAGGGGTAGCGTGGGCAACATGCTGGTGACTTCATGCCTGGACAACATCTGCCGAGTGTGGGCAGAGACCCTGCCACCCGAGGAGGGATGGGGTCCCGGGGCTGGCAGGACGCAACCCCACGCCGCCAGGCACCGGGCGCACCGCCACAAGCACCGCTTCATGCAGAGACTCAAGCACATGAAGTCAGTATAAACTTATACCTATTTTACTTGGTTGTAGTCCTCAGGCATCTGTTCTCAAAATTGAGGATTTTCTCTGGGTTCTTGGTACCATGCCAGTATTATTATGTCACGCCATATAGCAATATACTCATGTGAGTGCAGTTTCTACTCGTGGCTCTATCCTATAAGGTTTCTTCTAAATATGTTGGGTTACTACCTTTTAAGCATAAGGAAGGATATGAGGGTTTTTTTCTGATATCTTTAAGTTGCTGACGGAAGTAACATCTAATTCAACTGTGTTGGAAAATATATGGTTTTATGTTCTTGACAATTATTTGATGTACAGAAATATTCATCTATTTAGAATGGCAATCAGTAAAACTAACTTGCCAAGTGCTCTTTCTTTGTTTCGCAGGCTGTCTCTTTTGAATGAGTACTCGTATATTGACATCTTCAACATTTCAGAAAATGTTTTTTTAAGAAAGTATTTGAGCTTTCTTAAAAATGCGATGTAGTTGTTTCAGCTTAATTATTATTTATAAATTTTAATTCTTATTTTTAATCATATATATTTCTCTTTAAGCTTTGTGTCTAATTGTGTTTATCCTGTACATGTAAGCTTTATAAAATAAAATATTGTGCCTGGGTACCACACCACACCGTGTAGTAAGATAGTGTGGTGTTCAATCAATTTAAAAAAGCTTTTTGTTTAGACAAGTATTTATACATAAACCCAGAAGTATTTTTTATGTTTTGTTTATTAAAAAGGACAGTTAAATGTGATATAGATGCAATCAGCATTCATGCTGTGTGTCTATAATGATAATATAGGCAATATACAAGCACCAAAAGACCAACACTTCGTCTTCAGGCTAAAATCTGAGGAGTCCTTTATAGCCATCATATGTTATAGGTATTGCTGGCAACACATAAGAGGAAAAAGAAAAACCAAAATCCAATAAATTGGATGTCTTCTTTATCGTATGCTCAATGCTGAGCGTCGTGGTCCTCTGCTATGTCTCAAAACTCGGTGTAGCCTGTCGACATCCCTTCTGGTTCTGGACCTTCTTGAATGCAGCGTTCAAAGGGGATCCTATTAACTCCTTTATTTAATGCATCCATCTCATAGGACACCTTTCTTTCATCCACCTTCAACTATCTCTGTGATCACCAGCTTCTGACTATATGCATATTGATTTTGGTACTTGTTCACCATTATAAGCAAAATCAAAGAGTATTGAAGTTATCTGTACATCACCGTAATAAAATAAATTTTATTCTTTCCATTACAGAACGTGTTTCCACATCCGTCGGACAGCCCAGTCATCAAAACAACTGGGAACTCCCATCCCAACACTGCCCTCTACATTCAGTGTTCACGACTTCCATAACAATTACCAGTCGAATGCATTCACTGCTGGTACGTGACATCCTAAAAATTACAGAATTTTTACTATAATTAACGTAACATTTAAGAAAATTGGGAGAAAAACTCCTAGATAGTAAAATCAGTTATAATTATTTTTACTGGCAGCTGTTCAAGGTAAACTGCTAATCAAGATGTGACAGCCAGTGCTAAATGTTATGCTAAATGAAGCAGTCTGAGTTGCCCTATCTAAAAAAAAGAAAGGAGCTAAAAAAATATACTTGGCTTATGTGTTAAATGAGAAGACTGCAAGAATCATACGTTATATCAATCTCACAAAAATAGAGCAGCTTTAAAATTTGGCCTTTATTGAAATAATTTTCTACCGATCATTCATTTCCTTGTCCACACTAGCAATTATGTTATTGTTGCCTCCTACTCAATCAGGTCCTGCTCAAAGCATATATTAATGAAGCTGCCAATAATAATTTCCATAGGTCTCCACTTCCACCTAGCAGCATCCATAAATGCGGAGACAGACATTCCTCTAGTACCGTCCATGCGCGGCACGGTGGGTGGCGCTGGTGTGCCCAAGCCGCATTTCATCCTGCACTGGTTGCACAACAAGGAGATGCACTTCACGCTGCAGGCTGAAACCATCCTGCATGATCTCACTAGGAAGGTTTGTTATATTCCTTTTTTCTTCCTTGTTCCTTGACTTGCAAAGATATACTACATTTATTAAAGTTGCCTACTTTGTAACAGATTAAGTCACGGAAACTTGATTAAGTTTTATATGATATTTAGCAGTTATTATTGATTGCTTAAAACTCCACCAATATTTTTCTTTTAACCAAAACACAAATTTGAGAGGACATCTATTAAAACTTTCCAAAACTAAATTTCACAATAACCATCAAGTTGTGAAATCTTGTAATAAACACAATGGCATTGAACCAGTTTAAAAACAGTCTTGATAAGTTCCTACATACAAACCCAGAAGTACTATTTTAGTTATGTTATATTTTCATTGCTTATTTTGTTATTTATTATTGTATTGTCCCTTTCTTTTTCTTTATGAGCATATGACAGTTAAACAGGATGTAGATATTAACAGTATTTATGCTACCTGTCTTAATAATAATAATATAATGTTATTCGTATGATTCTTGTAGGGGTAAATCTTATATTGTTTTATGATCCACCTTATTTGTTGTTGTTTTCTGGCTGGCTTACGTTACAAAGTGAGACTATAGTCAGCTCTCCATATCTACGAATTCTGCATATCTAGATTCAACTAACAGTGTAAAGAAAATATTTAAAAAATAAAATAAAATTTATTTATATTCTGTCTTTTTATTATTATATTTTCTACAAATATATGTACTTGTATAGTATTAAAAATATTCTGTTTTACTCTATTTAACCAGTGTTTTTTTATCCTTTTGAACCATGAACCAGATTAGGGTATTTGTTTTGGTTTTACGACCCAAGTAAAAATGAGTAAATTGACGCATACAGGAAACAATTAAATAAATTTTATATTTTTATAGTACAATGTGTAAATAATTCCATTGTTATCTGATGATGAGTATCTCAAAGCGACCTTAAAGCTTCGAACCTTTTTGCTCAAACTGTCGCCACTTCAATGCACCACTAAGTTTTTTTTTATTGTTTGCAGTACTGTTTATAGTGTCAAAGGCACTAAATTAATTCGCTCCAGAATTCTACCACCTGGACAGCACTGAGCTTTCCACGAATCAAGTCATCTTCGGTGCAATTATGCTGTTGTGGTGAAAGATTTAGCTGGCATTATAACCATTTCCAGAGGACACGAGTGATCATATTTTATTCTCGTTTTTAGTTTCAATTGATCTTTTTATTTTGTTTTTCCTTTGACCTGTTGATTGCTCTTAACACTGCACTCTGAAACATCTTCCTTGCCCCCCTTTTGCAGTATTGGTCATGTCATATTCTTTTTTATTTCAGATTTTAGATAAAGAAGAAGCAGAAGAATCAGGTTTAGTTGATGGACATAACCATACGTCACACCATCATGCTGATGGTGAAGATATGAGTGAGTACACTTAATGTTTAGCAATTCTCTTAATTTTTAACACATTTTTTCTTGCATTTCTCCTCATATTTATTACACAACATTGTCCATTATCGAATTCCCCAGTTTGGTTACTTTGTGAATGTCATATTTTTATTACTGCATATATTTGCATAATCACATGTCTTCCAGGATCGAGATAATAACTGAGTGGACCTATCAATTGTTTTTATACATATTTATCTTTTTGAAACTTTTTCATAACAATTTTGTCACATTTGATTTTTTTATTAAAATCTTTAACACGTTCACTGCGTCGAACGCGGCTCCCGTGTCCATACAATAGCCTTGAATGTTGAGTGCACTCATAAACGTCTCCCGATAAGGATTCGTCGCTGGTTTTATGTGTTTTGAAGACACGAAGGAATACACTTGTATATGATGTTTCAATAGAAAGTAGAATTTTATTTTTAACAAAATTATGGGTTTTCAAAAATTCGCGAATTTTCAGCATCTCTGTATGACATTTTATACGCAGTGACATGTTAATGTTCTTGTAATTGAAACATTTTAAAAATTTCTCAAATATACTTGTGAAATCTTAACAGGTATTAATTAATATTGTGTTTTTTAATAGTCAATGTAAAAAAATACAGTTCTTCACTTGAAAGTCCTATTAATGGAACGTTAGTCAATTTGCAAGTTAAAAAATTAAATATAAAATTTAACGAATTCGAATCAAAGTTTCAATTTTTTTAAATTGGAAAATAAAACATGTTTTATAATCTACTCTTTTAATGCTTTGCATGTGGAAGACTCGCATACAGTCACGAGTTGTCACTCATATAAAGCAACGACTGTGCGGTGACCACAGGAACTTTTCTCTGCCCAGAATTCAAGGTGGGGCCACAATTTTTTGTAATCCTCTTGAACCGAAATATGATTTCTTAAGAGCGACATGACAGATGCACTGTTGAACTGAACTCCGTCATTCAATGGTACAAGAGAAATGTGAGTGACAAAGAGTAGGTGAGAGATAAATTTATGTTTTAAAGATGCGAGTAAATAAAATGATAAGCCATTCAGTTATTATGAGTTTTTGGTTTCATATTTAACCGATTAAAATTGCATTAACACCATCTATGCACTATGGACAGCTAGAACACGTTTTATCACATTTGGCATGACTATACAACCCTACATTTGTCCCACTAATTATCTTGACACCTTTTCCTACATTTTTTGTGTAACACTACATGTTATGTACGATTTTGAAATAACTAAAAATCTTTTTCGTTTTATATCATTCAAGAGAAAACTCAACTTTTATTTATATGATACATACTCATAATAAGAATGATGTTATAAAATGGGATTTATTTATTTACAGGCAGTTCCTCTTTATGTCATAATTAATATAATAATTTGGATGATTAAGTTTAAGTAAATTTTAAAAATCAACAATTTTTATTCGTCATAAAAAACTTTATTGAATGTCATTTCGACATTCCAAGCTAAGTTAAATGTCATCTGTTTTAAGTTGCTTTATCATCAGCAACACTCTCTTGCAACCTTTGAATATTCTCATTAGTGCGGATTGTATGCGGTCTTCTGGCGCAAGGCAAGTCAACAATTGATCCTTGTTGTCGAAAACTTGCAATTAATCTCTTTTGCTGGGCAATTTCAGTAAAATAACATTGCTATGTAGATTGTCTTCGAATAATTGATTCTCGATTTAAATAAAGTTCAACCACTTTTGTACATTTTTCTGTTGCTAAATTTTCCATAATAAGATTTAAGGATGTCTTTTAAATTATCTGTAATAAAATCAAACTAAAGAATTATGAATGTTTGAAACTGGAGCGTGACTGATGAACCATACTACCTTGATCAAAAAGTTTTAGGACTTTATTCATAAAATCGAAAATACAAGTTTATTCATCAAAATCGATATGGTCCCCTTCAAAGTACTCCCCATCGACTGCAACGCACTTACACCAGCGCTTGATCCAATTTTCAGTATGTCCATCAGAGCCGTCTTCGATGTTTTCATGACATCCTCTCGGGTGCTGTAACGCGTTCCGCGAAGCGGTTTTTTAAGTCGGTTGAACAGGAAAAAGTCGCAGGGAGCCAGATCAGGTGAATTCAAAGGCTGCTGGATAGTATTCGTGTTGTTTTTGGTCAAAAACTCATGGAAATCATGTCTTTCATGATTTCAACGTGGTCCTTTTTTTGCATAAAATTGAGGTCTTTCGGCACCAGTTTTTCAGCGACACGTCTGAGGCCCAAATCATTAACCAAAATGTCTTGAGCGGATCCATAAGCGATGTTCAAGTACTCTGCCAGCTCTCTGATGGTCAATTTCGGGTTTTCGGCTAACATTTCTTTGATTTTATCGATGTTTTCATCAGTTTTCGACTGCCACTGCATTCGTCATCCCCGACTGACTCACAACCACTTCTGAAGCGTTCGTGCCACCAAAAAACACTTCTCCAACATTTCCAAGGTCTGCGAACTGTTAAATCTGTTTTTCACACAAAATTTATTGGAAACTCGTTGATGCCATTTTCAAACTTGTAAAAAATCGAAAACACGCACAAAGTTAGATGTACTCAGTACAGCGTAACTTTTACAAATGTCAAGCTATGACGCTGAAATTTAGAGGGAAGTGTTAATGATAGATTTGGTAACCTAACAAAAAAAAAAGAATCCAATTGGGTGACTGACAGCGCCACACGGTGGCCGGTCCTAAAACTTTTTGATGAAGGTAGTATTTATAGCACTATTGAGGGAAGTAGCTCGTTAAATAATACAACATAAACTTCTTGATATTACTTTATTTTAATTTGTAAAATTATTGATTCAAGCACCATTTATTCTACTGAAAATTTTCATCATCTTGGGACAGTATCCATCTATTTTACTTAATTGTTTCAAAACATACTCAATGGATCTATTGATAATGAGGGGTAAAAAGTAACCAATAGTTAATAATAACTGGTAAATAGTTTTATATATCTAAGCACTAGAAATAATTTTAATAAGTCTAGAATGTTTTTTATGGTTTTTTAACAGAAAATATTGCATACGATGCCTTTCCTTAAAAATAAGATGCAATAAATATATCTGCAGGTGGAATATGAACCCATGACGAGGAAGCTACGCTAATGTAAAATAACACTTCTATGTCAATTTATTTATTTGATTCCCAATTCGTATTTTTTTATTTGAAGTACATTATCTGACTTTTATAATTTTTTTTACATAGATACATATTTTAACAAATATAAAGATGCTTTTATAATATTTATTTAAATAAATTAAGTGTTTTCTATTGTCCCTAGTATTAGAAAAAAATCATTTAATTTTTCACAATGTGACATGAATGAATTAATATGTTAATGCACTCCTAATTGGAAGATATTAAGCCCTTACAATACGTATAGTGGCTGGGAGGCTTGTTGAGAACAGTTCCTGCGGATGCAGTCTAGTGTAATTATTATGGAAATTTTACCCTAATCTTTCTAATAATCCTGGACAATTCACAGCTCCTGTATAAGGAGCTTAAGATTTCTTTGTACACTCGAAAGTAGTATAGCTAAGCATGGCCTGTAGAAACTGAATATGCTGAAACCGAAACACCACAAATAGGTACCAAACTCATCCAAAATATATCATAGGTATTTTTTCGATACGTTCTTCACCATGAACAAATTTTGTGCCCCCCACAGGTTCCAAATAAATTTGAATAAATTATTCCTAGAGTTTTATAAACTGAAGTTTAAAGTCAAGGTTTAATGATGATATTTCAAAACATGCAAGTGATAATATGGTATAATTTTAGACTATGATGTATTAAAATATAATTAGTTATTTTAAAATTGGGCCCATATTTTACCTACATCGAAGTTGGTCTTGAACGCAACTAGAAATCTGATGTATCGTGTTCCATGTGCCAATTTTCAATCAAGTGTTCAGAAGTATAATGTAACCAAAAAGGCTTTTTTCTCCTTAAATTTGAGGTCATTAATGTATCTGATAAAAAAAATGAATCAAAAGCGCCTGTATGTATTTGCTTGTTCTTCGGTGGGACTGCATATTGGATCTTGCATTTTTATTTCAGAGCAACGTAAAATGTCCAAACTGAACAAGTGTTGTTCTCAGGATGACAGCAGTGACGAACAGTTACCAGGTTTTGTGTTGTTCTTTTTGTTGCCAGAATATAACTTTTTTGTGCTAAAAAAAACATTTTGTTTCATTTATTTTTTTGCTCTGTTGGCCTGTATGAACAAGAACTGATTGCAATCTGTCTGACCTTTGTTTTAAGCTATCCAAATAAGGATTGATGGATTGCAATTGTAATTTTTTCATATGGCCCATTGTTTTTATGTTTGATTTATGCACAGTTCGACATGTAGAATATTTCACCTATGGTTTCAGGTTGACAATCTTTCAGTCTTTGAGCCAAGGCTTTGAGTGAATCTTAAACTTGGCATGTATAATGTTTAACTAATTCAACCCATTAAATGTTGCCAATCAGAAATCCTATTGTGAGTGAATAAATAAATATTAAAAAAAATAAGCAATTCAATGTGAATTTTTATGTACATTTCTTTAAGAAACAAATGTTGGATGTAATTCGATATATGAGTGAATATCAGATCAAGTAGAGGAATTCGGTTTTTTGGGAAGTTATATTTCCTAACGATGAAGGGTTACAAGGGATATTAAACAACATTTTTTAATAGGAAACAAGGTGAATGGAATACTGAAGTACATATACTTGAAGGGTGCAACAACAACAAACAGTGATTTAGTGGCAAATTTGATGTATGAAAATGAATCATGGATGTGGAAAAGGGGTGAAAGGATGAGGAAAAAGACTGAAATAAATTATGTTAAAATATCTGTCATGAGATAGATATATGATAGAATACAGAATGAGGTAATATCATATTAATCTTAAATAAAGACGGATCTTTTAACTCTTTCACTGCTGAGACAATTTCCATGAGAGCCGATGAGTGCGCAATATAGTTGCAGTCCGTGATATTTTCACGGAAGTAAAACAAATTTTACATTTAAGAAAATATATATTCATAAATATAGAATTTGTTTATATATATCATTTATACATCATCCCCTTTTACACCGGTTCAAAAATTTGATCGACCAATCAGAGCGAAGGACATGCTGTAAAGGTGGGGTTACACATGTAAAAAATATTCTCAAATAAATTAAAAATTTTCAAGCAAATATTTTTTGTCCTTTTTGAAATGTGTTTATTTTTATGTTATTTTTATTTTGTCCATTGGTAATTCGGCGCAAAATGAGATACCCAGTCTTTTTATTTTTATCAAACGTACTTGAGTGACTTTTTTGTGTGATAAGAGTGATGTCGGTATTTTGACGCATACCGTAATGGTATTGAATGGAGGTTTTTATGACATTTTTCGAACAACATTATATTACAAAAAAAAACAATATTTTATAAAAACGAACAGAAAAATATACTTACTAATTAGGTGTACACAATAATTTTTTTTAAATAATTTAATATTTGTGGTAAAGTTGGAAACAAGGATCCAAACAAAGACCAGGTTGTGTGGGGCAATCTGGACAAAAGAATAATGAAGCATTTCTTTTCTTAGCTGTATCCCAGCATTGCCTACATCTGCGTCTTTTGATTTTATTATCAGTGTCTTTTTCACAAAACTTCGGCAGATGTATCTTGGTTTTTGATTGTACTGTTTGTCTCGGAATTGATGATGGAGGTGGACCTAGTAATTTTTTGATTATAAATAGCCTGAAATCATACAACGGCATTTTCTGTGAATTGTCTGCATTGTATAAATGCCAAGAATTCAATAACATCGTCTGGAATAGATGAATGGCCAACTTTTTGTACCAACGTAATGTTTTCCTTTTGCATGGGTAGTAAGCTAACATCTGGTCATGATAGTCTATACCACCCATATGATTGTTGTAATTTATTACCATATTTGGTTTGGTGACCACTTGACCATGTCGGTTTTTACTATCAGACAGGTCCCCATCGAATTCAGAAGAAATCATAAAGACTTCTCAGCGGTCTTTCCATTTGGTAACACATATACCATTTTCTGTGTACTGACTCACACTTTCTCCTTTCTTTAGTTTTTTATTTATAACATCGATCGGGTTTTCTTTTCTATTTGCTCGTAGTGTTCCTGTGACATATGTGTTTTGGTTCAATAAATTTTTTGTAAGAGGAACGCTATTATAGAAATTATCCATGTAAACTGAATATCCGGCTCCCGTCTTCCCCTCGAGCAATTTCTGAACGACTTTATTAGTGTGGCCTTTGCCACCTAACTCTTCATCTGATGATCCACCATATACAATTATTTTTACGGCCAATCCACTTGATTCCCCTAACATGTAAAGTTTTATACCATACTTGGCCTTTTTGCCTTTTATATATTGGCGAAAAATCAATCGGCCTCTCCAAAGAACCAATGATTCATCTATCGATAGTTGTCTGTGTGGATCATAAATTACTTCCATCCTTCCATTGAAAAAATCAATCAATGCCCTGACTTTTGCCAAGCTCGACAGATCTTCTTCATTATTGTTAAAATGAAGTGCCCGTAAGATGAGTAAAAATCTATCTCTTGACATGAATTGTGAAAATGCCGGTAAATTGAATAGGTAGTCCGTATTCCAGTAGTCACTCAACCGGTTCAAACGTATTGTTCCGGTGTGTAGTAGTAAACCCAGCCACACCCTCATTTCGTCTTTAGTGACATTTTTCCATCGCGTGATTCTGCTTGTATCACCTTCTGATTTCGACAATACTTCAACAGCATACAAATTAGTTTGGGTTGTCACAAGATTGTACAAATCTTCATTGAAAATCAAATCAAAATAATCTATTGGTTCTTTACTTGACATCTCAATTTTCAACCCGGGTATTTTTGAAAATGGGATAGAGGCTGGTTGTTTTTTTATATTCAACCATTGCGTAGAGCTAACATCTGGTGTTCTAGATGTTTGTGAAACAGTTTCAATTTGAATATTGTCATCATTTTCAATATCTGACTCAAATTCAGAATCGTCCTCGATGATGGTGAATTCCTCATCACTAACGTCACTAAATGAATCATCCATATCATCCTCAATCTTTTGTCTTTTAGAGCTCGATGGGCGATCCATTTTTCAAGGTAAACGTATTTTTTTTCGTAAAATCAAAAAAGAAACTTATATGATACTAAATATCACTATGTATACACCAATTACTATAATATATTTTTCAAAAGGCACTTATTTTTGCTCACAATTCACTATGTCACTCATTCAAAATTGAAAATAACTAGAACACATAAACAAAATATCCCTTGCAGTGAGTGACCTTTTCACAAAACAGCGCTAGAGAAATAGTCCAATTATTTTTATTATCAAGTCTCACAATGAAAACAAACGGAATAAGAACTAGAAAAAATATTATTTACAACTGCGGGTGTAACCTCAACTTTACAATGCGTTGCACATGCGCAAACGCCCGAAGCGACGGAATCTTCCAAAATAATGACGAATATCATATGCTGATGTAATATACTAACAATATTTAGGCATGGACACGCCGCGCGTGTTCTGAGCATGAAGCCGATGTTCACATGGACATGCCACGCGTGTTCTCAGCACTGGACGAGTTAAGTATGATTAAAGACCATTATGAGGTGGTTTGGACACATCGAAGGAAAACAGAAGAGAGAAAGCTGGTGAAATATGTGGTTGGACCGGTTAAATTAAATTTTGAAAGGTATTTAAAGATGTGGGAAGAACTTAGGAAGTATGATATGATGGGAAAGTGTGAAGGCTGTGTCCTCTCCACTTACCCAAAATGGAAATTGTGTGTATTGGATTTAGTGAATTCAATTAAATATGTATACATGCAAAAAGTAGTACAATCTATATTTTTATATTTTTTTTTTACTTATTAGGAAGAAAGATCTCTATTAGTCATTTGGATACATATCAAAATGAAAAATAATATTTCTATGCAATCAAAAGTGTAAATTTATTCTGCACTTAGTATTCTGGCATGAGATAAAATGTGTTTTGTGACATATGGAAATAGATGTTAGAAATCACAAAAAATCACAGTTTATTTATGAAATGGCCGATGTCTTAGAGTGAGGTCTTTCATAGATAAACACTGTTAGAGCATCCTGGCACTTAATATCACCTTCTAGATTTCTGTTATAAACTTTGTGAAATGTAGAAGTTATCAATTTACAAAGAATAAGGAATATCTGATCTCACAAGCAAAATGTATTTTCTTTGTTATATACAAGAATTATTTAAATGTATGTTTAAGGTGTTCGGCTATTTTTTAACTGCATTTAACTAACAACTTCCTTGATCTAGTTGGTATGATGCCTGTCTTCCAACCCGGAGGTTATGGGTTTGATTCCCGTTAGTTCTAAATTTTATTAAAAAGGGTTTCAGTTTGGTTTTCACTTCAGACCATTTCTTGTTTGTTGGAAGAGATTCTCACATGGGAATAAACCCGCCAGGTTGTACTATATACAATGAGCGTTGAATTAAAAAAAGCTGGGTCCTCACCGAATTGCATACACATTTCTCCCCCTATTTTTCTTATTCATCCGATACAGCCCTGTGCTTCATTAGGAACATAAGGATGCTATAAAACACATCCATCCAGGTTGATCTGCATCTTAGCATTTCACGGTCTCAAGTTAAAATATGATTTAAAAATATATCTTATTTATCTTGTGGAAGGATGTGTAGAGTACTAAGATACAAACGATCTTGATGGAGGCATTTTGTAGCATCCCTGTCCTGATAAAATTAAGAGGGTGTTAGATTAGAAACTAAATCATTGATTATAATTTTTTTCAATTATAAATTTACTATTTAATTTTCCTACCATTTAAATTGATAACTTCTTAATAAAATATAAGATGAATCTAAATATGTTTTGTAATTTTGAAAATCTCTTTTTGATGTTGCTGTGTATGAGAGGTTATAAGATTTCTTCAATGATCAAAATTAATATCTCTATATGTTAAACTTTATTTGTAAAATAATAGCAATATTTTTTGTTTCAATTTATTACTCAAAAATAGACAAATCAATTTTGTTTTACTAAAAATTTCACGAATAAATTTTACATCACTATAACTTGAATTTTTTTCTACATTAATAACTCGTACTAAATATATTCTTAAGTGTAAATATTATAAATTCAATTATATATATATATATATATATATATATATATATATATATATATATATATATATATATATATATATATATATATATATATATATATATATATATATATATATATATATATATATATATATATATATATATATATATATATATATATATATATATATATATATATATATATATATATATATATATATATATATATATATATATATATATATATATATATATATATATATATATATATATATATATATATATATAGACGAGGGCGGTCCGATAAGTACTTAGCCTCACCGCCTGATGGCACCAATATCGCAAGAGCAATTTTTTATCGCGTAGTACATTCTCGTTGACAGCTACTGTCAAAATTTCAGCCGAATCGGACGCGTAGTTTTGTTTTGACCGCGTGTGGAAGTGAGCATGTCCGCAGATTTGAGAAAAATGGAAAAAGAGCAATATCGGTTGGTGATTCGATTCTTGTTTTTGAAAGGGAAATCGCGCAGCGAAATCAAAGAGCGCTTGGATGCTGTGTACGGTGACTCTTCTCTTTCGATGGCGACCGTCAAAAATTGGTTTAATGAGTTTCAACGTGGTCGCACGTCGGTTTTTGATGAGCCACGCCCAGGTGCCCCGAAAACGGCTACCACGGAAGATAACGTAACAAATATCTACGATCTCGTATTGGCAGACCGCCGATTGAAGGTGCGCGAGATAACTGAGACAGTAGGCATCTCAAAAGACCGCGTGGGTCATATCCTGCATGAAGTATTGGGCATGAGAAAGCTCCGGACAACAAGCGCAACCGTGAGACCACTTCAGAGCAGTGTTTGACGATGTGTTAGTGCAATCCGAAGGAGTTTCTGCGTCGTTTCGTGACCGTCGACGAAACATGGATACACTGGTACACACCCGAGACCAAGGAACAGTCGAAACAGTGGACTTCACCCGGCGAACGTGCTCCGAAGAAGTCGAAGACTGTCCTATCGGCCGGAAAGGTGATGGCCACCGTTTTCTGGGATTCAAAAGGTGTGATCTACATCGACTTCCTGGAGAAGGGCAAAACGGTCACAGGGCTCTACTATGCTGAATTATTGGGCCGATTCGATGCAGAAAAAACGACCCCATTTGGCGAAAAAAAAAGTGCTCTTCCATTATGACAACGCACCGGCTCACACCTCCGCCGTCGCCACGGCCAAATTGGTAGAATTAGGCTACGAACTGCTGCCCCATCCACCGTATTCTCCGGATTTGGCCCCGTGCGACTTCTTTTTGTTTCCAAATTTGAAAAAGTCACTCGCCGGGCAGAAATTTGAGTCGAATGAGGAGGTTATCGTCGCCACGGAGGCCTACTTTGCAGACCTCCAGAAAACGTATTTTTCAGACGGGTTAAATAAGCTGGAGCATCGCTGGGTCAAGTGTATCGAACTCAAAGGAGATTATGTTGAGAAATAAATCGCCACTTTTCCAAAATTTTTGTTAATCTTTTGTAGGCTAAGTACTTATCGGACCACCCTCGTATATGTACATTTTGAGGGGTACATGGAAAAGACATTCATATGTTATTATTTTGAGATAATTTAACTTCGTTGAGAAAATTATCTAAGTTTGTGTAGTTAAAGTTTTAAAATATAATCACAATAATTCAAGATCAGCCGTTTCAACACTACATTTTTCGTAGGATAAATTCTAAATATGTGGGGCACAAAAAGTTGAAAAACCTAAGAACAGAAATGTTTCAAGTCACTATTACAAACATGACAAAACTTGAATACGGTTTGAACAAATCTCAAATGTCACTTGGTTCTCCGCTAGGAGATTTTGACTTGATATTATTAGGAAAATGAAGATTGTTTACCAAAACAAATACAGATATCCTCGCTTTACGTGATTTATTTGTTCTAGAATATTTTGCATCGCTTGAAAAATACATAAATTGATTTTAATCTGTGTGAGATAAAAATTGGTTCCAAACAAAAGACAATAACCTAAAAATGTTAAAAAAAAACACTTGAAAGATCTACCTTTCCCTCGGATAATAAATCAAATGGGTTGCCGGATCTGGCTCATCATTTTCCTACTGTCTTGAAGGCATTAAGATTGACAGGTGATTTTCAGCCTTTTTTTTTTTAAATTACAGTGATATTTAATAATGTATGCTGCGTGTGAGTCATCTTTGCTGCATACATAACTTTATCACTCACAGGGTGAATGTGGAATTCAAATAGCTTTTTGTAAAAAAAATCTTAATTGCGTTTTAATGAAATCGCATAAAGGGGGATTACGAGGGATACCTTTATATTAATTTAAATGGCGATTTGTATTCATTACTTCCTAATTTTATAGAAATATACATTTTCTACATATTTTAATATTTTTATTTTCTTTTATGAAAAGTGTAGTATTCAAATGACTATATGACATTGATTTTGAAGGCTAAACATGTCTATTGAATATATTTGTCTCTAACAAAGCGCATATTTTTCCAGTACCCTTGATTGTATATTGTGAATCTACTTTTTATTAGAAAATGTAACGGATTTTATTTTTAGTTAGTACTTTAAATATAATGGATATTGCGTTACTTGCAGGTAGTGCCAATCACAGCCATCCAAGTCTATCCAACACAACTTCCATCAATTCCATCGCCACTGATGTGACGTGCACCCATCTGCCTGACTCTCTGGATGCCAAGATTGAGTCTCTCTTACGAGATTGGCATCATAGTCCTGATCTGCTTTTCTCAATACATCCCATAGACGGGAGCTTCCTCATATGGTAAGTTTGTCATTTCTTTTATCTGATTAAAAAACAACAATTAGTGAGAAATGTGTCCTACATCTTATCGTCATAGGAAAAGTTGAAAATTGAAGAGCTAGCGGAAGAAGAGCGATGTCTTGGCTTCACAGCATCAGGGATCGAACTAGAATCTGTACTGTTTCGGTATCATCCAGTTGGAAGTTTCTGGCTAAATTTTTTATATGTTTGAAGATTTTCATAGCTGTTTTCCACTAGTTGAAAATGTTTTTATTATTTTTGCTGTGTTGAGTTGGCTTAAATTATGGCCGTAATTTTGAAGAAGTTCATTCTCAGGGCGATATCAAAAACATTACCGACTATAGTAAGGCTGCAACATCATCAAATATCGGCCGTCATTTAAATCAATTGTCGATGTTGACCAAAATATGGTCAAATGGCCCCATTATAGTTTAGTTACAAACTAGTCTTTTAACATCTTTCTGTTTAGCTGAAAAATGGCCCCATTATAGTTTAGTTACAAACTAGTCTTTTAACATCTTTCTGTTTAGCTGAAAAATGGCCCCATTATAGTTTAGTTACAAACTAGTCTTTTAACATCTTTCTGTTTAGCTGAAAAAACTATAATGACAATAAACCAGTTGTCCAATCATATTTCATGTGAAACAATGCAATTATGATTTATTGCAGGCAAGTAGAGTGGTTAGATGAGTACCACCCTGGCTCTTTCCGCCAAGCCCAAGTGTCCTTCAGCACCAGGATTCCAGGAGCCTTCCCACTGGGTGACGCCACCACCATGTCCACAGCCGCCGCGCTCTACCACACGGCCGGCTTGCTACTACACGTCAAGCAAAAGACTGCCAAGCAAGACCAACAGCCGCCAATCGGTACTTTTTTCTTTGATTTCTTATGATACAGGTACATCTCTCTTTACAAGTTTCCGCTTTATGGATTCTCGGTTTAATGATGTTTTGCTGAATGATTTTAGGTTGTATTACTGAATGATTGTAAGTTGTGTTGCTGAATAATTGTAGGTTGTATTGCTGAATGATTAGATTATTACTTAGGTTAAACTATGAATTTTGACTTTATGTCTGACAATTTTTTTAAATAATGTATGAATATACATGTAAATGTGTTAAACCAACCTGTATATTGTTTTGATACATTGAAGATCTCTAAGAACATTTTTGTTTCTTTTTTTTTAAATATGCTTCTTTATTTTTAGAACCAATTGTCAATGAAGTATCCACTCCTCTAGCAAGTGTGCTAGAGGAAAAAGAAGAAAACGAGTGGCCACAGCCTGATGAGAATGGTGACGATGGAGAAAACGAAACCAAAGGTAATTTTTCTTTCAATTACTTTCAATCAATCAGTGATATCAATTAGATGCATGATCTTTTACCATAGTCTCGATAGTCAAGCAAATGAATGGCAACGAAGAGAATATAAACAGATGCTGGAATCTATGAGGCCCATTGAAGAACCAATGCTTTGAAGGTGGAATGAGAATTAAAAAGGATCTCAAAACCTTGGGCATACCCCAGTGGAGTGAACTTTTAAATAATAGAGGAACTTGGACTAGAGTAGTTCATCAGGCTTAAAGGACCATGAAACTGGTGATGTATGTTTGTGGCAAGACAAATGCTAAACTGACTTATAAAACTGAAGCTATAAAATGTCTTTATCCCAGTTTCTCAGAGTTAACCCATTCTTATCCAACCTAAGATACTAAGCTCAAATATTATATAATACGTCATTGAGGAAACAACATTGTTTGATTCGTATTTTTACATTCCTTTGTCAACCACTGCCTGATTTAATGTATAGACAACACTTCCAGAGGTATGCTTCTACCAGTCATGGTTTTTTACAAATTTGTCTTTACAGAAAACGATAAGGATGGTAAAGGAGCCGATAAAGACAAAGACAAAGAGGATACGGATAACAAAGAAGGGGATCTCCTGACTGCCCCACCTAGTCCTGTCATCTCAATGGTGACCAACCATGCCAATGGAACACTCAACCTTTGGCAACTCACCTTTGCTGACAAATCCAAGTTTTCAACTGTAAGTTTAAATTTACTGATTGATTCATTTCTATGGTGTTGTCTAGTGATGAAGTGTTTTATGTTTTTTATTAAAAACCCCAGATTCTCTTTTCATTAGAATGTAACATCACATTAAAATAATAATTACTCAAATCTACCCAAACTGTCTGAAGTTGTCGGAAATGGAAAAAATTATAAGATCTGAAAACAAATATCGCCTGAATAGCACATTACGAGTATTGTCAATAATCATTTAGATAGTTCTGATTACTAATAGAAATGCAACAGGACTACATTTAACAACTGCTGTTTGAACTGCAAAGTGCAGGGATGGATGGAGAGGAGTCGTCAGAGGCTATCATGGGAGTCACGATGCTCAGTCATGAGCTACACAACATGATTAGTATTAAAAGACGTCACACTATTTGTTTTACTTTTGTAAATAAACTGAGGTGCACGCTGCAATAATTAAAACATAAAATTGAAATAATTTCTTTTTATCCACGATCTGATGTATATAAATAATAGTTGCGAGTGAAAATGTCATGGTTTTGACATTAGGCTGTCAAATGATATGTTGGGCCTGTATTTTTGTGTGTAATGTGGTCTTTTATTTAGGAAATTATTATAAAATATGTTTATAGGAGTAGAAAGTAGTTGATTTTGTGAATATTTTGTTTGTAAGAATCGTTTTTTCAGGGTTCAGAAACATTATAAAAAAACTGCAAACTTTATGGCACGGGCTAATCATCTATTATAGTAAAAAGAAACTCGTCAGGTTGTACTGTATACAATAGTGTAATACTGTGCAATATACTCAATTTATTGTATTACACTTTTGTTGTATACAGTACAACCTGGTGGGTTTATTGCTGCATGTTAATCTCTTTCAACTAATCAAAAAGAAGTTAAAGAGGCGTTTAGTGTAAACCATACTGGAATCCTTTTTAAAATAAATTGGGTTCTGATGGGAATTGAATCCCCGGGTTAAAAGACGGGCATCATAAAAACTAGGCCATTAAGGTTATATTATTATATCATAATAATTTAGATATCTGTCCAAACATCACAGGCAATATTACCCATGTCAATTGTCTTGTCAATATTCAACATTTTATTCATTATCTCGGATTGAAATTTAGTTTCAGACATCATCGTAATTTATTTACTGGTGCTTATGAACTGTTTTTATCAATCCAAAAACACAGTGCCTTTCAATCGATACCTTATTACGAAACAGTGCTGAATAATTTATATTATTCTCAAATTTTTTGCTTTCGGGGGTCTTTATAAAAAGTTACGAAATATTTTCATCATAGAAAATCTCATGAGCATCTACAGTTTTCATTTGTTGAATTGCTATGTGTGAATTTTGTGAGTGTAAGTAAGCTATCTCAGAACGGGTAATTAGCCTAGTGAGACGGCTGATATGGACCATTTGCCTTATATGGAGTATGTGAATATTTAAATAAATAAATATATGCACTGTTCAATAATGGGGCGGTTAAATTGAGAATTAATTTATGAAAACAAAATGTAAAATTTAGTAATGTTAAATCTGGGTAACAGTCAACTAATACTTAATAATAACATTTTACATAAGCATTTAGTATGTAATTGTTTTAACTTTTTCTCAGGTGCTCTCGATAGGTCATGCTTCCAGAGCATCGGGTCATAGGTTTAGGGTGAATGACATCACATGCCATCCTGTGCTACCCTTACTTCTGACTACTAGTCATCACAACATATCCGGTTAGTTCTTTCTCTTTTTTAATATTATATTGGGAGTACAAATTAGTTTGGTCCGTTTCTGGAAAGATGGCTCTGGCTGTTATGAATGGTTCATAGTGACAGCCGATTTTGGCGGTTTCAAAGAGGTTGGACATCTGCCAATAATATTCAGTTTATATCGCTTTGAGTTTCATGCAAAAACCTTGTTTTGTACAGTGTTGAAAATGTCGAATTTTGTGTTAAGCAAGCAGCATTTGCGGGAGGTTTTAATTTTCTGCTTTAATTGGAAGAAAAGTGCAGCTGAAGCCCATCGAATGCTTGTCGAAGTTTATGGTGACGCTGCTCCAACTGATAAATCTTGTGGGGAATGGTTTAGACGTTACACGGATGGAGATTTCAGCGTCGAAGACAAGCCCCGCTCTGAACAGCCAAAAAAATTCGAGGACTAAAAATTAGAGGCATTACTCGAAGAAGATCAGATTCAAATGCAAGAGGAGCTTGCAGAATCATTGGGAGTGACTCAACAAGTCGTTTCCGTACGATTGAGAGCCATGGGAATGATTCAAAAACAAGGAAATTGGGTGCCTTATGAACTGAAACCGAGACACGTTGAAAGGCGATTTTTCACTTGCGAGCAGCTGATTCAAAGGCAACAAAGAAAAAGTTTTTTGCATCGGATTGTAACTGGAGATGAGAAGTGGATATTCCACGACAACCCCAAGAAGAAAAAATACTACGCTAAGCCCGGTCAATCGTTGCCATCGACCTCAACATCAACACCAAAACCGAACATACATGGTTCGAAGATCATGCTCTGTATCTGGTGGGACCAAAGAGATGTTGTTTACTATGAGGTGCTGAAACCTGGCGATTCCATTACGGGTGATCGGTATCGCCTACAATTAATTCGTTTGAGCTGTGCATTGCGAGAAAAACGGCCAGAATACGAGCAAAGACATGATAAAGTTATTCTTCTTCATGACAACGCTCGGCCTCATGTCGCAAAAGTCGTAAAAAAATATTTGGAAACGCTCAAATGGGATGGTTTACCGCACCCACCATATTCCCCGGACATTGCTCCTTCTGATTACTGGTTGTTCTGAAGGATGCAGCACGATTTGGCAGGTCACCGGTTCACTTCTTTCGTAGAAACCGAAAATTGGCTCCAAACTTGGATCGCCTCTAAAGACGAGTCATTTTTTCAAGATGGAATTCGAAAATTGCCTGAGAGATGGGAAAAAGTAGTAGCCAGCGATGGACAATACTTTAATTGATCTGTTCATTCATTTTGTTTAGAAATAAAGGCATTTTTGAACACAAAAAACGGACCGAACTAATTTGTATACCCAATATAATAGAATTACAATTATATCTATCTCCTATTTCTAAAATTTTTTTTGTGAATCTTGATCTAGACCTCGAGTAAAAATTTCAGTTTAAACGAATTGATATGTTCATGAAAATAATTACTTATCTTTATTAAAACTTATCTTTATTCTTCTGCCAAGTACAAGTTTTACTTTTATACATCAAGATGGGCACCAACACATTATTATTTATCATATCATTGATGTAGTGCGGTTGTTGTATATTACATTAAGTGCTCCTTTTACATTGTTTCCTGTTGCTACCTTTCTTTCAACTTTCCCATCACATGTAAACATACTGCTTAGATAATAAATTTGCTCAGACTCATGAACTTGCTCCAGTTTCT
Source organism: Odontocerum albicorne (assembly GCA_949825065.1). Lineage (NCBI taxonomy): Eukaryota > Metazoa > Arthropoda > Insecta > Trichoptera > Odontoceridae > Odontocerum > Odontocerum albicorne. The sequence goes on along the minus strand of OX463853.1, from coordinate 31,619,923 downwards.
CTGAGTTAACCCATACAAAACCCAACCCGCAATACTTGGTTAATCCTAGATACTAAGCTCAAATGTAAAAGAAAATCATTAATAAACAAGATATTGTTTACTAGTATTTTAACATTCCTTCTTCAAGTACTCACTGTCTGTTTTAATGTGTAGATAACACTCCCGGAGGTATACTGGCCCCTCCGACCAGTCCATTGCCGGGACAACCAGCTAGAGACGTAGACTCCGGTGTGGGTGGAACGTCGCTCCGTCCTACGGACTCAGGAGGTTTCTGCTCTGAGCTGATTCTGTGGCGGGTGGACGCCGTGGGCCCCCTCAGCCGCTCTGGAGGTGTGGGAGAGTTGGCTCGTATTAATTCTCCACATCCCTCGGCATTCAGTAATGTTGCGTGGATCCCAACACTTCTTCCCAGGTAAATATTTATTTATTAGATTCACGACACAACAGTGTCTTTTACATAACATGAAAACAATACAATAGCACACGAGACAAGTTAATTTAAATACTTAAAATTGCTGACAAAATTACATAACATTTATCTTTGCTGACAAAATTAAAATTGCTGACGAAATTACATAACTAATAAGAAGGTACAATAAAATTTAAGTAGTAATAATTACATAGTAATTGTTTGATTTAATGTTATATTTATGAAGTGTGTATATTTAAGTTTGATATACAGTCTGTTTGACAAGAACGAGTACGGCGAAACCCGAAAAACTATTGGCAATGGTAATAAAACCCTCTGATATATTTTAACCATTTTGGCAGCGTTCAAATTATTTGTGAAGATGTTTAATGTGCCAAATCCCTGCTTTGAGAAACAGCCCCAGACGTGGACTTTTATCGGGTGTTGAACGGTCCCCTGGATGAGTCTATTGGTGCGGGTACACCAGGTATGATTAATGGAAGAACGTGCCCAAAAAGAAGCTTCTTCTGAAAAAATTACGTTGTCCCAATCGCAGTTCAAATTTTTTTTCGCGAGTATTTTTTTATTTTGTTTTTCAGACAGTAGTGGTTTCTATCCCGTGCTTCGAAATTTCACTCCATGAGCTAGTAAACGTCTTTATAGTGTCACATAACAATTAGACCCTTTTCATGCAACACCGCCTGTCCGCTACACAATAATAGATGAAGATTTTTCTCAAACGCCTGTAAAATCACTCCTTCTTTTTCGTCGTTTTTTGTGCAGTGGCACGATTTGGTAGGTCATCGACGTTTTTTACGTCGGAATAGTGTTTCACCCACTTAAAAATGTCTTCGACTTTCTCATGTATTTAACAGTGGCTCCATACGACATTTTCGGTCCTTTCGGATGTGTACACAAAAACACAGCTTCGTAACGTGATGCGTACGCGACACTCATGGTGAAATATGTTCTTGTGTAACCAAAGTCGAACGACAACTGAGTTTCTATACAAATATCTTGGGGGAAGGGTCCTGCTACCTGCTCGCTTTTGAATCTACTGTCTACGGTTTCCAAGAAAAAATGTAGCTGTACACACTCTTGTCAAACAGACTATGTATGTGTATTACAAAATGTTCTCGAAATTTTGCCAAGAAAACTTACATAACAATGGAATATATATTTTAGATTTTATAGAAAAAAAAGGGAATGATAATTGTTCTATCAATAATCGTTAATTGAAGCTTCAAGAAGACCGATATTATTTTAACGTGCATTACAATCAATTTAAATAATTATTGGAATTAGAAAGTTATTAGTGATACAATGCTCACATAGAATAAGATGAATTGATTTATCGAGAATTTTAACTGATAATAATCTTAAAACTTTAACAAACACATGGCCTCACTTGTAGCACGAGATGCATGTTGCTTTGCAACATCAAAACATTCCACATGTGGATGCAGGGTTTTCATCTTAATAAAGAAAGGCACAAAAGTTAGTAACTATTTCTAAATATTATAATGACATTCTGGCAAATAATATTAGGTCCTTACATATGAAATTGGCGTTTTGTTTGGGAGGAACATAAAGTTGATTTTTTTTTAATATAATATATTTATTTAATCAAAGTATGTACCATTGCTATCTATGCACTTTTGCCATCTCATAGGTAGTTCATCGATCCCTTTACTAAAAAAACCATTCGGACGGGAATCAATAAAATCTTTGAAGTCGGTTTGGACTGCCCCATCGGAGTTGAATTTTTTCCCTTGCAAGAAGTTATCCGAATTTCGAAAAAAATAGTAATCTGTTGGGGCAAGGTCCGGAGAGTACGGTGGATGTCTTAGACATTCCAATTGAAGCTCTTCTAATTTGGTAGCCGTCTGTTGTGCAGTGTGTGGTCTAGCGTTATCATGAAGCAGCAGTGGCCTAGAGCGATTAACCAGCCTCGGTTGTTTAGCAGCTAGCTTTTCCATCATGGTTTGCAGTTGCTGACAATAGACATCTGCCGTAATCGTCTGGCCAGATTTAAGAAAGCTGTAGTGAACGACACCAGCACTAGTCCACCAAACGCTCACAAGTAACTTTTTTGGAGTCAATTTTCGCTTGGGGCATGGTTTGGCTGGTTCGGCAGGGTTCAGCCATTGCGATGAGCGCTTCCGATTATCATACAGGATCCACTTTTCATCACAGGTAATGATTCGATTCAAAATCCCTTCATTATTGTGCCGGTTGAGTAATGCAACGCAGCAGTCAACGCGCGTTTGTTGATTTGCTTCACTCAATTCGTGAGGTACCCACCTTTCAAGCTTTTTCACCTTCCCAATTTGCTTCAAGTGGATTAAAACAGTTTTATCACTAACACCGCAGCCTGCAGCTAACTCGGACGTGGTTTGCGATGGATCCGCTTCCACAATAGCCTTCAATTCTTCATTATCAACTTTGGTCTCCGGCCGTCCACGGGGCTTGTTCTGCAGGTCGAAATTTCCAGAACGAAAACGTTGGAACCAAAAACGCACTGTGTTTTCTTTTGCGGCACCGTCGCCATACACATCATTAATCCTTCGAGCCGTTTCTGCAGCACTGGTGCCACGGTGGAACTCGTACTCGTAAATAACGCGATATTTCAAGTTTTCCATTTTGTAAACTGAGTGACGCAAAGAAAAAAAACAATTGAGGAAAAAACAAATGAATTATAATTTTCGAAACACAAACACTTGAGTAAATAGCTGTATAAATTTGAATTTGGAATTCCTAACCAAAGAGAAGATATTTGAGATCAAAGTTGCCAGTACGGCAAAACGCCAATTTCATATGTAAGGACCTAATATAAATACTCATTTAATATATCTAAATTGTTGTGGCATGTTGAGTTGATTATATTCGTTGAGAATACAGAATATGTTCTAGAACAGCAATCACAGTAACCTTACGCTATGTTTATCAAATGAGAATACTAATTTCACATCTTTAACCCATTAGAAACTTTAACACTCGGAAAAATATCAAGTTAAGAAATACACTAGTAAAGAAAGCAAATTAATATTTGGGAGAAGAAAATATTTCAATAAAGATAAACTAAATAGATTATGTAAGGAAATGCATGATAAAGAGGCATAAAGAATCTCATTTGTTCAAATATTTTAAAAATTGTATGGTGAGTTGAATGAACGCAGATAATTTAAAACTTGAATGTTTATTTTGCAGCACCACACTGGGTAACCTATCCAATTCTCCATCTGCGTGCTTCGTGGCCAGTGATGGAGAGAGCCTCAGGGTTTACCAGGCTGTGATAGATGCCAGGACCCTCTTGGCTGAAGTGGCCAGCTCGGAGAGGAGGCATCGGAATGCTAATATGGTTGTAAGTATAATGTTTGTTTGCTTATACGAGGGTTGCTACTTAAGTTTTGAGACAGACAAATAAAAACAAATATTTATCATCAAAAATGGCTTTATTGTTTTTCAAAATACTCTCCATGAAGATCAATAGACTTTTGCATGCGTTTGAACCAATTTTCGAAGCACTTTTTCCACTCCGAATGAGGTAACTTCAAAACATGGGTTTTGAACGCATCAACCACTTCTTCAGGCATCGAAAAACATTGACTTCGCAATTTATTTTTGATGTTCGGGAATAAAAAGAAGTCATTGGGTGCCAAATCAGGGCTGTACGGCGGATGACCCATCAATTCGATGTTTTGAGTGCTCAAAAGGTCACTTGTTTGAGCCGATGTGTGAGAGCTCGCACTGTCGTGGTGGAGAATGATCCGTCTTCGGCGGTTGGTTTTCCTCATTTCTCCGAACACTTCTAGCAAACAAATGGCAGTGTACCATTCAAAATTGACCGTGCGACGTTCCACTGAAGGCACTGTTGCAGCATGACCATTTATACCGAAGAAACAAGCCACCATTTGCTTCAAAGTGCTTCGTGCGCGAACAACTTTTATTGGATATGGCTCGTCTTGAAAGACCCATACAGTCGACTGCTGTTTAATTTCTGGCTCATATGCATAGATCTATGATTCATCGCCTGTAAAGATCTTATAGACGTCTTTTGAAGCACCGCGATCGAATTTTTTCAACATTTCTTTGGACCAATCGACACGAGTCTTTTTTTGAGCGATTGTCAAATTATGCGGTATCCAACGCGAACAAATCTTTTTGACGGCCAAATGTTCATGCAATATTGAATGTATGCGAGTGGAACTAATGCTCGAACATGCCTCAATCTCATGATAAGTTACATGACGATCTTGCAATATCAGTTCACGCACAGCATCGATGTTTTCTGGCACAACAATCGATTTTGGACGACCTTCACGAAGTTCGTCCTGGAGCGAACTACACCACGATTGAATTCGGAAAACTAGCAAAACACAGTGGCCCGGGATGGTGCTTCATTACCAAAAATCGAAGCGAGTTGATCGGTACACTGTTGTTGAGTTAATCTTTGTCGAAAATCATAAAAAATCATCTCACAAAAATGTTCACGATTTAATTCCATTTTTGGCCGAGATGAATTTTTCAAGTCACTGTAAACAACACAAATAGCACTTGTATGACAAAACTTTCTGAGTACGTATACCATTAAAAACGTTAAACTTTACGATGCTGATGTCAGATTTAACGTATGTACACTGGCATTGCCATATCTCAAAACTTATGTAGCAATCCTCGTAATCAATTTCATCCATTAATCTTACTTATAGGGAAGTACCTAATCTGATGGCCGCAGCTACCACCTTCCTATCCTTGCACTCAACGTATATATATATTTATTGCGTAATATTTTTAATCTGTCAATAATAGTTGGTTTGAATCCTTAGAGCACCCTTTAGGAGATTCTATTCTCTAAACGGTGATATGAGGGTAGTTCCAAAAGTACCCGACCTAACAAAGAAAACACAAAAAATTTGGGAAAAAATATTTTTATTTCTCAACAGTCTCCTTTCAGCTCGACACACTTTTCCCAGCGATGTTCAATAGCTTCGATACCCTGTTTATAGTGAGAACCGTCGAACGCCTCAAAATAGCCATTAACCGCAGATTCCACCTCTTCATTGTTGGCAAATCTTTTACCACCGAGCCATTTTTTCAATTTTGGAAAAAGAAAATAATCCGAGGAAGCTAAATCTGGCGAATAGGGTGCGTGAGGAAGCAATTCGAACTTTAATTCATTGATTTTGGCCACCGCGATAACGGATGTGTGAACTGGTGCATTGTCTTGATGAAACAACAGTTTCTTTTTCGCCAAATGCAACCGTTTTTTCTTGATTTCATCACTCAAACGCTGCAATAAGTTCGCATAATACTCGCCGTTGATTGTTTTTCCTTTTTGAAGATAATCAATGATAATTATCCCACGCGCATCCCAAAAAACTGACGCCATGACCTTGCCTGCAGATGGAACTGTCTTCGCCTTTTTTGGAGCCGATTCTCCCTTTTCACTCCATTGTTTTGACTGTTCCTTCGTCTCAGGTGTGAAGTGATGGATCCATGTTTCATCCATGGTTATGAATCGACGCAAAAACTCGGCTTTATTGCTGTGAAACATCGCCAAACACTCGATTGAAACATCCTCACGACGCTGTTTTTGTTCCATTGTGAGCAAACGCGGCACCCATTTTGCGCACAGCTTTCTCATGTCCAAATTTTCAGTCAATATGCGATGTACAGCACTTTTTGAAATGCCTACCATGTCTGCTAGCTCGCGCACTTTCAATCGACGGTCATCCAGTACCATTTTGTGGATTTTCTTTACCATTTCTGGCGTGGTCACCTCATTTGGTCGACCACTGCGATGTTCGTCTTAGCAGCTCGTACGGCCTCGTTTAAACTCTGCCACCCAATATTTTACTGTTGTTAACGAAGAAGCAGACTCCCCCAGAGTAGAATCTAGCTCGGCTTTGATATTGGTTGGACTTAGACCTTTCAAATAAAAGTATTGTATCACATAACGATGACCAATTTTTTCCATGTTTACAAATTCACTGAGAGCGTTCACTATTGATGGCTGCCAAACAAATACTAAACAATGTAGCGTCTTAAAACTTGAAACTTAAGCTTTATAAGTTTAGTACTTTCTACCATAGTAATTTTTTAAAGCAACAACCGCCATCTATACGTCAGGTCAGGTACTTCTGGGACCACCCTCGTATATAAATTACCTTTTTATTATATTATTATTATTAACAATTTTACGGTTCTCACTATAAACAGGTTATCGAAGCTATTGAACATCGCTGGGAAAAGTGTGTCGAGCTGAAAGGAGACTATGTTGAGAAATAAAAATATTTTTTCCCAAATTTTTTGTGTTTTCTTTGTTAGGTCGGGTCCTTTTGGGACTACCCTCGTATTTATCTGTCAATTATTTTTTAAAGATATGTGTTGATTATATGACAGTTGTTACAATATCTATTTATATGTCAATTATTTTTCAAAGATATGTGTTGATTATATGACAGTTGTTACAATATTTTTTTATCTGTCAATTATTTTTTAAAGATATATGTTGATTATATGACAGTTATTACAATATCTATTTATCTGTCAATTATTTTTTAAAGATATGTGTTGATTATATGACAGTTGTTACAATATCTATTTACCTGTCAATTATTTTTTTAAAATATGTGTTTATTATAGGACGGTTGTTACAATATCTATTTACCTGTCAATTATTTTCATTTTGCTGCTATCCGGCTGCTAAAATTTTTCAAAATGCTGTGTTATGAGGGTCATGATTAATCTTATTTTGCAAATAATTTTTCAGGACTCCATGGTTTCAATATCAACAGAATCATCAACAGAGGGAATCATACACCAGACACCACTCCACGACAGGGTGAAAATAGTCAGTCAGCAGTCAACAGCGAGACCTGGGTGTGTCATACAGCTGGATGCCATTGCTGACGCAACACACGACTGGCAAAACACACAGCTGCTTCATGTCTTCCAGGAACAACTCATCACAGGTAAATGATTATTTGATTGCTTAGAACAATTATACTACAACAAATATTCAAAGTGTTTTCATGTCGATTCCATATAGGCAAGAAAGCATGAAAACTGAAAATAATGTTTCTTACTATGAAAACTGAAAATAATGTTTCTTACTAATTCAGAAGTGTTCAAAAACATATTTCAGGGATTACATAAATATACGAACATATGACACGCTGTGTCCCTTTTGAGGTAGGCAAGGGGACAGATCCCTACTCTTTCCTATCTTCGCTCATACTCGCTCTTCTATTTCTCATAATTCTTATCTTTCCCTCAGTCAAAATTTCACCAACTATATACTTTCATTCTTCCCTCAACCTACTTCTTTTTCGAACACACGATTCTTTCCAGACATATATACAGTAGACTCCTTATTATCCAGGGAGGTTGTGAATAAAATTAACTTGGATAAAACAACTAGGATAAAACAACTAGGATAAAAAAAGCAAATAAATATTGCAAAATATTAATACAATTTATAAGACTCAGCAATGTGGCATCCATTCAGTTTATAAAATCAATAATTGAATGATTGTGAATATGAAGTGCTATTATACTTAGTTTAACTGTCATATATACATATGTTCATGAAAAAATCAAGGGAAAAGCAAAAAGAAATGTTTAAAGAATAAGTAGAGGAAACAAAACACTACTAAAACAATATATCTGGGTTAGTATATAGGAACTTTTCCAGACGGGTTTTTAAACGTCACAGTACTTACTACACAATTGGGCAGTTTATTCCAAGATGATTTGCGAAACAATGTTTCCTTGGATTATTGCAAAATTTATTTTTGAAGAGTTTCAATAATACAGAACATTCATTTTTCCAGGAGAGCGGATAACACTCAGCACTGAACCTGTCCATTCAGAAGGTCATTCAGGAGGACACCAGAGGGCACCCAGTCTCATGGAATCAGAGCTGGATGCCATGGTGGACCTGCAGCAAACCTCTGTGTTCGAGGAGCCCTTCTACATAGTGGTGCTGGAGAGAACTGCTACCGGGACCACTGTACATATGTGGCGGTTGGTAATAGCATCTCAACCGGACTCTTCTGGTAAATATTTTTAGTACTATTTTATACACATAGTAACAAGCGTCTGAACTTTGAGAATAAATATCTACTAATATACATAATCATCTTCGCATTTTCCCATTTTGGGGTCTGCGTGATGAGTCTCCTCTTTCCAATGCCATCTCCAAAGTCAGGTTTTAATCATTCATGTATTGGTTGATACTATCCTTCCATCACTTTGGACTACCTTTTCCTCTATTTCCAGGGACTTCCATTCCCAGTGCCTTGTTTCCCACATCTTCAACTAGTTTCATTTGTACATTTCCATACCACCAAACTGAATTTCATCGAGATCGGAGCAACTTTCAGGAACCTCTCACATACTCATTTCTTATTTTGTCTTTTTTTTTATTTAACCTGACGAGTTTATTGCCATATGGCAATCTCTTCCAACTAACCAGAAAGATGTTTTAATAGGCCCTAAGTGAAAACCAGACTGGAATCCCATTTAAAAAGATCTGGGTTTCAGCGGGGATTGAACCCGCTACCTCCGAATCGACAGACAAGCGTCTTACCACCAGCCCACAGAGGTCTTTTTTGCCTTCTGGGATCCATCGCAGCATGCGCATTTTGGTAGCACAATTGGGCAGTTGATTCCAAGATTCCATAATCCTGTTAACAAAACAATGTTTCCTTGGATTATTATGGAATTTTGTTTTGGAGTGTTTCAACTGATATCCTCTCAAAATTATGTTGATTGTTTGTCCACTCTCCCTCCATTATATATCATTGGAGGATATCAAAGATATTCAGCATTCTATACTGTTTCTTATCTTTTTTCAATTAGAGCACCTCACCTTCTGACATTTCAACCTAATATAACCAGTTCATATAAATCATCTATCAATGTCGTTTTTGGCCTTTTATTACCCGATGCCTCAGAATGAAGTTTATTATTTTTTATTTAATTTAACAGTGGATGCTCTGACTGGCAGCATGATGTACGTCCCAGATAGCGCCCTAATCCAGGATGCCGACGAGAATGAACCAGACGGCAGGAAAAGATCTGTTTCTTTGGCCGAGGCTGAAGGAGTCCATCTCACGCCGCCTTCATCTCATGTTGTCATCACCACCACAAAGGTACATACACCACTTCTCTGATCAATCAGATCACAATGTTCATATTTACTTACAAAAGGAGACATGAATAAAACCTGTTGTTCAGGATAGAGTTCCAGTAGGACTAATTGTTGAAAAACTACGTCAGTCTTTGGTGGTGGTCATGTGATGTATAGGGACAAAAACTGTGTTATTTAAACATTAAAAAGAATGAGGTATCTATAAGTAACTATATTAATTTGGAAATCATTCAGGATAGAGTTACAGTACGACTAATTGTTGAAAAACTACGTCAGTCTTTGGTGGTGGTCATGTGATGTATAGGGACAAAAACTGTGTTATTTAAACATTAAAAAGAATGAGGTATCTATAAGTAACTATATTAATTTGGAAATCATTCAGGATAGAGTTACAGTCCGACTAATTGTTGAAAAACTACGTCAGTCTTTGGTGGTGGTCATGTGATGTATAGGGACAAAAACTGTGTTATTTAAACATTAAAAAGAATGAGGTATCTATAAGTAACTATATTAATTTGGAAATCATTCAGGATAGAGTTACAGTCCGACTAATTGTTGAAAAACTACGTCAGTCTTTGGTGGTGGTCATGTGATGTATAGGGACAAAAACTGTGTTATTTAAACATTAAAAAGAATGAGGTATCTATAAGTAACTATATTAATTTGGAAATCATTCAGGATAGAGTTACAGTCCGACTAATTGTTGAAAAACTACGTCAGTCTTTGGTGGTGGTCATGTGATGTATAGGGACAAAAACTGTGTTATTTAAACATTAAAAAGAATGAGGTATCTATAAGTAACTATATTAATTTGGAAATCATTCAGGATAGAGTTACAGTCCGACTAATTGTTGAAAAACTACGTCAGTCTTTGGTGGTGGTCATGTGATGTATAGGGACAAAAACTGTGTTACCAAAATGTTAAGATGATTGAGGTATCTATAAGTAACTATATTAATTTGGAAATCATTCAGGATAGAGTTACAGTCCGACTAATTGTTGAAAAACTACGTCAGTCTTTGGTGGTGGTCATGTGATGTATAGGGACAAAAACTGTGTTATTTAAACATTAAAAAGAATGAGGTATCTATAAGTAACTATATTAATTTGGAAATCATTCAGGATAGAGTTACAGTCCGACTAATTGTTGAAAAACTACGTCAGTCTTTGGTGGTGGTCATGTGATGTATAGGGACAAAAACTGTGTTATTTAAACATTAAAAAGAATGAGGTATCTATAAGTAACTATATTAATTTGGAAATCATTCAGGATAGAGTTACAGTCCGACTAATTGTTGAAAAACTACGTCAGTCTTTGGTGGTGGTCATGTGATGTATAGGGACAAAAACTGTGTTATTTAAACATTAAAAAGAATGAGGTATCTATAAGTAACTATATTAATTTGGAAATCATTCAGGATAGAGTTACAGTCCGACTAATTGTTGAAAAACTACGTCAGTCTTTGGTGGTGGTCATGTGATGTATAGGGACAAAAACTGTGTTATTTAAACATTAAAAAGAATGAGGTATCTATAAGTAACTATATTAATTTGGAAATCATTCAGGATAGAGTTACAGTCCGACTAATTGTTGAAAAACTACGTCAGTCTTTGGTGGTGGTCATGTGATGTATAGGGACAAAAACTGTGTTATTTAAACATTAAAAAGAATGAGGTATCTATAAGTAACTATATTAATTTGGAAATCATTCAGGATAGAGTTACAGTACGACTAATTGTTGAAAAACTACGTCAGTCTTTGGTGGTGGTCATGTGATGTATAGGGACAAAAACTGTGTTATTTAAACATTAAAAAGAATGAGGTATCTATAAGTAACTATATTAATTTGGAAATCATTCAGGATAGAGTTACAGTCCGACTAATTGTTGAAAAACTACGTCAGTCTTTGGTGGTGGTCATGGGATGCATAGAGACAAAAACTATGTTACCAAAATGTTAAGATGATTGAGGTATCTACAAGTAACTATATTAATTTGGAAATCATTCATGACTTTTGAGTTACATAATAATAAAAAATACAATTTAAATAGCGCCATTTAGATATCACACTCTCCTCAAGGGCTCTATAACTCAGGATTCGAACCCACTATTATTAACAGATTAAAAATATTACAAAGTAAATATATATAAGTTGAGTATAAGGATAGGAAGATGGTATCTGGGATAGGTAGGTTGTTCATTTTGAAAACAAAACATTGTTCTTGAAGTAGCCAAAGATCACTTCAAAGGTGCGTATGTTTCAATATGACTCTTCAAATAGAGTAAGATTAGAAATCCACTTTAATGATGTATGTCATTAGCCTGCTCTCATTTTATGACAAGTTCTGTCCTATTTAACTTGCAGGTCTGCTCCTGTGAGCTGCCATTGCCACAGGGAGTTGAAGTCATCCATGCCAGCCCAGCGGCCGGCCATCTCAGCTCAGCCTCCATATATCCCGCCTGCTTCGCCCCTTATATCATCACTACGGCCTGTTCAGACAGCACCATTAGGTGAAGAGAATTAATTTATTGTATTACACCGAAAGAAGCCGAATTAGTGCTGTTAAAATGCATGCACTGAGAAGAACACATGAGGTGATAATGTATGACAGAATAGGAATGAAATGATTGGGGACGAATGTGAACTTAAAGCTGATGTATTAAGATGAAGAACAGTCTGAGATGGTTTGGGCATGTTAAACGAATGAATGAAGAAAGGCTAACAAAACAAATGTACAGTGCAAATGTGAGTGGAAGGCGTGATAGAAGAAGACCGAGGAAAGTGTTATTGGATCAAATGATCAAATATTTTGAAGGAACGAAATTTAAAATGTTTGAGAATTAGTTAAAATGTCGTAAAAGTTGTATGGGAAGAAGGTCTATCACTGTAAAAAAGGCGAGAGGTTTTTATCTCTGCCTATACCCACAGGAAAAGGGCGTAATGGTATGTATTGTATTGAGGATAATATCTTATAATTTAGTCTCATAAATAGTTTAATCTTTTCAGATTTTGGAAATGCGATGTCAATAAGAACAAGTCAGGAAAATTGGACTACAGCTGGAAGGAATGGGAGATGATCAACAAAGATCTAGAATCGGCCATTGACATAACAGGTATTTTGTACTCATTTTGTTAGTCTTCCACAATATTTCAAGCTTTTGTCCATTTCATTCGGTGCTGTAATGAAACTATTGAGTAGTTGATAATTTTACTGGGGAACAGACCAAAATTTTTGCTGGCTGTGAAAATTATAAATGTTAAAGAAAATTAATACCCTAGATACCAATGACTATTTTTAAATTAATTATTTTTTGAGGTTCGGTCATTATTTCCAGTTCATCTGATTAAGCTTCATATGAGAGATGTTTCTCTATGGAGTTTGCAAAGAATATTGTAAAAGGAAATCATTCTCTGGAGATGTCACTCCAAAGTAAAAAATAATGACATCCTGAACACAGAAAGAAAGCAAAGAATTTCGCATACGAGTACATATAAAAAAATTGGCAGGGTCTGGAGCGCCGGACTGTGGACCAACATGAATGAAGACATTTTATGGCATCCTTGTGTTTCTGACATAATGTATAGTGTGATGATTATTGTTGCACTGGTATCAACAGGAATTGAACCCGCAACCCCCAGGTTGAGGGACAGGCATTTTACCAACTGGTATACAGAGTCTATGAATGATGATGATAAAAAAAACTTATTAAGCACTGTTTCTTAATGATTTTTTAAGATATATTAAGCGCCAACATTACATTAAATCCAGATGAAAAATGGTTTGAATGTTAAACCAGTCTGGACCTACATGAAAATGTATTTTGAATATGAGTGCTATGCTAACCACTATTATCTTTATAGTTACTTTTAATTAAAATCATAATAAATTATAATTCTTATTTCCTTACATTCAACTTTACTTATATTCCAGGCCAACCATTGAACATAAGTGCCGCATACTCCGGCCGTATAGCATGCGCCTACAAGAGTGGTAGATCGTTCACACGACCTGGCAAGCACGGACCAGATGGGCCAGATCCAGCAAGATATGTCAACTTGTGTGTAGCGGTGTACGAATGTGAAAGCACCGGTGGCTCTGAATGGCTGCTGGAAGACACCATCCACCTGAGGAACATCCATTTACCCAGAGTCAGAATGGATCCACACCTGGACTTGAGCTACCTCTATGACACGAGATTTCTGCAGAAGAAACAAAGGATAACTCAGGTTGGTTTTTGTTTTCGCTTTTTGTACAGTGAGTAAGTGAACCAATCAACAAAGGGCAAGAGTTGCAAATAGAAGCATTGGGAAGTATTTATTGTCTATGATTCACATTTTTGATGATTGGAACAAAATAATATATTGCCTCGTGTTCTTAATTTATGAAAATCAGTGTCACATGATAGTTAACAGTATTTTGTTGCCAACTTGGATGTATGTGAGTGAAATGTGAACATGGAAAAACTTATATAAATATTATTTTTTGAATCAAATATTTTCGATCACTCTATTGACGTGAGAGCCTGGTCCAAGTTGATGTGGAGATTCCAATAAAAGGAGGAAGCAGTACGCTGCGCCCTCCCTTTATAGCTTCCCGTTTATTAGGCAGCATGCATTGTAGACTGATTTCAGCGGTAACATCTATGTTAAAAAAATATTTTGCTTCATTTTATTGCAGACTACAATACTAATTTATGATTACAATTCCTCTTAACAATAGTTAGTATTTTAATACATCATTAAATTTTTAATCCTTAATATTATATTGTAAATCAACTTTATATGTTTTATAATTTTTTTGCAACGTGTTACAGGTCCTTCAAACACTTTCACACGAAGATCTTCGACCACCAAGAAACGGTGAAACAAATCTAAGTTCCGACTCAACGAAAACTTCCGCCGGACTTTTAGCAGTTCCGTCCTTCAGCACCTTACAGTCCTTGAGAAAGAGTATAACGGAGAACGGAAACACATGTCCACTCACACAGAAGCATCTGGTACAGCTGGATTGGGTCTCTAAAGAGGATGGCTCTCATATATTGACAGTTGCAGTTGGATCTAAAGTGTTGCTCTTCACACCTGTGTCAAGTGATTTAGCACAAGCCAACATGAAGGTATGTCCTGTCATTTTAATAATCAAGTTTTTGTTATTAAAATAAGAATATAACATTTGCTAGTTTTTCGAAATCTTCTAGCTAGAGTAGATAGCTTGACTTGAATTCCAATCTGAGATTATCAGGCTTGAATTGTGATATTCTATTTGAAATTTCTATATGACAAAAGAAAACGCCAAGCTCTAATGTATAGAACAAGTGTATTACAATACAATGTCTAGTATGCTGTTAATGGTGTAGCATTCAGCTCAAAATCATTATCGAGGCAGTGGAAATAATATTAAATTATCTGTTCAACATGTCCAAACCACCTAAACATCTTTTTCACTCTATTTAACACATCAATTTGTAGCTCACATTCATTCTTAACAATAAATTTCTTATTCTCTCATATATCGACACATCACATTCTTCTCACTACACGCATTTCCACTACATTTAGTCGGCTTCTTTCAATCATTTTCCACTTTACTAAAACAATTATTATATTTAAAAATACCTTTTGTTAACTTATAATTAATTATGTAACATATATCACCTTTCAGGCAATGAAAGAATCATTGACGGTGAACCGTCCAATATTGAGGAAAGCCTCCTCGCTAGCAGCTCCGCATTTCCAGGAAGAGATCCGCTGGAGGAAACTGAGGTCCATCGAGCTCCACACTGCTGATGGTCTGCCTCCGTTGCCCATGCAGATATCCTGGGTGCGAGATGGCATCCTTGTTGTAGGGATGGACTCTGAAATGCATGTGTACTCACAGTGGAAACCCGAACAGAATAACTGCTCTTCAGCTACGATGCATCACTTTATTCATCAGGTTTGTTAATCGCTTGTCTATTGCCTAAACTTTTTGTTGGATTCTATCTTTAATGGTCCGTTGAAGAAAAAGGTACTCAGAAAAGAATTTTAATTCAAGTACTTCTGCTGGTACTCAAAATATGGTAAAAAGCTTCCAGATTGTTTCGGAGTTTGTCTACGAGATTATTGTTACTACATGATGTGTGGTAGTCGCCAATGGCTAACAAATTATCTCACTGCTTCAGTGGTTCTAAACCCGAAGAAGTGCTTGATTAATGGGATCATATACAATATTGACTACCTATAGTTGTCTTCTAGGTATGTACTTCAACACATCACCAATACAAATACGAGTTGGTTAAGAATTACCATAGAATGCTAGTGAGAAGTTGCTTGATAAACTAGAGACTCCAAAATGTTTGTGTCCAGTTTATTTTTGACCTGAAAAATTATGACCATATTTTAAATTATCCTGTCGGACTCGAACGGGTTAAAATATGATAGGGAAGAAATCTCCACATTTTGCTGACCATCTTTAGAGTGTTAAACTATCAATCTGTCAAAATCAATTTTCTTTCTGAACATCTGATGACAACAACCTTTGTATCAAAGAATCACACATCTCTTTCAGTTGACTTGAATCTGCTTTGAAACGATTTTCCTTCGAAATATGTGCTTCATCCTTATTAATTTTTAAGAAAAAACTAAAGCATTATTTATCTTAAAATATTCCTCATCCCTTACTCCTACTTAGTTCCGATTCTTAACACATCGATCAATAAGACCCGGGACTAACTACTAAAACAACATTTGTTTGCCAAAATTCTTCTTTATTCATCAACATAGTCTCCTTCAAGAGCGATTTCTAGTGTAACAGCCTCATTTGGACGACCAGAGCGTTCAGTATCATTTGTGTCTGTACGACCGCGTTTGAAATCAGCATACCACCGACAAATGATTGTTTTCGACGGAGCAGAACCTGGATAACACTTTTCAAGCCATCGTCGAGTTTGAACGGTATTTTTCCCATTAAAAAGCAATGTTTTATCAACACACGAAATTTGTTTTTTTACATTGTTTTGAAAATAGCAAAAGTAGCGTCACTAAAACCACTGTAATTCAATGACACAATGTCGGAATGTCATGAAAGTTTGACATGTAACTTTTAAAGGCTGGTACTAACTGAGAATGGTATGGATTTGTTATTAGAGGCGCCATCTGTTGGTTAGTCTCGGGACTTATTGATCGATGTGTTATATATTTATTCAAAACTTCCGCTTAACAAGTAATCAGTGTTTCGTACTATACAGATTTCCTTGAAAATTAATTTATGTTTTTCGAAGATTATTTTTATATTTCTCTGAACTCTACTCAAATTATGTGTATTTTCTTTCTTGTTAGGACTCAGAAGACGGACCTGACACAAGAGATTTGAGAGATGAAGACCTGCGACCCAGCGGGGAAAGCCGCAGAAGATTGGCCAATGTGGCCTCAATGCCTCACTTGTCTCGAGTCTCGTCCATGAACCTACAATTGATGGATCGAGAGGCCAAAAGAAGGAAACCTAATCAACAGACTACAACTGACCAACAAGTATGGACACTTTAATTAAGTTATTTTATTGCTGATGTTCAATAATAGGTTAAGAAAAGATGCTCAACACAGGGGTGAACTTTATAACACAAATTGACAGATTTTATGATACAGTAAAACCCATGGATATTTTTCAAGGGACTGGCAAATTATAACTTCTTAAAAATATATTATTTAAGGCGTTTGAGGCATATGCACGTTTTAATAATTCAATTAAAAAATTGAAATCACTTCTTTTTATCTATGTCCTGACATAGTGTTAAATAATTGTGAAGATTTTATAGTTTTGACATTCAGCTGTCAGTTGGTGTATCGGAACAATATTGTTGTTTTTAATTTATTTTCACCAACAGTACAATGTACTCTACAACTCTCAGCAAATAGATATCCCAATAAAATGTGTTTAAAGGCCTAATAAGTAATTAACCCCATGAACATTTTATATATAAGAACCTTTTGTAACATAATAGTTAAAAAAAGTTAGAAAAAAAAACTCCAATAGCGTGGCACGAGTTAATCGTCTAGTTATATATAATCTTGTAATGTTCTTTCCAAAGTTATTTTGAAATGTAATTAAATATCTACATTTTACAATTGCAGCCTTTACTGGATTACATGCCTGACTATGGACTGTTTGAGGCTTCACGGATGGCCTGCCCTGTCCTACCTCAGTATCACCCCAAGCAACTCATGGAACTGCTCAATAGTGGCAAGATCAGATGGGTCAAGGCTATCCTTGCCCATCTAGTCAGGTTAGTTGAACCTGTACCTGTTGCAATATCCCTGTTTGGTATAATTCAGTATTTTTATCCTATATTATATAAACCATAGAAATTCTATAAATTTTACTTTTTTTAAAGATTAAAAATGACTGAAGTCATAGATATCCTTATACCCTCAAACACTAGGCGGAAAAAGTGCCTGTGTCGTTCGAGAGAAGTAGCGCAGCGCGGGTTTCGAACTGACTACCTTCCGCATGGAAATCCAGTGTGCTACTGCGCAGCCATTCACCAATTAATTTGTTATTTCACTAATTACACTTTATCTCTATTACACATGTTTCTACCTCCTATCCCGAGGCTCTCTGCATGCGGAATGATCTTGTTTTGTTACGAGAGGAATTTTTATGTCTGAAATTTGGGGTAACAGATGTGGTCTATTACCCCGTATGAAATAGTTTTATTTCTGCTTCTCAGGGTACTTTCTCTTATAGGAGGTTGGCCACCATCGTGGCAACCTTGATCATGTTAACTACAATTGAGAACAACTTGACTGCAATAAACATGTAGATCTTAAGCCAAGAGATGTGGTGTCTTCCTCTGCTTCGTTCACTGTTTATTTTTCTTTAAATGATCAGTTGTGTTATAATGTATCTTGTGCCTCTCATTATGTGGCAAATATACTGCAACTAGCAAACCTTCACAATTTTAAGCAATTGTCGTTCCTTATTTGTACGTGGTCATTATATTTTAATGAAAGTTTTTTTTGCATTTTTTGATTATTTATTACTCTAGTCAGTTATTAACCTTCTATCATTGAGAATAGAAATTTTTTGTTTTTGATTTACTCACATTCATAAAGACCATTTTGTTGTTTAGATGCCTGGGCGGTTCCCTCAACTCGAGGAGTTCTGCGGGTGATGACGACAGCCTAACACGGCAGGTAAGTTGGCCACGCCCGCAACTCTGTCGGCATGAAATGACTGGCTTCATTACATATTCTGTATGCACCTTGTGATTATCTTATGTTAGTCTGTCTTGAGTATCTATCAAGAGCTAAATATTAGCATCATATCCTAACAATTCTTATACAATAACGTCTATATTACTACTTGTCTGTGATGTCCTTTAGTTTCGACAGTGTGTTTGTGAAACACTTTGAAACAATCTGGCGAGCTTTGTTGCGCTTCACGTGCTAGAATTAAATCAAAACACAGCTAGATATTGTACGTGTTACTGTTACTTTAGAGACACTAGGTGTGTTCATGTGCCGTACGTAATATAAAAATGTTTTATATGTTATTGTTTTATTGTGAAATCAACAAAATTGGTTTGTGTGTGAGATGTACACGCACAAAAAGATTTTTATTTATATAGATTTTTTTCTAAGTAACTAGTTTATTTTGTAAGAGGCCAAATGTAAGAAGAATTATAATTTATTGTAAGATATTAAAGAAATGTAGCTACTGTTGTTTTGTGCACTTTGATGTTAGCATTTAGACTGTATTATCTATAGCAGATATCTAAGTAAAAAGTCATTAAACTTAATTTTACTATAATAATAATTTTAATATTAGGATTTAAATTAAATGTTTTTTCCCACTTAAAGATATTTTTACTGTAATGAATTAAGTCCTATTAATTAAAGCAATTCTATTGAGATTTTTTTTATAAATGCTAAATAATTATGATCACAAGTCGCATGTACTTGATTAAATTTACACACGATTTTGTGCACTAGTTTGGATGGTTAATTTGACAATTATATTTTTTCAAAGCACCCATTTTAATTTACATTAAAATTAAGCTTTGCAATAATTCAAAGATTTTTACTTCATTTTTTTTTTCATTTTAATAAAGGAATTATTTTGAAAAATTACTTAGCATGTATTACTTGATACAAAGCATAGATTTATAAATTCAAAAGAGGTAGAAATACTAAAAAAAAACTAGATATTTATGTTAATCTGAAGTACAAATTTTTCACATGGCAAAATATGTGCAAATGGAACTTCACTGAATTCGTAACTAAAATATATTAATTACTTTTTATTTCATATAATGTTGTTTTGTAACAAATTTCTCTCCAAGTATCTACATGTATTTAGCCCCAATAGATTAATAATTTAAGAAGAAAATGGTCTGAAGCTGAAATCAGTTCAGAACACTCCATATACACTAAAATGCTTAGCTAGCACGCTAACTATTAGACCACTGATAGATATTGTCATCTATGGTTTTATATCCAAAAGTGGATTTTGCCTTTCCAAAGAGACTGCCTTCATGGGTGGGGATCTAAACCAGTCACCATCTCAGTGACTCCATCTATCTTTGGTTTGTTTTGCGAATCCTCATCTCCCATAGCATCTTATCTTGGACAAGATTCCATGCTGCTCCTAATGGTTGGATGTACTCAACATCTTCAATGATACTACAGCTCGTATTGAGTTTTGGCTTTCTGAATATTCTTTCTACATGTGCTTCCATCCTGAATGACCATCCTCCAGTTTGGAAACTACAGCGGTTCCAACGCATCGCTTTTGACATTGTTGTAGTTCCCCAGCTCTTTTTCCTCTGGATGTCCTGCAGAGATTCTTCTCTAGGCCAGTGTTTTGTGACAATTGTCGTCCTCCACATTATCTATATTTATTTTGGGTCTCCTTTTTCCATTCTTTCTTTAGTTTCTAAAAGAATAGCCTATACTGCAAAACTCCCTATTGTAACATTGGTATATATTGTAGGATAGGCATTCTTGACCAGCTACCAGGCATCTTGAATATGTGACCCAACCAACGACTGCTGCTGCATCCAAAAAAATCCTTATTCATCATGTAGCCATGTCATGTGACATCCATCATCTTTCTAAGGCATCTGTCAAAACTGAGCCTTAAAATCTTTTTAATAGGCCTTAGTAACTTGCTAAGATTCAAAGACATATAATAAAATAGGTAGAATGCTGGTGTCAAACAGCCAACACTTGTTATCAGCTACCAGATAGCATCTTGAAAACATAACTCAAACACTTCCACTGCCTCACCCTTATTGTGGTTGTTATAGGCCACTGCTGCTTACCATTCATGGGTATAAATGGTTTAAAAATTTGCTGGCTGGTGAATTAGTTGTATTTTTATATTAATGATTCATTTAATATATAAAAATACATCAAAATGATAATAGTTAGTCAGGATTGTTCGCATCTTATGGAACAAATAAATAGTTTTTTTGGTATTTCTTTCTCGCAATATAATTAAATCTTAGTATTATGATATGTAAACTATATTTAATATGGCAGTAATGTTTCGCTTTACACACCTGTCTGTATCAATGAATAAGCTTCTGGTAAACATAAGCCCTGATTTGTTTCAAAATATCTCTCTCTCTTTCTCTCTCTCTCTATCTCGCCTATTTTCACTTTTATTATTCTATAGCTTTTGTGAAGAAAAAACAATCTGCCAAAAACATATCACATTTATTTTAATTTTCATTTAAAAGTATCTCTTGTTTTGAATACAGTGGAACTGCGCTTACATGAGAAATCATTTTATTCATTGTTATTAAAAGAAATCAATCATCTTGTAATAAGTATTCCTTCTAATGTAATAATCAACTAGTTAGTCAATTATCAAAATCAAGCAATACTAGTGCTTATAATCAATAACAAATCTACTGTAGACTCCATAAATGATTGCTTGTGGTAACTGATATAACATATACATTATTAGATTGTGTGCATTGTTTCTTACATAGTACATTTGTTTTGGAAATCATTCTCATTAGAGCACGGTTTCACTAGAATTTGTTTTTTCACTGAAAACATTATCTCTCTCTATCTTTCTCTTTTTTAACCGTGGACCATTTAATGTTAAATGAATCACAGTCCACCCTCCGTAACTAGAGAGTTATGGAGTTGTGGTAGATGGCGGAAGCAGGTGTTTGTTTGCAGTATGAGCATGTTGTATTTTACAGCGCGGTTGGTCCAGATCCAGGACTCTGTCGGTCTCTTATGTGGCTGGAGCCGCCTCGCCCTTGGATAATGTTCAGGTAAGCCTGTTATTATTTTGTATCTTACGATACTTAGGGTATACAAGACTTCTTACTCAGATTCAGTGGAGACATTTTAGATTTCTTGGTTTTGACTGTTCTTTCTTAGTTGAAGGATTAGTGCAGTTTATTTCTTTATATTACTATGAAGTGATATTTGAACAACAATTCAATCCTACAGTCTCTTTAGTAGAAGATATTGAGGCAGGTGGCACTCGAAAGCTCTCACGATGTTTGTCAGGTTTTTACGCAGCTTAATTTTGATTTACATCGTAATAATTGTGATTAATTTTACTGCATTAATTCTGTCATAAGTTTCATTCAATCAAATAGGCTAACAAATGAATATAAATTTTTATGCAGAAATAATACTTATTAGATTAGCTTGAAAGTTTCTCCGAGTAAAGAAATTTTACTTGTAATTAAAAATTTCACAACCTTTATGAAGCAAGCGTTGGTGCATTGTGTTAGTGTGCACTTATCAATTATGCATTTATTGCTAACGCAATCTGTACACGATTGTGTTCATTTAAAATTCAATCACTTCGATTAATGGTTAACTCCTTAACCTAACTACTCTCTCATTTTGTTTATTATTTTTTTCAAAGCTTAAATCAATCTTATTACACCAGCATATTAAAATTTACATGCTTCATTCTGGCTTTTATCATTAAAAATCGTTCAATCCAGCAAAGGAATAAAAAAACAAAAAAGTTAAACACCTTCTTTTATCGCTGGAAAACAAATAAATTGAATGTAGTTACAAGCTGAGTTGTTCTCATTAAAATCATAATCAAATTTAATATCAAAAACCCTGTATAATTCTTGATATTACACTTGTAAATATTTTTTAATGTACTAAAATATGAGTATATTGCGAGTAAATGTCGAAGCAGACAATATCATTTTATCAAAATCATTTTGTAAATAAGTCTCATCTTAGTGCGAATCAATTGTTCATAAGTTTATGTTCGTTCGTTCATTCGTTCGTTCATTTGTTCATTCGTTCATAAGTTTATGTTCAGTGTGTATTATTATCCTAATTTCACATCTAACTTAAGGTTCACTGAAACAGATCGAAGTGATGTTGGCACAATCAGCTATTTACTATCAATATGAAATAAATATGATATGCTTATTAAAAATCATCGACGAGTAAACTTACAATTGATGAACACCGTAATATTCAGCACCTTACCACAATACGGATGAGGACACTGTAAGCGATCGAGTCATGTATTAAGAATATCACCTGGTAACTGGCCAAGAACTATTTTCTTTTATTGCCCATTAAGAACTTGATGAAAGGGATACCTATCTTACCCCATCCACCAGGATTGTCAATATAATATTCCAATATTGGTCTGATACTATAGGGCGCTTGGTGCCAGGTTGTGGAATGACTTGGATGGAAATATTTTGTTTTGACATCTCTGCGTTGCCGATGGAACAAAAAAGGTGTTTGATTTGATTAATTGTTAACGTAGATGGAAAATATTTTATCGTGTTACACTTAAGTTGTTTACAGTACAACCTGGTGGGCTTATGGTCATAATATTCCAACCAACTGAAAAGATGTTAAAGAGGCCTTAAATGAAAACTAGAATTGAACTATTTTCTTAAAAATCTGAGTTCCAACAGGAATTTAATCAAGCCACGGAAAACATGTTATCGTGCCAACTTCACTTCAATCAAATTTCAGTAGACCTTTATTCCAGATGTGAATTGAATCATAGAGTATACGAAATTAATTATTGTGAATTGAAAATAGAATACACGATGCACCTCAATGTTCACTCGATGTTACACCGCTCAAGTCGATGCTTACAAAAATATTGTTAAGTTGTCACATCTGCACGTAGATTGTGAGAATCAATGTTAAATTTATATTATAATTACATTCTTACATATTTATATTCACAGCAAAATTAATTTTCATTTCAAATTTATTCACATGCATTATTTTTTTTAGAAATTGGTCGCCACTTAAAAAACTTTTTTTCAAATTGAAACATTTTTTTTTCATTCACTTTTAAACATCATTTTATTAATTTTCTTTCAAAACTGGAAATACTTGAAAAAAAAAACATGTTCATTTTTATAAAATTTATATTTCAGATAAGAATATTATTAAAACAATCATTGAATTAGTTAAGAAAGAATATTTTAAATCAATTATTCTTTTTCGTCACTTGAATTTTTCATATCAATTTTCTTATTTCGGAACAGCTTATTTTAAAATGTCTTGAAAATATTTTTTAAATACAGTTAACATTAAAAATAAAATTAAGAAAAAGAAGAAAAAAATCCAAAAGGAGTAGAAGAAACTAAAAACATCAAAATTTTCTTAATGATGTGGCAAGAATTCTGATATATATTATTAATTGTAATATTTGAAGGGAAAAAAATATGTAGCAAAACATAAATTTATACATCAAATATTTGAGTATCTTTAAAATATTGTGTTTTGGAATTGTAAAATGTTTTTATCTTAATTTTTTATTTTAACTTACTCGTATACTTTTCATTTCAGTGGGTTGAAACTTAGTTAATTTTTATTACCAACAAAAAGTAGTTAACCTCATCCTTATTTTTTGGCTAAAATTATAATTAGTTCATTCATATGGTGCCCTTCAATTTATCCAAAATCATGTGGAATTGTTGAAGATTTTGTCTTCGCCCCTGTTAAAGAATTACTGAAGTAGGCATGGAACTATTCACAAATGGAGTGGATTAAATTTTAAATCAGACTTATATATCCTTTTTATTGTATTTTTATTTGTTGGGTACCATCGGGAATTGAACCTGAAACTCATGTTTGGAAGACAAGTGTCTTACCAGCTAGGATACGGAGGTCGTAAAAAATTAATACATATAAATTTAGGTGCTAACCAGAAGCAGTGACTTTTAAAAATAGTTTTGGGGTTTTCTCTTAATTTCCCCCATTAAACTGGTCATTCCACACTTTTTTAACATATTTTTTATGAATATGTCTTATGTTTTGCTACATAATTTTTTCCCATATAAGCCAAATTGTTTTCTGTTAACATTTTTTGACATTATTTACAGCAAATTCCCGAAGAGCTCCAACTTGACTACACCGAAATAAATACCGTACCACCTTTACCACTTTGGACTCTCCTGGTGGCTGATAAGGAAAGACCAGGTCACTTGACAACAAAGCAAGAGGCCAAGGTTTGAATACCACTCATCTCTTTTTCTCCCATTTCTATAAGTGTCTACATTTTATAAGTGTTAATTGTGTTTTTATAAATATAATAAATAATTATTATTGTCGCCAGCTGCAAACTGATTTTTTCTTAAATAACTTGAATAGTCGCTTCTCTAATTGATATAACACTATTAAGATATTAATATTTTCTTTAAATACTGTATGGCTTTGTCTCGCAGATGGGCATTGAATGGCAAACCAATTTTAAAATTGGGTTTCAATATTTATAAATGTTAACTTTTATTTCTTTGATATTGTGACTTTTATCATTGATTAGAGACATTTCAATATCCTTTTTTTATTTGAATGGAAAACTTTGAAAAGAAAGAGTATGTGAAAAACTTCACCAAACGTATCATATATTTTGTAAACGCCCACTAAATTATGTGTATCTGACCTTTTTTTATTATTGCACTATATTGTATTACATTTTTATTGTATACAGTACAACCTGGTGGGTAAATATTGCCACATGACAATCTCTTGCAACCAACCAGAAAGATGTTAAAGAGGCTTTAAGTGAAAACCAGACTGAAATCCTTTTTAAAAAAATCTGGATTTCTGCAGAATTGAACCCGCAATCTCCAGGTTGGGAGACAGGCGTCTTATCAGCTAGACTATGGAGGTCATCTTTATTTAGATCTAATTTTGAGAAATTACTCTATACCAAAAGTTCCCAAATTTTTTTCAGCCGCTTACGCCTTTACCAAAAACTTTTAAAACCATCGACCCCCTAGTCATTTACTTTACTTACTCAAATTAATAAGTTTGTACAGTACTCAATATTAAATATTTCACTAGATATCAAACTGTACCTTTTCATTCACAAGTTTGGTATGTAATGTGTTTTTATCAATATAGTGTTTTTTTTAATTATTTTATTTTTTAATTAGGTACCTATTGGAATCATAGATATTTTGAAGTAACAAACAAATAGCAGTAGTAAGGGGGTCTATTTTTGCTGTCGTCGACCCCCAATTTTTTTTATTGAAACTATCGACCCCTAGAAAAATCAAGTCGACCACTTCGGGAACTCTTGCTCTATACCAACCAATATGAAAACACACATTGCAATCTTGTCTCCCGCTGTTTGCAGAGTGTTAAGAAAGTTGATGGTTTCAAATGAATTAAAGATATGAAATTAATATTTTTATTTGATAAACGTAGTATTTCAAATTTTGATAGCAAGATTTTACTGTTTGTGCAACTAGAATATATTATGTAATCTCAATTAATGTATCTAACTCATCATTGATCACTGGCTGGGAACACCTAAATTTGGGTGAATATCCATTCGCAATAAAAGTAGGTTCGTAAATTTTTCACAGAAAGGGATTTTTTGTTAAACGTAGTATTTCAATCAATTTTTCACAGAAATGGATTTTTTTGTAATATGATTTTTTGTAATAGTATAGTTAACATAAGGCGCATTGGAGAAATATTTTATATCAGTATAGTTAACATAAGGCGCATTGGAGAAATATTTTATATCAGTATAGTTAACATAAGGCGCATTGGAGAAATATTTCTCAGATTGGGTTTCCATGATTTAAAAATACCTCTGATTATCATCATATATATTCTTAAAAAAATCATAATTCTAAAATTACATTATTTTCTAAGTTTTTCAGTCTCAGAAACTGAACTCATTTTGAAAAAAAAAATCTAGGCTGGATCCCTTTTGGGGCGCCATCGGTAATCAAACCTGAAACTTCGAGTTGGAAAACAAGTGTTCTAACAACTAGGCCACAAATTTGTCAAGTTTTATGTACAACAATTTCACTCATAATGATCATGCTTTCAAACTGACATGTGAAATAATCATACATGAGCTATTTGTTTAGATTAAAGATTGATAACCACTTTTACCTATAAGAGAAAAACTCTTAGAAATGTGTTTTATATATTTTTATAAATTACTTGGAAAAATCATTAACTTGAATCTTTTTACTGATTTAAAAAAAAAATTGAGTCAATGATGATTTTGTTTTATGTTGGAGTTGTTAAGCCTCAAATTTCCAATTAAATTTTCTTTGAAACTAGATGGGGTTATATACTTTGAAGACAATTTTAAATCAGTTTTTAAACCTTCAATTTAGCAGTTATGAACACTTGAAAACAATCTAAAAGCTCTATCACCTTTACCACCCCAATATTTTTTTTTATATATCAATTTAACTATTTCTCTGTTGGCTCTATTCAGGACTATAATGAATTATTTGATGGGAATTTATCTGGAGAAGATGATCTGGATGAACTCTTGCAAGAAGAGCCTGACAGCCCCAGAAGAGGGGATCGGAGACCTTCGGTTCCAGAGAGGCAAGGATTATCACATTTTGGGCCTCGACAAGGCAAGATTTCAATTTTTTTTTAAATATTATCTTAAGTAATATAAGAAATTAGAGTCCCAAAGTAAAAATCAAAGTTACAAAACAGTTGCAATTCTGAAGCTACAAATTATCTTAATCTAATTAAATGATCGATGTAAGGATGTCTAATAAGACACAGGCAATTGCGTACTTTGTTGGGTCCTGAACACATTACACCTTATTTACAATGTCATGTTTCATATTAGTATGTTTTCTTGTGTATGTATGACTATCTAGTATATGAAATAACATCGGTCTGCAAATTTTGGTACGCACGCAAGCAAACGTTAAAATAATGATCTTACATGAAACTTCCACATAATTGACAACATGTTACGGTCGGCTTGCACTAACGATATTTATCGAGGTAACCTAGGGTTTAAAATTCCTATATATTAGGTCCCCACATACGAAACCGGCGTTTTGCCGTACTGGCAACTTTGATCTCAAATATCTTCTCTTTGGTTAGGAATTTCAAATTCAAATTTATACAGCTATTTACTCAAGTATTTGTGTTTCGAAAATTATAATTCATTTGTTTTTTCCTCAATTGTTTTTTTTCTTTGCGTCACTCAGTTTACAAAATGGAAAACTTGAAATATCGCGTTATTTACGAGTACGAGTTCCACCGTGGCACCAGTGCTGCAGAAACGGCTCGAAGGATTAATGATGTGTATGGCGACGGTGCCGCAAAAGAAAACACAGTGCGTTTTTGGTTCCAACGTTTTCGTTCTGGAAATTTCGACCTGCAGAACAAGCCCCGTGGAGAAAGTTGATAATGAAGAATTGAAGGCTATTGTGGAAGCGGATCCATCGCAAACCACGTCCGAGTTAGCTGCAGGCTGCGGTGTTAGTGATAAAACTGTTTTAATCCACTTGAAGCAAATTGGGAAGGTGAAAAAGCTTGAAAGGTGGGTACCTCACGAATTGAGTGAAGCAAATCAACAAACGCGCGTTGACTGCTGCGTTGCATTACTCAACCGGCACAATAATGAAGGGATTTTGAATCGAATCATTACCTGTGATGAAAAGTGGATCCTGTATGATAATCGGAAGCGCTCATCGCAATGGCTGAACCCTGCCGAACCAGCCAAACCATGCCCCAAGCGAAAATTGACTCCAAAAAAGTTACTTGTGAGCGTTTGGTGGACTAGTGCTGGTGTCGTTCACTACAGCTTTCTTAAATCTGGCCAGACGATTACGGCAGATGTCTATTGTCAGCAACTGCAAACCATGATGGAAAAGCTAGCTGCTAAACAACCGAGGCTGGTTAATCGCTCTAGGCCACTGCTGCTTCATGATAACGCTAGACCACACACTGCACAACAGACGGCTACCAAATTAGAAGAGCTTCAATTGGAATGTCTAAGACATCCACCGTACTCTCCGGACCTTGCCCCAACAGATTACTATTTTTTTCGAAATTTGGATAACTTCTTGCAAGGGAAAAAATTCAACTCCGATGGGGCAGTCCAAACCGACTTCAAAGATTTTATTGATTCCCGTCCGAATGGTTTTTTTAGTAAAGGGATCGATGAACTACCTATGAGATGGCAAAAGTGCATAGATAGCAATGGTACATACTTTGATAAAATAAATATATTATATTAAAAAAAAATCAACTTTATGTTCCTCCCAAACAAAACGCCAATTTCACATGTAAGGACCCAATATATTTGTTAATTTTTGTTTTATATATAAACCTTCTAATCTCAAATTCTAATTACACAATGAGTAAAGAGGATTGGTATCTATATACCTGTATTATGAAAAATTGCTTATGAAGAGTCAGGGGGTAAAGGATGGGGCCGAAAGGGGTACTGGTGATACCTCTTTTTGTAACTTTTGTTAGGTACTACAATTAAAAAAAAATCTGTTTATATAGTATATAATAAATAGAAAATACTGTATAATGAAAAATCTGCAAATGAAGATGATAAAATTCTTTAAAAAAAATCACTCAATCACTGTTCGAGAACACTTGTGAAAAGGCGAAGAATATATTATGATTAATTGAAAGTATCTTTTTAACAGGGAGAATACTATCTCGGCTTCTGACCCATACCCACCTTCCCGGACTGAGTTCTCTAGACCAGATGCACCTGCTTGCCTTAGCAGACACTGTGTCCACCTGTAAAACCGACTTTGCCGAGAGGTTCGCGATAGACGCAGCTAAGACAGCCATTTCCAAAGAGAATCTGCAGGGTACACCTCAAGGAGATGATGTTGGAACAGGTATTTTATTAAATATAAATAAATTATATCCCTGTCAAATTTCAGCTGTGATCCCTAACCATAAATCTAACTTCTGTTATAAGATCTTGAGCAGTAATTATAATTATTCCGACTCCTGAATTTTCTTTTAATCAAAACACACATTTGAGAGGACGTCAGTTAAAACTTTCCAAAATAAAATTCCACAATAATCCAAGAATTTTTTTTAAAAGGACAGGACAGGAAACGATAAAAAATTCTCATCATATTTTGATACTTCAATAATCCTTGAAATTTATAATTTGAATCAAGATTTGTCACAATGCTTATTAAATCCACAGAGGCATTAGACGACTGCGGACTCCGCTTCCTTTTGGCAATGAAGCATTATGGATACCTTCTGCGATGTCTACCACTGGGAGCCAGAGCACCACTGCAGCGCCAGGGAGTGGGCAGCGCCAACATCGCCTGGGCCTTCCATTCGGACAGTGCAGAACAGTTGCTTATGCTAGCACCTGGGTACGCCAAGTCGATGCCCAAGTGGGCCACACTCAAGGAACTGGGTAATTATTAGAATCCCATCCTACACTGTACACTGAAGTTACGATAACTTCTATACCAAATATTGATCAATTAGATACAGATTTTACTGTGGTTTACATTATAGAACAAAATATAATGCATTACTAATCGGAGTGTGAATACTCTGGCGGAGAATTCTGCAGGCATCCAAGAATCATCCTCGGTTGTAGGGGGACGATTGAAAGTTTTATTGAAACAATTTTGTCACCAATAGAAGACTGATGTATTGAGTAAGATGAAGAAGTACGCACATGCTAAGTTGATTTGGGTATATGAATGAATGAAAGAAAGACTAACAAGAAAAGAAGAAAGACGAACAAAACAAATATATAGTGCAAATATAAATGAAAGGCATGGCATGGTAGAATAAGGAAAGTATAGTTATATCAAGGAAATTTAGAAAGTCAGTGAAATCTTAGAAGTTGTATGGATGTGGAGGAGGCTATGGATGTGTGTTGGAAAATCAAGCACTGTCTTCTCTGCCTACCCTGACAGGGAAATGGAGTGATTATATATGTACCATTAGAAATGTAATTCAAATTTTTTTAGTGAAAGTCTGGATGCGGAAAAAATTTAAAGGAGCCAAATAAATGCTGAATTTAGAAATGAAAAAGTGTACTCTGATATGGTTTGGGCATATGGAACGAATGAATGAAAAAAGCCTTAAAAAATATACACATATATAGGAAAGTATATTTGGATCAAGTGTATGATATTTTGAAAGAAGGAAATGTAAGAAGTAAGAGAATTTGTAGGAGCTGTGTGAGAAGGTGTATGGATGTGAAAGTGACAAAGTATGTTTGTCAAGAAATTCTGGCATTCTGTAATTTTGCCTACCCCAACAGGGAAAAGGCCTGATAGTATGTATGTACAATATAAGTTCAAGAGATACAAAGCAAGTTCAAGAGATACACTAAATAAGCTAAGCTGTGTTTAACCCTCCACAAGGGACTCAACAAGTTGGACAACCATCCTAACCATACACTGTATGTACAATATAGACAAACTGAAGCAAGTTCAAGAGATACACTAAATAAGCTAAGCTGTGTTTAACCCTCCACAAGGGACTCAACAAGTTGGACAACCATCCTAACCATACACTGTATGTACAATATAGACAAACTGAAGCAAGTTCAAGAGATACACTAAATAAGCTAAGCTGTGTTTAACCCTCCACAAGGGACTCAACAAGTTGGACAACCATCCTAACCATACACTGTATGTACAATATAGACAAACTGAAGCAAGTTCAAGAGATACACTAAATAAGCTAAGCTGTGTTTAACCCTCCACAAGGGACTCAACAAGTTGGACAACCATTCTAACCATACACTGGCGTTAAAATAGGGTGATTGGCAGTTTCGACATAACATGCATTGCCTGCTTGTGATCTTACCTAGATGGAAGCGTTTTGTAGCATCCCTATTTGTCTGATGGAATGCATATGATAATGATGATATTCTCATCATTGTCTTGATTGTGCTCTTTGGAATTGCTGTCCCGTTTTATTTTACCTTACACTGAGACAGATATCCTAGTATCCATTCATAGTAAAATTATCCTTCATAAAAATATTACATGTCTGCATAAGCTCAGAACTTTACAAGAGAACAGATGGTGTCATTGTCTTTTGTAAAAAAACACCAAACTATATTAGATTAAAAATATTTTAAAAATTCAATCAACTGGTTACAGCCATTCCAAATGTCATTTTAAAAGCAATCTGTGGCCTAGTTAGTAAGACACCTGTTTCCCAATACCGAGGTTGCGAGTTCCATACCCGTTGGTACCCATTTTTTTTTTTAAGGTTTTTAGTCTAGTTTTCACTTAAGACCTCGTAAATATCCTTCTAATCTGACTATTGAATTGAAAATAATGTGATACAAAGGCACTAACATAAAACTGCACATATTTGTAAGATTTCTGTATCCTAGTACTCTTATTTTCTTGTCTATTGAACAAACAGATTGATAATCACTATATTTTACTTGGCAGGCGTGGGTTGGTGGATGCGATCACCTGCCCTATTGCGCACCTGCATAGAACGAGTAGCGCGAGCAGCGTACAAAACCAACCAGGACCCCATGGATGCAGCCCTCTACTACTTGGCCATGCGCAAGAAGGCTCTATTATGGGGACTCTTCCGTTCCAGGAAGGATGAAAAAATGACTACCGTGAGTGTTAAATTTTTAATTGATACATTCATAATGTTCAACTATCTTCTTCTAATCTACTTGTTCCTCACTCTCCATTCATTTTAGACGTATTTTTTTTTGTAATTCGTTTATAACTCATTCTTTCAATTTGGCCAAACCATCTCAAGACTTGTTTCTTAGTTCTACTTATACGAGGGTTGCTACTTAAGTTTTGAGATATGGCAACACCAGTGTAGATACATCAAATCTGACACCAGCATCGTAAAGTTTGACATTTTTAATGGTACGAGTATCATCCGTCTCACACAAATATTTATCATTTATCCTATCATTTCTCACTCTATCAAATATTGTAATACTAATATTCTATGCATTTCAACTGCATTTATTCTACTTTGATCACTTCCATATATCAAGGTTGGCACTAGTAAATGAATGCCCATTACCGGTGGCGAGTATAATAGAAGACACAATACAAAGGAGGAATCGGGATACTTGACATTGGTGTCACCGTAGATGACTATGTAAGCCAATTAGTGATAGGCATATCCTATTGCATAATGGGCAAGAGGAGATTCAGTACCTGCAGCCTTTTTATTTAAGTGAAAATTAAAATTTTTTAAGTGAAATTAAAAAAAAATATTTCTTTCAAATTGACCGGACAAGTTTGCCAATACTACCAGAGCGATCTCTAATACGCACCGGATGGAAATGCAAATTCATACAGAGCAGACAGAGACATACAGTAAACTGTGAGACAGCGATATTTCATATTCACTTAGAGGTACGTTGGTGTTCAGCGCACCAGCGCACCTCGGAGCCAGGCACCGCTGGTCTCGTGCATAAGTATTTTTAATGCAATGGTACTATTACATCACTGTGCATAGCAATTAATTTATTGGAAAAAGATGTACTTATGTCACCATTGACTTTATTCATTACAGCAATTCAATATCTTTCTGCATCTTACTATATCTAAAAAAACATGCTCCCTAAATAGTAACTTTCCTTAACTTGGTCATATATTTCATTCTCCACCCATACATTGCAATTACTTATATAGAATCACCTTTTTCTACAATCATGACTTTCCACTTATTAACATTCATTCTCAAGTCTTTTCCAAATACTATGTGTACTTTTTTTCAACCAACATTGGTAAATTATTTTAATTTCCCATAACTATAAACAACAACTACAACGAAATCAGATATGTTCACTCCTCTCATTTCATCTTATTTACATACAAGTCAATGTAAATATTGAAATACAATTAATTAGTAAAAAAACTTTATACATCATATTATTGTGTTGTTTCAGTTCTTTTCTAACAATTTCAATGAAGCTAGATGGCGCAAAGCTGCCAAAAAGAATGCTTACGCCCTGTTGGGCAGACAGAGGTTCGAACATGCTGCCGCATTCTTCTTGCTCGGAGACTCACTCAAGGATGCATTAGAGGTAAGTTTAATTTTTATTTCAGTTCCGATAACATTAAATCCGCAACCCAAATAAGTTACAAACTGGCATCGCACACTTTTGATTGCTGTGCAACTTCTACAGAGCTTTGACCTCTGGAACGATCGCTCTCTATCTTGGAGGATCTTGGTTCTTTTGCTTTCATCATTTCCTTTCCCCCAGTTTGTTTTTTAGGTTAACCACCGCATTGTGCATGTCAACCTTAGTCTACCCTAGGATCGTGCTCTGTTTGGTTTGACCTCGTGTACAATTCTGACGACTTAGTCACTGCCAACGTGACAAAGACAACTATGCTATTGCCGGCTATAGTCTCATGATTAGCATTCACGCTAAGCAAGCGGTGCCCCAGGTTTGATTCCTAGTGAATTCAC
Organism: Odontocerum albicorne; assembly: GCA_949825065.1. NCBI lineage: Eukaryota > Metazoa > Arthropoda > Insecta > Trichoptera > Odontoceridae > Odontocerum > Odontocerum albicorne. The sequence goes on along the minus strand of OX463853.1, from coordinate 31,585,686 downwards.
TTCTGAGCTGGGTTTCTTCTTTGACTGTTTTATCACTGAATTTATATAAATTTCTGCAGCTCATATAATGCTTATTGTAAATTCTTATAGTGCTGCTAAGCAACGCAGTTATAGTGCTATATAAAAAAACTCTGCCTAATGAAAGACTAAAACAGACTAAACTAGCCAATTGTGTTGACACTTTGATATTCTTGCCATTGGATCTTTGTATTTGATTGTGCTTATCAAAATGAAACAGCTTGCATATAATAAACCAATTCACGCACAGGCGTCTTCCATTCGCAAGATAGCTGACAATCATATTTTATTACGAGAGATTGCCTATCGTATCCATGCTGTGTATTTGACTAGTCCTAAGGGTGCTTGTAATGTAGAGTTGACTGGACAAGATTTAAATCTCCGTGTTGCTTTTGTGTCTCCAAGTTCAAATATTATAAACTTAAACCTTGTTGAAACCGTCGATTCATCGCACATGTTACTTTTAGCCATGTGAAGAGACAATAACACTCCCACACATCTAAATGTGTGAATATTATAATAAGAAACTCTTATCAAAAAAATATATTTTGAGGACTTCACGGTTCTTGTATACAGTCAGTTGTAAAGGGTCTTTCAAATTAAGCAGTTTTTAAAATTAAAAATTAATGAATAAAACCAGGGCTTTGGAGTCGGAGTTGGAGTCGGAGTCGCGGTGTTTGGGCCGGAGTCGGAGTCGTAAAAAACGAGCGACTCCGACTAATTTTTCGTTAAAATTTAAAATACATTTTTTTTAAATTATTATAATGAATGTGTATTGTGCACGAATATTAAACTTGCAGGCGCAAGTCGCGCCGATATGGTGAATCACCGAGATCCATTTAATGCATCAAGTCTACGAAAATGTGTTTGTCTCCTTCTTTCTCACGTCGAAAGAAAATTCTGTTGGCTGGGATCTATGTTAACCCCATGGTTCGATCCATGTTGACAGAAGAACAAATAAATAGAGCGAAAAACGCTATGTTTGAATTAACCGTTCGTATGAAAGGCCTTCGACAAGAAAAAGAGACGACAGCAGGCAGCGTACACGAAGTATCATCATCTTCATCCGACACCGCTGAATCTGAAGACGATTTTGAAAAATATCTCAATGAACAAGATAAACTAAAACGTCCTCGTTTGAATTACAGTCCCAATATAGATGAAGGAGACTCTATTTCAAAATTTAAAATTGAATTTTATGATGCATTGAAAATAATGGAAAAAATTAACCGAACTTATAAGTTAAATGTTGAAATGGCAATACAGCGGTATCTAGAAATCGTAAAAGATTCAGCATTGATCGTTACAGCATTACCCCCAACCCAAGTATCCGTAGAGCGGTTATTTTCCGCTCTTAAAATTCTCAATTCTGATTTGAGAGCCTCTACGAATACATATTTAATAGAAGCAATGTTGTTTTTAAGAATAAATTCTAATAAATAATTATTAAAGTTTAATCTTGTTTTATTTTTATCCCTATTACATGAAAAAAATGGCTATATGCAAAGGTAGGAAACAACCTGCTAAAATTGAGCTTTTTTGAGTCGGAGTTGTAGAGTCGGAGTTGTGGAGTCGGAGTTGTGTAGTCGGAGTTGTGGAGTCGGAGTCGTATTGTTGGTAAATATAGGAATCGGAGTCGGAGTCGTGTTTTTTTTTAAGCGACTCCACAGCCCTGAATAAAACATACAATTTGCTTTGATTTCAAAAAACTTTTCATTGGTTATTGAAGTATAATGTATGACATTTAAACCCAAAAAACAACCACCAAATATCCACCTCTTTCAGCTCCACAGATGTCCACTCTTTTGTCAAAATTTTCGATGACATTTTGGCATAATTGCGGTTCTAACTCACCAATAACACGAATAATTTCGTCCTTCAGCTCAGGAATTGATCGGGGGTCATTCTTATAGACCTGGCTTTTCACGTAACCCCAGAGAAAATAGTCCAACGGTGTCGGATCATATGATCTTGGTGGCCAATTAACATCACCGTTTCCGGAGATTACAATACATAAAATAATTCTCAATTTGAATGCGTTGTATTGTGTACAACTCCATTTTTATAAATGTCATACATTACACTTCTCAAATGTCACAAGGCACAGACAAGTTCACGACGCCATCTGTGCTTTATCCAAGAATTAAAAAAACCGCTCAATTTGAAAGACCCTTTATAAGGTCTTTCAGAGTGTTGCACTGCGTGCTTTGACTTATGAGTCTGATGTTTCGTAAACATTGCAGTTTTCACCTTCAGGGCTTGTTTGTAATCAACTTATGTACAGATACGACGTATTTTATCTCAAATCATCATGGTAATCCATGTGTCAAAATGTAAATGACTTATGGCTGAGACTACACTATAGGACAAGCGGTATCTGGAGTAAATTCACATTTGGGGAAGTTGATAACAAAGAAGCCTTGAAGATGAAAATTGCTACATTTTCAAAACGTCGGCATCATGAGCCAAACCATGCAGTACAGTAATCTGAAAGACCCTATACAATTTTTACCAAACTAGTATCTTTTTTTTTTCAGGTACCATAAAATAACATTTCTTAACGATGATCTTTAAATCCAAAGAATTTACAATAAGGGTAATTATATAAATCTTGTATGCTTTTGTTGCTTTGTTTCAGGTTATTTTAACCCGACTAAATGACCTTCAACTGGCTATGGTTGTTGCCAGGCTGTACGATGCAGAATCTCAAATGCCTGATAGTTATCGGCAGTTGCTTTTTGAAGAAATACTTGGGTAAGTCATGCTTAATGTATTTTTTACCTATAAGAATTTGATTCACAGTAAATTTCACAATAGTTTTACTTTCAGGCCTTTATTCACAATGAATTTATCTATACAATATATGATAGAATGTGTAATAAAGGGATTAGAGATAAATGTAAACTTAAAGCGGATGTATTGAGTGAGATGAAAAAGAGCACTTTGAGGTGGTTCGGTCACGTGGAACAAATGAATGAAGAAAGGTTTACGAAACAAATATACAGTGCAAATGTGGGTTGAAGGCATAGTAGAGAGAGACCATGGAAAGTATTACTGGATCTAGTAAATGATAATAATAATAAAAGAATTTATATAGAGCAAACTCGAACTCTTGATTCGAACCCACTCATAAATATGAGCAGAGGGTCTTATATAATGTTGTAAGGTCAATCGTTTTTCTTCTGTCGAAGAAGACTCACCGCTTCCAGCAAATGACTGTTGTCCAACTCGGCACTTGAGATTTGTAGTTTGAACTTTATAAAACATAAACTTTCAATGTATGGATTCCATTTTTTTTTAAATGCTGGTTAGATTCCTAGATTTGGCAATTTCCCATTGTAATGGGAAATTGCCATATCTAGGAATCTGCTATCACAAATTTAACAACAGCATCAATTAAGGCATTGGATATAGAAGAGTGGAATAGAACAGTTCGGAGCCATGCAGTTGGCCAAGGTGATCACGATCTTTAATCACGAACAAGATGACAAAGAGGAACATTTTATAGAAATGATTTTAAAATTATTCTAATTTATAATAACAATAATTGCAGATGTGAAAAAGACGGCAACAACCAGTCCATGTCTCGTGCTCACCCTGACCCCTTCCTCCGCTCTATGGCCCTCTGGATGATGAAGGACTTCTCTGGCTCGCTGAGCACTCTGCTGATAGCGCGGGCAGGACAGCTGCACCCCGCGTACGATGATAACGAGCCTCACACCACAACTGGCGCTGCTATGCCCCAGGCGGATCCCAATGTCTTCAACTTCTATGTCTACCTCAGGACACATCCGCTCCTTGTCCGCCAGTATATTGCTACTCAGGTTATTATTTTTATTTTATTTGCAAATGAGGGAATAAAGACTAACCATACAAATATTAGGTCCTTACATATGAAATTGGCGTTTTGCCGTACTGGCAACTTTGATCTCAAATATCTTCTCTTTGGTTAGGAATTCCAAATTAAAATTTATACAGCTATTTACTCAAGTATTTGTGTTTCGAAAATTATAATTCATTTGTTTTTTCCTCAATTGTTTTTTTTCTTTGCGTCACTCAGTTTACAAAATGGAAAACTTGAAATATCGCGTTATTTACGAGTACGAGTTCCACCGTGGCACCAGTGCTGCAGAAACGGCTCGAAGGATTAATGATGTGTATGGCGACGGTGCCGCAAAAGAAAACACAGTGCGTTTTTGGTTCCAACGTTTTCGTTCTGGAAATTTCGACCTGCAGAAAAAGCCCCGTGGACGGCCGGAGACCAAAGTTGATAATGAAGAATTGAAGGCTATTGTGGAAGCGGATCCATCGCAAACCACGACCGAGTTAGCTGCAGGCTGCGGTGTTAGTGATAAAACTGTTTTAATCCACTTGAAGCAAATTGGGAAGGTGAAAAGGCTTGAAAGGTGGGTACCTCACGAATTGAGTGAAGCAAATCAACAAACGCGCGTTGACTGCTGCGTTGCATTACTCAACCGGCACAATAATGAAGGGATTTTGAATCGAATCATTACCTGTGATGAAAAGTGGATCCTGTATGATAATCGGAAGCGCTCATCGCAATGGCTGAACCCTGCCGAACCAGCCAAACCATGCCCCAAGCGAAAATTGACTCCAAAAAAGTTACTTGTGAGCGTTCTGGTTAATCGCTCTAGGCCACTGCTGCTTCATGATAACGCTAGACCACACACTGCACAACAGACGGCTACCAAATTAGAAGAGCTTCAATTGGAATGTCTAAGACATCCACCGTACTCTCCGGACCTTGCCCCAACAGATTACTATTTTTTTCGAAATTTGGATAACTTCTTGCAAGGGAAAAAATTCAACTCCGATGGGGCAGTCCAAACCGACTTCAAAGATTTTATTGATTCCCGTCCGAATGGTTTTTTTAGTAAAGGGATCGATGAACTACCTATGAGATGGCAAAAGTGCATAGATAGCAATGGTACATACTTTGATTAAATAAATATATTATATTAAAAAAAAATCTACTTTATGTTCCTCCCAAACAAAACGCCAATTTCATATGTAAGGACCTAATATAATATATAGTCCAAATGTGAATTGAAGACATTTTGAGAGGAGAACCAAGAAAATTATGGTTGAATCAGGTGGTTAATATTTAGAAAGGACACGTAGAATGTAGAAGTTTTATGGATGTAGATGGGTCTATGTCCCTCTGCCTATCCTAACAGGAAAATGGTATGTATGTATGTATGCAAATTATGTATGTATATATGCTAACTGTATTTAAAAAAAATTATGCAGATGTTTTGATTACAAGTGTCTGTGATTTGATGAACTCTAGCCCAAATGGTAGAATACTTTACTTATGTACATCATCATATTGTTTTCCTGTTTGGTTAGACAAAGAGGATAGAGTGCCAGACGTTCCTATCTTGGCAAATTTCACGTCTTCCACATCTATACATCTTCACACAAATATACAATAATAATATTAAAACAAAAACCATTTAATAATTGTTTATGTATCATTTTTGTGTACACAAGAAATATACAAGTTCATTCATACGTATTTATAAAGTAAAATTATCATTTTAATTGCACTTTTCTGACTTTTTTTCACGTAAATCAGTTGATTACATTACCGTAATTAATATCTTGAACACTAAATAACATTTTCAATCAAAATTATGGAAGAATGGATAGTCGATCTTTAATTAATTTTATTTACTAAAACTTCCTCTCACACAAAGCAATTTAATCAGGAAAAGCGAGATATATTCGGACAACAACATTGGTATTCGGATAAGACTCAATTAATCCATAGTCATAAAGATCCTGCAGGATATCAAGCAGATTTGCAGTTTAGATGTGGTGTATTTGTGTCGACGCTTCAACTTGAAAGCTTTGAAAGTATCATATTTGACAAAAAAAAAAATGTCAGTTCCATTTCAGGGAACCCTTCATCCTAAACCCTGTGCCTGTGCACCTGTTGCACTTGCATAGTTACAGAACTAACTCAGATTATTAAGCTTTCTATTCTGCTTCAGCTGCTTCCAATTAATACATATTTAGCATTGTACCTGATCTCAACCAATTATTTTGACCTCGGTTTTTGCAGTGCCGAATTCTTAATCTCGAAATTTATAAAAATTGCAGGGTGGTGGTGTTGGCTTATTGCAAGAAGGAGAAGAGGGCATCACGAGACTGGAGAGACGGCTCTACTTTACAACAGCCCACGGGCACTTCAAGGCAGGCTGTCCGGCCCTGGCCCTGGAGGTGCTCAGCAAGCTACCGTCCAAAATTCTGGACGACCATGCACCACCCACCAGCCCTGCCAAGCTGCTTAAGAGGAGGGATACTCAGATTGACACAGGCATACTCGAGTGGGATGGCAGTAAGAAAGAAAATGTTCCTGAAAAAACCAAAGGTAATGAATCATACATTGAACGATTTATACATTAAGGTTGAAATCTCTTGTTAACTGGTTCACTGCCACGAGCGCTTTGACGCGCTCTCCGATTCAGTGCTCGCCAGGCTGGCCATACAAAATGAACGCGTAAACGCGCTCTCCTTTGAGCTTGTCGCAAGCCAATATCAAATCCAATTGTAATAATTTATAAATTATAACACATAGTGACATCTATTGGGATGGTCAAGAAATACTTAACTATTACAATTTACCGATATTCTCAAAGTTAGTCATGTTTCTAAAAGCTTTCATTGACAGTCAATACGTGTCTCTGATAGAGGGTTACCGACTACAGTTTTTTGCGACGTAATTGCGATGATTTATAATGGCTTCGTTTGTAGTTTTGTTCAGTGGTTGATTTTTAACTTTTGTGCGTTATTTTTGTTAATTTTTCAAAGTATTTATTTACAAAGTGTATTTTCATGTATTCTTTGGTTATTGGCGGTAGTTTTGCGGCATAATACGACTTATATATAGACTTTACGGTTTTATTTTATAGTTTATTTACCTTTTGTGCTTTATTATACATCATACAGATAATTTGTTGATTTTAGTTTACAAACTATATTATATTCCACTATATTTATAAGTAAACGAGTTTTCTGTGTCAAGTTGTGACAACCCTGACATTTTGTGAATATTTAAACTGTGTTTTTCTGAGTGAACGGCAGCTCAAACGCTCCACGGTGTATATATTTAGTAAGTTTTCATAATATCCTTTATATCTGTATACAAAATATATAAATTTTTTAGGTTTTATTTTTGTTGAAAAAATCCCGGCCTGCTCGGTACGGCCATACTAATAACTTCCAGCACTTAAAGGGTTAAGTTGACTGAAACTTAACTGAAGAGATTAACACCAAGGGTTTGCAAACTCTTTTTTTTTAACTGTACCACGTAATGAAAGTTCCAAAGAGTGGCGTACCACCAGTATTCTTCTCGACAAAATATTGTTGATGCAATCTAACCCTTAACATGTTGTAAATTATGTTGAAATATCATGGAACTTCAGATTTTGATGCTTGCTTCCTCGAGCACCATTAGACCGGGGCTTTATTGTTTGTGGACCGTTGGTTTATAATATTCTAATCCCAATATAATGTTTTTTTTTAGAACCAGAACCTGTCAAATCCGAGTCATTGGACTGGGGAGCAGCCCCCTCACTGGATTGGGGTTCAGCCCCCAAAGCCATCTCTAAGGTGGACGATGACCTGGTGCTCACATGGGATGATGATGAAGAAAAAGGGTTAGTGATGTTCATTTTTAACACCTTTGATATTGATCATGGACATTACTGAACATAAAATAAATCAAATTTATTTCTCTTGTGCCAATGTCTGGAATCACTCCAAGGATAGATAAGAATGGACCATCTCATGTTGACAGAATTTTGGAAATTCTATCCTGTTTTAAATAGCTCTTCCAGCACTAGATGGACCAACATGAGATGACCCATTTAGTGCTGGAAGAGCTTTTTAAAATAAGAATTTATGATAAACAGCAAATAAGTTACAGAAAAATATAAATTCAGATATAAACTGGTCTAAGGGTAGAATCAACCTTGGAGGTAAATTAGTTTGGACTAAAACCGCTTGCTTAACGTGAATGGTAAGCATTTGACCATGGTCGCCATTGGGAGTTATATAATTTATTATTAAAGTCATATTTGTAATTTTTCTCTTCACAGATCGGAAGGTTCCGAGACTCCACCATTAGCATTGAAATTAGATAATAAAGACAGCGAAACCAAAGATAAAATAGAGAAAAAAGTAAGCCAAGAACCAAAGACATCCATGCAGAGCATTGATATCATGGCACAGCAGCTCAAGTTTGTCGCCTGCCTCAAGATTCTGATGGAAGAACTGTCCACTTTAGCCACGGGCTTCGAAGTTGATGGTCAGTATCACTCTTTATCTTTCCTTTCAAATAAATTTACGTAACTTTTTGACACAAGGTTGTACAATACTTGACAGTTATTTTTTTAATCACAGACTGCTGAGTAATTTCTTATTAACACCTTTACGACTGGTCCCGCGCTGGAGCGGAAATTTGATCCAACCGTTAAGGACCGGTCCCGCGTTATCGCGGATTTATAAGTAGTCAAACTCAATGCCATCTATTGAGTAAAACGAAACATGTGTTCATTCGAAAATAAATTCATGCCACTTAAAAAGATTCGTGTCATAGCTATGAGTCGATTTCATGAACATTAGTATCTCATTTCTAAGATTTTACGACTATGAAAATTGACCTGGATTCGCCCTTTTCAAATCTTATCTCGAGTGTCTGTGATATTTTTTGTGGTCCGACCGAATTTGTTTGGATATTTTTTTGTTTTTAGTCGAACTCTACACCATCTCGGGCAAATTGAAAAATAATTTCATGAATATTTATTTTCTTGCATTAATGAAAATTAATTTTGCGCAAAAACATGTGGTCCTAGGCGTATATCTCATACATTTACATGAGGTCTTTAAGGTGTTAAGATTACCCATAATATTCTTAAAATATAGTAAAAAGGTGAAAATGGGTATAACTCATCGTCATATACCCTTGCAAACCCTATGAGTATCGGTTAGGCCATTCCCGGGCTCACTTGTTTTTATTTATTTACTTACAAAATAAATTACATTTAAGTGTCTTCAACACATCACAGTGAAAATTGTAAAACAAAAGATCCCATATCAACATCTTCCAAAAAAACTAATTATTCAGGATACATATTTCTTTCAAAATATGATGAATGAAAATACCAATGTGTAGTACAATATGAAAAGTAAAAAAAATAATCAAATTCAATTAAAAAATAAAATCTCTCAGGGGAAATGAGAATATGAAATTAAAGAACAAATCACAAAAATGTTTAACCCAGCGGCTCTCAATGTTTTTCTAAAATTTTAGGACCACCAACAAAAATATGTCTTGATTGCAAATAGGAAGTCAAGACTATATACACTTAATTTATTGTCACATTTTTATGTGCCTTGTGGTCCTATGGGTACGTCAAAATTCTAAAAAGTACATTAAGTTTCTTAAATAAGAAGTAAATCTTTCTTTTTACTCACCTGAACGATTGTTTTTTCTGAACTGAACATGTTAACATGCTTTTTAATTTAATGCAATAATCAAAAAATGATCTACTCCACATATAGGTGGACACCTACGCTATCAGCTATACATTTGGCTGGAGCGGGAAGTGGAGGCGCTGCGACAGCTATGCGGCTACTCGTCCAGTGTTGGGGGTACCGGTGGGGGGGAGGAGCCCCCCGCACGCCTCAACCTGCCCGACCTAGTGGAAGCGCTCATGAAGGAGCGAGAGCGCGACCGGGAGCCTCACCCTCCCACAGAGAGACCCACACTGCACCAGGTGCTATTGCAGGAGAAGGCCGACTTCGAGGCCAAGGTACAGAGGGCCGTACGAAGGAAGAGGTGGCTTAAAGGTGAGAATCTTATTGAGACATACTGTGTAACCTGGATTTTATATTTTTACGCAGTGTTTGAATCTAACTTGATTTCATGGAAAAAATCCTGAATTTTGTGTCAAAAATGTTTTAAGAAGTTTTTAATGACGTTTTGAGACTAATTAATTGTGTTCGGTTAGGCTAAAAGGCTCCCCTGAAGATGAGCCTTGAAACCGGTAGGGTTATACCGTTACAAAAAGTGGAATAAACAGTGTTTGATAAAACAAATTACAATGTCTTGAAACCTCCACAATGTTAATGCCTTAACTATAAATAATATATTTTAATGTTTACCAAGGAAAATTTCCCGAATGTTGAAATTATTTTTATTGAATCATGGGTATTTTGAAACAGTTTTAAAAAAATATCTAGTTGACCAAACATCTTCTTCTTCTTCGATGGCTCTACAGCTCATATCGGGCCTTGGCCTCCATCAGTCCTCGCCTCCAACTCCTCCTGTCAAACATTAAATGATAAAAAATATCTATATAGTTGACCAAACATTCTTCTTCTTCTTCGATGGCTCTACAGCTCATATCGGGCCTTGGCCTCCATCAATCTTCCCCTCCAACTCCTCCTGTCAAACATTAAATGATAAAAAATTATTATAATATGACAATAATAAATATTCAAAATATTTTTTTTTCCCATGGAAATGATGAAATCTAGGTTATACTGTACTACCTTTTTAGAGATAAGTGCAAACCTGGTGTTTGGAGAAGAAATGGTTAATTACTCTGTGGCAATTATAATGGAATTCCAGAATTAACTAATTCATACAGTTATATTCTGCAATCACTTGCATAAAAATGTAGCTTTTTTTTAGATGTGGTGCTGGAAATGTTTGAAATATAGTTGTACATTTTTTCTATGCATACATGGACAGTAAGATGTACAAATTTATTGTCAATAAATGAACCCAAGATTATGAAAAGACACTATCTTTCTGTGCTGTATTTGTTTTGGATGTACTTAGGATGTATTTTATTAACCTCCACAAACACTTAATGATTATTATTCAATACCTGCATCACTATGCAAGTCAATTGGTGGCAGGTACAGCCTGTTACATATTTCAGTACTTGCAACTTTTCAGGATTTTTTTCTCTATTAGGTCCCTGATAGCTGGTAACAGTTTTACTGAACATTTATACTTATGAGAATCTAACTCATATATCTTTTGTGCTGTACACCATGTGTTCTGCCTTTAATTAACTCCACAATGTGAATATTCTTTGGAATTCTGACATCACGCATACAAACAACATGTTAAGAACACATTATGGAGTAAGGGTGACATTCTTGAGGGAATGAAATTGGGAGGAAATGTAAATATAAGAAGTCAATTCAATGTATATTTGTTGTGTTCTCTGTATCCTCCTTATATCTTGATGGAAGTGACAAAGAATAGAGGTGATATGTTGCTTAAAGAATGCTGAGTTTAAAATAATGTGTTTATTGCAGCCAATGAGACCCTGTTGCGCACATTGCTGTCGTACTGCAGCCTGCAGGGCGCAGGTGGAGGTGGCCTGGCGTCGGTACGGATGGAGCTGGTGCTGCTGCTACAGGAGCTGCAGCAGGACAAGGGGCCGCAGCAGCTACTATCGCCGTTGCCCTTCCCCACTACACTACCCCTGCTGTCGGCCTCCGTGGCCTGCTCCAAGACTGTCGTGGCCGATCCAGTTCGTCATCTACAGGTAAACTCATGTTGTAAAATGCTTCTCTCCCATCTGTTATTTTATTGTAATACCTGATAGTGATCAAACTAAATAGTTTCAATCTAGTTTTATCATTCAGACATTGAATATGCTTTATTTATTCTTATTTAAAACTTTATTGTACAGTGTACAATGTAATGTGTTTATTGCCAAGTGGTGATCTATTGCAACCAACTTACGATTGCTGTACAAAGTTTTGAGGTTTTATATTATTGATGTAGAGAAAAAAAAACTATGCAATACCAAAGTAACAAAATCAATGGCCAGGAGAATGAAAAGAATATTGGAAAAATTGATAATGGAAAATACGCTATATCCCTAATGGGAGATGTAATGAAATATCTAACAATAAATTACTTTGTTCCACTAATTACATTAATCCTTGCTACACATGTTTCTGCCTCCTATCCCAAGGTTCTGTTCAGGCGAAGATGTAATGTTTTTGCTTTTTGAAACATGTCAATGGTGGTGCAAGTGTCATCTTAGTAGGTAGCAGGTTTTAAAATCTGACAGCATGCACAATAAAATATGACATTCTCTCTTGTTGATTGGAATTAAATTGCTTAATAGAAAGGCTTATTAAGCAATTTAATTCCAATCAATTATATTAAATTGCTTAATAAAAATTAAAATATAAGAAACTAAATTTATTATATTTTAATTTTGATACAGGTCAACTAAGATTTCAGAGTTAAGCTAGAATTGTTTCAATGATCTAATTTCTGTTTGTTTTCTAGTCTCAAGCCCACGACATGCTGCAGACGATGATATACTTACCCATACCCATAAGGAACACAAACAACCTGGCTAAGATATTCATCCTGCGAGACTTGGCTGTTGCGCTGTCAGCGTGCATTTACCAAAGCTTGTGTGACTCGGACACATTCAGCGTCAAACATTCTCATCCGCACCACGATCCGTTAGTATATTTATTTCTTGTTTTCAATGTTCTATGCATATTACAAGGGGCTCTCGGACACATCCGAGGTATGTGAGTGATGGTGATCATGGAGATCCACTCTTTGAGGCAAAGTATTTACTTCAACTACTTCATCTCTTTTGTAGCTCACTGGTGCGGTGCTTTCTTGTTACATTTAAAGAGTGAAAAGCTAAAGGACTCAACTCTATCAGAAAATCTAAACACAAGTTCCGACGAGCAATTTGAGAGCATATTGTGTTATCATTTGCTATATTTGTTCATCTAAGTTCGCGTTATCAGTATTATTTTTTACGTTTTTCTTGTTTTTACTAAAAGGAGTGCATTACAAGCGCAGAATATTGCCAAAATGCACAAATGTAACCTTGACTACACCAAACAAAATACTTATTTTTGTATCAGGGAAAAAATAATGTAATGCGATGAAAAGATGTACAAAAAAAAACAATTGGTCATGATGGATATATTTATCGATCGAAATATTTAAAAAAAAGTAAATTTGATATTCAAGAGAAGCTCACGTACCATTTAATATTTGCTACGTATTTGCCACAGGGCCGATTATCGGCCCCAACTGGTGTATGCGAAAAATCCCACGGGGCCGATCATCGGCCTCAAAGTTTTTATGCAAGTTTTTATGTTGAATAAAAAAAATTTAAATATTTTTTTTTATAAAATATGAAAATTACTTATTATTTTACACTCTACAGGGAGGTCTCCACAAAATAAAGGTTTTAAAACTAAATATTAACTGAGATAAAAAATAAAATATAAACTACTGTTTTTTTGCCAAAAAATGCTTGGGATTTTTCGCACATTTTATGCAAAATAGGCTGGGATTAAAAGGGTTAAATACTATTATTATATAGGTTACAAATACTCTATTATTTTAGTCATAAATAGGCAAAGTTTTGGTTTTTAAAGAGAAAATATATTTTTATTTAGAGGTTTTACTGTAATATAATTTTTTTGTGTCAAATTCTATGTTTTTGAACATTTTCAGAGTGGGTATGGAATCTCTGGCAAAACTGAGCGGTCTGTCAGCTCACGGATCTCACCTGATGGGGGGCAGGCATCGCAGGTACTCTTCCACCGATGAACCCACCACTGTCACTACTGCACCTAACAAATGGCCAGGTAAGTCAATACATACGTCAAAATTGTTAAATATGAATTGCATACTTCAAATTGATAAATGTTATTATAGATGAATGAGAGTGAAAGGTAAATAGATGAATATGATCTTTAGATGAGCGAATGTGAACTATTGATGATTGAAAGGGAACTAGGCATAAATTAATTAGAGAAATTGAAGAAAGCACCTTCATATGGTTCAGGCTTTTGAAATAAAAATGTATGTAATTTGAAGTAAACGTTCTTGTTGCATTTTTCTTATTTCTGGAATTTACTACTTAATTTAATTAAAAAATTATCAAAGTTTTACAAAATACTGAGTGAACTTATGTGGAATGCAGGGACTAAATTTGAGGGATAATTCAAATTGTTATCAAGGTTTTTTTAAATTAAAAACAATTTCCAGTTATCCAGGTTTTATTGTACTTATCTCTAGAAATTTCGAATTCATAAGAATTTTCTTTGAATATTTTTTCCCCTAAAGGTGTAACGAATCTTCGTGCTCTGGTAGCTCGTGAAGGGGACGATGACACTCCCCGCCTGAATATCCTTCTGTGTGAGGCTTTCGTGGCATGCTATCTGGCCCTGTTGGTGTATGGCTTGAGGGTATGCGACTCGCATCTGTTATACCGCCTGTGCTCTAAAAAATTCAGCGCTGACTCCTGGGCCATTCTCTATGGTGGCGGGGTCAAGAGACTACTGAGGACTGCATCAATCAGTGTAAGTATTTTTATAGATTTGATTTTGTTTTTGTAGACCAATCTGATGCCCCATAATAATAATAATAAAAGGACGATTTATATAGTGCCATTTAGAAAACAAATTCTCCTCAAGGGTGCTCAATCTTGGGGCTCGAACCCACTATTATTGACAGATTAAAAATATTACAAAATAAATATATACATAAGTTGAGTGTAAGGGTAGGAAGATAGTGACTGGGGCCATTAGATTAGGTACTTGTACTTCCCCGCATCTGCATATATGTTGAAAAAATAAGAAAACTGCAGAAAAATTATTAAGGGAAGACGGACTACAAAGAAACCTTTCTAGATCCTCCATGTGTGATAGTAACACATTTAGGTTTAGTGTAGTGTTCATATACCATCAGAAATTTTAATAAGACCTCCCAAAAAGGACTGTTTTCAAGTGTTTCTTAAAACTGCGCACACCACCCATATCTCTAGCATTAAGAGGTAGACCATTCCACGCCACAGGACCAGCAACGGCAAAAGCTCTACCATAATACCCCACCCTGTGGAATCGATTTGGAACAAACAATTATTTAGATGAACAAGAAATTGCCCTCACAGTTCTATTCCTTTCCAAAAGAACACCTCTCAGACAGAGACTAAAAAATCATTAGCTAGACAAGTTTCTCAACCTACTTCCATAAGACGAAATTACAATAATCATCATCACCACCATGCCATTTCCCTATTGGGGTAGGTCGCGAGATAACAGACCTCTTCTTTCTAGCCTGCCGCACATATTTTGCTTCTACTACATCCATTTACCACATCATACATATTTTCCTATTATAGAAGCTTTTCTTTTTTCTCCCTTTCAGAATTTGATCAATTTGGTTGTGCACAGTTAATGTATACTGTACAAAAAACAGTCTTAATTTCATGATGGTGTGAATAACTGTCTGGTACATTAAACAAAAGTTTCAATCAATAAAGAATTCACTGTTTTTCCTTTAAGTAATTTGTATATATACAAACGGGTATGTAGATCTTTTCTAATGCATAAGGAGATTAAGTTATATAAAGACAAGCTATGACTAGATTCAGTGGAAACAGAAAAAAATGACCAAACATTGAGAATAATGTATACAGTGATATTATAAGAAGTTTTATTTAATTGATTGTTAATGTGTTTTTAAATATTTTCAGAATAACACCATTACCTTGGAGAGACAAGAGGGGGCATCAGTTTGGAGTTCCCTGAGGGCACAGAGAGCCCGTCTCAACATGAGGCTGCTGGGGGCTACTTCCACCCCTGCTGCTCCTAAACCAATCAAAGAGGGCCGCCCTACCTACAGGGAGCACTTTGTGCCACCTGCCATGAGCATGCTGAGCTACCTCATTATTAAGGTTCATAATCTATAAAATTCTGATAGAAAGAGTGAGAAGAAAGACTGAAAAGAAAGTGTGGGGTGCTCAAGATACATTTTTAAGAGGAAGAGGGTACGTGGATCAGAATTTCTCTAGTATGCTTTTAGAAAAATGTTTGACAAAAAATAAAAAGATATTTGGCATTTGTGGGCTGTGGAAAAAGCATATGACTGTGTGCAAGCTATGAAAAATATTGAGTGACTATGGTCTGTGGATGTAAATTGCGTCATTTTATGCCTAAAGTAGAGCATGTATTAGAGTGAACTGTGGCTCGACTAATGGTTTAATATTTCAAGAGTTAAAGCAAGGATGCATTGTGTCGTCCTGCTTGTTTAATATTTACACAGATTCATATGTGAAGGAACTACAGAGGGGGCATACTTGATAGATATTTTGAAAGATGGAAACGTTAAACGTCAGAGAAATCATAGGAGTTGCATGAGAAGGAAAGATGTAGAAGAAACGAGGGATATGTGTCAAGATAGGAGAGTCTGGCACTCTGTCCTCTCAGACTATTTATTTTCTGCATCTACATTCCACTCTCGTACATCAATGTTAGAAAAATTAACATTTTTAAACCAATATATATATATATATATATATATATATATATATATATATATATATATATATATATATATATATATATATATAACACATCGATCAATAAGTCCCGGGACTAACCAACAGATGGCGCCTCTAATAACAAATCCATACCTTTCTCAGTTAGTATTCTCATTCTCCTTTAGAAGTTACGTGTCAAACTTTCATGACATTCCAACATTGCGTCATTGAGTTACAGTGGTTTTAATGACGCTACTTTTGCTATTTTCAAAACAATTGAAAAAAACGATTTTTTATCCATTGTTTTGAAAATACCATTCAAACTCAGTGATAGCTCGAAAAGTGTTATCTGGGCTCTGTTCCGTCGAAAACAACCATTTTTTGGTGGTATGCTGATTTCAAACGCGGTCGTACAGACACAAATGATGCTAAACGCTCTGGTCGTCCAAATGAGGCTGTTACACCAGAAAACATTAAAAAAACCCTCAAAATCGTGATGGAAAATCGCAAAGTAAAATTGCGTGAGATAGCTGAGTGATTCAGAGCGCTGTTTAGAACTGTTTACGCGAAATAAACGGGAGTTATTGCATCGGTATGTGACAATGGAGAAAACTTGGATCCACCACTATACTCCGGAATCAAATCGGCAGTCAGCTTAGTGGAGAGCAGCCGGTGAAAGTCGTCCAAAGCGACCAAAAACTCAACAGTCAGCCTGGAAGGTTATGGCCTCCGTATTTTGGGATGCGCATGGTATAATATTCATCGATCACCCTGAAAAGGGAAAAACCATCAATAGCAAATATTACATAGCGATATTGGAGCATTTAAAGGCAAAAATTGCAAAAAAACGGCCCCATATGAAGAAAAAAGTTCTCTTTCATCAGGACAATGCACCGTGTCACAAGTCAATGGTAACGATGGCCAAATTGCATGAGTTGAACTTCGAATTGCTTCCGCACCCACCGTATTCTCCAGATTTGTCCCCCAGTGACTATTGGCTGTTCGCAGACCTCAAAAAGATGCTCCAGGGAAAGAGATTTGGCTCCAATGAAGAAGTGATTGCCGAAACTAACGCCTATTTTGAAACTAAAGATAAATCTTTCTACACGGCTGGCATAGAAAAGTTAGGAAAGCGTTGGAATGAATGTATCACTCTTGAAGGAGACTATGTTGATGAATAAAGAATTTTGGCAAACAAATGTTGTTTTAGAAGTTAGTCCCGGGACTTATTGATCGATGTGTTACATATATTATATCAAAAGCCAAAGTCAATAAATTTTTCTCTCCAGTAATAGTTAGTAAAAAGAATTGAACGTTTCATAAAAACAATCATTGTGTATTTATTTTGTGTGTGTAATTACTTCTTCAATATTTCGTGTTTTGTTTCTAGCCAACAATGGAAATAGATCCCGACGTGGTCGACTATGACTCAGCCGACTCTGTAGCGTCCAATGATGATGACAACAACATTGAGGAGGAAGATGAAGAAGATGTTTTCGGAGATCCCCTGGCCCCTCCCAGCACCGACGCTCGAGGCTACAGAGCCAGCAGCGAGCCCATCAGAAGGCAGGACAACACCGAGCACTGTGATCTCAACTCCTACTCTTGGTGCATCATGAAATTGGCTATCCTGAAAATAGCTCAGGCACAACTTCAAGAATTCCTCAATATTGCTGGAATTGAGATGAATGGTACTTTTACATAATTTTTAATTTAAAATTGTTATGTGTCTATTTATAACACAAGGGCAAATTGAAAAGTTCGATCTGACTAAGATAGAAAACTCAAATCATTTTAATAATAATAAGAATAAAAGGATAGAACTCGGGATTCGAACTAAGGAACTTTTGTAGATTTTTCGATATGTAATAGTAACACATTCGGCTTTAGGTGCAGTGTAGTGTACTCGTATGTGTGGAGTGTTCATATATAATCATAAATTTTTAAAACGGGTTGTCTTCAAGTCCTTATAAAGCTGCACACATTAACCATATCTCCAATACTTTGAGGCAGACCATTTCACCCCACAAAACCAGCAACAGCAAAAGTTATAATATCCTGCCCCATGTTTCCCCCTATCTTTAATGCACTTTTTCTACCACAATTCCAATATTATACTATCATTTTTTTTATTATCATCGAGACTCAACTTTTTTCTTTGTTGAATATCTTGTTGACCCAAGTATTTCAAATCCTATGAATATGGAGAATTCTAAATCAAATTTGTGAATTTCAACCATTGATTGTGTCAACTTGGGAACATGGACATTTTCCTGCTGTAGCAACACTGTTTCCTTTTTATTTCTTCTCGTAAACAGTGTAGAAGGGCTTTTCAAGTCAGGCCGAATCTCCCTATCGTAAAATTAGTGTATAGTCTAGGATGAGCATCAGATTCTTCAAGTCCCTTGTTAGTGATTAAACAGCGCAGTTCTTGTCCAGCTACCAGGCGACATCCGGTCCATGAAGCGTCATCTTTCA
Source organism: Odontocerum albicorne (assembly GCA_949825065.1). Classification (NCBI taxonomy): domain Eukaryota; kingdom Metazoa; phylum Arthropoda; class Insecta; order Trichoptera; family Odontoceridae; genus Odontocerum; species Odontocerum albicorne. Next base: position 31,566,820 of record OX463853.1, on the reverse strand, counting down.
CTTTAACATCATTGAATTTTTATTTTACTAGGCTTAAAAGAGCTATGATAAATGGGATCAATCTGATGGAAGAATGGGAACCAGGTATTCGCCTCAAGGTTGAGAATAGAAAGCAAACATGCGTAATAAATTATACACACATTTGTCTATGTGACTGGTTTTTTTGGTATGAAACATTTGCTTTGATCATTGTCTTTTTTTGCTCAAAATAAAAATCTTAACAATAACAAATGTCCCTTTTCAGAGCTGGCGGTGAGCAGTCCCTTGGTGCATGGTGCTCTGCGCTGCATGTCGCAGTGGTCCTCGCTGATGTCAGACCAACTATCTGCCCGCCCTGCCCCACCCCGTTACATACCTGCATGCTTCCCCGAGGAGCAGATCTCTGGCCCGCCCATTAATAAATATAGGTTAGTTATATTGATAATATATTTTGAAATTAAACATATTCTATGCATAACAAAATATTGCCTACTAGAGGTGCAATGAATTGAGCAACTTATTTTTGTCTTTACACAAATTGATGTCAGCAATATAATTACAGGATGGTAGAAAGTTCACAATAGAGAGGATTTTCTCAAAAAAATCACCGACATCAAGAAAACTTCTACTGTGTATCATTTTACAATAAAGCCCTGAGTATCTCATTCATTATGTTGTTATATTCGTTTAGCTAGTTTGTAAATATCACTAAAGATTGGGAAAGTAGAAAGTAGATGGGAAAGGACAGGAAATAGGAACTATGGAGAAAAACACCCTTCATGATGAGATATGTAATATTTTTCAAATCGTTTGAAGCTAGCCAGCGAGGATGAGAGTCGCAAAGCAGCTGGTAACTGATTCCAGAGTTTAAAGGCATGGACAATAAAGGATGATGTGAAGAAAGTAGAGCGATGAACTAGAAATGTCAAAAGGTAATATCTACTTGAGCGTAACACAAACCGATGATTGGAGAGAGGCTGGAACATTTTCGGTGTGATATTAAGGGGCAGCAGTACAGTTTTGAATGTTGTATAAAGTGACAATACATGACCCTGTTGGTGAGTTCTTATATTCAACTAATTTGACTTCTAATCTAATATGATGTGTTCATATTTTCTAAGATTGAATAATCCTCGAAGTTTGTCCAGTTGTTCTTCTATAACATCCAGATAACATACTTTTGTATAGTTAGGCAATGGGAAAAACAGAGACTGCGTGAGTGAGACTTTGACGAATCGAGGCTGGCCAACGTTGTTTTACGCAGATCATATATTGAGAAAGGCCATATTAAATTTGATGTTAGATAATAGTCATAAATCTTTTTGACTTATACATTTAATGTAATACTCCGTAATATCGAGAATACCAATGACACTAAGAACTTTGGCATATTTATTTCTTTCAGGTGTATTTTAGAAAAACATAACACTCCATTCAACTCCAACCTGGCTAGTACAGCTCCAGCAAGAAGACTATGGAACTACCTAGTGCATCAAGAATTAGTTCAGGTGAAAGAATAACTTTTAAATAAACCGTATAATAAATATAAAACTCATCAAATATAATATTTATATGATGTGTAATGACTGAAAATGGAGTGAACACTTCACTGATATAGTAAAAAGAGTCAATACACCTCTTTACATTATTAAGAAAGACATCACTCAGGTGGCTCCATAAATGTTAGTCTATAAGATCTATGTAAAAAATTTGATTACCAAATATGGAACCTTTATTTTATAAAAAAAATCATTGTTTTTGAAAGGGTTGAAAGACGAGTAACAAAAATTCCATGATATCTGACTAATCTAATTTACGAAGACAGAATGCGTGTATTGAAGTTGCTTACTTTGCAATAAAGGCGAAATTGTGTAGACTATTGTGATAAGATTTTGAGAAGTCATTATGATTGCACGGAACAATTTTATTTTGACCAAAATATACATTTGAGGGGACATTCGTTAAAACTTTTCTGAATTAAATTTCACAATAATCTAAGGAAATATTGTTTTGCATTATGATATACTCGTACAGCTTAATATTTTTCTTTAAAAAAATACTATTACACTAGAAAAAACTTTATCAAAATTAATTCAATAGTTTTAAGTTAACAGACGGACATTCTTTGCCCTTTATAATATGTGGAGATAATTGAGGATACTCATTTGATGTTTTTAATTACTAAAAACAATATTTTGTGGTTGTTTATAGTTAAGGCATTAACGTTGTGGAGGTTTAAAGACATTGTAATTTATTTTTATCAAACACTGTTTATTCCACTTTTTTGTGACGGTATAACCCTACCGGTTTCAAGGCTTTCACCTCATCTTCAGGGGAGCGCAAACAAGTCACAAAAAAGTGGAATAAATAGTGTTTGATAAAAATAAATAACAATATTTTGTGGGTTTGATTGTTGTGTATACATGGTTTTCTTGTTCTTTTAATTATTTATTGAATGTTTCTCTGTAGGATATCTTCATCCGAGCTATATTCGCCAAGCCCCGTATGTCGGGCACCACGTCCACTGAAGATGGCAGAGACCAGTACAACGATGGACTCTCGGAGACAACCCTTGCCTCGTTGCATCACCAGAACCGTTGGGATTCGGTTGATGGAGAATTATTACATCCTGTCAGAATCATCCATAAGGAGCAGGATTCCATTCTTGCATTCTGTCTCAATCATGTAAGTTATTTTAACAGAGTAATACTTATGCTCCTGCAATACGAGAAATTATAAATGAATATATTTTATATTTTCGTTGATCGTTGCTGGGCCTCGTAGTCAAGGATCCCTTCGCCATTCCAACTTCTCGATTCAATTGGAAGCAAAGCTGTGCCGTAGCTTTGCTTCCAATTCCAATCTAAGGGAGCGAGCCGTTATACACCAGCAAACTCACTGGCCACACCGCTCTACTTGATCCGATGGCACATCGAAGTGAGACAATTGAAGCACACCGGCATATTTTTATTTCTCTTTGAAAGAATAGATATGACCGAAGTCATAGGTATCCTTATATTCCCGAATACTAGGCAGAAAAAATGTTTGTGTCATTCAAGGGGAGTAGCATAGTGCAGGGCTTGAACCGACAACCTTCCGTATGAAAATCCAATACGTTACCATACGGCCATGCACCTTTATAATTTAGAACTTTGATGTCAGACAATGTTTTAGATAATGAATCTTTTTTTAAAAGGGTTATTTCTCTTTACTCTTATTTGGGTAGTAGGCCAATCACATGCGTGTAGAATCCACTTTCATTTCTCTTATGTGCCATTTCTAGAACTTTTTCTCCATTTGCGTACTTTCCTTACTGTGCTCTTTCAAACCTTATTTCGTCTTTCAACGCATTCTGTCTGTTTCAGTCTAGGAATTTGTCCAAACCAACTCAAACTTCTCCACTTAGAATTCTAGTAGAATTATAATGCCCTCCGTGGCCTAGTTGGTAAGAGGCTGGAATTTCACTTTTGGGGGTTTTCGATTCCCTATGGTACCCAAAAAAGGGGAAAAGAATCCCAGTCTGGTAACAATCCTCGCATGCACTGTATGTATCTGAGTGTTGCATTTTCACTTATGGTATTATTGCCAACATATGTGAAGATGTACAGCGAGTTCCATACCTACTCCAGTGATTCAAAAACCCGAAGGCTTCAAATAATGAAGCTGAAATTTCTTGAAAATACTGTTAATATTTTGTTAACGTTCATATTTACCATAAAAATTATATCTTGAAAATCTAAAACTTGTGAAAAAATCAAATTTTTGTCACAAACACATAATTCAAGGAAAATATGTCAAAAATATCTAATTGTTAATCCGAAAATACTAATTAGTTTGTAACACTCGATCAATAAAGCCCGGGACTAACTACTAAAACAACGTTTGTTTGCCAAAATTCATCAACATAGTCTCCTTCAAGAGCAATACATTCATTTCAATGTTTTCCTAACTTTTTTATGCCAGCCATGTAGAACGATTTATCTTTAGTTTCAAAATAGGCGTTAGTTTCGGCAATCACTTCTACATTGGAGCCAAATCTCTTTCCCATGAGCATCTTTTTGAGGTCTGCGAACAGCCAATAGTCGCTGGGGGCAAAATCTGGAGAATATGGTGGGTGCGGAAGCAATTCGAAGTTCAACTCATGCAATTTGGCCATCGTTACCATCGACTAGTGATACGGTGCATTGTCCTGATGAAAGGGAACTTTTTTCTTCATATGGGGCCGTTTTTTTGCAATTCCTGCCTTCAAACGCTCCAATAACACTATGTAATATTCGCTATTGATGGTTTTTCCCTTTTCAAGGTGATCGATGAATATTATACCATACGCATCCCAAAATACGGAGACCATGACCTTCCCGGCCGACTGTTGAGTTTTCTGTTCCATTGTGAGCAAACGCAGCACCCATTTCGAAAAAAAGCTTTTTCATGACCAAATGTTCATGCAAAATAGTGTAAACACTAACAAATGGATGTCAGCTACCTCACAGGATGTCAGCTATCTCACACAACTTTACTTTGCGATTTTCCATCATGATTTTGAGGGTTTTTTTAATGTTTTCTGGTGTATCAGCCTCATTTGGATGACCAGAGCATTCAGCATCATTTGTGTCTGTACGACTGCGTTTGAAATCAGCATACCACTGACAAATGGTGGTTTTCGACGGAGCAGAGCCCGGATAACACTTTTTAAGCCATAGCTGAGTTTGAACGGTATTTTTTCCCATTAAAAAGCAATGTTTTATCAACACACGAAATTCGTTTTTTTCCATTGTTTTGAAAATAGCGAAAGTAGTGTCTGGAATCGAACTCGCAACCTCTGGATTGAACTGGTGTCTTCTATCAACTAGGCCACCGAAGTCGTCGTCGTAATGTAAATATAATATGCCCATAATTAGAATACGTAACATGACTCCTATAAGTTTGCTGAGTAAGAAAAATATTCAATAAGGCTTTAAAAGACTTACATAAGGAATATTCATTGTTATAAACATTCAAAACTGATTGCAGAAAACAAATGTGCAGCAGACGACCAGCTACCTGGCGGTGTCCAGTCCGCGAGAGGTGCAAGAGATGGACATCACATTGCTGCTGCGCGGAGCTGCCGTATGGGCCTCAGACGAGTGTGAAGTAGATCTGCTGGCACTCAACAGGGATCCCGCCACTCTCCCTGATTCAGGCTTCCTACTCATACAGCATCAGACTGACAAGTAAGTGATCAGATTAGGCTTAAGAAAAGAGGCATATTAGTAAAAGTAGTATATGATCCGTGTGCTCCCGATGGAACGTATAGGGATACAATGAAGGTGGCATTGTTGAAATTCAAGTTTTTAAACATATATTTTTACCAAAGAATCTCTCTCTTCATGATGTGATAAGTGAACTGTATGATGGATACCCAGTAAAAGGTTTTAAAATGAATGTAGTGAAATCAAAGGTTCGAGTTATAGGAAGATGTGGTAAAAAGTATGTACGGTGTATGAGTTATCTCAGAGAAACTAGGGTAGGTTGACGAGTTCTGTTATCTGGGCAGTATGTTTACGTATGGTCAGTGTGTTTATTTTTTAATAAAGAAAATTATTAATATTTTTTTTGTATTTACTACTGCTTTATTTATTAAATTCACTACCAGTTTCAAATACCTCTGTCTCCTTCATCAGGTGATGATGAACTACTTGAAATGTTTAAAATATATTTGGTAGTAGTCACAGGTAAAGATGGAGAGGGGTTAGTGGCTATTAAGGGGAAGAGGTGCGTGTAGCCGGTGTTAAAATGAAAAACAGGTTGATAAGAGGGCTTTTATTTAAATTGACCTGATACTTTATAATATTGAGACCTAATTTAATACTTTTCTAGTTGTCCAGCTGTAATCCTTCGCCGACTTATATGTAGAATCCGCAAACCGCATTGATTATTAAACAAGTTGTGTTTGTTGATCCAGTGATTAGCGAATTTCAAATAATTGTTCTTATTTTCCGGTGCTCCTTATTTATTTTTTTCAATATTTCAGCCGTGTGAACTCTTTCGAACGCACTGATCTTCGATAAATAAAACACTGGTGAATACAAATGAAAATAATTGTTTACTTTTTAGAAAATCAATGTTTTTATTACTATATATGCACAGGCAAGTGAAAAAAGGTGTGTTTGGCTTTTCGCCGGCTTCTGGTTTCTAACCCACTGCATAAAACCAGGCTCCCGATCTATAATAAATTGATGAATACACGCTCGAAAAGATGAGTTTCAAAGATAGAGACTTTTTTTAATTAGGTCGGCCTCACCTGGAAATCTGGGCAACCTATCTCCTCCAGTTCCCTCCACACCCCAACAGCCGCAGGGTATAGCTGGACAGACGGGCCGTGGAGCCAGTGTGGTAAGTACGCACATCTGTCCTCTCCTACATTCGCTTCATTTTCTCACTGAATCAATTATGCAATTTCTGATTAATAATGTATTTTGTTTTAAACTTCTCAGTTATTTTTTTATAAATTAAATCATTTTTATAATCGAATGTTTAAGGGTGATAATATCACAGAACACTGCCTTGTGTGTGTTAATGTAAAATCGGCATGGCTTTACATGAAACACAGATGCATTTTATTAACACGCAATTAACTGTTTTTAATTTTTATTTTGGAACTTAATACACTCTTCACACATTCAGTGTGTCACTAAGTGTGGAATTTTCCAAGTTGATTTTCTTCCATATTTTTTCTGTTTTATTTTTCTTTTTGTTTTTAAGACTTTTGTAAGACATATTGACAGTGTTCAGAAACTGTTCTCAACTACTCACATAAGAACAAATCTCTCAGCCGCAATACCGATCTGAAGAGTTTTAACTCATCTAAATAAAAGAGTATTGACATATTTCATATTGCATTGTGAAACGTTAAGAAATACTTATTTAAGGGATTATTTCGAAAGCATAATTTATATTTGTTTATATAAATATGTTGAAATTCCAATGAAATTGGGCTAAGCCTGTATCGTGAATAAAATACATTAATATAGGAATTAAATTACTTTATCATTCCACTAATTATATTAATCTCCACTACACACGTTTCTACCTCCTATCCCGAAGCTCTTTTCCGAAAATGATTCCGATTTGTTACGAGAGCAGTGCATAAGTCAGACTGGTGTCTTATTTCATCGAAAGTGTGTGTGGTCTATTAACTCAAAGGAAAAATGTTTAGGGGTGAAAGTTTTTACATTCTTTGGTTATTTATTATTTTTTTTGTATTTGTTTATGGCTTTGTGTAACTCAAATATTTCTTAATTCATTGTTTTATACATAGCCATAGGCAAAAACAAAAAAGTAACAAATAACCAGATAATTCAAAATGTTTCACCCTTCTCAAACAATTTCTTTTGGGTCAACATACTACACACACTTCTGATGTAACATGATACTAGTCTGACCTAAGCATAGCTCTCGCAACAAACCAGGATCATTCTACCTGATGGGAGCCTTGGGATAGGACATGGAAACATGTGTAGCGAGGATTAATGTAATAATTAGAATAACAAAGTAATTTATTCTTAAATATTCCACAAAGTTACTTTACAACTTTGGAGTTCCACAAATTAAAGCCTTTGATAAATAAGTCTTGATGATGATCCTCACTGATAAATTCAATTAAATATTTTTTTATGACCAAAACAAAACAAAATACAAGTACACATACGATGAGAATGAGTCGAGACTCATCTTTTGTCACCCTCCCAGTGAGGAGGCTCTACCCGAAAGCATTTAGATTTATTTCAGCCTGAACCTATATTGGTGATGTTCATCAGAACAGCAGGACCCATTCAACAGATGAATTGACTCAACAAGACTGCCAGGAACAAAGGAATAATTATTTTTCTTTGCATGTTATCGACAGCTTGAATATTTTTTTACGCATGTTACATATAATTTAAAATGAAACATTAATTTTTAATCAATATAAATAAAAAAAATTCAATACCATTGATGTATATAAATGAAAAAAAGGTTTTTTTTATTTTTTAAAACTGCCCACCTCCAATAAATAGGTGGTAGAAAAATTAACGGTGTATGGACCTACCGAGGTAGCTTGATAAAATTATAATTATAACTAAATTATTTGCTTTCAGATAACACAAATATTTCTTTATCTTCATTTTCAGATTTATATTATAGAATATTAATCTCATTTTAATATTTAACAGGAAAGAAGTTAACCCTGGTTTATTTTTATTTTATGTATCATTCTTTCATTTACAGCTGTTATAAATTTATACTAAAATATTTTTTAAATGTTAATTATTTTATTCAAATACTGTTAAAAAAACTATTATAACTTTTCAAGATCTAAATTTTCGCATCAAAGAAACTTATCATTGTTTGGTTTAAAAATTAAACTAAAATTATGTACATGTTGTATCTATTTATGTACATATATATCTACATACATAAATGAAAAAAAAAACTTTTTTTTTAGTCTACAAATGATTTGCAATTTATTTTTTAATATCGGTTTAATATTTCAACAACATATACACATAGTAATCAAAAATATAAAATATTCTTAATAAAAAATTTTCTTTTACTAAAATTTCTAATTAAACCATATTTTTTTCCTTATTAGACTTCAATGAATTCATAGCCATTTTATTCCATCCTGTCAATTTGATTGTTGTCGTGTTGCGGTGAAAATAATGTTTGTAAATATCATACTTATCAAAAACAGACTCTTTTAGTAACAACCTGCAAATGGAAGACTGGTTTATCCCATACTATCCCTCTCAGTTAAATCAGCTTAATGTCAATATTACGGGCTCTTTCATATTTATTTCTCTTCTCTCATATTCTATCTTTGCTTATTTTCTTTCTTGGAAATGTTCAATTCATTCGTAATATGTAGAATGTAAATCATTTTGTTTTGGGTGAATCAAAGAATAGTTGTTATGCTTGATAATTACTCAATTAAATACATATACTCGAATATAAAATTGAAAACTTCCGTGCCCGTTACCCACTTGATAAAATGCTTGGTACTCAACAAAAGGTTCTGGTTCAGAGTTCATCAATGAGTTTATTATTACTCTCTCAGAATGTTGTAGTATTACCAACAAGTACAACTACGGACAATGAGTTTTGTGGCTCTTAATCGGAAAGCTCGATTTACACAGCCAAAGACAATATTGTCTCCCGGCCCACTCTTTAATGTCAGCATCATCAATGCAGATGTATTGCGAAGTACGATGAAGAATGAAGAAAATTGTAAAATTGATTTCACTTTTAAATTATTGAAATTTAATATGGGTTTTATATTATTGAAATTTAATACAGAAAAACATAATTTAGAATGAAATAAGATTTAAAAATCAAATCAGTTCTTACGTTAATTTTCGATGAATTGAAACCATGGTGACTAACTTGCGGACAAACATGAGTTTATATCAGGCCTACACAACATACAGCCCACCAGCACTCACTCTGCGGCCCGCGAAGCCTTTTGTGAAGACGCATAATATTATAATAAATGTGAAAATAATATTCTGTTCTTTTTAAGTTTATAATATTATGAATAGAATAAAGAAGAAATAAACATAAATATTTATTTCATTTTTAAAATAATCAAAAATTTATTTTTTGTTAGAAAATATATTTTTCTCTACGTACACATCAGAATGATGAACATTAATAAAATTAAATTACTATCTTGTTTGAGTTACAATAATTTGGAAGATATATTTTATTAAAAAGGGCTACTTTAAATATGTCTCCCGAATATGACAAACTATGTAATGTCTGTCATTAAATTAATTTACACACTCTAAAAACAATCCCTTTAAGTTCCATGTTTATTTCTAGTATTTATTTTTTTATATTTTTACAATAATAATTTTATTTGTTATAAAAGTTAGTTAATTTTGTAGTTATAATTACAATCAATAATATTGTGATAAACAAAATACTCTACTATTTTTCCTATCCTGGTTTCTTGCGGCCCGCAGCAGCTTTTCTTAAAGTAATATGGCCCTCATCCCATTTTGAGTTGTGCAGGCCTGGTTTATATTATAAGTTGCTTTTTCCACGATGGAAAAATTCTGTTTACAAGAATTTTGAGTAGAAAGCAAACAATGAGCTTTTTCTTATTTTTTTCAATTTCAATATTAATTCTTAGTATTTGTCTGTCTTGAATTACGCCATATGCCAGCCCAGATAATGCGAAACTATGAGAGCCATATGGTTTTAATCAGTCTTCCTAATCAGCTACATCTTGGAGCGTTAAAAGTTGTAATTATTTCAATCGGGCAGAAATCCAGAAGTTCTAAGTTATTTAAAAAGTTTCCCAAACTGCTAATAACAAAGATGTCCTTCATGAAGTTATTAAAATTTAATCAAGCATAGACATATAACTTTCAGTAAGATTTTAATGACATTTAGAGAATGACTTTCATATTATCAAATAGATTTTACAAAATTGATTCTTTCAAAGTCAATATTTTATAAAACAAACTTTACCAATTGTATTATATTACACTTGTGTTATGACTTCTGGTACACCTGACAGGCTTATATCTTCCAACCAACCAAAAATATTTTATAAAACAAACTTTACCAATTGACCAAGTTTCTTAGTATTTGTTCAGATCTGACATATTAATTATTTTTTTTAATTCCTTGGCTGATAAAAAAGTTTTATTTCAAATAATTTTAAAGGCATATACTCGTATTTATTAGATATTTGTTTTTTTGTCGTTTTGCACCACAGTCAAATTATGGTTCGACGAAGAATTGTTGTTGTTTGTTTTTGTAGACTGATACATTCTGTGTGATGTACATATTTTTCAGTTATCAGAGAACGCTGGTGAAGACAATTACAAGAAGCGAAAACCAGTAACCCCCGCTGTGAAAGTAGTATGTTCACCATCAAGTTACATCTATATATAATATTGTTTTATCTCATTTAATATATGCAGCTGTTGTGGTTTGTCTCATATATGTACTTTCATTTTGCAGCTATTTATGTTATTATATCATTATTAAGTATTATGACTTCTGGTGCTCTCGATCATTATATATATACCAGCCTCTTTTGTATTATTTCTACTCTTCATCTTTCCACAATATGGTTTTCTTGTTTACTCCAGTGATTAATACGCTTCGATGATTTCAACATATTTTCTATTGTTATATGTGTATATATGCTTTTCCAAATAAATATCAATATTTTGTTTGAAAGTGAATTTATGAAACAGTAAGTATTCTTCAATGTTTCTATTCTAAGATGATCAAGCTTGTTTCGATTTTGTTTTATCGATTTATCAAAAAAAAGAATGGAACAAACTTGTGACTATAAAAAAATAGTCCATCTAATTATTTTTTGTTTTGCGAATATTTTTTTCGTATAAAATGGATCTACAAATTAATAGAATCAGTACAACCTCGCAATAACGGCGTCTCACTTAATAGTTCTTTTAAATTATAGAGACAAAGTAATGTAATCATACTTCAAGAAAGTACCATCGGAAACTTGCAAAGTTGTATATAGAAAGTTTTTTATCAACCTCGATTGAATTACCTCCATCGTCAAATTCATGATGATGATCTCCGTGGGCTAGTAAGTAAGTTGCTGGTTTTCCACCTAGGGTTTTCAGGTTCGATTCTCGCTGGTACCCAAAAAATAACAAATACCAGTCTTTTAATGAGTTAAGCTCATAAAAATACTCGCACACGCTAGACATGTGCGAGTGTTGTTGCCTGTCTACGTATGGTAGTATATCCAACACTTGCGATGGTGAAGTGTGTGTTTTTTGCCTACTCCAGTGGCTCTTAACCCGAAGACTCAATTATTGAACTCAAAGATAATATTGTTTCTGACCATACTCTTTAATATGCCCACATCATCAATTTGGATATGCAAGGAGTACCATATGAATGAATGAGTGACTTCTTTATGACAATTAGGACAGTTTGAAGAGACAAAAGATGAAAATCTATTGTCTCTTGACATCTCGTGTAGCAAATATATATTTATTTTTTAATTTATACTCATCTGTTACTTAGTAAATAAATATATATTTTAAAAGTCAAGCACTGTAGTGCATTAGTCATTTTGTTGCTATATCTGTTCGGGACTAAAAAAGGTCATAATTCGCTCAATGGAGAAGGCACAGCCATTATTGCGAGACGCTACTGCATTAAGTTATACATTATTGATATCAATATATCATATATTTTTCATATTTAATTGGAAAACACTTCATTATGTCCATTGCACCAGGTAAATCTTATTATAATATGTAAAAATACTTCAGTCTTTTTTGGAAAACTATAATTATTATTGGAGTTGATACTCGCACAATCTATAATATAATATCCCAGTTAGATTATATTTTTATTATAATTGTTACTAACATTTTGACCAATATACGAAATATCTTGTTCATTAATTCAAAAGCACTTATTTGAATTTGTATTTTATAATTCTGAAGATGCAACTATAACTATTTTTTAATACATATAACTACTGCTACTGTAAGATTGCTCCTCTATTTAGGTTCTGTTAATTTGTAAACAAAGAATATTGTTTTGGTGGTGGTGCTTTGTGGCCTAAAAGGTTTTGAAATTCTTTCAAATAATAAGTTTAAAACCAGCTGTCCTGAGTGAAATATAAAATATAATGTATTATATTATAAGTATGCCAAGTGGCAATATTTATTAAGTACAGTAGTAAGTTATACCTTGCATAGTACGGTTTCGAACATTGCTGGTTTTGATGTGATACAGTTTATAAATTTTATTTTTTTTAAATAACGTTTCAACTGACATTGCGCTGTTATCGTATGACAGTACGTATCGTCTTTTAATCTATGTACTTAGGAGCTTTAAGATGGTTTGGACACGTGGAGAGAACAAATTATGAAAGAATGACTAAGCGAATATACAAGTCAAAAGTACAAGGTGCATGTGGAAGAGATTGACCGAGGAAAACGTGGCTGGACCAGATTTTGAAAGAAGGTGAAGTGAGAAGTATGAATAGAAGGAGATTGTGCAAAATTAAATGTATGAATGTGGCGGAGGGGAAAGTTGTGTGCTGAATAGAAAAATTTGAAAATCTGCTCTTTCTGCCTACCCCACAAGGGATATGGCGTAATGATATGTATCTATGTTCTTGCGCTAGCATGATGCATCCACCAGTATCAACTCCAGAATCCATTACAGAATGGTATTCGATGTTGTAAAGATATACTTTTCAGAGACCATAGAGGCCGAAAAATTGCTTCGCATACTTTTGTATGTTGTTCAAATACTTTTAGAATAAAAATATTCTTTGACTTTTTGAACATTTTTATTTATGAATTAAAATATTAAGTTTTATTTAATTAATTTTTAATTTCTCTGTGCACAAGTGTGCAAGATCTTAATGTGCATTCATTTGAGTGAGTAAATGGCTAAATATTTTGACTGATGCATGTAATAGTACGATTGGAATGCATAATATTTCAACACATCATACCTGATTGGTACGAGTTCGCATAGTACGGTGTTTTATAATATGCATTAACATTACTATACAAGGTATTGCCGTACTTTGTACAAATTACTTATTCAAAATATCTCATTTTCTTTAACAATATATTATAAATCAGCTTTCAGTTTTCAGTTAAACGGAGTAAAGGTTTCAAAATCATGCTTGTATTTAGTTTTCTTATAAGTTTAGAGCGACACTTGATTAATAAAAATAATATTTTTTTATATTCATTTATCATACACAATAAAAACTTATTTACACCCTTTTTATAAAAGTGGTTATAACTGTCCTTCTTTTTGTCACTCAATTATTATCAAAAGTAAAAAAAAATTGTATTAACTAATTTTCAAGATTCTCAACAAATAGAAAATTATCGGTCATTTGTTGAGCTAAAAAAGAAATTGCATTGCCTTGCAATATCCTTTGCATATAAACTATACTTAACTTATTCTTAAATTGGTTTGAATTAATGAGGCAGTGCCGGTTATTTTATCATCATAAACAATTAGTTGGTAAGATGCCTGTCTTGGACCCGGGAGTTTTAGGTTTGATACACAATGGCACTCAAAAAAGTAAGAAAAAAGACTCTCCCAGGCTAGTTTTAAGATTCATCTAGTAACAATACGCATTAGATGTGTGCGAATGTTGTTGCTGGTCCATGTGTTCTAGTATTTTAAATACATGGTAATAATGGTAAGCTGGAAATACATGGTAATAATGGCAAGCTGGAAATACATGGTAATAATGGCAAGCTGGAAATACATGGTAATAATGGCAAGCTGGAAATTACATGCTAACTTCAGTGGTTTTTAGTCTGAAGGCTCGATTATTGTGACCTAAGATACTAACTGTTCCCTCAGCCACATTTTTCAACATGTCTATAAACCAATTACTGAAACTTCTTATACTATATGCAACAGGACATGGCCTATCACTAATTGGCTTACATAGTCATCTCTGGTGGCACCAATAACAAATACCCTAATCCCCCAGTTTGTACTTTCTATTGTACTCACGGGTAATGGGCATTCGCTCATTCATTCATCACCAATTCAAATATGTTGAGATACAAACAAATTAATAGTTAATTAACAATAAATATCTACTCTTAAAGTGCCTTTTAGTGACTGAAGGTACAATGTATCAAGCCATCATACTGTAAAATCTCATATATAATATGCACTCGTGAATAATACGTATGCTTGACTTAACCCGAAACTTTCTGGTAAAATGGCAATTCATATATAAAACACACCTATAGCTTTTCAAGATTTTATTTTAAATTGCATAAAACATTTGTTATGAAAACTTCAACTTTCAATAAATAATTTAAACAAACATAGGCAACACCTAAATATTTCTGGGATGTTCATAGAAACACTTGTCATCACTGTCACTAGTAAAAAGTGCCTTTTCTCTCGCAAAACTTCATCCTCGCTGGTGTCAAGATTATTGGAATTACAAAATTTGAGGAAACCTTGTTGAAATATAGACAAATCTAATTTATTCTAAGCAGTAAGTATCCACTCAGCAACATCAGTGAGAGTCGATCGACACATACAGTAACCATCAGAATACGTACGATTGTGGTAGCTTAACTATGCATTCCATTTACTGTGGATAGCATCCTTCATATACTTATTAACAGTGACGTCGAAATATTGCAGTAGACCGAACAATGTCTCACAGCTGTTCGTGTGCTTGTTCAATATTCAAAATATATTTTTTTCTGTACGTGAGAATAATACGAACCCCCATTTTAGCGGGTTAAAATTAACATAAATTGTGCGTTTTATATCTAAGATTTTATAGTATGTCATCAAATAATTTATATCTCGCTCAGGATATCTGAATTAATAGTAGAAACATATGCTACACACAATTGTACCCGTTCGATTCCCCTGTTGCAATGGTTACTGAAGAAACAGTTGATGCTGGAAATGCAGAAATTTGTAAAGATAAGTATCTGTACCCATGGCGTGCCATTATGTATGTTATGTCTGTTTTCTCCCCTCCTTGTGCTTGACACACGCCACTGTGAAAGCAGATGAAAGGACTGCAGTTCCCCGGATGTCACGATCCCAAGTATTGCCGCCTCATCATCCACCGATCCAAGCTTCTCATGAAACCGGTCAGTGTCACTACACTCTTGTCTTCATCCATCCTCGCCACCTTTACATCCCTTCTCTGTGTTTCGTGGTTTATTTCAGATTTGTTCTTTCTTTAGATCAACTCAAAATTCTTAGGTCCTTTTTATTTCATTATTTCACCAGTGGATATTTTTGTTTAAAATATTTTTTCCATATTTGTTTTTTTTTTGTACAACTCCCAAACTTGAACTTACCTATCTTGATGTTTTTTCTGTTTATTTTTTTCATAAAACACAGAATAATTAAGTTAGAAATTATTTTCATTAATAATTTTTATATTTTATTTTAAAAATCATTCCTGACATTATTTATATAATAAATATTTCTATTTAGATTTCATTCATCCTTTTACCCAAATTTTGTGTTATATCTTAGTAATTAATAATCATAATTTATTTAAAACTCGTAAAAATCAATTATTACGTACAAAAATGTATCACCTTGTTTTTTTAAGGAAATCATTACCAAATTGTAAAATAAATGCTATTATTAAAAAATGTATTTATGTTATTTCTATGTAAAATGGTCATTTCATATTTTGACTTATAATATTATTTAGTTATTATATGTGTGTAGCTTAGTTTTCTCTATCTTTTTTCCTTTTCTGTTTTTTACTATTTTTATTTTTACTTAGTGTCTTTTTTTATCAAGATTAAATTTTCAAAATTAATCTATATAGTTTATATTTTTAGCTTTTCTGTGTTGGTTATTTGAAATTCTCCTTCTTTAAGATCTAGACTTTTTATTTTGTTTATATTTTATGATATTTTTATGCACATTTTTTTTTCGTTTATAGATATTAAAATATACCTTTGTAAAAGAGCTTGATAAATTCTACATTATGAATAAATCAACCGTATTACGTTTTAGTAGAACTCAGTACTAGATTATCTATTAGATTTTTTAAAATATTATAATAAATATATAGTGAAACCTCTATCTTTCATGTTTTTGGGGAAGTTGGTTCACCAAACGATAAATGCAGGGATTATGAAAAAAATGTTTAATATCCTATTAAAAAAAGTATTAAATATTTCAATGGCCATGCATGCTTCCGAAAAACAAAGGTACAGCAGATCTTCATCAACATCTTCAACCTCTTCTGCTGTCCCTTTAACCTTATGACCCCCTCTCTCTCTTCTCTGGAGCATAGAAACATATATTCAAGAGAAACATGTGGATCTAATTCTCTAATATTCCACTCATTGTTTACTAGTGCCGTTTCTCTTATGTAAACTAAGCAAATATGGTTTTAATATTTAGGAGAAATTATCAATCAATTAAAACAGTAGAAACTGCGATATTCGAAATGAATATTGTGGTGAAATGATGCATAGAGAAATGATCAATGCGATGTATTTTTGCATTTTTGATATGTAATTTATTCAGCCCTGCATGAAATAAACAACACGTGTGAGAAAACAATTATTCGAGGATTGATTGATCGAGATTTCGCTGTATTTATTTATTATCTCAATCTCAAAACAAAATTAGAAAATTTCATTTACATTTCTCTTTTTTATTCTTAGGCCTCGGCCACACAGGTAGGAGCCTCGCTTGGTGCTTAGAGCTACGCTACTAGGTGACTATAATAGTCGCGTAGCGTGCAGTGTGGCCATTGCAATAGTATGGGGTGCGTTGGTTTGCTAGGATATATAACCTAGCTCGCAGCGTAACTCTAAGCACCAAACGAGGCTCCTACCTGTGTGACCGAGGCCTTATATTTTCATAGTTACTCAAAATAATTTAAATCCTTTTTTTTTATTAAAGTAATTATAAATTTTTTATATTTTCTATTATATAATACACATAATTTTTCTTTAAATAAACTGAATAAAATGTTAAATTATCAAGCTTTTATATTTATTCTTATCTGTTTATAATTATTTTGGCACCTTGCTTATAGCTTATTGCACCACATGTGCTTGTTTGTATTTTTACAGCTTTAAATTATTTTTATTGTGTACTTTTCTAATTTTTTTTTAATCTCTTCCATGATAAGAAATCTTGGGTAGTGCATTTGTTAGCACCTATCCGAGATATCTTGGGTGGAGAGATGGTTATTTTGATTTTTAGTATAGATATTGGTGTTTGTAAAAATTCTTCAAATCATTTGGTATTTGTATTGGGGCTTTTGGTGAAAATGATGATTTTCTCTCTTTAATTTGTCTATTCTCTTCTTGCAGGTTTTGAAACACAAGGTGGACAACATAAAACGAATGAGTGCACATCCGAATCTGCCACTGTGTAAGTTATCATAAAAAAATATTATTTCTCGACCAATGGATCATTGTTTTCATCTTTTTTCATTTATGTACATATGTCTACTTTTAAGATATTTTCATTTATATGCTGACAAGTTTCACATGATGGGAAATCAGTAGGCACACTTGATAGACCCATTTACACTCTCCCTGAACCTGTATAAATTGGTTTTGAAGGAATGATTTATCAGATCATCTAATTTTTATAACTTATTGTTGGCTTATTAATGTATTTATTTTTACCCTTGACAGTTGAAAAGAATTTTTAATCTTGAACATTCAATATATCTTACAGTACCCGGCGGTAAGTAATACACATCAGGCTTAAGAAAGAGACTGTCGGCCATAATCAGCTAGCTTCGGCTTTGTAGAGCGTCGTCTATGTCATTCATACACGTGTTCTGTCGTGATTTGTCAGTCGTTGTACCGGACTGTTAGCGCATCGTGCGACAGAAACGACGCTCTATAAAGCCAAAGCTAACCGATTATTGCCGACAGTCTCTTTCTTAAGCCCGATGTGTATTACTTACCGCCGGTTACTGATAAGTGAGTTGTGTGAATATGAATCAGTCAACAGTAGACTCTCAATAATCTTCCATGGTATGGAAAAAATTACACGGATAAAAGAGCGCCGTATAATCTCTACCAAAAAAAAAATTAAAACTAGAACACATACAAGTAGTTATGTGACAATGAAAATATAAAACCAAGGATATAAAATATGAGTACATATAAAAAAATAAAAAGTCAATAGTAAATCAACTAATTTAGATCCACAACTTGACATAATGTTCGCATCAAAATTAAATACTGAATCTAAGTGCGCCCAAATAATAATTTGCAAACATGTCATCGACCAGGATTTCCAGTCGAAGGTCTGTTTCGTAATTTCGCCAGTTTTATTTTCTGTTACATATTATCAATTTGGCCAGTTTAATTTTCCGGTACATATTATCTAGTCAAATGAAAAATTATTTTTAATATTTCGAAATGTTATTGAAAATAATCTGATTTTTATGCTGCCCCAGTTAATATGACCCTGGATAATTGACAGCCTACTGTAACTCCAAACTAACAATGTGGCAGCAGTGGATGCCTGTCGCAAAGCACTTTTATACAAAACTGAATAAGTTTCCTGTAATTTTTAACTATTTGGTCATCTTATTTCATCTCTCATTTCCACTGTGAGTTGTGTAATAATGTTGAAATATTTTCTCTAGACTTAACAGGAGGGCAAGACGGCTCTGTACAATTGTGGGAGTGGACACACGCGGCCGCGGTGTCTTCTCCCAGACCTCCAGGCACGTATGCAAAGGTGACACGTGTGCGCTTCTCCCAGCACGGGAACAAATTCGGTGTCTCGGATGGAGACGGGAATCTGTCACTGTGGCAGCTGACCCTCAACAACAGTGCATCACGGCCGTTCTTTGTGAGTGGTGAACAAACACGTCTCTATTTCGTATGTTGGCTCCTTTATTTATGCGCACACATCATACTGCGCAGAGAAACCCCATTATCTGAGGAGATGTATTCACTTATTGAGAGTGTTATTTTCTTTTACAAAAATTGGAAGGTTTTTAACAACGGTTTTAAATTACTTAGTGAAATATATTTATTACCAGATTTATTATATAGCTGGTTAGTGTGCCTCATTTCAAAAGTATTGCAACCTCTACCTTTAAGGCTATGTCATGAACATTACCATCTGTATGCAGAGGTTATCAAGGAAATTACCATCCAAATTCAGGTTATATCAATCAAATTACCATTTAAATTAAAGTTATGTTATGGAAATGGCCATCTAAAAGGTATATCATGGAAATTACCATTTAAATTCAGGTTATGTCAAGGAAATTACTATTTAAATTCAAGTTATGTCGATGAAGTTACCATCTATTCTATTACTGCCACATCAGATCTCCACACTAGAGCAGAAGCCTCTATCTTGAGCCAGATGAATCAGCTCCTCAAAACTCCGCACTTCCCATCCAGTTCCTGATGTAGTGAACCCAGATATTATTATGAATGCTAGATTGTTCTTGTCCATTGATATTTTATTTCATTTTAAAAATATTGGCGTTTTAACCCAAATCTTCTCCTAACCATCTGTATTCAAACATTTTTACCATGTATATTCAGACTGTGTCAAGAACGCACCTACAGCTTTTATTCAGTTTATTTTAAGCATTACCACCTATATTCAAACTAATTGAAGAACATTACTGACAGTATTCAGTTTATTTCAGAAATTGCCACTAATATTTGTAGAAAATTACCATCTATATTCAGGCTATTCAAAGAATTACCAATAGTATTCAGTTTGTAAAAAAATTACCATCTATACTTAGGTATCAAGGACATAATAATAATAGAGGCTGCAACACTTTCAATATAATACATTCTTTACATTGCATTATATTCTAAAAGTCTATTGTTTAGCTATGTGTTGTAATGTATTTTCCTTGTGTAAATGTTTGATTGTTCCTTTTTTAATTGTTTTAGCTATCTTGATTATTTGTATTCACTTGATAATTATGGACGGGCAAAGTGAAGTTCATCTATGTTCCCACTAAAATCCACATTTCCTCAAATGTTTCATCCACTTTTCTCCAAAAACAACGCATGGAAGGAAAATTTTTGCTCACACATTAACAACATTACACGCAGATGTGCAAAATCATATTTTCCAAGCAACAAACATTGCAAATTTACATTACAAAAAACAGAAATAAAAAATCAATCTTTTGGCGGGTTATGCCTGCGAAGCAATTTACGAAATAAGTTAAAATTGTTAAAAAAATAGATTTAGTTCATACTTGACAATTCATGGTTGATATAATTTATTTACACAGTGAGAACAAAAAATTTAATACGCAAAATAATAGTACTAAAGTTCGTGAAAAATTAGTTCATGCAATGGAATGGTTGGTCATTAAACAAAATTTTGGCACTTCTTTCAATGAAAGTTTCAACAATACGCAGAATAATTGAAAAGTTAATAATTTATAATAAGTGCAGATGAAAATCTGTAAAACACATTTTATATAGCTAGCTAATTACATTTTTCAATGAAAAAGAAACACTTGAAATACAACACATATGTAACTTTGTCGCAGTAAATAATCTTGATTACTTCCATTCCATGTGTCATAATTTAGCTATGGTAGTGTTCAATAAACGAGTGACTTAGGAAGAGCACTGAACATTAAGTGTGAACGATACAACCTCCATTTATACAAGTGATAAGATAGTATATACATACATCGATCTAAAAACCTACACAAAACAAGGAATTTAGTCCATTCTCCGACATACCTTGACAAACTACATTGACCGGAAGAACTAAACTCACCCGGCACAGAAATGAAGCAAGGAAAAATAGAAATTTACATCAAGAATAACAATCCAATCAATGTCAACATTAACATGCAATTCAACAACAAAAAAGACAAATATTTCAACACAGCTCCCTGCCCACTTTCAAAACAATGAGTCCAATCGAAGCCCGACTTTTAGCTGGTTCATAACTGTAGAATTTTATTACATTTTGTTTTTTTTTTATTTACTGCTTTTGTTTGGATGAAATTTTAAATCCTTTTTGCTGAACTTTGATTTTCATACTCAAGGGGCAAAATAATTTTCGCTTTATTACATAATATTTTATGTTTAAGAATAATACAAATTTAATATGCTGTTTAGATTTTTTTACATCTAAGTTTTCTTTAATGGAAGTGACCATTCTTATTTAGGGCAATGTCTTTCATTTCTTTTCTAATGACTTCGGAAACAAACTGCCCTTGCCAGGAGATTTTATTCCATATTTCTTTTGATTTATAATCGTTCCATTTCTAGTGTCAGTTTTTCCAATATACGAGGGTCATCCAGAAAGTGAGGTTACAACATTTATGTAGGATCGAAAAATGCTTGTATTTAATTGAAATTCACAGGATACTTCACAAATATATTAAACTATTTTTCAACATAATCGCCGTCAACATCAAGACATTTCTGTAGTCAGGTCACCAGCTTTTGTATGCCAGTGTCATAGACCTCCGCCACCAGCTCTTTCAGTCACTTCTTCACAACTTCCTCGACCTCCTGATCGTTGGAAAATTGTTGGGGTGTAGTGACCCACCCACGTCTCATCCCCCGTCACGATAGAGTCCAGAAAAGCTTCTCCCTCCTGTGCAAAACGATCCAAAAATTCACACGGTCACGCAATTTTGACGGTGCTCCGGTGTGAACATTCTGGGCACACATCTCGCACACAACTTCTTGTAACCAAGTTTTTCCGACACAATATCATCAAGGAGACTTCAAGAATGTGAGAAATGCCAGGAAATTCTTCGTGAAGGTCGTCAAGCGTCACACGGCGGTCATTTCGCACTTGTTCTTCAATTTTTTGCACAAGTTTGTCAGAAATCACTGCCTTGCCTCGTCGTATCAGTACAGCCTTTTCTGAACAACCTAACCCACTTCGTGACATGTTGTCGACTCATCACATCACTACCATAAACTCCCACGAGCTTCCGATGCATATTCGCGGCGGTATTGTTCTGCAAAGTCAAAAAACGGATGACCGTGCGGATCTCGCACGGACGTTTTGTGGCGGGAGCGCTCGACGACCTCTATCGGAAGAATTTACTGTGACTGAACAAAATGACCGACAAACAAACTGACCGTTAGGATCCCCCCTACACGCCAGATGCGCCAACTTTGAAACAAAACATTTCCACTGGCCTCGGGAGCCCTTGTAACCTTACTTTCTAGGTGACCCTCGTATGTGACAAGTTCTGCATTCACTAATCCTTTGCTTTCTTTCCTGTTATGTATGTCTTGTGAAAATGTGTAACATTCATATAAAAACAATCCCTTTATGTGTGCTTTTTTTCATTGATTAATTCTGAAAAACCACAAATTTATCTTCTTTTTTTCACCATAATTTTTGTGTTTTTCATAATACTAAAACTATTTGCTTAGAAGAAAAAATTAGGCTGGCTGTTTGCTTTTCTTATTTTTTTGTTCGAATTAGAATTTTTTTTGACATTCCCAAAAAAATATTCTTTCAATTTTGAGGAACAAATTCCTCACTTCAAAACCTGTTCTAAATCATCATTTGATAACTTTTATGAACTTAAAGTAATCAAATTTTTGTTTCGCAAACATCTAATTTTATATTATATTGATTTTGAGATTTACCTTTCTACTAATTTGCATTTTTCGTTCTCCCCTTCTGTAAAACAATTAATCAATTAATTTCCGCAGATAATTTATTAACAAAATTGGCAATTGATCGTATTAATCGCATCAATGTTTTAATTCTGTGAAACATTTAGTATTTTTATTTTTCTTAACAATTTAATTTTATATTACTTTTGAATGTATATCAATAAATTCTTAAATGGCATCAGCTATGCTGGAATTATTCAATTCAGGGTAATGGGGATTTTCTGTTCTACGCTGATGCACGACCATCTCATTGCACCAAATCACTTCATTCATTATAAGTAATGTCATTAATGTTGGTAACTATTTATCAGTCAGATTATTTCATTTTTTTTAATTCCTTTCCTGTGTTTTAAATACCTCTCTTCGATATATTAAATATTAGGTGTTAACATAAGTTGTGTCCGTTTTTTTCCAAATTTAAAAATGAGCACAAAAAGTAAAACAAAATGGTAAAGGTTATACGTCATTCGAAAGAAAATTTTCTGCTCTACAAAATATTGTATTTGCTTTTACGTTACATATATTATTTTATTTTATTACAAGCCTTCAAAATGGAATGTCAAGTAGACGAAAGTGAGCATTTTCGACACCTTCTGTTCGCGTTCAATCGAAGGAATAAAGCTGCCAAAGCTGCTCGCGATATTTGCGAAGTGTACGGTGAAGATGCTATGAATGAAAGGACAGCTCTTTGATGGTTTTTGCGTTTCAAAGACGGTAATTTCGACCTGAAAGACATGGAGCATTCCGGACGACCAGTGCACTTCGATGAGGACCGTTTAAACCGTATTATTCATGAAGATCCCCTTCAAACATTTTTTATCGCCATTTTCAAACCATTTTTCATCACCAGTAATGATGCGGTAAAGGAACCTTTGCTTGTGGCCATGCGTAGCTCAATGACGCGCGAGCAAACCAGCAGAAATTGTCGAACGTTGATTTTTGTTGTTTTCACTCAAAACATGTGGAACCCAAGCGTCGAACTTCTGGACTTTTCCCATTAATTTAAGATGGCGGCATACAGTCATGTGACTACAATTCATCTGCTCAGCCAATTCTACAGTGGTTTGAAGGGGATCTTCATGAATAATATGGTTTAAGCGGTCCTCATCGAAGTTCACTGGAAGTGTCGAAAATGCTCACTTTCGTCTACTTGACATTCCATTTTGAAGGCTTTTAATCAAATAAAATAATATATGTAACGTAAAAGCAAACACAATATCTTGTAGAGCAGAAAATTTTATTTCGAATGATGTATATATAACCTTTACCATTTTGTTTTACTTTTGTTGCTCATTTTTAAATTGGAAAAAAACGGACACAATTTATGTTAACACCCAATATATTCAAGTTTAGGCTAAAACTATTTATTAAAGATACGCTTTTATTTTATGAGACGTTCTTTTATAAATGAATCTGAAAGTATTTTGTT
Source organism: Odontocerum albicorne (assembly GCA_949825065.1). NCBI lineage: Eukaryota > Metazoa > Arthropoda > Insecta > Trichoptera > Odontoceridae > Odontocerum > Odontocerum albicorne. The sequence goes on along the minus strand of OX463853.1, from coordinate 31,542,262 downwards.
TAGTCAACGTTTAGTTTGATGGTAAACTGAGAACATAGAAACATTTAAGTGAGATACTATCATGAAACCAAAGCACCCTTGAAACCACTTGAATGGTCATTAATAAGATTCTATAGAGATATTAAACTGAAATGCGTAACCGTGATATCTTTTTAATAATAATTTGGCTTCTAAATTGAAGATTCATACAGCAAGTGTATGTTTTAAACAGGCACTGCCTAACAAATTGTAAACGCTTTAATTTTTTCCTTCGTATAAATAAATCATATAGCTCTCCTCAAAACTAAATATCAATAACCACTTATATAGACTTGTTAAAAAATAACTAAAGCTTTTTTAAACTAAGTAATAGAATATCTGGAAATATCGAAAGATTACCTATTAGTATCTAATACTTTGATTTTTTTTATGATTTCATAATTTAGGAGTTGAACATTAGTATGAAGTTTTAAAAATTAATTTTTGTATACATTCATCATTTTCTTGATTTCATATTAGAAAAATACATGGAATGTGTTATGGAATGAAACATTCATTTTTGTTACATTTTAACATTTATTTTCTACATAATTTGTAGCATTTATTGATATTTATATCGATACATATACTGACATTTTTAAAATTAACAAATATATCTGTTACCAATATTTAAGTTCAATTTTATCTTTCAGGTTTTGGATGACTTATCGAATTCCTATTTAAATAGTATATTTAGCAGTTGTAATGGTTTTTTAAATCTGAAAATAAATATTATAGAATGATCGCTTAGATTTTTAGACATTGTCTTTTTTATATCATCGTTATTAAATTTTTCTTTGATTTTTAGATGCTATGTGTTTGTATTTAAATTATTTTGTTTAAATTTTTGTATTTGTATTGTTATTTATTATGTCATTTCTATTACGAAAATGGTAACATTTCCCAAATTGTCCTAGTGACATTATAAAATTAATTTCATACTATTTAAGTGTAAACATATGTTTTTTCATAAAACAAAACAATTATTCATTCTGAGTTTGTGCTGTTACAATGAGAAACTCTTTTGTGTGTGTTACGATATGCCAACTTATTAACACTTGCAAAGATAAATTTTCAGGAGTAAAAAGATACTTAAATTTGAAAGAGCTTTTATACAATAAATATTCCAGATTGTACTATGTATAGTATAACATACAATAAATATTCCCGATTGTACTATGGAAGTATACATGCAAAAAGGATCCAACCCACATTTTATCTGTTTTGAGATGTTTTAGGAAATGTAATATCACTTTTTATGGATTTAAAACAGTTTTGAAATGAAATTTAATCATTAAACACTTACACATTTTCCTCGTTTGATATTTTTTACATTTATTGGTATTCAGTATTCTTTATATTATATTATTTATAGTTAAGGCATTAACACTTTAGAGGTTTAAAGACACTGTAATTTGTTTAATCAAACATTGTTTATTCCACTTTATATAACGGTATAACTCGACCGGTTTCAAGGCTTTCACCTTATCATCAGGGGAGCACAAATAAGTTTTTTTTCTTCTTCAATATCTCAAATAAACTTACGAATATTGTTGTTGGATCCTTTTAGCATATATACTTCCAAATATTAAGTAAAACTTGAACAAAGCAAAATAAAGAAGTATTGTGTCATAAGGAATTTTTTCTCAAAACTATAATAAGTTTTCTTATTTTTAATATTCAAAGATATAACTAATTGACAAAAGTATTTTTAATTGCAAACTAGAAGTTAGTTCATTTAAACATTTTCAATACTAATGCATTTTCACGCATAATTTTAACTCAAATCATGATTACAACTAGTTCTGAACACCACAATTATTGAACACAATTTTTTTCTGGATTAACGATATAGAATTCTCTGATCTATACTTTGAAGGTCTGGCAATGTACTGGCAACTTGTAGGTTTTTGAATTGTCTCTTTTGAATATTCGTTCAAAATTTCTAGCTGGATATGGTTGGAAGATGTCCTTTGGAAACAAGTACTTGGTTGGAATATTTTCAATTTCAACCATTACGACATATATAAAAATGCAACCATTACCGTGAAAATCAACGATTCACAAACAAGTCACATTGCTTTTGACAGTGTATGCAAGGAAGACACAATATTGCCAAAGATTTTCACACTTTTTTGGTGTTTATTCTCAGACTTAATGTGATAAAATGGTTGTCAATATATAATAGCTGGCACCATGTTGAACTATTCAATTGTCCCTAAAATATTTTAACTTTGTGGAATCTCATAGTGATCATATACTTAGAGAATATGACCAATTCAACATATGATTCACTCCTATATTGAAAGGTGCCAAGATCATTTTATTTTGGAAGTTGCTGTTCATTGTGGTGGTACCTTCTCTTTCTTTCTCTAAAGTTAGACCTGTGATCTGTTATCATTAAGACTGCCTTTCTTGAGATGTTGATCCAAACGTATCCTTCCATAGTTTTGAAGGTCTTCCTGGGGAACAACTGCAACTGTATTTCATTGCATTGCCATGTAGGAAACTCTTGTATAATCCATCCTTTCCACACGACCTCGACAGTGTCTTCTGCAGTTTCTACCCTATCTCACAATATCTTCTGCTACACATATTACTCGGATATGGGAATTTCTTACTATCTCTTAAGTAATTAATGAGCCAATTGATATTATTAACTATTGCAACTCCTTTTACTACCACCAAAAAACCTCCCCCATTTTTTTACCCTTAATACCATACCATACCCTTATTTTTTTCTCCGAGATTCTGTTCAAAACTTTTTGACAAGCATTCATTCTTAAAACAACCCAACTACGTATATGGTACTTATAATTACAGCTATAAAGTACCAGTACAACAGAAAATTCAGACTAAAATAATGTGAAACTGAAACCAGCCCAAGACTCATTTAAAATTAGGTCACGTATAATAAAATTTATCCTATTCCATTGTTTTAATTGTAATATTTCCATATAATTGTCTCCCTTGAAAAGGCAAACTCGGTATAATATTTTTAATGGCAACAAACAAAGTTTTGGCCTAGTGGTAAAACATTTGTCTTCTGAAAAATTTGTGCTTTACTCTGGTGACAAAGTTTCACAGTTTTAATGTTTCTGATGATGAGTTAGAAGAAAATACAACATGACAATTTATCCTTCAGTTTTTCATTGTATACAATGCAAGTTTTGTAAAAAACAATCCAAGTAGAATATTTTTAAACTCTTCATATTTATATTAATCATCATTGTCTTCCTCTTCTCCTTCTGATTGAATTTATAGGTCTGCCAGTGCACATCTGTTATTTATATCTATGGTCAACTCTTCCACCTTCACCCAACCCAGTTCTAGTCTATTTTAAAGCAATCACTCCACATGTCTCTTTCTTGTAGCCTTCTTGTGGGCTCTCACACTCGTGTATGAAAGCCGGTTTCTCGATAAACTGACAATGTAAATTTTGCTGAAACACTGTGGGGCGCATTTGTATAATCTGGACAGATTTGCGGATAAAAACGTTCAATGTTTATCTTTATGTTGTGTGTAATTTGGTGATCAGGTCTCGTTATAATATCATTCAACAGCTGTGTGAAGAATGTTAAATGTTTGCTAATCACCCGGGGGCACCCGTTCACTTTCCAGACCCAGCAGTGCCACAATAAGGGAATCAGCGATTTTGTATTCCTTGGTTCGTGCAGTCTTGTCGCTACAGGTTAGTAGTTATAGTTAGTTATACATCTCCTAAATCTACTTTTAAAGTATAGACCTGTGATACTCAATAAATACTAGTAGTTGGTAAATTAAGGGTAGGCACATTCTAATATATGTATCGGAGGAATCTTAAAATATTAAAAGTGATCTTAGAAATGTATTTGCTAGTGAAACACTGCAAAATCTTCAGAAATGATAATGTCTTAGTGGTCACCTTGATATATGAAGGAAGCCTGGATTTGAAATAAGAACGATAAGAGCAGAATAAATGCAATAGAAATGCATGCCTTGCGAAGAATATCTGATATAATAATAGAGTATGCAATGTGTTATATATGTATGATATAGTAAGCAATGTCTGGATTAGGGATAACTGCTCGAGTCGGATGTTGTAGGTAGAATTATAAAATGAGTTCTGGAAGACTTACAAAAAATGTGTATATTCTGGATTATTCCAGATATTTATATACCATATGTCATAAATGATACTGGTCTTCAATGCTCAAATTTATCCACTCAAAGACACTTTTTGGCCCTTAACGCTCCAATGTGTCAAAATTATAGATAATGCTGAAATGTGTCAAAATGATGTTCAGTCCTTAATGCTCAAAGGTGTCGAAATTATAGTTTTTGGTCCTCAATTTTCAAATGTGTCACAAGTGATGAAGAGGTAGGCCAAGGAAAGAAGGATAGGATATAGTTGAAGAAATTTAGACCGAGGAAAAGGTAAGATACATATGAAACAATGTACTATGTATGAGGAGAATGAGTGTGGATGATGCGAGAGCTGTGTGCATGATTAGAAAAGCGTGGAGATCTTTTTTCTCTGCCTTTCATTTTCAATTTGTTTTCCGTGCCCACACTTTTCAATTTATCCGAATCACTAATTTGGATTTGTCGAAGAGTACAATTCAGATGAACGAATTTATCGAAAAGTTTTGACTTAAAAATATCTTTAAAATGAACCACTTTTTACCCTCCAAACGTACACATTCAATATATTTTACCATGTATTATGAAATTTGGATATTCATTATTTTTGCACTCTGACATCCTAAAACCTCTATCTTTAGGCAAATTTTGGTAAGTAAATTTGTGTACATAAGGTGTTTGTACCAAATGTTCTAATTAATTGTAAGTAATATGCAATTCTTAAGAATGTGTGCAAAAATATGATCAAAGTAACATAAATGCTGTAAAAATTAGTTTTGCGTAGAATATGTAGAAAAACAATTTATGACAAAACAAGGAATGGTTTAAAAAATCAATCTATGTGAGTAGTATAATAGGTATGAAGAGTATGGGAAGAACTAGAAAATGGACAAGACCAAATTCTGAAAGAGTGAAAAGTCTTTATAATTGGAGAATATGCATGACGAGGTGTATAAACCTGGTAAAATTGAAAGGTGTGTCAGAATAAAATGACTTGAACATCTGTTCTTCCTGCCTGCCTCAATAGGGACATGGCGTGATTACAAATAAATATTTGTTTTATTATTTTTCAGCTGGACACAGTTCAGAGAGTAGAAATGTGGCGATCTGGGATTCACTGATGCCTCAGAAAAAATCTCTGGTTGTCGGTGAGTTTGTTTTGCAATATATCAGCAATAATACAAAAGAAAAATATTATATTTATTTAAAAACATTACTTAGTCCAAGTCATTGTTTACTCCAATGGTTACCTATGTATATCTATTCTATTATATTAATATGTTAGCTAGTGATAATATTATAGTAGATAGCATCCCTAGTATACATACTCGCGGCAAGTTCAAACAATGTAGCTGTCATGTTAGTGAAGTAAAACAGTAGATATCTTACCTGATAAGGCTTATCGTCTTTATGCAAGTACAACTTTTTTGCCGCCACGTGCATAATATAATTTCAAAATAATGTTTTGTAAAAATGTTCATTTTACCAGGCTGTTTTGTTGATATTAGGCAGAGCATCAGATGCTACATTGTATGTCATCATCATCTGAGGAGAGACGACCTCTGTATTCTAGTTGGTAAGACTCTGGTCTTCCAACTAGAAGTTCAGATTCTATTCCCAACAGTCTGAAAAAAAGAAAGCGAAAAACAAACAATGAGTCCTAGTCTAATTAAAGAGTTCCTGTGATAACAATACTCACGTACGCTCGACGTGTGCGAGTGTTGTGGCCTCCCGCGCGTTAGTATTTCCAACACATATAATTGCAAACTATGAGTTACTTGCCTACTCTTGGTGTTCTTAGTCCAAAGGGTTGATTACTGGAGTTGAAGATTATTTTTCCAGCCACGCTTGTCAACATCTCCGCATCATTAATTTGGATATGTTGGGGGTAACACATGAATGAATGATCTCACTGGCAGGTGTTCCAATAGGTTTATCTATCTACTCGAACTCTCAGTTCTTCTTTATTCTTCAGGGATAAAAAAAAACAAAATGAAATGGAAAAAGGAAAGAAGAATTGAAAGTGACACGAGACATAAAGTTATTATTTTCGGCTTTGATCTTATTACCAGAAATCGAATAGTCAACACACATGTAGATCCATATTATTAAATTGCATATTTATTTTTACAGCCTTCTCATGCCATGAAACGGGCGCTAACTGTGTAGGCTACGCCATGGGCCCTGGGCTAATAATCTCCGGAGGCCGTAAGGGAGACGTCAGCGTGCTGGACGCCAAGGCCCGCATCCCACGCCACCGTTTCACGGCGCACGACTCAGCCGTCAAGTGTCTCGCACTGGGACCTAACGAGGATATATTTGCTACTGGCGCAGCTGATGGGGATATTAAGGTAATATTATAATAACATCAAGCTAGATAATAAAATTTCGAAGCCATTTCATGCAAGAAAAATTATGCATTCATTCGGGGGAGCATTTGCTGTAAGCAGTTTTCTAATTACAGTAAAAAATCTGATTAAAGCGTCAATTTCAAATTGTAAGCGATTTTTCTAATGTTTAAGTGTAGTATATATTATCAAGGTTTCATGAGATATTGTTTGTGACTGCTCCATGCAATGTGAGGATTTAGTTCATTCAATTTTGATTCCACCACCACCCACAGGATAGGGGAGACAAAATAAGTCCGCATCCAGCGCAATCTTCTTTTTTTTTACTATGTGGGCAATGTCACTTCGTGATGAAGAAATAACTGCCCAAAGGGATTCCTACGGCGGCCACATCTGAGTGTAAAAAGAATTGTAGGAACAACGGACATAAGATCTGATATCATGGGAGAAAGAAAATTACTGAAGTTTAAACAGCAAATTTCCAGTACTTTCGCAGAAAACTTCTTATGCAGGAAAAATATCCATTGATGTCGTTAAATTAGAGTCACTAAATTTGTCTGAAAATGTACCAATGTAAGGTTGAATGGAGATCCCTTCAGATATTATTCACTCAATTATCATCTCAGTACCACAGAATGTGATCTGCGGATTGATCCAGATGGCTGCAAAAATTACAACAGGGCAAAGAGACAAGATTGAAACTACAAATTTTGTCAAAAAGACAAGATTGAAACTAGAAATTTTACCATAACGTCCATGGCCAGAGTGTCGCCAACGTGAAGTAAAAAGATGGACTCAGTAAAAAAAACATAAATTCAAAGATTCTCATTATTTTTTTATCAACCCTCGTGCAATATGATAGCTAATTTGGATGTGGGCATATTTGGTTCAACTCTCAGTGTTTAGAAAGATGGTTTTGAACTGAAGAGATAATTTTTTAAAAATTTACTTACTTGTCCATGAGATAAAAACCAGTAAGTAATGATTTTAATAATTGGCTTTGTTTAAAAATGATCTGTTTTGTTGTGTATTCATTGATTTATTTCTAGTTAGTGATCTGTCAAATAAAAATAAAGAAATAAATATTATCGAAGTATTTTTATTCAATATCTTCAATAAACGGTATATCGAGATTGAAATCCAGGAGTAGTTTCATGAAGAGAGCGTAAGAACGGACCATTCCTCCAGAAAAAGTGCATTTTCTGAAATGGAAAGACAAAACACTTGACAGCTGGATGAAGCTCTCGAAAAAAGATGGCACTTGAAGACCAGCTGCTTTTGGCTACTTGAAGATCTCTAGACCCCACGTAGGAGTGACAAAATGCAAGGTGAACATGCAAAGATTGTTTTTCTTGAACAAAAGTAGCACTAAATGTTATTGTGGGGATATACAGGGCTCACAATACATGCTAGTTTTTCCGAACATCGGGACTACATGCTCTGGGCAGCACCTGATTGTTGCGAATGATAAAGGGGTCTCTGTTGCCTCCTACTGGAAACACGTGGCATAATTGATGGTTCGAACACGGATATGAATGATAGATTTTGTATCAATATGTTGTTTATATTATCTGAACCCTGAATAGTCTAATGAAGTGTGATGAGGTTGAAGAGTTTTATGGACTTTGGAAGTAAGGTTGTTTATATTATCTGAACCCTGAATAGTCTAATGAAGTGTGATGAGGTTGAAGAGTTTTATGGACTTTGGAAGTAAGTTAATATAACACGAGACTGTCATTTGTTGAGTAGGTGTGGGCGCTGAACGGGCACGGCATGGTGCACTGGTTCCCCGGGGAGCACGCGCGTAGCTCCTTCTTCAAGCACATTGGGCAGGGTGTGACGCAGCTGCAAGTGGACGCGCAGGCACGCCTCTTCTCTTGCGGGGCTGACGGCACCATGAAGGTGCGCCAGCTGCCCGAGCGGGTGCCTACGCAACATCTCTAGGTAATTATTTTGCATTATTTATCTTGATTTTATCAGAAACACAAAAGAAGAGAGAGAGTGCATTAATTGGCCATTGTCATCTCATAAAATTCATTGAACATATCCGATCACGCAACTTAAAAGCACGCAAAGTAAATAGTAAGTATTTTTAATTTAAATTATGTGAATACAATTACAATAAAATAGAATAATTATAACAATACACTTTGGTAAAATTGTCGACATCCGTGGCCTGGTTGGTAAAGACGCCTGTCTGTCTTCTAACATGACGGTTTGAATCCTGGTGGATTTGAGTCTGGTTTTCACTTAAGGCCTCTTTGACATCTTTCTGATTAGTTGGGAGGGAATTCCACATATTATTCAATAAAAGTGTAATACAATGCAATTTGGTCTCTCTCCCTCTTGTCTCTCAAAACTTATTGTTGTACTGTACTTATCCTTCTTCTAGTGTTGTTGATACAATGCCTTCGTGATTATTGACCTTCTGGCAATACGTCAGAAGGAGGATAATCTGCTTCTGATGATCCTGGATTATTAAAGCATGGTAAATTTGATAGTTGGATCCCATGATGTTGATAAATGAAGTCTTTGTATAAGCTCAATACTTTCTGGTGCAACACGGCACTATTACTCGGAAGACAGCACAGCGCACAATTTAAACTTATGATATTTTTATTTCTGGAATTTTCTATTTAATATTTTTGGGGTGCGGGGAACTGAAACATAGAAAACCTAAACTGCAAATAAGGGGATCACTGTATATAATTTTTTTAACAATTAATCTAAATAATGATTTATTATCTCTTTTTTTCAGATGGCAAAATTCGTCTTGAATATCTCATCTCAAAACTAGCAATAATATCATGAACATGTGTACTAACTTTATTATTCGGTGGGCATAATAATAAATTAATTCACACATCCTCTTGCAAAGCAGCTTATGTTGATGTCCAATCACGCCACTTGCGCTTGCATCCCAATGAATATATTATATTATCCTTGTAAAGTTAAATTTAGAAACATACAAACATTTAAAACTGTTATTATATCAACTCAAATTCAATTTAATACTTCTTGTTATTCAAATTTGATTATTCCGATATTCTGTTACAAATATTTTTACTGTTTTTTAAAAAATGTTTTTGATTTTTAGATTTTTTGAAATATTTTATATCTAGTTTCATTTGATCCATATGATTTGTCGACTCTGTAAAAAATAATGCTTTTTGGGATTAGAACAATATTTCGCTTTGTACTCGCAAGTTTTATAAATAATTTTTTAAATTTGTTTTTAATTACTAATTTTCATTACTGCTCGTCATATTTTAAATTAGTGAATAATTTTGTTTTTATCGTTTCATTAATCTATTCATTATTTCTACAAAGACATTGCCTTATTATAGTTTTACAGTATATATAAATGTATGTAAAATTTTATTAAAAAAGATTTAAACATTAGGATTGTCTTAAATAAAAAGTTATTTTGAATTCAGTATTCTTAATTTGAAATGTGGAGATGTTTGGAATATAGTCTTGTCTACATGATAATCTAAATTATTGGCAAGAAGCAATCATTGATTTCTTTATGTATTGACTACATTCAGATATAGAAATAGGTGCATGGCCATTGAATCAATGGTAATAATTAATTTAGTTACGAGTATCATCATCACTTTCTTTCCCTTCTTTCAAATCAGGGCTGCAGCCTCGCCAATGTAGATTTTCCCTTTTTTTACATGTCTCGCCAAGTCTTCCGCCTTCTTTCAGTCCAGTCATAGCATTTCACACACCTGTGCTTCCTCTAACTCCTGGGATGACATACTAGTCTCCTTTTTTTTGTAGCCTTAAAAATTTTGTAAGAAATCTTTTTTGTTCTTGCATTTATATAATATTCCCTAGCCAGTGCACTGATGTCACATCTCTATTTTTGTTGAAAGGGGTTCAGAGTTCCTAGGGATTCTGTATTTCTCTTTCTTTCTATGAGTCATCACTCCTCATTCAGAAATCTCGTTTCCACTATCTGGATTCTCATCCTGGTCCTTTCAATTAGATTCCATGTGAGAATAATATCTAATTTTACACAACGTCTAAATCTTCAGGATGTATGGCATTTTAATTCCAAAATGCTCGGCTGTAAAAATTGGCTTAATTGATACAATCATTTGTGTAGGGGCTTACAATAATTAGTATATACTGTCATACGGAAGTGGTTTCATTGTGGTGCCATATCTTTGTTCAAAGTTGTTGCCTCTAGGATTAAGATAACCTAGATGATCACAAATCTCCGAAGAAGAATGAAACTTAAAAGAATAAAAAATCAGTATATAGTGGAATCTGAGTTTATATCAATGGTCTGATAATGCTGTTTGTTTTAGCCATTCTCACAAGTGCTGTCGTAATTAACATAGCCAAAATTACAGCAAACATCGCCTTCAATTAAATCCAATGGGAATGTTTTATTTAGAAAAAAAATTCTCCTCAACTGTTATTTTTAAAAATTATTTAGCAATCTAATGTCGACAATTCACAAATTAATATAAAACAATGTCTGAAAATGAATCCCTGGAATGGAAACTCAGGATGCCAGAATCCTTTGTAAACATGTAATAGAGATCAAGAAATGAAACAAATTCTAACTAACTAGAGAAGATAGTATTGAATTTGTGTCCGTGGATGTCATGATGGTTCAATAATTTCCATAAAAAAAAAAACTGGATTATGAATCAGTATTTCTTTTTTATATTTAGAATAATGAGATGCAAATTGTCAATAACTTAAGACATACAAACTCTCCTGATCTAGTGTTGACTGATTTGAAGCAACGTAAATATCAAGTTAAACTTTAGTTAGTACAATAAAATGTTGTTTGTTGAATTTTTGTTCTTTACAGAACTTTAAAAAAAACGAATATATGTATGTGATTATTCCAGTGATTTGATAGATACATCTTTGTTTTATTTATCATCATCACAAATTCAATTAGTAAAATTAATTAAACGTCTGTATTCACAAGCAGTTTGATCCTTCTATATACGTATGTACATGTACATGAAAGTGTATTGTAATACTTCAGATAGTAAGTATATATGTACATATTTGGAAAAGCTTTGAGTTCTGAAATCTAGATTATTTAGACCCTTTGCAGTATATTCAAGTTATTGTTTTTAACGGAGTTTAAATTAAAATAGAATAGGAATTATATATGGTTAACTCATTTATATTTTAATGTTAAAACAATTTTGTCAATTTAGTAAGTTAGTTCTGAGTTTATTTATTTTTGGATGTATTTTTAAAGATATATAGTAAGTCCTCCCAACTGTTTATAATATTCTCCTTTATTTATTATATTTGGTGCTATATTTTACAAGTTTACATTGTGATTTTATTGTTTTTTTTTGTGCATTAAAAAAACTAATAATCAGTTGATTGTAACAAAAAATATATTTTTCTTTTTTGCTTGTTATAAAATGTGTAATTAAAATCTAATATCATATATTTTGAATAATTTTTACAGTCATTACGTTTCCAACAAGTGACTGAGTAGCATTTGATTATAAATAAATGTTGGATAATATCCTACCCTTATTAGCATTGCATCCAATTCAGTATTTTATTTGTTAAATTGTATAGATTGTTATCCAATTCTGTCTTATTCTGTCGAGTTCTTTATCCAGATTTTCTTTGTCCAGAATCCTCGATATTAAAATGAAAAACTATGAACTGTGATATGGGTATGGAATGGTAGTTTATTTCTTAACTTTATTCATATTCAAATGTGAAATGAATAATGAATTTGTTGAGTATTCAACAGAAAATCTAATCTTTGTGGATGTATCAAATTGATGTTTATATTTTGTCAATGGAGAATTTTTCTTGAGTTTTATTTTATTATGGTTAATATCATTAGTGAAATGGAAAAATTCCATTATTTTATTAAGACAAAGTGTATGTTGAATACATTTATATACTTTTAAATTATATTGATATTATATGTTTATAAATGTAAGAGGCTTGAAGAGTATTCAGAATATGTGTATAAAGTAAGTTAATATTTGTGGAAACGCCTTTACAGAGTCCCCCCCCCCACCCTTGTATTGTATCTGTGGTTTATTCGTAATTTTCTCTTTTCCTAATATTTATCGCTGTTGTCTCGTTACATATTCACGCTTGGTGTTATTTAATCATACATATATCTCTTGAATCTTAATATCTAAACTTTGTATCATATATTGATTGTTCTTTGCATGATTGGTCTCTTTTGACTGAGAATAGGTAATAATATAAATATAATGTAATGTAACTCGTAAGCTCAGTAAGCAGCATGGATATTCTTCAATTTACCTAATGAAAATACCAAGTTATTTCTAATATAGTAGAATTAAAACTTTATTTAGATTATATCAGTGTGCTTCAAAATTAGCTTATTATATCTGAGAAGCATTCGCATATCTTTGTATCTTGAGGAATATCCGTAAGCGATGAAATTACGATAAACCAAAAATATTGTCGCACCTGTGGTATTTATTGGATATATGATTAAATTGTTACGATTGTACGTGAAATGAATATATTTGTATAGTTGAATTGTGTAGTGTATAATATAATTGTAAATGATTCAACAATAATTGAAAATGCCTTGGGACTGAATGTGTAATCACAATGTATACCCTACTTGTTGGAAATTGAGTGTATCATTTGTGGATAAGTTACGAGATGTTAATGAAGGGAATGGCCTACGAGCTATCTATAGTGGACGTCTAAATTAGGATATATATTTAAGATATTTTGGAAACATATTTGTGTAGAAATTATTTAAGTGTTTTAGCAAAATTAAACTTTATCCAAACGGTCAAGCCATTCCTTAAAAATGTTAGATTCTTCTTCTGTGTTTCGCTCTTTTCACAAAGCAAACATAGATGAATTAAATGTTAAGCTTACAAAATTCTAATATTTTGCGACTCGGTTTAAAAATATACTTGCAAGTATTATGCTTTTTGAATATTTCTAATTGTGTTGATCATGTTTGTATGTGGCATCTAAAGAAAGTATCAACTCTAATTTAAATATTTTTACTGAATAGGAGAGTGGTTATTGAAAAAATAAATCTTAGAAAATCCGCTTAACTTTGCTATTTCACTTTTTTCACAAAGATATGACTTATACGTTTCAAAGTTTTCACTGATTGTTTTATATTACTTCTCACTGGCAAAAAAAAATATTTTTGTTTTTATTTAATTCTATTTTCTGTGGTAATTATATAAAAGTTAAATTGCTGCAGGCAGCTATTTTTTAACAGAGAATTAGTAATTATTACCGGAGTTTTTCCTATTTTTGCAATTATTTATTAGATAAATAATAATAATGGTAAAGATTTTATTTTTACTGCTTCAGATTTATCACAATGGATTAGATTTTAAAGTTTGAAGCGTCCAAATCATGTTTTATTATCTCATTTTGCAAAAAATTACAAGACATTTATTACACTAAGAATATTTTTATATATACTTCCAAAATTCAGATTTAAGATAAGTGTTCATTTTATTTTAAAATTCAATCCCTTTGATTTTCTTAATTGTGCTTATATTTGATCAAAATTTCAATGTTTATTATTCACTTTCTTGGAAAAGTTTGGTATTTTTCTGTGCTGTTAGAGCTACATTGAAAAAGTGACACTTAAAGCTGGTTTTCAATCAAAAGTAGCATGCTACTCAGACAGCTAAATAAAAATTAGTATTGGCTCTACTTTTCAGCTACTCTGCTTTGCCAGTTATACTGATGTCCATTATGATTAGGATATATCCCTTTTCCTAGGAGAATAATTGTAACAGTCTCTTATAACATGAATCTAATCAATAATCACAAACCAGTGTTATAAATGTGAAGTAGTGCGTTCTTTGGATAAAATGTGTTACTTGTAGTAAGTTTCTTAACAACTCTGGTATTTTTCGATTTCCACATCATATATAACTATTTATTTAACACTTTTATTGCGATACAATCTGGCGGGATTATTGCCAGGCGGCAATTTCTTCCAACCAACCAGACAATAGTAAATGAAGCAAGTTACGTGGTCGCATAAATCATTCAAATGACTATCCATCCTCACGAAATCCATAAACATATATGTGAGAACATGCCCACGAACCCCACAAAGAGGGACAATCACCTGAACATTATTTTTCATATAAAGTGAGATATCATCAATCAAAAGGAAAGGAAAGGATGGTGGAGAGGAAAGGAAAAGAAAAATCAGGAATGACACACGTTATTTTACTGACTAGAAATTAAGAGTTTTTTCAGCATGCCAAGGACGGAGCGAGTCTTATATTGGTTTGTAACTGATTCCAGAGTCTATAACTATATAACTTGTAACAATTTTACCTCTAGGAATTCTGTGACCAGTAATTCTAAAGTCATTCTTCATATATCATCAAATATTTCTGATAGTGACTACTGTCCGGAATAATTTTATATTTAGCAATTATTTAAACTGGGTGCTTTGATCTTAATTTATATACAATAATTTAAAAATTCAATAAAATGAACACTTATCTCCTTTATTTTTTAACAAATATTTTTTTCATATTTCTAAGAGAGAGTCAGAATTACTGCTACCTTGACTCATCTTAGAGTTGGAGAACTCTGGAAAATATTATGGAATTTTGATTTGGTGTTGGAAGCTATGTGCTTATATTGTGTTGAGCTTGTAGGGTTTTGCAACTTGAGAGAAAATTTTATTGAATGCCATATATAATTCTGTGTGAGTGCATCGTTCTCCTAATATCGTTTTGATGTTATTGTAGATACATTTTAGTCAAATTTGTCATTAGTATTACATATTATTATAAATATTTTTTTGCTTATTATTAAAAATTTTGTTAAGTGTTATTTTGAATAAAATGTTTAAATTATTACAAATTTGGTGTAGTTTTTGTGTTTTATTACTTATTTTGATTGTTTGGTGTTTTTTTTTTTAAATTTTAGTTCGCTTTTTACTTCTTATAAAATACATTTTATATTTATTTATAGTAATCAACGTAAAACGTGTTTGTTTTAGCACAAAACTATTTATTGCTTGTCCTACGTATATGAAAAAGTATATCAAAGCTATAAACATGATATAAACCAGGTAATTGCAGCACATTTCCAAAATCACTGAGCATCATTGTTTATTTTGAACATTGTCAAAAATGCCAATGTAAAATGTGAGAATTTTATGATATTGCAAATTTTGTTTTAACCTATATAAAAACGGCTTAAGTCCATATTTTTTGAGTTTACATTGCAAAAAAAATTAAATGCGGTAACATAGAATTGGTTACACTGCCGTAACTTACTGGCATTTAAGGAACGTTTTGTTCATTAGTATCACAAAATTTATATGTATTTTAAGTGTTGTCTGAGTGTTGACATTGGTTCCACCAAGATACGCCAAGGTGCGCGGTGCGCTGGAGGGCTATGAGTAAGCTGCCAACAACTTCAAATAACTGAAGATTTATCAAAAAAAATAAGCATATGTTATGCCTTAAATATTTTTTTCCAATAAAATTGCGCGCTATTACTTTTCATTCGTATGATTTTTCACTTTTTAAGTAGTATTTTATACATAATGGCTTATGTAGTATCACTGAGTTTGACAATGTAGACATATAGAAGGAAGTTGAATAGATTGGACTTATGGTTTGTATTAAGAGTTGTCGAAGAATCTACCGAAACACATTCAAGTTTTGTTGGAGCTTTGCAGTGAAACCTCTATCTATCGTTTTTGAAGGGCTCAATGATAAATATGAGAAAATTATCGATACTGGAATATATGAAGAAAATTGTTATGTACCAAAATGTTTCATATCCTGAAAAATATTTTCACATGTACATAAATGTGTGTGAATAAAAATATAATTATAATGTTGGAATGAAAATAAAAAACTAAACCTCCCGTAGTTTTTTGCTAGTTCTTTTTCCAAATGGCATTCTTATCAGCATCTTTATTTTATATGGATAAAAAAAGCTTTCAATTTTTTTAATGCCGTGCATGCTTCCGAAAACCAGGTAACAAGGGCGGATCTTCGTCAATATCTTCAACCTTGTGTCCCCTCCTCTATCTCTGAAGTGAAGTTCATTCCACAGCAATAATACTTAATACCCAATTTTTAGTTCTTCGGTTGCAACTTGGTACATTTTATATTAACAGCAGATTGATGAGAAAAGTTATATGAGCTTGGTTCATAGATTTTTTACTATATAGCTGCCATCATTTTAGAAACTATCATTTTTATAGACACTGTTTAAAGGTATGTAACATGAAAGGAGCCAAGAATTATTATTGATGCCAGGTGAGAGGACGACTTGAGGTGCTTTATGACCACAGAGTATGATCTGACTACGAAGTATAAATTAAATTTATAGATATAAATAAAAAATATGGTTACGAGTATATTTGACATCTGACAGGTAGGTAAAACATGTTAAGTTACAAACAATGCTATATACTTTATACATGAGATTCGTTAATGCAATATTCTAATGCATTAACCTCATGCTGTGATTAATCTCTTAGTAGAATTTATATTTTAAAAAGAGTTTGCTTTATTTAGCTTTATTCTAACATATTTCAAATTCTGTATTATTAAAAAGAAAAGTAAAATTGTGAATCTTCTCTTAAATTTAATTTGGGTTTTTAATTTTGATGAAAAATATACTAAGTAAAAGAATAAAAGATATTTTCTCTACGTATCCTCTGAACTCTGTGAGTAGGTAAGCACAAAAGTAACAAATTGTAATACAGTTAATTTATTTAGTGTTAAAAAATATATCCAAACCGCTTAACAAACTAAAGTCACTTTGCTATTGAAATATATAAAGCACTGTATAAAAGAAGAACACCACACATGAAATAATAATAGAATTTAGCTAAGCACTCTAATATGATACATAATAAATTGTTACAGAATCGAGTTGTTAGATTTAAATTACACTATTTCTAAACATAATATTTTCCTATTTATATATTGTCTATTGTACTGTGAATTGATTTTATTTAAAAAAGTTTATACATCTACAATTTGCAGGCGCGAACTAGGCAGGTACATTTATCTTTAGTGTATCTCGTGCTATCTCCATTATATCGAGCATTATTATTACATCATTTAAAAATACTCGTATATTGATTTGGCATATATGTATATATGTCTAGTTCCAGTTCTGACATTTTGTATTGTATCCCAGTTATAAAATTGTAATCTTTTATATATGTGTATACATGTCCATTTAATTTGCATTTTTTTTTGTCGAACAAACGACACATTTAACTTTTTATGAAAATATTTATTAAATCTTATGATCAATTATGACCTCGTGTGTATCAAAGAAAAATATAAAAAATGGTATCAATAATTGAATGTTTATTAAAAAGTAATTGTTGCTGAATATTTATTACCAAAAATTTAATCAAGAATGTGTTACAATAAAGACGCATGATAATCGTTATTATAATTGTTTTCATTCTTAGTTTTCAGTAAACATATCCTCTCCATATCTCTTCAACCTTTCAAGAACTAGTCAATTAGGACGGATGAAACCAGTCTACTAAACAGACAACAAAATATCAACAACAAAATCAGACTTCTTGGTCAGCATAACCTTGACCCTTTGTGTGTGAGATACTTGAATTATAGTCATTTTTTTTTATATTGACATCACTTTCAATCCCTTCCATTTAAGTGCAGAGATCCACTCTACTTTGATTATATAATATATGAACTACCACTATCTCTTACATATTGAAATGAGGTTTGTCACATCACACTTTCTGACAATATTTAACTCAACTTTAGTTTTGGTTCCAAAGCTACCCTATAAGATCATTTCTCAAATTATTTTATGGTGGTAAAAAGTAAATTAATATGAATTTAAAATTTTATCCATGTGACTATGAGGAAAGGAAAGTATTAAAGTTCCAGTTATATATTGGGTTAATGCAAACGTTCGTCCCACTTTTTATACAAAAATTGAAGAAAAATTTTATTTACTAAAAATTACATTTTATCAATATAGTATGTGCCGTTCTGTTGGATGACCTTTGTCCATCTCTCTGGTAGCTGCATAATCCGCGCTCATAGAAGCTTTGAGGTTTCTGGTTAAAGAACAGATCTAGGTGATTTTTCAAGTCTTCCAAGGAAGAAAAGTTTTTACCATCTAAGCTGAAGCAATCTAAATAAACGATAGTCGGAGGGTGCGAGGTCGGGAAAGTACAGTGGTTGGACTAAAACATCTCAGTTACATTGTAAAAGTTTGTGTCGGGTGGCCAAAGAAACCTGTGGTCTAGCATTGTCTTGATAGAACGCAATACCCTTTCTGTTGGCTAATTCATGCCGCTTCTGGTCGATTGATCGCTTTAATTCACTTAGTTGTGAACAGTATTTCTCCGAATTAATGGTCTGTTTTTTAGGTAACCGCTCATAAAAAACGATTCCTTTCCAGTCCCACCAAATGCATAGTATAACCTTCAGATTTAAACTGGCTTTGGCGCTGGTTGAAAGGGCATCTCTGCGCTTAGACCAGGACCTCTTACGCTTAACATTATGCACGATCCATTTTTCATCACCTGTAACCATCCGCTTTAAAAATGGATCAATTTCGTTGCGCTTCAATAGAAATTCGGTCTATCAAATTTTTATCCGTTAACTCGTGCGGCACCCATACATCGACCTTGCTAACCATTCCAAGTTGACGTAATCACCTTGACACTGTTGACTGGTTGATTCCAAGAATTTCTTCGATCTATCGAGTTGTTCTATGCCGATCACTTTCAATTAACGCCAATATTTCGTCACCATCAGCCTCAGCCGGTCGTTCAGGACGTGGTGCATAGCTAAGATTAAAATTGTTTTTACTAAACTTTCTGAACTACTTATGGCATGAGAATCGTCAACAGCACCCTCACCATACACAGCACATATCTTCTTTTGCGTCTGCGAAGCATTCTTGCCTTTCCAGAAATAAAAAAGCATAGTATGTCGAAAATGCTCCTTTTTTCTGCCATTTTTAATGCTAAATGTAAAATACAACCAAATAACACAATTTTTTTCCCAAGTACTCGCTAAAATTCCTTCTGTCAAACAACATCAAAACTTTAATGTGTGAAGTTAATAACACTTCGGTTTTACGATACAACGCCATCTAGCGCCAAAAACGGGACGAAGTTTTGCATCAACCCAATAGATGAAGAAGAATTTAATAGCTTCAGATGAAAGTACGATTTTTCCTATAAGAAATCTATTTCTAGCGATTCAGAAGTAAGTAAAAGTGAATTGAACAGTGAAGACTTTTTTGTTGGAGTGGTCTCAACTGGTTGGAAATCACAATCCTCCAATTTTGTTGGAGTGGTCTCAACAGGCTGGAAATCACAACCCTCCAATTTCAGAACTATTTTTAGATGTTCCAGGAATAAAAACATTACCTGCAGATTAAACAAATATGATGGAAAGTGTACAACTGTTTATTGGATGATGAGTTAAGTTTCTATTATTTATTAATAAGCAACTATGCATGGTCTTGATATGCCCACTGCCTGTGTAATCAGCTATTAGTCTTGACCTGCATACAAAGTGTTATGCTATTAGACAATATATCAATGAATTTGTAGAAATTGGGTTTTCATCTGAACTAGAACAGCATAGGTTTATGGAGAATGGAACAACTTCACAAAAGCTATAAAAATTCAGAAGTTACATGTTATGAGTATTATCAAAGGTATGAGTAAGTACTGGTATTTCTAATGCCTTCAATTCTGTGATAGTAAATATTTAAACAGAACCGCTATCCATGTATTATCATAAGTGAGCATTAATCCATCCAATGGAAGAATGAAGCTAGGGCATATGCTATTGTATGTCATAAAACACATTATCTTAACAAATTTAACCTGAGATGTTTAGATTCTCAATAGCTTTTATTGAGGCTGCATTTTACTCTTAAAAAGCATGTGAGACAGCAGCCAGACCTTATTCCTCTGGAATTTATTTAGAACTAAAAAAGCCGCCTATTTAAAAATCAAAACCATACATTTTAGATGACCTCTAGTTGGTCTTTCACCTGGGAGTTTTGGGCTTGATTTCAGATGATACCCAAAAAAGAATAAAAATGGCCCCCAGTCTAGTTAGAGTTCAACTGGTAACAATTGCATATCTGTAAAAATACAAAGCCAAAAAACGATGTATTTTATAGTTAAATTCAGTCTTTAATAAAAAAAATCTTATCTCATGCTTCGGTTCAGAAGTACATTGACGTTAAAAACCAAATGACGAAAACTCTTTTAATCGACGTAAAATGTCGAAAGATTTCGAAATATGTCGAATTGGTTGAAAATGTCAAATACTTGCGAGAATTATTTACAAAGAATGCCTTCCTTAACAATTTTACACCGTATCGAATCTTTCGAGATTTTGGGATACATATATAGACTTGACACTTTGCGCCTCCTCCCCAATACGTAATTTAAAAAAATGCTTGCTCTTTTCGTTTTGGATGATGATGTATTTCACGCCACAAAACAAACCACGGAGTTGACGTCTTGCTTTCTTCTCCGCAAATGCATCATTGAAATCCATATTCACTGGATAAACATGTTTAAGTAATGAAAAACTTCGTTCCACGAAACAGTTTGTTAATGGTGTGTAAATGAAATAAATTATGTAAATATATTTAATTTTCTTTTGTTGGTTATCAGTTTGCTAAGCTGTAGCATTGAATAGCCGTGGTTATCGTTAAATTTTTAAATATGTACCCATCGTGATGAGATTCGCCAATTCCAATCGCGACTGTCACGGAAACGGGATGGTACCAACGAGCTGGAAAAATTATGGACACGATAAGCGCACTACTTACGCTGTCCAAAATTACTTCGTGGTCGCCATAAAAAGGTTGGACCTGGATCAGAGAAATTCACTCTTCACCCAGCTGTCGTGCCGGGTGTATTCTCCACCTAGAAAGTTCACTCTTCACCTTCGGCTACCGTGCCGGGTGAATTCACCACCTAAGAAATTCACTTTTCGCCCGGCTGCCGTGCCAGGTGGAGTATCCACTTGGTTGCCTACAAGACTGATATTCGCTTCACCTGAGAGCTGTGCCTGCACCAGCGCCAAGTTGGTGTAAAACAACTGCCAGTTCTTGTCGAGGATCAGTCACCAGCCAGCAGCCGATAAGCCAAAACGTCTCTACTACAGCTCTCCAGCTTTCTTCACGTGGATGACTTCCCCGGCTGTCTTCGTCCTGCCTGGATCACCGTTACCGCCTGCTGAAGCCGTCTTGCCGTGCCGCCCGGACCAGCATTGTCGCTGCCCGGAGCCGCCCTGAAATCCCACCCGAACCAGCGCTACGGCCTGCTAGAGCCACTTGGCCGTCCCGCTGTCCATCTAGAACCGCCCTGACATCCTCTCAGGACCAGCGTTACCGTATGTTAGGGCTGACCTACCGTTCTGCTAGGACCAACATTGCCGCCCACCTCGAGCCGTCCTAGCATCGTTATCGGGCCAACGCTTCTAACCTATCTGAATACGCTCCTCCTCCAGTCACGGTAGTAGTACCGTAGAGATTTTCATTTTCTATTACTGGGAAGTGGGTATCACTATTTATGTATGATGGGTACCTCACCTCCTTTGGCTTGGCGCCCCTAAGCAAATTCACAAATTTACCTATTAGCAAAGTCAGTTCTATATAATATAGACGTATAAATACAAAAATACAACTCTTGATTTTATTGGAAATATCAAATAAACGTATCTTATTCTAATGTGTTAAAATATTAAGTCAGTATAATGCGTATTCTATATAATAGTTAAAATTCCGCCTTGAAAAAAATCATACAAATATGTGCCATGTTTTCTCGATTATATCAAAACATGCAGAATATGGATTGGGTCCTTTTGTATAATTACGTATACAATATATAATATACTATAGGTATACGATTATGTTCTAAAAGTGTGGAATTCAGGATGCGGATTGTATCTTATAATTACGCATAAAAATCCAACTTCTCATTTCCAAACTTTTGAAAATATTGGATTATTTCGCCTATTCTCCTTTCTTTTGAGAGTATGTATGCGAGCGACGTTTCAAGATATTTAATGCCGACAAAAGACAAAAAATTTCACATTGATTAATTTTTCATTATTCCTAGAAATATTAGCAATTTATGGATATATTTAAACACATATACTGTATGCAATAAAAGTTTAACACCAAATGCTTCCTCAAATATGTTTAAACAGTTTCAATGTGAGTTAGGTCCTTATTTATACAGGGTGTCCCAAAGGGCAACGTCAAGCCGGTATCGAGGAAGAGGCCAGCTTATGGACGGTTCAGAATTTTAAAAAAAATCTTGAAAAAGCCTTATACTTTTCGAGTTATAGGCATTTCTTCGAAAATTGTGAAAGTAACTAACCTGCGCCGAATATTTGTATACTGTGACTACAAATTGCCATATTTTATGATTTTAATGGTTGTATCGCAATCCTAGATAACCCTGCTATGACGGGGAAATGCCCATAACTCGGAAGAAATGCCTATAACTCGAAAAGTATAAGGCTTTTTCAAGATTTTTTTTTAAATTCTGAACCGTCATAAGCTGGCCTCTTCCTCGATACCGGTTTGACGTTGCCCTTTGGGACACCCTGTATATGTCTTGTTTAGCAGCTTGAATCCTTGAAATCACTTCACCGCCAAGCGTCAATACTACATAACAATGTGGGTCTGTAGACAGATTTAAACATATACTGCGAATTTGGCCTTGTTATTTGAATTCGTTTTCCTTATCACTAAACTATTGTGGTTAGATGAGTAGGTAATTTACCATGACATACTATAAACTTTGTTTCATCATATGTTAGTATTTATTTTCTGTAGCATATGAATTCTGGTGTCGCGTGTTCGCCTGCGTTCGACTGAACATGTGGCTTGAATGCCTGACTAGACTACCAAAGATATTCTCTTTGGTCAGCTGGCAGAACATAACACAGAGGGCAGTGCAAAAGCTATAAGAACGAACTATACACAAAAAATGCGTGAACTTGGGATCCCAGGTAATTTACTAAGGCTGCTGTCAGATAATTTTACAGAAAGAAAACAATTTGTTTCACATGGAATCTAACATACTATATGTTACAACTCCGATTATTTCACTGCCTACTCAGGTGTTCCTCAGAGATCTAATCTTGGGCCTACCTTATTTCTTATTTTTATTAATGATGTAGGTAAAGTTATAAAAAAATCCATGTTTCTTCTATTTGCTGATGATCTCAAAATCATTAAAAAAATCGTTCTTATACTGACTGCATAGACCTACAGTCAGATCTCAACAATGTTTGTGAGTGGAGTCACAATAATAAATTATATTTCAATGCATCGAAGTGCAAAATTATCTAAATTAAATTATTAGACGACGCTCTACGAAGCCGGAGTCCGATGTGTATTACTTACCGCCGGGTACTGTAATTTGTTTAGTAAAACATAATTTTTTCCACTTAACATAACGGTATAACTCTTCCAGTTTCAAGGTTTCACCTCATAATCAGGGAGCACAAGTAGTAATAATCTTGTTTGTGATGATGAAGTGAAAACCTCGGAAACCGGTAGGGTTATACTGTCGTATTAAGTAGAAAATACAGTGTTTTACTAAACAAATTACAATATTATTTCTAATTTTATTGAATGGTGCAATTCAATGATCAATTACATAGTATTTTTTGCTATATTGTATTACACAATTTTACAGGCCTAATTCAGAGCCATGTAATACAATATAATAGTTTGATTAATACATTTTTCTATTCAGTTTCTTAGAATCCCTATCATTCTTAGATATGAGTTAATATGTCATTCCTGGAGAAAATGATTAATTAATGAATAGTCAACAATGAATCGACAATGCAAAGATTTGTGCGATCTCTTGAGTGTGGTGTTTTTTTTTATGATTATGTGCAGTATATTGTGGGATTAACGTTTTTGTCTGTCTGAAGTGATGAAGTGTGAGGGGTTTGATTCGCGTGATGTACGAGTATAGTATATAGGTACATATGAAATTGAGTGTCATTGTTTGTCAGGTTGATGAGAATGTGCAACAGGGTTTTATATAATCAAAAATCGGAAAGAAGAATCGATAATTATTTTCATGCTATATATCCTCAGTGAGATACAGGCAAAAGCTTAGTTTACTGGGGACACAACAAATGAAAGGCAACAAACCCAGATCCATTAAAATTGTGTGTCCAAATTAAATTATCTGTTGTTTTTTTTCGCAAATTATGTACATCTCTTGTCTTGTGAAAAATAAGTATCTAATATAAAAAATCTGCGATGCCCCAGGCAGGGTTTCTTTTTTTTTTTTTAACCTGGCGAGTTTATTGCCATGTGGCAATCTCTTCCAACCAACCAGAAATATGTTTTTATAGGCCCTAAGTGTTAACCAGACTGGAATCCTATTTCAAAAAATCTGGGTTCCAGTGGGGATCGAACCCGCAACCTCCGGATCGACAGACAAGTGTCTTACCACCAGGCCACGGAGGTCGTCAACTTGATGATCCCAGAACATGATGGAATCTGATGTTTCGTTGTTAAACCAATATTAATGTGTATTTTTTTCATGTATTGCTTTATTTTTGCTGTTAATTATTGTTATTAAACTATTATGTTGCAAAAATACATGAATCGTACGAGACAAAACTATTGCATATCTCCAGTTTGACTTACAGATGAATATGTTTAACTAACTCAAGTGGTCTTGTTATTACTAACAATCATCAATATACTCGTATTATAATATATTGAGTTGATGCATAAGTTCGTAGCGTTTTCGTTTTTCAAGGCAAAAAGGCTTTGAAAAAACTTTTGACATACACGTAACATACGAGTATGTCAATGTTATTTTAATGCCATAGTTTTGTTTTATTGAATACCTCTTGAATTTTTCAATTCGTAGTAAGTTTGTGTTGATTGTTGGCAAAAGAAACTGGAGTGTTGAACGAACATTTCGTGTTGTGTTGTGTTTTGTATGTGTGAACATCATTTTTCATTTGTCATTTTTTTGTTTATAAAATTTGGACTCCTTGAGGCTTTTCTTTTTTTTTCGTTCTTGTTGACAGTTAACCTGAGGTAGTACTTTTTATTTTGTTTTCTGCCATACATTATTTTTTGTTTTTTTTTTTTTTTTAGTCTATATGTACAGGGGTGTGGGCTGAAAGCCCTCCGATGTCCTTGGGGTCGTTAGTGGGGCGTATCTCGACCGGGAGAATGTTGTGGGATGAGCCCGGACATTTTAATGTTTTCCGTCTTAAATGTATTTTCTGCAGTTTATTTTGAGATATATTATATGTGCGATTTTGGAATGAATTTATTATATAAATGTACACATTGTGTTGCTGTTAAGGAACCTTTGTTTATTCGTTTGAATTAATCTGAGGGAGTAACATATTTATGGATTTGCTTTTTTTCTGCCATCTATTTATTTTCTGTTTATTTTTCTTCTTATTCTGGATGTGCAAGGGTATGGGCTGAAAAACATCTGGTATCCTCGCGGCTGGGCTCGCTCTATATTGGTGGGGTGTATATTGGCCGGGGGGGTGTCATTAGATGAGCCCTGACCTTTTGATAGCTTCTCTTTTAAATGTGTTTTTATGCCATTTATGTGTTTTTGAAGTGTATCTAAATATATTATGTACATACTATGTTCCTATCAATAAACCTGTATTTATTTTCATTTATTTATTATTTCCGATATATTCTATTGTTTGAATTTAACCGAGGAGTTAAGGCATGGAGGTAAAAATTAAGAGCGTCTACATGGGAATACAAAAAAACTAGTTTCTGAAAATATTTTTTTTTATATCATACATGTTATGAGAAAAGTTTTATGTACATTTTTTAACGTCAATGTAATATACATTTTTTTAAACTGTCCAAATGCTTGTTACGATGTTTTTCGTAGAAGGAATCGAAAACCTGTATTTACTTGTGCCACGATATTTTGAAAGAAAAATAAAAGGTGTATGGATGTAAAAGAAGCGAAATATGTGTGTCGCGATAAGAAAATCTTTTGCTTTCTCTCTCTTGTGTGTACCCCGAAAGGGAGACTGCGTGATGGTAAGAATTTAAATACTTGTTCCACATTTTTTACTAGTATATCAGTGATTGGAAGGTATGCTAGAGAAAAACCAAGGAAAGTGTCACAGGATTAATTGAAATATATTTTGAAAGGATATCAAATAAAATCGTAGGATTTATGTATGTACGAGTAGTAGAGGCAAAATATGTGTGTCGCGATTAGAAAGTCTGTTGCGCTCTCTTCTCTGCCTACCCCGAGAGGAAATCGGCGTGATGTTATATATGTATACCAGTATATTATTGCAAATCATACTGGTCTACAATAGTAACGTGTTTTTTCATTCAGCAAAAACTAGACTGGTTCCCTATGTAAAAAAAATATTTTCAACTTGAATCGAAACCGCAACCTCCGGATCAGAAGGCGCGTGTCTTACCTACTATACCACGGAGGTCTTCAATTAAGAATTGCGTAGTTAAAAATATCATTTTTTGCCGTAATCAATAATGAAAAATAGATTACTTTTCTTGTTTGTTTTTCTAATCTGTGTAAATAAGCATAATCAGGTTAAAAAAATGATACGAAATAAACTAACTCATATTTGTTATCAGTTTCTTAAAATAAATCAAGTTCATATATCGATTTGTTTTACGACTTCAAATGTGCTTATTTTTAACGTGCGTTTAAAGGATTAAGTGCGTTATGATGATATTGGCTAAATAAATTGAAACCGAGCCGAATTTACATTTCCTTCAGCTTTCTCACCAAATATGTTTTCACATACTCGTATATGCACATACTGGCGATGATTGTGCTTGGAGTATCGGTCCGATTTAAGAACACGTTACTCGTTCATCGGATTATTGAAGATGACGTGGGATTTTTTTATGGAGATTTGGCTGGGGATGTGAGGAGAAAAATATGGCAGAAAGGAAATGCGGAGAATCAATATCCCCCAGCCGCTACCTTCCCATCATTACACTCAATAGAATTATGTATGATATATCCAGATTTTTTTGTCGTGGTGATGTCATCGTTCTTCTTCAACTTACGCTTTCTTCGTTTTCTTGCGCGCAAACTGTATCGTATACTATATGCCTTCGGGTGCTACTGTTGGGAATGGGAGGGAGGAGGATGCCAGAACCTGACTATGCCCAAGCCGCTGAAATAAGAAATAATTTCGTAGGATTGGTTCGCCCCGCATATCTCTGGCTGACACGATCGACGCAACTTGGGGTTAAAAAGGAAACACACACAAACATTTTAAAGACACGAGCAACTTGACTTGGGGTCTACGGGGATAGACAGGGAGCTCACAAACATTGTAAAGATACGAAAGAAGCGATTTGGGGTCTATGTATGAATTGAGAGGGAACACACACACTTTAAAGACACAGGCGATGCGACTTGGGGTCTATGTGGGGATATAGAGGGAACTCACAAACATTGTAAAGATACGAAAGAAGCGATTTGGGGTCTATGTATGAATTGAGAGGGAACACACACACTTTAAAGACACAAACGGCGCGACTTGGGGTCTATGTGGGGATAGAGAGGGAACTCACAAACATTGTAAAGATACGAAAGACGTGATTTGGGATCTATGTAAGAATAGAGAGGGAACTAACACACACTTTAAAGACACAAGCGAGGCGACTTGGGGTCTATGTGGGGATAGAGAGGGAACTCACACACACTTTAAAGACACGAGTGATGTGACTTAGGATCTACGAGTAAATAAGGATAGAGAATGAAGAAACAAAAACAATAACCCCATACGAAAAAACGACTTTCAAAGCTCCAATAAAAACGTTCTGTCCCACCGGTAGGCACGGCGCCATTTTTTTAAATTTTTTATTATAAACAAATATTTCCAATTCATAGAACCATTCGGAACCTAAATCATGATATAGTATTTCTCGATAAGTCCGTAAGTAAGCACAAATCACAACAAATCGTATAGGTCATAAACAGAGGATATAGCGTTATTAATACTAAAACGTTAGTAAATATTAATTTTAATTACTGGCAAATATCATGACCAAGTTGATAAGATACTTGACTTCAATCCGGGGGTTCAATTCCCAATGGTACTCGAATAAAAGGTTCCCAGTTTGGTAAAAAAAGTTCATTTGGTAAAAATACTGACCAGTGCGAGTGTAGTTTTCATTCACGAACCGCAGAATTGTCGACAGGTGAGATGATAAACAGCAAGTTCTGTGCTTATTCCAGTAGTTCTAAATACGAAGGTCCAATTAATCGCATTGTTAATTCGGATATGTCAAGAGGTAACAAAAAATGAAAAAAATCTAATGTATTGTATAATTGCTCGATTAACCATTTTAGATGTCATTCACGGGAATGTATGTATAATACTTAATGGCGTGTTACAGGCTTCATTTTGTTTATAGAGGAACATTTCTTTTGATATGATTACTTGACAGTCCCATCCTGCCTTTGTAAGCAAGAAAACAGTACTTGCACATTTTAGTTTTTTTTTCAGTAAATTAGTGCGCTCTTTTGAACAGAAATAATATACGAATACAATATCTTTTTTTTTATTCAACAAAGTAATATTTTCATTATAATAATCAAAACAGTTTAAGAATATGCATTTCGAAGGATCCAAGTAACCACTACAACACTTTTGTTGAAACATCGCAGAAGTTAAAATTATCGACTCGGAAATGTATGCCTAAATATTAAGTGAAATCATCAATGAACTGCTTTTATGCTTAAATAAAATACAAAATATCAAGTGTTATCATTATTGAAATGTTTTTATATTTCAATCAAGTACCTAAAATAAAATGTCAAACGATATTATTTGAACTGCTTTTATGCTTAAATTAAGTACCTTCTTCTTCTTCATGAATAACGGTCGTGAACTCATATACATATATGAAGGAGTATACGCCAGTGTCAAGTGATAAGTCAAATCGTCAGTGTACCTGTTACATTAATATAAATTTGTGCAATATATTGAATTAAAATGTATAATTGTTTATTAACCTGTAAGCTAGTGAGTCATTGTTTATACTCGTAGGAACAACATGTACCCAGGGAGTGAGTTTTTTTAAATATTTTTCATGAGGTTTAAGAATTATGCTCGATATAATGATTCTACAATGAAATTCAACAATGCAATAAATTTTCAAGGGGAAAAATTAGCGTTACATCAAAATACTCGTCAACCATTGGTCTTAGTAAATTGTAAATATAAAATTCCCTTATCAAGAACAATATTATTTACTAGAAAATATTAGGCACAGGCGGAAACGTTAGAAATACACTAAAAATTTATTAAAATCTTTTAATTTTACACAAACTTTTATAATCAAACTAAAAATCTAAATCTGAAAACCGTTAACTTTTAATATCTATCAAATACCACAGTACACATTTTTAAGGTTAGTAATGCTTTTTTATACGATATTCTTTAAAACATGGGTACATATGTTACTCGTACATTACATTTCAGCCACATAAACTTAGTTTCTTGCCTTTTTATGGTCGATTTACAGTGTGGCGACAAACGTGATATTGTCTTCGGGACATGCTAACTCCAGTTTCTGTATGCGGTACAGGGTTACAAAAATGCCTTCCTGTAAGTCGAGTCCGATAATCATGGACTTTCTTTCAAAACAAATCACATTCTGATGTTGTTAGTCTATGAGTATGGAATTGTTCCACAATTTGACTAATCAGATTTTCTCTAAATTCACCAAAACTCAAATCATTCTTGGTCGTCAAACGATGTAAGAAAAGGGCATTTATTGTTGATATATCAATTAACCTGAAGAAAATCTTCCTGTACCACTTGAAAGACTTTCTTGACAAATCACAAAATCCTGTCAATTTTATCAACAGCACCCATATTTTAAAAATAGTTGACTACTGCTTCCGGTTTCAATTTATTTTGGCGTGTGCTGTGCTGTAATCAATGTTGTATGTAACAACAGTATTGTTGTGATGTATATTCGTTAACATAATTATTTTTCTCTTGTCTCGCCATTTTAAGGCCATCAGGTTATTCGAGTGAAGGTGTCTTACCATATCTCTCTTTTTTTCGTTTTATCATTACTAAAACGCGCCATATCTTCACGATTACTTTTGACCGTACCACAAGCATTTGTTTTATTTTGAAACAAAAAATCAAATAGGGCTGGAGTCGTGTACCAATTATCCACAAATAACCTGTGACCCTTTCCCATATAGTCTTTCAGCATCGTACATACTACTTAGCCTGATATTCCAAGATCCGTGTTCATCTCTATATCATAATTTGACCCAGTGTACAACATGATATCCAAGACATAGCCAGTATCGACATCACAACACATAAAGAGCTTTATTCCGAAGCGATGTCTTTTAGAAGGGATATATATTTTGAAGAGGTGCATGGTCGCGCGGTAACGCACTGAACTTCCGTGCTGAAGGTCGTCGGTTCGAACCCCGCGCTGTTACTCTCCTCGAACGACACAGGCACTTTTTCCGCGTAGTATTCGATGGCATAAGGATGCATATGACTTCGAATATATCTATTCTTTAAAAAAAGGAAAGTTTTTCCTTCCACAGAATAAGACTTTTATCTACACATAGATTCTGGAACGGATAAAACATTTTTTATATATTTTATTCATTGGATCCAGAATATGCCTTATTTTGAATAGTCTGTCATCGGTTGGAATTTCATTATCACAAAAATGAAGGTCATGCAGCAAACTGAGAAATCTATCTTTTGAAAATAAAACCCTAAAGAAAGGTGTCTCAATTACTGGATTTGTAGACCAATATTTTTCAGGCAATTTATACCGACAAGACCCATAAAAAGAAGTCGCCAGAAAGATGCGGTAGTATCCATCCATTTATTTAGTTTTGAATGGGCAGCACAGTTATTTGCAAGTTTTGAGGCATATCTATTTGTTTCCACGACAATTACATTCAAGATTTCGGATGTAAAAAAAACATTGGAAAAAGTCAAGTTCACTTGAATTTTCATGTACAGTACCCGGCAGTAAGTAATACGCATTGGGCTTAAGAAAGAGACTGACGGACATAATCGACTAACTTCGGCTTTGTAGAGCGTCGTCTCACCGAGCGACCACACCCTAGAACGCTTGACAACGACTGACAAATCGCGACGTAACACGTGTATGAGAGACGACGCTCTACAAAGCCGAAGTTAGGCGATTATGGCTGAGTCTCTTTCTTAAGCCCGATGTGTATTACTTACCGCCGGGTACTGTAAGTCTGTGTTTTGTGAAATTCCACATTGCGAATCGTCAAAACTGTGCAGAATTGGAGAAATATTGCTATCGACCCATTCACGGCCCTCTATTTTGGCACTTCTGGCTCGAGGAACCGCAAGTGCTTCGTCATCAGATGAGTCCGATTCGTTAAAAGAGCCTGATTCAATCGGTTTATCTGCAACGTAGTCCAAAACATTTCTATGTTCACTCTCGTTCACAAAACTAAACATTTTTTACTTCCGATAATGATTTAAGCATTTTAGTTATTCAAAAAGATAAAAATATTTGCTCAATGAAATATTAGGTCCTTACATATGAAATTGGCGTTTTGTTTGGGAGGAACATAAAGTTGATTTTTTTTTAATATAATATATTTATTTAATCAAAGTATGTACCATTGCTATCTATGCACTTTTGCCATCTCATAGGTAGTTCATCGATCCCTTTACTAAAAAAACCATTCGGACGGGAATCAATAAAATCTTTGAAGTCGGTTTGGACTGCCCCATCGGAGTTGAATTTTTTCCCTTGCAAGAAGTTATCCAAATTTCGAAAAAAATAGTAATCTGTTGGGGCAAGGTCCGGAGAGTACGGTGGATGTCTTAGACATTCCAATTGAAGCTCTTCTAATTTGGTAGCCGTCTGTTGTGCAGTGTGTGGTCTAGCGTTATCGTGAAGCAGCAGTGGCCTAGAGCGATTAACCAGCCTCGGTTGTTTAGCAGCTAGCTTTTCCATCATGGTTTGCAGTTGCTGACAATAGACATCTGCCGTAATCGTCTGGCCAGATTTAAGAAAGCTGTAGTGAACGACACCAGCACTAGTCCACCAAACGCTCACAAGTAACTTTTTTGGAGTCAATTTTCGCTTGGGGCATGGTTTGGCTGGTTCGGCAGGGTTCAGCCATTGCGATGAGCGCTTCCGATTATCATACAGGGTCCACTTTTCATCACAGGTAATGATTCGATTCAAAATCCCTTCATTATTGTGCCGGTTGAGTAATGCAACGCAGCAGTCAACGCGCGTTTGTTGATTTGCTTCACTCAATTCGTGAGGTACCCACCTTTCAAGCTTTTTCACCTTCCCAATTTGCTTCAAGTGGATTAAAACAGTTTTATCACTAACACCGCAGCCTGCAGCTAACTCGGACATGGTTTGCGATGGATCCGCTTCCACAATAGCCTTCAATTCTTCATTATCAACTGTGGTCTCCGGCCGTCCACGGGGTTTGTTCTGCAGGCCGAAATTTCCAGAACGAAAACGTTGGAACCAAAAACGCACTGTGTTTTCTTTTGCGGCACCGTCGCCATACACATCATTAATCCTTCGAGCCGTTTCTGCAGCACTGGTGCCACGGTGGAACTCGTACTCGTAAATAATGCGATATTTCAAGTTTTCCATTTTGTAAACTGAGTGACGCAAAGAAAAAAAACAATAGAGGAAAAAACAAATGAATTATAATTTTCGAAACACAAATACTTGAGTAAATAGCTGTATAAATTTGAATTTGGAATTCCTAACCAAAGAGAAGATATTTGAGATCAAAGTTGCCAGTACGGCAAAACGCCAATTTCATATGTAAGGACCTAATATTTTTAAACTATTTTGCTATCAAACTATCAGACAATTACACTGAATCACTAATAAACCGCAAATAAACACATTGACACTTGTAAAGATACAATATGTTCTGAAAAATAGACAAAGAAAACAGAAAAGTATTTGTCGTAGAAAAATACATATAAAATCTAAATAATGATACGAACGAAAGAAACCAAACGCCCGCCAAAAAAAGGTTGACAACTGATGATATCCGCATGTTTTGATTACGTGGTCGGTATTACATATTTCGTTTTATTATTATAAATCGGTTAAAGCGAAAACTGTATTACGAATTGAAATTTGATATGACAAATTATCCATAGTTAAATAAAGTGATTGAAGAAAATACAAACTGTACCAAATAAAATATTAAGTTCAGTTTTGATTATTTATGTAGTTATTATATCGCATAACCTCTTCAGGCCTGAATTTAATTAATTCTTAGGTTTAAAAAATAAATATATTCTTGCGTGTGAGTGTATTATTTAAACTAAATGCAACATTGCCGTATTTGTTTAGATAGATGGCGCCCAAAACTTTCAAAGCCGATAGTTCAGTATCCTACACTTCATTTGTTTGATTGGGAACAGGAATACACTACCAAGTTGTTTACAAAGTGTATATGAACTTTGTGTCCATTATAATGGACACTAGGTCTGAAGAGGTTGACATCTCTTATAACCAACCAGAAAGGTGTTAAAGAGGTCTGAAGTAAAAATCAGACTGAAACCCCTTTTTTATTTAAAATGGGTACCAACGGGAATCTGGCCCGCAACCTCCTAATTAGAAGACAGGCGACTTACCAAGTAAGACACATATGTCGCCCATTTATAATGATAAAAATTATCACTCAATAAGTTTAAACTTGCACTAACCCTTTCCACTCGCCATTTATTTTTAATTGAAATGCAACAAATTTGGAATTAAATCATTGTTTCTTTTGCACAGAAAATTAACCTAATGATAAACTTATAAAGATTTTTAATTTATGCTTGAATTGTATACGAAATGTTATTAGTGGCATATACAATTTGACACGTGTTACTAACCTCAATGTATGATGACTATGGAGAGACACGGGAATGGAACAGGTTTAATAAGTATATTGTAGATTTTTACATGAGTAAGCTAACTACGACCAATACCTAACTATTATAATTCATATTCATAAAAAAATCACGGAAGGCTTCACAGGAATCCTGTCACGTTAGTTTTGCACCGAGTGGGCACGCAATTATAGGCTCTATCGAAAAAGGTTCTAAAGCCTTTCTCGAGGAGTTCCCAAAGTCATAAAACACGTTTCATCGATACAGGCTAAACGCTAGGCATAATGTCGCCTTTGTAAAAAAAAATATTTTTGTGTCGATTTGTAAACAATATGCCGTTTTTAATTTAAAGCATTAATTTAAATATCGCACTGTATCGGGATAGGCAGAAAGGACATACCAATATACTTTTAGATTTCTACATTTCTTTTCGATGTATCATCGTTGATCTTCGTGATCTTGTTGAAAATACTCTTAAGTGGAGAGAAAAGAGTGCCTCACTTTTCGATCACGGTTCTTATGTGGTTATTCCTCTACATCCAAAAAATCTTTCATACAGTTACTAAGATTTGATTGAATTTTAAATTATTTTCTTGCAAAATTGCATTTACTAAGCCCTGTCATAATTTCTTGATCTTCCTCTTCCACGCCTTCCCCTCACATTCGCGCTGCAAATTTGTTTTTCTTCATTCACTCGTTTTACATACCCAAACCGTGCTCGTAGCTCACATTTATCATCAATTGCTTCATTTCGTTTTTTGTCATACATCATCACTTCGTGTATCTTTTTCACTACACGCATTACTAAATATTATAATTTCGGGTACTTTCAATCGTTTCCGACGTCCACTGAAATAAACAAGCATAAAACGACTGATTCTTCTTCGTTGACCGTTGATCTTCATCAGACATCACTCATTAATATACTAACTCCTTTCTATATCGCTTCACATTCTGAATCACTCTGTATTGGTTGATGGCAAAACATTTGAGTATACATGACCTGAATGAAACCTTCGACAGTGCTCACCCATCAATATCCTTTGCATACTTAATAACATGTCCCTGAATACGTGTATTTAAGAAAGATGACAATGTGTGTATCATAAATGCACAAGGCTATGATATTTCTGTAGATTAGTGATAGAACATTACTGAGACAGTTTTCTTTCATATTTTCAGTCATTAAACATCAAAATGATCGATTTGATGAGTTTATTATTATGGAAATAAATTCACCTAACCCTTTCCACTAACAATCCCAGAAAAATAAATTATGTATATTTTTATTATATTGTACTTAAGTTATACACATCCAAGCCTGGGGTTCTCAATGCACGTGGAAATTTCTTCAAACCAACCAGAAAGGTGTTTGAATCTGCATACAAAAACAGAGCTAGAATCTATTATCATTTATATTTTTACTGTCATAATTAAAAATCAAATCTGAAATCCGCGCTTGAAAATCAAGCGTTCTGTCAATTTATCACGGAAGTCATTTGTTTCTTGTTTATTTTTAAATGTATAGTCATTGAATTTAATTTTGACAGAAGAAAAAGGTAAATTGATTGGAGTTTTTAACGTAATAAAAAATATCTTGTTTTGAATTTTACTTATTTATTGCACCTTTTAAATAAGAAACCCCAAGATTGTTTAATTCTTTAACATTTTTTTTCATTTTATCAATATTTTAGTGTAACATAAAGTATGTAAAAAATAGCGTCGAAATTATTCTGCAGCAGTCGCCCTTTTGGGTTTGTTACCTCAATTTGTTGCACTAATTGTATATAAGGGTGTGCCGGTCCTGACCCTGAGATACCGAGTGGAATATGGAGGGAAGTTAGGTAGAGTATGCGCACGTCATCCTTCAGTGTTGTTATGGGATCGTCCGGAGTAGGTGTGTGGTCGGTCGTTGCGTTATTTAGTTTCAACATTGAATTAAAATAATAAATAAAAACCATAATTTCCAAGTACCATTAAATGTTAAAATTATTTCTTCAAGAAGAGATTTAAAAACCTGTATAAAACCTATTTACACGTAGCCAAGTATCGATATTATTGTTCTTCAGTGGGATATTATATTTTTTTCTGAATTTTTGTTTCTTTTTTAAGTGATTGTTATATACAAAGTATATTGTGAATTAAAAAGTGCGTATTTTTTAAAGTATAAAACATCCACGATGGCTGCAGCTGCAATGATCGAACTGGAGTCCTGGATAATCTACCAGTGCATTCTGACAGACTGTAGCAACTGTCATTGTGAGTAAACATTTTTTTGTTTTCAAAATAAACATTGCCATGTATACACTTCAAATTATTTTAAAAATATTTTATATTTTTTTACATAATGTTTAAATAATCTTGTATCTGTAGAATGTCTGTTACTTGAAAGAAACTTTGATGGTTTCCCCCCTTCGTATTAAAAAGGGCAGGTGTTCTCTTTAGGGTCGGAAACGATTCTCGTCTGTTCGCCCCACGTTGAAGTCCGTTGAGGTGTCTTTTGTTGCTAAAACATGTGACGAGAATAATGTAAAAAAAAACTTGACCAAGGCAATGTAACTAAATGCACGCCCACTTTCCGAGGAATAACAGATTATATGTGATGAGTGAATGTTGGTTGATTTGAGTCATCGTCCGTTTTAGTAATAAAGACTTGCGAGTATATACAGCACATTCCACTTATTACCGGATGATTAAATATTAATTTACTACAGCAATAAGCAAATATTTTTTTCATAAAAATATTTTTTAAGTGCGCATAATTTATTTTATTATAATTTTTTTGTGTACATGAATAAACTTGGTACATCTAACGAGCTTATAGTTATTTCACAGCAATTTCTTATAACCAATCAGCTTATTTCGGATACATTTAACATATTCATAATCATCATGTAGAGTAAATATTAATATTATGTATATATAATTTATTTATGTGTGAACTTAAGACTGATGTGTTAAGTAAGATGAAGAACAGCATTCTGAGATGGTTGGGCATGTGGAACGAATAAATTAAGAAAAACTAACAAAACGATATACGAGTTTATAGTGCACATGTGAGAGAAAGACCAAAGAAAGTGTGGTTAAATCAAGTGAATAATATTCTGAAAGAACGAAACGTAGAAAGTCAGATGAATTGTAGAAGTTATATGAGATGTATAAATGTAGAAGTGGCTAAGGATGTGTCGATAGCAAATTATAGCGCTCTGTCGTCTGCCTATCCCGACAGGGATATAGCATGGTTGTATGTATATTTTATTTACTTGTTTTTAATTTTACGAATATGTTGTTTTATTTTTGTTATTTATATATTCAATTTATATACTCGTATTTGTTTAAATGCTTGTATTGTATTATATTACACTTTCATTGTATACAGTGCAACCTGGAGGGATTATAACCATGTAGCAATCTCTTTCAACCAAACAGAAATGTGTTAGGGAGACCTTAGGTAAAAATTAGACTGGAATCATTTTGTAAATAAATTAGGTTTCAACGGGAATTGAAATAATAATAATAAATTAACAATTCAACTAGCGCTGTTTAGAGGGCAGACTCTCATCCAGGGTACTTACTTCTAGGTGTATACTCGCTTAGTCATTCTTTATCTCCAATTCAACTAGCGCTGTTTAGAGAGCAGACTCTCATCCAGGGTACTTACTTCTAGGTATACTCGCTTAGTCATTCTTTATCTCCACACATCCAAACTACCTTAATGAACCTTTTTTCACCCTACTCCTTTTTTTTTAAACTGAGTTTTCAACGTGAATCAAACTTATGACTTGGAAGACAGACATCTAACCAACTAGACTCGTCAATTGATCTTCACAGTTCGAGAAATGTATTTGTATTAAATTTGACAATGTATGGTTGTCCATTCCATTAATATTAGTATTAATCAGCAAAAAGGTAGAAAAACGTAACAAATAATTACAATAAATATTTGACTTTTATAGCGCTGTTCGGTCGTCGTGGCTGGGCCTCGTAGTCGAGGATCCCCTCACCATTCTACCATCAATTTAGTTAGGAAACGAAGCTATTACGTGGAGTTTTTTTTAAGCGAGTGAACCGTTGCACACCAGCAAACTCACAGGTTACGCCGCTGTACTGGATCCGATGGCACACCGGCATGTTTTATCTTTTTTTTAATGAATATATATGATCGAAGTCATACTGACTTATACCTCCGAATACTAGGCGGAAAAAATGCCTGTGTCTTTTCTAAGAGAGTAGTCTGGCGCGGGGCTCGAACCGGCGAGTTTCTGCACGGAAGTATACCGCGTTAATGCGCAGCCATGCACCCCGTAATAGCGCTGTTATGTTATAAGACTCGTTTTAGCAACTAGGGCACGAAGGTTGGCAATAGTCTTCCAACTCGGAGGCTGCGACTTTGAGTTCAATAGAATCAATTTTTTTAATATGAATTTTAGTCTGATTTTCACTTAGGGTCTCTTTTAAGACTTTGTGGTTGGTTGGAAGAGATTTCCACGTGGCAATAATCCCTCCAGGTCGTACTCTATATAAATAAAACTGAATGCTGTATGTAATAAAAATATTTTATTTACAAACGCCACAATAATAAATTCAGGAGAAAGATAAATAAAAACCTAGACTAAATTTACAGTCTGTCAAAAAAAGAGTAGAAAATCAATTAGGGCGCTGCAATCGTCTGATTGGCAAAACCGTAGTTGTATATATCTGCATGCAATTTTATTAATTTCTACTCTTTCCTGACATATTGTATATACACTATCAAAGATCAATAATGTGCACTGGACCAGGAATGTGCAATCGTTTTTTCATTGAAGAACCAAATTAGCAAACATGATGTATGGGGAACTGAAACATATTATATACTCCAACAGGGCAGTATCAAAATCTGCTTAGATGATATTCCGTAATAGTATTTTAGTACCAAGTTTGATGTATGGAAGTGAAACGTGGACGTGGAAAATTACTGATAGGAACCGAATAAATGCTGTAGAAATGTGATTATGAAGAATACACGGAATGAAAATATACAACAGAATACGGAATTAAGTGATTAGGGATGAATTTGAACTTAAACCCGATGAGATGAGTAAGATGAACTAGAGCATGCTGAAATGGTTTGGGCATGTGGAATGAATGAATCAAGAAATACTTACAAAACAAATAAATATTACAAATATGAGTGAGAAAAAGACCAAGGAAAGTATGGTTGGATAAAGTGAATGATATTTTGACAGAAGGAAACGTAGAAAGTCAGAGAAATCTTCGAAGTTTTATGAGAAAATGTATGGATGTGGAGAAGGCTAGAGATAGGAAAGTCTGGCGCTCTGTCATCTCTGCCCACCCCGACCTGGTAAATGGCATGACGGTATGTTTGGTATGATATGAAACAAGCAACAAATAAATATATTTCATATGATTGATGAACTCCATATTTCATCGTATTATATTCGTAAATACAATAGCGATTTTTATGTGTGAAAATTATTTCGACTTCCGGACTTAAATTTCGTAATTTTATTTTTTTGAATTGATATTTTTACATACGAGTACATACATACAATTAATCATGCCGTTTACCTTTCAACATAGACAGAGAACACGTCAGACTTTCCTATTTCGACACGCATATAATATTTCACCTCTTCTACATCATACAGATCCTACGATACACCTCATACAGATCCTACGATTTTTCTTACTCATTACTTTTCCTTCTTTTAACATAACATTCACTTGATCCAACCATACATTCCTTGGGCTTCCACTCACAGTTGCACTATACATATTTGTTGTTAGTCTTTCTTCATTCATTCGTTGCACTTGACCAAATCATCTGAGAGTGCTCTTCATCTTACTTAACACATTATCGCACATCTTATGTATTATGTCATACACTGTCACACTATGTATTCTTCTGGTGCATGGACGCACGGTAATGCATTGGATTTCCGTGCAGAAGGTCGTCTGTTCGAACCCCGCGCTGTGCTACTCCCTCGCCTCGAATGCCAGCCATTTTTTGTCTAGTATTCGGGGGGGGGGGGGTATGAGGATACCTATGACTTTGGTCATATCTATTCTTTAAAAAAAAGGGGGGAGACATGATGGTGTGCTCCGATCGTCTCCCTTCAGGTGTGCTATCGGATCTAGTACAGTGGTGTGGCCGGTCAGTTTGCTGGTGTGCAACGGATCACTCACTTAAAGAGGAGAAAAGGGAAAAAAGAGTAGAAAGCTCCACGACTCAGCTTCGCTTTCCTATTGAATTGATGTTGGAATGGCGAGG
This sequence comes from Odontocerum albicorne, assembly GCA_949825065.1. Lineage (NCBI taxonomy): Eukaryota > Metazoa > Arthropoda > Insecta > Trichoptera > Odontoceridae > Odontocerum > Odontocerum albicorne. The sequence goes on along the minus strand of OX463853.1, from coordinate 31,501,565 downwards.
GGATCCTCGATTGCGAGGCTCGATTATTCTGTCATACACTGTCACTCCATATATCATTCTAAGTGCACGCATTTCTGCAGCATTTATTTGGATCTTTTCAGTCTTTTTCCACGTCTACGGTTCACTCCCATACATCTAAAATCGTTCTAAAATTTTATATGCTGATATTTTTAGTCGTTAGATACTATACCTATAGAAAAATCACGTACTTTTTGCCAAATTGTAGCGTTAGAAGTATATAGTCATAATATCTATTGTATTGTATCTCATTGTATTCATTACGACTTGGCTTATTTTTGACATCTGGCAATGTTCTCCAATAAACTATAAATATGGAGTGGTGGCGTGCCTATCGGTGGGACGGGTTGACATTTTCATTGTCGCTTTTAAGATCCTTTTTTTCGTAATAGGTGGTTGATTTTTGTTTTTGTTGAAGTGTCGTCTATGTCTCGTCACTGGATGGTGTTATTGTTAGAGCAGGAATAAGTCATTTTATGCAATAGACGAGGATTAAAGTTGTTGTTCGGAGGTTGTTTTCCCCGCTATGAGGGCTCGTCGACATTCCAAAGGAAGAAGTAAACTTTCTCTGTGAGGGGAAAAAAGTACGAACCTGGCAATGAGGATTATTTTTCTATTGCATAAGTTGTTATTAAAAAAAAACAGAAGAGTTGAATTATACTGCAGGCAGAAGACCTTTAAATATTTAGGTAGTCGTCAAATTTTTCACAAAAATTGGAGAAAGCTGTGAAACTATTCCTACTCACCTTGTGACCAGGCATAGTTTTACCGATAGTGTTACATACGGTCAGAGTAGCCAATCGGGCCGAAGGTAGTCCGACGTATAGCTGCGTGGAGCTCGTCCCTATTCTACTTTCCTAGCATCCCTACAAAATGTCTGGGGATTGATTTGGGTGGGTGAAACTTCTGTAACCAGTGAGGAATTGGGAGGTCCAGTGGTTAGGAACCACTCATGGAAAGTTAAAACTCGCTCTGATGCAAGAAAATAATTTATAAGTGTACCGTCTCTTTAAAAATAACACCCAATTCAACTGCCATATATATTGAGTTAAAACATACTTATAAATTGAGTTAAAATAGACTTAATTAAAATCTGTTAAACAAATGGCTACAGCAGTTTAAACATGCTGATATTTTTGAAACTTTGATCTCCTTGCCGTCAGAACTTAGGATTTGATCTGACAAGACTGTATGCTTTGCTTAAGTGTAGAAACTGTATACCAATAAACGCACAAACGTCTTTCATCCACATTATGACAGATAGTTACCATTCTTCTTGTTTTCTTGGTCGTTCCCGTAATTCTGGGGATCGTGATCACCATTGTCATCAACTATACTTCTCCTTTACAAGCGATCTCTTGTCTTATATTGCGTCTCCTGAAATGAGTACCCAACTGCTAGTTTCACCTGGTCACTCCATCGGATGGGTGTTTGGCCTTTGCTCCTTTTACCATTCACATATTCATTGATACCACCTTATGCAGGACGATAAATTCTATGGAGCTGGTATAGAAAACCACGAATACAAATGTAGCAACCGTTGTCTCCGTTACATACATACAATCACGCCATGCTCATATTGAAGTCGGCATAGAGGACATAGTGTTATACTTTCCTATCTCGACACACTTTCTTCATCTCTTCTACATCCATACACCTTATCTTACAACTCCTACGATTTCTCTGACTTCCTACGTTTCCTTCTTTCAAAATATCATTCACTCGATTCAACTATACTTTTCTTGGTCTTCGTCTACCACGTTATACACTCAAATTTGTACTGTTTGTTTTTTTAGTCTTTCTTCATTCACATAACTTTCCTAAACGACAACAAAGTGCTCTTCTTTATTAACTTACTCAAAAAATCACTCTTAAGTTCAAATCCAGCCTTAATCTTTCATTGTTCACCCTTATATCGCATTCACTTTTCCTTTCAAACTTTTCTATCACCATGTCTTTGGAGTTCACATTATAAGATCTAGTTTTTCGTATCTTTCATACAATTTAATTATTAAACTCTGATTCATCATCATACATTTCGACATTTGTATCCTAGTTGTAGTTAGTTCATTTACACATGAATCTACGTAAATATTAAACAACCAGGGTGACATAACGCATCCTTGCTTTACTCCTTTTGAAATATTAACTGATTCATTTAAGTCTTCGTTTAGGAGCCAATATCCTAACCCGGCATACCCAAACCATTTAACCTGCGTTAATAACGTTATAATAACGATAAGGAAGTCAATTTAAAATTTACGATTTCATCGCAAATATAATAGTAGTAATCTTGTTAAATCAAATCATCCACGCTTTACGAGCAGTTCCATTTTGATCAGTATTTTTCATTCAAATTGAAAATTAAAGACATATATTTCCAGACAAATAGCCAATTGCGTAATTGCCTCAAGATTTTAATAATGAATAATTAATTGGAATTTTCTAAATAAAACAATTCTAGCTCACATCCACATGATTTGATTTATTCGAGAATACGTAAAATCTTGACGTAGACTTTAATAATAAATAGAACGATATATTGAGGTATTATGATAGAGATTTTGCCATGTTGGTCCTGTGGCTGGACTGTCCTGTCTCTTAGTGTTAGAGTGTTGGGTGGTATGTGCAATTTTAGGAAGCACTTAAAGACACCCCGTTTTGAAAGGTCTTTTATTTTTTTTGATTAGTATATGAACACTACACAAATAAACTACACTCCACCTAAAGCGAAATGTGTTACTATCACATATTGGAAACACTACAAAGATTTCTTTGTAGTTCATCTTCCCTTGTTCAAATTTCTTAACAAATATGTTTTTTTTAAACATATACAGATGGGGATAAGTTCTAAATCTAATTACCACAGTCATTGCCTTCTTCTGCGTTAAAACTGTATTTTTACTATTATATTATCATTATATTCAAACTTTATTACATATTGAACTACTGTATTTGTTTTATGATTAGGTAATTTTTCCATTAATACGTTTATTTGAGTTATATTATTGCTTTGCATTTTATTTGTATACAATACAACCTGACGGATTTATTGTCATGTGGCAAACTCTTCCAATTAATCTGTAAGATGTTTTAGAAGCCTTAAGTGAAAACTATACTGGATTATTTTTAAGTAAAGTAAGAACCCGTAACCCCCGAATCGGAAGACAGGCGTCTTATCAACGAAGTCATGGAGGTATATCAAATAATTTATGAATTATATTGTAAAAAAAGCTATTTATTTGTATAGTTCAAAATGAACAATTTTTTATCAGTTAACCGAAATAACGCATTTCTGAATTCAAATCATTCAAAAAGAGAAGAAAAAGTTGTATTAAATTTTTAAATTGTTTTATTTTTTTTTGAATAATCGATTCACATTTTCGTAATAATTCACGCCAATTATAAAAATGTATTTTTCTATGCTATGGATAAAATAATCAACGGGATTTTTCTCACCTTTCAGAATTCGATCTCTTGTAATTAGTATAAGTGTTTTTCTTTTAGTCGACACAAATATAGTATTTACAATCTCCTAACATATAATTTATTAAAACTCTTTAAACGAGCCATAAAAAGAGACTAATAAACCATTTTAAAATGCAAAACATTTATCCCTCCTTTTATTAGAACATTTTTCGAAACTTTTTGTTTCGTATTTGAATAGAGAACGTTTTATGCACCATAAACATAAAACATGAGAATTTACGAACATAATGTTTGAAACAATACTAGAGTAGGTAAGTAACACTCATATGTTAGTAGGTACCTATATTCAATAAAATATGACGGACGAATTTTTAAAATAGATGCGACGTATTATATGCATTTAACTATTCAACGTTTTTGTTTCTATAGAGGCACCGTCGGTGTCCCTTCACTGTTCATTAGTAGTAACATTTTTAAAGCAGAATAAATTTATCTGGTGCGATAGGCAAGGATTTTTTTTTAATTGTGGAGAAGTTTTTTTTCCCACCGAGAGGGCTCTTCGCCATTCTACAGCAAGAAGTAAACTGTTAGTAATAAATTAGTACGAACCGGACAAGAAAAATTATTTATCCATGCCATAAATCGTTATTAAAAAAATATATTTAATGAAGATTTTATTTTACTTTCAAACTTTATATTACATGACTATTTATATCGGTTTAAATTTACGAAAGGCGTAAAGCAAATATATATGATGTCACCTTGGGTGTTCAATTTATGTATAGATTCATGTGTGGGTAATCTAAAAGATGGTGGGAATGGTTTAAGAATGAATGAAGTAAATGTATGCAAATAATATGGTTATACTTGCTTAAAATGAAGGCGATTTAAGGGATATGATAAGTGGACATTATGAGAGATGTCTAGTAAAAGGTTTGAAAAAAAAAAAATGTTGCGAAACCAAAGGTTATGGTTATAGAAAGAAGTGTGGTAAAATGGGTATGCGATGTATGGGCTAACTCAGATAAACTGGAGCAGGTTGATGGGTTCTGTTTCCTGGGCAGTATGTTAATGTGTGATGGGCGAGTTGAAAGGTACATTGAAAGAAGGGTAGTGACACGGAAGAAGGTAAATAAAGCACTTAATGCAATATATAACAACCGCGCGATATCAACAGTAACAAAGATGACAATACATAATAGTGTATCGGTACCCACCTCGATGTATGGAAGTGAAACTTGGAAGAAGAAGCATATGAGTAAGATTGATGTTGTGGCGATGCGTACATTAAAGGAAATTTGTGGAATGTCAATGTTTAAAAAAAGGCGGAATGAAGACATCAGAAATTAATACATGGATCAAATTAATGTTTTAAGTAAGTTGAAGAAAGGATATTTAAAATGGTTTGGACATGTGGAGAGAATACATGAATGGTTGAATTAAAATAGGCACTAAGTACCAAAAAAAAAACAAAAAAAAAACTAAGTATGCAGTTCCATTATATATGAAATATAGAACGAAACTGCATACTTAGTTTTTTGTTTTTTTTTGGTACTTAGTGCCTATTTTAATTCAACCATTCACATTATGAAAGAATACGTGCGTGGAAGAGGTACATCGAAGAAAACGTGGTTGGATCAAATGATCCAGATTTTGAAAGAAGGTTAAGTGGGAAGTGTGAATGATAGGAGATTGTACATGACGAGATTTATGAATTTTAAGTAGGCGAAAATTGTGTGCTTAGATAAAAAAAAGTTTAAAGATTCGTTCTCTTTGCCTACCCCGCAAGGGACACGGCTCGATTATATGCATGTACGAGTATGTAAAACTATGTTAGCAAGAGATTTGAAATTTATTTATATATATTAAATAGCTCTTAACACAGTTCTAAGGCCACATAAAGTATCACTTTACATATGTTATATGTATTTTAAGTGTAGGCTTATAAGTCTATGGAAAATTTACAGGGCCATTTAAATCAATTCATATTTAAATATATTGTAGTTATAGACCTTAATAATTTAGGAATGTATGATATTGTATTTATTCACGAATTTCCTCGTACATTTCCGGCTGTCGTCTAAATGTTTTTATTTAGACGACATGTATTTTTTTTTGATGTTAATAATGTAACATTCTACGACAAAATCTAGATTCAGAAATTGAACAGTTTTTTCCTGTGTTTCTTCCCGCTCGCAGCGGGATTTAAAAGAAGATTCCAGTGTGGTTGTCACTTAAAGCCTATTTAACATATTTCTGGTTGGTGAAAGAGATTACCACATGGCAGTATGTACGCCAGGCTAAACCGCGATATAATACGTTTCTGAATTCACAATAACAGATTAGATCTAACGACTGATGTTCTCGGGGTTGAGTTGTCAAATATTGATGTTATCTCCGTGACCTAATTAGTAAGACACCTGTCTTCTGAACCGAAGATTGCGGGTTCGGTTTCCGCTGAAACCCAGATTTAAAAAAATGGCTTTCACTTAAGGTCTAATAAAAATCTTTCTGGTTGATTGGAAGAAATTGTCACTTGACAATAATCCCACAAGGTTTTACTGTAGACAAATTAAGTGTTACACATGATTCGCGCGGGCGCTGCTATAGCTGCCAGACGTGATTTGTTTAATAATAGTTGGTTTGAGTCCCGAATTCGAGCGCCCTTGAGAATTTGTTGAATTCTGTTTTGTTTTCAATGACACATTTCAATCCATCATCATCCTGTCGTATAGCTCATGGCTGAGCATCGTGATTCCCATGATTAGCCTCTGACGACTCCTCTCCATCCATCCATGCACTCCGCGGTTCGAAGGGCAGTTGTTAAGGATAGTCCAGTTGCGTCTCTCACTTGGTCAGTCCATCGCATTGGGATTTTTCCTATTGTGCGTCGTCCATCTACGCCTCCAGTAACAATAAACCTCTCCAAACAGTTTCCTTTGGCTACGAGCAATGTGTCCAAATAATCGAAGGCATATTGTCGATAATCTGTCTGTGATTCTTAGTTCTTCGAGAATGAAGGCGTTTCATTCCATCTTAATTAATTTAGTACGACTTCTAATCTGCTTTTTGTAAGTTCAAAAATACTCGTTAACTGTTTTCTAAGGGGTATTTTTTACTATCAAAAAGCGCTAGCAAATCTAATTTATTTTATGTACGAGTAATATTGCTATTTCGTAGTAAAATGTGTTTCCCAAGAGTAACCCCTGAATAATTAGTTATCCTTTACATTTCCACCCTTCGGGATCCGTTACTTAATGCAATTACTAAGCAATTACTTTAATTATATGTTTTTAAATATACATAATTTTCGAAGTAAACGCCTTTACGTGAATGATTTAAAGAAAATATTTCTTCGCTTTTTTTTCTTTATTCACCAACTCGCAGAGCTGCTGTTTTTTTTCTTTGATAATTATGTACTATTTTTAAATGAATCAAGTGGAAATTAATCTTTATACAGAGTCACTGGTACCTACTATGTCGAATTGATGGTGAAAAAATCTTACGTATAACAATACATCTTACATTCGCAGAATCATTTGGAATGAATTCTCGGAAAGGTCTTCGAAGAACGCAATGAGATGCACTGTATCCAACACAGGTTGTTGTTGCTGTATTTGACGAAAGGTGCACATATTTTCAATTGAAAACCGGGTCTTACAAATTGTTATTAAATATTTTTTAATAAAATTATTAACAAAGGGTGGTGTGTACGCAGATATCTGGTATTGCAGAGCCGGGGACTCGCTCGCCGCGTTGGCCGGTTTAACCGCGTTCACGCGCATTACTCTGCAAGCGCGCGCACACAGTATGCATAAATCACACATTTCACTTGGCTCTTTGAGTAATATACTAATGTTGATTTAAAATCAGCTTTAAAAAGTCTGTTCCAACGAGCAGATTATAGCGCGATCTATTAACTTTCCTCGGCTCTCCACTCGGCATATTACTTGCTAATTAATATTATATATTAACGCGTTTACACAGCTGGATTACTCAGCGTTTGTAAACAAATTATGTTTAGATAACTCACCCAAGCCAGTTTCATATTAATGTTTAACTACATATTTTACAAGAAGTCTGCTCTCTAAACGGTGCTATATAAATTGTCATTTTGATTTTATTTTTATTAATTAGCATCATTAGGTAATTTATAATTTTTTTTGAAAATGTTGTATTTCCTAAGTAATTCATTGAAGCCATATTTTTTATCAAATTAAAACTGGATGAAAAAGGAAAATGAAGACCTTCTTTTCCTTTTCCTTTTCAACTTTGATTTCTTTTGAAGTGAAATGGTGCCTCGGGAAAACAAGGAAAGTCAGTAATAATAATACACAAGCGGAAATTATTTTTGGACTTTCTGTTGACAGTCTCACCCTAAACCCTTAGGTTTGGGTCTCAGGGGGGGGGGCGGCCTAATTAGGGCAGCAGCACGCTTTAATACGAAGGGAGGAAAATTCGATGCTGATCACATCACGGGAATCCTCGTATAGGTTTAAATAGAATCCTGTCATAACTTTCCGTTCTTTTTCTTTTATTTTTAATTAGAACTTTTACGATGTTTTGTAGCACATGTTAGTACTCCAAGAATTCAAGCTAGACAGGTACTATGAACCTTCTTCTTCTTCCTAATGCCATGTCAGGTCCCCCCAACGTTGACTTGAGAGTAGGCGTCTTTGTCCCCGGCAGCCCGAAAAAGATCCCCAACGCTCCTTATACCAGTCCAATCACGTATATTGTAGAGCCAGCAGATTTACCTCCTGCCAACACCTCTTCGACCCTCTATTTTGCCTTGGATGATCAGGTGCAGTTATTTGTACTTTGCTCCTCTAAGTGCATGACCCAAATAGGACACCTTTCGGATTTTAATAATTTAATAATATTAGTCAGCAACTCTCTATCAACTTTGTCTCTGAAGAAGTTGTGATGCTGACCATTTTACTTTAAACACACCTTGCAGTGCTTTTTCATCTGCGTTTATTGTTTACTATGAACCAGTAAACAATTAATGCAGATAAAAAAGAACTGCAAGGTGTGTTAAAGGAAAAATAAGTTCGGAATCGAATCGGTTGGGGATCGGACACGGGAGACTTAGATGCTAAGCAAGCATGCTAATCATTAGGCCATGGCCTTTAAAAATATTTTTTTATATTCATCACTTCCGTTGTATGCAATACAACCTGGTGACCTTATTTTCATGAGGATTTTTATTCCATAAACTGGAAAGGAGTATTAAAAAAAAACCTTCGTCATATTTGTAATACGAGTATTTCAGCATTCATGATAGCTGTTCGACTATCGATATTCCAGCACTCTGTTTCTCCAGTTTCCTTACACTTTTGTTCTTTGTTTTTTTCGGTGCCGTGTCCGTATTCAGGCTTTTACGCCATGTTCCTATTGGGGTGGACAGAAATAACAGATCCGCACTTCATTCTATCGACACTCACATCTTTCGTTTTAGCCACATCTATTTTATTTATTTATTTAACACTTTTATTGTAAATACAATCTGGCGGGCTTATTGCCAGGCGGCAATCTCTTCCAACCAACCAGACAAAAGTAAATGAACCAAGTTACGTGGTCGCATAAATCATTCAAATGACTATCCATCCTCACGAAATCCATAAACATATACGTGAGCACATGCCCACGAACCCCACCAAGACGGACAATCACCCGAACATTCTTTTTCATATAAAGTGAGATATCATCAATCAAAAGGAAAGGAAGGGATGGTGGAGAGGAAAGGAAAAGAAAAGTCAGGAATGAAACACGTTATTTTACTGACTATGAATTAAGAGGTTTTTCTGTCGCTTCTTAAAGCATGCCAGATTCCAGAGTCTCACTGTATGGACATTAAAGGACGACGTAAAGAAAGAGGAGCGGTGAACTGGAAATATATACCTCGTCATGTATAACCTTCTATACTAAAGCCTCTGTCCTCTTTCAGAATTTGATTATTTAATCACTAGTCTTAATTGGCCCCGTTTCCTTATCAATTGCCTCCCCACGTATCATGTGTCTAATAAACAGGCCAAATCTCATTATACTGAAATTCATGGGACCATACAAGATTTTTTCGTTATACAGAATTTTTTTCATGCTGAATATGAGTTAAAAATAAAGTATTAAAACGGTTATTTTAGTCCAGAATAAAATGTTGTACAAATACACTCAACGTTTTTTTTAAAAGAATCCTGTTGTTATAACTGCTATTTTTATCTTCGCATCTTTCATAATTGCATTTTCAATACATCCCGTAAAAGTTGAAAAATATTTTCTGGGACATCAGTGCTACAGAATAGTTAAGCCAAAAACTTTTTCAATCTTTGCAAAGCTTCCGAAAGCAAAACCTTCATATTAGGGGGCATAACTTCATTTAAATTATCCTCTTCTGTGGTGGATTTTTACTTCATATTTTTATTATATAATTCTCAGATCCAAATGTAACAAGATTGCTGTAAAGTTTGGAGATAAACATTCAACTTAAACGCGTTCTAGCTCGCACCTTACTTCATGCGCAGAGCAATTATAAATTAAAATAATATTTTTATCTTTTCGTTTGAGCGTTCAAATCCATAAGTCATTCGTTATATTACACGAGGGTTATCCAGAAACTAAGGTTACAAGGGCTCCTGAGGCCGGGGGATTTTTTTTGTTTCAGAGTTGGTGCACCTGGCGTACAGGGGGGATCCTAACGGTCAGTTTGTTTGGTCCCGCGTGTTTATCGGCCATTTTGTTCAGTCACAGTAAATTCTTCCGATGGAGAGGTCATCGTGCGCTCCCGCCAACTCTCGTTCGTGCGAGATCCGCGCGGTCATCCGTTTTTTGACTTTGCAGAACAATACCGCCGCGAATATCCATCGAAAGCTCGTGGAAGTTTATGGTAGTGATGTGAAGAGTCGACAATATGTCACGAAGTGGGTTAGGTTGTTCAGAGAAGGCCGTACTGATACTCACGACGAGGCAAGGCAGTGACTTCTGACGAATTTGTGCAAAAAATTGAAGAACAAGTGCGAAATGAACGCCGTGTGACGCTTGATGACCTTCACGAAGAATTTCCTGACATTTCTCGAAGTCTCCTTGGTAATATTGTGTCGGAAAAACTTGGTTACAAGAAGTTGTGTGCGAGATGGGTGCCCAGAATGCTCACATCGGAGCACCGTCAAAATCGGGTGACCGCCGCGCGTGAATTTTTGGATCGTTTTGCACAGGAGGGAGAAACTTTTCTGGGCTCTATCGTGACGGGAGATGAGACGTGGGTGTGTCACTACGCCTAAACAATTTTTCAGCGATCAGGAGGTCGAGGAAGCTGTGAAGAAGTGGCTGAAAGAGCTGGCGGCAGAAGTCTACGACACTGGCGTACAAAAGCTGGTGCCCCGACTACAGAAATGTCTCGATCTCGACAGCGATTACGTTGAAAAATAGCTTAATATATTTGTAAAGTATCCTGTGAATTCCAATTAAATACATTTTTCGATCCTACATAAATGTTGTAACCTTACTTTCTGGATGACCCTCGTATATTACTTGTGTTATTTAAACCCATAGGTTTGGACCCTTTCCGCGGCGTTTTCGTCCAAAAATTCGTTATTCTGAAATTTGTTTAAAACGAGATTCGTTAAACATATTCTTTCATGAACGTTCGTTCAATTAAAAAAATAGCTTTTAAAAATAGTTACTTTGGATTCGTTATAACGAGATTTGATATACTGTTTTTCGACATCTGTCTAGATTGAGAATCAATCTTTCGTTCTGAAACATACTAAACATTATATAATTTATAGTTGAGGCATAAAGAATAGATGTTGTAATTTGTTTAGTCGAGCATTGTTTATTCCACTTTATATAACAATATAACCCTACCTGTTTCAAGGTTTTCAGCTCATCATCAGGTATCACAAACGAGACTCTTATTTGTGATAATGAGGTGAAAACCTTGAAACCGGTAGGGTTAAAAACAAATTACACCCAAAAATGTTTAATTTTGAATTAGTTCTATCTACGATACATTTAAGATTATCTGATATTTCCATATTTCGAAGTCATTAACATAAGTTTGTCATACAGAGATCCACGATTATTTGAAATAATTTTTCTGAATGAATCAACAAAAAGTAACTGTGAACCAGAACGAACCAAGATCCCGATATCACCGCCGGATGCGCACAACCTGGCCCGGTGGAATCTGGTCAGTGCGGATCAGCCAGGAATGCAGGTTGACCATCCGTACTGCAAAAGGCATCCTGGCGGCAGGATGTAGAGAGTTACAAGGAAGGCGGAAGATATTTTTTACGGCGACAAAATACAAAGTATTCGAAATAACGAACACGACATCAAACTTCTTAACGTATCTAAAAGTTAAAATATATTTACATAGGTTGAAAACATCGTACATATATACCATCACTTTATTTCGTTGTTTATTTATTAGATTAACGACGCAAGTGTATTTTACATAACATGAAAACAATAGCACACGAACAACGTAATTTAAATATAGTACTTAAAATTATTGACAAAATTATATCATACAAATTTTGTCAATAATTTTACACTTTACACACAATTACGCAAAATTATACACGTCCGATACACGAATGATGTGCCAGAAAAGAATGAAGTGGAGATCTGTTTTCTCTGCCAATCCCAATATGGGCATGGCGTGATGGCGATGATGAAGATGAGAATGACAACTTGCTATGTTTGAACTCCAGACCTTGAGCCGTTTTAAAAATTTATTTACTACTAGCTGTACCCAGCCACGCGTTGCTGTGGCTCAGTCTGGTTAAATGTAAAAGAAAGAAAAGAGAAAGCACACGTTTCAATTGTGTTTAATTTCACAATGCGTATACAATATTTTTGATATATTGTATACAATATTTTTGATGTCTTGTATACAATCTGGGTATACAATATTTTTTATGTCTTTCAGGCACTCTCAGTCTGTCGCGTTTATCACCGTGCTTGCAAATGATCGCGTCACTCCAAGAGGTCAATTCACGATATGATTTGAATTCAAATCAAAGATCGATTGTACTGAAAAAGAAGAAAAATAGTTATAACAAAAACATATAAAATTGCGAAACATTAAAAAACGAACTCAATAATATTGTTAAGTTCGGATACATCATTGTTCTTCCCGCCAACAATAGCTCACTTAGCTAATCGTGATTCTTATAATTGATTTGAATATAGGGAAATACTTTTTCAAACAATTCCTCTTTTAACGTCACTAAATTGCAGAAGTTCTATTACCGTCATTTACAACTGCATCTCGCAAATCAACGTATACTTCAGAGCGAAGCTTGGTCCGATTCAAACGGATGAATATCAAATTTTTTCAACTTTAATATAAGCCTCGATTGTAATAAATAGCAAGTTATTTAGGTAAATACATCACATAAAACTAATAATAAATCTTGTTACAAATTAGCAAAAATGGGCAGTTCGTTAAAAATCTAATGTGACATTTGTTAAAAGTTAGTTGCATGAAACTTTTAATAATTCAAATGTATAAAACATACACAGATATATACCATTAATTCAAATGAAAATCAATAATAACAAAAATAACAAAAACCGGTTTAAAAAACCCGAATTGAAAGATATTTAATATTCGGAATTAAAATAAATTGAAATCTATATTGCGTGTGTTGCCGTTACATTCAACAGGGGGCGCTCTTATTATATTGTCTGTTTTATATACAACTGTTTATTAAATTTCACAATGCTTGTGGATAAACAATATTTTTTGTTAAAAAGCAATTCTTCTTTTGACGTCACTAAGTTGCAGAAGTTATGAGCCAATGAAATTCGTCCTGAGATCAGATCAACTGGTACCTTTCCATTCCCGATTTCCAGCAATTGATGTGAGAATATCTCAGCTGATCGATCGTTTTGCAACTGGACATGCATATTTCTAGTTAATTTCAACGTCTTTACGTGTCGCCGCAAAATAGAGTATTTCAGGCAAGCATTTATTTCATCCGCCGGTGTCGATCGAGGAATTACAGGTAATGTTTGCCTGAAATCTCCTGCAAGCAATATAAATGCGTTCCCAAATGGTCTGATGTTTCCACGCAAATCTCGCAATGATCGATCAAGAGCTTCGAGCGACTTTTTGTGTGCCATTGTGCATTCATCCCAAACAATAAGTTTGCATTTCTGCAATACTTTTCCCATGCCGGATGCTTTGGAAACGTTGCACGTGGGAGTTTCAATGAATCGCATGTTCAATGGCAATTTCAAAGCGGAATGAGCAGTTCTTCCACCTGGTAGAAGTGTCGCAGCTATTCCTGACGACGCAAGAGCTAAGGCTATGCCATTTTGGGATCGAATTGCTGCCAGAATCAATCTAATTAGGAACGTTTTACCAGTTCCTCCTGGCGCATCTAAGAAGAAGATTTCTCCAACCCCTTTATTGACAGTCATTAGAAAGTCAGTATAATAAAAATTAGTAATTAAAACGTCAGTTGAGAGAAAACAATTTTTCGATTTATAAAAAAAATCAACAGCTTACCATTTTACAGTTGACAAATTTGCCCCAATACGATGTGCTGGGCTGAAAAAGCTAGGGTGTGAAAACATCTGGTGTCCCCGTGGCTGGGTTCGCCCTATATTGGTGGGGTGTATCTTGGCCGAAGGGATGCTATTAGATGAGCCCACACCTTTTGATAGCTTCTGTATATAATGTATTATCTGCAATTTATGTGTTTTAAAAGTGTTATTTAAATATAATCTGGACACACTATGCTGCTATCAATAAACCTATTATTTATTTATGTAACAACGTTCAGTAAGAAAAAAGAAAGTTAAAACATATAAAATTGTGAAACATTAAAAAAGGAACTGAGCAGCGTAAAAGTTTGTTTTAATTTTCATTCATACAATACATTAGAAAGTCAGTATAATAAAAATTAGTAATTAAAACGTCAGTTTAGAGAAAACAATTTTTCGATTTATAAAAAAAATCAACAGCTTACCATTTTACAGTTGACAAATTTGCCCCAATACGATGTGCTGAGCTGAAAAAGCTAGTGTGTGGGCTGCAAAACATCTGTTGTCCCCGTGGCTGGGTTCGCCCTATATTGGTGGGGTGTATCTTGGCCGAAGGGATGCTATTAGATGAGCCCAGACCTTTTTATAGCTTCTGTATATAATGTACTATCTGCAATTAATGTGTTTTAAAAGTGTTATTTAAATATAATCTGGACATACTATGCTGCTATCAATAAACCTATTATTTATTTATTTATTTATGTAACAACGTTCAGTAAGAAAAAAGAAAGTTAAAACATATAAAATTGTGAAACATTAAAAAAAGAACTGAGCAGCGTAAAAGTTTGTTTTAATTTTCATTCATACAATACATTAGAAAGTCAGTATAATAAAAATTAGTAATTAAAACGTCAATTTAGAGAAAACAATTTTTCGATTTATAAAAAAAATCAACAGCTTACCATTTTACAGTTGACAAAATTGCCCCAATACGATGTGCTGGGCTGAAAAAGCTAGGGTGTGGGCTGCAAAACATCTGGTGTCCCCGTGGCTGGGTTCGCCCTATATTGGTGGGGTGTATCTTGGCCGAAGGGATGCTATTAGATGAGCCCAGACCTTTTGATAGCTTCTGTATATAATGTATTATCTGCAATTTATGTGTTTTAAAAGTGTTATTTAAATATAATCTGGACATACTATGCTGCTATCAATAAACCTATAATTTATTTATGTAACAACGTTCAGTAAGAAAAAAGAAAGTTAAAACATATAAAATTGTGAAACATTAAAAAAGGAACTGAGCAGCGTAAAAGTTTGTTTTAATTTTCATTTTTTTGCGATATTTCTACGGGTACTTCTTTCTAATGTACCACAAAATAATTTATTTATTTAATTAATGACATAAAAGTGTCTTTATATACAAATGAACATGTGACAGGTTACACAAGTACTTAAAATTATTGACAAATAATACAACTTTATCTTAAATTAACATGTGTACTTTTCTTTTTGAAAAAAGTTAGGTTAACTTTTGAAATATGAATCAATAATGAAAGTTTTTCATCAAATATAATTCTTAAGTCCATTATTTTTTAAACTTACAACTTACCACAACCACTCAAGTCAATTTTATGACAATATAACTATTTTTTATTATTTTTTTTATTTACGACGTAAGATCGCGTCACAACGATAATATAAAATGCGTCACAATGGTAATATAAAGCTTGGTTCGTGTCTAGAATAAATATATTTACGAAAAAAAAACCTGTATTATTTATAAAATTTATAAAATATGTATTATATATAAAATTTATTATTTAATATTAAAGATAAAATTATTTTATATTTTATGTATATAGACTTATTTGAATAAAAATATTCATCACGAAATGTCAAAATAGAATATGGTCAACTGTCAAAATGTTTAGTTGATAAAATTTATTATTTATGAAATATGTATTAGTTATAAAATTTATGATTTAATATTAAACATAAAATTATTTTATATTTATATTATGTATATAGACTTTATAAATATTAATTACGAAACGTCAAATAGAATATGGTCAACTGTCAAAATGAGATTCGTCTTGTCCCCGACAGGTTCGCATAGATATTTCTTTTTGATTTAAAAAAAAAATTATATACACTGATATATATATATAAATAAAAATCAAATAACATTTCCGTTGACGAATATTAACTTTACTCAAAATTTCAAAGCGATCGGTAGAGAACTTCCGGAGATTAGCTGCCTTCAATTAACGAACATTTACATTTTTATTTATATAGACTAGTACACTGCGACGTATTTTTCTTCTTTCGTGACGTCGGACCTTAAGTCCGTCGTCACTATAATTATTTCACACTCAAGTGTGTCGTCACCGGAAGGACAATCCTTTCGTACAATTCATTATTTGTCACTACATGATGTCGTTCTCCTAGTAAAAAAGATTTAGATCTTCTAGTCTAGATCACGCTGGGTGGGAACTTATTTTGTCCCCCATAACATTGTGGGTGGTGTTGGAATCGAACTGAACTGGTGAAAATGAGAATAGGATGATATGACCCATGGATATGTCTTTACATTCCTCTATTATACATGTTAATACATACAAAGTTCTAAATGGGCAGTAAAGGATGTTGTTAGAATATCCCAAAAGTAATTTATAGTCGATTCGTTTTGAAGACGATTTGAAGTTTCGCGCCAGACATCTTGGCACAATTACCCTCAATGAAGAATACGTGCCTCGAATCCTGATTCAGGACATCTCTTCTCTCAACTGGGGACTGAATATTCAATTAAGTAAATATCAATTGTCACAACACAATAATAGTTCAACAGTTTAATGGACTCATTTATAATAATGTTATGGAAGTGAGACACGGAGTTGGAAAAATGAGAACGAAGTAAATATTGTTACGTGGATTGGGTTACACTATAGTTGTATACAGTAAAAACTTATTGCCATGTGGAAAAATGTTATCAGCTAGAAAAATGTTAAACAAACTTTAAGTAAAAACAACACTGGGACTCTTTTTTTTTTTAATCTGAGTACCGACGGGGATCGTACCCGCAAATTCAGGGGTGATAGACAGGCGCCTTAACAACTAGGCCTCGGAGGTCATTACGTGGATTGAAATAAAAATGATCTTCCTGGTTTCAATCAGATATGTTTCGATCTTATCGATATCCAAGAAAAAACTAAAGAATCATTATTTATCTCAAAATATTCCTTGTTTTGAACTTTCGTTTAATTCTCATCATAATCTCTATTTTCAAAGAGATTAATAAGTTTCATTGTATTATTTGTTACGTTTTTCAATATTATTTTCATTTACTAAGTATGCACGTCTTCTTTTTACACGTGAGGTAATATTATCAACACGTTCAATGACGAACTACGAGTTCATTGCCTACTCCAAGGACTCTAAACCCGAAGCTTCGATTATTGGGGCCGAAGTCAAAAGTATCTCCGGACTATACTTTTCAATATGTTCGTATCACCAATTCTTATATGTTGAAGGGTATTTATTAAACGAAAGAAAAATAATATACTGAGTTAATGACAGGCCATGGATACTTATTTTATTATTTTATTTATACATGACAAGAAACCTATAGATACACAATTTGCGAAAAAAAACAACGGGTAAAATTAATTTGGACACACAATTTTAATATATCGCATCACTCCAGATATAAAAAAAGTTCACTCCACAATATAACGCACAGAATCATAAAAAAACACCACACTCAAGAGTTCACACAAACCTTGGCTACAAGTCATTCCCTTGTAAGCCCAAATATTCAAACTCCTGTCGCAATAACAACCACGCTCCGATCGACTACCTATTTTTTCCCCTTTTGCCTTTATTGAATTCGACGCCCCATTGTATGTCATGGGAGCCGAATAGGCATTATATTACGACGGTTGCTACTTAAGTTTTGAGACAGACAAGTAAAAACAAATAGTTATCATCGAAAATGGCTTTATTGTTTTTCAAAATACTCTCCATGAAGATCAATACACTTTTGCATGCGTTTGAACCGATTTTCGAAGCACTTTTTCCACTCCGAATTAGGTAACTTCAAAACATGCGTTTTGAACGCATCAGCCGCTTTTTCAGGCGTCGAAAAACGTTGACCTCGCAATTTATTTTTGATTTTCGGGAATAAATCAGGGCTGTACGGCGGATGACCCAGCAATTCGATGTTTTGAGTGCTCAAAAAGTCACTTGTTTGAGCCGATGTGTGAGAGCTCGCATTGTCGTGGTGGAGAATGATCCGTCTTCGGCGGTTGGTTTTCCTCATTTCTCCGAACACTGTGTTCTGGCAAACAAACGGTGGTGTACCATTCAGAATTGACCGTACGACGTTCCACTAGAGGCACTGTTGCGACATGACCCTTTATACCGAAGAAACAAGCCACCATTTGCTTCAAAGTGCTTCGTGCGCGCACAAATTTTGTTGGATTTGGCTCGTCTTGAAAGACCTAACAGTCGCCTTCTGTTTAGTTTCTGGCTCATATGCATGGATCCATAATTCGTCGCCTGTCACGATCTTATAGACGTCTTTTGCAGCACCGCGATCGAATTTTTTCAACATTTCTTTGGACCAATCGACACGAGCCTTTTTTTGAGCAATTGTCAAATTACGCGGTATCCAACGCGAACAAATGACGGCTTTTTGACGGACAAATGTTCATACAATATTGAATGTATACAAGTGGAACTAATGTCCAAACATGCCTCAATCTCACAATAAGTCACATGATGATCTTGCAATATCAGTTCACGCACAGCATTGATGTTTTCTGGCACAACAACCGATTTTGGACGACCTTCACGAAATTCGTCCTAGAGCGAACTACGACCACGATTGAATTCGGAAAACCAGTGAAACACAGTGGCCCGGGATGGTGCTTCATCACCAAAAGTCGAAGCGAGTTGATCGCCTCACTATTGTTGAGTTAGTCCACATCGAAAATCATAAAAAATCATCGCACGAAAATGTTCACGATTTAATTCCATTTTTGGCCGAGATGAATTTTTCAAGTCTCTGTAAACAATACAAATAGCACTCGTATGACAAAACTTTCTGAGCACGTATACCATTAAAAACGTCAAACTTTACGATGTCAGATTTGACTGGTGTTGCCATATCTCAAAACTTAAGTAGCAACCCTCGTATTATAAAACAAAAGCTTGTAGATTGGAAGAAAATGCTTTATAGCAATAATCCGTAAGTAGTTGCTGATTTGATAACAAATCCTATAGTTTTGCGTAACAATCTTGTTACCGCCCATTTGAAAATTTCGCCCTGTTCAATAGAAATATAAAATGTTTCCTACATACATATACTATATGTTACATATCATCACGCCGTCAACCTGTCAGGATTGACAGAGAGCAGATATCGCCAGATTTTTCTATCGCGACAAACATCTTTCGCTTCTTCTAAATCCATACATCTCATGCAACTACAATTTATCTAACTTTTTACATTTCCTTCTTTCAAAATATCGTACACTTGATTTAACTATACTTTCCTCGGTTTTTCTCTCTCACGCCTTCCACTCACATTTACACTGTATATTTGTTTTTGTTAGTCTTTTTGATCATTCATTCCTTCTCCATGCCCAAACCATCTAATAGTAGTCCTCTTCATCTTACTGAATACATCAGCCTTAAGTTCTCATTTATTCCTATTTATTTCATTACGTATTCTGTCATATATTCTCACTCCATATTTTCTTCTAAGTGCACTTTCTTCTACAGTATTTATTCGGTTTTTATCAGTATTTTTTACGGCCACGTTTCACTCCCATACATCAGAGTTATCACCATAATACTATTGTGGATTATCATCTTAGCATAAGTGTTTAAATGTCAAATGCTCTCCTTGTTATATTTATTAATAGTGTTATAATGGTAATGTGACATCTTCATGGGTGAGCGCCAAAAAAAACAAGAAAAAGATAAATAACCTTCAAGTGAAAACCACATATGACACTTTTTATAATAATCTGGGTACCAACGAGAATTAAACTTGCTACCCCCATGTTGGAAGACAGGCTTGTTATCAACCATGCCACATAGGTCAACTGGTTAATTAGTTGTACAGGGTTGAAATATGTTTCAAAGCTTAAATATATTAGAGAACAAACATAATGATTTTTAAGTATTTTTTTTTACATCAACGTTTCACTACCATTCATTAAAGTTGGTAATAAAATACTGCTGTGGACTAACATTTGGCATATTCTGATACTTTTAGTGCCCCATTCTCTTAAAATTTTCTCATAAAATGTTCGCAAAAGTCTCTATTAGCGCGTGGGCACAGATTACAGCGAGTGAAAGGTGTCCGGTGGACTGGTACTTTCAGGCATTCTATAATATGTATACTACCTGACTGGGATGTTCCAGCGTGGGAGAACTGATAACACTGGAAGAATAAACTACTGGCATAACAACAATGGACAGAGAAATATAAGGAGTGGGAAAATATACCTGACTTATAACAGTTGCTTCATTAACTACAGCATTTCTCAAATAATACAGGAGTTCCTGATTTTAAATTAAGTGTTTTTTATAAAGAGTTAAAAATATATAACAAAAGACAAATATTACAAAAATATCATTAAAACCAAAAAATAAAACATACGATGACAATAAAACAATTTAGGGAAAGGTCCGATGTCATGAGGGTGGCCTGTTGACATCGTACGGGTTTAATCGATGTATAGTACCCGGCGGTAAGTAATACACATCGGGCGTAAGAAAGAGACTGTCCGTTTATAGAGCGTCATCTCTGTCGCACGATGCGACTGACAAATCGCGACAGAACACGTGTATGAATGACAGCGACGACGCTCTACAAACCGACAGTCTCTTTCTTAAGCCCGATGTGTATTACTTACCGCCGGGTACTGTACTCTTGATTTAAGCTTATATGCGTCAAACAAGTATAGAACAAACGATTCCGATTAAAAGTGTTTCCTTCACTTGAGTTAATAATAAGAAGTTTCGGCCGATAATTTCCATATCCCGTGGCGACTTGACCTTTCTTTAAAAATTGAAACAAAATATAAGTATGCAATTACACACATAATTTTTTTACAAATAGACAATAAATTAACAATATACGCAGTAATTAAGACGATTCGGAACCGCCTCAAGACGGGCAGTCCGCACCGCACCACACCGGGCGTTGATCTTGACATTAATATGCAAATAAAATTATAGTTATATACAAACAAATGATAATACGAAACATATATTCATAGTTTAAGTTTAATCAAAAATAAATATCGACCACATCACAAGATGCTGAGATATAAAAATGCATCAGAAGCGAGATAAAAATAGACGGGAGAAACAAGTTTAATGCAACAGACACTCAATGAACTTCACAGAGACAATTCATAAATCGCAATACGCTTATAAAAATATTTATATATCACAAAACAAATAAAAAAAAAATTGTTGAAATTCAAAAATATTCCATTTATGATCAATTTAACATTTCATAAATGATGCAATCAGCCTTCTTTTATAACTCAATAAATTGTGGAAGAATATATCGTCAATCTCAACTAATTGATTTCCTAAAAGATGCATTACATTTATGACACCGCATTTTGAAAGTTTGATATGCCGTCGAATTTTGAAATTCATCACCGAGCATTTTTCCAAATTAAGATGAATATAGAGCCTTAATTGAAAGAGATGGATACGTGGCGTCTTAGTTACTAAGCAGCATTTTTTTATATATATTTCTAACAATTTTTTTGTAAATTTTTTGTTATATACGCTATATATATGGTATAGGGATTTATTGGCAATATATTCCAACCAATCAGAATGATGTTAAAATAGCTTTAATATAAATGAAAACCAGAACTTTCTTAACAAACTTTACAACTAGGTCACGGAGATCAACAAATTGTTTTCATAATTTGAATAACAAAAATTATGATCTTCATTTAATAAAATTTTGAAAACTATTTTTTCACGTAATCTGGTGGATTTATTGTCTTTCTCACAATTTCTACTAACCAACCGAAGATATTTTGGTTAGTTATTTTTTTTTGTCAATTTTAAATTTTCAGCCGAATTGTTATGAATATGATTGTTTTTATTTATTTGATTTTTTATAACATTGTTTTCTATAACATTGTTTTTTATAACATTGTTTTTTGCATTACTGCTTGCTTTTTTTTTTTTAATTTCTTATTATTTATCTTATTTTTTTCGTTTTTGTTTTCAGAATCCCCCGTTGTGTAGTGGACTAATAAACTTTGTTGTGTTTTTGTTCGAGATTTTATTTTTCATTTATTTTGCTACGGTGAGTTTTTTTTTTCTTTTATTATTTTTACTATCCTTTTTTTGTATTCTTGTTTAATGTTTTTAACATATTTTTTATTAAACGAGATGAAGAGTGAAATAAGAGGTCGAAATGTTTATTTTATACAAACGATAATGGCATAGAATAAATATGAAGCAGTTTTGGTTGAAAAAAAATGTGTGAGAAGTGTTAATAGGAAAATAATTTTGAAATTAATGAAGTCATGGTTATTGAAATATAATGAGTGATATAATGAAGTCATGGTTAGATGGTTATTGAAAAGAGTAATTAAATTAATGTTTTCAATGTATTGATCTAACATAAGCCGGAGCAAGTTCAGGATTTTTTGCTATCTGGGAACTATGTTTTCGAGATATACTACGATAGAGAAATGTATTGACGGTGTGTTGTAGCAGATAACTAAGCTGTATTCATTGTACTATATTTGCCAGTAAAGCAACTGAAAAGTGTTTTAAAATTATTTTAATTAATTTATTTGTTTAACACTTTTATTGCAAATACAATCTGGCGGGCTTATTACCAGGCGGCAATCTTTTCCAACCAACCAGACAAAAGTAAATGAAGCAAGTTCCATGGTCGCAAAAACATTCAAATGACTATCCATCCCCAGGAAATCCATAAACACATACGTGAGCACATGCCCATAACCCCCACAAAGATGGAAAATCACCGGAACATTCCTTTTAATATAAAGTGAGATATCTTCAATTAAAGGAAAAGGAAGGGATGGTGGAGAGGAAAGGAAAAAAATCAGGAATGAAACACGTTATATTACTGACTAGAAATTAAGAGTTTTTCAGTCGCTTCTTAAAGCATGCCAAGGATGGAACGAGTCTAACATTGGTTTGTAACTGATTCCAGAGTCTCACTGCATGGACAGTAAATAACGACGTAAAAAAAAAGAGCGGTGAACTGGAAAGGCCAATAAACAATATCTGTTTGAGCGTAGTACTAATCCATGATCGGAAAGACACTGAAGATTTTCGGCGAGATCAGAGGGGTCGGCGGAACAGTTAATGATATTTTACAATAGAGATAGTATGTGAATTTGGTGTCTATTTCTAATGTTCAACCAGTTCAATGCCTTCTGGTATGAAGTTATATGATCGTAAAATTATATCTTTGTTGTAAACTTTCGGGATTCCCTGTTTAACTGAAGTAAGTCCTCAAACAGTTTTTTCATCTGCCGATTTCACTTCATCTTGGTTATCTCGCTGGACTTTTTCTAGACACTGTTCAGAACAGCTTTTGGGGATGTGGTCACCCGGCATTCTCAACACATTTTACACCCAAATTATCTGGGGTTATTGAACTCATGGGTTACATTCACAAACGTCTAGTGCACGTACGTATGCAGTACAAACTGGTGGGTTTGTTACACGTGATAATGTCTTTCAACGAACCAATTTTTTTCAAGAGGTCTTAAGAGAAAACCAAACTGGAACCTTTTTTAAAATATACCAGCGATTATCGAATCAGCAACCCTTAGGTTGAAAGACAGGCGTCTTAGCAGGTTTATGATCTCTTTGTAGTTTTGGTAATGAATGGAACACTTAAGCTTTGTTAGTAAATGAAATACTTAAAAAGGCAACCCTTTTTGGGAAGGTCTTATCAAAGTTTATGATGTTATATGAACAGTACACTTAAAGCCGAATGTGATATTATCATATAATAAAAGACCTACTAAGGTTTCTTTGTAGTTCGACTTCCTTGGTAAGTTTTCAGCGGTTTTCTTAAAAAATAGTTTTTTTTTTAATATACGAGTACATTGATGCGGGGAAATACCTCATCTAATAGTCGCAGCCACTACCTTCCTGTCCTTACATTCAACTTATAAAGGGTCTTTCAAATTTAGCAGTTTTTTTTATTCCATTTTTTTAAATTTTTTAATAAAACATAATTTTCTTTGATTTCAAAAAACTTTTTATTGGTCATTGAAGTATAATGTATGACATTTAAACACAAAAAAACAATATACGCCAAATGTCCACCTCTCGCAGCTTCACGGATGTCCACTCTTTTGTCAAAATTTTCGATGACATTTTGGCATAATTGCGGTTCCAACTCACCAATAACGCGAATAATTTTGTCCTACAGCTCAGGAATTGACCTGACTTTTCACGTAACCCCAGAGAAAATAGTCCAACGGTGTCAGATCACATGATCTTGGTGGCCAATTAACATCACCGTTTCCGGAGATTACAATACATAGAATAATTCAACAATTTGAAAGCGTTCTTGTATTGTATACGACTCTATTTTTATAAATGTCATAGATTACACTTCTCAAATGTCACAAGACCCAGGCAAGTTCGCGACGCCATCTGTGTTTTATCCAAGAATTAAAAAAACACTCAATTTGAAACACCCTTTATATATATTTATTTTGAAATTTTTTCCCGAGTTGGAGCGCCCTTCAGGGGAGTTTGCTCTTTAAACGGCGTTGTATAAATTGTCCTTTTATTATTATTCTTGCCAACTAAGCCACGGAAGGTATATTGCGAGCATCAAAAACAAGAAGGATGTGGGGCGGCAGGTGAGTGTGAAAGTAATGCCAAACGCTTTATAATTGATAATTCTAGGGTGAAGTCACATCACGTATCGACATTCGCGAGGCATGGGCTAGAATACAGATTTGTGTTGCTAAGGGTTTCGGGCTCGATTCTAGGTAGACTTGAATATATATATTTCTATTTTTTGGATGCCTTTTTCGCCGTTTTTATCTGAATTTATTATTATTTCACTAGTAGTGAGCTAATGAGTGTTATGAAACACCCCTATATAATACCTTGTTTTGTTTTAGGAGTTGGAGCTGGAAGCTTAGATGGTCAAAATTTCATTATGTGAAAGTATATGATAGTCTTTTGATATGAATGGCGTGCAAGGAAGACCCACGCCGAGGAAATAATGAAGATTTAGTTGGCGATTTTTTTTCTGGGGAAAACGTAACAATGTAAGAGAAACAGAATGGCATGTATGCGTGTATACTTGTATGAGGTAAACACTGTGCGAATATAAGAATGTGTGGAGATTTGTTTTCTCTACTTGTCCCAAAAAGAATATGGCATGATATTATGTATCTGTAATATCGTGTTGATGGCATGTATGCGTATGAATGAGGCAAAGGCTGTGGAGATCTGTCATCTAAGTCTACCTCAAAAGAGACTTTGCGTGATGGTATGCATGTATTTGATCGTATTGAAAGAGGTTGAGAAATTTTACGCCTACGTTTGCGTTATAATTCGTAGATTAACACAATTTGTGCATACGATATGTGATTTGTGCGTACGATATGTGATTTGTGCGTACGATATGTGATTTGTGCGTACGATATGTGATTTGTGTGTACGGTATGTGATTTGTGCGTACGGTATGTGATTTGTGTGTACGATATGTGGTTCGTACGTGAAATGTGAATGGAATAATTGTTGCGAAATCCAAAATCATGGTAATTGGAAAGGGTAAAAGTAAAGGCGACATTTGGGTGAACAATGAAAGTTTGAATAATTCTATTTGGGAAGCATGTTCTTAAACGTTGGAAAAGTGGAACGAGATATTGAACGGCGAGTTGCAACATGAAACAATATCAATGGGGCAGTAAAATACACGTATTCAAACCAAAATCAGCTAAAATGATGGTTCACGACAGCATAATAGTTCTAACATAATATAAGTAAAACGTGGACGTGGAAAATAAATGAAAGAAGTTGAATAAATACACTGGGTTGACAATGTATGATAGAATATGGAATGAAGTGATAAGGGATGAATGTGAACTTAAGGCTGATGTGTTGAGTAAGATGAAAAAGAGCACATTTATATTATTTGACCATGTACCATAGAATAAATGCTGTGAAAATGCATATTTAAAAAGAATATGTGATGTGATGTGTCGTTGTGTGACAGGATAAGAAATGTTAATAAAAATGAATAAACTGATGTGTAAAGTAGGATTGAAAATAGTAGGTTTTGACACGTTGAACTGGTTGACTTAAGTGAATGAAATTTTAAAAGAAGGAAACAGTAACATTAACAGAAATCGAAGGAGCTCTATGAGAAGATGTGTGGATGTGGAGGCAGAGAATCGTTCTGTCCTCTCTACTTATCCCAAACAGGGAAATGAAGGAATGGTATGTATGTATATATTGTATCTACCGATACTTGAATGGCTTGTGTACACGCCAACTCTCAATTCCATCAGAATATACAATAATATTATTGTTGTTATCGCCACATTATCACCCTTAAATGGGGGGCGCTGCCACTTGTCAAATATAATAAGTTGGAGATAAACAACAAAGTGGAATGTCTGTCGCCCCAAAAATTATTCATATTTATGCGACGGTCGAGGTAAACAAATAGCGATCGAACGAAACATTTTGTGTTAATTAATATGCGAAAACATTATTTTTGTGAAAGCAAATACAATCTTATTTACTATTGACACAGGAATGGTAATTCGTAGTGGAGAGCTCCATGTATTGTTAAACAATACGCGTTATACTAGAAAAAAAAGTGAGAGAGTTCTCATTGGAATCGTTCGTTGGTTTATGTCTAAAAGACAACTAGGTGAAATCTGGTCGGTGACATCATCCATTTTTAAAAAGATGAACAAATATATATTTACTCGTAAAATTCTTATTTGTAAAAGTGGGGGTGGTGTTTTAGTTTTCTTAAACTTTTGTGTCAGCGGTCGTCGTCTAACGGTTAGCGTTCACGCTAAGCCAGCGAGCACCCCAGGTTCGAACCTGGTTGATGGATTCACTTACGGATTGGTATTGCTGTTAGACCGTTTTACATCTGAATTTATGTTTTTATGTTGCTCATCAAAAGTTCGTTGCGCTCATATAGCGCATCATATAGCGTTGTTAAAAACTCTGCCTAAGGAAAGGCTGCAGTAGATAAAACCTGCCGATCGTCTTGAAACTATGATCTCCATGCCATCGGAATTTGGTCTGTCGAGACTGTGTACTTACTGAAGTATAATAGCTTGCACACAATAAACCAATATACGCACATATGTATTTTATTCGTAGGATGACTGACAATCATTAGCGATACGAGGGATAGCATATAATATATCATTACCGTGTATTTATTGAAATGTGATATTGAAGGTGACTCTTAGGCCTCGGCCACACAGGTAGGAGCCTCACTTGGTGCTTAGAGCTACGGTGCGAGCTAGATGGCATATCCTAGCGAACCAACGCACCGCATACTATCGTTATAGCCACACTGCACGCTTCGCGCCACGCTACGTGACTATTAGTCAGCTAGTGAGTCTCCTAGCGAACAGGCGTGTTGGTTAATTTTATTGTGTCACCAAGTGATTTTACAAGATGGAGGAAGTTTTATTCCGCAATTCTTTGTAGAGACGTTGAAACTCTCCACGAGCACTTTTAGATAAATTAACATTATGCACCCAACAAGGTCGAATTTGAGATGTTCGAAATTTTAAACTTAAACTCTTTGAGAACAGTAGGTTTCTGGTTAGTTTTGAGAGTGGCATCGTTTGTTGACTCAACCGCTCCCAAATGTCAAATGAATTTGTGCGAAGCACTTGGGTGTGGCCAAACCTGAAGTCACCTAGTCTATTAGTCACCTAGCACCTAGCTTAGCACTAAGCGAATCACTTTGGTGTGGCCTTAGCCTTATGCATTCCATGTACTGCCCGAAGGACCAATCGATCGATTATTGAAGAACTCGGCATTGTCATGTGTCTCTCTATAATATGTGCAAGAAGAATATTACGGCACTTTGGACACATCGCGGTGGAGAACGACGATCTTGAACGGTCAATTCTTACTGGAAAAAATATCAGAGGCCGAGTACCTATCGGATGGAGTGACCAGTCAAAAAAACAGTGTCATACTCATTTCAGGAAGCGCTGCACAGGGCAACATATTGCTTTGCTGGAGAAAGGTGGTTACGAAAAGTAAATAAAATAAGTTATATGGTCTCAAGAACTATTTTAACTATTGTAAGTTTTTACAAAATTAAAAAAAAATTAAACCTTATCAATGTGTGAAGTAAAATATATTGTTAGATGTATAGAAACCGGAGAAGATACTGGCGAGGTTAAGGATAAATAACACATGTTCCAATCCATGTAATGCCCATTGGCAGTTGTCCGCCAGGAGGACCTCCAAAAAGATAGAAGGATAGCTTTGAGTCAACATCTCTAAGATATACAGTTCTGATGATAACAGACCGCAGGTCTAACTTAAGAAACAGAAGGCGAAGAAGAATCGAACATGATACTTCAGAAATTATACAAAACAAGAAATCACTTTATCGTTTTGCTAATTACACTTATACGGAGACCGGGAATCAAGTTAAGGGAATCAAGTTAAGTTAAGTGGAAAAACAAAGTGGTTTGTTGTTAATTGTAGTAATATGGAGATCCGCACTGTAAAGGTGAAACTTTAAACACCAAAGCACAGAAACCAAGACAAACAAACACTTAATTTTATATTGTAGCATGCTGAACTCGTGGCGGAGTAACGTATACGTTGGTTAAAAGCATTTTAATTGAGTTTTACTTCAGGATAGGTTTCCACCTTCAAACATTTATCTAAGAAATTTAGTAAATAAACAACAGTAGTACGACGTACGTATATTGTATACAAGGTGACTATCGAGTGTTTATTTAGAGCACGAAGTAATATTCAATTTCTGTATTATAATATATTACACATTCTGTATTATTAAATTTAGTTTATTCGTAAGGTTTAGTAAAACTATACTATCGTATGTCGTATACTAAAACACGGGTCGTCAACCTTTTTTGAGGTTTATGGGCCACATTCAACTTCTAGCTTTATGGTCGCAACTAAGATTAATTAAAAATTAAAGGGTAATTTTTTTTACCCTATCTGGTAAAAAAATTACCCTTTAATTTTTACTATTCAATCCTTAATATTAGAAAAATATTTAAAATACGAGGTATGAAACAAAAACGTTTTATGAATTCGAAAAAAAATATTCACTAATCGATTAAAAATACATTAATCTTTATCTTTCTCAAACTAGAAGTTTTTTCAGATATTTCGTGTTTTCATTGTCGATGCCATTTGATCTCCACGTTTTGAGTATATTTGGGTACTCATTATCAAGTGAGACAGTTGAAAAATGTCTTGAAATTCATTTCAAGTTAGCATTGCTTTTCTAGGTATAGCCATTTTGAGATGGAGTAGAGCAATCTAAGATGGTTTGGATACGTGGAACGAATAAATGAAGAGAGACTTATAAAACAAATATACAGTATAAAATGTGAGCGGGTAGAGAAAGACCTAGGAAAGTATTTTCGGATCAAATGAATTATATTTTAAAGAAAGGAAAAGTAAGAAGTAAAAGAAATCGTAAGTGCTGTATGGGAAGGTGTTTGGATGTGAAAGAGGCGACATATGTGTGTCGACATAGGAAGTCTGGTGCTCTATCCTTTACCTATCCCAGCAGGGTAACGGCGTGATAGTATGCATGTATGTATTTCTCACTCTTTTCCTGCTAAAGTCATATACCGTACAGTTTTATAAAGCGTCGTTTAGAGAACAAACTCTCTTCAAGGGCGGTCTAGCTCGGGACTCGAACCCATTGTTACTAAACAAATCACGGCTGTAAGCTATAACAGCTTCCGAGCAAATCATGTTTAACACTTTCATTGTCTACATTACATGAACAAAAATGTTTATGATGCCTTAAGTGAAAACTGGACTGAAGCCCTTTTTTTTAAACTGTGTTCCAGCGGGAATCGAATTCGGTCAGAAATCAGGAATTTTACCAATTAAACCACGGAGGTCATCTAATTAGTATTGTGGTTGTATTTTCTTAGCTTAGATAGTTGGAAAGAATACATATGCTAACGTTAATGAGCACATGTTCGCTAAATATAGGCTACATAAAAACAAATATTGATTTATTACGCATACAAAATTTCAATTATTTAACGTACGGGCCGCGTGTACAATAATAATATAATCAAAAGTTTGTGGCCCGCGAGCCATCGGTCGCCGACCCCTATTCTAAAATAAAAGATTTATACTTATAAAGGACATTTTCTGCCTATTTATAATCTTTCATTGTTTACCCATATATCGCACTCGTTTTGCTTTAGTGTGAGGGAACTTCACATTAAGTGGATATTAAAACATAACCTCAATGCTATAATGCGCAGTGATGTTTATAATATAAAATGTTCACTAATGACGATCAGTTGAAGTACACTTTCACTATTTAATGTTAATAGTTAACAATTAAGTACACATTCAGTGTTTACAATAGTGAAAGTGTACATTAACATGTAAAAGTTAACATGCCTGACCATCCGCCTCTACTGTGACATATGATACACAACATTGCAATTATCAAGGTGAACTGAAAAATTATCTGACAATTTGAATAAACTTTTAATGATGGTCACAGATGACAGGAACAAGTCGCTTAGACGAGCATGCATGAACAGTTCCGCCATAGGAAAGTTACAAAATGTTTCCAGGACGGCTCAGGATCGATGTTATTGAAGACAGTTGTCCTATTGAGATAACCATCCTTAGACATTAGGACCCGAATTCATAGTCTAGCCTAAATATAATCTTTTTCCTTTAAATTTCGTGATTTATATTTCAATTCGACCTCGAAACTTTAAAGTGATGTATCGAAACCGTGCGTCTCTCTTATACGAGTATATGGAAGCTACGACACATTTGCACACAATATGATTTTAAATACTAATTTCTTTAATTAAAAACAATGTTGCGATGTAGTATTTAGTATAAAGGTCGAACTATGAATTCGGGCTTAGGTGTTGATGATGATAAATAGAGTGCGACGCCATCAATTGAAAATTAAAATTTTCTTGTCTATTCTTTCTTCTGTCAGCAGCGCCCAGAATAAGATTGGCCTTTGCATTGAAAAGAAAATTATATTTTTGCACATTCCTCTCGCTATCTTATTTTCATATTAAAGCGGCCTTCTATTTATGTGTCGTATAACCTTCCATTCTACCCAATACAGATTTCCATAAAGAAGAGCTAGTTTCAATATAAGGGCATAATAACTTCCTGCCAGCTCCTAGCTCCCAGCATCCAGCTCTCCGTATTATGTGCTTTATTAACTCTATTGTATTTCATCTGCTCTCGGAGAAATGCGATTTTTTAAGTGACTAGCTTAGGTACCCGGCATAGCCCGGATTTTTTATGAAAGAAAATGTAACACTAAGGTCCAAAATTTTCCGACTTGAACAAGTTAGAGCGTGTATGGACATATATCACGCCGGTCACGTTTACTACTTTAGCAGGCTATTTTACAGTTATAATTGGTAGGCACTATAAATATCGTCTTTTTATTATTCAAAATAGAGATCATAACTCTCTTCAATTACAAAACATTTCCTTTTCCCCGTTCTGTTTTTCATCCCGATCCATTCCATCTGCAAGTCATTGGTGATATTGAAAAAAGTTTCTTGTCTGAACAAATTTAAGTGTACATATAGCACACTGACCACACCCATCACATGTTTAGATAAGGTCGCAGTTAAAATTTGATGTATCTACATTCAATTATATGTCAACTAGTACCGATAAAAGGCGTGTTGTTTCGTTATATTCTGAAATATTAAATATGGAATATCGTGCGGTTATCAAATTTATTTCAAAAGAAGGGAAATCCCAGCAGATGAAACGACTTTTAGATGCTGTTTACGAAGAATGTTGTCCGTCATATTCCATGATTGGGCTAAACGTGGTAACTGGTGAGTATTATGCGTTATTAATGTACAAATTAAAGGATCCTTAAAAAACAAAACGCTGAAGGAAGCTGTCACGAGGCGTGAGATTATTGCACGATAATGTATCAGTGTACACTTCTGTTGCAGTAATGGTCGCCATTTAACACTGTGGTTTCCAATAAATCAATCACCCAAGTTAAAAGTCTGAAAAAAGTTAAAAATTGATGAAGAAGTGATCTCATCACCGTTGCATTTTGAGAACAAAGCTAAACAATATTTTTTCAGTGGTACAGTGTGACTATATTGAAAAATAAAAATGTTCGTCATTCTATTCTTATTTTATATCCTTGAGCCGGAAACTTTTGCACTTGACTACATACATGTGTCCTGGATCATATATGATGCTCTTAGTTCGATGTGCTCGTATGTAAGAATGCTGAACAACTTACATATTTTGTTTAAGAATGCTGAACAACTTATTTGATACAAAACAATTTTTGTTTGTTTATATATTTAGTTTAAAACAAAAATTATAAACAAGGATGCATACTCTCCTATATTATTTTTTATGTTTATTGTGTAGCCATTTTTAAGGAGACACTAGATGAAGTAAGTGATGGAATAGTCATAAACGGTCAAATAATTAATAACAATCGATATGTTGAGACGCTGTTCTTCTTGCGGATAATTCACAGAGTTTACAAATGTTACAATAGTAATTTAATGCTATGCCACGCTAGGCAATGTAACATAACGTTTAACTACTATAGATTTCGTGACAATACGCTGAAATTTTTCACAAATATTTAGGGACCGCGGATAGTAAAACTGGGGACAAAGAAATCGCGGATACCTGGGGACTACTATAATAATTATCGCACGCTTGAAAAAAAATTCAATTTGTCATGCATTTTCATGATCGTGCCTTACAGGTTTAGTTCTTAACGACTTAATTAATTCGATGTTCATTATTCGATCCACTCGCTAAACATAGACCAATCTAGAAAAGATTTATTACCATATAATTAAGAATACTTAGCACGGCTCCAGACATAAATGGTCATGTTCATGAAGACCACTTGACACACTGGCTTCACTCTCCGCTATCCTTGGCCTCCGTATTGTTAGCATTCATCCGTAAATGGACCAATGTCTGTCTAATACAATCAAGTTTTTTTGAATTCATATATTTATTAATTGATTATTAGATTTCTTGTAAAACGTATACCCTCATTGCCTCTCCTTTAGAAGAGTATCGTCACTAAACGGCGCTATAAAAGTTGTCTTTTTATTTTTCAAAATAGCGACTTAAACATCATTATAGCTTTTTTTTTAATTATCATACGCGACACTTAAGTTAGTCTAGATTTTTTAGAAGCGGACTAATATAAAATTATTTATAACTGTCGTATATTGTCTACCAGTTGCATTTAAAACAGACTGGAGTCTAGAAATTCTTGATCAATCCAACGTTATCTCCCACTTCTTGTTCTCCATCTACGACACCCTACCAATTTTTTTTACGCAATTTGCGAAAAAACAACAGGATATTTGATTTGGACATACAATTTTAATGGATCTGGGTTTGTTGCCTTTCATTTGTCGTATCCCCAGTAAACTAGGCTTTTGCCTGTATCTCACTGAGGACATTTCTCTTACCACTTTCATCCCTTCCAGTAATTTGACTAAACAATTCAAATATACCCCTCAAACAGATGGTGGAAAGCCTATCCTTTTTTTTTTTTCATATATACCTAGTACAGAATATGGCATATTAATTTGGGTCTTCATACCGTTTCACTCTATTAAACACGTAATTGCTAGTATCTTGTAAGCGTTGAAGTTACGATAACTTGCTCGGTCGAGTAACAAATCTTTTCCGAGTGGTTGTTTGCACGTTACGAGTGCTGGGTTAAGTACTGCTTACGGCAATAGATAAAAATATTCTTAAAAATAACTTTTTTCGTTTATAAATATTTAATAAAGTTTTGAAATCTTGAATCAGCTTACGTTATATTCAAGCTAATATTATTTTATTATAATAATAATGAAACGTTGACGTGGAAACATAATGAAAGCAACTTAATAAATCATGTAGAAATGCGTGGGGTGACAATGTATGACAGAATACGGAATTATGTCATTTGAGGTGAATGTGAACTTGAAGCTGATGTGAATAATATTCTTCTTTCTTCTCTTATTTTAGGCCTGATGGCCTGTTATGGTCCTGCATCATCGTTTCCCTCTTGTGACGTCGACTGCCAGCTGTCTTTCCATCTTTTGGGAGGTCGTCCTGGAGGTCTGCTTGCTTGAGGGATACTGCCCCTAGCTATTCTTACGGCTCTTGGTTCCGCCATTCTGGATACATGTTCGTTCCAGAACCTTTTTCTCTGTCGTCCCCATCTGACAATATCTTCAACTTCGCACATCATTCGGATTTCTGTGTTTCGTACACTATCACGGAGGGGTTTGCCAGCGATACTCCTGAGTACCTTCATTTCGCTGGTTCGAAGGAGATTTTTGGTTCTGACAGTGTCGGCTCTGGACTATGCTATATGTCATTATGGAGCGGACACAGGTCTTGTATATCCTCACCTTGCTTTGGATGTTCATATACTTGTTTTTCCAGATAGTGTTCTTTAAACATCCGGAGATAGCTGCGGCCTTTTGTGATACTTTTGTGATTTGACCGCTTTTAAAGTATGTTTGCTGCGCTTCAAGACATTTTCTTTCTCCCGCGACGTCGGGCCTTAAGTTCGTCGTCGCTTCTATTCTTTTCACACTCAGGTGTGTGTTACCACCGGTATGACATAAATAGTAAGCGGGAAGAGCGACAGCTGAGATGGTACGGGCACATAATACGGAGACCACCAGACCATACAGTAAATCAGGCAATGTCTGTGGATCTTCCTCGACAGCCGTCCAGAAGAAAACCAAATAACTCCTGGATGACTCAATGCTCCAAAATCCTGCAGAGAAACGACCTAGATGAAAGCGACACCCAAAACCGAAGAATATACAGCCTGAGAACGAGAAGAGCCGACCCCAACAGCCTACCTAGGCAATGAGTTGGGACAGTGCCAGGAAGAAGAAGAAGAGTGTGTGTGTCACCACCGGAGGAGGAGTCCATTGGGGCAGTTCCTTCTTTATATGACGTTGCGCTCATAAAAAAATTAAGAAGATTTCGATCTTCTAGTGTAGAACGTGCTCTATGGGAACTTATTTTAACAGCTTGGATGGTGATGAGGTCGAACTGAACCTTCCACCATTAACTGGTTTTAGTATTTAATATGAAGTTTAATTGTCTTTTAAACTTTAAATTTGGGTGTTTTTTTTAGAATATGATTCAAATTATCTTGAACAACCTGTTTATTGCTAAGTAAATGTGGCGAAGATATCTTTATATTTAATTGACGTGTGTTTATTAAATATTTTTAACATCTGTTTTGTAACAAAAAATTCTAAAAAAATCCTATCACCGGAAAAAAACACTTTTTCTATTGACTATACACACAGAGTCCTGGTTCACGTCTGACCGAGTTTCGCCTTTGATCAAATCTAATGCTAACAAAAACTTGGCCGGTTTCCATTATTAAAAGTGAATTTTTTGGATGATTGTTTATAAACAGACAATTTTGAGGATTCCAAAAAGATTTGTTATTGAGTTGGGCACGTGTTTAAATGGTTTTATTCATATTCGACTTCTAGTCACAGTAGAACTTAGAGAATCTTATACAATTACTCCTGGTATACGTTGTCAAACTCGTTCGAGGAGTTGTGAGCTGTCCAGCATTACTACAAAGATTAGCGTTAAATGTTCCTAACCATTACACTAGACTGCGCCGGCAAGAACTGTTCTCAATAACATACGCAAGAACGGGTCTTCCAGCCGCTATGCCTGTTGGAAGGGCCTTAACTCTTCTGAACGGGACTACTTCGGATATTGACATATTTCATATCACATTACCAAAAGCAAAAGTAAATTTTCTTCTTAGATTGAGCGCGTTAGAAAGCACTCATCAGCATATTGTACTTAAGTGACTGTGAATATATGTGTATCATATGTTTGTGTGTATATATACGAGTATACTCGTATGTATGCATATGCATTATTTTTTTCTATGTAATTTTTCTTATTTTTTAATGTCTTGTATTTTTCAAAGTAATTGGGCTAAGCCTGTTTTGAAAAAATAAATAAATTACACAATAGAATCTTATTCAATTAAACTTACCAATAACTATATGGATAGTTCGATTAGTTATCCCTCGTGGTCGAGTATGATAGTCAGCCATCTTGTGGATGAAAGACACCTCGCGTGTATAGTTTTTTTGTGCGGAAGCTGTTACACTCTAGCAAGCACACAATCTTGACAGATCAAACTACGATAGCAAGGAGACCAATGTTCTAAGACGATGAACAGGTTTAATCTGCTGCTGAGATAACGAATAAATGCTGTAGAAAATCGTGCACTTAGAAGAATTCATGGGGTGGCGGATACTGAATGAAATGACTAGGAAGGAATATGAACGTAAAGCTAATGTGTTGAGTAAGATGAAGAAATACCCTCTGAGGTAGTTTGGACATGTCTAACGAATGAATTTAGAAAGACTAACAAAAGAGGAGGAGGACAACGTAATTATGGTTAGATTAAGTGAATGATCTTTTGAAAGAAGTAAGACAAATAGTAGAAATTTTATGATAATGTGTGAAGAAAAGTGTCATCTCTCCCTACTAGTAGGCAAACGGTATGATGGTATGCATATCTGTATTTTTAAATCGCTTCCTCAAACAAGCCATTGAGAGTTGCTATGGCCTGTATTTGAAAACTTGTGTGGAATGTTATTAAAGGTGTCTCCGAAGACACTGAAACTTGGAAACTAGGTCCCCGTACCTTAAGATATTGCATTCTGCTGCAAGTTTTGATTCTGTTATCTCCAAGTTAGCTGTTTCCTGGTGTATCAGTTCCCATGTAAGGTCAGCATAGTTAGCCGCATTTCTAATTTAACAGATATTAAACTTTTCCTTTGTGTAAAGTTTTATAATTATATTACCTAACGGGTTTATAGATATTTGGCTTCTGTTTAATATCTTCATAAAAACCGAAAAGTATCAAAATGTGCTAAGATGAAAGTCCACAAGAGAACATATT
The DNA here is from genome assembly GCA_949825065.1 of Odontocerum albicorne. NCBI lineage: Eukaryota > Metazoa > Arthropoda > Insecta > Trichoptera > Odontoceridae > Odontocerum > Odontocerum albicorne. Next base: position 31,464,370 of record OX463853.1, on the reverse strand, counting down.
GACTTTGATGGATAGGAGTAAAACATGGATGTGATAAAAAAGAAAAATGCTATATAACCTCGTGCACTTCAAAGAGTACATGGAGGGACAATCTTTGAAAGAGTATAGAATAGTAATTAACCCTTCCTTCCCTGTGATGTGTTACTAGTACACATTACTTCTAAAAACTTTAATATTTCTATAAATATAATAAATACTGGTTTCAGATTTTAGTTATTCTCCATAATACATTTACGCATTGAATGAAAAAATAATATTAATAAAAATTAGCACTTATCGGCCACATCAGAGATATTTTGTGAAAATCGGGAATAAATTCACCAATACAATCAAACGTGTGACGTAGGTATATTCATTCTAAAATACCGCTATGGGTGAGGAAGCGACGCTATTCACGTATCACTCTCACTCTACTTCGGTTTATGGGAACGTAAGAAATAGAATCTCAGTTCGCTCGCTTCAGTAGCTTTCGGGCATCCGTTTGAGGTGGTCGCTTTGCCCGTTTTGTGAACGTCCGCCTATATTTTTTTCATGTTTTCAGCAATTAAATTTCAATTATTATCACTTTTAACTTCAAATTTAATTAATTTAAGCGATTGGCTATGAATATTACGAGTATTATTTTTCCGATTTTAAATGGCTCCTTTTTACATGTGTATTGAATACACAGCACCTGAACGCGTGGATTTTTTTTAACACAGGAAGGGAAAGGTTAAGGATGATTGTAGAGTTGAAGCTCAATGTGTTGAGAAAGATGATGAAGAACACTGAGATGGTTTGGACATGTTGAACAAATAAATGGAAGATTATCAAAATATATTGTCGTTACTGGGCCTAGTAGTCGAGAATCCCCTCGCCATTTCAATGTCAATTCAGTTGACAGCTCACCGACCACACTACTGTACTGAATCCAAGGGCACAACGAAGTGAGACGACCGGAGCGCACTGGCATGTTTTTTTTAATAGATATTATTAAAGCCATAGGTATACTTATATCCCGGAATACTTGGAGGGAAAAAGTCGTGTTATTTGGGGGCAGTAGCACAGCACAGGCTTCGAACCGACGATCTATCTTCCGCATGGATGCCCACTGAGCTACCGCGCGGCCATCACCTCAAATATTCGGGGGCAGTAGCACAGCACAGGGTTCGAACCGGCGATCTTCCGCACGGATGTCCACTGAGCTACCGCGCGGCCATGCACCTCAAATATTCGGGAGCAGTAGCACAGCACAGGGTTCGAACCGGCGATCTTCCGCACGGATGTCCACTGAGCTACCGCGCGGCCATGCACCTCAAATATTCGGGGCAGTATAGTAGTACAGCACAGGGTTCGAACCGGCGATCTTCCGCATGCATGTCCACTGAGCTACCGCGCGGCCATGCACCTCAAATATTCGGGAGCAGTAGCACAGCACAGGGTTCGAACCGGCGATCTTCCGCACGGATGTCCACTGAGCTACCGCGCGGCCATGCACCTCAAATATTCGGGAGCAGTAGCACAGCACAGGGTTCGAACCGGCGATCTTCCGCATGGATGTCCACTGAGCTACCGCGCGGCCATGCACCTCAAATATTCGGGGCAGTATAGTAGTACAGCACAGGGTTCGAACCGGCGATCTTCCGCATGCATGTCCACTGAGCTACCGCGCGGCCATGCACCTCAAATAAATATACTCGTATAGTGCAAATATGAGTGGAAGGCGGAAAGTATGGCTGGGTTAAGTTAATAATATTTTGAAAGAAGAAAGCGTTTCAAGTCAGATAAATCGTTGGAGTTGTATAAGACGGATCTAGAAAAGGCGAAGGGGCCAAATAGAAAAGTCTGGTGCTCGGTCTCCTCTGTCTACCCCCCACGATAGGGAAATTACGCTATAGTATGTATGTATTCAAACCAGCGAGAAAAATGTTTCCAACCAACGAGGCCATACGTAAAAACCAGATTGGAACCCTTTTTTTTAAATCTAGAACCAATGAACGAACAACATAGAACCCGCAACCTCCAGGGTTGTCTTACCAAATAGACCACGGATATAATTTATTTATGGTTTTGTTTTTATTATTTCATAAAAAAAGAGTTCTGTAACATTTTTTACTAGTCATGTTTTTTCGGCTTAGTGTTAAAACGTTTATTTTCTATCCGAGGGATTCGGTTTCGAATTCCTACGTAGGCAGCTTGCTCGTGACCTTTTTACGTACACTGACGTTTCAGTGATGCCGACTCTCGGACAAGGCTTATTTATACAAGGGGAGGCCAACATTTTTTTTGGCCGCGTTCTAAAATCGGCCTTGCATTTAGGCTAGCGAGCCGCTGGTGTATTTTTAAAAAATAATAAGAATATCAAAATAAGAATGCCTGAAAACGAATGAATATACTCCGAATAAGTCCAGCGCTTATTGCAGGAAATAATAATTATTATTTCTTGAATTAATTGCATAAATACGGAATAAAATATCTATTATTTAGAATGATAATATATTTGAAATAAAACTGTGAAATATAGCTCTCAAAAATGAATGTGATACTAGGCACTATTTTCATTTACTACACAATACTATCTATGTCTAGATTAGTGGATAAATTTTCTATTTGGCTGTCCGTGATCTTGTCAAAGTCTTCATTCTGAAGATCATTTTTACAGACGAATATGTCCTTCCGATTTAACATCTAACATATATGTATTTGCAGCAGGAATTATTTAATTTTAAAGTGTTTAAAATAATAATGTTTAATGTTCTAAAAAAATAACTAAATGCATGCGTAGCGCGCTAAAGTTGACATTCAAAGCATGAGTAAATACGTCATCGGTCAACTGAACTAAATTATACATCCGCTTGTGCACCGACAACTATGTGTTAAGGGTTGAAATTGCGTGTCTGTGAATTACATCAGGAACTTATAAAAATCATAATGAAAAAATATGTACATTACTTTTTTTTTTATTTTAATAAAATATCTGGAACCAACGATCGTTGTTTACAAACTATGGTTTAATCTTTTTTTTTCATGATTTATTAAATAACAGTTCGCGGGCTATACAAAACATCTAGCGGGCCACATGCGGCCCGCAGGCCGAGGATGGGCCATGCTTGGCTTAAACGAAAAGTTACTTTACACTTAGTATGCGGGCGTAGGCTGATCGATGATTACACGCGCAGCGGGGCCTTTAAAGACTATAAAATTATAGAAAATGTACTAATCGTCCACAAATTGTGAAAATATTAAATAATTATGTAATATAGCATGTAACTTTTTAAAACAATATATCTATTTTTTTAATTTTATTTACACATGACAAGAAATCTATCAAATACACAATTTGCGAAAAAACAACAGGTAATTTAATTTGAATACACAATTTTAATGGATCTGGGTTTGTTGCCTTTCATTTGTCGTGTTTCAAGCGAAAAATTAGGCTTTTGCCTGTATCTCACCGAGGACAATCTATATTTATAACTTTTATAGTTTAATGTTGGAAGGTTCCATTAAGTTAGCTTTAACCTAATAAGGCCGCATTCAAGAAACTTCGATTAGATGCACCTCAAAATGTAAATTAAGTTGTAACTAAACTACTTGTACTAACTAAAAAAATTAAAACGTTTTAAATGTGATATAATTGTGTTTAGAACCAATAAATACACAAATTCGTTTTATTGCCTACCTTTCGACGATATCTTTTATGTTTTTTTTTATATTTTATTTGTGATCGTTAGTCGGAGAGAATTATTTCATTGAATCTTCTTTACTCTTTGGTATGTTATATATGTTAATTTTAAGATTAAAAGAAGAATATAAACATATTAAATAAAAATATTTGTTTTTCAAAATTTTAATTCATTCAAAAGGCCGCACTTAATGGCATACAAGGCCGCAGGTTCCCTACCTCTGCTTTAGAATAACAAAAAATCGTGTTTCAACTTTGAAAAAAAAATTGGACTTATCTACATTTTAAACTTAACGATCAAACTTAATTAAATCGTACGTTTGAATTGTTTATAAAAATATAATCATCGAAAGAAAAGTGTCACCAGAATTTACTCGTATCCGATGGGTAAGGTAAATAAATTCGATCACAAATGTGTAATCAGTGAATTCGTCGACCATTCAACTTGAATAAATCCTTGAACCGTTTATTCATTACTATAAACGCTTAGTCATTTATTCTCGGAAAAAATATATCTTTACAATATTACTATCCCCGTTCTAGTATTTTTTGTAACGAGGAATCTTAAAAACATTATATAAATATAGGTTTATTGACTGCAACATATGTTAGTATGTACATATCATATATCCTGAAATTACATAAAAAGGGCCTTCAAATTAAGCGGGTTTTTTTATTCTTGAATAAAACACATTTTGTTTTGATTAAAAAACTTTTTATTGGCCATTGAAGTAAAATGTATGACATTAAGTGCGCATCCAGAATCGGGCTGTTCTCTCACAGAAGATCACACGATCGACGTGGGAGAAAGGTTGGAGTGGCGAGGGGATCCTCGACTGCGAGGCCCGGCAATGAAGAAAAAAAATGATGACATTTAAACACAAAAAAACAATATCCGACAAATGTCCACCTCTTGCAGCTCCACAGATATCCACTCTTTTGTCAAAATTTTCGATGACATTTTGGCATAATTGCGGTTCTAACTCACCAATAACGCGAATAATTTCGTCCTTCAGCTCAAGAATTGATTGGGGGTCATTCTTATAGACCTGGCTTTTCACGTACCCCCAGAGAAAATAGTCCAACGGTGTCAGATCACGTGATCTTGGTGGCCAATTAACATCACCGTTTCCGAAGATTACAATACATAAAATAATTCAACAATTTGAACGCGTTGTTGTATTGTATACGACTCCATTTATATAAATGTCATACATTACACTTCTTAAATGTCACAAGACATTATTTAAATGTTTACTATTGTGACTATTTTTAATGGACAAAAAAGGCCGTAAATTGTACTTAAAAAATAAAACAAACTCAAAATATTATTTCTTTAAATTTGGGCCCTTTTTGCATAATTATGTCCGGCTTTGATGTTTGGGAGTGAAACGTGGACGTGGAGGAAGACTAAAAATAACCAAATACATGCTGTAGAAATACCATACAATTTATATTTTTTTATGATTCGGATGGAAAACATTTCGTCTACTTTAGTTTATTTCATGAGGCGTATTTAGTTCTAGTCACCGTATAACATACTCGTATATTATCGTTTTTAATGTTTGTCTCTTTTTCTCATAAAAAAAACATGTTACACATGTAATGCTACATTACCACACGATGTTGAATTAGCGATATCGCAATACCCATTCATAAATTCGTTCCAAGACGGAAAAAAAAATGTGACCAAGAGATTGCATTGTGAAGCGGAAATCCGCCATTCTATGGAAGCTAATCTGATATTTCCCGCCTTTTTTACTCTCAGTCATAGACAATCCCGCCTCTTGCCGCTGAACCATAGACAATCCAATTTGTCGAAGTCTGGAATCAAACTGGATTTCGACTATCGTTAAATATTGCGCTTTTAAAACGAAAACATTTTCACAATTGTACGTGTATTTGCAATAAGAATCCAATGCAATTAAATTTTTAAACATGATTGAGAAAACACAGCTTCGCTTTGTATGGGTTTGCATGGAATAAATTTTTGTACTACAAAATTTAACTTTGAAATAAATATTTTACTAGTTCATATTTTACATATATATAGTAGAATCGAAGTATATAGTAGTAGAGGCAACTTTTGATTTACGAACGAGTTCCGTACCAAAACATTGTTCATTATGTGTATCTCTCATTCCTTCAAACATCAATTTTCAAGGATTAAAACTACTATTAAATATTCGGATTATATACTGCGTCCTTTTACTATATACCGTCCTGGTTATTCAATATTTACATAGATTCGTGTGTTGTTAAATATTATTATATATTTATGTGTCATGTAACCCTGTATGTTTAATATTTACATAGATCCCTGGTATTTAAATACGAGTATTAATGTTGATTTATGTGTTATGTAATCCTACGTGTTTAATATTTACATAGATTCGTGTGTTGTCTCCCTGGTAGATAAATATTAATACAGATTTATGTGTTATGTACCCTATATGATTAATATTTACATAGATTCATGTATTGTCTCCCTGGTTGTTAAATATTAATATAGGTTTATGTGTTATGTAACTCTATATGTTAAATATATACATAGATTCATGTGTTGTCTCCCTGGTAGTTAAATATCAATATAGATTTGTGTGTTATGTACCCTATATGTTTAATATTTACATATATTTATGTGTGAAGGAACTACATGAGTTTGTGGATGGCATTCAAATGTTGAATTGTAACGTGTGTCGATGGTTGTACACTGATAACATGGAGAACGAGGATGAATTTGCTAGTCTAATAGGTTATTATTAGTGTGAGAAATGTAAAAAATATCTAAGAATTAATATTATGAAATCCAAAATCATTGTGGTACAAAAGCGTACAAGGAAACTCAAATAAGATATATAAACGAGTAAGGAAAGATTATAAATGAAGATAAATACGATATATAAACGAGTAAGAACGAGTAAGGCAATGTTATACAGAATATGGAATGAAGTCTTCAGGAATGAATGTGAACTTAAGGATGAGAAAATGAGAATATCATCCTGAGATGGTTTGGGTATGTGAAAAGAATGATTAAATAAAGACTAACAAAATAAATCAAAAGTGCATATGTGAGTGGATGGCGTGGTAGAGGAAGGCCAATGAAAGTTTGTTTTGGTCAAAGTTAATGATATTATAAAAGAAGGAAATAAGATAAATTGTAAGCACTGCTTGAGAAAGTGTACGGATGTGGAAGACATGAAATATGTGCGGTGAAATCTGAATGTTATCTCTGCCTACCCCAGCAAAGAAACGGAGAGAATCTATATTATGTAAATATTAAACAAACAGGGATATAATATATCCTTGCTTTATTCATTTTGAAATACTAAATTAAACCACTAAGTCTATGAATCGTTCACTCTAATACTTGTTCTGCAAAAATGCTTTATAAAATGAAAAAAAAAACAGTTTTCTTAAACCTTTCTGTTGACTACACGGTTCATATTTCGTTTTATAAGTAACCTTATATATTCACAAACACAAGAATGTGCATTTTCATGATCGTTTCGTATGTTCGTAAATCGAGCGTTCGTAAAAAGACAATTATGTGTTTGCCTGTATGCTTATTGAATGCTTCAAACAAACCAAAAAAACATATTCTTTGCATTGGATCGTTTTTTATATTTTTTATTCACAATACAATATTTACAATGTATTATAAATCGTTTTAATAATTTAAAAGGTCAACCGTTGAGTAAAAGTACATAGCACTTGCAAAAAAGAAAAGTCTACCTTGCTTTACGCAATTCATTGGTTCTACGAAAAATGGCAAAGCTAGAAAAATGCGTCAAGTGAGTTGATTTTAATGGGATATGTTCCAAAATAAAAAATGTAAACTTAAAATGGTCGACAGAAATTTTCATTTTTATTTGATTTGAACTATAAACCTACATCATTTACTCTTAACGAATTAACTGGGTCTGGTGGATCTGGCTTATCGTTTTCCTGCTGTGTATCGGTGAGTAGATGATCTTAATTTTTTTTAATTGTCTAGAGTGAGTTAATGGGTATCATTTTTTGATTTCTATTAAGTTTTTTTGCAGCAAGATAAGAAACTTCATCACTCACTGGGTGATTGCAAAATTCAAATAGGCTTTTTTATATTTCATCTTAAATTCATCTTAATGTGCATTTATAAAATACCCCTCAATGAATCTATAGAAAAAATTTATTATTTGGTTAACAGGGAGGGAAAATTAAGTATTGTTTTTTTCTTTCAAGCTAGATTCTATTGTGTTCATTCCATACAAGACTCAGGTTTCTGTCCATTATTACTGATATATGTTAAGCAGTACATTATTTTCTTCAGCCCCTCTAATACCAATACTGGGCAAAGGCTTTTCTCGTTTTGGTAATGATCATAGACTTCTTTTATAATATTCTTCCTCACACTATCTGTTGCCCAATTTCTCTGCTAACACCCATTTACCTGGATCGTGGTGTTTCACAAAGTAATGTGTTTAATTTTTTATCAAATCGCGTAAAGTGGGATCGCGTATAACGAGGGATACCTGTGTAGAGAACTATTTTATTAGATAAGGTCTATAACGAAGTGGTCTTATTCCTTAGTCACACATTTTATATATTTGAATATTTAACAATCAAATATTTAGTCGTTATCTGTGGAGGAGGTTTTATTTTTCTCACGACAGATTACCCGTTAAATAGGCACTGAGGGAAAAATGGGATCCTATTAAAATAGAGTTGCACATTGTACAATATAAATGTAATTAAAATGAATACATGGGTAATACACAATTCATTAAGAAAATGATCTAACTATAATATCCGCGGTCAATTCTTAAAGCTGAATCTTGAAGCTCGTTTTTGAAGCTGTATCTTGAACGGAGAGTTGTAGGAGATCCTCGTGTAGTCTCTGATTAGATGCTGATATATGCGGAGGGTGAATGGGGTGAGCAGACTGATACATAATATGATAAGACCGAATCATAGTAGAATTCACCACACATTGCACTTAATCAGACCACTGAACCATTCTACGCGTAGATCAGATCACACTAAGCATGACTCTCGGAATTGCTCTCAATATTCTAATGCGGAGTTTAATCAAGTTAAAACCGAAGCTTTTGATAACTTTATATATTTGTTCAAAATACTCAGCTATCTGGATTTACGACTAGTTTTACGCGCCTAATTGTTGTATTTAAAGTTATATATATAATATTTAGAGGGGTCAAATCAATTTTAAGCTAAGTGAGCGATGCCCGTGAAATCTATAAAGTGCTCTTAAGTATCGCTAACGCTATTAAAGGTAGACTCGGAGGTCTTGGCAGATAATTCGGGAATGCATTTCTAACCGAAGTCAATTCTGCCAATTGACCTCCCCGCATGTCTCGCCTGCCTACATATAACCTCGAACCATTCTGAACCAACTGTCCGTATTCAATCTGTTATCATTGAATGCCGCCTTGTTTAGTTTTTTTCTTTGATGATCTCACCGCTGTTAATGGGTGAAAGTTAAATGAATTTAATCATGTTTAAAATACAAGTATATATGTACATTTTGTACTGAGTGTTTGAACATTTCATACACAGTTAAACATCTAACATATCTATCGTTTTTGAAGGGACTTGTTGAACTAAATGATAAATGCAAAAATATATGAAAAAATGAACATACCTAATTAATATCCAAAAAAAATATTTGCATACAGGCGGCCCTCGACTTTCGCACATAATTGGTTCCTGAAAATGTGTGCGAATGTTGAATGTTCGAAAGTAGAGGGATGTAAAAAAACATCAAAAATTGTATTTTAAAATATTTATTTATCAATAATAATATTTATTTATCAATAATATTATATATTAAAAATATTTATTTATCAATATACATAATTAAGTTAACGAGGCGTATTTAAGTGCTTTCAGGTGTTTTCTTTATAAACTTGTCAAGAGTTAGTTGAATACCACCCTTTTTTTTCTTTTCTTGATAAAGAGTTCTATAACATGCTGTGTCTTTCTCAATCGCCCTACGTTCTTGAGATATAAGTTCTCCATTGGGATCACATTGTTCCATGATAGTCACAAATTTGTCAAGATACATGAAGGCTTCATTCATATTTTTGATTATACGTGTATGACTGTATACGTGTGTCTTTCTCAATCGCCCTACGTTCTTGAGATATAAGTTCTCCATTGGGATCACATTGTTCCATGATAGTCACAAATTTGTCAAGATACATGAAGGCTTCATTCATATTTTTGATTATACGTGTATGACTGTATACGTGTAAGACTTTGGTCTTGACGATTTTATCAGCTTATTTTTCCTTACTTTCATTGTGTATTTCATTTAACTCTTGTTGCTCAATTAAGTATTCATTTGACAAAGGTACTGAGTGAGATTCAATCAACTCATTAACATCGTCGTTGTTGACGTCCAAGTTTGGTACATTCAATAGGGTAACTATTTCATCTGTGATAGTTTCCGGAGTTTCTTCAGAATTTATAAAATCACTCATCATTTGTTTCCAGGAACCTTTCATTGTTGACTCATTTATTTCAGCCCACGAGTCTCCAATATTGTTTATTGCGTTCCATATATTATAGTTCTTCCAAAAAAGTGGCAGCGACTGCATGGAAGCGAACAATTTTTGCATTATCGACAGAAATCTTTAAAAATTGAATTTTAAAAAAATATGCGAAATAGTGAATTGTGCGAAAGTAGAATGTGCGAATGTCGACGGCCGCCTGTATGTACATAAATGAATATAAATAAAAATACAATTATAAAGTTGCCAAACAACAGAAATTTGAATAGTCTTTCATCGCCAGTTGTTTTTTGGCGGTTTTATATCCATAAGTAAACAATTTTTTTAATGCAAATGGTATTCTTTTCGGCATCAGTTATTGAATTTGAATAAAAAAGTTCTCAATTTTTCTAAAGGCACGTATGCTTCTGCAAACGAATGTTCAGGCTGCAGATCTATTATCATCAACATCTACAATCTGTTTTGCTGTTTTTCTTCAAATTTGTATCTCACAAGTTTTCGTTTGTTTCTAACCCACACGTTACGACATCATTGTCAAATGTTGTATTCTTTTCAAATATGGTTTAAATTTTGTAAATACACCCCATAAAGTAAGACGGTAAACAAAGCCGCAATATTCGAAATAAATATTGCGGTAAAACGATGTACACAGGAACGATCGATGCGATCTATTTTTGATTAATTAGTACGGAATTCGGGATTGGATGAAATAAACAAAACATTCGGGAAAGCGATTATTCGAGGAACGACCGGTCCAGATTTCACTGTATTATGTATGAGTCAAACACGTATACTCGTTTATTCAATATTGGATTACAGTTTTGCAAAGGCTTGATTGAAACGAAACATACTCAGTTTAATCACTTTTTTTTGTATTTTATTAATTTTTCATTGTATTTGTATACAACCTGGCGGGTTGATTGTAATGTGACGATCTCGTCCAACAAACCAGAAGTATGTTAAAAATGTTCTTAAGCGAAACCCAGACTGAAACCCTTTTTTTTTTAATGGATGCCTAGTACCATTCTCTCAAATTAATTATCATCCTGTCGTTTAGCTCATAACTTAGCATCGTGACTTCCATTATTGCACTTACGACTCATCTCCATTCATCCCTGCACTCCGCGGCTCGAAGGGTAGTCCACTTGCATCTGTCACTTGGCCAGTCAATTATTACCCTTGTGCGTCGTCCTTCCACACCTCCAGTAACCACAAGCCTTTCCAAACTGTCTCCTTGGCCGCGAGCAATGTGTCCAAAGAATTGAAGGACTCGTCTAAAGCATTTTGTCGACAATCTGTCGGTGATTCTCAATTCTTCGCGAATGGAGGTGTTAGTTAGCCTTGCTGTCCATGGAATTTGTAACATCCTTCTCCAGCATCACATTTCAAATGCATCTATCTATTCTACGTCTCTCGCTTGCTCTCAGAGTACAAGTCTCCGCGCCATACATGAATATTACGAACCCGAGAGACTTAATTAGGCGAATTTTAGTCTTAATTGTGATAGTTATGCTATTCCATGTCTTTGCCAGCTTTGGCATCGCAAATTTTTGCCATTCCAGTTCTTTTTACCTCAACCTTGCATCTTGCATTGTTGGTAACACTGGAGACTAAACAATATGACCAAATCATTTTTCAATTCGTTTCTTTAATCTACTTATATCATCCTTTCTAACAAACAGTCATGTTTAGCGTCAAACTTATCTGCTTGTATTAAAACACTTCGCTCCAATATAATGTATTAGTTTACTTTCAAATTTGTTTATAAAGAAAGTGTTAGACACATATCTGGACTATTATTATATCTATGAAGATGACTTTATACAGACTTTTGTTATGTTCAAACTAAACTTTGTTCTATTCAAACTAAATTCATTAAACCACGATTTCTTAGAATTGCGTTGTTGAATTTATTTATTTATGAGAGCAGACGGATGCCAAAGAGGTATTAAAATTAAATATTATCTCTTGTAAAAAATCATCATCAATCACCCTATACGCCAGGAACACAAGATTCTAAAAAACGCCTCCATCCTGGCCGTCCATATCCTTCCATGTCAGGCTGATACTGTGAATATCCCTATTGTAACACCGGTATTATAAGATGGACGTCCGAGTACTCTACGGGGGATAAAACAGTCCTTGGCCAGCTACCAGGTGGTATCTTTAATACGTGACCTAACCGCTTTCAGCACCTCAGATTTATGGTGATGGTTATAGGCCACTGCTGCGTCTAAAGACTACAAACCCTTATTAAATTTGACCCATCTTGAAAAAAATCAACTAATTTATAAATCTATCACAATGCAGGATTATACTTGAGTTGAGTCTTATTAATACTTATCATTGTATACTATCATATGTATCATCACACGCATACATTATACTCCACCTAAAGCCAAATGTGTTAATATCACATATCGGAAGATCCATCCTGTTGCGTGGAAGTTCCTAATCTAATGACCGTAGTTACCACCTTCCTTTCCTTAAACTCAACTTTTTTTTAATAATATTTTTAATTCGTCAATAATAGTGGGTTCGAGTCTTGAGTTAAACCGCCCTTGATGAGTCTTCTCTTTAAACGGCACTATATATGTAATTGTCCTTTTATTATTATTATTGAAAAAAATCCAAGATTCAGAGCTGTACAGTAAAATATTCAAGTTGAAGGTGTCAAACAACCGACACTTCGTCTTCTAGCTAAGCGCTGAGGAGTCTCATATGGTATTCATATTGTTGAAGGCACCGCTGACAGCACCTGTACTAATAGGCACTCATTCCACCTGATTTGATTGTCTACAAACTCTTATTACATTCCATCTGTCTTCTTAACATCTCTGAAAGAAGAATTTTATTTGAGTTAATACATCTTTATAAGGTTATTTACAATATAGTCGATAGCCCCGATATATTGAACCTAGTCGGTTTCCACACTCCTGCTAGAAACAAAAGGAACCTTTTTTAAATGTATATATTATTTTTACAATAAAATATACAAAGTACTCTCCTGTATGAAGTTGAAGATATTGTCAGATGGGGACGGCAGAGAACAAGATTCTGGAACGAACACGTATCCAGAATGGCGGAACCAAGAGCCGTAGGAATGTCCAGGAACAGTATCCCCCAAGTAAGCAGACCTCCAGGACGACCTCCCAAAAGATAGAAAGACAGCTGGCAGTCGACGTCACAAGAGGCAAACAATGATGCAAGACCATAAAAGGCCAACAGGCCTAAAATAAGATGAAGGAAAAAAGGAAAAGGACTCTCCTGTTTAACTAGTCGTATGCCTGTCCTAAGGCAGATAGTTTTCACACAAAAAAATTGATGAAACATGTATCGAGCAGTCATAAATATAAAAAATGTCACCAATTTACGAAAAAATAGCATTTATAATAAATTAGAAACATTAATTTTACAAAGAATCATTCGCTGATTTGTAAATACAACATAACATTCATAAATTCACGAAAATTAAGGAAGAGGTTATTGCGCGTAAAATCCTTTTCAATTACGTAGTTTCAATCGAATTTGATACTAAATTCTCTTAATAAATCAGATCTGATTTCTATCAGCAACTTTTTTATTTTCTCTTTTATGGTATATTTACCGTATATTTTAATATATTTTATGGCTTTATCGTATTAAATAACTTAGGAGCCAGGTACACGAATCTTCTCTGTCCAAAGGCCGTTGGCATATATGATATGTTTATTAATCTTAAATTTCTTCCTCTTGTTGCATATATAATATATTTGTTTCGATGTTACAATATTTTCTAAATGCATACATAATAAGATTTTATAATTCAAATGTGTTAATAGCAATTCGCAACGACAGTTGTACGTTGTAATTCACAATTTGTGACAGCAACGTTTGGATTGGGGGATATTTTTCACGACAATGTTGGTGACTTCAGGGAATTCTGAATTTTTTCAACCGTAGTTCTTGTACTATGGTATTGTATTTCACTTTCGTTGTATACAGTACAACTTTTGGTTTATTGCCATTCGGCGATCTTCCAACCGAACAAAAAGATGTTAAAGAGACCTTAAGTGAAAATCAGGCTGGAATCATTTTATAAAAATCTCGGTTTCAACGGGAATCGAACCCGCAACCCCCGGATTGGGAGACAAGCGTGTATTACCAACTAGTCCACGCAGGTCGTCACAGAGTTCTTGTCTGGGAGACTAGTTTATTTACATTTAATCTTGATTTTTTCTGTTATTTGTTTTATAATTTTAAAATTCTTTTACCCTTTCGAGTGATTTTTTTTCCTTCTCAAGTTATTTAATTTAGATTGTATTTAATTAATGAGTTTAATATTTTTTTATTTTCCATGTTATTGCGTTGGTATATTCATGTATCCCGGATACACGGAGAATGCTACGGATACCCTGGACGGATATGGTCAGCAACACAAGGGTTCTTCGAAGAGCCGAAGTTGATAGAGATTTGCTGACTTATATTAAAACCCGAAAGGTGTCCTATTTGGGCCATGTACTTAGAGGAGCAAAGTACAAATGACTGCATCTGATCATCCAAGGCAAAATAGAGAGTCGAAGAGGTGTTGGCAGGAGGCAAATCGCCTGGCTCCGCAATATACGTGATTGGACTGGTATACCATAAGGAGCGTTGGGGATCTTTTTCGGACTGCCGGGGACAAAAAATGCCTACTCTCAGGTGATAGTCAACGTTGGGGGGACTTGACATGACACTAGAAAGAATAAAAATTGTGTATCCCGATTTGTTATATTTTGTTTTATAATGGTTACTGTGATACGTAAAGAACTCTTAAGTGTTCTTTTTTGTCAAAAAATAAATAAATAATGTATAGTAAAGAAAGTTTTTTTTACATTTATTAAACTGGAAAGGTAGAAGCTTCTTTACTATTATCATCAGCAGTTCTGCAGTCCAGGGTGGGTTTTAACTGCCTGCAGGATTCTCTGCCATATATAAATATCAGGAGCACCCTCTATCAATTGGTTATACCCAGAGCAAAGGACACTTGAGTATCGCAAATTAATATATTCCCAAATCCCCCCATTCCCATTAATAAAAAAGATAATTAATCCTAGATATTTCATATCATCCTTTCTTATTACGAGTATATAAACTCCATTCTTGATCCCCTGTTTATGATATCAAAAATGATATGAGATTTTTTATGGGAATGGGGGCTCACCAATTTGAAGCGGGAATCAATTCTTTTGTGCCGGACACAATGAGGAAAATCATATTTCGAGATATACTCGACATATACGAGTATTGAAAAGAAAATCTTTCTAAACTGTTAACACCCTTATTGTAAGTTTTTGCATTGAAATGATAGTTGAAACTGTTCAAAAATATATTAAACTCTATCATCAACTACTGAATGTTATCTTTTTCACATATCGGCATGAAAAGAGAAAACTGTTGTATCTCAGTTAACGCGACTTTACAGGAGAGCGCTCATAAGATTAAATGTAAATGAAAAAAAATAGTGATATACTCGTATAATATGTCGTCGTGCATAAGGCAAATTACGAGTATATCATCTTAGTTAAAGCAATTCAAAGAACTATTTAAACATTTTTTTAAGTTGAAATGACCGTTACAAAAAAGCATTTCAATTTTTAAATATTGTTTTCGCTTCTACAATATTTCATCTACGAGTATATGTAACTTTAAAACATAAGATTGAGATATAAAAGAATATAGATTTTTTGCCGTGCATTATTATCTAATTGTGCCGTATTATCTAATATGATTTCCGGAAAGTAGTTTCTTATTTCTGGGATAGATAGTCATTAGGACACAATTTTCGTTGCTAACTTCATTCCAGGCTGAATGTATATTATAGTTCCATGGACGGTAATAGTTTAGCGCTTTTTTTTAGCAATTGTTTAACTAAATTGCTTGAGTTGGTTTATAGTGACATTTTGAAGATGGAGCTAAATAAGTTGTTTTTTTCTGCGCTTGATGCTTTTTCACTACCGTAAAGAAAACAATTGACATAAACCAAAAAAAAAAGTACTTATAGTATATGACGATGATGTAGTAAGCGCTCGTGTGTCAAATGTGCTTAATAAATCCATAATGGTGATACGACACTTGACGATAGTGTCCGCTTAGGAAAACTGATATTTATTTATTTGTATGACAAATAATTTTATAAATACATAATTTATGAAAAAACAGGAAATAATAAAATATAGTTTAAAGTGGACGCTCAATTTATATAAATAAATATAGGTTTATTGATAGCAACATAGTGTGTCCATAATATATTTAAATACATTTCAAAAACACATAAATAGCAGAAAATATAATACATTTAAGAGAGAAGCTATCAAAATGTCTGGGCTCATCTCATAACATCCCCCCGGCCAAGATGCACCAATATAAGGCGAGCCCAGCCCCGAGGACACCAGATGTGTTTCAGCCTACACCCTTGCACATGTAGAATTAGAAGAAAAAACAGAAAAAAAATGGCAGAAAAAAATTTATAAAAAAGTAAATCCAGAAATATCACCTCAGATTAACTCAAATAAATATGTGTTTTTTGACAGCAACATAATGTGTACATATATAAATTCATTCCGAAACCACACATGTATATAAAAATAAACTGTAGAAAATACATTTAAGAGAGAAGACATTAAAATGTCCGGGTTCATCCCACAACATTCCCCCGGCCGAGATACACCTCACTGATGTAGGGCGAGTCCGACCGCAAAACCGACTGAAAAATACCCGAAAGACATCGGGTGTTTTTCAGCACACGCCCTTGTACATATAGACTAAGAAAAAAAAACAAAAAAATATGGCAGAAAACAAAATAAAAACGTAAACCCACATATACCACCTCAGGTTTACTGTCAACAAGAACGAAAAAAAATGAGAAAAGCTGATAAGAGTCCATATTTTATAAAAATATAATGACAAATACTATGGATCTGGCTTTGATGCCTTTAATTCGTCTTGTCCCCCAGTAAACTAGGCTTTTGCCTGTATCTTATGACGACGGCCAAATTAGAATAACCAGCATTCTACGACACGAGTGCTTGCTGAAATACTGATAATATCAAAAACTACCGTCCGCAAGCATTTGGTGCAAATTTGCGTTTGAATTTGATATAAAATGGTCTAAGAGTAAAACTAGCCTAGATATGAATCCACCAGGAATCGAATCTGGGGTATCCACTTGTCTCAACGTGAATGCTTACTGTTAGACAACGGCCGTCGATAAATCTTAGACCACTTATTGTTGATTATTTGAGTTCTACGAGTATAGTCGAGATGTGTTAGAAATATATTTTGAACGCTTTCAATTAAATTGATATGGACATTGTCTAACGGTTAGTATTTACCCTAAACAAGTGGGAGCCCAAGGTTCGATTCTTGACTGATTCACCTCTAGCCTGGTTTTGTTTTTACACCGTTTTATATCTGTGTTCATATTTTTATGTAGCTTATAAGCTGCGAATTATAAATTCTTATATCGCTATTAAATAACCTCACCAAAATCACTGTACATATACGGTGCCCACTGATTAAATCTGCCGATCGTCATAGAATATTGATATTCTTGACATCGGATCTTTGGACTTGATGTGTCAAAAGTATGCTTGCTGAAGTGTAACAGCTTACATACCATAAATAAATACACGTATTCTATCCATAAGATTGTTGACAATCTTACTCGATCACGTAGATAAGTCTATCGTTTTGCATATGGACATTGAAAGAATGATATCCAAACGGGTGAAGCGATTCCATGGTTATTCCATTCCATGGAGTTCAACGAAATAAAGACGGAAATATTTCAAGACATAAAAGTATTTTTTTATCAAAATACACTTAAAAGTCCTCGGCTGTATTTTTATCTAAAGGGGTTTTTATGAAATATCTGAAAATTTTCATTCTTCACTGAACAGATTAATATTTCAGCTCAGGCAAAAAATGTACATAATTCAAGTTCAGTTAGCGTTAGGGGAAATGCGATCCTTGAATATAAAAACATTTCAGGACAGCGTAACAGATATGTTGCGTTGTGACAGAAATATGACAATCGAAGAAAGGTTATATGAAAAAAGGTTTCCTCAAAAGTAATATACTTTAGGGTTTGGTATTTGCGGTGGTTTTTTTTTGTAGATTAGGACAAGTTAATTAATTCTGCTATTTATGTTAGGTAGTATTTTAGATGAGGGATGTCGAACGACTTATAGTGATAAGGAACTAAAATATAAATATTCGAACTAAAATTTTGTTAAGATGATAGTCCACTACGATATTCTAGTATCAATTTTGATGTATGGAAGTGAAACGTGGTGTGGGAAAAACTGAAACGAGCCTATTAAATGTTGTAGAAAAGCGTACACTGAAAATAATACATGGCGTGCCAATTTATGACAAAATACGAAATTAATAACAAAACACGAGGGTGAGGGCTGAAAAACATCTGGTGTCCCCGAGGCTGGGCTCGCCCTATATTGGTGGGGTGTATCTTGGTCGGGGGGATGTTATTAGATGAGCCCAGACCTTTTGATAGCTTCTGTCTTTAATGTATTCTCTGCAGTTGATGTGCCCTTGAAGTATATTTACATATATATTATGTACATACTATGTTGCTATCAATAAACCTATATTTATTTATTTAAATTAATTGGTTAGAAATAAATTTGAACATAATAAGGCTGATGTATTAAGTAAGACCAAGAAGAGCATTCTGAGACGGTTTGGGCATGTAGAACTATTAAGAAAAAAAGACAAATATACATTGCAAATGTGAACAGAAGACGTGCTAAAGGAAGGCTAAGGAACATGTGGTTGAATCAAGTTAATGATATTTTAAAGGAAGTAAATGTTAAAAGTCAAAGAAATCATAAGAGTTGTATGAGAAGATGAAGATGCATGGATGTAGAAAAGGCAAAAGATGTGTGTCGCGGCTGGAAAGTCTGTCGCTCTTTCCTCTCTGCCTGTATTGGAAGGAAAATGGCGAGATGGTGTTTATTTTTCTTTTGTTCGAATACAGTGGAACCTTTCTAAGCGAAAACTAGAACTTAATGGAAAAAATACATGACAGTTGTTAAAATGTCCAGCTTTTGGGTATTGAGAGCCTAGTTGGTAATACAGCTGTCTTTCGATCCGGGGGTTAGAGGAACGATTCCTGTTGATATACCTTTTTTAATGTTTTCTGTGTAGTTTAGACTCGAAGGTTTATTTAAAAAACTTTAAGACCTCGTTTACATATTTCTGGTTCGTTACAAGCGATAGTCACATGGAAATAGACTTACGTGTGTATTATATGCAAGTGTATTATATATCATATATACAATTAAATGAAACACAATAATGTAGCAAATTAACGTTTGAACATATTCGACCCATGCGAAGTGGAAAATTAAGATATCTAAATAAAATATTTTTTTAACGCAAGGCTGCTGTGGATTAAACGTGTCGATCTTCTTGGAACTTTGATCTCCTTGAATTTTGAGTTTGATCTATCAAGACTGTGTGCTTGCTGAAGTGCAACAGCTTAGACATAATAAATACAAGCACACGCGTTTTCCATCTGCAGGCTGATAATCATACTCTATCACAAAGAATTGCCTATCGTATCGTAAGTGAAAAATAGACTAGAATTATTTAAAAAAATCTGGATTGGCGACAGACATATTATCAACAAGGGTATGGAGGTCGGGAACGAAATAATTACAAAACAAATATATATATATATATATATATATATATATATATATATATATATATATATATATATATATATATATATATATATATATATATATATATATATATATATATATATATATATATATATATATATATATATATATATATATATATATATATGTATGTGTATGAAGTAAATGGAGGAAGAGAAAAAGTTAGACGGAGGAAAGGACGTGAGAAGAAAGCTGGTGAAATTTTAACTGAAGGAAAGCTAAGAAATATAAACTACAGAGCATATATTGATATGGACGAGGCAAGACATGTGGGAATCTGTTCTGTTTACTCAGTCCAATAGCGACAAGGCAAGATGGTACTCGTACGTATTGTATCATTACGGCGTTACGTCTCTTAAATTCGTGCTTTGTTCATGTATACTTTGTCCACACCTTTTAAGTATTTACTGTTTGAAACAGTCCGGTAACTAAGTATATAGCACAATACCGTGTCCTCAGGGGCTTACTTGACATACGTATTGATCTATGGCAAGGGTTAACGCTGGTGCTTCCCAAATTGTTTCCTTCATTACCTAAAACCGTATTGTTATAACTTACAAAAATTGGCTTCCACAGTCCTTTTAGAAACATACGGAATGTTTTACAATTAAAATGTGATCATAGTATTTTCCTAATGACTTTTACACGTGTGTAATTCTTGAATCGTGATAAATCAACAATTTCACTATTAAAATTACTCAAATTAAATTTCTATTTTGAGTATTACTCTTTTAAACTTTTTCAATGGTCGTTAAAAGACCGTATTTTGTAATAAAATAAAAAAAGGCTAACTCCATGTATGGTTTGGTGTTGTTATATTTTTTTAAATATATCTTGAATTCAGGAGGGTCCTTCTTTGGCATTTTCTCAATCTTAGGTCTTGACTAAGAGACTGGATATACTCGTATTTAAGAAAACAAACTTTTCTCAAGAGCTCCCTTACTTATAATTCGAACCCACTATTATTGACAGATTAAAAATATTACAAGAAAATAAGTTCGAGTGTTAAGATAGGAAAGTGATGGCTTTTGAAAAATGTACATACGTGTACATATGTTACCAGGTATGACCAAGAGGTCGATCGCGAAAATTTAAAATAAATTTTTTGGTCGATTGCGGCCGTCTTCGTAACTTACAATATGGCGTGCGATGTTGCCAAATCTCATTACGCGCATGCACTTGTCAACGCAGTCAATTAGTTATTATTTTTTTAAATGTAGATATGTCTACTCCAAATAAATGTTTATATGTTATTTAACATGTATGTAAACGTTTTCTTTTTCTTAATATTTTTTTAACGAAATTGATTCCGCTTATACTTTTTAATAAACTTTTAGTTATTAGTTATCATTTTTTAACAAGTGCGTTATGTTTCAATGTGTCAAATCTCACGAATTTGATGGGTAGACAGTGACATTTTTTTACGTAAAAACTCGATCGCGATAGCAAACAAGTTGGCAACCCCTGATATATACGTCACGCCATTTCCCTGCCAGGGCAGACAGAAAGGATAGAGCGCTAGATTTTTCTATCTAGACACACATCCTTAGTCTCCTCCGCATCCATATAACTTCTACGATTTTTTTCTGATTTTCCATGTTCCCTTTTTAGCTGAATAGTCCGATAGGGAAGAGATGATGATGATTTGTTGATAAATAATAAAACACGTTAGATCGCAATGCGGAAAGAGAGTCTGTCCAATTTTATTAGTAACGTAGGTATTTATATCTTTTTAGAATGCGCGCGAGAATGCGCTCGCGATATGCCTGCGTCTCGTTTCTGTAAATGCAAAAACGATTAATTGTTGTATGTAGGTAACAATCTATTTACGGAATCGGCGAGACAGCGTGGTGCGTTCTCTCTCTAGTATGGAGCGCGGTCCGCTCGGCTATGGGATGAATGGCTGGCGGGTGACCTTCGGACTTGTTTACTTAGATTTATCGAGGAATCCGAAGGTCATTTCATCGGTCATTGACCGTATGTATGAACGCCGAGTGGGTGACCGCCACACCTTCTTTCAAAACATTCACTTGATCCAACCATACTTATAATTAAGGATACATAAGATATATGTATCTTTAATTGTCAATTTTTAAAAGATGGTTATACACTATATTTTGTTTTATAACTGCTACTGTGATATGTTAGTTAAGTCTTGTTAATTTGTCAATAAATATAGAAATAAAACCGCTTGTCAGAAAGTCCTTTTTACCCAATGTAACATAGGTAAAACGTTAAATCCGCAGAAAATTATATGTTGCAAGCGGATAGATATCGGTAAAAATAGGAAATAAACACGATGTGTGATACAATGTTATTTATGTTCATAAAAAAATTGTAATTATTAACTATTAATAAATTATTACCTCGGTCTAAGTTATTAAGAAAAATACAACTGTTATTAAGAAAAATACAGTCTATTTATTGGGCAGAGAAATTGCTTTAAGGATAGTATGCAAGAGTCGTTGGCTTTGTGCGGAGGGCCTGAGGACTGAGAGCAGGTGGCTCAGGACCGTGGAGGATGGAGTGCCATCTATTCTCGAGCTGATGGAACGTCTCAACGGCTAGACGTGTGAGAAACAGTCAGCGTGCTGCGAACATTGCCAGGCGGCTCAGCAGGATCCACATGTCTTTGACATCTGCGGCAGGGAGTGCGCATCTAGGATTGGACTGTTTTCTAACAAAAGATCATATTATATATGATCGACGTGGAAGAGCAGCTAAATATTGACGTTGGAGTGGCGAGGGGATCCTCGACTACGAGGTCTAGCAACAACAACTACTTCAGTAAACATGAGAGCAATTGGAGATAGAGCACACATCTCATATCGAAAGAAATAAACAGAATAACAAGTTTACATTAAAAATAACAAGTTTACATTAAAAACGCGATTCAAATGCGTTTGTATCTTTTTAATATTTTTAAAATATCTTTTGAATTTAATGAAGCACTTTTTTTTTTCTTTCTAATAATGTTATAAGGTATATTGTATCATTGATCAATAAATAAATTAAATAACGGCTGAACTATTATATTTTGATAAATAATTTATTCAGGTTTGGAAAGCACTGGTTTACGCTGTTAGTGTTTTTTCACTGTATTACAGTCGCGAATTCGCAGAATTGACTCAACGCTTAGCAAAATGCAAATATAGTACATATATGAATGTCGCGCTTATAACATTGTAAGTAAAGATCTATGGACTGTATTCACGAAGGGTCCTTAGTGTTTGACCATTTTGACGCTAAATAATCGTAAAAATATGTGTATAAAATAGGGATAGGCTATTGAAATATGTTATATTAAAACCGTGAAAGTATTTTTTTTTGCTTCATTAAAATCATTTAACAAAATTGGATCTGATGTGGACTGAGAGTCATCATATGCTATGTGCATTTTACTTTATTTTTTACTTAATTCATTCAGATATTAAACGATGTTTATTTGAGTTAAAAAAAAATATTGGTATTTTTTATAAATAGGCATATGGATGGATAATTAAAATTCATATGAAATTAACTAAGAAAGAATAAACTTTGTATTTGATATTATGAATTTGGCTCATTTTTAGGATATTTGTTTCTTACATGTAATGTAAACATTTTTTTTTTAATTTTTGGTGTTGCAAAATCTGGCGCTCTGGCCTCTGTCTACCCCGACATTGAAATGTCGTAATGGTGTGTATGTTTTCAAGTTTATGAAGATGGCTCACATTTGATAACATGCATGGTTTTTGTGTTCCAGTATTTTTTGCTAGTTTTCTTAAATTTCAATTTTTAAAAGCAAGTAAGCAGGTTATTTCCTGGTTAGTAAGGTCATGTTGAATTCTATTTTGTAAAGTTTCCGTGGATTTTGTAAAAATGAAATAAATAAAAAGGATTGTAATATCGTATTTTAAAAGGCATATTGTGATATCGTATTTTAAAAGGCAGATTGTAATATCGTATTTTAGTAATTTGAACAATTTTTTTAACTTACGAAGTTGTTCAAATTTAACTCAACTATAAAAAATATATATATAATCGTTTAGATTATATGTCAATGAGTATAACCATCTGTTGTCCTTGAAAATGATAACGCAGTTTATAAAATAATCCCTATTTGGATTCTATGCCCATTCTCTCACGTTTTTTTCCCCACAAAAAGCTTATTACGTGCTGGTAACACAATCAGACTTTTCCTCTTTTTTACAAGATTATTTCAAGAATCTTGTTTGCTAAGCCGTGTAATTTTTCCACTTTGGAAAACCTCGATAGGAGTCTGATCGGACTATCACAGTGGCGTTGCGCAAGATGTAGTTGTTTTTCCTTTGACACTTACATTTCATCATATTTGGAAGAAAAAAAACGTGTACAGCTATGTCCATAAAAGTTTTTTCGATCAAAATTGTAGCATGCTTTTAATTCACTGATTGCTAGGTTTACATTTGAGCATATATCATTTTTTTTATTATAATTATTTGTTTCCTGTTGCTACACACCGCTCGATATCCTTAACTCTGCCATCATTTAAGCATTTTTCCTTGGATGAGTTAAAAGGGATGTCGAACGGCGTGTCGGGATAGGAAATGAAATCAATGTGGTTCTAAAGCATATATACTCGAACCGGACAGTATCAAACTCTGATAAAGATTATAGTACTTAACAGTGTTGTAGAATCAACTTTGATATACGGAAGTGAAACGTAGAAAACATGGAAAAATACTAATATGAACCAAATAAATGTTATATACACAAGACATATTACGGAATGAAGTGATTAGGGAAGAATGTGAACGTAAGGCTGATATGTTGAGTTAGATGTAGAACACTGATATGGTAGGCGCATGTAGAACTAATAAATTAAGAAAGACTAATCAAACAAATGAATAGTACAATTGTGAGTGGAAGGCGTGGTAGAGGAACACCAAGGAAAGTATGGTTGGATTAAGTGATTAATATTTTGAAACTAGGAAATGAAGAAAGTTAGAGAAATTGTAGATCGTAGAAGTTGTATGGATATGGAAGAGACCTAGGATGTGTGTCAAGATATGAAAGTCTGGCGCTCTGCTCTGCCTACCCCGATAAGGAAACGGCGTGATGGTATATATGTGTGTATTATTATAAAATGGAAAGTGAACAGTCGCACGCTGTAATTCATCAAACGTGAGAATACGATTGGGTAATTTTTTGTCTGATTTGGTGGGTATTTTTAGTGTAATGTTCTCCAACATTCTTTCAATCTAAGATCTTGCTTAGGGGCTTTAATTCTATTGGTCATTAATATAAGTGTATTTTTGTGTTATTTGTTCTACAATATCCTCTTGCGATATATTCATTTTTTAAGTTAAATTTTCTACATCTTGAAAGCATTGGTATATTTAAGCACCATGTTTTGAAAGCATAGGTTTGTTTAAGCATCACATCTTGAAAGCATTGGTATTTGTAAGCATCATATCTTGACAGCATTGGTATTTTAAGCGTCATATTTTGAAAGCATTGGTATGTTTAAGCATCATATATTGAAATCATTGGCAATGTTTAAGCATCATATCTTGAAAGCATCTGTAAGCATCATATCTTGAAAGCATCTGTATGTT
Source organism: Odontocerum albicorne (assembly GCA_949825065.1). Lineage (NCBI taxonomy): Eukaryota > Metazoa > Arthropoda > Insecta > Trichoptera > Odontoceridae > Odontocerum > Odontocerum albicorne. The sequence continues at coordinate 31,438,884 of OX463853.1, read as the reverse complement.
TAAGCATCATATTTTGAAAGCATTGGTATGTATGTTTAAGCATCATATATTGAAACCATTGGTAATGTTTAAGCATCATATATTGAAACCATTGATAATGTTTAAACATCATATCTTGAAAGCATTGGTATGTTTAAGCATCATATCCTGAAAGCATTGGTATGTTTAAGCATCATATTTTAAAAGCATTGGTATGTATGTTTAAGCATCATATATTGAAACCATTGGTAATGTTTAAGCATCATATATTGAAACCATTGATAATGTTTAAACATATCTTGAAAGCATTGGTATATTTAAGCATCATATCTCGAAAGCATTGATATATTTAAGCATCACATCTTAAAGGAATTGGTATATTTAAGCGTCATATCTTGAAGCCTTGATATGTTTAAGCATTATATGTTATGTATCATAAATTGTAAGATTTTTTATGAAGAATAATTGATACGTTATCCTTTTTATTTTCAAGTTTAACTGTGTTATAAAAACGACACTTAAGTTTAATTTATTTGGTTAAAAAGTAAAAACATAATCTGTTTGTTCATTAAACATTATCATTTAATTAATAATCACTGGCAAAAAACATCCGAATTGAGACAAATAGCCACCATTAGAGATTATTATTAATTAATTGAATAAATTATTGTATTTTTATCTAGAACGATTTGTTTTGAACTAAGGTCTGAGTGAATGTGATGAAATACAAGTAGTCTGAACGAGGGGATATGTACATGTGTATAAATTAAATAATTAATTGTAAGAATTGTTATCTAGTTATAAATTAGTATGTAGGTGTTAACTATTTCTGAGAAATGAAATATTATTACACATAAAAATTACATCTAAGGAATTAAAATTCAGTTAGCTTACAGTTACAATATATGCGAGTTAATTAGATTAGTTCTTTAGTTATTAAGATATAAATTTGTATATAGGTATAGGCTTTGGAAAATATGTGTATTATAGATTACTTTATTAAATTAAATACAAAAAAACTACTTCTTTTGAACTTGCATATGATGAGAAATATATTCATTGCTAATTCGTATCGCACATTTAGTTTCATATCTCAATCAAACATATCTAATCGCATATCATGTATCGAGGTATGACTGATGAGTACTCTGTATGTACCATTATAGTCGAATAATTAAGAGTTAGTTAGATACGGTTTTGTTTGAAGCGTCATGTAGGTACGAAATTTTATTATAGACCCACATATCATCACTCCATTTCCCTGTCAGAGTACGCAGAGTAAACAAATAAAGCAAAGAACAAGAGCAAACAAATAAGCAGAGGAATAAACAAATAAAGCAACATCGGATTTTCTATGACGTATACATGCATACATGTATACTACTACCTCACCATTTCCGAGGCAGAGAGGACTGGGCGCCAGACTTTCCTATATAGACACATCCTTTCCCTCTTCAACGTCAATACGCCTTATTATACATACAACTCCTGTTTTTTGCCGTTTAATGACAATGAACCACTCCAGCAGTACATTGATGACGTCTCAAAGGAACCTCTTCAGTCCGCCTATTCCGTTCAACAAGTCCAGCAACCAACAAACCATCACGCCATTCCCTGTTAGAGTAGGCCGAAAGGACTGGCTTTCCTATCTCGACACGTATCCTTCTCTTCTACATCCATACATCTTCTCATACTCGTACGATTTCTCCGACTTTCTACATTTCCTTCTTTTAAAAGATCATTCACCTGATCTAACCTTCCTTTTCTTGGTATTTCTTTGTCTACCACACCTTTCACTCACATTTGCACTATATATTTGTTTTGTTAATATTTCTTCATGTATTCTTTCTTCACGCCCAAACCATATCTGAGAGATATTCTTAAATTTTATTAATCTTTGGGAAATATTGGATTAGTTTGGAATAATAAATACAGTTCGGGCTAACCAAAAAATGCACGCAATACGTTGTTCTCTAAAATTAAAATATTTTATAGACTAGTTAAAATACATTAGCTACACCAGAGGTTTTCAAAGTTTTCGTTTCTGCACCCCGGGCAAACGCCTTAGGATTGTGAAAAAAGTAAGTTTTGTACAAACTTACTTTATTCACAATCTTAATATAACTATCTTCTGACTATATAAAATCAAAATTTATCGATATAGAATTTTTATCTTACCTGACTTCACGCCGAACAGCGAGAAGAAACCCTACAACACCACATCGTCACTTGGACCGTGAAGTTCTATAAAATTCAACAAAATCACAGCAATCCCTTAATCGCTGCCCTGGGGGCTTACGAGAGTAAATCCGACCTACCCTTCCGTTATAAGCACAGCCTCCCGAACCATTATCTGTTGCCTGACTAGTCCACCTACAGTATAAGCTGGGACGACCAAGGTCTGAGTGAATTTGATGGAATACAAGTAGCCTGAACGAGTGGACTTGTTTTTGCTAAATAATTAGTGTAAGAATTGTTATCTAGTTATAAGTACATAGTATGTAGGTGTTAATTATTTCTAAGAAATCATACATTGAGATTGTAAAAAATAAAATGACATGTAGGAAAATAAGATTAAGTAAGTAACTCATTATCTAACTCAACACTATAAAGGTAACCTTGGTAAGACTTAAATATTTGTCTTTAAAGCCTCCCTTTTGTCGTGCCACTGTTCTTCCTTGTAGGGAGAAGTGCCTTGAGATAATTTCCTCCAATATTCTTACACGGCATTTTCCCTCTTTATGGCTGTTAACTTAGCGTTTTATACTGTCCATTTCTTTTTATTTCTCCCGAGCTCTGCAGAAATAAGAGTACCTGCTTGATGAGCACTCGACAAATTTAACCTTGGGGTCATTTCGCACGAGAGATTCTTGTCGAGCTCTTAACGTGTTCCTTTTGTTTCCTCAAATACAGCAAGAGTCTACTACTAAACCCCAAAATTTACTCGTGCAATATCTGCTCTTTTTTCGATTTTTAAATATGCGGACGTCTGTTATTTATATATTACTGAGGAACAGCTGGACAAATTACAACGTCTTCAAAATGTTTGTCAAGATTTATTTTTGACCTGAGAAAGCATGATCAAATAAATCACTTCATACTAGATGGAGATGAACTGGTTGAACCTAACAAATAGACGCAAAACTCACAACATACTGTATAATATCCTTAACTGCCCCGACACCCCTTTTATATCGTTGAAAATATTCACCGTCTTTTCGATCATGGACTTGGCGCTACGCTTAAACAAAGATTGTTTATTGGCCTTTTTTGTTCACCGCTCTTTTTTTTTACGTCGTCCTTGATTCTGCATGCAGTGAGACTCTGGAATCAATTATTAACCAATATTAGACTCGCTCCGTCATAGGCATGCTTTAAGAAGCAACTGAAAACATTTTAAGTTCCTACATTTGAACAAGAACATGAAATAAAGAAAGCCTATCACGAAGTGAAAGATAAAGTGCTCCTGGTGAATAACCTAGATGACATGACCGTGAATAGAATAAACACAAGTGTCGCACAAGAACTGAATACTAAAATTCAAATAACAAAATGAATGTTCTCGAGTCGACAGTATCAAAGTGGTGTATCTCTGCAGCTGACCGGGCAACCTATAGAGCAAGTCGACAGTTTCAAATATCTAGTAGCAAGCTTAATTACTCATAGCCTTGACCCAAATAGAGAAGTTAGATGTGGAATTAAAATGTCACGTGCAGGATTTCTTAAGATTAGAGGAATCAACTTTTCCAACATTTTGAAATGTTACATTAATAAAACCGTGTTCCCAATTTGAAACTTTCCCCAAAAATCCAAAGTCGGAGGATTTAGTCCGTGCAACATAGAAAGCATATTTAAAATAACCGTAGTAAAGATCTTATATATTATGCAATCGCACGTCACTGAATGTCTCAGAGTTTCGCTGCATTTCTTGCTTGTCCACATGTCGCGGTAAAGCGAATGCCAATCTGCCATATACCATCCGACCGCATTCCTTCTTGCTACAATGCGTCCCTGTCACTTCTCTCCACCACTTCATATGTCTTGCCCTCACTCTGCTGTGACGTCTTTGAATCTGGGCCGGATTTTATTGATTACAAATGCCCGATTGCATTTTTTGTTTCAGAAGAATTCATCAGAATTGAGAACAATTTCAACTTTTATAGTACTTTTAAATGTCACTCCAAACTGCATAAGACCTTCGCTAGAAACGGCATAAAAATTGCATGCGGTTTACGTACTTTGATACAATTGTATGATATTTTAGTACACGTCCTATTTCATAAAATATAAGATGCAACCAAACAATTTTTATTTAAATGCCCTAAATTATGGCAGTTTTAGACAAAAAAAAATTCTTGCATTTTCTTCCAATATCAAATTAAATGTATCTTGTCATTTCGTTCAGACTATCGAATTTTGGGTGGAAGTTTGGCATTTAATTACGTTGATTTTTGAACGATTATTAAATTTCAATATATTTCTTCCATTTATTCCGACTTAAAACATCATGCACATGCTTTTCAATTCCTTCATCTGAAGATTCCATCTTACCTGGCGGTGCCTCTTCTTCCTGACACACATCTTGTGACCATCAATTTCTCCAGTTAATCTGGTTCACGTCTGGAAATGTGCCCGAGAAACCGGAGAATGCGCTGGAAACATATTGAGAACAATCGTACCTTCACATTTAGAGTACGGAGACATTCGTCGGTCCACTGGATTTTCAGCATTCGACGCCAAAACCGCATCTCGAACTAGTATCTCGCTGTATTTTTTAATTCTTTTCTTGACTAAGGTCAAGTCAATCGATATTCAAACGTTAGTTGCTTATTAAATTCCACCAATTTAAATTCAGTACACACCTTTAAATTATTGATAGAGTTATGATAATTTAAATTAATAAGTTACTATTTGAATCTATTCGTAATTTATACTTGCAAATTATTTCTACCTCCGTCCGAGTGGAGCAGATTGAGCGAAGCGGTACTAACTTGAAACAAAGGTTCCCACTTCCTACGAACCATAAAAAATCTTATTTAATATCAAATACACAATTCCAACTCGAGCTAGACACTCGCACAGGGATAGACAACTGACTACTGAATATATTACGAGTAATACGGCTGTATATATTTTTAATATATTCGTTAATAATCCAATAAATAAAATTAACACACGAGTATAGTTTGCTTCCACTATTGCAAAATCATCCCGCTTTATTCAGAACTCATCAAATAATATATCATACAAGATTCTTTTACACACTCTTAGCATCTGACAATATATTCCTAGCAACCAGAAATATGTTAAAAAAGTTTTAAGTGATAACTTATTTGAAACTCTTTTTGGCAAAATTAAAAAGCATACAACCCTTAACTTTCGAGTCGGAAGACAGGCATCTAAATCAAGTAGGCCACGGAGATCGTGTTTCTCAGGACTCGTACAGCAATCCATAAGTATTGTTTGTTATCATAATTGCAAAATCACCCCTTTTTTAGTCTATTTTTATTACATTTTTTGTGTATTCAGGATAACTTGGCGCGTTTATAACAAGGTGGAAATTGCTTCTAACGAACCAAAAATATGTTAAAAGAATTAAGTGAAAATTAGACTGAAACTCTTTTTAGTAAAAATGAGTACTACTAAAACGGATCGAGACCACTCAGGACATTTTTCAGGACTCATCAAATAATATACAAGTATATTTTCTTTTCAACATTACAAAACTGCCTCACTTTATTTGACTTTATTTATTTATATTTGCATTAAATTATTCTGCTGCGTTGGCTTGGACACTAATCCTGCAAAGAAGGCTTTTTTCGAAGATCCGATGAGGCGAAGGTAACTGGGGAAACTAAAGCTGATATGTCTTGATTATGCGACCGAGAACTGCCACCAATTGGGATAGGAATGCGTTGGTCGAGTTTTGTGGCACATACTCGTAATCCTTCAAGCAGCCAAGATCTATCCCGGGTTGTAGGGTTAAGGATGATGAAATATGTTATATTTACTCTTTTTAATTTGCGGAGAATGTTAATATGACAAAGGATGATGAAATATGTTATATTTACTCTTTTTAATTTGCGGAGAATGTTAATATGACAAAAAACTCTTCAGAGAATAACAAATACAATATACGGCTGTCTACTTCTTTATTTATTCTTTTGCAATTCGCCAGTTGTTGACTTCTGTCTTATATAATTCCATAAGGTGCATGCAGTACTCGACTGGCAATAACTTGGCGGCGTACTTCCCGAGGCTGGTTATGTAAAGGCCAATCAATAGAGTGGCTGGGTATCCATCTCCACCCTCCGCTTCCATACTCCGGACTCCTCGCATTACCACTTAGACGTTACGTCACGGCTCTTTCAGAATATATCGTGTGATGACTGACTACCAAACGTTGGCGAGTCCTAAAAAGTTATAACTATCGAGTTTTTAAATTCGATAAGTTATTTTGATAACTTGTTTAATTTTTGCTTTTAACTATACCCATTAACAGGTAAGATAATAAAAATAAACAATTAATCAAATTTAACATTTACACTGTATTACGTTTTCTTTGTATAGAGTGCAACCTGGTGGGTTTATTACTATGTGGTAATCTCTTCCAACCAACCAGAAAGCTGTTCAAGAGGCTTAAGTGAAAACTAGACTGGAACCTTTTTTGCAAACAATCAATTGCTAACGGGAATCGACCCCGCAACTTCCGAGTCGGAAGACAATATCTTACCAATACAACAACTAGGTCGTGAAGGTAGTCTTATACCAGCTGTTGTTGTCTGTTCAATACTCCCAAATATGTACTTTAACAGGCCCTCATTAGCAATATAACATATGTCATGAACTACATCCTGTGATTTGGAACACTACAATTGCAGAAAGGCTAACAAAATAGAAATCAAGTGCAGATGTGAGTGGAAGGCGTATAAGAGGAAGACCAAGGAAAGTATGGTTGAATCAAGTGAATTATATTCTGAAAGAAGGAAAAATAGAAAGTCGGAGAAATCGTAAAGGTTGTATAAGAGGTGTATGGATGTGGAAAAGGCTAAAGATGTGTGTCGAGATAGGAAAGTCTAGCGCATTATTCCAGCGCTCTGTCCTCTATGCCTACCCCGATAGAAAAATGGCATGATGGTATGTATTTACAATTACAGTTAGAATCCCCGTATTTGCATCATACATGCGTCGTCGTCGTTGCTGGGCCTCATAGTCGAAGATCCTCTCGCCACTCCAACGTCAATCTTAAGCTGCCTTTCCACGTAGATCTTGTGATTTACGTTTAAGTTTTGCTCGTTCCGTTGGAAAACGAAGCTGTGCCATGAAGTTTGTTTTAAGTAGTGAGCAGTTGCACACCAGCAAACTCACCGGCCACACCGCTGTACTGGATCCGATGGCACACCGAGGTGAGACGATCGGAGTACACCGGCATGTTGAGCACATCATGCATGCATACCTATCGTATCCATATATACTCGTAGCTCTACTTTACGTTTAGCGTTTTGGACCGAATTTCGGCATTGACTGTGTTTGGTGTTCAATCACACTTGACAACCTCCGTGGCATAGTTGATAGATACGCCTGTCTTCCATCCCGGGATTGTGAGGTCGATTCCCGCTGATACAATTTTAAAAAAAGGAATCTAGTCTGAGTTTCTATTAACGCTTATTTGACATAGTCCACGTTTCTATTAACGCTTATTTCAAATAGTCCACACATACCTGTTATACTTATGACTATTGTTACTAATTATGTTTGTTTGATTTGTTTTTTGTTTTGTTTTGTAAAATCAACCTATGTTAAGGACGGACATACGCCTAGTTAGACAAGGGAATGATTTGTATATTCCATTGGAAAATTTTAAAAGTATAAATAAATTAAATAGTATATAAATCTCCGTTCAACTACTTTTAATTTTTTTTATTTAATCGTAATTAATTCAAATAAGTTTTTAATAAAAAAAAAAGGAATTGCAGTTTTTATATTTGATATACCTTGCTTTGATTTTTCCCCGTTTTGTATATGCATAATGTTTTTCCGTTTTGATTTTGTTCACTATCGTTAATTTTTTAATTTTTGTTATATTTGTTTAAGGGTTTGTTTGCTGTTTTCGTTTTAATTTTGTTCCCTTTTGTTTTTTTATGCACCTAATTGAAATTCATTTCTTATAAATAAATATTTTTTTTCTTAAAAATTAATTAACATTTTTTTGGTTGTTTGGAATAAGTTGCCACATAACAGGAAGTTCGTCAGGTTTAACTTTATACAGCGAAAGTTATATATACAACGCAATGATCGACGACCTCCGTGGCATAGTTGTTGAGGTGCCTGTCTCCAAACCCGGTTATTTCAGATTTAAATCCCGCTGAAACCCATTTTTTAAAAGGATTTTTGTCAGATTTTTACTCAAGACATCTTTCTGGTTGGCTGGAAGAGATTGTCAAATGACAATAAGCCCACCAGGTTTTACTGTATACAACGAAAGTGTAATATCATACAATATAATACAATGATAATAGTCAAACCTCATTACTGTTAGTTAATGCCCTCAAAATGATAATTTTTAAAAATATTTATTTATTTTAGAAATGTGCACTTATGATAAGTGCCTAAAATACTATTTTGTGGACATTAGATACTCCACAAAAATTTAAGTCAGTCAACAAAAACTTTATATAACATCATCGCTACCTCAGTTTACCTAAAATGTAGGTTTACCAACATTCACTAGAAACCCAACTTTATGACCTTGCTGCTAATCCAACTTTCTGGGGGGCTGAGTATTTCGGATGAAAATTTATGACTATTATCTTAATTTCAAACCGATTTAGGCGATAACTTCATAATCCTTAATAATACTACTATAAATCTCTGGCCGTTGATAATAGTCAAACATCATTACTGTTAATGCCCTCAAAATGATGATTTTTAGAAATATTTGTTTATTTTACTCGTAGAAATGTTTTTCGTGCACTTAAGTGTCTAAAATACTATTTTGTCGCCATTCGATGCTCTACAATAATTTAAGTCAGTCGACATTTTTTTTTTCAACATTGCTTCTTCAGTTAACCTAAAATGTGGGTTTTCCAAAATTCACTAGAAACCCGCGTTTATGGCCTTTCACCTAATCCAACTTTCTGGAGGGCTAAGTATCTCGGATGAAAATTTATGACTTTTATCTTCATATAAAACCAATCTAGGCGATAACTTCATAATTCTCAATAAGATTTCTATAAATCTCAGGTCGTTGTATCTTCACGAGTCTTTTTAATTTGTCTTCTCTTCCACGTGTTATACTCGTATTGCCCACTAACTGAATAATAAGCCGCAAACATGTTGAGCTAGTCAGTCTCATATACCAAGGTTTTGCAGGATAGATACATTTGTATGTCCAGTTTCCAAAAATCCTGACCATATGTATCCAGCACCACATTTTGAAGGCATCTAATTTTTTCTTCAAATTCGTCTTCGAGAAAATGAAAAAAATGAGCCTGTTTCTTGGCTGCTTTTGTATTAGTATCTCACCATATTTGTTGCAGAGTTGTTGCATACTTGTACATACATACCATCACGCCGTTTCCCTGTTCAGGTATACAAAGAGGATAGAGCGTCAGACTTTCCTATTTCGATATACATACTTCACGTCTTCGACACCTCATACAGCTTCTACAAGTTTTCTTCTTACATTTCTTTTTTTTTCAAAATATTATTTACCTGATTCAACTTTAGGAACGGTTGTTCCTTAATGGACAGATGATCGTTGGTTTAATAAAACTCGTTGAAATCGGAATATGTAAAGAGGTATTTTATTGATAAACGTCGGTATTTATAATATTTGGAATGTGCGCGAGACGGCGCAAGAGATATGTCGCCGTCTCGTCTCCGCCTCACAATATATTTATTGTTATCACGTAGGGTATTCATTGTTTTGTAGGACAGCGCAGAAGATATGTCGCTGTCCCGTTCTCCGCCAATAGTGAGTTCAACCTTCGCCCAGTGCTTGTCTCGCATTCCTTACAATGCGAGTTCAATGACCGAGCGACCAAGGGTCGCCTCAATGGGTTCAGTGACCACACGCATGGTCGCTACACAACCATTCTTTTCTTGAAGGAAGAAATAGTGGAGAGAAAAGGGAAATCGGTTAATTAACACGTATCATTACATGAAATTTAAATTTTTAATCGCTTTTTGAATCATGCCAATGATGGGCCGAGTCTATAACTTATTTCCGAGTCTCACTGAACGGGCAGTAAAGGATGATGTAAAGATGGGAAAGCCAAAAAACAATCTCTGCTTGAGCGTAGCCCAAGTCCATGATCGAAAAAACGTTGAATATTCTCGGCAAGATAAAAGCGGGTAAAAGTGGCGTATTATTCCTTATAGATAAAGAAAGACTGAAGGAACGAAAAATATCATTGACTTAATCTTATCCTTTTGCTGATTTTTTATGCCATCAGTGACATTAATATAGTACTGGTATCGTCAATTTAGGTGTGATGAGTTTTTTTTTTTTACCAAAAAGGGTCAATTATCGTTTCTCAAACACGATTTTTTATAGCTGATCGGGTGAAATTTGATACGAAGAACTGGTATTTTGCTTTTTCAATCTATCAACCATGTTTATAACTTATTTTTTATATTTTTTAGTCACTGTGTGTGATGAGATGTATCCTGAAATACGGATGCTCGATAACTGATTGTTTGGCGGTACATACTGCAGACACAGCAGTACATACTGCAGGTTTGTCAAAAATCGATTATCAAAATAATTAATGAACTCGGCATCCCACAGCGGAGCTTTTCAGGGAGTATTGGGTCCTAAACGTAGCCAACTTACACTTCAAATCTATTCTCTGGCACTCATAAAAAAAAAGAAAATGCAAACTCATTGAGACATGCATGGCAACTGATCAAATGTTCCGTGCTGTCTTCAGTGGTATCTAACCTGAAGACTCGATTACTGGGGCCAAAGACAATATTGTTTCCCGGCCACGCTCTTCAATATGTCCGAATCACAAATTCGAATATGTTGAAGGTACCTACGAAAGAAATAACAATCTTAAAAAAATGTTTTAATTTTAATCTATAATTTTATTTTCATTAATTTGTATGCTTCTCCTCAAAATCCGAATTAATTGATGTGGACATGTAGATCGTGGCCAGGAGTCAACACTGTCTTCGGTCCCAATTATCGCACTTTCGAATTAAGAATCACTGGAACATGCAAGTAAACTCACTGTTCGCCATCCAAAGTGCTGGAAAACAGCCGCACTTGAACAAGCAACAACACTCGCATGTGTGCGAGTTTTATAAAAAGATGAACTCTTTTACTATGGTAGACTAGGGCCCCTTTTTTCCTTTTCTTTATTTTGTACCATCGGGAATCGAACCGAAATCCCCAGATGGAAGAGCAGCGTCTTTCCAACTAGGCCACGGAGGTCGCCTCAGTAGTTATAATCACATTGAGGTAGTAAAAATATTGATTGTATAATTTTAAGATGAGTTAAGTAGATCTTTATCTATAGTTTATATCTGATAAGTTTTCTTTGTTGTCTTCTCGTTTTATACAGTCCCTGTAACAAGAATAGGTAATATTTTGGGTAATTTTCATCCAGGGTTAACGCTTCTATTCTCTGAGAGGAAGCAACAACCTCAAAACAAAGAGCATGAGACAATGCTTTTAAGTTTACCAAACAAGGCCTCGGTACTCTTTGTCCTCCCCTATCCCTGTCTTGTGTCCCAATTTCCGTTCTTATGGGATGACTTCCGTTCGGCGTTCATTGAACCCAAAGCCTTAACAATAAACTAAAAAAAACAGTGTTTGAATTAGTATACACGTACATTTATATATTTCTGGACAATATACAAAATACAATTGTATCGTATTACACGTTGAAGGCCTTAAGTCGATTTATAAGGATTTTTACTAAGCTGCGAGTCATTTTCCTTCACTCGTGACTTCAGGCCTTAAGTCCGTTGTCGCTAGTATTCTTTTCCCACTCATATATGTCACAACTGGAGGAGGAGGAGTCCCTTTAGGCAGTTCATTCTTCGTCACTTACGTGCCGTCGTGCTCATAAAAAAATAAAGAACATTTCGACATTCTAGTGTAGATCGCGTTGCATGGGGACTTATTTTGTTCCCCATAACAACGTGGGTGGAGGTGGGATTGAACTGAATTGAATTGCATTTTCGCTGTATACAGTACAATCTGGACTGCTTACTGCTGTGTGGCAATATTTTACAATCAACCAATAAGAGGCCTGGAGTGAAATCATAACTGAACCAGTAACTCTCGAGTTGTAAGACAGACAAAACTAGGCCACGGAATTCGACATAAACTCACTAGTAAATATACACATAACTGACTACACATACGTAAACACTCACAAATACACACGTAAGGTGACCAAAGTTGTATAATATTCATGACCGATTTCATAAATTCATTTTTCAATGTTCTCTTAAGAGATTATAATAATTTATTTTCATCATTGAACCCGCTACCCCCGGGTAGGTTGACAGGTTTTTTTTACCAACTAAGCCATGGAGTTCGTCGTCATTTATAATCAGAACTACAATCTAGAAAGTATTGGCTGTACGTACGTATATATGTAAGCGGATTGCGTTCTTAATTTTTGACTGACAATTAATTCAATATATTTGATTACTGAGCGGCAATTTTTGACTGAAAATTAATTCAATATATTTGATTACTGAGCGGCAATTTTTGTAATAAAACCTTAAAATTATATTTTATTTATTTTTATCATAAATTTGCCTTTTATGAGTTATGCCCAATTTATGAGTTATGAGTTATGCCAATGTAGAGTTTTTAAATGATATCTATCAACATTTATTTTTATTTTTTGTTTCAGGTGAGTTCAAATTCAAGATGTTCGTTTATATTACCTGCACAAGACTATAGTTTTTTTACGATAAGTATCCTTTTTTTCTTGTCAAACTATTGTATATGATTAATTTAATGAGTATTAAAACATTGCTATTAATTATAAAAAATGACAATTTATACATCACCGTTAAGAGATCAGATTCACCTCAAGGGCGCTCTAACTCGGGATACAAACCCACTGTTATTGACAAATAAAAAAAAAATACATTGAGTGTAAACATGGGAAGGTGGTGGTCAATAGATTGGGTACTTTCCCGAATATCAATGAATTTTGATAAAAAAAATCATATTGTTTTGCTACGTTTAAAATAACACTTGTATAAAAAAAATGTTCACAGAATCTGTTAATTTTGTTACCGTATTTTACGGACTATAAGACGCACTTTTTTCTTCAAAAAATTGCCTCCAAAATTCAGGTGCGTCTTATACTCGAAATTAATATAAAAATGTCCAGTGTTTGATATAAAATTCCCGCCAGTCTTAAAAATGGCCATATATTCGATGCCGCGGGAAACCTAACTCTATCTGCCAACATTGGATTCAACTAGCAGCAGCAGTGCACCGGTGCGACGAACATGAGTTGCGGGAAAATAGAGGACTGAATGCAAAATGGCCAAAACTAGAAGATGACGTATTGAAATGGATTCAAGGACACCTTCAAAATGGCATTGGAATTAATACAAAAATGATTCAAAGATGATTCAGGCATTGGAATTAATACAAAAGAAAGTTCAGTTGACGATTTTCAGGGATTTTAAAGGTCAGTTCGGTTTTATAAACTAAGAATTTTTTTAGTCTGGCTTTGCCATCTAATAATAAAAATGGTAAAAATGTAATTTTTTTTAAATTGCCTAAAAATTAAGGTGCGTCTTATAGTCCGTAGCGTCTTATAGTCCGTAAAATACGGTATATCATGAAGAAACAAAACAACATTTATTCGTTATCTTTTTGTCATAAAAAAGTTTTTAAATTTCACTTAATTAATTACACAATGAGTCAAGAGGGTGTGTTTAGTTACCTATTTTCTGAAAATTGCTTATGAAGGGCAGGGGTCGGAGGAAAGGACAGAGAAGGACTCTGGTGGAACTCCACTTTTTCTAATTTTAATTAGGTGGTACAATTAAAAAAAGTTTACAAATCGCTAATATAGACCATATACACATTTTTTAATTCTACTCAGTCCGAAACAGTGTATAATTAAATGTTGTGGAGCTGGTTGGTATTTTTGTGGAGTTGGAATCGGGAGATGCTATTCTAAATTTGACTCCAACTTCAAATTTATTATTTTTTTTCAAATATTTATTAGCTACATAAATTACATTATAAAATTATTAACTTTGTACCATTTAGTACAAATAGCGCGTAGTATGAGGAATCCCCATAAACATTAATTTAAAAAAACTTACATTAACCCTTCCTTCCCTGTGATGTGTAACTAGTGCACATTGCTTCTAAAAACTTTAATATCTCTATAAATACTGGGTTCAGATTAATAAATACTGGGTTCAGATTTTAGGTATTCCTCCGTAATATTAGGTGTACAAATAAGTTTCCGCCGTTTTTTATAAAAAAAATGGGCATTTATTGTGAAAGAACGGAACCTCATGTTTTATTCGAAGTAGTACCCATCGCTTGCCACTACTTTTCCCCATCTTTCTGTCAGCATACGAATACCGCGTCAGTCATCATCATCATCTTTTGAGGCTATCCACGAATCGACTCAATTTTTGGTATCTTCATATGATGTGAAGTGCTGCTCAGACAGGCCATGCGTCATCGATCAAAACAAGTGGTAATCAGAAGGAGCAATGTCTGGTGAATACAGCGGGTGGAGTAAAACTTCTCTATTGAGTGTTTCCAAATAGGTTTTGACCGGTGCCGCAACATGTGGACTAGCATTATCATGCAGGAGAATAATTTTGTCGTGTCTGGCGTAGTAGTGGGCGCGCTTTTCCTCGAGTGCTCGACTCAATCTCATCAATTGTGTTCGGTAGACAGCCCCAGCAATGGTTTCATTCGGTTTGAGCAACTCATAATACACGACACCAAGCTGATCCCACCAAATACACAACAAGAGTTTTTTTCCATGAATATTTGGCTTAGCCGTAGATGTTGATGCATGACCAGGGGATCCCCATGATTTCTTCCTTTTTGGATTATCATAATGGATGCATTTTTCATCACCAGTGACTATATGGTGCAGAAAACCCTTTCGTTTATGCCTGGCAAGCAGCATTTCACATGTGGAAAATTGGCATTCAAAGTTTCTCCGTGTCAGTTCATATGAATCCCAATTTCTTTGTTTTTGAATCATTCCCAATGATTTCAACCCATGTGAAATTGCTTGTTGAGTCACTCCTAATGTAAGTGCAAGTTCTTCTTGCGTTTGGCACGAATCTTGATCCAATAATACTTCCAATTCCGCGTCTTCGTACACTTTCGGCCTTCCGCTACGTTCTTTGTCTTCGATGTCAAATTCACCGTTCTTAAACTTTTGAAACCACTCACGACAACTTCTCTCACTTAAGGCAGCCTCACCATATGCTTCTACAAGCAATCGATGCGCCTCAGCTGCAGATTTCTTCAAATTGAAGAAGTAAATCAAAAGTTCCCGCAAATGACGCTTATTCGGCTCAAAACTTGACATTTTCGAACACAAAAAAATATGTTATACTGATAAAAATTCACTAATATTTCAAGGTCATGTTGTTGAAAGATGTCCAACCTTACGATAATGACATTTTACATCTGACAATTTTAACCATAACTTACTGGTGGCGCCAACTTTTGTCAAACGGCGGTGACTTATTTGTACACCCAATACATTTACACATTGAATGAAAAAAATAATATTCATAATAATTAGCACTTATCGGCCACATCCGAAATATCTTGTGAAAATCGAGAATAAATTCACCAATACGTAGATATATTTATTCTAAAAAAAACCGCTATGGGTGAGGAAGCGACGCTATTCACGTCTCACTCTCACTCTACTTCGGTATATGGGAACGCAAGAATAGAATCTCAGTTCGCTCGCTTCTCTCGCTTCAGTAGCTCTCGGGCATCCATTTGAGGTGATCTCTTCACCCGTTTTGTGAACGTCGGCCGATGTTTTTTTCATGTTTTCAGCAATTAAATTTCAATTATTATCACTTTTGACTTCAAATTGAATTAATATTACGAGGCGTATCCAGAAAGTAAGTACTGAGGCTCTCACGACCGGATGGATTTTATTTTCGACATGTTGGCTACACTTCCGTATAGCCTGACCCTTCCCCTCCACAACGAGACCGGTTCGAGGTCAGTACATTGAGAAGTGTCGACGCGACAACACGTTTCGTGAAAAATGTAAATCTAATCTCCCGCCAAGTGCGAAATACGCGGCGTCATCCGTTATCTCGTTTGGAAGGGAAAACCTCCGGTTGAGGTTTATAATGAGGTGAAAACTGCATATGGTGATAAAGCTATGAATCGTACGAGTGTGTACAAGTGGTGTCGCGAGTTTAAAAACGGTCGTACGTCTGTGCATGATGATCAGAGGAGCGGAAAACCTTAAATTGTGACTGACGAAATTGACGAAATGGTTTTGGGACTGTCAAGGCATAATTTTAATTGAATATATGCCTCAAGGGGAGACCATCAACTCTGCAAGATACTGTGAGACCCTAAAAAATTGCGGAGGGCGATTCAGAACAAGAGGAGAGGCATGCTGACAAAGGGAGTCTGCCTGCTGCACAACAATACCAGACCACAAACGGCCAACGCCACGAAGGAACTGCTCGCCTTGTTTAAATGGGATGTCCTGAACTATCCCGCGCATTCCCCTGACCTAGCACCTTCAGATTACTATCTCTTTACCTCCCTGAAGCTGCACATGGGTGGAAAAAGGTTTTCAAACGACGAAGAGCTTCACTCAATTCGTGAGGTACCCACCTTTCAAGCTTTTTCACCTTCCCAATTTGCTTCAAGTGGATTAAAACAGTTTTATCACTAACACCGCAGCCTGCAGCTAACTCGGACGTGGTTTGCGATGGATCCGCTTCCACAATAGCCTTCAATTCTTCATTATCAACTTTGGTCTCCGGCCGTCCACGGGGCTTTTTCTGCAGGTCGAAATTTCCAGAACGAAAACGTTGGAACCAAAAACGCACTGTGTTTTCTTTTGCGGCACCGTCGCCATACACATCATTAATCCTTCGAGCCGTTTCTGCAGCACTGGTGCCACGGTGGAACTCGTACTCGTAAATAACGCGATATTTCAAGTTTTCCATTTTGTAAACTGAGTGACGCAAAGAAAAAAAACAATTGAGGAAAAAACAAATGAATTATTAATTTTCGAAACACAAATACTTGAGTAAATAGCTGTATAAATTTGAATTTGGAATTCCTAACCAAAGAGAAGATATTTGAGATCAAAGTTGCCAGTACGGCAAAACGCCAATTTCATATGTAAGGACCTAATATAAGCGATTGGCTATGAATATTCTTATTTTTCTGATTTTAAATCGCTCATTTTTACATGTGTATTTAATACACAGCACCGAAGCGCTCGGATTTTTTAGCACAGGAAAGGAAAGGTTAAACATATGGTTTGCAATATATGTACTATAATTGGAGTTGGAGTCGGAGCCGAAGTTGGAGCCGGAGCCGAAGTTGGAGCCGGAGTAAAATTTCTGGAGTTGGAGTAGAATTTTTTTCCGACTCCACAACTCTGCTATAATTAAATAGTATAATATTTTATGACTAAATTATGTCAAGTATTTTTGATGATATTTTTTCATTTTTTTTTTTCGATAAATTTATTATTAAATCCATATATTCCCCACACAATCCATTTAAAGCACTTGCTCGGAGGCTGTACGGCTGAATCTGCTTAAAGGTGACTCAGTATCTCGATACAGATTGCACTTAGGCTAAACACATTAGTTCAATAGGTCCAGGGGGGAGGAAATAATAAAAAACTTCCCATTCTATTTTGCAGGTTCAACCAACTGTTGTGACTTTTTTATATTGGTGCTGCGGTTGAATCATAATGGTGGGGGAGAAAAAAATAGCACATACGAATATAACTGACGAATGTCGACCTCCGTGATCTAGTTGGTAAGACGCCTGTCTCCCAACATGGGGCTAGAGGGTTCAATTCCGA
Source organism: Odontocerum albicorne (assembly GCA_949825065.1). Classification (NCBI taxonomy): domain Eukaryota; kingdom Metazoa; phylum Arthropoda; class Insecta; order Trichoptera; family Odontoceridae; genus Odontocerum; species Odontocerum albicorne. The sequence continues at coordinate 31,420,843 of OX463853.1, read as the reverse complement.
CTGAAAATTGTTTCAGTGTGGTTTTCACTTCAAGCCTCGTAACATATTTCTGGTTGATTGAAAGAGATTATCACATGACAATAAAACCGCCATGTTGTACTATATGTACATAACAAATGTGTATCACAATATAATATTGTTCTGTACTGCAAAATATTGTGAAATAAAGTCAGTATTAAAGAAATGCGGACCGGACAGTATCAAAATCTGTTAAAATGTAACATATACTTTTACATAATTTATTCGGCTCCTTTCGGTATTCCATGTCGACGTTTCACTATCAGTTGATACACAAATAATTATCCTGTTTGGTGTAGTATAATTGTATTAACGCATTTGAGTACTAGACAGTACTTTTAATGCGCTAATTTCAGTACAAATCTGCGTAGATTATACGAGTAGTCAATAATGGTATTTTGGTGTCAATTTTGATGTATGGGAGTGAAATGTGAACGAGCAAAAAACTGAAAAAAGCCGAATAAATGTTGTTGATATGCAGAATAATACATGTAGTGATAACGTATGACAGAATACGAAATTAAGTTATTAGGGTTGAATGTCAACTGTTTGTGGTGAGTAAGGTGGAGAAGACAACTATGATATAGTGTGCATGTGGAATGAATGAATGAAGAAAGACTAACAAAAAAAAGATGAGTGGAAAACGTGGTAGAAGAAGACCAAGAAAAGTATTTTTGGATCAATTGAATGATATTTTGAAAGAAGAAAATTATTAAATATATAAGAAATCGTAAGAGTAGGTGTATAGATGTGGAAGAGGCGAAATATGTTTCGAGATAGGAAAATCTGACGCTCTGTCTTATATGCCTACTCCGGCAGAAAAGCGGCGTGATGGTATGTATGTATGTATTGAAGAACGCTTTGAAACTGAGGAAAGAAAAAATGTCATTTACCAAGTATTATCTTGTCCTAGATCTCGACTTCTTTACGATATTTTCAGTATATTCAGACGGAGTATAAATTGGCGGGAAAAGTAATTTAGGCGCGTTATCACCACAAAATGGTGGCATGGTAATGGCGGAATATCAAGTTTAAGGAGTTAGGTTTATGGCATTACTCTTTAGGTGGCAGTTTCGGGGAATATTCTCTTATTTTTGACGAGTTCTTTTAAAGAGGACAATTTTGAGTAATCTTAAATGCATTGGAAAAATCTTAAATTTAGTAAAATGTCTACTTAAGGTATAAAATAAAAAATCGATTTTTTTTTATTTTGTCTTACTTTTGAGCCACTCAAATAAACCATACTATTGTTTATTGAGTCGAAATTCGTTTTTTTAGATATGTATATTTTTGTAGCAAAAAATACCTTTTGATAATTTAACGTTCATTCGTTTTTTTTTAATTTTTAGTACGAGTTTACGCAATACATACAACATTTTCAATTTACACCATTTTAATGGAAATGTCAACCGTAGAGTGCATAATGCAAAAAAAACTTATTTTGTGAGTATTGAAAACCGATTGACTAGACAATGTCTGTCACGAAGGACTCTCATTCCTTAACCAAAAATTTCATATAAATACATCACACTACTTGCCTGTTGGGGTAGATAGATATTACAAAGCGTCGGACTTTCCTATCTCGACACATCTTTCGCCTCTTCTCATACAACACCTACGATTTCTCTGACTTTCTACGTTTTCTTCTTTCAAAATATCATTCACTTGATCCAACCATACTTTCCTTGATCTTACATTTTCACTATATATATATTATTTATAGTTAAGGCATTAACATTGTGGAGGTTTAAAGACCTTGTAATTTGTTTTATCAAACACTGTTTATTCCACTTTTTGTAACGGTATAACCCTACCGTGTTCAAGGTTTTCCCCTCATTATCAGGGGAGAACAAATTAAGTCTTGTTTGTGTTCCCCTGATGATGAGGTGAAATCCTTGAAACCGGTAGGGTTATACCGTTATAAAAAGTGGAATAAACAGTGTTTGATAAAACAAATTACAAATTTGTTTCTTTGTTCATTCACGTGTATTAAAAACCTTAATATTTATATGAATGAATACAAATCTTTTCATTCATGCGTTCTACACGCCCAACCCATCTCAGAGTGCTCTTATCTTCTCAACACATCAGCCGTAAGATAACAATTAATATATTTGTCTTCAATACTAAATCCGCTAAATATGTGGCAAACCAGACACTGCGAAACAGAGAAAGAAGTCTTCCAAAGCATCTGACCTTGATTTGACCTTCACTCCTGAGATGTCTTTTTACGGAGCATGATGGAGAGAGGCGACTCGTCACGCAGACCCCAAATAAATGGAATAAAGCGAGGATGATAATGATTTATACACAGCTAAAATCTTTACACTCTTTTCACATATTTAAATCCCAATTTATCACATAAACAATTCCAATCGCATCATAATCTCTAACTATCACACCAAAAGCATTTAGCTTCTTGTGATGTGGTTTATATTTTCTTTTGATTTCGCTTCAACTATGAATAATATATGTTGATTCTTTTAATTTTTTTCATTATAACATTGTTTGTTATACAACTATGCTTTTCTTTCCTCATGTACGTCAAGGGTGACGTTCGGTGTGGCATGGTGTAGACGGCCTGTCTTGAGACGGTCCCATGTCGTATTAATAATAACTGTGCATATTATTAAATTATTGCTTTTTTTAAAGCATGTTGACTTGTGTACTTACATGTTTATGTATTATTTGAATTGTGTTATTATGTTAAGTATATTTAGTTTTAATGTAACTAACTGTTTTCATTATTTATTTTATACTATTTATCTTTAGTAAGGAATGAAATATTGTTTAAAGGTACATTATAATTGTGCCGTTGATGAAATAAATAAATAAAAGTATGTCCACCAACTCCTCATCACATACTCGACATTCGCATCAATCACTCACATGCCTCTATGGAGACATGCTAAATAATTTAAACAAATTATCACATCTTTCATGGTTCAACGTATCTTGAAGTATGATTTGCTGTTGATAATTTTTGCGGTTAATGATTCTTATCACACGGGTAAAAATAAATTGCTGTTAAACAACAGTTATCATACGAGTATTCTTTGAATATGGTTATTATACCATATTCACGTTAAGTGCTTGTCGAAATCCATACTATCAAATATATTTACAATAACATGGAAGCTTTCGTTTAGAAGGGGTTAAGTACGGATTCATTTTGTCATCCGACCTATTCAACATCTTTTGGGAGTATGTAATGTGAAGGACTTTGAATTCTTAGAACCACTGGGCGTAAACGAAAAATCTGTCTTAGATATGCTGATGTCAATACATTTATAACTGGTTATCTAGATACAAAAGCTGAGAGTTCCGTCCTGTCCAACAACTGTTTAGGCGTTAAAATCAAAAGATCTAAAACTTAATTTTGATAATCGACATTACCATATTCCAGAAAAGTAACATTTTGCAAAAAATGGAGGTATTATATTACTTTGGGTAAGTTGGCTAAGTCTATTTTGGGTAAGTTGAAGTGCTAAATAATTAGTTGTAAGCATTATTATCTAGTTATACGTAGTATGTAGGTGTAAACTATTTCCAAGAAATTATATATTAAGATTATTAAAAATTCAATGCAATAAAGAAATTAAAGTTAAGTTAGTTCATAGTTTTAATATATAAATTAGATTAGTTCTTAAGATAGACATTTATATATAGGTATAGCCTTTTGCAAATGTTTGTACTATATGTTACTTTATTAAATAAAAAAGGGTAAATTGAAGAAGATCAATTTGAGATGGTTTGGGCACGTGTAATGAATGATTGAATAAAGACTAACAAAACAAATTTAAAGTGCAAATGTGAATGGAAGACATGGTAAAGGAAGACCAAGGAAAGTACGGTTGGATTAAGTGAATAATATTTTGAAATAAGGAAACGTAAAATGTCAGAGAAATTGTAGGACCTGTATGAGAAGATGTATAGATGTAGAAGAGGTAAATGATGTGTGTCGAGACATGAAAGTATATACATTGTAATTTGATAAACAATAATAAACACTGTTTATTCTACTATATATAATTTTAATATTTAAAAACATACTATATTCGACAAATTTAGATTCGGAAACTATATCGATTCGAAAATTTTGATTCAGAAAGTAAATATTATATTTCAAAACATAATTTATTCGATGAAGCGTTTTGAGACACCTCTGTATTCCTGATGGTTCGCATTAAGTGATAATGGTACCGATAAATGGAAAGAAAAAAAAAACATTCTGATAAATGTACCGTTGCCATCAATAAAATTATGTGATAAGATAATATGTTATAAAGCAAAAATAAAAATGGTCCGATTTATAAGCGTGAAATCTTTTTTATTTGACAACAAGAATCGTTATCAAATTTATTGACCGACATTCTTGGATTTGTTTCGTTCTTCCACCTGGCGACTTTTCCAGAAAATTGTTTGAAATTTTAATATTTCCCAGTGTTTGCCGATAAATAAGGCCTTGTGACAATTTTGAATGAAAAATTTAATTTAACTTGTTGTTCAAGTTTTGTTTGATAAGAATAATAAAATCCTTATCTTTTCATAAAATGATTCATTTTACAGAGTTAGGGAAACCAAAGCTTTCTGGAATTTATTATCATCATCAAACAATTTGAAATCGGGTGTACTTACGTCCGTGTGTAGCATTGTGGTGTCATAGTTTTAATCGTTATTATTTAATTCATGTATGAAAGAAGGCGGAATGAAGACATCAGAAATGAATGCGTGTATGAAATGGATGTTTTAAGTTAGATTGAGAAATGAGCTTTAATATGGTTTGGACATGTGGAGAGAATGAATAATGATATAATGATTAAACGAGTGTCCAAGTCAGAAGTGCAAGGTGTGTGTGGAAGAGATAGACCGAGGGAAACGTGGCTGGATTCAATGGACCAGATTTTGAAACAAGGTAAAGAGAGAAGTATTAAGAATAGAATATGGAGGAGGCGAAAGTTATGTGTGATTAGAACAGTTTGGAGATCTTTTCTCTCTGCCTACCCCCTAAGGGGCACAGCGTGATGATTTGTATCTATGTATAGTTAGAACATTTTTATTATTGAAATATTATTTGATTACTATCACTTGCTATGATTATAAGACATAAAATAACAATGGCAAATAATGCATTTATTAAGAATATGTGATTTAATTGTTAAACAAAAAATATAAATATTAAAACGAGAAAGCCGTTTAATTTTCTTTCAGAAAAGTATGGTTGGTTAAAGTGAATTACATTCTAAGCGAACGAATTGTAGAATGTCTGAAAAAGTTTAGAAGTCGCATGAGAAGGTATATAGATATGAAAGAGGTTAAGAATGTGTATTGAGATAGGAAAGCCTGGCGCTCTGTCCTCTGCTTACCCAGACAGGGAAATGCCGTGATGGTGTGTATGTACAAACTTATTACTAAGGATTAAAATGATAAAATTGCTGCAAAAGCGCTGAAGATGCTAAAAGGAAGAGACGATCGCGTCGATCACAACGAGCAAGAGCGACTATAAAGAAGCATCAATACGATGATAACATGAAGCAGCTCAAACAAGCACAGCGACAAATGAAAAAAAAAATTGTTTTGCCATTTACGGGTTATTGCTAGTTTGTTTATAAACTTTGTTTTTGTATTGGATGCACTATTTATCAATTCAACAATTTTAGAGTATATCTGGATTATTTACTTAATATTAAAATTCATAAAAAAATATGTCTGTTTGCAAATAAACGTCTTATGTTTATTATATCATGACGCATTATTTTATGGAAATATCCATCATGTCTCAAAAAGTCGGTTAGACTAGTATCAAATGTTGTACTCACCCCCGAGAGCTTTGCTTTAATTAAGTCCCAAGGGTTGAGACCCCCGTGTCCCATTTTCTCTCACGGGATCGTTTGAACTTCCATCTTGGTTTGGTTACGTCATTAGGATTTCCAAATGTGCGAGTAGCTTGTCTCTAATTGTCCACCCGATACTAAACTTGGTCGACACATTGAATTAGAACTCTGTTGGCCGAAACTTGACCTCAAATGGTTGTATTGGGTGTTAACATAAGTTGTGTCCGTTTTTTTTTTCAATTTAAAAATGAGCACCAAAAGTAAAACAAAATGGTAAATGTTATACGTCATTCCAAAGTTAATTTTCTTCTCTACAATATATTGTGTTTGTTTTTACGATACATACATTATTTTATTTGATTACAAGCCTTCAAAATAGAATGTCAAGTAGACGAAAGTGAACATTTTCGACACCTCCTTCTGTCCGCGTTCAATCGAGAGAATAAAGCAGCCAAAGCTACTCGCGATATTTGCGAAGTGTACGGTGAAGATGCTATGAATTAAAGGACAGCTCGTCGATGATTTTTGCGTTTCAAAGACGGTAATTTCGACCTGAAAGACATAGAGCTTTTCGGACGACCAGTGGACTTCGATGAGGACGGCTTAAACCATATTATTCCCCTTCAAACCACCGTAGAATTAGCTGAGCAGATGAATTGTAGTCACATGACTGTATACCGCCATCTTAAGCAATGGGAAAAGTCCAGAAGTTCGGCGCTTGGGTTTCACATGTTTTGAGTGAAAACAACAAAAATCAACGTTCGACAATTTCTGCTGGTTTGCTCACGCGTCATCGAGCTACGCATGGCCACAAGCAAAGGTTCCTTTACCGCATCATTACTGGTGATGAAAAATGGTTTGAAAATGGTGATGAAAAATGTTTGAAGGGGATCTTCATGAATAATATTGTTTAAGCGGTCTTCATCGAAGTCCACTGGTCGTCCGGAATGCTCCATGTCTTTCAGGTCGAAATTACTGTCTTGAAACCCAAAAACCATCGACGAGCTGTCCTTTAATTCATAGCATCTTCACCGTACACTTCGCAAATATCGCGAGCAGCTTTGACAGCTTTATTCCCTCGATTGAACGCGAACAGAGGAGCGAACGCGAGGTGTCGAAAATGCTCACTTTCGTCTACTTGACATTCCATTTTGAAGGCTTGTAATCAAATAAAATAATGTATGTAACGTAAAAACAAACACAATATCTTGTAGAACAGAAAATTATCTTTCGAATGACGTATAACATTTACCATTCTGTTATACTTTTGGTGCTCATTTTTAAATTGAAAAAAAAAACGGACACAACTTATGTTAACACCTAATAATTTGTTGTATATCAAATAATAAGTTTAGACGCAAATAATTCGGCCTTTTTGGTAAAATTGTATGTGTCGAATAGAACATTAATGTATAAAAGTTTTCATCCTGAATAAGTAAGAACGTGTATGGACAGACACCACATCGGCCACAATCACCGTATACGGTAAGGCAATTTTAGAGTTAAAATTTAATACCTCTTTCTTTAGTAGTATGTCAACTAGAGCCGATATAAGACGCGTTGTTTCGTTATATTTTGAAATGTTGAAAATTTAATATCGCACGGTTATCAAGTTTCTTTCAAAAGAAGATGTTAAGATGTTGACGACGGAGAGTCTTCTCCGTAGTCAACATCTAAACACTTCCTCTTTTGAGATTTGATGACAGCTTGATATTCAATTATTGACACTTCAGAATATAACGAAATAACACGTCTTTCAACGGCTCAAGTGGACAAACTAATGAGAGTAGAGAGTAGTATGACGTTTTAACTGTAACATCGCCCGACCATATGTTGGTTGTGGCTGGCGTGTTATCTATCTACACGTGATCTAAATTATTCAGATTGGATTTTTTTTTATCTCAGTGCTAAAAAACATGAAATGTTTTCCGTAATGGTCATTAACTTAAAATATGATCGATGAATTTTGAAAGGCATTATACCCTTGGTTGAAAACGGTGCGTCAGAATAATGATCACAATATACACCATTCGTTTTCCAGTCTTTCAATTGTATTCACTTTGTTTATACATACACATATGTTTTTTTCTACTTAGTCTCCACTCGCGTAGGTAGTATAGTTTAAAGCTATAACTTAACGGCTGTATTCAATTCCAATGTTCTTAACTGAGAATTTTTGTGTTTCTCTGCTTGAACTGCATGATATGTAAACGCAATATAAAAACGTCAATTTAATTTAGTTTTTCGTTAAAATATTGTACTTCCGTTTCTCCCAGCTGGTGTAAATCTATCGACAAGCCATTTGTTCTTTGCGCTTTCAGCGCTTTACTGTTTCTTTATATATTGCATTGAATAATTTTCGTTTGCGTTAGGAATAGTCCATAGACGACTCTGCAGATTTGTTGATATCATTCTGAACTTCAAAGCGGTGTCTCAGTCCTAGCTGATATTTTAAGACATGCTAAGGGAATCACATACTCGTACTTTCCAGGTTAAATCGGTTCTGTTTTTTGTATGTTTGGATTTATAGTTTTGTTCCTTAACCTTACTTCTTCCCGAGTCACAATCAGCTCCGGAAGTATCGCACATCTCCAATACGAGTACATTCTCTGTCTTTAATCTATTTTATTCTTATAACACCATGTCTTAAATTCCAGGATTCCTTGAAATGAAATATGATGAAATATTATACATACATACATACAAATCAACTTGCCACGTCCCTTGCGGAGTAGGCAGATAGTACAGATCTCCATACTTTTCCATCCAAATACAATTGTCACCACTTCCACAATATGCACAATTTTCTATTATTCATATTTCTCATTTATCCTTCTTTCTTAATCTTGTCTACTTGAACCAACCACGATCTACATCTTACAAGCACATCTTGCACTTTTGACTTGAATTCTCGCCCAGTCATTCATTTTCTCCACATGTCCAAATCATCTTTACGCAAATTTTTTCATCTTACTTAAAACTATCATTTTATCCATATTACTTTTCTGATGTCTTCATTCCGCTTTCTTTCATATATTGACATTCGATAAATTTATCGCAGTGCATCTACACAGTATTTATCTTACTTTTGTCCATCAGCTGCCAAGTTCAAGTTTTACTTCCATACGTCAATGTGGGCACCAACACACTGGTATGCATTGTAATTTTTGCTACTGACGATATATTTTTGCTACTTATTTGCTACTTATATATTTTTTCCGTCTTGATATATAATATATTAAATACTATCTATGAGAATATTTCACATAAAAGTGAAAAACAGGAAGATGAAAATTAATCCCTCAACCCCGGGGAATATTATGAAACCTGGAAAGTTTTTATCGATTTCGATAATTCTGTACGCACTGATTTATTCAAGGAAAAGTTTATTTAAGTAATTTCAATCTGGACTCAAAGTGATTATTTGGAAGTGTTGTTTTAAGAATTTTAATACCCACAAACTTTTTTTTTGTACAGTAAGTGTTTGATATATCATATTTACTATAATATTTCCAAATTTCATCACAAAAAATAATATTTCTATATCTGTAGAAAAATCTTAATCTTGAACATTCTCAAAAATTTCAATGAGATTCCGTCTTATGATTCATGACAAACCTGTTGAACAAGTGATGAAATTCAAATAGCTAGGTTTTAATTTGCTCAGCTACAATGGTCTCCACATATAAGTACGAGACCAAGTAAATTAAGCCATTACTATCTCCAGATGTCTAAAATATATGGTCTGGAATAACAAATACATGCGAATAGACAGTGAGAGTATCATAGTTTATGGAATAGAGTCTAGAGCAGATACAACAAAAAACATGTTCAGAACTAATGAAGTAAAAACCCTCAGAGCCATTGCGGGAGATACACATGTAGATAGAGTAAAAAACTTCGTTTCCGAGAAATGTGTGAAGTAGGAGCTATTGCGATATGGGGTAGAAACCCTAAAAGACACTGGCTTGGTCATGTCACACACTAACGAGTACTCGTATATTGAGGCTTCACTCCCATACATCAAGGTAGATAGATACTAACACGCCACTGTAATAGCATTTTGAAGATTTTGTAATTGTTTTATAGGCAGTACAGTTCCACTTATTCCCTACTCCATCACATCACTTTCAATGTGTATAAGGAAAATAAAGCAAGGATATTTAATAAACAAAAATAACTATAATAAATATAAGTCGCTTATAAGGGTACAACTGTAGTTTATTATTTTATCAAAGCAATTATATCACTTTGCTCTTTGAATTTAACAAGTCGAGTGGTGAACTTTGGAAGCAGCTTGCAACTTTTTTTATTCTGCGGGGAAAGTTTTCAGCCAATAAGTGAAAGCTTTTTCAGTAACAAGATAATTTATTTTGAAAATTTGGATGTTTATTCGCAAAAAAAATATTCAACCCATATTTACAAGTTATCAGATTTTAAAGGAAATGAAGTTGTGTATAAAAAACGTTATTTAACTACGAAATACACATTTATGTGTATTTATACGATGATCCTCGTAATTTAGTTGATAAGGCGTATGTCTTTCAGTAGGGAATTGTGGGTTTAAGTCCTGTTGGTAAGTGATTCTTCATAGAAAATACTTACATTCTGGTTATTAATTAAGGCGCCATAATACATACTATAATAACAAAACTTTCATAAAATATGTATACTCGTATATATTTCCAGAATATTGCTAATATTTATTAATTCGTACTTATGGTACCCTACAAAATATCCGATTGGCAATACAAACATATTAAAAGGCGTGACGAGGAGACAAAGTTGACTTCGGCCCATTTTTCTTGACTTCGGTTTAAGAACCACTAGAGCCGCAGTTTGTCATCACACACATACATACGATCACGCCATTTCCTTGTCAGGGTAGGCAGATAGGATAGAACATCATACTTTCCTTTCTTGCCTTCTATATTCATACACCTCATACGACTACGATTTCTTTGACTTTCTACGTTTTCTTCTTTTAGAATATCATTCACTTGATCCAACCATACTTTACTTGGTTTTCCTCTCACATTTGCACTATATATCTGTTTTGTTTGTCTCTTATCATGCATTCGTTTCACATGCCCAAACCATCGTAATGAACCCCTCTTCAAATTACTTAACACATTAGCCTTAAGTTCACATTCACCCCTAATCACTTCATTCCGTATTATCATACATTTTCATCCCATGTATTATTATTCTCAGTGCACGCATTTATACAGCATGTGTTCGGCTGCTATCAGTACTAATCCACGTCCACGTTTCACTCCTATACATTAAAGTCGGCACTTAAATACTGTTGTGGACTATCATCTTAGCAGATTTTGATAAGGTCCAGTTCGAGTATATAAGTTTTACTGTCCCCTTGAATTTGTTTCATATCGCTACCCGCCGTTCGACATCCGTCTTAACTCTTAAATTTGTTTTATAATATTGTTTGCACTTTGTTCGGCGTTAAATTTTATTTGATTACAGTTCATTTCAGATCGACCATAAAATGTTAAGAATGTTCAGTCGAACGGGATTATCGACCTCAGTCTTAAAATACGAGCAAATCCGCGACGCGAGCAAATCTTGCCTCAAGTGTTGTTTGCTCATTGAGCAAATTAATTGTTCGGCCAGACCGTCAACGCCGACACTGCATCCTCCGCAGAATGTTGGGCTAACGGAGTCTGCATCATCTTACTCTGGTGCATGGTGAATGCATTGGCGTAGCGAGAGAACGTGTTAGGGGGATGTATTTTCTCCACCCTCCCTGGCGTTGGGCTAAAGGAGGCGGAAAGTTATTTCCGAAGAGATATATTTTTAAAGTTTTTCCTATATTTTGCCACGTTCTGTTGGCTTCATACTTTTATTATTTTCAAAAAATTGGAACAATATCTGTATTTTTCTGTTTTTTTGCCCTTTGAATATGGAACTACAGTAAAAATTATTTAAAATCTGAAACAATGAAACTAATACTAATCAAACAATTTACTTTATCAAAGGTTTCGGTTTTTACTTTGTGGAACTATTCCTAGGCATTCTTCGGGCAGAATGATCCCACCATTCCGTCTGAAGAAAGCATCGGGATAGAAAGTAGAAACACGTGTAGTTGTGATAAATGTAATTAGTCGAAAAGCGAAATGAGTTATTGTAAACTATTAATAATAATTACTGTTTTTAGTATATTTCATAATAGAGTGCACTCATCGTTCATTTTTTTGTATGTTTACAATATATACGTATGTAACACTAAATATTTAAAATGATTTATGAAATATGCAAAAAACGCTAAAATGCATGTACAGGCTTTTGCTTGGCATTTTGTTTTCCATCTTACTCCAAACGACACTTATACTCGAATTCACAGTCCGACCTTTATGCTAAATACTAAGTCTTAACTATTTTATTAATGAAGCAATTAGTATTTAAATTAAATTTTGATACAATGTTGTCATAGCATCCTTAAATAAGTAAGTCACATTCATTCATCACCTAACTTAAAAGCTTGGAGCATATGAGATCCGACTCTGAATATAAATCGCGAAATTTTAAGGTAAAAAATTAGTCATTTGGGGCATAGCTTACACTTTTTGAAGGGGGCGCATATTTGTGTCTTGTTCCCTGACACCTTTGCTAAGCCACTGGGGAAATGTTGCATTTATCACTTTTTCCAATTACACCTAATTGAAACGGTCTTTCATATGATGCATTCACTTCCATATGGACTTCCTTCCATTTTAATAAAAATAAATTTGTTACGACCAGACAAAGAATATACAAAATAAGAGAAAAACAATTGTTTAGATAATAATACAACGCAGTTATATACTTTTTTAATTTTTAGATTTAAGTGATCTATATGAGGGATTTCAAGTAAGAGGTTTGAAAATGAATGTAGCAAAATTAATAGTTATGGTCATAGGAAGAAGTGTGGTAAAAAGCGTGTGCGATGTATGGGTAAGCTAGAAAAAACTGAAGCAGTTTGATGGGTTCTGTTATCTGAGCAGTAGGCTTATGTTACATATTACGGCGAGCTGAAAGGCGCATTGAAAGAAGGGTAGCGATAAGGAATAAGGTAAACGGAACACTTAATGTTATATACAACAATCGCACAATATCAACAGTAACGAAAATGACAATACATAATAGTGCATTGGTATCGACCATGATATATGGAAGTGAAACTTGGACTTAGCATAAGAGTAAGATTAACGCTGTTGAGATGCGTGCACTAAGGAACATTTGTGGAGTTACAATGTTTGAAAGAAGGAGGAATGAAGACATAAGAAATGAATGCATGGATAAAATGGATGATTTAAGTAAATTGAAGAAAGCTATGTGGAGATAATGAATGACTAAGCTAATTTACAAGTCAAGCGGAAGGTGTGCGTGGAAGAGGAAAACGTGGCTGGACCAGGTTTTGAAAGATGAATAATACACTCGTATAAGATTGTGCGTGACGAGAGGTATAAATGTGGAGGAGGCGAGAGTTGTGTGTCTGAATTCTGAGTTGTGTTGTGTGACACGGCATGAGGTATGTATGTATTATTACTTTATTAGGCATTCTATCTATAAAGAGGATGATTTGTGCCAATTTCAATTTGAAGGAAAGTATGCAGTATGAGAATATCTAAGAACTACTGTACTTTTAAATATTTAAAGATTTTAGTATAATAAATTCAGATATGTGACTATAAATCAATGGAGAAATGAGTGTTAGTAGGCGGGACACGTTGAATGGAAGGGGGACATTTACAATTGAGTAAAGCCTGTATGCGGTGCGCAGAGGGCACCCAAAGTTACTAAGACACCAAAAATAAATAAAACATATAAGCATTATGCAATAAAGCTTAACATAAATATTATAGTGCCACAATTCCATTGCAACACAACACCCAAAAGGTGGGTAAATTACATACATCAAACCAAGTCTATCGTAATAAGTAATTAACAATCTAGAAATTGATTGTTTATCGTGTGGTCTTATTATAGGAGAATCAATTAAGTTAACATAGGTGCTTCATAAGTCAAGTTAAATTGATCCAAGGTCTAGATTAAATGATTTCATGGTCCAACAAGTTTTTGATGTAACTAACACTTTATCCTTGTAAAACCAATCACCTATGTCTTTTATATTAATATTTTGCTTGATCTTAATTTTTTAATAGAAATCCTTTTTCTAAGAATAGAAAAAGTGACGCGTGGTGATAATTAAATAACTTTCGAGTATAATGAAGAGCTAAAAATATATTATTCAACGAGAATATTGTTGGGTTTCCGACACAAATTGGTAACTTTACAATTTACTGTTTTTGAGATGTTAGAGTTTGAAAGTTAGCAACTTCTGCAAATAGTGTATAATACCTATGTATAGAGTGTCCCAATAAGAGCGCCGGATTTATATTTCGCGAATTTTTTTTTACGAGGTTGGCAACTCTAAAAATTTCATTTTTACCATCTATCAATCTTTTGATTACTACACATAGAACGCTACACGAAAAAAATATGTGTTATTATTGTTAAAATTCATTATAAAAATGGGGAAAGTTTTGCTGAAACAGTTCGTAAACATCGTGGAATTTTCGGTCGAAATAATATGGTTCAAATGAGTCATGATTAATTAAACATTTTGAAGAAACTGATTCGATTCTGGACAATAAGTCACCCATGTATCCTCGTAGCGGATGTTCCTTCGAAAATATAGCCGCAGTGAGAGAAAGTGTTACTGAAACCTCAGCGACATTAATTCGTCATCGTTCACAAGAATTAGACGTTTCAAGAAGCACTTGACAGCGAATTCTCGCGAAAAATCTTGATCTGCATGCCTACAAGATCCAACTAATCCAAGAACTCAAACCAGCAGACATCATAAACTATATCCGGCGCTCTTATTGGGACAACCTTTATATGCTTCTTCTTCCTCTTCTTTTAGGCCTGTTGGCTTTTTATGGTCCTGCATCATCGTTTCTCTCTTGTGACGTTGACTGCCAGCTGTCTTTCCATCTTTTGAGAGGTCGTCCTGGAGGTCTGCTTGCTTGGGGGATACTGTCCCTGGCCATTCTTACGGCTCTTGGTTCCGTCATTCTGGATACATGTTCGTTCCAGAACCTTCTTCTCTGTCGTCCCCATCTGACAATATCTTCAACTTCGCACATCCTTCGGATTTCTGTGTTTCGTACTCTATCACGAAGGGTTTTGCCAGCAATACTTTATATGCACTTTCATATTTTTCAATTGTGAAAAAAGTTTTCAGTTAAAATTTCAATTCTAAAATTTTGACAGACATACTCGTACGTGGTAATTTGGTGATAATTACCATCAAATGACCGTGTGCATATTTTATTACGCCGGGCGCTACTGTAGCTGCCAGACGACATTTGTTCTTCTCTGTTCGAATTTTTCAAATTATTTGTAATTTATTCGATTTTTGAGTATTTGGGTATTCCTGAAGCTGTACACAGTATTCTATTTTATTTATATTCTATTTTTTTATTGGTTTTAGTCGATAACACTGTATTTTTCGTCTTTTTAACGTATTTATTTTGTTATTGCATGTCATATTATTATTGCAAGTCATATTGTTATTGCGTAATATTTAATTGATGGTCTTTTTTTTAGTTAACGTTCGTTTTATCGAGTAATATTTCAATTAAATAGATATTTATCTGCCTCAAGTGCTATGTTCGAGATATGGGTACAGCTTAAGGAAGCACTTGAAGACAACTCTTTTTGAAAGTCTTATCAAATTTATGATTGTAACATATATTAACAATATACTATAACGTCAACTTCAAATGGCTTGTAAACAAAGAATGAATTGACAGATCGAAATGAAATTTTGAGTACGTTCTTATGAAAGATGAAATATTAAAATGGCGTAGAAATTTTGGTTTTTCTACTGCTCCATAGATGTCGCTTACAAAACTTATTGACTAACCTATTACACATATACTACACTAAAAGCTGCATGTGTTATAATTTTATCACATATCGGAAGAGCCACAAAGGCATCTTTGTAGTTCGTCTTCACTTGATAAGTTTTTTGCGGTTTTCTTACCAAGTATGTGTTTTTGAAAATGCGATGGGTAAAATACAGATGCGGTAAGTAATTAGTCTAATGGGCATAGCCACTACCTTCCTATCCGACACTCATCTTATTATATATTATAGATTTTTTTTTGTAATGTTTTTGATCGGTCAATATTGGTTGTTTTGAGTCCTGATTTAGAGCGCCCTTGAATAAAATCTGATGAGAAGTTCCTTATCCAATGACCGCACCCATCACCTTCCTATCGTTACATTAAACTTTTTTTGTACTATCTATATCGGTTATACTCAACCTGCGGCCCGCCAAGCTTTTTTGTGCGGCCCTCAACACATTTATTATCAGGAACATGATTTACAAAATCTGGCATTCTATATTTCGTATATCTTGAGATTAATTTCGACTTTGACGTACAGACATGGAAACCCGAAGAGGATGGTCGTTGTCGTGTCAACATCAGATCTGGTATAAGAGCGTTGCTACTGCACAAGCTAGATTTATTCCCAAAAAACAAACATTTGACAGACAAATATGCGCGCAAATAATTCTCACCTTGATGACGTATTGAGGGTAGCATGCAGCAATTATAAACCCGATTTGTCTAAAATTGTTGAAAATTTATCCCAATGTCAAAAATCACACTAATTTCAAAATAAACGCTTGGATACATGTTACTTTTGAGTTTTATTTTTTTCACTATTGTAGTTTTTAACGAACCGTATGCTGATAAGTGATATGTACTATTATTATTCTGTTTTGGTTATATTTTTATAAATCTCAAATAGTTTTCCAAAAAAACAGGGGGTGGTGGGTTTCATGATATTTTTTGTCATACCAGTATAGTGTTGCGGCCCGCGTAGCTTTACAAATATATGTATGTGGCCCGAAGAAAAAAAAGGTTGAGTATCATTGATCTATATAGTGGTCTGACTCCCGAGTAAGAAAGTGCTCTCTAAATAGCGCTGTACTCGTATATATTTTTTTTCTTTTATTACTATTGTAATAAAAAATGTAAAAAGGGATGAACGTGAGAAGATAAAGGCAAAATCGCTGGTTGAGCTAAAGGCTATTCCAGAAAATGTGTTCCACAAAAGTTTTGCGTACTGGAAAAAGCGTGGGGATTATTTTAAAAGGGACAATATTAATATTAATGATAAAATGAATACTTGGATAAAAACTTTATTCTCGTTATTTTTTTTATCAAAGTATATGTTATGTTAAACGTGTGCTAGTATTGTTATCAGATGAACTCTTGAACCAGACTGGGAGCTTTTTTTGGGAATTGATCCCGAAACCCCCGGGTTGAAAACCAGCGTCTTACCAACTAGGCCACGAAGCCCGTCAATGAACATTAAATACACAATTTTGGATTTAGATTGAACTGCATTATCCAATAAAAATAATAGTGGTACTGAACCTTTTGCATTACATTCTTCAACATATTACTTATTCTTCCATCTTCGTATTCATGTCGATGTTTCGAAACGTCTTTTTCTACTTCTGCATTGTGCAGTTTTGAGCTGGTTGGTATTTGACCCATATTCCATCAAACGCGGAAAGAAATTATGACGGTACCTAAACACGCATAAGTTTACGATCTCATATTGTGGTGATCTGAGATAGACACATCAGATAGGAATAGTGTCTCGCAAGAAGCTTGGGGAATATGAAGATTTACTGGGGTACGTGAGAATGAGAGCAAATAATTAACCGCAACGGAGCATTGTAACCTGAGAGCTGCTGGATTACCGCATGTAATCACTTACGTTACAGGTATCTTTTTACTTCTTGGATTGTTGACCTAAGAAGTGTTGATTAATAAATAGACGACTATTATAGCGCTTTTTGTGAAAAAAATATCGCTTGAAAAATGTTTTGTTTATGAATTTTCAGAAAATAGTTTACGAGTGCTGCTAAATGAATACATTTCCGAGTAGATGAAGGATATCTGAATGTGAAATCAGGACCCCAATAATGAGTAATAACAAGTCTATTGTATTGGGTGTTAACATAAGTTGTGTCCGTTTTTTCCAATTTGAAAATGAGGACCAAAAGTAAAACAAAATGGTAAATGTTATAAGTCATTTGAAAGAAAATTGTGTTTGTTTTTACGTTACATATTTAGCGGATGTCCTTGTTGGACGTGCTGATGATTTTGATTGTTTGGTATTCAAAATAAAATACGTCGATTAGCAATGCGGAAAGTGAGAGTGAATAATCAATGAATAGTAAACAGTGATAAATGGTCAAATGATAAGTGATGCTTTATTTATCGGTAAGTAGGTATATATACATTTCAGAACAGGGCGCGTGAGTGCGCCCGCAATATATTTTTATCTCACTCCTGTGCGTGTAGATATGGTTGCAGACGTTGCGAATATATTATTTTATTTGATTAAAAGCCTTCAAAATGGAACGTCAAGTAGACGAAAGTGAGAATTTTCGACACCTCCTTCTGTTCGCATTCAATCGAGGGAATAAAGCTGTCAAAGCTGCTCGCGATATTTGCGAAGTGTACGGTGAAGATGCTATGAATTAAAGGACAGCTCGTCGATGGTTTTTGCGTTTCAAAGACGGTAATTTTTACCTGAAAGACATGGAGCATTCCGGACGACCAGTGGACTTCGATGAGGACCGCTTTAACTATATTATTCATGAAGATCCCCTTAAATACATTCACACATGAACAGAATGTTTTTTTCTGATGCATAGGAAAACATATGGAGAAGTTTCAACCGTTTTCAGTCTGAACAAGTTAAAGCTAGTGTGATTTTTAGACTAATTTTTATCTCCGGAAACTCTATGAATAGATAATACACCGATCATCTCCATCGCATGGTCATGTAACGTTACTGTTAAAATTTGATACCTCAACCCTCAGCAGTGTGTCAACTAGAGCTGATAGAAGACACGTTGTTTAGTTATATTCTGATATATTAAAAATTGAATATCGCGCGGTTATCAAGTTTGTCATAAGAAGATGATGTTTAAACGCTTTCTATGGAGAAGTTTCTCCGTAGACAGCATCTAAACGTCGTTTAATATCTGCTAGCTGTTTTCTTATTTTAAAAGGAATTTGTTAATCGCGCGGTATTCAATATTGTACATTTCAAAATATAACGAAACATCACGTCTTATATCGGATCAACAATAGAAGACGTGATGTCAAAACTTCATTCACTTGATCTAACTACATTTTCCTCGGTATTCCTTTCACGATTCCTAGTTACATTTGCATTACATATTTGTTTTTATAGTCTTTCATCACGCATTCTTTCGATTTGTCCAAATCTTAACGACTTAAAGAAAAATAATTAGAAGTATCTAAGTTGACACTGATTTGCACATTTGTGGCACCAATCTAAAAAAAGGCCTTAGCAACGCCATTAGATATTATCAGCTCCTCAACAAGGAATTCCTGTATTACGTTTTCTTTGTATACAGTTCAACCTGGCGAGGGAATTGTCATATAGCAATCTTAAAAACCAACCAGAAAAATCTTAAACAACACTAAGTGAAAACCAAACTGGAACCCTTTTCAAAAAATGTGGGTAGCAATGAGAATTGCGTCTTAACGTTTTTTGTTCTATATTCCTCAATATTATCTCAGAAGTCATGTATTACACCTCCATTGTACATAGTACAATCTAGTGGTTTTATAGCCATGTGGCAATCTCTTCCAACCGTTCAGAAAGGTGTGTGTGTGTGTATAAAAAAAAGAGACTGCAAGTAAAAACTACTCGTAGAATGGGATCCTATTTTTAAATCTGGAGTTCAGCGGGAATCATATCCGCAACCCTCGGGTTGGATGATATGCGTCTTATTAACTGAACCACGGAAGTTCGTTTCGTAATTCAATAAAAATAAACACAAAAATATTATCCCAAAAGTCCTGCACAGTAATACAGTGTTTCTTTCATCGTATATGAAATTTTATATGTTGTATTGTTATAAATTTACAGCTAATACTCGTAGCATATTCTTTGCACAACGATAAAACTTGTTCCCAAAGTTATTTCTAACTGTGCGTTTAACTGACATTTTAACTGCAAATAGCAATTATGGGCAATCTTTCTTTTTCAAACTAGACTAGTTGCTTCCGGCAAAAAATATTACGATCGTTTGCAAGTTACGAACTAAAAATATTAAAAAAAAATTAGTTTGCAAAGTGTATAAATCTGTGCCGCTTTTTTAATAAAAGTTGATAACTCTGATTAACTAACTACACATACATATGTCAGAAATGATAGGTGTGCGTGGAAGAGGTAGGCCAAAGAAAACTTGGTTGGACCAGATTTTGAAAGAATGTAAAGTGAAAATTATGAATAATAGAATATAGCGTATGATGAGATGTATTAATGTGGAGGAGGCGCAAGTTGTGTGCTTGGATATAAATGTTTGGAGATCTGTTTTCTCTGCCTACCCCACAAGGGGCATGGCGTGATGTTGAGTATGTATGTATGCAACTAATTATTCTTACTTCGAATCCACTTTAAAAAAAAGTTTTTGCGTTGTCATAATATGAAATAACGTTATAGTACACAGCAATATTTTAGTGCCAACTTTGATGTATGTTATAAGAGTGAAACGTTGTCGTGGAAAAATACTAAATGGATCTGAATAAATACTGTAGAAATGCTTGTACTAAGAATAATACATGGGGTGACAATGTTTGATATAATACGTATCGTACATATACGAGTATATGTTATATATCACCACGCTATTTCCTTGTCGGAGTAAGTAGAGACAACAGAGTGTCAGACTTAGCTATCTTGACACATATGAGGAGGTAATATTAAAATTTGAACATGCCCACCAAATCAGAATGTTGGGAAAACGCAAAAAAACTGTTTTCATTAAAAATATATGACATTATACTTCATTGTCTGAAATCCTTAAAATCGCTTAAGGTGACTTGATTTGTTGTTGAAAATCGAATCATAATAATTAAAATAGTTATTCTAGTTTAAAATATGGACATGCTCTTTTTTGAGTGAACAATTCTACTTTAATCTTTTTTGATTGAACAGGTCTGGGACATGATGTTTTTTATCCTATTTCAAAAATATTTTACAAAAAATAATCAAAAACTAATTGGGTAGAGTAATTAATTTAAATTTTAATCAAATTAAATAAGTAAAGTGTTACAAAATGAGAAGTAATATTACTATAAAATTATTAATATATGTAGTTAGATAAGATAAAGCTGTATAATGACATTACACTGCACTTACGATTTAAAACTGACAGTTGCTGGTGAACTGGTACGATGTTAGACACAATCGGAAAGCTATGATTGGTCAATTCGGACATGATCTTTTTTGATTGGTTTGAAGCTTGGGCAAGATTCTTTTTGAAAAAATACTGTTTTTTTATTATGATTTTAAAATGATTCATGTGCTTTTTTCATTAAAATGAAAATGTTAAACGGCTCCGTACCATCGATAAGAAAAAATCTGCTTTATCAACTTATTTTTTGTATCCCATGGACATGATATTTTTTAATGTTACCTCCTCATATGTGTATACTTCGCATTTAGTACTTCGCCATTAATTTTCTTTTTGCCAAAAATATCTATTGTATAATAAATAATACAAGGAAACATTGTTTTGCTAACCGAGTTGTGGAATCTTGGAACATACTGTCGTAGTGGGTGATGTGACGTTGATACATTTTTAAAAACGTCTGAATTAGTTCCTAGACACAAACCTAAAATTTCTGTTCTAGTGGTGCTTGATTTCCTTTGCTTTATTTTTAGTCGTGTTTCTTAGCTTATCTTTTGTTCTTTTTTATTAACATATGACAGCTTAACTTGATATATAGTAGATATTAGTAGCATATAAGCTGCCTGTCTTTAATGAAAATAATATTAATCACGTCAAAATCATATCCGGCAACTCCTCATCACACGCTCTACATCGGCATCAGTTATTAACTAACATGCTTATGTGTAGAACTCTAAAAACTTCTCACTCCTTGTTCTTCCCCTGTCATAGATCCACCTTTATACATATGTTTTTTTACGTTTAAAGGTGCGACATTTAAAATAAATCCCCAATTACCCTCAGGTATGTTTTGTAACTATTTAGCGCAAAGAATTGCATTTTCCTCCTCCCAAATGTATGAACCAAATTCAGCGCGACATATCCTCATTGATGATACATGCGGATATGGGCTGGGAAAAACTTTTACACATGATTTACACATGACAAGAAATCTATAAAATACACAATTTGCGAAAAAACAACAGGTAGTTTAATTTGAATATACAATTTTAATGGATCTGGGTTTGTTGCCTTTCATTTGTCGTGTCCCCAGTAAGCTAGGCTTTTGCCTGTATCTCACTGAGAACATATAGTATGAAAAAAAATCGACATTTCTTTCCGATTTTCGATTATTTAAAACCCCGCTGCATATTCTCACCAACCTGACAAACAGGGACACTCAATTACATATTATGCATATATCACGCGAATCAAACTCCTCACACTTCATCACTCCAGACAGACCATAACATTCATCCCACAATATACCGCACACAATCATAAAAAACCACCACACAATCAAAAGTTCACACAAACTTTTGCTACAAGTTCACAGAAACTCTTGCAAGCTCAAGTATTCAAACTCATGTCGCAATAACAACCACGGTCCGATCGACTGCCTAATTTTTTTTTACTTGTACTTCGATTATCGGTGCCAAAGACAATATTATTTCTCGACCACACTCTTCAACATGTTCAGATCATCAAATTAGACATGTTGAGGGGTGTCATACGAATGAGTAAATTAAGTGAAATATTTTGTCAATTTATTATAGATCCTATAGGCGCATATAAAACAATATTCAACTTTACTCTTCGCTGTAATATTTCGGCATCCCTTTCAGAATTTTAATTAAGGCGTCTTCCAGTAGATTACAGACCTAAATTACTCCACAATCCCACCCTTACAGACCTTGACCCTTTCGGCCAGGGTCGCTGAAAAACTTGAACCGCAGAAATCAAATGACAGTTAAAAGGTTCACAATGTTTGTAGTTTTGTCTTTCAGTACATAACATATGTTATTAGTTTTTACAAGTATTATCAAATTTCGAATAATATCGAATTTAAACCTTTACTTCTGTAATTTATTGAATGTATAATATTACTTAAACATAATTTATAAGTACAAAATATAAAGAGTGTTCTTTGACATAATGAATACATTTATTTTAGTGTTTCATTGATTTTGTTTCTTCTTTCACGCCGTTCAATATCTCGTTCCACCTTTCCGTCGTCTGAGAACATTCTTCCCAAGTAGCATTTTTTCAAATCCTTATATTTAATTTTTTACCGGAATCTCGCATTTATTTTTCCTTTCACCCTCTTATAGTAAGTTATCATGACTAGATTTTGAAACATTAATTGTCTTCTTCTTTTCGTTCTCATTTTTCGTACAATTCACTTATCATACGCTTTAGTTCATTGTTATTCTCCTTTTACACTGCCATATAATCAGCATGCAACAGTCCACATACGAGTATATTCCCTTTCGATAGTTTTATGACACAATCACTTCTGCTGTATTATATTGTATTGTATTACGCTTTCGTTGTATACAGTACAACCTGGTGGGCTTATTGCCATTTGGATATATTTCAACCAACCAAAAAGACGTTAAAGAAGCCTTAAGTGAAAACCGAACTGGAATCCGTTTTAAAAAAACTGAGTTCCAGTGGGATTTGAACCCGCAACCTCCAGGATGTGAAACAGGCGCCATACCAACTAGGCCACAGAGGTCGTCTATTTTGTTTACTGTGTTTATTTTATTTTAAATTTAAACGTGATAAATTTATAGCAGGTTTTAATTAAAACGCTATTATATGTTAATTTAAAATTTTCAAGTATTTGAACCATATTTTTTTTGTTTTGTATATACAAAAATGTTTTTTTTTGTTTTGTGTTACATTATAGTCTATAATAGTGATTAATTTAAAAGAAGTACAAATTATATGAACGTTAAAAGAAATTAACGAATAAAATAATACTCAAATATATTTTAAGATCGTGAAATATTATAATAGATTTAAATTGTGTATTCTTAAAAAAATCATAGTATAAATAGGCCAAAACCCGTACGATGGTTGTCGCCAAAGAAAGAATACGAGAATTAAATTTTGAATACAAGAGAGCGAGAAAGGAATACTTGGATTCTCTCCGAAAGTAATTCAAAATTTGAATCTCGGTGGGTCCGTGATACTGAACGAATTTTATTAATTTTTTATTTTAATTAATTTATTTATTTATTATTACACATGGCAAGAAATATACATAATTTGTGAAAAAACAACAGGTAATTTAATTTAGACATACATTGTTTTAATGGATCTGGGTTTGTCGCCTTTCATTTGTCGTATCCCCAGTAAACTAGGCTTTTGCCAGTATCTGACTGAGGATATTTAGCATGAAAAAATAAATTAATACTTCTTTCCGATTTTTGATTACACAAAAACAATACCCCGTTGCACGTTCTCATCAACCTGACAAACAGTGACACTCAATTACAACTGGAAACATCATGCGGAATCAAACTCTTCACACATCATCACTCCAGAAAGACCAAACTTGTTCATCCCATAATATACCGGACACAATCATAAGAATAAAAACAAAAACAAAAGTAAAACCAAAAATGAACCCAAAATGATACAAAAATAAAACCAAAAATGTTCACCCATAATATACCGCACACAATCATAAGAATAAAAATTAACACAAAAATACCTAGCTAACAATTTTTGAACCGGTGTAAAAGGGGACGATGATGAATATACTCGTATATTTTCATAAATGTAGAATTTGTTTTACTTCCGTGAATATTTCACGGGTTGCAAATATTATATATTAATTTGCAAACAGGAGGACAAATAATGACAATATTATTTCGACCATGTAATTTCCTTTATTTACTTACGTCTTGTTGGTTGAAAAAAATTGCCATCGAGCAATAAGCCCACGAAATTTGTATTTAATAAAGTGTTTGAATAAATAAAAAAAATCTGATTTCAAATAAAGTAAAGCGTTTTAACGAATACCGCCATTAACTACGAATTTAAAATTGAACATAACGAAAACTCACAGGTTGTCTGCTGAGTATTTCACTCAGTTTTATATACATATTCTGTATCCATAGTCTGGCCTCCATCTTTCCTGATTTCTTCACCTCGTTCTCCACGATACCCTCTTCAATTATTTATTCTAATGCCGTTGTTAAAAAAGGTCAGGTCCCTTATTATTTCCACAAAGAGGTAACAGGTATAGCCGTTTCACAATTTTCCATAACCCACTTTCGAAAAAACCAAGACATAATCAGTTTATTAATTATAATCGAGTCCCCGAGATTTCTGATTCAAAAGATTCATTTTTTTACCCGTCGTGCCAAGGAACAAAATAAGATTTTGCCAAGTACTAAATGAAACAATTTAACTGATTGTTTGGATATATCGAGAGAACTAGTTTTGAAACTTGTTATATACATGCGTAGCTTTGTTGGTAAGACGCTTGTCTTCCGACCCGAAGGTTGCTGGTTCGATTTCCATTGGTACCAGTTTTATTGTTTCCGTTTGTTTTTATTATGTTTTGAGCATGATTGAAAATTGGTGCATTCATTTACTTGAAATTGTTTTTTTCTCTCAATATTTCGAGATACTTAAATTTTAATTTGTATAACTGTATAAGTCGCAAGTATTGAAATTGGATTAATCCAAATAATTTATTTATATTTAATTTTTGATTAGGGGTTTAATTCATATTGTCCTTTTCGGGGAAGACATTGCGGACAGAGCGTCATACTTTAACAACTCGACATACATACTCTTCCACATCCATACACCTCATACAACTTCAACGTTTTGTCTTATTTTCTACTTTTCCTCCTTTCAGAATATTATTCATTTGATACTAGCATATTTTCTTTGGTCTTCCACTCACATCTGCACTGTTTATCTATTTTGTTAGTTATTATTCATTCATTCGTTCTATATGCCCAAACCAACTCAACGTACTTTGCTTCATCTTATTTAACACATCAGCCTTAAGTTCACATTCATCCTTTATCACTTCATTCCTTATTTTGTCATACATTGTCATTCCACGAATTATTTTTACTGCACGCATGTCTACAGCATGTATTCGGCTCCTTTCAGTTTTTTCCCAAGTCCACGTTTCACTTCCATACATCAATGTTGGCATCAAAATACTATCTTAGCAGATTTTGATACTGTTAGGTTAGAGTATATATATATATATATATATATATATATATATATATATATATATATATATATATATATATATATATATATATATATATATATATATATATATATATATATATATATATATATATATATATATATATATGTTTTAGTGCCCCATTAACTTTGTTCCCTAACGCTACACATCGTTCGATATTCCTCTTAACTCGTCCATTCTGACTATATACGTTTAAAATAGTAAAAAAATATGTATGTACCAATCACCGCAACATAGTAACACACGATAAGAACAACGTTGTCCAATCTGTAATGTAGAGTGTAAATATTATGGTCTTTATCAGTAAACACAGGATTTCCTGTGACGATGTATAAGTATGGAGCGAGCACACCACTCCCATGTTATACGAGTATACTCACTCGATCCTCTCCGATATGATCCATCGACCTACTTGAACACGTTTGATAGCTCCAGGCTTTTCAGGGAATCATCAAGATAACTCACAACATGAAACTGTCTTTAGGGGAAATCTTAACGTCTTCCGATACTTGTTTATCGCCACTTGGGCACGACGGCGGTGGATTTTAAAGGAATATTCGCGATATATTATATTAACATGCTTGGTGGAGAAGGTACAAAGAAACGACCTACTATATCTCAATATGAGTGAGTTTATGTGTCTACGAGTATCTATGACTTTTTCCTACTCAATTTCTGCTGGACATGCTCGGGTATAACTCTTCGAACGTGAGAAGAAAGATCTGCGTCTCCTGGTATACGTTTCCAAAATTCGTTGAACGAGTTGTGAACTGTCCAGCATTACTTGAAAGATTAGCGTTACATGTCCCTAACAATTATATTATACTAGATTGCTCCAGCAACAACTGCTCTCAATCACATACGAAAGAACATCAACTATGCCTGTTGGAAGGGCCTTAACTCTTTTGAACGGGACTGCTTCGGACGTTGATATATTTCATGTCACATTACCTAAAGTAAAGAAAATTTCCTTTTAACCTGTTCCCCGCGGTGAGCACAAACGCCTGTGATCTGACGACAATCCAAGTTTCAAATCACAAATACTTAAAAAAAATGACACAAAACCGGAATAAAAATTGAACTAAAATTTAAAATAATCTTTATTCTAGCGACATGTCTGAAAACCTTGTCAAATAATATATTAGTTTATGAGATATTGTTGAATAAACAGAGCGCCGAATTTTTTTGGTTTCTCAATATTTCCAGCATTAACGACCTGTCGCGCGGATCGAGTCCTGCGATGAGTCTCTCTTACGTAAATAAACATTACTAAGTCTCTCTTACGTAAATAAACATTACTAGTGCTATATGCATTTGATTGGGTGAGTGTCATGAAGCATTGATTTGATCGTAGCATTCCTTTGTTTATTTTACGTAATGTTAAGTTTATCTCCTTTATTTAATGAGTCTCCTTAAGAGTAATGGCTATTATTTATTATCAGAAAATTACTTAAGTGTCATGTTTACTTGGTGTTGTAATCAAATATCAGTGGCTCTAAACAAAATATGTGTTTAAACTTAGAAATTTAAAAAACGCTGAAATTGTGCCGCGCACAGGATTCGTGGAATTTGATTTTTAACGCGGTGAACAGGTTAAAATGGGGGCGTTAGAAAGCACTCATCAGTTTATTTAAGTGACTTTGAATATATGTGTGTATATGCCATTATCATCAGCCTACATTTATCAACTGCAGGATACAGGTTTCTCTAAGTTGTTTCCAAGAAATCATGTCCTTTGCGCATTGTTGCCACGTAATCGCTGCTTGCTTACGTATTTCATCCACCCAGCGTGCCTTCGGTCTTTTTACTGACCTCGTTTTTTTTCCTATTGGTTACTACTGGATTCATACATCCAACGATGGTCCGTTGTTCGGGTGACATGCCCAGCCCACTTCCACGTCAGTCTTTTGACGACCTATATAATATAATCAATTTCTGTTTGGGCGCGTATCCAGTCATTGCGTTTACGGTTTCTTCTGGTGCAACCTAGCATGCACCTCTGCATGCTGCGTTGTGTTGTCTGGTTTTTGTCTTTTACCCTTTTATCAATCTAGAAAAAGTTTACGAAGTTCGTTGATTTACAATAGTAAAATTTTATTTAAAATTATATTTTATTGTAAACTTATGGTTTGTAATAAACTTCGTTTATATGTATTAATGTAATAAAATATATTACAGTAATAATAAGTTACTATTCCTATAAAAAATAATAATACCAGTATTTTTATATAAAATTTATAATGAGATTAATTTAAAATTATGAAAATGGTTGCCAAATATAATATTTTTAGTCCAAATCACTTAAATGTTTTAAGACAACCCTGGTTGATGGGTATGAATGACGAAACGAAGAATTAATTAATTACAATCCTCTTTTTTCTCCTCCCTATATCTCTTCTCTCCTTTCCTAAGTGGTAATAAATTAAAAATTTTAGCGATTGTAAATACAATATATAACAACGCTTATCGAGTGATCATCCTCGGTCCTCTAATTCAGGTTATATTTTTGATCATCAATTTTAATTAAGCTTTTTGACTATTATCTAATGAACATGAAGATAATGAATATTGACGAAAACTCGCCCGGCTAACAAGAGGTTTAGTGTTAATTAAAACAACTTTTAACTTAAAATTAGCGAATACTTTTGCAGAAAACTCCCGGAGTTTGACTTTCGTTTAAATACTAATAGATTTGTTTGATTAATGTATGGGTGAGAATAAGCATAAGATATCCAACAGACAAAACTTACATTTTGTTATTTATTATTAATCATCATCAACCTATATTCATCTACTGTAGGATATACGAGTAGGTATCTCCAAGTTGTTTCCAAGAAATCCTTTCCTTTGCGCATTGCTATCACATAATATCGATGCTTGCTTACTTTCATCAACCCAGCGTGCCTTTGGTCTTCTTACAGGTATAGTTCTGCTTATTGGGTACCACTGGATTACTTCATACGTCCAACGATGGTCCGTCGTTCGGGCGATGTGCCCAGCCCACTTTTTGCGACCACTATTTATTTTATTGAGAGTGCAATCCTCAAATGAAATACTTTGTCCTAAGTAGATATACTCGTATTGTTGGACTTATCTTAGCTGCGTTCTATCCACCTGGATCTATATGACATCAGAAAAGCGGTTCGACATGTATTTTGTCTTTTCAATATTCATTTTCAAGCCCGTTCTAGTTTGCTTGCCTCTTCTAGTTCCAGTATTATTAGAAATATCGTAAAAGATTTGTTGTATGCGAACGATTTATTGATAGTGGTAAAAAATAACGATGTGTTGATAGTGGTAGAAAATAACGATATGTTGATAGTGGTAGAAAATAAAAATTATTTAGCAATATTGGTTGAGATAAGCACAAATCCACCAGATTGTAGTGTATTCAACAATAGTGTTTTCCTGGCGCATTTTAAGCTATGTGGTATTCTCTTAGAATCGACCAGAAATATTTTAATGAAGCATTAAGTAAACACCAGACTAGATCCCTTTTCAAAGAAATCGGCACCAGTCAGAATCAGACTCAGAACCTCCAGGTTGAAAAAATGACGTAAATAACATACTCTTATAATAAAACAGGCATATATCTGCTAAGATCACATAGTCCACAATAGCATTTTAGTACCAACTTTGATGTATTGGAGGGAAACTTGGACGTTGAAAAAGACTGAAAAGAACAAAATCAATGCTATAGAAATGCGTGCGCTGTGAAGAATACACGGGGTGACAATTGACAATATATGTCAGAATGTAAAATTGAAAATGAAAAGTTATTAGGGATGAATTTGAGTTTAAGGCTAATGTGTTGAATAAGGTGAAGAACAACACTAAGATGAATTGGTATGTAGCACGAAGGAATGAAGAAAAACTAACGAAATCGTGTGTAATAGTGCAAATGTGAGTGAAAGATGTGGTAGAGATTGATCAAGAAAAGTATGGTTGGATGCCCTAGAAAAGTATAGTGAATGTTACTTTGAAAAAAGAAAACGTAGAGAGTATGTGAGATCGTTGGAGTTGTATGAGAAAGTGAATGGATATTGAAGAGGCGAAGGATGTGTGTCGAAACAGGAAAGCCTGGAGCTCAGCTCTCCCTGCCTATCACGTCAGGGAAATAAGTATATCAAAAGAGGTAAAACGTAGTTTGGATCTTTTTTGCGAATACGATTCAAATAGTTATAAAATATTTCCATTGAGTGCGCAATATTTTAACGAGCAAAAATTAAAGTAACGAGTTTTATACTTGCTGAACATTTCCTTCTCACTATTTGACTAACAAAGGTTACAGTTTAAAGTTCCGATCTAGTTTTCATTTAAGTTAAATTTACATCTGTTGAACGAGAAAATCGAAGTAATTAAAACACGAACAATAATGTACATAAAAGTTAATTTTCTATTTGTCAAGGCTCAGTTACACTAATGATATTAGGTTGAGCGGTGAACTGAAATAAATTGGGAATTTCGTTGAATAATTAAATATTGTATTTTGAATCTAAATTTTAGATAGTTAATCTCAATGGTAAACACATTTCATATTCATCATCATCCTGCCGTGTAGCTCATGACTGAGCATCGTGACTCCCATGATAGCCTCTGACGACTCCTCTCCATCCATCCCTGCACTCCGCGGCTCGAAGGGCAGTTAAGGGTAGTCCAGTTGCTTCTCTCACTTGGTCAGTCCAACGCATTGGGATTCTTCCTCTTGTGCGTCGTCCTTCCACGCCTCCAGTAATCACAAACCAAAAACTTTATATACACTTCTCAGTGCACGCATTTTTTCGACTCCTTTCAGTCTTTCTCCATCTCCACGTTGTATTCCTATACATCAAAGCTGGTACTAAAATACTATTGTGGACTAAAATACTATCTTAGTTGATTTTGAATCTCTCCGGTTCCAATATATATGTTTTAGACCTCCATTAACTTTTTTCGCTACACACCGTTCGATATACCACGTATTTATAATATATACATCCGAGAAAATACTACCTAAATAGCAGAATTCCTTGGAGATATGTTAACAGTGGCGCAAAATGAAAATTATTTAGTAATGTTGAAAAAAATCTTTTCCTTAAGCTTCAATATTAGTTTCATACATCACGGACCTGCAATATGTGACTGACTGCACTCTTGTACCGCTTTCAGAGGAAGATCTCCGAAAGATCATCAGTGTCTACATGTATACAGAGGTGTATCAGATGTTTGGCCTAGAAATAAATGTGAAGAAAACCCACGTATTAGCTTGTTCAACAGAGAACGAGGTCCTACAATCAGTTGGCATTCGAGTGAATGGTGTACAACTGGAGAAAGTACCTAATTTCATGTATCCGGGCAGCATCCTGGTATCCAACTCTTCTCTTGATGATGAACTGAAGGGATGCCTCAGGGGTGCGTCAGCAACTATTGCTAAACTGAATGACAGAGTATTCTACAGCAGGGACATCTCCCAGTCTACAAGTTCGTTGTCCTCCCCACATTTATATATGGATCCGAGACTTGGATTCCTTATAGAAGGCACATTCGAAACCTTGAAATGTTTCACCAACGTTTCCTTCGTCGTATTATTCGAATCCACTGAAGTGATTATGTCACAAATGCCTCGGTTCTGCAGCGCTTCAACTGTAAACCTGTAGGGGATATGGTTGTAGACAAAATAAAGGTGCACTGGACAAGTGATACACATGGTCAAGTCCAAAACGCGTAAAGTAAGGGGAAATAGTAGGCAAGCGACGGGTTGGTGAGCAGAGTAAGCGCTACAAGGACAGTTTGCGAGGGTCGCTGACTTTATGCGAAGCACCTGAGGACTGGGAGCGGATGGCTCAGGATCGTGGAGGATGGACAGCCACCTGTTTTAGAGATGATAGTGTCTCAATGACTAGACATGTAAGAAACAGTAAGCGTGCTGCGAACATGTGTCAGCGTTGCCTGGCGACTCAGCAGGATCAACATGTGTGTGACGTCTGCGGGAGGGAGTGCGCATCTAGGATCGTGCTGATTTCTCACAGAAGATCACATGATCGACGTGAAAGAGCAGCTCAAGATTGCCTTTAGAGTGGCGAGGGAGTCGTCTTCGACTACAAGGCCCAGCAACAACGTCGACTATCAGTTCATTGAATTTGTCTTATTTTCGGAATCTTAATTAAATTCTGCTATAACACGGTACAAGGATTATATATTTCTTATTTTGTGTAATACTATCCTCCAAAGAATAAGTTTATTTTCAAACAATACTAGTGTCGATACAACTCCCGTGTGACTTGGCCCCTACAAACGTCCCTTTTATTAGTTGTAAATTTTCGTTTGTATGCTGACTTTGTATCCTCTATAGAGGAGGAAATAAGTTTTAGTTAATTTGTGTACTTTTGTGGCAAACTTTGGCAATGTATATGGCGAAGTTTGCGATCAAGGAGAACCGTTTACCGCAAGAACAATAAATTAGTATCTCCCTCGACATAGAAAAGTAACAAATTAGTGATTTGTAGAATTCGTGTATTGAAATGCTTTTGCCAGACGTCAATAACAATTTTGTCCAACTTCAATAACATTGGAACTAGTTCAGTTCAGTTCGAGTAGCCAATCGGTAGTAACAATTTTGTCGTGACTTCAATAACAATTGGAAGTAGTTCAGTTCGAGTAGCCAATCGGTAGTAACAATTTTGTCGTGACTTCAATAACAATTAGAAGTAGTTCAGTTCGAGTAGCCAATCGGTAGTAACAATTTTGTCGTGACTGCAATAACAATTGGAAGTAGTTCAGTTTGAGTAGCCAATCGGTAGTAACAATTTTGTCCAACTTCAATAACAATTGAAGGTAGTTCAGTTCAGTTCGAGTAGCCAATCGGTAGTAACAATTTTGTCCGACTTCAATAACAGTTGGAAGTAGTTCAGTTCAGTTCGAGTACCCAATCGGTCCATAGATGAACCGATGTAAGGTTGAGCGGAGATCTCTCGGAAATTATTGACTCGATTATTTATTTGAATTTACCGCTTCCATGAATTTCTCCTGTTACTTAAAGAGGGTCTGCTAGTTAGGTTATACGTAAGGAAGAATATCAGCCAGGATTTTTGTCGTACTGCTATCTGGTTCTAAGAATATATCTACAGTGCCGTTCAGGTGGCTCAATATCCTAATATCACGCGTGACTGAGTGCTTAGCCATGATATTTGTTGTGTAAGTTGGCATGTTGAACATAGGGTGATTCCTTGCAAAAAAAATTGCACAATATCTTCAATCAGTTTACCTAGATTCGACGGCTAAATATGACCTATGACCTAAAATATATATTAAACAATTCATCAGACAGTAGAAGCACATCGCTCCATTCTATTTCTAAGGAAGAATTGCTGAAAAGCATAAACTCCTTGCAAACAGACAAAGCAATCAGACCAGATGGGTTATCAGTCAACATTTTCAAAGTTAATGTGGAATACGTGTGTGGTCCCATTTGCTACATATTTAACTTGAGCATAAACATGTAAGCTGAAAGACAACCAGTGTCTGCCCTGTCTTCAAATCGTGAGACCCGTTAGGCTCTCACAGTTACATATCTGTAGTTGTTCTCTCTATGCTTCCGAAAAATTTCGAAACTGTACTGTGCAACCAATTGAGCCACCAAGTATCATCAAGACTTATTGGAAAGCAGCATGGCTTTTTGCCAAAACGATCGACTGTTACTAACCTTCTCTCTCTCATACAGTTGGCTTCAGCGATAATCTAATTGGATTATTTGCATCATACCTAAAAGAAAGATTGCAATGCGTAACAATCCGGAACAAGTCTTTTGTGGAATTCATCGTAAGATCTGGTATACTGTTCGTACAAAGATCTAATTAAGGTCCCCTGCTATTCCTCATATTAATAGACGATATTCGAATTTTTATAATAAGTCACTCGACATCTTATTGTTCGTTGACGACTTGAACATTTTCATGAAGATTAATTCTCTTCACGACTGTACACACTTACAACAGGATCTAGACTCTTTAGTTCCTGAACTGAGCAAAATTATCTTCTGTTCAACATAAATAAATGTGTCTGTGTATCCTATAGTCGATCATTTTTACCAATCGAGTAGCATTAAACAGAGTTTCTGAATTTAAGGATTTGGGCGTAACCTTTGATGTCGGACTCACGTTCGTTAACCATGTCCTCGCGTTTGATATCGGACTGTTACAAACTACTCGGTTTTATAATGAGAATATCAAGAGAATTTAACAGTGCCGATATCGTTCGAAACTTGTATAATTATCTAATAAGAACCAAGTTAGAATATGCATCTACGGTTTCGGCTCCTCATCAGCTCAAACATAAAAACAATGTAGAACAAATACAAAAAAAAATCCCCAGATATCTATGGTGTATAACAAATAGCTTCTTCTTCTTCTCTGTTTAGGTCGTATGATCAGTTTGTGACGGTGGGCTGTCCTATGATGAAGACGTCCACCTGTCCTTCCACATTTTCGGCGGCCTTCCCGGTAACAAAGAGCGATTACCCAAAATATGCTCACCATGTTGAACTTCTTACGGTGTGTAACTATAGAAGCCTCGAAATAAGAAGGCAAGAATCCATCGCGATATTCCTACTAAAGGTTCTTCAAGGTTGCTTTAACTGTACCGCGATTCTAGAAGCTTTAAGTTTATATGTACCTAATAAATATAGCCGTGCAAGGAATCACCCTCTGTTCTACATACTAACTTACAGAACGAATATCATGACTAAACACTCAGTAACGCGTGGTATAGAGAGATTGAACCAACTGAATGGCACTGTTGATATATTCTCGGTACCGTCAAACGGTATGAGAAGAATCCTGGCTGATATTCTTCCTAACGAATGAGCTAACTCTAGAAGCAGACCCTCTTTGTGTAACAAGAGAAATCCGTGCAAAGTGGATAAAAAAAATGGAAGTATTGAAATGTCATTCTGATCAACTCTTCTTGGTGGCTTTTTCGTGATTTTTTTACAAATAAATAATGATTTGAATATTTTTTTCATGTATCTTTATGCCTCTTGGTAATAAGCCCGCTACAGTGTTATACAATAGTTTGTTAAATAAATAACACATGATAAGTTCCATGGGGCTTGTTTAGAAAATATTGGCCTCTAGCGACTTGCGGTGTGAGTATCGTATGTAACCCAATACCTAAGGCCCTCAGCTATCTGATACATGAGGGAGTGTTGCCCTTGCGCGGCATCTGGCTTTCATTACGCTTCTGAAAACCCCGCATTATCTTCAGTTGATCTTTATTTCTTTAAGAATATATAATTAATTCATTTTGCAGACTCGTTCGCCGTACATTCACATCGCTGTTTTCATTATAAGTTTTATACTATGTGATAGTGCACATATATCTTACTCTCAGATATCCTTTTCTTTCTCAATTGTTGATGCTTTGGGAGGAAGAAGGCTATTTTGAGGGAAAATACCTTTAAAGAAAGTCAAGCGGGAAAATTATTTTTAAAATCTTCAAAAATACTAGTGCATAGTGGTACTGTATTAAACTTTTCTTGTACGAGTATACAGAGCAAGCGCTGTTGGTGGTCGGAGTATCGGTTCGACTTAGGGACACCTTACTCCTTCATCGGACTTATGCGACGGACGTGGGATATTTAATGGATATTTGACTAGAGTTATGAGGAAAAAACGTGGTGGTATAAAGGAAAGCATAGAATTTTACATATACATCACAAGTTGGTTGTTTTTTTACTATATACCAATCTCTTACAATCAACTTATCTCTCAAATGTATTTTCTAAAGCTTTGTCTAAGATGTATTTTCTTTTCATTGCCTTAACCTTCGTACATATTTGAGTTTATAATTGTAGTTTTTTGCATTCTAATTTACGTACGTGTATACAAAGGCACTGTCTAAAAACATCTGGTATCCTCGTGGCTTGGCTCGCTCTCAATTGCTGGGGGTGTATCTTGACTGAATGATGTTATAAGATGAATTCAGACATTTTGATAGTTTCTCTCCCAAATGTTTTCATTTTCCATTGACTATGTTGCTTTAAAGAAACATATTATCTACTTATTTATATGGTTGGTAAGTTGGAGGGTTATAAATATAAACAAAATAATCTAATACTTTATTTTTTCTTTATTTTAGGTGAGTCCAAAGCCGAGATCTTTACTAGAAACACATTCTTATGTTTTCACTTCATGGCTCCATAGTGTTATCAAGATAAGCAGCATTATGTGAGAATATTGAACGATAATTTTGTTTATCATTAACAATAAAATATATAATTGTATGTTATAAGAAAGGATATTAAGACTATTTAACTCTTTTCACTGAGAATACATTTTATTATTATTATTATTATTATTACACATGACAAGAAATATACACAATTTGAGAAAAAACAACAGGTAATTTGATTTGGACATACAATTTTAATGGATCTGGGTTTGTTGCCTTTCATTTGTCGTATCCCCAGTAAACTAAGTTTTTGCCTGTATCTCACTGAGGATATTAAGCATGAAAAAATTAATCGATACTTCTTTCCGATTTTTGATAACACAAAAACAAAACCCCGTTGCACGCTCTCATCAACCTGACAAACAGTGACACTCAACTACAACTGGAAAGTGAAGTGACAATTTTTGACAGAATACAGAATCAAGTGATAAGGGATGAATGTGAAGTTAAGGCTGATGTGTTAAGTAAGATAAATAAGAATACGCTGAGATGGTTTCGTCATGTGGAATGAATGAATAGAGAAAGACTGACAAAACAGATATACTTGTATAATGCTAATGTGAAGGGAAGACGTATGAGAGGAAGACCAAGGAAGTTATGGTTGAGTCAAGTGAATGTTATTCTGAAAGAAGGGGGCATAGAAAGTCAGAGAAATCGTAGAATTTGTATGACAAGATGTATGGATGTGAATGAGGCTAATGATGTATGTCGAGATAGGAAAGTCCGACTCTCTGTCCTCTCTACCTACCCCAACAGCGAAATGGCGTGATGGTATGCATATATGTATGTTTATATTGAAATAAAATGAAATATTTAATAATTGAAGAGTAAAACTCATAAACCACATAACTACCATGTTTTTGAGTTTTCTTTTTTTTTATAGAAAAACAGTCTATCAACAAGCGACAATATACCCATAAATGGCATACATGTGAATTCAAACTATGAAAATAGCTTTGTATAATTTGTATGTTTTTTTATTTTTCACAAATAAAACGTTTTGTAGAAAATGTGCAGTTTTTTTCTTATAACTCTTTACGTATTTTTTTGGCTCTTGAGTGGTTTATGAGTTTAACTCTTCAATTTATTTAGACACTAATGTAAAATATACAAATGTCGAGTTTATTGACCAACGGTGATCTCACCCAACCAATTAAACATGAGTTACGAAGATTGATACCAATTTCTGGTTGAAAAAGGTAAAATGGTTTATAAAAGAATAGCAAACATATTAAAGTGTTAAAAACAAGTAACAAAATATTTACAAATGTCTTCAAATATTGTAAAAGGAGAAGTAAGATCGAAAAGGATAAAAAAAATAGGACCTATGTACGTTGAAACACATTTCGCCATTGAAGAGAGATACACATTTTTTTTAAATCGCTGTTTGAAGCAATTCAACGAGGATGACAGCTTTCGCTTTACATCATGAGCATTTCATCCCTTACCTAGTTTAAGTTTTATGTTTTTATTAGTTACTAAATACTTAGGATAAAGCTGTAAAATAAAATACATGCATGACCCAAATTGTAACAAATCCCAAAAATGGTTTTATGAAATTTCTACACTCGTAAAATTTTGGGCACTAGCATGTATGTACGATACCTATATAACCGTTTTTTTTTTAACTGAACCTATAAAGAAAATATTATATGTATTTGATGTAGTTGATAATTGCCTAGGAAACTGAAATGATCTACGATCTACGCAGTGGAAATAAATATTTACGAGTAGGATTTCAAATGAGTTTATTTTTTATTTATATATATTTTTTTTTATTGAATTACTATAAATAAATGAGTAACCTGTATACTGCGTGTAGCTGCTAGACATGGTTAAAAAACGCATGAGATTTTCCACATGAAGTATTTTTTGTGGATATGTTAAAAGCCGGGCACTGATTGGACTTGCAATTTTGGAAGTGGACATTTATTTGAGTTCGAAATATTTTTTTAAAATTTAACAGAATAAAGAAGCTAATTAAATTAAACTTTACTTTGATGTTAACATGCCTTATTTCTGAAAAAGATAAGTTTTAAAAGTTAGATTTTTTTAAACATAATATTTTAGAAAAGAAGAATACTGGATAAATTTATATATAAATTCTAGGTAAACAATTATGAACTCAATTAATAACTTAATAAACTATTAACTTTTTAGTTATTCTGTGTATCGTTGAAACTTTGAAGTGTCAAAATTTCGATGTTATTTTAATGATCGACCGTTCCATTGTTGGAACAAATTTTTCGTTATCAAATATACTCGTACATAAGTGTGAAACGCGAATTCGCAATTTTTTAGTATGTTAATTGCTTGAATAACGTAATTTTACACGTTTGAATGCAATATTGTTTATGTTTGTGCATTTTTTTCCTTGTTTTGTTTTTGGTGAATATAGGATTACAAGTTAGGGGCAAATGTGGATTTTAGTGGAATATATATGAACTTCGCTTAGCTCGTCCATAAATATGCGCTAATATTGATTTATTTCACCCATGGTCTATGTCTTAAAAGCACATCAATAATAATACACATAGATTTTTTATATGTACAATCAACAAGTTAAATTGAATTGTATGG
Organism: Odontocerum albicorne; assembly: GCA_949825065.1. Taxonomy (NCBI): domain Eukaryota; kingdom Metazoa; phylum Arthropoda; class Insecta; order Trichoptera; family Odontoceridae; genus Odontocerum; species Odontocerum albicorne. The sequence goes on along the minus strand of OX463853.1, from coordinate 31,381,866 downwards.
AATATAGTATAATGTCTGGCAGGTTATAATGTCTTTCAAAAAAATTTGAAGTATATACTAAAATACAAACTCAACGTTAGTGACAATTCATCCCTTAGGATGACAACGTCTCAACATATCCGTATTGGTGATTCGGACAAATTAAAGAGCGTGGCTGGGAGACTTTGTCTTCGGCCCCTTTAATCGAGCCTTCGGTTTTAGATCCATTGGAGTAGACGTGGAACACGTTGTTCTTAATCACGTGTGTTAGCAATACTCCCGTACGTGAAGAGGCAACAACACTCTCACAAGTCTAGCGTAAGTGAGTATTATTACTAGACACTGTCTTATATTAGATTCGTATTCTTTTTATTTAAAAAATATCGGTACTATCGGGAATCGAATCCGAAACCCCCGTGTTAAAGTCAAACGTCTTTTCAACTAGGCCACAGAGGTTATCATATACAATATACATTCACTTGTTTTACAAAATATGCCTCGGAGGTCGTCATGCAATACAATATTAGACCACGGAAGCCGTTCTACAATACACATGTCTTGCAATTTAGGACACGGAGGTCGTCACATGGTACCATTTACACGCGTCTTATTAAGTACGCTACGGATGCCATTCATTACACAGTACAATATGCACGTATCTTGTAAACTAAGCTACTGAGGTCGTCATACGATACAATAAACACGCACCTTCAAACTAGACCACGGAGGTTGTTATACAATGCACGTGTCTTACAAAATAGGCCGCGGAGGTCGTCACATGATACAATATACACGCGTTTTACAAACTAGGCTACGGAGGTTCTTATACAGTACAATATGCACGTGTCTTACAAACTAAGCCACTTAGGTCGTCATACGATACAATAAACACGCGTCTTACAAAGTAGACCACGGAGATCGTCATATATATGTCATACTTTTATTGTGTCTCGGATTCTAGAATACAGTTTTCTGTCTTGACTTCCTACATTGGCCTCCAACGACTTATGTATTTTTTGTCACGTTGTTGCATAAAATGAACACTTCAAATGATTCGATAGAGGTGAGTAGAGGTCAGGCTTGCTAATGACATATAAATTGTCGACAAAATCTACAATAATTGGCCAGGGCTGATAATGCAACATGAATAACATTTGTTTAATTTCAAATATTTACTTAAATATTATTTGTAAATACTTTCAATATAAGTCATTGTTATGCAATTCAATAAGTAAATTGAATAATAAATGTGAAAAGAAACACTAGAAAAGTGTAAATGCGATATATACATGAGCAATGACAGATTATAGAAAATTAAGGATTTTTTTTTATTAGGTACTATTTTCTCAGATAATGGAAGAGTTACGAAATACAATATATCGAACGGCGTGTAGTGATAGGAAACTAAGTTAAAGGGATCTTGAAACATATGTGTATATACTCCAACTGGACAGTGTCAAAATCTGCTAGGTTGATAGTCCACGACAGTATTTTAGTACCGACTTTGATGTATCGGAGTGAAACGTGGGCGTGGATAAATACTGAAAGGGCTGGAATAAATTCTGGAGAACTGTGAATAGAAGAAAAATACATGGGGTGATAATTTATGACAGAATACGGAATGAAATAATTAGGGGGGGAATGTTAATTTAAGGCTGTTGTGTTATGTAAGATGTACGAGTAGAAGAGAACTCTGAGATGGTTTGGGCATGTAGAAAGAATGATTGAAGAAATACTAACAAAACAAATATACTGTGGAAGTATGAGTTGAAGGCGTGCTAGAGAAATACCATAATAAGAGATATCGAAAAGCGTGGAGCGATATAAAACAAGGATGGGGAGCAATGGGGGTACTAAAACATAAATATACTCGAACCGAAAAGTATCGAAACCTGATGAGATTCACAACAGTATTCTAGAACCAATTTTATAGTCTGGAAGTGAAATATGGACATGGAAAAATATTAAAAGGAGCCAAATAAATGCTGCAGAAGAGCGTGCACTGAGAAGAACACGTATTTCTACAACATGGGTGACAATGTACGACAACACGGATTGAAATGATTAGGGATGAGCGTGAACTTAAGGCTTTTGTGTTGAGTAAGATGAAGAAGAGCACTCTGAGATTATTTGGGCATGTGGAACGAATGGTTGAAGAAATACTAACAAAACAAATATACTATACTATGTAAATGTGAGTTGAAGACGTGCTAGAGGAATACTATGGAAGTATGGTTGGATCGATTGAATGATATTTTGAAAGAGGGAACAGATCACGTTGTAACAACCCTGCATATAACGTGACAAGTCAAAATTTAGGGGTCCAATATGATGAATTACGTAAATATTCATGAATCAATTTACCATAATCATACCTTTTGTGTCTTGACCTCGACCTTTGAGAATGGCGATCGCGTGTTACAATGTTTGGAAAGCGATTCCTCTGATGTTTCTTGAACTTATCCACCTACAAGTTCTTGACTATTTGTTCGATACGACGTAGAATTTTCCAAGTTTTAACCATTTTCATGATGTAATTGTAAAACAGCAAAACCTTACATAGTACGTTTAATGCGTGTTGAAAAACATCGTATTATGCAAAACCGCACTGATTAAAATATAATTAAATAATGAGTACCCATTACTCGTAATGAGTATAATAGAAGACACAATCAAAGTGGAAGTTCAGGACACTTGACATTGGTGCCACGGAAGATGACTGTGTTAGCCTAGTTTTTGATATGCATATAGCAGGGGGGGGGCATACATAAGGTCAACGAGAGTGACATTCTGGATTTTCATATACGAGTATATAGAGCTCCACATCATTGTCACGTTCTTACGTAGTATTAAATACACAAATTCAAATTTATTACATATTCTACACAAATCTTAATTGCTATATAAAGCATAAAAAATACACATATAAGAATATATAAAAATAGCGCAGAACACGGTTTGCGCACATAAAGAGGCAGGAGATACGCGCGCACCCTACACATTGAAATCACAGCACACACGTATACACCAATACTTGCGTCTTTGACAGTTGCATACATACATGCGCATCTTGTCACTTACAACATTTAGAAAAGAAAATCGCGAAAATACAAGTATAATGGGGAAAGAAAGTATCTACTCGTATATTTTTATAAGAGACATTGAGAGCCGCAATTAATCCAACGAAGAGCCGCATGCGGCTTATGGAGCTGCATTTGCCCACGTCTGACATATAGGGTAGCGAGCTTCAGTATGTGCATCTTGTCTGCATCTTTTGTTCTTTATCGGATCTCTGATAACTAGTAACAGTTCTACGCCATTTGGCTCTATCGACTGTTATTTGCTCCCAGTTGTGCTGAGTATAATTAATATTCATAATAAAAACAATTTATAAAGTGCCGTTTAGAAAGAAGACTCTCCTAAAGGGCGCTTTAACTTGTATTTGATATTTCTATTATTAGCAGATTAAAAATACATGTTTATCATTATGGCACCTCCCTGTCGGAATGTGTAGAGAGGAGAGAATGTCAGGTTTTCAAATCGCGAAACACATCTTTTGCATTTTCTACATCCATACATCTTATCATACGGCTCCTACGATTTCTTTGACATTTTAAATTTCCTTCTTTTAAAATATCTTTGTTTTGCTCCAACCACACTTTCCCTGGTCTTTGTCTACGACGCTTACCACCCAATTTGTATTTTTTATTTAGTTGTTTAGTCTTCAATCTTCCTTCTAATCATCATAATCATCATAACAAAATTACAATTTATATAATGCCGTTTTGAGAGTAGACTCTTTTCAAGAGCGCTTTAACTCGGCATTTGATCTCACTATTATTCAAAATATAAAAAATTAAAAAATAAGTAAAGAAGGGAAGGTAGTAGTTGCGGACATTAAATTAGGTACTTCCCCGCATCTGCATGTGTTAAGAAAAGGTTATTTGGTAAGAAAATGGTGGAAAACTTACCAAAGGAAGACAGTTTGCTATAAAACTTTTGAAGATTTTCTGATCTGTGATAGTAAGATATTCGGCTTCATTTAATTACTTTTATATCGTGTTTTAATGTTATGTGTTCCAATCACACGATTATATTCGGTGGCATATAAAAATATTTTGCCATTTCCTTACTCAAATTTATGCACATAGAATTCTTGCATATACACTCGCATAAAGAAATTTATGAAGATAACAAATAATGAAAATCAGTGTGTATAATGTAGCGATATAACATAATGTAGCGATAAACAAACGTCGGTCATCCAGTTAAGACAAAAAGTTCAAGATTTTATTGGATAAGGTCTTTTGGAATGTTGGATGTAGCGCGTTGATTGACTTATGATGCCGACGTTTCAAAAACGTTGCAGTTTTCATCTTTAGGGCTTGTTCGTAATCAATTTCACCTTGGCGACGTTTCAAAACGTCGACACCATACCGCGCGGTAAATACAATACTCCGAAATACTTTATCCAACTGATACAAAGAATCGTGAAGATCTCAAAACATATTTTGTTGTATTGTAACTTTTTCTTACATATCTTTATAAGATCCAGTATCATTCTGTAATGGGATCTTAAGCGACACAGACGCATGTATCTCGTTAGCGTTATTACACAGGTTAAATGACTGTACATACTGTTATACAGCATGTCAGTGTATAATGTAATTAAATATTTTTTTAAATATATAAAACTATACTATAGCAAAACCCAACTGCTCAAATCGTACTATGAAAAATATTGCTGTCCTATAAACGGAGTATTTTTATCTTACAAATACTCATAATTTTTCTTTTTCGTTGTTTACTATATTAACTATAAAATGCTTCCAAGGTTATACTGACCCACTGTACCTAATATTTTGTTACTATCCTCAATATATCAAATAAAACTTACATCCGGAGAGTACAAATAGATGATAATACTAAAAAAAATCCATTTTGTGAATATAGACTCACTTTTTAAGGCCTGGGAAGAATATGCGCACCATATCGAACTTCTTACAGTTTGTAAATAAAGCAGCCTCGAAACAAGAAGACAAGAATTCATTGCGATAGTCCTACTAAAGGTTTTCAATGTAGTTTTAATTGTCTCGCGATACTAGAAGCACTAAATTTATATGTCTCCGATAAATATAGCCGTGCAAGGAATCACCCTCTGTTCTACATGCCAACTTGCAGAACGAATATCATGGTTAAACACTCAGTCACGCGTGGTATAGAGATATTGAACCGACTGAGTAACACTGTGAATATATTCTCGGTACCACTTAACAGTATAAGAATAATCCTGGCTGACAAATATGCTAACTAGAAGCAGACCCTTTTTGCGTAACAGGAGAAATCCGTGCAAAGTGGTAATAAAAAAAATTGGTCTCATTTAGCTGAAACATGGACACTGCAAAATGTTTGAATGTTCAAAACACTTAGCTGAATTATTCATACTCTAAGTTCACATCCTTACACATAATTAAATCCCAAACTATCGTATACATAATTCCAACCGCATTATAATCTCAATAACCACATCAAAATTACGCCCGACAATTCCTCATCTCACAAGCTACATTTGCATCAGTCTCAATCATTCTCTCATATGCATACAAATTTATTTATTTATTTTTTCAAAACAGGCTTAGCCCAATTACTTTGGAAAATACAAGACATTAAAAAAAAGAAAAATTACATAGAAAAAAGATAATTTAAAAATTATATAAATTAAAAAATAATGCATATGCATACATACGAGTATATACACACAAACATATGATACACATATATTCACAGTCACTTAAGTATGTTGATGAGTGCTTTCTAACGCGCTCAATCTAAGAAGATAATTTACTTTTGCTTTTGGTAATGTGATATGAAATATGTCAATATCCGAAGCAGTCCCGTTCAGAAGAGTTAAGGCCCTTCCAACAGGCATAGCGGCTGGAAGACCCGTTCTTGCGTATGTTATTGAGAACAGTTCTTGCCGGCGCAGTCAAATTTGATACAATCCTGTAAATAATTTGAATTTTAACGTTTTCATAACATAATATAATTTGTATGCTATTAATATACATTTTTGTTATAATTTATATCAAATGTTTTAAAAGTATGAATTGTTTAATACATATTATTTTGTACTTGTTGATTCATTTGTTAATTTACGAATTAAGGAAACCTGTAATGTGCAAAGTAATTTAAAATAAATGCATTTTAGAACGCCTATTAGAACACCCCCAAAAGCTGCTAACTAATAACAAAAAATTAGATTATTTTTTATAAATCTAGATCGTGATTTTTACAGTAAGGTATAAGAATTCGATTGGCAATTAAATCAGGCCCGAGAAATCGGTCGAAACCGGTCCCTTTTATATATGTTTTTACATTAAAACAGTTATTTAATAATTCTCTTTTTGATACTTGTTTGTTATATCGTCATACTAATCTTGCTCAATAGATGTTTTCACAAAAGAGTATTATGAACAATTCAAGCTACGATTGCGTTAAGAAATTTCGTAATGAGTACAAGATATATGTATCATATATAGAAAAAGTTCTCTCGCACCATACATGTGTTGACGAAAGGGTTTACAAATATTTATAAGCTATTAAAACTTGTATACTCGTATATACCAACGAATTCAAGTCAAGCTTATGCAGAACATACAAGCAATATGCCGTGCAATTTTTACATGATTCTAAACCAGTTTCAATCTTACAATCGTAAAAACTCCTCATGTAAGTGTAAATTTTGTATTAATAGAGAACCAGAGTTCTCCATTTTGTGTGCGTGATCTCTACTTGCCTGTGGAGGGCTTATTCTTGAGAAGTTGTTTTATTTACGATTTTTTTATTTTGCTCACTGGAAGTACTCAATGACCGCAGCGACTACCTTCCTATCCGTACACTCAACTTGTTTAAATGTTTGTAATATTTTAATCTGTTAACAAAAGTGTGTTGGAATCTCGAGTTAGAACGCTCTTAAGAAGAGTCTGGTCTCTAAACGACGCTGCATAAATTGTCCTTTAAATAAAAAGAGCTACTTATTTGCTTCCTTTTTCGTTCAAATTTTGCTGCAAGTGTTGTTTCCCTCTTCTTACCGGAAACGTCTCGCGAGCCGTAGTTTTGACATGCCTGGCTTATATCGAATCGCTACCGTTATGGTACGTGCTCTGAAAATCCTGTCGCATAATGCCAATTTAGATCTCCGACGCATGGAAACACACCTGGCTCTTTTCCGAAATTTCAATAAAACCTCTGACGAACTCTAGAAATACACTCTTAGGTATTACATACACTGTGAAACTGCTTTGATAACCGTGTTTTCGAAAATAATACGACAGACACTAGGGAATTTTTGAACCTGCAGACGAATTCATTTCGAACCATTTGATAATTTGATAGAAGACACTAAGTCTTCACATGTTACCCAGCACAATCGTTTAATCCACTGTTGTTCTGTTATTTTATAATTATTTTGTCCAATCCGGAAAATTGAATGACCTTCAGATAACTAGATGATCTTCAGTTTGTACTGAATGGAATACACACTGTAGGTATCAAGCAATGACTGAATACTAATGTTAAAAAAACAATGTTTACTGTTTACTAAAACTATCGACTTTCTCTATAGGTTGCCCGGTCAGCTACAGAGATACACCACTATGAGTTAGACAGTCTCATAGTAGTATATCTCTGCAGCTGACCGGGTTACCTGTATAGAAAGTCAACAGTTTCAAATATCTAGGAAGCCTAATTACTCGTGACTTTGGCAGATAAGTAATATGCCAAATTGTATTGACACGTGCAGTATTTCTTAAGATGAGATCACTTTTTTGCAATGATAACTTGGACCTTAAACTTTAGCAACGCATGTTTCAGTGGTATATTATATTTTTATGGCGTTGAAACATTGACCATGAAGACCAGAATGCTAAATAAGATAAAAGCATTGAAATGTGGATTCATTGAAGAATGCTCAGTGTTTCATGGTTTCATCATATCTCAAAGACCGAGGTGTTCGTCGAGCTAGTGTAGAACGAGGAATCTTAAATATTATAAAATATCAAAATATTGGATTATGTTAATAGGAGAAAAAATCCACTTCCTAAAATTAGTAATGATGTGCAAAATAGAAGGCGTCAATCTTGGATTCACGACATTCGCGAATGGGCAGTTATTCAGACAGATGAGGAGCTGTTTCATTTATCCAAAACATTTTTTTCAACAGTTATCGCCAACGTCAGGGGGCCCAGACACGAGACATGATTGAAACATTCGCGAATGGACAGTTATTCAGACAGATGAGGAGCTGTTTCATTTATCCAAGACATTTTTTTCAACAGTTATCGCCAACGTCAGGGGGCCCAGACACGAGACATGATTGAAACATTCGCGAATTGACTGTTATTCAGACAGATGAGGAGCTGTTTCATTTATCCAAGACATTTTTTTCAACAGTTATCGCCAACGTCATGGGGTCCAGACACGAGACATGAAAAATATGATTATCGATTATACAAATAATCGAGGTTCTACTGTATACATTTTTTTATATCTAATCAAAATATACTCAATCTGAAATATTAATTTATTTTCCCAGAGGGCTAAATCTCATCTTTATAATTTTACCGCTTAGTTGAATTAAAATTGCCAAAGCTAAAAATAATTATGAAACGGTTTTATGGTTCTTGTTTTTTCTTTCTTTTTTATTTGATTCCCTATTAAAGGAACCATGAAAAAACCGGTTTTTAATTATTTTAACAGCGTCTACTCCTCACTCGTCTTGCCAGTTCTTAGAATAAATTAAATAAATAATCCAACGATGACACTCATTGCTCATTGAATTATGCAAATTGTATGTGCGAATATGTATATTATACTTATATGTAAAATTAAGATTGTTTCTCAAAATGTACGAGGATATTTTGAGTCAGGATTTTTTTCTTAATCAACGGTACGATATACGTTCTTACAATAATAATAATGAAAGGCGTGTAAGGCGTTCTTACAATAATAATAATGCGAAAAGTAGTGAGTGCTTTATATGTAACAAAAAGTAGGATATATTAGAAAAAAAGATCCAAAAATAATTATGAACAATTACAATTAAAATATATGCAAAGAAAGAATGTAACAAAAAAATCAAACTATTGTAGTTACCAACACTTTACGGAGTGGTCCAAAGGCGGACATCCTGCTCTGCACCAAACCGGGCATTGACATCAGTGCGAAAGAGGAATACAGATGCGTACAAACAAAAACTAACATGTGTATACCACAACCACAACTAAAAGTTAAAACCATCCCCACAACACGCAACGCCTCAAGATGCCAATATATAGTATAACTTAAAATCCTGTTGAAAAAAAAAACAAAAAATACAGATACAAAAGACCGATCACTGAATAATAAATTGAAAACAAAATATAAAGGACGGAAACAAACAGCTATAAAGTCACAAACCTTCTCCAGCACGGGGAAAATACAAAGATACATAAAAAATACAATCATCAACTAAAAAGTAATTAAATAATGTTCTTTAAAAGTCCTCGAGTGACGACATGCGGGATTCCATCTCAGGATATCCGGAAATAACCTTTCAGCCACCCCTTATAGGTCAACCAATTTAGTCCTCTAAAACCATAATTTATTCATCACTAAATATAATCTAAGGCCCGAATTCATGGTCCGACCTTAATACTAAATACTTAATCTTAAAATATATAGACTAACTGGTTTATACTCAGAATAACCAATATCTTTATAGGTAAGTCTCCAGTATTCTCCATAGCACTGTATGGAGTGTATATCACTGTAACCATGAACGATGAGAATAAAAGAACAAAACATGATAGATGCCGTCGAAATGTGGTATCGGAGGCAGATGTTCTGTATCCCATGGACCATAAAGCTTACGAATATATCTATCATCAAATAATTGGACATTACCGAAAGACTTACAGTCAGCTCGACAACATGCAGAAAAATAATCCATAAGTAATTGGGCCATGTTGCTAGAAAGAATGATAAAAGTTTGGAGAAACACCATCTGAGGGATAGTTGAGGATATACGATTTAAGAGGAAGCTGTCCTATGAGATGTGTGGATATTTTTTTCTAATAGCCTTATTTATTTTTATATTATTCACTATTTTTCAACACCTTCTTATCTCGTTTCCACCAACCGCATTTATGACTTTTGGATACATTAAAGTTTTGCTTGCTAATTTTGAGGTTGTGGCGGTCGTCGCGGAATATTGTCGCATACATACGGTCAATGACCGACGAAACGACCTTCGGATTCCTCGATAAATTATAGTAAACAGTCCGAAGGTCACATGCCGGCCATTGACGCCGGCCGAGCGACCGCACCACACGCCAGAGAGAGAGAACGCACCACGGCTATCTCACCAGTTCCGTATTTAGATGAATACCTACATACGACAATAACCGTTTCTGCATTCACAGAAGCGAGACATAAGCATATCGCGAGCGCACTCTCGCGCACATTCCAAAAAGATATAAATACCTACGTTACTATAAAAATAAACACTCTCTCTTTCCGCATTGCGATTTAACGAGTTTATTTATTTATCAACAACCATCATCATCTCTTCCAATAAGAACCGTACCGCCAAAAGATCAAGATTGAATTATGAGCAGCCATCATTGTTTCCCTTGAAATGCTCCGGTCGGTAAACACATTATATAACCCACCATTCACTCTATTGCCCGCTGCTATTCTCATTTCAACATCGCAGATTGCGCGGTTATCCAATGTGAACATGTTTCCAAGTTACAACATTTCCTCAACTTGGTCCAACATTTAGTTTTTGACTTTTATTTCACACACCGTCACAAAACGTCTTAAACAATTAAAATATAATGTAATTGAGAATCTCTGTAAAGGAGACTCGTACTCGTATCTGCAACTTCAGCGAGGAATTTTGTTGTGTGAATTTTCGGTATCAAGAAATATACTCGTATATATGCAAATTCGTTCTTGGTTGCAGTTAATTAATTCAACATGATCTCCTGCATCTCAATTGTAACATAAGACGATCATTCTGTCGCTCGAAGATATCAGTGACTTTTTTATTTTAATTATTGTTAGAACTTTTTTCACAACAGATGTTCTTACGTGATACAGAAATGGAATTTAAGATTAGTTCGTTTCGTCTTAACCCTTTTAATCCCAGCATATTTTGCATAAAATGTGCGAAAAATAGAGTAGAGTGTAAAATAATAAGTAATTTTCATAAAAAAAAATTTTTTTTATTCAACTTGAAAACTTTGAGGCCAATGATCGGCCCCGTGGGATTTTTCACATACACCAGTTGGGGGCGATAATCGGTGCCGTGGGATTAAAAGGGTTAAGAAACGTTTTAGATTCCCTTCCGAACAGTTTCAGATTCGTCTTTTTGTGTAGCTCCACAGACAGAATGTTCAACTGAACAAATCCTACAACACAATACTATTCGATTCAGTTCGATCTCACCACCACTCACGATGTTATGGAGACAAAACCAGTCTCCATCCAGTGTGATCTACTATAATATCGAAATCTTTATTTTTAATGAGCGCGACGTCACTTAGGGACGAAGAAGTGCTAGAATTGGGATTTTTTTTATTATTTTTATTATTTTTATTATATTGACATATAATTGCACAGTGACTTTAATTTGGTGGCACAAATAATTATAGTTTGGGTGGATTGCCTATTAAAATCATGAGGTTTCATTACTTCACTTCAAATCTCAAGGCTAGAAATTAGTATGTAATATTTAGGCCAGACTGTGAATTCAGAGAATAGATCTATCTTTATTATCCTCATATATCTGTCACTGAACTTCGTCAATACCTTTCAATTATTTGAGCACGCGTTTTAGCAAAAACTTGCTTTAGGATTAGTGTTATATTGCTTAAGGGATGGTGGTTTATTGCTTAAGGGAGACTAGTAGAGGAGACATCCGGCGGATGAATTGTTTTAAATCAATTTCTTCGTGCCTTTAACGTAATGTATGAAAACCATATTTGAAAAAACTAACAAAAATTATAAATCTCAAGAAAATAGGGAGAAGGGTGGTAATCGTGAGAGTTAAGGACGAGTAATATTTTGAGGTAAATAATGCTTCTTATTCTTAAATATCTATAAAGACGAAGCACATCTGATTAAGTTAAGAAGATCGTTACATAGTCGAGCCGAATGAACCGTAAAAGATGATCTGTAAAATAATGTGTGATGCGTTGATACATATATACTTGTAAAGTATGTTATTATGTTGTCATCAGATCGGAGGGATAGTATTATATTGTCGCCAGATCGGAGGGATAGTATTATGTTGTCACCAGATCGGAGGGATAGTATTATGTTGTCACCAGATCGAAGGGATAGTTCATGGTCAGAAAAAAGCAGATACTGGGGAGAGCCTGGATTGTTTAACACTACAAAAAGGGTTGACAGAACGTGGAGGTGTCTTTGCTATCTTCTTTAAAGCCATTGGAGTCTAGCACGATATTCGGATACTTTGCTATCTTCTTTAAAGCCATAGGAGTCTAGCACGATATTCGGATACTTTGCTATCTTCTTTAAAGTCATTGGAATCTAGCACGATATTCGGATACTTTTATATCTTCTTTAAAACCATTGGAGTCTAGCACAATATTCGGATACTTTGCTATCTTATTTAAAGCCATTGGAGTCTAGCACGATATTCGGATCATATTTTTAGCTTCGTTGTTTATTTTGTTTAGTTCATATCGTCGTTTGTTTCTGTTAACTTTATTTGTAAACTTGATTTATTGTTATTTTCTCTTATGTATCCTGTAACGAGGTCACACACTCAGGGATCTGTTCATTATAAGCGTATCAGGTTACATCAACGTTCTTCTTTTCGAAAAATAGACTGTTCCAAGAAACACTCCGTCATGATTGGCAATTAGTTGTATATTTTGCTAACTGATACTGACTTGTCCCTGACACAGCCGCCTTTTAATATCTTTACGGAAATATAGAGTATAGTATGTTGTCAATATGCAGCATTGTTTTTCAACCTTTTTATCCTTACGACCCCCCCCCCCCCCCCCCCAAAATAAAGATTTCGCGAACCCCTGCTAAAACTTAATATCTAGTTGATGTGCATGTATGTGGCTGCACAAATATTGTATTTGTACAAATACGACTACATTTCCTACGCTAACTACTACACACCATAACTAGTATACTCGTATTATGGAATAGATATTCAGATAAAACCATTGGAGTAACCAATTTCTAACAATTACTTTGACAGACTGTTTTTTTTTCAATAAGTGTGTTCGTCTTTCTCGGGAAATGTGTTACTTTGCTTTTATACACTCAAGTTTATTTTATCCCCCCCCCCCCCACCCCCTTCCTCTGACTCGATATTTCACAGGTTGAGAAACGACGATATGCAGGATACAGTGGATCTCTACATATCACTGTTTAGAACGATAATTGACAACAATTCCACTGTGTAATCACCTGTAATCACCATACTGTCCAGATGGAAGAATTCTCTATGACCTAGTTGGTAAAACGCTTGACTTCCACCTGGGGATTTCGGGTTCGATTCCCGATGGTACCCAAAAATTTAAAAAGGGTTCTAGTCTGGTACAATAGTTCATATTTCACTGTGTAGTCACCATACTGTCCAGATGGGAGAATTCTCTATGACCTAGTTAGTACGACGCTTGACTTCCACCTGAAAATTTCGGGTTCGATTCTCGATGGTACCCAAAAAAAAGGGTTCCAGTCTGGTACTATAGTTGATTATGTTACGATACTCGTACGCATGGAGTAAGTGTACAAGTGCTTTATCTCTTTGTGGTTCTAAGCCCGAAGGCTGGGGCCGAAGACAATATTGTCTCCAGGTCATATTCCTCAATATGTCGGAATCACCAATTTAGATGTATTGAAGGATATTTTACGATAAAAAGACTTCGGTGTTTACATAGATTAAGTGGGGAGAGTTCTGTGTCAATTTTATTTATTTATTTATTTAATTAAGGACACAACAGTGTCTTTATATACAAATGAACTTGTGACAAGTTATATAAGTACTTAAAATTGTTGACAAATAATACAAAACTTATCTTAAACTAGCATGAAGATACAAAAAACAGTCATTGTTTAAAAAAAAAAATTATATGTATATTTAAGTTCAATATATGTTATGTATGTATACCACAAAATATTACCAAACTTCACCAAGCAGACTTAGGTAATTGTCCAAGACTTATTTTATAGAGGTAAAGAACTCAGATTTGTTTTTAGTAGAATAACGCTTACATAGAACAGAAATTGGATTTTTTGAGAATTTTATGGATAGATATTGAGGTACAGAAAACACACGGGCTCACTAGTAGAGCGAGATGCAAGTTGCTTTGCATAATTTATATTAATAAAGGAGAGCACAAAGTTAGTTACTATTTCTAAATATTGTTCTGATATTCTGGCGAATACTACTATATATATACTTGTATTCAAAATATCTAAATTGTTGCAAAACTCGTTTCCAAGTCTTTGCATACGAATTATAGAGGAGTTGATTTTATAATAAGTATAGCAATTTTCGTTATAAAAGGGATTGAGCTGTTCTGTCTCTTGGGAGTAAGTGAGGTGCATCAATCACCGAGTGAATTATTTTTTAGGTTTACTCGTATAAACTATAAATTGCATGTATAATATATGTACCTCGCCATGTATAATATATGTACCTATGTTCAAAGAATAATAAATTGCATGTATAATAAATGTACCTATGTGCAAAGAATAATAAAATGCATGTATACTATATGTACCTATGTTCAAAGAATAATAAATTGCATGTATCATATATGTACCTATGTTCAAAGAATTGAACTATGAACATTAGTTGAAGCTCTTGAACTCGGCAATATTGCCAGATAGAATGTAATTAAAATACTTAATGGCACTGTATATTATTGTATAATATTAAATAAAAAGTATGTACATACGAGCATTTTACTTTATATGATTATCAAGATCTCTGTATTTAAAAAAAATATTAGGATTTTGAACAATGTACGAGTATTTCGATTTCATTTTATTCATTATTGAATTTCAGTATTTTTTTCGTAGTTTGTTATTAAATCTTTGTACAAAAAGTGTTATATTTTGATTGAACCAGCAAAAGTCATTACTGGAAAACAGTAAGGCATTTGACATATTATTTGTTTTAAAACCTGAATAAAACTTATAACAATTTTGTGAATAAAACTTATAATAAATTATAAAACCTGTATAAAATGTATAATAACAAAACCTATAAAACCTGTATAAAACTTATAATAACAATTCTGTGTTACTCAAAACTTATAATAACTTAAAACTTATAATAACAAAAACTACTTAAAACTTATAATAACAACACTTATAAAACCTGTTTAAAACTTATAATAACAATTCTGTGTAAAACTTATAATAACAAAACTTATAAAACCTGTATAAAAAACTTATAATAACGATTCTGTGTATAAAACTTATAATAAAACTCATAAACTCATGAAATTATGTTCATTAATATTCCACGGCAGGTTTAAATAAGAAAAAGTAACAAAACTCCAAATAATAATGGAAAGATATCTTAAGAGAGAAGATAAGGGATCCTGTGAGAAACGGGAAGAGAGATCATTTTAAAAACTTTGTTTATTCAAATCCAATATTTTTAATTCAGACGTATGAATTTAAATTAAATTAAGGAATTAATTAAAATATTAATTAGTCTGCAACAGATTAAGCAAGACGCATGAATAAAATAAACACAAATTGAAAATGAAATAGTTTTAATTAACCAGAGCGGAAATCTATTTGCATAGTTTAATGATATATTGCTATAATCAATTGTTTTATAATAATTTCATTAAAAAATAATAGTATTTGTACAATATTTATATATTTTTTGCTAGTAGTATTATGGAAGTATAGTATATGTAAAAAAAATTATGCTTTCTTTTCATGGGTTTTATTTCAAATTGGCGACCTCCGTGGGCTAGATACGAGTACTAAGACGCATTTCTTAGAACCCACCGGTTCTATTTCCGTTGGTACCAATATTGAAAAGAAAGGGTTCCAGTCTGGTTTTCGCTCACATACATACATACCATATCGCCATATCCCTGACGGGGTAGGCAGAGAAGACAGATCGACAGACTTTTCTATCTCGATATACACCCTTCCCCTCTTCTATATCTATACAATTTCATTTTTTATTTCCAACTAATTACCTCTGCTACCTGGTTGATACGACGCATGTTTTCCAACACAGAGGTTGTGGGTTCGATTATCGTAAAACCGATTATTTCTCAAAACTCAACATGGAACAGGAAATGGGGGTAGCTGTGTGGCGAAGTGGTGAACAAAATGCACACCATTCCACTAGTTATTAAGTTGTTTTAAGACGCTGTGAAACAAAAAAATTAAAAACTGCACTTATTCATGAGACCGGCGGCAAGTGGACATCCCTATAAAATAATAAGAACACCTTGAAAAATAAGTTAAACAATATTGAAACGCGTTTATATGATGTACTTTTGTGATCCAGGGAGAGATGCTGAGTGCTGGAGATGCCTACCTTTTAAGCCACTTGAACACGTTCTTTCGAAAACGTTCTTTGGTGGCTCCTTCCACGACACATCTTAACCCATCTTCATCCAAAATTGTGTTTACGTTAGCAAGAACCTTTTAAACGAGTTTAAATTACAAGGGTTCTAAGTAATAATTTTAAATATTTTTATGTTAAATCAAAGAACAACTTAAAATATAAGTTTATTACTACATTTAATAATCCAAAATCGAATGTATCTTGTTCGAGTCTTTCTTAGCGGTTCTATGAGCCATTTAATTGTTTATGGATAGGTGGCTAACCTGGTCCATAACCCCTCCTCCTTTCTCATCCGGGCTTGGGACCGGCAACGGCGGAGTTAGCCACCTACGAAATAGAGACCAGAGCAGACACGTCTAGAACAAAATCTCTCCTGAGAACCTCGGAAATGAAAACACAGATGTATAACTGGAAACACACTAAGATAAAACACCGAAATAAGGAGAAAGTGTAGTACGGAAGACATCGTCAGGTGGGGAAGACAACGAAGGCGATACTGGAACGAACATGTAAACAGAATGCAAGACGACAGACTTCCACGTGTCGCCCTTCAAGGGAACCCAGCCGGAAGAAGATTACCGGGAAGACCTCCGAAGAGATGGCGTGACAGCTGGCAATCCACGTCACAAGAAGGGGAACAAGCGGAACAAACAGATCATGATCTATAGGAAGAGGAAGAAGAAGAAGAATGTATCTATGTAAAAAGGGATCCTGTCCGGTATGCCAAGTGACCTTCTTCCATGTTGTTGGGCTTCAATAATGATATTTATTGACTTGACAACTGAGATCTGTTAATATGGTGACCTTACTTACATTGCATTTCCATGCCAACATTCGCTACACCATGTCGCTGGTTGTCTCGTCAATTTAGTCTCTGTCCGGTGTGCCAAGTGGCATTCTTCCGTATTATTGGGCTTGCATGATTATATTTGTTGATTATGTCAACTGAGATACAAACATGGCCTATTCGTGTCATAATTCGCGATCTTATGTCGTTGGTAATTGGTTAGGTCAGTAAGTTCATGATTGATCGTGCTTGGGACCCCTGTAGTTAAGAGTCAACAAAATGTTTAAATCGCCGCTTTAACGTTAAAAAAATAAGTTCGCCAGATGTACCATCTTTAACCATGTGCGTAAAAGAATGAAAATAAAAATAAATAAAAATCAACGTAATACTGCGTCGCCATTAATTTTTTTATTTACAAATAAAGGAGATTTCAGTGCAAAAACATGTATACAGTTGAAATACTTGAATATTTAGACGATAATTGAAAGATTTAAACAAGTCGCAGCTTTATGAAGCATTTAAAGACAATTATTTTTAGGGGGTGTTATCAACTTTTATGAGTGAGTTCGAATCCTGATTTAGAGCGTTCTTATGGAGAGTTTACTCTTTAAACGCGTTAGATAAATTGTCCTTTTATTATTATTATTATTCTTAAGTGATAAAAAATAATAAGTTACTTTGCTTAATAATGTTAAAAATAAATCACGTGAATTAAAGCATAATACGCTTTTATTTGTATTAGATAACCTGGAAAGTAACAGATTTATTCAACAAACTCTTCTCCGTAACAAGTAGTTAAAGGTCATAAAAAATATTTCCTGGAATGTGATGCAATGGCTTTGTAACTGCTGTTATATAAATCAAAACCATGGTTATATATTTTACAAATTTTGTGGAAGATTCTGTAATATATTATGTTGTGTATATAATCCATTTTGTGAAAATCCGATACATGTTATACGACCCTGTTTATTTTCCCAGTCAATGGGGCACTAAAATACATATATTCGAACCGGACAGTATCAAAATCTATTACGATGATAGTCCACAAAAGCATTTCAGTTCCAACTTTTATGTGTGGTAGTATTACGTGGACGTGGAACAAGTCTAAAAAGAGCCGAATAAATATGTAGAAATGCGAGTATTTAGAATAATAAATGGGGTGACAATGTATTACAGAATACAAAATGAAGTTTATGTGAACTCTTGAGTGTGGTGTTTTTGGTGATTATGTGTGGGACATTGTGGGATAGATTTTTGGTCTGTTTGAAATGATTAAGTATGTGGGGTTTGATTAGCATAATACATACATGTTATTGAGTCTTGCTATTTATTAAATTGGTGCGAATTTGCAACGGGATCTTGTATAATCAACAAGCGGAAAAAATAACATCAACTTATTTTTCCATGTTATATGTATTCGGTAATCGAAGTATCGAAGAAAAAAAAATTAGGCTGTCGGTTGGAGCGTGGTTGTTATTGCAACAGGAGTTTGAATACTTGGGCTTGCAAGAGGAATGACTTGTAGCAAATGTTTATGTGAACTTTTGGGTGCGGTGTTTTTTTTTATGATTATGTGCGGTATATTGTGGGATGAACGTTATGGTCTGTCTGGAGTGATGAAGTGTGAGGGGTTTGATTCGCGTGATACATGCATAATATGTAATTGAGTGTCACTGTTTGTCAGGTTGATGAGAATATGCAACGGGGTTTTATGTAATCAAAAATCGGAAAGAAATGTTGATTTATTTTTATACACTATATGCCCTCAGTGAGATACAGGCAAAAATCTAGTTTACTGAGGACACGGCAAATGAAAGGCAACGAACCTAGAACCATGTAATTGGTTTGTGCCCATTTTAAATTACCTGTTGTTTTCTCACAAATTATATAATTATAAAAATTCTTGTCATGTATAAAAAAAGAAGTTATGTGATTGAATGTGAACTGATGTTTTGAATATGATGAAGAAGAGCATTCTGAGATGGTTTGGTCACGTTGAACGAACGAATAAATAAAAACTAACAAATCAAATGTACACTGCAAATATGAATGAAAGGAGGTGATAGAGGAACACAAAGGAAAGTATGGTGGGATCAAATGAATAATGCTTTCAAAAGAGGAACTGTAAGAAATCAGAGAAATCGTACGAGTTGTATGGGTGTGAAAGAGGCGAAATACGTATGTGTATCGAGATAGGAAAGTCGGACACTCTGTCCTCTTTGCCTATCCCACACAGGGAACCAACGTGTTGGTATATACACGTATGTATGTAATGTATTATTTTTTTGGTTGAGGCAATCTACCCAGAAGAGAGTGCTTTGTAAATTCATTACTTGATACTCATAAATATGTTACGCTTTATAATATGTTCGAGTATGTATCACTGATATCATATAATTGACACTTTTCACGACAATACGTATTGTATTACACTTTCATTGTTTACAGTAAAATCCCTCGGCTTATTGCCATGTGAAAATCTCTTCCAACCAACCAGAAATATGTTAAAGAGGCCTTAAGTGAAAACCAGACAATTTTTTTTAATCAGGGTTCCAGCGGGGGTTGTACCCGTAAACTTCGGATTGGGAGACAGGTGTCTTACCAACTAGGTCACGGAGATTGTGAACAACATGATATGTTAGTTTGATATTTTGCCGTCTGATGGTTCGATATTCAATCATGTGTGTGATTTATACAATTCTGAAGAAAACGACGGTTATAACGCAACGGTATTGAAAAAATCCCGGAATTTTCCTCATTACAAGGTAGTTGCTGTTATTTATGGAGATAATTCCCGGGACGCGCTTCGATGCGTTATGTGGGACAAGTGGGTCAATGTCGCAGGCTAGATGCGCGGGAAAAGTGCAGGGTGCAAACTTCACCTACCTACCTTTGGCCTTTGTTCAAATCCCCATCTCCCTGTCAGGCCAAGGCAAAGAGGGATGATACCTTGTATTAGAAACCAATCAGGGGTGTGGAAATAGGTCACGTGTAAGACAATACGCTGTTTTTAAATAGTTGATAAACATTTTTTTTACATATATTCACTATGATTTGTGGTTCTTTGAAAAAAAGAGTTAAGGATTGTTTTGATAGACTTTCGTCGTTACTTCCGTGATCTATTCGTAGTTCGTAAGACGCTTGTCTTCCAACTCGGGGACTACATGTTTCATTCCCGTTAGAACTCAATTTATTTTAAAATAAACTCCAGACTAGTTTTCACTTAATGCTTCTTTAAAACATTTCTGATTTGTTAGAAGAGCTTTTTACATGGTAATAAACCCGCCTTTTTACATGGTAATAAACCCGCCATTTGTTAGAAGAGCTTTTTACATGGTAATAAACCCGCCTTTTTACATGGTAATAAACCCGCGAGGTTGATCACTATATTCTATAGACAATTGCACAATTTTTATAGCAACATGCACAAAGTACGTTATGATTATTTTTTGCATGTTGCCTAAAATCTTTCGGTTATGCCCCATTCTCGGATAATAGAGACGCTGGTGCGTCTTGTAGTCCATGGATTTGATTTTTTATATAATTTTTATATAATGTGCTTGCTGAAGAGCAACAGCTTGCAGACAAAAACAATACATGCACTAAAGTTTTCCAGTCACAGGATGGATAACGATCTTACACAATCACGAGAAATGGCCTATCATCATCTCAAGTTAATAGAAGCGACGAAACTTATCTCAAGACCGAATTCTACAAAAAAATATATGACAGTCTTGTTTAATACTTCTCGTAATGTTGTCATTAAATTATTGTCTAGTTTATTTCGTTCTGTGCGGTACAAGCGAAATAATTACATATCTTTCGCTTCTGCCACGTCCATACATTTCATCATACATACTCTCCTAGTATAAAGGTTTTTTCCCTATTCACCAGAATTTTATAAATTTGGTCGTACATACCGACTATTCTACTCCCATATATTATTCTTATAATCTTTCATCATTCATTATCTCTACGTATCTGAACCATTTGTAAGTATTCCCTTCTTCATTCAATCCACATTCTTTCCTAATTTCTCTATTACTTATTCTGTTATACATTGTTTTACCACACAATCAACGTAACGCTCTCACAACACAAAATAACAAGTAAATTTCAATATGAAAAATGTTTATTTAAACTTTAATATAATATTATATTATGGTTATTCGGGGAACCAGGTTTTTTTACCATCAAAATTTTAAAATTAATACACTATGTTTTTTTGCGTTGTTCTTATTTTCTTTTTATACAAAATGCGGATGTATAAAATGTATTGAAAATTATTTTTCGTTTGTTTTACTTATTGAAAAATATTGTTCTTTTGTACAACGGTACACTTTCGTTGTATACTTTACAACTTGGCGGGCTTTTTGCCATGAGGCAATATCTTCCAACTAATCAGAAATATATTGAAGAGACCTGAAGTGAAAACCAGATTGGAATGCTTTTTGAAAAGAAAAAACAGGGCTCTGACAGAAATCGAAATCGCAACCCCTGTTTTGAAAGACATGACCATCTTCCAATTAGGCCACGGAGTTCGTCTTAAAAATGTTGTGTTATGAAAAGTAAAAATAAATGCAATATCATGTTAGCTTAAAGAGTGATGTACGAGTGATGTAGCAATGTTTTGTTGTGAAATGAATCTGTGTAAATAAGGCTGGCCTCTTAAAAAAATCTATCGATTTGTCATTAGCCATTTGGGTTCAAGTTCAGTCCATCCAATGTCCAGCTGGTCGATAAAACCTCATTTAACGGAATTTCAACACGTCCAAACTAAATCTTTCGTGTGTAGTTCACATAACTTCTCTGGTTGTCAAGTTTAATTGCGTAGAATATTCTTCTTCAAAGGTGTTTTAGCCAAATTCCACGCATTTTATTATCATCAGTTCAGTTTAATCCCACTACCACCCACACTGTTATGGTGGATAAATCACCATTCAACGCGATCTATACTAGAAGATCGAAATCTTTTCTTATTTTTTTATATGAGCGCGATGTCACGTCGTGACGAAAAAGGAACTGCCCGAAGAGACACCTTCTCCGGTGGCGACGACACACTTGAGTGTGAAAAGAATAGTAATAACGACGAACTTAAGGTCCGACATCACGAGAGAAGTAAAATTGCTCGCAGCGCAGTAAAAATACTTATAAAGTGATTTGAGGCCTGGAGTTTAACCTGTTCACCGCGTTAAAAATCAAATTCCACGAATCCTGTGCGCGGCACAACTTCAGCGTTTTTTAATTTCTAAGTTTAAACACATATTTTGTTTAGAACCATTGATATTTGATTACAACACCAAGTAAACATGACACTTAAGTAATTTTCTGATAATAAATAATAGTCATTACTCTTAAGGAGACTCATTAAATAAAGGAGATAAACTTAACATTACGTAAAATAAACAAAGGAATGCTACGAACAAATCGATGCTTCATGACACTCACCCGATCAAATGCATATAGCACTAGTAATGTTTATTTACGTAAGAGAGACTTAGTAATGTTTATTTACGTAAGAGAGACTCATCGCAGGACTCGATCCGCGCG
The DNA here is from genome assembly GCA_949825065.1 of Odontocerum albicorne. NCBI lineage: Eukaryota > Metazoa > Arthropoda > Insecta > Trichoptera > Odontoceridae > Odontocerum > Odontocerum albicorne. The sequence goes on along the minus strand of OX463853.1, from coordinate 31,358,908 downwards.
ACAGGTCGTTAATGCTGGAAATATTGAGAAACCAAAAAATTCGGCGCTCTGTTTGTTCAACAATATCTCATAAACTAATATATTATTTGACAAGGTTTTCAGAGATGTCGCTAGAATAAAGAATATTTTAAATTTTAGTGCAATTTTTATTCCGGTTTTGTGTCATTTTTTTAAGTGTTTGTGATTTGAAACTTGGATTGTCGTCAGATCACAGGCGTTTGTGTTTCCCGCGGGGAACACGTTAAACAGCCTAGCAAGTTGCAGTACTTTCACAGAAAATTTTGAATGCAGCAAAACTATCCTTTGACGCCACTAGATCGGAGAAGCTAATTGGTCCGAAGATGAATCCATGTAAGATTGACTCGATTATCATCGCAGTACCACTGAATGTGGAATAGCTTGTTGCATGTAAATAAACCCGCCAGGTTGATCACCAACTTCTATAGACTTACACAGTGTTTTTATATACATGCACAAAGTGCGTTATGATTATTTTTGTGCACATTGCCGAAAGTCTTTCAGTAATGTCCAATACTGGTAATGTCCAAACTGCGGATTGATCCAGATGACCGCAAAAATTACAACAGTGTGAAATGGTAATTTGAAGTTAAAGAGTTTGCCATTAAATCTCCTATTGCCTAAGAGAAATTGGGTAGTCCAATAGTTTGGGTGTACCCAGGTAAGCCGAAGTGCCCTTTGATGCAAGGAAAATAATTGAATGTTTAGTTTTCCACGGAGGAGGACGACAAACGATGTTGCTAATTTGATAACTTTGCCTCTAGGCAGGATTTGATAATCGCGTGAGGGGTCATTCCTGGTAAGGGGTGAAGGCGAACGTCACCTATACTCGCGGGCTGACCCTTACCGAGAAGGATAATCGACGGCGCGACGCTGGACCTTCAGATCTAACAGATTTGTTTTCATCATCACCATTACGCCGAGTCTCTACTGTGGTAGACAGAGAGATCAGATATCCATTTCGTTTTTTTATCCTGTCACACGTCTGTCGCTTCTGCCACGTCCATAAACACTGTTACGCCACTTTTTTCTACGTTTTTCCAAACTTATCGTGCGTTCTACACTATTTGTATAGATTTTTTTTTAATCTTTCTTCATGCATTATTTCTATGTGGCCGAACCGTCTCAATACTTCTGTATTTACCTTAAGCACTACATCTCCTTTCAATCCGTATTTTTCCTAATGTCCTTCTTTCTTTTTCTGTCATACGTTGTTTTTTCACACATTTTACGTAACGCTCCCATTGTTACCGAGTTTCGCTTGCATGTGTTATTGTTTTGTGTAACACTTTTGTTGTAAACAGTATAACTTGGTGGATTTATTGCCATGTTGCATTTTTTTCATTAAAATTCCATGTTGCATTTTTTTCAATTGACATTATATTAAAACAAGACTGCAAACCATCAACAAAAATATTACTAATTGACATTGAACCCGCGATCTCCGGGTTGAGAGATGTGTTTCTTACCAACCAGGCTGTGGAAGCCGTAAGAAGTATACGGATGTCGTCAAATGTTGGCCTCCTCAATCTATTGTACCTCTTTCCTCAGAAACCGTCCTCCAATTGGAGATCCGCAATAGTTCCGGGGCAATGCTTTTAACATTGCCCATTCAACAAAGTCGTGGTCATCTGACTGTTACTCACTCCCGGATGTCCAGCATGAAACCTTTTCAGGGGCATAGTTTCCAGCATGTTCTGGATATGTCCTGCCAATTTGAGTCTTTGCAGCTTCATATGGACAGAACGTCCTCGGCCCTGATACATGTTGTAGAGTTCTTCATTGTATCTGACTCTCCAGACATCTCTACCCTGGACCGATCCATATATTCTTCGTCGTAGAACCATCATCTCAAAACTGCACGGAATAATATCGTAACATTATATTCAAAGCCATTCATCCATTAAATCACATTGGAGCCTTCAATATACCCAAATCTATGGTGACGACATATTCAAGAGCGTCGTATACGTGCAATATTTTTTTGCCCTATTTGTATTTTTTTTTAAATTTGGTAGTGCATGATTTTTTTCTGTAGATAAAAAATATAAATATTTCACCTTTAAGTCAATATTTTGTAAATCTATTGGTTGGTTGAAAGGGATTTCCACTATACAATACACCTTCCATATTGTACACTGTACAATAAAGTATATCTCAAATAAAACAAATTATTAAAATCATTTTATGCATAACGTTGCTTGGTTAAGTCTAAATATACCACACAGACACATATACAGTGATGTTAAATGTTTGTTGGATTATTTTTGCATGTTTACGTATTACCTAGCGAGTTACTTTAAGATACTCTTGAAACCAATTAGAAAGGTGCTAAAAAGCGTTAAGTGAGAACCCCACAAGAAGCGTTTGTTTTAAAATTGTGTTTAAATGGAAATCGAATTGCGGTCCCCGGTTGGAAGTCAAGCGACTTATCAACTTGGCTACGAAGTTCGTCGATTGAACACTATAGAATGAAGTCATCACAGTACTTCATTTAAATGCTGCTAATAAATTATTTACTTCCATTATGAAGTAACTAACTACCTACCCACCCCAACGTATTTGTACCAAACCACCAATGTCCAATGTCGAGGTCACGCTAAGTTGCGGTCATTTCATTGGATCAATTTTCAATGAATCCACTCTGTTCCGGTGGTCTGATTATATGTAGATTATTTGGAGTGTTGTGTTAGGCTGGTCTAAATACAGTTCACCTTTCCACTGCAAGGTCGTTGCCGAGGAAAGCGGGCGTTGCTAAGGGGTGGAAAATTGCCAGCGCGGTACTGGCAGCTAAGGGGGCTTGTATTTACCTGAGCAACGGTGACACATTCATTGCCACGTGGCCCAAATTTGTATATATTGATTGATTCAAATGCTATTAGGAAAAAATATTCTAGTGAATATTTTAAAGTATTTTTCATCGTCTAGAAAGAAAATCACACGAACTCGACACATTGCAAGCGATGTACTTGTATCATATTGTCAAAACGTAGATTTAAAAAATGTTATGGGTAATGAACATCACAAGTACATTAATTTGTATGGTACCCTTCAACATATCTGAATAAGTGATGCAAACACATTAAAAAGAGTGGTCGGGAGATAGCGACGTTTGACAACTATGACAATTGACGATCTTCGTGGCCTAGTTGATACTCGTACAACTTGTATCTACAAAACCGGGGGATGCGAGTTTGTTTCTAGTTGGATCCCAGAGTTTTTTAAAAAGGATTCTATTCTGATTTTCACTTACGACCTCTTTAACATATTTCTGGTTGGTTGGAAAATTTAACATAACACTTAACATATTTCGTTTTAGGCAATACAATTTATTACTTTATGGTAATAAATTAATTAGGTTGCACTGTATACAATGAAAGTGTAATCAAATTAATTAGGGGTTCCGCCCTTGTCCGTTTTGAGGCTCAACCCATTATTTATGCTGCGCACCCCCTTGTATTTAACACTATTAAAAAAAACTTATATCTGGTACTCTTTGGCTAGAATTTCTACGTTCACGCTGTTCTAAGCTTGTATTTGACACTCTTCGTATGTTCTCGCTGCTCTTCAATCATATCAAGCCTCGACATGCATTCCTCCTTTCACACTGTTCTTCCGTCATTCCATTCACTCTCTGACTATATTCCATATTGTATTATATAGTTTCCAAAACTTATTCACCCCGTAGACTACTTGCCGATTTTTTTGTTTTTCGTAGACCCCCTGCCTGCCAAATATTGAATTTTCCCAAACTTATTAACTTCAAATGTGTTTTTGACAGCTGACACAATGCTGTTCACCTTGATAAGGTGTTTTTGTAGAGTGGACAATTGTAAAAAAAGAAAAACATGTACAATTTTTATTCATACCTTTATTGAAAAGACACAAAATGCAAGTAAATATTTGGCTTTGGAACGAAACAAATCAAAATTTATTGTAGTAAAATTCTTACATAAAATTAATACACAAATAATACTGTTATTGAGAGGGATGAACCTGATGCTCTGATAGCAATGATTCAATATTTGGCTTCAAATTAGTGAGGTAGTTTTAAATCTCCACGTTCAGTGATTTGCATTCGATTTTTTTATATAAGTATTTTCTATGTCTAATATAACATAAGTATTATGTACAGACAATATGTGTTAGGTGGAATAAGACATTTACGGAACGCCTAAATATTGATGATGATCTGGTTAAATGAGATTCGCTTACGTGCACTCCCATTTACATCTCGTGCACCCCCAATTTCTTTTCTCGCTGATATAGACCGCCTGCAAGTCGAAATCGACCCTTGGGGGTCCATATAAACCACTTTGGGAATCTTTGTTGTATTAGATATCTCTTCTATTGTGGCTTGGGTTGTATTGACCTTTGAGGCTTCCATTGGAACTTTGAAAATAGAAAACATCAAATAATGCTGAATAGTTACGAAAAAAAAATCATGTAACATTTAGAAATACATAAACTATATCATCGTCCTGTCGTGTAGCTCATGACTGAGCATTGTGACTCCCATGATTAGCCTCTGACGACTCCTCTCCATCCATCCCTGCACTCCGCGGCTTGAAAAGATAGTCCAGTTGCGTCTCTCACTAGATCAGTCCAACGCATTGGGATTCTTGCTTTTGTGCGTTGTCCTTCCACGCCTCTATTAACTACAAATCTCTCAAAAATGTCTCGTTGGCCACGAGCAATGTATCCATAGAATCGAAGGACCCGTCGAAAGCATGCTGTCGACAATCTGTTGGTGGTTCTCAGTTCTTCGAGAATGGAGGTGTTAGTTCGCCTTGCTATCCATGGAGTTCGTAACATCATTGTCCAGCGCCACATTTCAAATGCATCTATTCTACATATCTCGCTTACTCTCACAAAAGTTATGCAATTTGTTTTATCAAACACTGTTTATTTCACTTTATGTAACGGTATAATTCTACCGGTTTCAAGGTTTTCACCTCATCATTGTTAGTGCTCCCTAATGCTGAGGGGAAAACCTTGAAACCGATAGGGTTATACCGTTACGTAAAGTGAAATAACGGTGTTTGATAAAACAAATTACAATGTAATTTACGTATAAGACACGCTTCCTTTAGATTTGATGGAAATGCTACTTCGGTGTTTTTTCTTGCTGGCAATACATAATGTACACCACTACTTATTTCGTATAGCGTACTATAATTATGGATAAATAAAGTAGAAGCGTTTTTGTAGCGTATGTTACCTTCGTTCACTAAACGGCTTGATACGGATTGACTATTTGATTAATAAATCAAAGTTTATTTAAGATTGCGAATATATATTATATATGGATGTATTTTTTATAAAAAGAGAAAATGGCCTTACAAAACATCTCGAATAAATAACGAAAAAAATATATATTTTATTTTTTCTCGTAATTTCTGCCATGAGTACTTTTTCTTATGAAATTTCCCAATAACTCGAATCAGTTTATTTTCTTTCCTCAATCCGCACAGACAATTTTATTTCAGTTTTCCCAAAACATGAAAACAATACGGGAATTTTTTTTTCGCTTTAGGGGAAATATAAATATAAATTGATTGCTTGAAAGTTAGATCAAACTGGAATCATTTATTTGATATGAATAAAATTATAAGAGATATTATTTTTCTGTAAACTATACGAGTAATATAAATTGACTTTTGTTTATTTTTCTTTCGTTTTTATTTATTTGCCTTGTACTCGTAGATATTTGCTTTAAAAACGTTATTGAGATGAAATAAAAAAAAATGTAAATACAAAAACTAATGTTATAGAGGGTAAAAAATTACCCTTATCTGTTTCCCGTGGGTGGTTGATAGGACGTATGTTTTTCAACCCTGGTGTTACGGAATCGATTCCCGTTTGTACCATTTTTTATAGGATTCGAGTCTAGTTTTCTTTTTATGTATCTTTAACATATTTCTGGTTGTATTGTATATAATGAAAACGTAATACAATACAATACGAATGGCGTCTGGTTGGCTGAAAGAGATTGCCGCCTGGTAATAATCCGGCCAAATTGTTTTTGCAATGAAGTGTTATTAAATAAAAATAAATGGCTTCCACTCTGAAGTTTCAGGTTTAATTCCAGTTAACGAGAAAAAATTAAAGGGTCCCAGTCTGATTATGAGTTCGTTTACAAGATTATGGTCACCTCTCTGCGTGTGGATGTATTATCAACACATACGACGACGGACAGTGAATATCAAAACTATACCAGTAATTTGATAAACAGGGGGCGTCTCATTAATGAGACAGAGTACAATATTGTCACATCACCAATGCGGACATAACATAAAAATAAATAAATACACCACATTCTTGTTTGTTTCACATACAAGCCTTTTAACATCGTTCCGGTATTGGGGGGGAAAGACCGATCATGTTGCCTTTCTTATAAACTACCCTGATCATCAAACGTCACCAAATAGTCTGGATCTATACTATACCATACGAATGAATGATAGCTGGAAATGAAAGTCAAGAGAGTGAAGCGAGCTAGTGACCAACGGCTTGAAGAAAGGCTAAAGCTCTTCATTATATAAACACTATTCAGTAGTTTCTCAAAGGTATCGGCTTTAATTTTGTGGAAATTCATATTATAATATACGCACGTCACAAAAGATACACGAAACAAATAATAAATGTGACGTATGTTAAATGTTAACTTGACTAGTAGATTAAACTCTACTTAAAGTAAATTTTTTACATACGTCACAAAAGTTATACAAAATAATTCAGATTGGAACATCAAGATAACAATTAATATCCATAAAGTTCACATATAAACACACATAAATAGTTCAACAAACCCGAGCTGCAACCGTTCGCGTAATTTGACAATTCTCAGCAAAAAATGTCTCAGTAAAATTTTTTTTTTCTCAAATTTGGACTCTAATTACAAACCAACCCCAGGTTCACTGCCAGCATAAAACGAGAAAATATTTTCTCGTTTACGTTGGCAGTAAACCTAGAGTTGTGTGTGTATATATGAGGGAGTGTATTTATATTTTTAACAATTTTCGTACATGTGAAATTTATAGACTTTAAAATTGTGTTAATTGCTTATTTTTTTGTTCATATTATCATATAATTAATGTGTACAAGGGTATGGGCTGAAAAACATTGATGTATTCGTGGCCGATCTCGTCCTCTATTGGTGGGGTGTACCTCGGTTGGGAGGATTTTATAAGTTTAGTCCAGGCCAAATCTATTTGTACTCGTATTTATTTAATTTAAAGCCGTAAGCAAAAATGAAACAATTATAAATCATCAAGAAAAGCAAAAGAATCTACTCCTTATTTGAGTTAATAACTCACTAACACTTCCGATGAAATAAATTATTTGAGTCAATAACTCACTCACACTTCCGATGAAATAAATTATTTGAGTCAATAACTCACTCACACTTCCGATGAAATAAATTATTTGAGTCAATAACTCACACTTCCAATGAAATATTACACATATTGTACCTACACATATGGTACACGTATGTATTGCTCTCGTAATAAACCGGGCACAATCCACCTAAAGAATGCCTCGAGAAAGGAGGTAAAAACACGTGTCACGAGGATTAATGTAATTAGTAGAATAACAAAGTAATTTATTACTTCATTTCATTTCCGTGTCTGAATTATTAATTATGTCACGTGTTTCCAGTAATTCGTATTAATTAGATCCTTCCCAAAACATGTTATCCCGATATTTGGACAAATTAGCATGTGTTGCGTGTCTTGCTTATCCACAAAATCACATTCAGTGTTACTTTCGTTTAAGAACTTCATCTCTGCATATTCACCTTACATCTAGTCACACCTACTTGAACAATTATTACTTTAAACTCTGTTGCTTACTTGCATTAGACACGTTTTGTTCTTTCTATATCAGCTATAATACTTTTACAAATTTCAAGCGAGGTAATATTTTGTCCACTCGTTTTACATTTGAGCATCCATTTATTATCCTTCACGGTTTCGTTTTGAAAATTCTAAATACTCTACGTTAGTTTTATGTCCATCGAAGATGCGTTGGCAACCATCTAGTTTGGTGCCTGTTAGAGTTCCAGAATGTAGTTTACTTACATTTAAATGTAGTGTTATCAAGAATTAAACACAATGCTAGATTTAGCTCCGGAAACAAAAGGAAATACGATTACGCCAGTTTCCTGGGTTGCGCAACGGAAGTGATAACTTGGCGGAATTGTCACAAGAGTCCTAATTTGAAGCAATATTATTACAAGGTGTCGCAAAAAAATATCTACACTTTAATAGCTGGTAACTTGCTGATATTTTTTAGATTTAACCGTTTAGAAATAATGGCTGAAACCAGACTAAGTTTTGAACAAAGAAAGTTTATTTTGAAGTACTACCGGAAGTAGGAAAACGCGGTAGTAGACTTTTTCTTTTGGGAATTTCTCAAGAATAAAGTTTATGCTAAAAAACCTGAAACCATTGATGAATTACGAGTAGCCATTGAAAGATAATGCGCCCAAATACCAAATGAAATGATTCTCAATGTTTGTGATTCCGTTGCTTCGCTTTACCAGAATGGTCGTCAGTTTGAAAACAGGCGCTAAATATAAAAAAATACATTTATATAGTTTATTGTGAACGTTGATAGGGAACTGTATGCTAATAAATTTAGACTTTCAAATCATTAAAATTGTGAATACATTTTTTGCGACATGCTGTATATTTAGACTTTCTTTAACAATGTTAAATTAAAATAAAAGAGTGTTATTTATGTATGTTGAATCATTAATTCGCATTATAACATTTAAGGCGTACTAGATAAAATGTTTGACCTCCTAGGGCAGTGATGGGTTACTTATAACACGCGTGTCAGAGGTGACACGCCAAGACATTTTGGGTGACACACATCGCTTACGGACGATCTTCGCCCAAGAACGAGCGATGCGCTTTCTTCGCTCGTATATTTACGACTGCACTGGATGGGGTAGTGGGGTTTCGAGCGGTAAAAACGGTTTGAGCAAATTCCAGACAGACAATACAGAATTTCAAGACAGCATCTGGGCTCAAGAGTTCGTCGTTTTGAGGTCCAAACTTATGAATCTAGAAAGAAATCATTTGGAGAATGAAGAAGAGTGCCACTACGAACAAGATATTTTGAATGCTTGAAACCGATTACCGAACACTTTTGGCACTCTGAAAAATCTAGCGATGGCTTTACTCACAATATTTCCCTCAACGTACTTTTGTGAGACCTTATTCTCGTTGCGTTGAATAATATTAAAACAAATAAAAGAAACCGACTGACTGATGAAGTTTGTAACGCTTGCTTGTCTTTAAAATGTACGAAATACCAACTTTCAATTGTAGATTTAGCAAATGCAATTCAGCAACAAAAAATTCACTAATGTACTATAAATAATTATTTGTTTATGCTTTTTAATAATAATAAATAAATAGTTCAAAAACAAAACTCTTTCATTTACTAGGGCTGCAAAAATTATTAATATTCCTAGATGTGACACGGCACCCGGGTCAAGCCAGGTTTTTTTCAGAATGTTGACACGCCGAGCTAAAACTGTTACCCATTACTGCCCTAGGGGGTTGTATTGTATTGAATTACGTTCTCCTTATATACAGTACAACCTGGCGGACCTATTACCATGTAGCAATCTCTGAGAAATTAAAATAGTTCTATGAGAAACTGTAAGGTTGTTGAAGAGGCGGAAGATGTGTGTCGAGATATTATAGTCTGGTGATATCCCTCTGCCTACCTCAATAGGGAAATGGTGTGATGAAATGTGTGTATACACAAAAGTTAAAATTGAAACTTTTCCACATATGTATTTTCCAAATAGCAGAATTCTTCAACTCGTTCTAATCTCATGTGTTTTGTTTGTTGTTTTACAACCAGAAACGATTTTTTACGAGCAAAGCCTTCTAACAGGTATAAGACTTCTTTTTATGATGCCAAATAGAAGAGCACTCCACTTTTAATGAATGTTTGAAATATAAGTACAATTTAACGGCTTAAGACGAGACATCGCAATTATGATCCAGATTATGTAGCATAAAATAATGAGGACAAAAAGACTGGGTCACACACGAGTGGCGTCGGCTCATAAAAGAAAACAGCATCTTGCAGAATTTAGGCCACCCCAATGCAGTGACGTAGCGAGTGTGTTCTGAGCCCGGGGTCAAGACATGCAAAATCTGAGCCCCTTTGCACGAAGTATGAGCTATATTTAGTTTGCGAATAAGTTGGAAGCCCAACTGCACAAGGCAAAACCTGTACGTACATGCATAAACATACATAACATTAAGCCATTTCCCTGTAGGGGTACAAAGTGCAGAGAGAACAAAGCGCCAAACTTTCATATTTTGATACACATTCTTAGCGTCCTCCACATCCATACACCTTCCCATACAACTTCGACGATTTGTCTGACTTTCTACGTTTCCTTCTTTCAGAATATAATTCACTTGATCCAACCATACTTTCCTTGGTCTTCCTATCACACGCTTTCTTCTCACATTTGTACTATATATCTGTGTTGTTAGTCTTTCTTCATTCATTCGTTCCACATGTCCAAACCATCTCAGTGTGCTCTTCTTCATCTTACTCAACACATCAACCATAAATACACATATTTCACTATACAATATGAGTTTTGCATACATCGTAAATCGTAATATTTCTTTTTTATTATTTTTTACGACCTACATCGTAAATCGTAATATTACCTTTTTATTATTTTTCACAACGACCTACCTGGCATAGTTTCACAACGACCTGTATAGTAAATGGTAATATTCACTTTTTATTATTTTTCACAACGACCTATGTACGTGACTTATGTTAGTTTCACAACGACCTACTCGTACATCGTGAATCGTAATATTCCTTTTTTATTATTTTTCACAACGACCTACATCGTAAATCGTAATATTCCATTTTTAATATATTTCACAACGTCTTGCAATACGGGGGTGGCGGGTTCTATTATTTTTGCTACCTAGATCGCTTAAAAAAAGTTCCAGGGGGATTTTCACTTCGACTGCGTTTAAAACTTTTCTGGTTGATTTGAAGTTACTATCATATGGCAATACAGCTGCTAGGTTATACTGTTTACTACTTAAGTATGATATTGTTCTATAATATTATTCAATATGTTACATGTTGTATGCATAAAACAAATTATTGTATACGTGTAACAAATTACTTATTGTAAACGTACTCGTATAACAAATATTGGATACATATTACAAGTTTTCAGTTGAAAGCAAAAAAACATGCAACTATTTAGGCTGGCGATAATAGAGATATAACTGAAGCAGGCACGAGTGATATTGGCGTGCATTATCTCATTGGATAATCAGGATATTGTGCTGTGGACTTTGTGCAGTTATGTACCACCGTTCTATCGTTACACTTAACTTATTTTATATGTTTATTCTGTTAATACATTATATTATGTGCATTCTATCATCGAGTTAAGGCGTTAATACGTGTGCATTCTATTATCGAGTTAAGGCGTCATCTGCTCTCCAAACTGTGCTTTACTTGTCTTTTTATTATTATTAACAAAATTAACTAAGAATATGATCAATTATGAAGTCTACTATGATAAAAACATTAATTGTTTAGTTTTAAATCTATAGTTCTAAAAAATAATACCAGCACTAGTGTCATTGATTTAAATTTCAAGTAATTCTTATTTTAGTTTCCATGTCCGTGCGAGTGTATACGTACATACTTCAAGATATCTTTTAACATCCATCCCAGAACAAACCTTCCCCGACTTCACGCCGTACAGCGAGAACAAACCCTACAACACCACATCCTCGCTTGGATCGTGAAGTTCTATAAAAGTCAAAAAAATCACAGCATTCCCTTAATCGCTGCCCTGGGGGCTTACGAGAGTAAATCCGACCTACCCTTCCGTTATAAGCACAGGCTCCCGAAGCATTATCTGTTGCCTGACTAGTCCACCTACAGTATTAGCTGGGACGACCAAGGTCTGAGTGAATGTGATGGAATACAAGTAGCTTGAACGAGTGGACTTGTTCTTGATAAATAATTAGTTGTAAGAATTGTTATCTAGTTATAAGTAGTATGTAGATGTTAATTATTTCTAAGAAATCATATATTAAGATTGTAAAAAATAAAAATAAAATGACATGTAGGAAAATAAGATTGAGTAAGTTCATAAATTGTAACGTATAATTAAGATTAGTTAAGTAATAAATTTGTATATAGGTATAGCCTTGACAAATATTTGTACAATATATTACTTTGTTTTATATAAAAAAAAGTATACGTACATACATACATATGAAAGCAAAAACCAAAAGCAACATGCATTGTTTGGAATTTTGGATGGTATAAAGTGTCTCATACAGGCAGGGTAGCAAAATTAAGGAAAAAATTCAAAAAATTATTAATTTTTGTTTCTGTTTTTTCGCCCCCCTTAGACCAGTGCTCAGGGACAACTGTTTCCCCTGTTTCTCCTTACTTCGCCACTGTCAGAACGTTTCTCATATCTTTTGGGGTATTTGTGTTAAACTACCCCCTTTAGATACAACATTTGATTTAGATTATTTTCTTATAAATTTATTTTAGACATGCATAACATACATATCATCACGTCGTATCGTTTGCGGAGTAACCACAGAAAACAGTTCATATTTTACATCCAAACAAATAATTTTATTTAACTACATTTATACATCTCGTGCACAGTGTTCTATGATTCGTGTTTCTCACTTGACATTATTTCGATATCTGGCTTGAGCCAGTTATTTTTTCCTGGGCTTAATTTTTCCATATGTACGAGTACTATGCACTTCTAACTTGTGTGTTCCCTTATTCATTCTTATTTAATCCGTTTAATCCACTGTCCAAACCATATTTACGTTCCTTTCTTCATATTATTAACAACATTCGCTTTAGCTACGTATAATATTTATTTCTCATTTCATCTTAGTTTTCATTCCGCCTTCTTTCATACAAGACTTTGGCGTGATAATACTATGTACACAAAATACCAAAACTCTTAAATGCATATTATAGAAGTTGGCGCCTTTCCAAAATTACGCTCGGTCGCTACTGTAAGTGTCAGATATGAGTTGTATTTCTCTGTGTAAATTTAAAAGCTAATTTCGATTTATTAGATTTTTGGCTTTATGCTGAAACTGCGTGCAATTTCCATTATATTTCTTGATTGTTTTTAATCTATAGGTAAGTGTAATTTTCGTCACTTGATCGTATTTATTTTGCTATCGCACCATTCTCTTGGTGGTTAATGAATCGATGATCTTTATTTCTGGTTAACGTTCGTTTTCTAGAGTGGTACGAGTATTTCGGATAGATCGGTCATTGTTTGCCTCGGAGTGTTGTGTGCAGTTTTGGGAAGCGCTTGAAGGCGTACCTTTTTGGGGGTATTATCAAGAATTGAGATTGTGTATGGACACACATGCATTGCACTCCACATAAAGCCAAATGCGTTACTATCACATATTAAAAGATCTACAAAGGTTTATTTGTAATTCGTTTTCCCTCGGTAAATTGTCTGTAGTTTTCTTACTAAATATGTTTTTCTAAACATATGCATGTGTGGGGAGGTTTCTAATCTAATAGCCTCAGCCAACACTTTCCTATTCTTACACTGAACTTGTTTTTTTATGTTTTTGATCTGTCAATGATAATGTGTTCTAGTTCCGAGGAGCGCCCTTGAAGAGAGTCTGCTCTCTAAACGGTGCTATATCAATTATCCTTTTTATTATTATGATATATGTCTATATAAACTAATTTGGAGTTGACTTTACAGTTCTCAAATAATAATAAAATTTAATAAATTATATATTCTAGCGTACCCCTACAATTTAACCACTATTTACAATTTGCGTTACTAAAACTAAAGTAGTTAAGGCATAAAATCCTCAAACATTCGAAACCCCAATTTTTAACCCCGTTACCCAAGGGTGGCCAAAGATGATATCTAAATTGGTTCATTCATCATTTCGCTTATATTTCCCACAGAGCACTGACCCAGTGGTGTAGAACAATTATATCAAGCAGTACCTCGCTTTATTTACTTTAAGAGGATATTATGTTGGTATATTACCATTTAGGACACGCAGTAAACATTTCAATTCCCTCAGCTATTCAAGTCACGAAAACGCCGCGTGTCGCGTGTCTTGGTTAGACTATAAACTACCAAGTTGAATTAACTGTTTCATTCGTGCATTGTTTGAGACTTGCAGTTGCAAACCATGTTCAACTCCACTAAAAAAATCTTCGTTAACTCCATAACTGACGACCTCCGTGGCTTGGCTGGAAAGACGCCTTTCTCCCAACCCGGAGGTTGCGGGTTCAAATTCCGTTGTAACCCAGATTTTTTTTAAATCATTCCGGTCTGATTTTTATTAAAGGCTTTTTTAACATCTTTCTGGTTGGTTGGAACATATTGCAACATGACAATACGCCCTCTAGGTTGTACTGTATACAACGAAAGTATAATACAATACAATAACTAGACCGTTGCGGAGCGAATATCATATACACGCAAACGATCTTCTATTGTACAGTAGCTTCCATCCCCTAAATGTTTATTCTGATGCTCATGAATTATGACTTCAGCTGCATCACGCAGTGGTCTAAAGTGTACGGCCTACTCATGAATCTTCGGAAATAATCAACTGTGGGAAGTCGACATCTCCTGTCATAAACCTTCCAACATTTTCCTCTTTTAAAATGGATAATTCTATGATCCCGTATTCATCACTTGTTAAAAATCTGGGAATTCTTATTGATGAAAATTTAAATTGGCATAATCTTTTCTCCGAGTTCAGCCGCAAGATCTTTCCTTCTCTACATTCTCTTAATATGATGCGTAATTTTCTGCCTGTTTTAAGTCATACCAGCTCCTTATGCTTCCGTTACTTGATTACGGTGACGTACATTATTTGGATGCCAACGAGAAGATGTTGGAAAAGGGGAGACTCCCAAATGTTTACATCTGATTCATAAAGAACACTTGAAGTGTGGTATATATTTTATGACCTTTGAAAAATATTGTCACTCTAAGTTGGATCTGTACGACTCTTTCAAGAGTTATCAACAAAGTGTAATTAATTCTGAAAACTTGACAGCGCAATTATAAGCGCATTAAAATGACCATTGTCAAAATATTGTCGCATTATTTTATAGTCTCACTTGTTACGTGCAAAGGTTATCAACTCGACGAGTTCGCGTTAATACCTTTTTAATTACAAACGCGCTTTAAGTAAATTATTGTGTTTATAAATATTCTGTTTCTAAATTATTGACGATAATTGGACATGAAAAACGTAATTATTTATGCGTGTTAATTAAGTAAACTCAAAAATATCTTATCCTTAAATGTTAACAGAATTTAACAGATACGTAAAATGACATCACGCCAAGTTTCCTCAGGCACAAGTTGGTAATTGCATAATTTCGAAAAATGGGATTTTTTTGGTTATTATCATCAATATAAGAGTATACATGTATGGTAAAAAATACTGACATTTTAACTAGAAAATTCGCACAGTATGGTAAAGAAATATTGATATTATAACTGGAAAATTCGCACAGTATGGTAAAAAATACTGATATCTTTACTGGACAATTCGCACAATTTAAAAACATCTAAGTGCCAATCAAACTATTCGATTTTTTTAATTAAAGAAATAGTTTTTTCCTTTTTCAGTACTGCATTACTGTTTCTGTCAAATAATATATAATAAATTGTAGAATATTTTGAATTAACTTCTTTATTTAGATTTTTCTTTGAAGAATAGATATGATAGAAGTAATATGCATCCATATACCCCCGATTACTAGACTGAAAAAAATGCCTGTGTCATTCGAGGGGAGTAGCACAGCGCGGGGTTCGAACTCGCGACCTTCCGCACGCAAGTCTGGTGCATTACCGTGCGGCCATGCGCTTAATTATTATTATTAGTAATGTTTGAATAAATGACCTTTAAGATGGTTTAAACATGTGGAGAGAATGAATTATAAAATAATTTGTAAGCTATTATACAAGTCAGTCGTGGAAGTGCGCATGTACTCGTAAGTGGTAGACAGCTGAAAACATAGCTAGATCAAATGGACCAGATTAAAAAAAGGTAAAGTGAAAAGTATGATAATAGAATATCGTGTATGACGAGATGTATGAATGTGGAGGAGGCGAAAGCTGTGTGCTTGGATATGTACGTAATAACATTTTAGTTTTATTTGGTGATTTTGGAATGAGTTTAAACTTTAAATCATCAGAAACAGTAAAATGTTAGTTACCAACTTGTGTCAGAAACCTGACGATATGTAAAAACGTAAAACATGACATACGAGTATGTTAAGTAAAAGAAAAACAAACGAATACAATTGCTATAAATTTATGAAATTATTAAAAATAAAAATGACACGTAATCAAGATTATTAAAAATAAAAATGACACGTTGCAAATTAAAATTATGTTAGTTCATAGTTATAATATAGAAAGAAGATTAGTTCTTAAGATATAGATTTATATATAACTATATAATAGTATTTGGCAAATGTTCGTTTTATAGATTAGTTAATTAAATTTAAAAAAAAACTCGTATTATTTTATGCCAGTCTATTCTAATCTTTGTGATTTATTATTATTTACATTCTCTTAATTTTGTTATCCTAACTGTTTTTTACATTTATAAAGTTAAATGTATTTATATCTTAGAAACTTAATAAATAAATTTTGTATTCCATAATTAGATTCCTGCTTATTTATTATATAAAGAAAGTAACACTATTAAAAATATTTCAGAAACACAAATATATTAATAAGCTGAAGATTCAGTGGTTTTGAAATTCGATATACTTTCATTAATATTGTTGGAAAGTTATTAATTTTTACTTACAATTCAAGCTATCATTAATTCATTAATTTTGAGCAATATTTATTGTTCACGGTCTGAGACGAGACGCCAAATCAGAGGTTTTGAATATTTTAGAGCAAAGCTTATAATTAATATTATAATAACATTAATTTGATGTATTTATGCAAAAGAAATCATTTTTATGATTCATTTGGAATATCGAATAAGCATACTTCAATTATTTATATGAATATGTTTTGAGTTACTAAACTACGAGCACGTATTTCATGTATTTTTATTCTATACAATCATTAACAAATAAATGTAATATTTTACTATTTTATCTGCTTCCGACCCCACTCGTTCATATTTCATTTGGGAGGAGGAACATGCAATTCATGTCGCCAAGAACTTGCATAACATTCCTGAAGGAAGGTAGTCATTTAATAAAATCGCACATTTAACTTTTAAAAAATATATAACAATATTTTTCCTTTACAGGAGAAGAGTGAATCTTAATGTATTATTTCTTAGAAATAGTTAACACTTATAACTAGATAACAATTCTTACAACTAATTATTAAAATATGATTGCGTGAATCAATAACAATTATAATATTTATTTACGGTCCATTTCGACATTGACATTTTTTTACGATACACAATCATAATTCAGAGCGAATGAATACAGGAATACTAAATGTTGCTACAGTAAAATATACAAATATCGAAACAGTATGGATAAAAATAAGACTGTATAAAACCGTAAATACATTCGTCTAAATTATGCCAAATCCACTTAGAAGATGTTGTAAAAACAACAACGTAAAGACAAAAAAATCACGTGAAAGTTCAAAAGAAATGCTAGGTTAAAGCTCGGTATTGAATTATTTATCAGTCGGTCTTTCACGAATGTGGGTAACGAACGAATACTCTAAATCGCACATGTTTGTCTCGGTATATATTTATTCCTTTAGATCAGGGGTTCACAGACTTTTTTTGAATAGTATCACCTAATTAAAGTTTCAAGGAGTAGGGTACCACCAGTACCCTTCTCGGCTCCTTTCTTCAACCCCTGCTTTTTTATAAGCAAATTTTGGTAATATAGGTGCCTACACCTACAGTCTTTACTTATTGTATAATATAATTAATATACCTTTGCATTTGAGTTTAGAAAGTTTATATATACAACAAAAATTATCGAATGCATATAGGAAATAATACCTCCTATACTCGTAGGTTCAACACACATTATTTGCGTAATTTAAGAATGAAACCCATAGAAACTATATAAGCACTTACCAAATGTATTGCATTTATTCTTGTAACTCGGTAGCCCTAGGTTACCTCGATAAATATTGTTGGTTCAAGCCGGCTATATGTTATATATTATTTTGTAGTTTCATGGAATTCAGTATTTTGACGCTTGCTTGCTCGTGTATCACTAGACTGGAGCTCACGTACTACTAGTGGCACGCGTACCATAGTTTGTGGACTAATTTTTGTGTTATTGTTAATCGTTACATTTGCACTATTTATTTGTTTTGTTAATATATCTTAATTCATTCATTCTACGTATTCAAATCATCTCAGAGTGCTCTTCTTCATTTCACTCAATATATCAGCTTTAAGTTCATATTTCATTCTGTATTCTGTTTCTATACATTGTCACCCCATGTATTCTTCTCAGTGCGTGTATTTCTACAGCATTTATTCGGATATTTTATTCTTTTTCCACGTCCATACATCAAAGTCGGTACTAAAATACTGTTGAAGACTATCATCTTAGCAGATTTTGATGCTGTCCGGTTCGAGTATATATTTTTAGTGTTCCATTAACTTTGTTTCCTATCGCTACCAACCGTTCGTTAAAATAAAATATACAGCTAAAAAATAATTTTACAAGTTGACAGAGGAAAAAAATGAAAAATCAAAGAATATAAATTTTTCAAAAGTCTATAGAAAATGGTATGTTCAAGGTCGAAATGAAAGAATTTATCAATCGATTTCTCGCACACGTGGGCAATTGGCGTCGGAGATTCCGCGTCCTCGACTCGGCATATTTCCGTGTGCCTGGACGGAGAACTGCACACAATGGGGCACGCGATCCGCTTGGCTTAGGAATGTCATTGTTCCGGCAGCCATACATTGGGGTAATTCATTTCCGATTTATATTCATTCCACATTATTTCCATAATTTGCAGATAAAGTGGATCAATTTCTAATGTAGTTAAAGACAGATTTAAGGGATTCCCCAGAATGAAGGTCCAAACAATATGCAATAAAGTCGTTTCTTCATTTTTTTTAGTTTGACCAAATAAATACAGCTATGAGGAGTTTGACTAAGATAACATGTATACTAACCGGTCTTTACTCGTAAGAACCGAAATTCGTCTAGTGAAGTCTCAAGTATTCTCCATAGCACTGTAAGTAGAAGCATGGACGATGAGAAAGATAGAAAGAATTATCATAAATGCCTTTGAGGTGTGGTGTTTGGAGGCAGATGGACCGCAAGGCGCACCAACGTCTCTATCATCCAAGAATTGAAGATTACCGAAAGACTTGCGACAATTTACAGAAAAATAACTCTAACGTACTTTGGACGTGTTGCTAGGAAGAATGATAAATGTCTAGATAATCTGGCGATCACGAGTACAGTTGAGTGAAGGCGAGCAAAAGGAAGGTATCCTATAAGATGATAGCATCAATAAAGAGTGCATTTAACATAGCCCAGGACGTGGAGGGATGGAGACAGGATATGCACCGGTTTCGGGGTATAGCAAAGGGACACGGGATAAAGAAAAATATTAATTAAACAATAATTTAATAACAACATTACTAGATGTTTGAAATAAGATTGTCATATATTCTTTTGTAGAACTCAGTCTTGAGATAAGTGTCGTCGCTTTTATGTAGAACTCAATCTTGAGATAAGTGTCGTCGCTTTTATGTAGAACTCAGCCTTGAGATAAGTGTCGTCGCTTTTATGTAGAACTCAGCCTTGAGATAAATGTCGTCGCTTTTATGTAGAACTCGGTCTTGAGATAAGTGTCGTCGCTTTTATGTAGAACTCAGTCTTGAGATAAGTGTCGTCGCTTTTATGAGCTTATGATGGTGATAGATGATTGTGCATGATCGTTATTCATCCTGCGACTGGAAAAGATCTGTGTGTGTATTAATTTATTGTATGCAAACTGTTTGGTGTTCTTTAGCAAGCACATAGTGTTAACAGATCAAACCCAAAGATCCAAGACAATCGACTAGTTCCATCTGGTGCAGCATTTCGCCAGGGAGACTTACAAGTAAAACAGTTAGTTACGTTTGTATCAACGTCGCACTTTTAGAATATATGAATGGTTGAAGTAAAATAGGCATTAAGTACCAAAAAAAAAAACAAAAAAACTAAGTATGCAGTTTCATTCTATATTACATATAGAACGAAACTGCATACTTAGTTTTTTTTTGTACTTAGTGCCTATTTTACTTCAACTATTCATATGTAAAATACTAATCAGCGTATAAGAACATATTCGTACATTTGGATTAAAAGTCTACATTGGTGCTTCAAGTGACACGAATGGATTAATTTCAAACTTTGTCACTTTGTATTCGTCTCTTAATTGGATGTGTCCATTGTATCTGTCGAATCTGTGTCTGAGAGATGTTCTTTCGGAGAGGAGCATCTTTGGATGTGTCCATTGTATCTGTCGAATCTGTATCTGAGATATGTTATTTTGGGGAGGAGCATCTTTGGATGTGTCCATTGTATCTGTCGAATCTGTGTCTGAGAGATGTTCTTTAGGAGAGGAGCATTTTTGTGGTCGATTTTGTCTTAATCGAATAAATTGATTGTTCTGAATCAATTCAATGGGGTGGAATATTGTGACAGGGGTTTTGCTATTGCTGGTCCCATAGCGTGGAATGGCCTGCTTTAAGGTATAAGAAATATGAGTGGCGTGTGTAGCTTATGTTAAGGAAGCACTTAAGACACCCTTTTTTGAATATTTATAAAATTTAAGATAGTATATGTACATTATACTCCATTTAAAGCCGAATATGTTACCATCACATATCGAAAAATCTAAAAAGGTATTTTTCCCTTGGTTAATTTCCTGCGGTTTTATTATCAAATATGTTTTTTTAAACATAGACTACAGCCTGATCTAATGGCCGCAGTCACAGCTTTCCTATTTTTAAACTCAACTTATATTTATTCATTTTCTAATATTTTTAATCCATTAGTAATAGGGGGTTTGAATCCCGAGTTAGAACGCCCTTGAGACTCTGCTCTCTAAACGAAACTGTATAAATTGTATATTATTGTATTATTATCATTAAATAATGTTTGAAAGTATACTAAACCGGAATCGAATCCATGCCGCCAGTTTGGTAACTGGCAAAATATATACAAATTTGGGCCAAACTCGTTCAGGAAGAAGATATTATAACTAAGACAAGAGAGTCTTGCATCAGACTGTTGAATGAATACGAATGAACCCCACAACAGAATAAGGCCAGGCTTGTTGCAGTAGTCTTTCGATATGCACCGCTGACTGCACCACTTGATTATTCTGTGCGAGTGAAATATGTGTGTGGAGTTATTGAAATCATGCAGCGCATACAAATTTTGTTTTGACAAAAAAAAACGATGTTTCAAACGCATGAGCACCAAAAGTAACAAAATGGTCAATGTTATACGTCATTCGAAAGAAAATTTTCTGCTCTACAATATATTGTGTTTGCTTTTACGTTATATATATTATTTTATTTGATTACAATCCTTCAAAATGGAATGTCAAGTAGACGAAAGTGAGCATTTTCGACACCTCCTTCTGTTCGTGTTCAATCGAAGGAATAAAACTGCTCGCGATATTTGCGAAGTGTACGGTGAAAATGCTACGAATGAAAGGACAGCTCGTCGATGGTTTTTGCGTTTCAAAGACGGTAATTTTGACCTGAAAGATATGGAGCGTTCCGGACGACCAGTGGACTTCGATGAGGACCGCTTAAACCATACTATTCATGAAGATCCCCTTCAAACCACCGTAGAATTGACTGATCAGATAAATTGTAGTCACATGACTCTGTACCGCCATCTTAAATCAATGGGAAAAGTCCAGAAGTTCGGCACTTGGGTTTCGCATGTTTTGAGTGAAAACAATAAAAATTAACGTTCGAAAATTTCTGCTGGTTTGCTCGCGCGTCATCGAACTACACATGGCCACAAGCAAAGGTTCCTTTACCGCATCATTACTGGTGATGAAAAATGGTTTGAAAATGGTAATGAAAAAAAAATGGTGATGAAAAATGTTTGATGGGGATCTTCATGAATAATATGGTTTAAGGGGTCTTCATAAAAGTCCACTGGTCGTCCGGAACGCTCCATGTCTTTCAGGTCGAAATTACTGTCATTGAAACACAAAAACCATCAACGAGCTGCCCTTTCATTCATAGCATCTTCACCGTACACTTCGCAAGTATCGCGAGCAGCTTTATTCCCTCGATTGAAAGCAAATAGAAGGAGGTGTCGAAAATGCTCACTTTTGTCTACTTAACATTTCATTTTGAAGGCTTGTAATCAAATAAAATAATATATGTAACGTAAAAGCAAACACAATATTTTGTAGAACAGAACATTTTCTTTCGAATGAAGTATAACATTTACCATTTTGTTTTACTTTTTGTGCTCATTTTTAAATTGGAAAAAAACGGACACAACTTATGTTAACACCCAATATATCTAAGAATTGGATATATTACAACAAATGACGTGGTATAGAAATAACAAGGAAATTATTGTTGGATTGTATTTTGAAAGGCAATGTATGACAGAATACGCAATAAAGTGATCAGTGATGAATGTAATCTTAAGGTTGAAGATTTAAGTAATATTAAAAAGAGCACTCTGAGATGGTTTAGACGTGCAAAACGAATGAATGAAGAAAGACTAAAATAACAAATATACAGTTCATATGTGAGCAGAAGGCGTAGTAGAGGACGACCAAGAAAAGTTTGGATGGATTAAGTGAATTATATTTTTAAAGAAGAAAATGTTCAAGTTATGGAAATTGTAGGAGCTGATTGAGATGGTGTATGGATGAAGAAGAGTCGAAAGATATGTGTCGCGATAAAAAAAGTCTAGCGCTCTCTCCTTTCTGTCTCATCCAATAGGGAAACGGCATGATTATATGTATATATGTTCATCAAATAATTGGGCATATAACTAATGAATCTAAGAATCGGACTTATAACTTATCGATTTAAGAATTTGGCATATTACTACTACATCCAAGAATCAAGATTAAAAATAATACCTACGACTTCATGGCGTACTTTAAAACGCCTGGCTTCGAGTTGCAGGTTCGATTCTCTGACTGGCTTGAATGTTCTCTGTGACGATCCTCCGTGGTCTAGTTGGTAAGACCTCTTTAACATATTTCTGGGTGGTTGGAAGATATTGCCACATGGTAATTAGTCCGCCAGTTTGTGCTGTATACAACGAAAGTGTAATACAATACAATGTTATCAAGATATATGTTTATCTGTTATCTATCTTTTTTCTCTCTCGTTCCCCTATTTCCCACACCCAATTTGTTGAATGCTGTGCATTACGACGGAATTTTATTTATCATACATGATTTGTATTTTTTGTGTCGCTGATTATTATGCATATTTCTAATTATTATGTTGATCTTTGTTAATAGTTTATTCTTAAATATTATGTTTGTTTCTTTAAATCTTATAATAAGTTCCTAAATAAAAACAATTTATGTTTTTCACAGCCTTAATTTAATTGGTTGGCTGCGTGAAAACAATTAGGGTATTATTTTGACGACCGTAGAAGAAATAAATAAAAATATGTTAGCGCGTGCCTGTGCATAAATGAACAAATCATTTGGAAACAGCATGCGATTTTTTAAATCGTGTCTAGCAACCAGAAGAACATGTGGAGAGTTGAGAAAGTTAAAATTATACCACTAACAATTTCGGCAATAGAAGTGATAATAAAGTTCTTGATTTTGCACTTTAGAGTTGTGATATTGGATTGATTGATTGCACCAATGCAACGCGGATTACTTATTTATATATTCCGCATAGTTCGTAAATTCCTCACCATGGATTCATGATACTTTACTCTAGTCTGTATTATTAATGTGAAACATATCATCATTACCGTCACACCATGCCCCTATAGGGTAGGTAGAGTGAAGAGATCTTCACTTCACGCTATCCTGACATATTTTGTTTATGCTACGTCCATACATCTCAAAATGCTTTATCATCTATTAAAGATATTAAAGCTTTTCACTCTTCCCTCTAAGTAGTACACATGGTGTGACAATCTATGATAGAATACAGAATGAAGTGACTAGGGATGAATGTAAAATTTGACTGGTGTATTAATTATGTTGGAGAAGAGCACTCGGAGAAGGTTCGGACATGTAGAATTACTGAATGGTAGATGAAAACCAATGAAAGCATGAGTGGGCTACGTGAAACATATTTTGAAAGGAAACGTAAAATAGTAAGATAAAACGTAGGAGTTGTATGAGAAGATGTATGGATATATCATACAAGAATCGAAGAAAAATTGCGTAGGACCTATCCCGACAGTGAAATGGTGTGATGGTATGTATGTCTTTGTATACCCGCGTAATTCACATATATGTACATATAAACAATACAAGCCTAATCTGCAACCGCTCCTGAAAATTGTCTGCAAGATAAAAAATTAATTGAAAATCCCCGTCCGCAAGCCTCGACCCAACAAAATATGACTAACCTTTCCCTTCCTGTGCAAAAAAATCCGTGCGTTCCGGTGCTGTGTATTCAATACACATGTAAAAATGAGTGATTAAAAATCGGAAAAATAAGAACGTTCATAGCCAATCGCTTTACATTGTTTACGGGGGAGTTTATTAAAAATACCAGGGCTGTGGAGTCGGAGTCGGAGTTGGAGTCGGAGTCGCGGAGTCGTGGTGTTTGGGCCGGAGTCGGAGTCGGAGTAGGAGTCGTAAAAAACGAGCGACTCCGACTACTTTTTCGTTAAAATTTAAAATACTTTTTTTTTTAATTATAATGAATGTGTATTGTGCACGAATATTAAACTTGCAGGCGCAAGTCGCGCCGATATGGTGAATCACCGAGATCCATTTAATGCATAAAGTCTACGAAAATGTGTTTGTCTCCTTCTTTCTCACGTCGAAAGAAAATTCTGTTGGCTGGGATCTATGTTAACCCCATGGTTCGATCCATATTGACGGAAGAACAAATAAATGGAGCTAAAAACCAGGGTTGTGGAGTCGGAGTCGGAGTCGGAGCCGGAGTCGTGGAGTCGGAACATTTTAGGCGGAGTCGGAGTCGGAAAAAATCGACCGACTCCGACTCCGTTTAATTATTTTAACATTTTCTTTACTGAATAACGTTACGGTATGTGTTAACCAGTTAACCTCTCATCGTTTCATGCCTGATACTATGCAGACTTTTATAATTGCAATGAACCCCAAAAGAGGATTACGTTCAGTTTATTGCAGCCGTACAAATAGTAAATTCCTGCACTTAGATTCCTAGGGTTTTTATTTATTTTCTAGGAAAATAAATAAAATAAGAACACGTGTCGGTTATTTTCCGCGCTTAAAATTATTAAATCAGATTTAAGAGCTTCCATAAATCCTGACTTAATAGAAGCAATTCTTTTTTTGAGATCTAATTCCATTTAGACCACGAATAGGAAAAAGATTTATATAAAGTATATTTACTTTCAAAAATCTTATCTTGTGTTCTATTCAATATTGAATAAAAAAAATAATAAACAATATAAATAACATTTAGTTAACGTATGAAAACAAATGAAGCAACCTTTTTATTTTAAAGTGTTTTGTTATTTTTTTTAATACCTACCTGTGTTGTTTTTCTAATTATTTTAAAAGTTTTATTTAATTCTTTTTTTAAATATTAATATATATTTTAAATATTATTTTTGTGTGAAGATATTGCTTAATGCGTATTGTTTATATATTTTTTTATTAAATTGTTTCATTTGTGTACGAATATAATTAATTTTTTATTTATACCTGTATCCATTATTAATAAGTCAATATAAATACATTAGGTAGACGCAGTAAATTATAAAATAAAATAAAAATTGAAGTCAGAGTCAAGAGTTGGAGCCGAAGTCGGAGTCGGAGTATAAAATAAAGCCGGAGCCGGAGTCGGAGTCGGAGTCGGTAAATTTTCATCCGACTCCACAGCCCTGCTAAAAACGCTCTGTTTGAATTAACCGTTCGTATGAAAGGCCTTCGACTAGAAAAAGAGACGACAGCAGGCAGCGTACACCAAGTATCATCATCTTCATCCGATACCGCTGAATCTGAAGACGATTTAGAAAAATATCTCAATGAACAAGATAAACTAAAACGTCCTCGTTTGAATCACAGTCCCAATATAGATGAAGGAGACTCTATTTCAAAATTTAAAATTGAATTTTATGATGCATTAAAAATATTGATCGTTACAGCATTACCGCCAGCCCAAGTATCCGTAGAGCGGTTATTTTCCGCTCTTAAAATTCTCAATTCTGATTTGAGAGCCTCTACGAATACAGATTTAATAGAAGCAATGTTGTTTTTAAGAATAAATTCTAATAAATAATTATTAAAGTTTGATCTTGTTTTATTTTTATCCGTATAACACGAAAAAAATGGCTATATGCAAAGGTAGGAAACAACCTGATAAAATTGAGCTTTTGTCGGAGTTGTGGAGTCGGAGTCGTGTTGTTGGTAAATATAGGAATCGGAGTCGGAGTCGTGTTTTTTTTTCGACTCTACAGCCCTGAAAAATACTATATTGTTTATTAAAAATATTTAATAAAAATATGTGTTTATTAAAAAAAAATATAATAAACAAAGCAAAGACGACAGAAGAAATAAGAAGTTTAACATGTGTTTTTTTATGTATGAAGTTGAACGTAACCGAAATGCACAAATATGTGCACACCGTGGCAGTAGACGGTTTCTGAAACGCACAAATTTGTGCGTACCGTAAACAATGTGTAATTTTTAAGTCAAAAGTGATAATAATTGAAATTTAATTGATGAAAACATGAAAACAACATCGGCCGACGTTCATAAAACGGGCGAAGTGACTACTTCAAACGAAAGCCCGCGAGCTACTGAAGCGAGAGAAGCGAGCGAACTGAGATTCTATTTCTTGCGTTCCCATATACCAAAGTAGAGTGAGACGTGAATAGCGTCGCTTCCTCACCCATGACGGTTTTTTTAGAATGAATATACTTAGCTCACACACTGGCCCACGTTTGATTGTATTGGTGAATTTATTCCCGATTTTCACAAAATATCTCTGATGTGGCCGATAAGTGCTAATTATTATTATTAATAATATTATTTTATCATTCAATGCGTAAATGTATTACGGAGGAATACCTAAAATCTGAACCCAGTATTTATTATATTTATAGAGATATTAAAGTTTTTAGAAGTAATGTTAGTTACACATCACAGGACAGGAAGGGTTAACAATCTCACATATTATTCACATTTTACATATCAATAATTCATATTATAAATTAATTAATTAATTAATCAATATATTATGTACACATGTATAGTTAAGGCATTAACACTGTGCCCATTTAAAGACAGCTAATTTGTTTAGTTAAACATTGTTTATTCCACTTTATATTAGGTCCTTACATATGAAATTGGCGTTTTGTTTGGGAGGAACATAAAGTTGATTTTTTTTTAATATAATATATTTATTTAATCAAAGTATGTACCATTGCTATCTATGCACTTTTGCCATCTCATAGGTAGTTCATCGATCCCTTTACTAAAAAAACCATTCGGACGGGAATCAATAAAATCTTTGAAGTCGGTTTGGACTGCCCCATCGGAGTTGAATTTTTTCCCTTGCAAGAAGTTATCCAAATTTCGAAAAAAATAGTAATCTGTTGGGGCAAGGTCCGGAGAGTACGGTGGATGTCTTAGACATTCCAATTGAAGCTCTTCTAATTTGGTAGCCGTCTGTTGTGCAGTGTGTGGTCTAGCGTTATCATGAAGCAGCAGTGACCTAGAGCGATTAACCAGCCTCGGTTGTTTAGCAGCTAGCTTTTCCATCATGGTTTGCAGTTGCTGACAATAGACATCTGCCGTAATCGTCTGGCCAGATTTAAGAAAGCTGTAGTGAACGACACCAGCACTAGTCCACCAAACGCTCACAAGTAACTTTTTTGGAGTCAATTTTCGCTTGGGGCATGGTTTGGCTGGTTCGGCAGGGTTCAGCCATTGCGATGATCACAGGTAATGATTCGATTCAAAATCCCTTCATTATTGTGCCGGTTGAGTAATGCAACGCAGCAGTCAACGCGCGTTTGTTGATTTGCTTCACTCAATTCGTGAGGTACCCACCTTTCAAGCTTTTTCACCTTCCCAATTTGCTTCAAGTGGATTAAAACAGTTTTATCACTAACACCGCAGCCTGCAGCTAACTCGGACGTGGTTTGCGATGGATCCGCTTCCACAATAGCCTTCAATTCTTCATTATCAACTTTCTCCACGGGGCTTGTTCTGCAGGTCGAAATTTCCAGAACGAAAACGTTGGAACCAAAAACGCACTGTGTTTTCTTTTGCGGCACCGTCGCCATACACATCATTAATCCTTCGAGCCGTTTCTGCAGCACTGGTGCCACGGTGGAACTCGTACTCGTAAATAACGCGATATTTCAAGTTTTCCATTTTGTAAACTGAGTGACGCAAAGAAAAAAAAACAATTGAGGAAAAAACAAATGAATTATAATTTTCGAAACACAAATACTTGAGTAAATAGCTGTATAAATTTTAATTTGGAATTCCTAACCAAAGAGAAGATATTTGAGATCAAAGTTGCCAGTACGGCAAAACGCCAATTTCATATGTAAGGACCTAATATAATGGTATACGTTATTGCACTAACAAGACTGCTCCCCTGATGATGATGTGAAGACCTTGAAACCGGTAGAGTTATACCGTTATAGTAACAATAAATAAAGAAAACAAATTACAATAAATAAATTTAATTTATTGTACTTTGTGGATTGGATTATTTTTCCGTAACATGTACGAGTAAGTATACGAGTACGTCTATTTGTGATAATATTATCATGTTTATTTATTTTTTCTCCCTAGGGAAAAACTGGTATTTTTATTTGTTAACTTTATTTTAATTTCCCTAATTGCATAATTTTTCCGCATTTTTCTTCGCATAATCACTCCAACGGTGCTGCCAACTTACTCGTATTTAAGGTTTTTTTTACTCATAAATATTCATATTCTAATTCGCACCCTCTCGTTGGGTCGCAAATTTTCTGTTATTTATTTGTTTATCCACGAGAACTTTATGGGGTGTGTTCACAACATTAAACAATCTGTGGAATCGAGGGGTTTGTTTATTAATTCGTATGGTACATATATATTATACATAACATCAGGCCATTTCCTTGTTGAGACAGACATAGAGGACAGAGCACCAGACTTTCCTATCTCGACACACAAACTTCGCCTCTTCTACATCTGTACGCTTTCTTATACAACTCATACGATTAATCTGACTTTCTACGTTTTCATCTTTCAGAATACCATTAACTTAATCCAACCATACTTTTCTTGGTCTTCCACTACTACGCCTTCCAATCACATTGCCACATTTGTAAGCGTTGTTCCACTGATAACAAATCTAAATTCTTTACCACTACAAAACATGTGTTCCACACTTATGTTACGTTAGTCAACTTAGCTAAATTTGGTAATATTTTGTAATGTACACACATATATTCAATTTACGTATACATATTAATATTAAACACTTTCAAACAATGACTTGGTTATTACTTTTTTAATATTACTACTGTTATTTGTATCTATGTTACATGTTAATTAAAGATAAAGTTTTGTATTTTTATCAATCATTTTAAATATTTGTTTTAACTTGTCATATGTGCATTTGTTTGTAAAAGACACTGTTGTATCGTACATTAAATAAAATTTTGTTAGTCTATCTTCATTCATTCGTTTCACGTGTCCAAACTATCTCAGAGTGCTGTCTTTCATCTTACCCAACATATCAGCTTTAAGTTCACATTTATCCATAGTCACTTCATTCCGTATTCTGTCATGCACTGTCACCGCATGTATTTATTTTATTTTATTTTATATTTTTATTGGAAATACAATCTGTCGGATTTATTGCCAGGCGGCAATCTCTTCTAGTCAACCAGACAAAAGTAAATGAAGCAAGTTACGTTGTCGCACAAATCATTCAAATGACCATCCATCCCCACGAAATCCATAAACATATACGTGAGCACATGCCCACGAACCCCACAAAGACGGACAATCACCCGAACATTATTTTTCATATCAAGTGAGATATCATCAATCAAAAGGAAAGGAAGGGATGATGGAGAGGAAAGGAAAATAAAAATCAGGAATGAAACAGGTTATTTTACTGACTAGAAATTAAGAGTTTTTCAGTCGCTTCTTAAAGCATGCCAAGGACGGAGCGAGTCTTATATTGGTTTGTAACTGATTCCAGAGTCTCACTGCATGGACAGGTAAGGACGACGTAAAGAAAGAGGAGCGGTGAACTGGAAAGGCCAATAAACAATATCTGTTTGAGCGTAGCGCTAATCCATGATTGGAAAGACGCTGAAAACTTTCGGCGAGATAAGAGGGGGTGGCGGGGCAGTTAAGGATATTATACAATAGCGACAGTATGTGAATTTGGCGTCTATTTCTAACATTCAACCAGTTCAATGCCTTCTGGTATGAAGTTATATGATCGTACTTTCGTAGGTTGAAAATGAATCTTAGACACACATTTTGAAGACGCTGTAATTTGTCCAGCTGTTCCTCTGTAACATCCAAGTAACACACGTCCGCATAGTCCAGAACCGGAAAGAGCAGAGATTGTACGAGTAAAATATTGGTTTTAGTTGGTGGGAATCTTCACAACACTTTAAGGGAATGAAGGCTGAAGAAGATCCTTCGGCTTACCTCATTTATTTATCGTCTAAGCATGTATCTTCTAAGTGCACACATTTCTACGTCCACCTTTCACGCCTATAAATCGAAGATAGTACTAAAATACTGTTTTGATATATTACCTTAACATATATGGATTCTGTTCGATTCAAGTTTATATGTTTAAGTATCTCTTTGATTTTGTTTCCTATCACTAAACGCCGTTCGATATCCCTCGTAACTCTTCTATCATTTGAGAAAATACTACCTTAATATAAAAAATCTTCATCTGTCTCACTGTGTCACTAAATATTCTTTAAAAATTAGAACATTGTTAATTTATTCGTATGGTATCCCACATAATATTCGAATGGATGTTGCAGACACATTAAAGAGCGGGGCCGATAGACAATATTTTCTTCGACTTTAGTAATCGTGCCTTCGAGTTAAGATCCTCTGGAATAGATAAATAACTCACAGTTTACCATCGAATGTGTTGGAAATAGTACTGCATGTAGACGGGCAACAATACTCGCACACGTCTGGTCACACGCGTGAACAAGTATTGTCACCAGATGATCTCTTTAACTAGACTGGGAACTTTTTTTTTATTGTTTTATTTCGGAATCGAACCCCAAATTGAAGATGAAGATCGTGACTGCCAGAAAATTTTGTCTTCGGTTCCTCTATTAATCTAGGCTTTGGGTGTGGAACCACTTGAGTAATCTCGTAACTCGCTTTTCGTCAGCGAAATTGTTGGTATGACTAACGTACACGAAAAAGTAACAAAATATTTTTTTTTGTGTTTATTATATTTTATTTTAAAGTTCAAATAACCTTTTTGATACAAAATATTTAAAAAAAAACAACAGATAAAATTTAACATTGACATGTAAGTGGGATTATACATCTCTCTCCCTGGCTCCATCCCAACTCATTGTCTGCGAAGACTGTTGGGGTCAGCTCTCCTCGTCCTCAGGTTGTATGCTCTTCTGTCCCGGACTACGTCCCCCAGGCCGTGCCTCTGCATCAGGTTATCTTTTTGCACCACCCATGAATTCTTTGGTCTTCCTCTGGTTGTTATTCGAGGAAGATCCACGGAGATTGCCTGGTTCACAATGTGATCGGGTGCTCTGCGTCCAACGTGCCCATACCATCTCAATCGCCTCTCCTCCATCTTGCTGTTGATGTCTGTAACACCCAGGCTTCCACGAATGCGTGAGCTTCTTATTTTGTCTCTTAGGGACACACTAAGAGACAAAATAAGAACTGCTGGACCTCGTAGTCG
The DNA here is from genome assembly GCA_949825065.1 of Odontocerum albicorne. Taxonomy (NCBI): domain Eukaryota; kingdom Metazoa; phylum Arthropoda; class Insecta; order Trichoptera; family Odontoceridae; genus Odontocerum; species Odontocerum albicorne. Next base: position 31,326,731 of record OX463853.1, on the reverse strand, counting down.
AGGATTCCCTCACCATTCCAACATCAATTCATTTGGAAAGCGATGTTGTGCCATGGAGTTTTTTTAAGTGAGTGATCCGTTACACACCAGCAAACTCACCGGCCACACCGTTGTACTGGATCCGATGACATCGAAGTGAAGTGATCGGGGCACACCAGCATGCCCCCTTCCTCTTTTTGAAAGAATAGATATGACCGAAGTCATAGGTATCGTTATATCCCCGAATACTAGGCGGGAAAAATGCCTTTGTCATTCGAGGAGAGTAGCACAGCGCGGGGTTTGAATCAGTGACCTTCCGCACGGAAGTCCAGTGCGTTACCGCGCGGCCATGCACCTCAATGTATTATTATCAATACGCTTTAGAACGTATAATGTTCGGTATTTAACTACGAAACAGTCTTCCATAGATAGAAAAATTAGAACAATGACTAACTTCGTTTATTTTATCGAGCGGATATCAAGAATAAATTGTAATGTTCGTGAAGGTAAGTTGATAGATGGACCTATAAAGTTTTTCAGTGGAGACCACAATCCGAATTTATGAGCGTTGGGAGATAGGCAATTAGTTGAAGAGATGATACAGAGTTGCTGGCTCGAACAAATTTAACTATGAAATATCTCGAACACTATTTGTAAAATATTTTATTATCTATAACTTACACTTTGAGAGAAATTCCCAGTGTGAACGCTCCTTTATGCGTGAAAACAAATCTATAAAACGAACGAAAACGACCTACCCTTATGACGTCAAGTGTAGTACTAATGTTTGTTTCCTTGTGTTAAAGCCCTATCTATATAAGGTATTCAAAACATGCTCATTTATTTTTGAACCTATCCAAAACAAGCTCATTTATTTTTTAACCTTTCCAAAGAAATTCGAAATAAAACCCCGAGCGCATCTTAGAGCGCCTACGTTATTACATAACATTTTTCAAAAAATGTGGTTTTAAGATGTTGACTGAATATTTCAAGAAAGTCATCAGCATAAATGTACTTCAGAGAAAGTATATTGTATACTTTAGGTTTAGTACTCCAAAAGATTGATTGAGATAACCCAATTATGTATATGGTTTAAAAAATATAAATCAACGGGGCACTAAAGCATACACTGGACAGTATCAAAATCTGCTAAGATGACAGTCCACAACAGTAGGACCAACTTTGATGGTATGGAAGTGAACCGTTGACGTGGAACAAAATGAAAGGAGCTGAATAAATGCTGTTGGAATGCGTGAACTGTGAAGAATGCATGGGGTTGGCAACGTATGACAGAATACGGAATAAAGTAATAAGGGATGAACATGATATTAAGGCTGAAGAATTAAGTAATATCAAGAAGAACACTCTGAGATGGTTAGGTCATGTAAAACGAATAACTGAAGCAAGACTAAAAAGCCAAATATAACAGGGTTTATGTGAGTTAAAAGGTGTGGTGGAGGAAGACCAAAGAAAGTATGGTAGGATCAAGTGTATGATATTTCGATAGAAGGAAATTAAAGTAAGAGTAATCGTAATAGTTGTATGAGAAAGTGTATCTAAAGATGTAGAAGAGACGTAAAATGTGTGACGCGATAGGAAAAACTGACGCTCTTTCCTCTCTGCCTACTCCGACAGTGAACGGCTTGTTGATACGAGTGTATATGTAAAAAATATATTTAAAAAAATACTTGAACTCGTTGTGACGATACGGCCATCTAGCAGTATCATTGAATACATACAATTATCAGATTAAGATTTTATTTAATAAGTTATCGTTTTTCGAAAGAAATGACTTGATTTACTCGTGATTTCACATAATTCGGAGCCGTGACTATAAGACCTTGTCTCTGCAGACATTTAGGCACTTATCGGATACCCTGCGGTGGGAAAAAGTGACTAATTTAAGAGAACGATTCCCCTGTGGTACATTACCTCGTGTCTCTTGGTTTAATATAATTTTATTACCGCTTTTAGTTACTGCTCCAATTTAGTTATTTTTTTTACGACTTGGGAAAGTTTGCTTTAATGACTGTCACATTAAATATTTTATAAATAGGCTGGCTCGTGCCAGAGATGTTCATAAAACACGACACGTGTTGATATATCTTATTATAAATGTATAATGAATGGACTGTGATAATATTACGAGATTCATTTTATTTTGTTTAGTATTATTATAATACATACAGCCCATCACGCCATTTCCCTGTCGGGGAAGAAAAATGTTTATTTGTTAATAATTTTTAATGGCCGTAGCCTTTACAAAAGGTAAATTTATACAAAACTTAAATGAAAACAAAAGTCAAATAAATCTCAAAGCGCACATATACCATAATGTTGTTTAGCTGTCGGGGGTAGTCAGAGACATCTCGATACATATACTTCGCCTCTTCTACATCCATATACCATCTTATACAACTCCTACGATTTCTCCAGCGTTTCACCTTTCTTTCTTTCAAAATATAATTCACTCAATTCAACTATAGTTTCCTTGGTCTTCCTTTACCACGCCTCCCACTTACATTTTCACTATACATATATTTATTTTGTTTGTCTTTCTTCATTCCTTTGTTCTACATGCACTAACCATCTCAAAGTGCTTTTTTTTTCATCAACACATTCATCCCTAATCGTTTCGTACCATATTCTATCATGCAATGTTATCCCATGTAGTCTTCTCAGTGCACGCATTTCGACAGCATCAAAACTAGTACTTTATTAAATACTAAAGGAGTTTTGGACTAAATTCAATTACGTGACTAATTGAGTGGAGAATTAAATGCGAGTATGTGGGACATGTTGAACGGGCGGAAGACATTAACACTCTTGTCAAGATTCATATGAGATACGTTCAGGACATTCAAAGAAAACGTGGTCAAGGGTTTCATCTCTCATTACACACGCGCATATATAGTAGTGCTTGCTCTCCTTGATATAGATTGTAAATCTCCGTGATACCGAATATAAATCTCCTTAAAATGGAATATATGCCTTGATATAGTTATAAATTGTTATTCTTATCAGACAGTATCATTTTTAACAAACAAATAATAATAAAGCTCTTTATTTATCAATATTAGATTTAGCGGTGATGTCCCAAATCGCTGAAAAATGGACGGTAATACGCGAAAAGGACTCAACCAATATTTTACTGGTTCTGAGATAATAATAGTAATAAAATAATTTATAAAGCGCCATTTAGAGAGCACACTCTCCTTAAGGGTGCTTGCTCTAACCCAAATTCTTATCTATTATTGACAGATAAAAATTATATTTAAAAAAAGTTGTGTTTAAGAATAGAAAGATAGTGACTGCGGCCATAGGTTATGTGCTTCCCCGCATCCGCATATGTTAGGAACAATATATTTTATAAGAACACCGCAAAAAACGTACTAAGGGAAGACGAACTACAAAGAAACCTTAATACTTTTGATATGTGATAGTAACACGTTCGGCTTTAGGTGTAGTATAGTGAGTGTATAAATTATTCATACATACTCATATATGTGCTTGTTTATGATGAACTACCTACACAAATGTCAACAAAATGATTACAGATAACTTTTCAGAAAATTAAATCATCTTCCAATAGAGTAATGACAGTTGCGCCACCGTGAAATACAAGCGTGTTTCGGACGTATGCGTCACCTAAAAAATATGATTTATTTATATTTTCTTGTTTTGTTTGATATGTAAATGTACTCGTACTTGCTGTGTACCTGTTGTAATGACATGTTCCTCATGCGTGGCCTTCGCAATAGCTACTATCAAAAGTCGGTCGGCCCATGCAAGAGAAAAACGCGCGAGATACATAGTATCTCGCAAGCCATGACGGCATACATGGGCGAATAAAGGAGCTCACGATAAGCGATTGGCTGCACATAAGGAACGCAAAACGTCAAAAATATATTCTCAGTTTCTGGAACGTCTGCTGTATTTTACTTACGACCAATTTCTACCTGCTAAAGAGGAATCTCTGCATCCTGCTACTTTTCACCGGAAAAGCATAAGGTGATCCGAAATATCCGAGTATTGAGCGGCAGCCATCCACCTATTTTAGTCTTTGTATCGGTGCTGCACAAAGTGGCCCTTCGAGCCGGATCTGCTACATTACTGTGCCGCACAAAGTGATCCTTCGAGCCGGATCTGCTGCATTGTGATGTACAAAGTGGTCCTTCGAGCCGGATCTGTTGCATTACGGTGCCATACAAATCGCATTGTTTAATTTTAAGAACCACTGAATGAATATTTCCTATTAAAATCTAATTATGATAATAAAATTATTTTTATTTTAATTCTGTGAAAATATCATAAGTATTTGATTAAATCGTGTAAAATATTTGAGAACCGGTTAATCTTCTATTTACTGTTTAATATACTTGTATAATTTTCTTAAAATACCAATTAGCTTATTTTAAGGTTAAGCCTTCGTGTAATAGCTTAATCGTCATATTAATGGGAGTTTATTCTCATATCCTACCCATTTATGATAATGCCACCATTAATGTGTAGCTGCCATAAACCTACCGACCATGACCTCGCTTCTCCCGACCACTGTACCATGTCTGGAAAGCAAGTATTTTTAGATTTCACAGAGTAATTTCATAGTTCTAAGTTTAACTTAATTATAAAGAAGCAGTCTCGTTAATGCTTTATTCAGAAAAAAATATAATATTATCTGCTGTAGGTGGATGGGTTGATTAAACGAAGAAATAATTAAGAAATGTAGTCGATAACTTCACTGTTATACGAGCTTAACCCATTATATCCTCAAATGAGGACATATGCAATAAAAAGTGTACACATTTAAAATGAGTACACTAAAATATTATTTACAAATAAATTTATTCAATTTCAATACTCATTTAAAAATATTGAGCGATATTAGTATAATACTGCTTACATAATTTAATTCTGACTTTTTTTTAGCGAAATATTGCTTTTCAAAACTAATTTATTTCTCGTTTCACGTTCATTAACTATCATATTTGAAATACCATCACGTCATATCCCTACACACAGATACACAGCTCTCACTTCATCCATATCTATATATGACGACCTCCATGGCCTAAATGGTCTCCCAACCCGGAGGTTGCGGGTTCAAATTCCGTTGGAACCCAGATTTTGTAAAAAAAATGCTTCCAGTCTAGTTTTCACTTAAGGCCTCTTTAACATCTTTCTGGTTGGCTGGAAGAGATTGTCAAATGGCAATAAGCTCGCCAGGTGGTATTGTATACAGCGAAAGTGTAATACAATACATATATCTCGTAATATATGCTTTTCAATTTCTCACACTTCTTGCCTTTTCCTTAATTCAAAATTCTCCAACTATCTCCTTCCACGCTTTCCTCAGTCTAACTTTTCCTCGCTTTCCATCAATTTCATCTTTGTCACGTAAGTCTTTCGCATATCATTCCCTCAATGTGTCCAAACCATTTCTTTCTTAATTTTACCCGTAATATCTGACTCGAACAAACAGTTGTCCTTTATCCAATCATTCTACCAAACTATTCTACCAAACATTGTATTATCAGATATCCTACGCAAGGCACGTATTTCTTCTCCATTAATTTTCCTTTTATCAACCTCTTCCAATGTCCACGACTCACTTTCATACATCAATGTTGGAATTAGCACGCACTGGAACTACCACACCATCATTTTTTAACCTTTTTGAAATTAAAGAGGCTTCATTTTAATCAAAGCGCTATTTTCGCTAAACATATATTTGTATTTTCAAGCAAATGCATTATTTTTAGAGATCAAATTCAAACCATTTTAAATGCGAAGTAACACACAAGCGATATAACAAAAATAATTCGAGATCTGAACTTGACGTGTGGCTGTGCTCAGCGAGGGGAGATGTCTGGAGTGTTCCTGTCATATACGAGTACATAACATATGTTACATACCTATATATCCAAACAGTGGAGTTATTTTTATATAGCAAGATGATCATTCAAGCGTCTCTGCAGACTTGACAACTGACGTTTGATTCGGCTCAGGGCGTCGAGAAACAATAGAAATCTACTTCCTTAGATGGATTTTATGCTTGGAAGGAAGCGTGACAGTTTCTATGATACTACCCTTTTACGAAGAAATAAGACGAGTGAAATCATCCCTGTGGTGTTTTCTATCAATTGACATTTATCTTTGACATTTATCGGGGACCTTAATAATAATAATAATGCAAAGAAAATGTATATAGTTCACTTCGATTCCACTTCCACCCATGCTGTTGTAGAGGACAAAATAAGTCCCCATCCAGCACGATCTACACTAGAAGATCGACATCTTCTTTATTTTTTATGAGCACGACGTCACATAGGGACGAAGAAGGAATTGTTCAAAAGGACTCCTTCTCCAGTGGCGACACACCTGAGTGTGAAAAGAATAGTAGTGACGACGGACTTAAGATCCGACATCACGGGAGAAAGAAATTATTCGCGGCGCAGATTTTTTTTTCTTATAAAGCGGCTTAAAGCCTAGAGTTCAAACAGCCCAGCAAGTTGCCATTACTTTCACAGAAAAAATCGAATGCAACAAAACTATCCTTTGGCGTTTTTAGATTGGTGTAGCCAATCGGTCCTAAGATGAACCGATGTAAGGCTAAGTAGAGTTACTGCCTCGATTTTCATCGCAGTACCACAGAATGTGCTCTACGGATTGATCCAGATGGCCGCAAAAATTGAAACAGGGTGAAGGGACAAAATTGAAGCTAAAAATGTTGACATTAAAGCTCCCATGGCCAGAGAGAAATTGGTTAGTCCAATAGTTTGGGTGTACCCACGGGGAGCCGAGGCGCGCCCTGATGCAAGAAAATAATTTATACAGCGACATTTGAACAGACACCTCAAGAGAGCTCTAACTTTAAAGTTAAGGGTTAGGATAGGAAGGTGATGGATATGCTTCATGGCCTAAGGTGAGACACCTGTGTTTCAATCCGTGGGTTGCGGGATTGATTCCTATTGGAACAGATTTAAGAAAAATAAATCCAGTCTGGGTTTCACTTAAAGCCTCTTTACACATTTGTGGTTTTGACGACCTCCGTGGCCTAGGTGGTAAGACGTCTGTCTCCCGACCCGGAGGTGGTGGGTTCAAATCCCGCTGGAACTCAGATTTTTTAAAAGGATTTAGTTCGATCCCTGTGTGTTTCTAATGCTTTCGTAAAACAAGCATTTTTCCCACCAAATTTTCAGGGGCTCAAGATTATTTATGATATCATATTCAAATAAAGTATGAACTAAATCCGAATTATAGTATTTCGAAGGTAAATTATAATCTAAATCCGATCTACGATATTTCGAAGGTGCATAACTGTAACTATGAACTAAACATTTAATATCATTTTGTTATCTTAAGAAATTCAACCCTATTACTGAAATTTGAGATAAGCCTTTACCCACAAGGCCATTGACTTTTACCGCATAATTTTTAAATAAAAATGTTTTATAAAAAAAAAATGAAACGTTCACCTCGTTTGTCAAATTTTGTCAAAAACGCCTCGCGTGTTTTGCGCCAATAGAGAATTCCACCCCAATGACACACCTCCACCCGTTTTCACCCCTTCTCTTGTTTGGGGAATCGATATTGTCACCACGAAATGTATCAGGTATTGTATGATTCCACATCATTACAAAATATGTCACTAAAAACTTGACGCTAAACCAGGAACAGAGTGTTCTAATTAGCATCGAATGGTTCACCTTTTATTTACTGATTCACATTTTATTCACAATTATAATTAATACAATTAATGTCTCACGACCTTAATTCTATTTTTTTATTTTATACAATTATTTATTTATTTATTTTACATGACGAGTATCTAAATATGTATACAAAATATATGAAAAAACAAGACATACCAAAGTAAGTAATTTCAAGAGAACACTCGAAAACTATATGGATCTGGAACTGGGTCTGCAATTTGTCGAGACTCTATTAAACTAGGCTTTGCCTGTATCTTATTGAAGACATATGAGTTTGAAAAAAAAAGTTTTATACTTCTTACCGATTTTTGCTAATTGTTTAATTCCTTTGTCAAAAAATCTCATTAACATGATGTTTTGCGACTTGATAACGAGTATATTCAAATAAAAGTGTTAACTGAGTCAACCCTTGGCGTACCGTATCAATTAAAAAAAAATAACAGCCCATCCCGTGATCTCTTTCGTACATTTACGAGTATCAAAAACATATTGAAGAAATCGAAAACGCCGATAAAATTCTTGACATTAAACATAGATTCAAAAGTTAAAATTAAATTCTAATTTTGAGTGCGCATGATAACGTGCATACACAAAAAAATCAGACAAGATAACGTACTTGCATAGTACCTACCGTACATATAATACAAGCATGCGACAGACCAGGGGTCAGAAGGTCCAAGATCGCTAAAAAGTTTCTTAATTTTCCAAACGGAGCCTTTCTCAACTTGACACTTCTTTTATCTCTCATTTTTCAAATGATTTACATATAAACGTTCACATTTTCTAATGCGTAAATTATGTTTAAAACATCCCTTAGGCTTGAAATAAAAGGTAGTGGCCTTGTAGATAACCCCGTGCCGCTCAACGTGCCCCTGAATATAACATTAAAGTATACAAATAAAACATGTGCCTATACATGTATTATTTATTATTTTTCTTTTTTTTTTATTTCATCTTTATTTTTCATTAGAATAGAGATTTGAATTCTTCCAATCGTAATAATATTAATAATAAATGGGAAAATTTATATAGGGCCGTTCAGAGACCAGATTCTCCTCAACGGTCTACCAGTATTAACAGATTAAAACTATTAAAAAAAAAACAATTTCAGTGTAACGATAGGAAGGGGGTAAATGCGGTCAACGATTTTTTTCTTTTTTCGCTGGGATCAATGTAAATTGTTACCTTATTTTCCGTTTCGAAAGAAACATAACCATCACGCCATATTTCTATTGGAGTAGCGTCGTGTAAGGGGAAGTATTGCTTTATCGAAGGGTTGCTGATTTATCTGCGGTAATCGCTGACATTTTCCGGGGCGCCAGAATGTTGGAAGCAGATCTGACTCAAGATCGTAGGAGATGGAGAGGTATCTGTTTTCGAGCTGATGGCGCCTCAACAGCTATACGTATGCGAAACAGTCAGCGTGCTGTGAACATACGTTCGTTCTACACCAGGGGGTTGTTCGTTCTACACCAGGGGGTCGTTCTACACCAGGGAGTACCAACCTGTATTCCATCGATGAAATTTGGGGTTTCGCAATAAAATTGTTTTTGAGCTGTAATGAATAGTTTAAAATGTTCATAAAAAATTATTCAACTTTCCCGTACGTGAGAAAAAGAAGCACAAAATTCCGTATGTACCGAATGGGGTGTTGCAGTGTCTTATCACTAGATGCATATTTTTTACAAATTTAATTAACTGTCGTGGTTCTTAATTTTGTTATCAAGATGAAAAGGTTTCCACGATTAAAATACACAGAGAACCAATGTTCTTAACAATGGATACTGCAAAATGCTGATCGAGTGAGGCGGATAGAATTTGTTGCCTTCGCTTGCGACGAACACATGCGATAGTTGCATTAATATTTCTTACAGCTATATTCTTTTAAATTAGTTTTATTTTATTTTGTTCACTTAAAACTTTGTTGAAAATTGTCCGTTGTGCTTTGTCTGACAACACCTGTCATATTGATTTATTAGGTACGATATACGATCGTTTTCGACAGTAAAAATTAGTTACAATTAGACTTTCGTATAAACATTAACATGACTTATACACAAAAAATATCAGTAAGAAGTACAAACATGCATATTATACTACCTACCATACATATATTACAAGCTTGTGACAGGCCAGAGCTCAGTAGATCCAAGGCCGTAACATACAAAAAATAATCTATTTAGAAAAAATAAAAACATCCATTCAATATGTTTTGAAATAACAACATATTTTTTTCGAGATTTCGGAAAGTTTGAGAGAGAAAAAATCAACGAAAGTTACGCCATGACGCCAGATTTATGGTTCCAATAAACAAAAACGCTCCCTAAGTATTAAAATTGTCTTTATATTTATAAGTTTTTGAGTTAATTATATGTCTTTCAGTTTATTTTTTAATAAATCCTGCATTAACGAAAAACAAGTGGTCGTCTTGTTTAAACATTGACCATGTTGCTTTACTTAGGACGGCACATTGTCTGGAAGACGCGTGCAAATATATACACAAAGTATTTGAAGAAACTCTCCCACTAAGGATGGAGGGAACAAAGCTTTGTGTGGAAATCAACGGAGATTGTTCCGCTTATTTCCAATTAGGTCGGCTATTTGGACAGGTAGTACTAATTCAAATATATTAAAAAGTTCTATAAAAAGTTTTTCGTATTGAATCAAAGTTGTAAGATCACGGGAGATTCCAAACAAGTGTTTCTTTATAACAGAGATAACAAACTAAATTACCTTAAACGTTAGAAATAGTAAATAAAAACATTAATTTTTTTTTTGAAACGATACATACGATAATAATCAACATATAATATTATAAATACCCTCATCAATATCAAATTAAACATAATAAATACCTGTAAGAGATTTACTTTATATTTATTTCATAACTCAGAATTGAGAATTTCTATTGTTTGAATATTTTGGATACAAAATAAACAGACATCAACATACGAGCATTATAAAACCTTGTGTTTTATGAAAACCTAGCCTAATTCACTACAAACCTTGCGTAGTGAAAACCTATCCTAATTCATTACAGACCTTGCGTAGTGAAGACCTAGTCTAATTCATTACAGACCTTGCGTAATGAAGACCTAGCCGAATTCATTACAGACCTTGTGTAGTGAAGACCTAGTCTAATGCATTACAGACCTTGCGTAATGAAGACCTAGCCTAATTCATTACAGACCTTGCGTAATGAAGACCTAGCCTAATTTATTACACACCTGGCCTAGTGAAACTGTTCTAAATATTCACAAAATGGAGGGATATATAAGTACTTGTGCTCTTTCCATTAAAACGCAGTTAATTTTTAATTATGTTTTATGGATAGTAAAAATAAGTAAATATTGTTAAGTAAAGTGGCCTGTGTAACCATGGCCGCATTTTTTGTTAATTTAGTCAACAGCGAAAAAGTATACAAAAAAAAATACTATGCATTATGTGTCGGCAAAAAAAACTCCGTTTTTAGTATTAGGATAACGAAATAAAAATGGTTAAAATTTTGAAAATTTAAGGTCTTATCGATCAAATAAATCGAATAGTTGTGGGTAGATAAGTACAAGAAACGTCAAAGGAATTGCTTGTCACATATCGGAACCGGCGATCGATTTTGATGTGGTGTTGAGATTATTATGCGACTGAAATTGGATATGTGGTAACTTGGGATTTTGATGTGGTGTTGAGATTATTATGCGACTGAAATTGGATATGTGGTAACTTGGGATTTAAATATGTGTAAGGACATTGTAACTTATTTAGTCACACACAGTTTATTCCACTTTATATAACGGTGTAGCCCCACCGGGTTCGAGGTTTTAACCTCATTATCAGGAGAGCGCAAACAAGGCAAACCTGATGATGAGGGGGAAACATTGAAAGCGGTAAGATTATACCGTTACATAAAGTGGAATAAACAATGTTTGACTAAAAATATTATATTGTCTTTAAACCTCCATAGTGTTAATGTCTTAACTGTTAACAATATATGTGTAAAGATGTGAATGTACATATAGAGTGTGAATGTTTCAATGTATGAAATTTTTCAATAAGGAATGAGACTACTTCGTTACAGGTATTGTCTAGTGAAATGGTTATCTATATTGTATTATATTACCTTTTTGTATACATTATAACCTTTGCGGATTTACTGTCATATCGCAGTCTCTCCTAACGAACCAGAAATATGTTTAACAGGTCTTAAGTAAAAACCAGAGAGGATTTTTTTAAATATCTGGGTTACAACAGGAATCGAATACGCAAGCACTGAGCTAGAAGACAGGCGTCTTACCAACTAGGCCACCGAGGTTATATAATAATAATAATAATAAAAAGGACTTTTATATATGTTTAGAGAGCAAACTCTCCTCACGGGTGCTCTAACTCGGGACTTGAACCCACAACTATTGGCAGATTTAAATTATTACAAAATAAATATATATACAAGTTGGGTGTAAAGATAGGAAGGTAGTAGCTGAGGCTTTTAGACTGAGTACTTCTCAGCATCTTTAGGTGGAGTGTATCAACAAAAACAATTCTCATAGCTTGAACATCAGTCACAGTACAAAAACGATAGAAACCAAAACATTCCAAAAGTAGTCAAAAAGTGACAGCTGTCATATTGGAAAAATAAAGAGGAAACGTGTTTTTAATCTCTGAAACGTGTTTTTAATAAACATTTTTTTTATTATTGATCAATATATTTTTGAGTTTCTGAATTGTACGATATTTAAGTGTATTAATAATTAGTAATGCAAAGAATTGTATGTTCAGAAAAACATATTGTGTAAGAAAACCTCAGTAAACTTACCAAGGGGAGGCACACTGCAAATACACCTTTGTAGATCTTCCGATATATGATAATAACATTCGGCTTAAGGTGTAGTGTAGTGTTAATATACAATCAAAAATATTTACTAAATAGAGGATTTTTAGCATTTTTATGTACTCGTACTCCACAGTTCGCATATCCATTAAAACGATGTTAATTTTAATGAAAAAATACTCAAATTTATGATAATCACTGTGCCACAAATTTATCTTATATGGCTCGTAAGCCTCAGATTTGCTACCCCATTGCCAGAGGAAGCAATTCATGCGTTATTGAATTCTTTTGTTCACAGATTATCTTTTGTTTACAGTTTCCCTGGCAGAAAGGCGTACAGCGTCAACCATTGGTGGATAATTTTTGTTGCTATTTCCCCATTTACTTCACCTATTCGATTTCCAAACAATATTATACAATCAACGCTGGTAAATAAAGACAACAATGAAATTAAAATACTCTCATCATCAGTGCTGCGTGTGGCGGTAGTGTTACACAGTTTGCGGATTGTTTTATCGTGTTTTCCAATGATTTTGTGTTACATAATATAGTTACGATATTGGAACAGCGCGTGATCAGAGCGATAAAGTATTTTATGTTTAATTTTTATTTCACGAAAGGAAAGGGTAGGCGTGCGAAAACAAAATAAATTTAACTGTGCAGTTTTCCATTCAATTATATATATAGTTAACGTAAGACGTGTTACGATCGTTGTTAAAACCGTTTTTTTTTGTTTTTTTTAACGGATTAAGACCCAAATTCATAGTCCGCCTTAAATGCTAAATACTAATTTCTAACTTTACAATTTTGTGATTTGTATTCCGAGTATCGCTCACCATACGCTCCAAACTGAAAAATGAGGCAATGAAACCATATGACTCCTTATTAAAGGAATTTACAACAAATTTGTAAAAAAACTAAAATTTAAATACTTATTTTCAGTAAAAAATTTACAAAATTCTGTATTTAGTGATAAGGTTGGACTATAAATTCAGGTCTAACAGTGCTGTTTTGATAAGTGCTAATTGATAACAATATATTATTTAAGTATAACAAGTTTAATAAATCAACTGCGTTATATCAAAAGTAGCAAAAATAAGAGTACGTAATAGCGTGTTGGTGTCTATCTTGACGTGTGAATGTGAAGCTTATTGGTGCTGTGGAAATTTATGCACTAAAAATAATTTGTGGTGTGTCAATGTATGAAAGAAGGCGGAACGAAGACATGCATATACGTGCATGACTGTACCTTGACGTATGTAAGTGAAGATTGGGTTTGACAGAAGAAGGATAAAAGTAAGATTGATGTTGTGAGGATAAATGCATTAAGAAACATTTGTGGTGTGTCAATGTTTAAAACAATGCAGAATGGAAACATTAGATATAAGTTCGTGGATAAAACTGATGTATATTGACTTATGGAAATGAGGCGTGGACTTAGCAGACGAAAGATAAACGTTAGATTAATATTGTGGAAAGGAGTACATTAAGAAAATTTGATGATGTGTGAATATATGAAAGAAATAATTCGGATTGAAGAAATTAGAATGCATGGATAAAATGGATACACCCTGGACGTTGCAAAAGATGGATTAAAATTAAAATAATGCTGTAGAGATTCGTGTACTATGAAAAAAATGTGGTGTGTAAATTTATGAAACAAAGCAGAATGAAGACATTAGAAATTAATGCACGGATAAAATGAACTTGGTAAAAGAATGATAAAAGTAAGATTAATGCTGTAGATACGTGAACTAGGAAAAAATGGGGTGTTTCCAATGTATGAAAGAAAGCGAAATGAAGACATCAGAAATAAATGGATGTATAAAATGAACTTGGTAAAAGAATGATAAAAGTAAGATTAATGCTGTAGATACGTGAACTAGGAAAAATGTGATGTTTCCAATGTATGAAAGAAAGCGAAATGAAGACATCAGAAATAAATGGATGTATAAAATGAACTTGGTAAAAGAATGATAAAAGTAAGATTAATGCTGTAGATACGTGAACTAGGGAAAATGTGATGTTTCCAATGTATGAAAGAAAGCGAAATGAAGACATCAGAAATAAATGGATGTATAAAATGAACTTGGTAAAAGAATGATAAAAGTAAGATTAATGCTGTAGATACGTGAACTAGGAAAAAATGGGGTGTTTCCAATGTATAGAAGAAAGCGCAATGAAGACATCAGAAATGAATGGATGTGTAAAATGAACTTGGTAAAAGAATGATAAAAGTAAGATTAATGCTGTAGATACGTGAACTAGGAAAAATGTGGTGTTTCCAATGTATGAAAGAAAGCGAAACGAATATATCAGAAATGAATGGATGTATAAAATGAACTTGGTGAAAGAATGATAAAAGTAAGATTAATGCTGTAGATGTGTGCGTTAAGAAAAATGTACCATCACATTGTATGAAGGCGGAATTACGACATAAGAAATAAATGCGTGTATAAAATTGATATTTTAATTAAGATGAAGTAAAGAGTTTAAGAGGGTTTAGATATGCGGAGAGAATGAACGACGAAAGAATGACTAAGCGATAATAAAAGTTAGATGTGTAATGTGAGCGTAGAAGAGGTAGACCGTGCTATTGTGGCTGGACGAAGTGGACCTGAGTTTAAAAAACCCGTTAATTAAAAAGTACATATATATATAATAGAAGATTACTCAAGACGAGATTTATATATGCGGGATAGAAAATTTATCTACTCGTAGATAGAAAATTTAAAAAAATGTCTGTTCTTTCTGCCTACCCCGCAAGGTACACGTCTCGTGATGTTGTGTATGTACGAGTATGTCATAAGCATGAGACTTAAGCACACTTTCAATATTCTCTCAGGATGAAGACTATGATGCCTTCGAATAGTCGGCCAACTCAACATGGCAACAATTACGAAAAACATTTTAAACTAATAGAAAACAACTGTGGTAATCTTCGAATTATTCATTAGTTTTGTAAAGTATGAAAATTTACCGTTAGTCTTAAAAAATGTTTCCAAAGAAAAGAGAAAAGTGTTTTTAACAAACACCTGAAAGTTGTAGAATTTTGATGAAACGAAATTCAGAACAAGTTTACATCTTATTAATATTATAGATAACTTTACATGTAAACTATTCAACCAAATTCAGAACAAGTTTATATCTTATTAATAGATAACTTTACATGTAAAGTATTCTCAACCAAATTCAGAACAAGTTTACATCTTATTGATAGATAACTTGACATGTAAACTATTCTCAACCAAATTCAGAACAAGTTTATATCTTATTGATAGATAACTTTACTATTTTCAACCAAATTTATGTATTTACTCGTACATCGCAACAGTATAAAGTGAGTGATAGTGAAATGTGAATCTAATAATTGAGTGTTTATATTATAAATATTTATATTTTACTGTTCAACAGTCAAGTCATATTTTCTCAATAACTACATTAATTGCCATTGTGATTTTATGTCTTATAATAATACTCGTATCAAGAAGTGACAGCTGTCAAATAGTATTTGAAAACTGAAGATGGATATTCTCAAACATGTTTTGAATAAGGAATTCCTTGCATTACTACGTATTAATACAATTAACAACCGTACTAATAATGATATTCTGAAACTTAAAAATACATCAATCAAAAATGCAAAAAATTTTTTTTCAAAACATGCTCTGAAGCACCTTTGTTTTTCCTACATGACAGCTGTCACTTCTTGATTATTTTTTTATCTTTTTGTTTCTATGGTTTTTGTACTGTCACCGACATACAAACAGCGAGAATTATTTATTTGTATTTTTTTAATTGACCTTTGTGTACAATGGAAACATTTGGAAAATGTAAGTATATTTGAAATCATTGTCTAAATTTTAACTTCTTTTACGTAACCTGCTATTTTTATGGAGTTGGAGCTGTTTTAAATGGGCGATACTTGTCAGAATAATATTTACTGTAAGGAGTTATTCACATGAAGTACTCGTATTTGACATTTTTATGTAGAAGAATCTAAATGTGAACATTTTCTAGATAAATGGTGGGTACTTTAGAACCTCACGGAGAAAACAATACATTGTATTGTCGGGTTTCTGACACAAATTATTTAGTGCTAAATTTCGAAAAATGAGATTTTTTGGTGATTATTATCAAATGACCAATGTGCATGTCTGGTAAAAATTTATAATTTATATTTTAACTGGAAAAACTATTTTAAAGTTTCCGGAATAAACTGGAACGTGTAAGCTACAGAAAAACATAAATTCAGATATAAAATTAATGACCATTACGCTTGAAGAATTTAATAGAAGGCACAATACAAATTGCAAGTAAGTCAAATTGTTACATGCATATCTTGTTGTATAACATTTATGGCAAGAGGCTTCTGTATTTGTAGTTTTTCTGCGTCTTTTTTCTCATTTGAGTCTCTGATAAATAGCAACAGTTTTACACCATTTGACTTGATCTGCTACTATTTGCTCCCAGTTGTGCTGATCATTAATGTTTTTGAGTTGTGCTGATCATTAATGTTTTTGAGTTGTGCTGATCATTAATGTTTTTGAGTTGTGTTGAGCATTAATGTTTTTGAATTGTGCTGATCACTAATGTTTTTGAGTTGTGCTGATAATTAATGTTTTTGAGTTGTGCTGATAATTAATGTTTTTGAGTTGTGCTGATAATTAATGTTTTTGAGTTGTGCTGATCATTAATGTTTAAAAGTTGTGCTGATCATTAATGTTTTTGAGCGTCTCATGCAATTTCGACCTTATATATCTTGCACTACTTACTGTGATATGTTCTGCTTTCCGTCAGCTCACCAAAGAAGATACTTCTTGAGAGTTTGTTTCAGTATTGCGAACTACATGTCCTAAATATTGTACATGCAAGCACGCGACGCTAGAATTTCGATGTTACAGCTGTGTGCTCTTTTAAAACATCATCATTTGATACTCGATCACATCATATGGTCAATAGTCTAGGTTTATATGTCAGTCAATAGTCTAGGAGTTAAACCAGTCCGGGAGTGATTCCGCCAGGAATTGAACCTAGGGCGCTCGATTGCTTAGCGTGAATGCTAACCGTTAGACCACGACCGAAAAACATGTCAACAACTGTCGTACTACATGCGGAATGCTACGCTACGGTCAGCTCAGTCGACCCAAATATATATTGCGGTAAGACAGCGACCAAGTGGGAATGCAACCTTACTCGATGGCTGAAATTTAGTTCTTCTGAATTATCTCGTGACGCAGTTTAAAAACCTCTGTACTACACAAAACCGTATGTATTTTTTTATTTGAAAAAAAAAAGCATTCATGTTTCGCTCACTCCATTTCCCTAACAATGGCACATTGAAAGAGCACCTCCATTGTATTTTGCTTTTTATGGTTAACGTTAAAGATTCAATTCAGTTTACAAAACAATTCACAACACATCGAGTTTTTTTCGCTACAAGAGTATTGCATGGACATTTTATGATTTCTTACAGTGAGAACTTTTTCTGTGCATTATCTTTCCAAATCTTAATTACGTTTTCTGTAGGAACAACATGAGAAATGGGTATTTATTTTATTTGAACATTTAAAATTTTATCCACGACTATAAATCCAAATAAAGATTAGTAACTTGTTAACTTGTTCGACAATTAACTTAACTTGTTCGACAATTTTTTCGCGAACTTCCTCCAGACTCAGGCGACATCAATTGTTCTATTGAAGAGCAACTATTTACAAAATTCGGTAATCGTTGGGCTGAACAAAATGGGAAATCAGTATAGATAATTGATGGACCCATTTAAACTCTCCTTGAAACTTTGTGAAATGGTTTTGAAGAATGAGTATTATAAATAGTTACAGAGCTTTATTACTAACATAGTCAGAATCGAGACAAGGGTAGGACAACCGGGGCACTGGCCCCGGGCGCGATGTCTATAGTGCGTCAAAATTAGTCCAATATTGAGTATTGTAATCTGTATATTTTTTAACATAGCATGATTTAAAGTATAGTTTTAGTAAATTGTAAATAAATCCAGCTTATGTATCTAATTTTAGGCAAGAGAGCTTATTCTCTTTATTTAACATTTCGAAAAAAATCTATTTCGATCAAGTTACTGATGATTTTGAAAGCTCGAATAACTTAAAACTTATATGTTAAGCAAGATGATGAAGATCACTCTAAGTTGATTTGGGCACGTGAGCTAGAAATACTAACGAAACAAACATATAATGCACATGTGAGTGAAAAGCGTGAGAAAGGAAGACCAAAGAAAGTATGGTTTAATCAAGTGAATGATATTTTGAAAGAATGAAACGTAGAATGTCGGAGAAATGAGAATGAGTTGGATGTAGAAGAGGCGAAAAATATATGTCGAGATTGGAAAGTCTCGTGCTCTGTCCTCGCTGCCTACACGGTCATGAAAATGGCTTAACGGTATGTATTTACTCGTATATAGGACAATAGAGATTATCAGATATATATTTCTTCTCGCTTGAACATTATATTTCGAGCAAAATCAATTTCGATGAAGTCATTGATGATTTTGAAAGCTTGAAAAATAAAGAAATAAAAGTTTGGCATTTTGATTTTTGTCCTTTGGCTTATGACTGGGGGGAGGAGGTGGAAGTAAAAAAATGTCTCTTTCACAATAAGGGGGAAGGAAATATTACAGTAATTTTATATGTTTCTGAAATAATTATTGTAGGGGCGCGTTTTCGAATAAGTGCCGCAGGCAAAATACCTTGTCTCGGCTCTAAACATCTCGCCATGTTTAATGTATACACACCACACAGTCTTGGCAGATGAAGCTCCAAGTTCCGATGGCAAGAGATCAAAGTTTCAAGACGTCCAACAGCTTTTATTTGTTGCAGCTTTTCATTTGTCAGATGTTTAGAGCGTTATTTTTTTACTGCGTTGTATTTGATATATTTGATGAGAAGCTGAGCTTTGTTCCGCATATACGAGTAGATAAAATAGCATCTGCGGCATTGCCTAGACTGAGCGCTTTACTCAGACTAGGTCATGATTCTTCTGAGTTAGAATCATTCAAAAGTTTGTATTCCTCTCTTGCAAGATCAATTTTCATTACATTTAAGTAATATGGTCACCCTACCATGTTCATGTTCATAAAATTGAATGCATACGGCGGAGGTTTTTACGATTTGTAAATTTCAAACGGCAGATCCCAATAACTGAGTTGTACTATGATATATTGTTGAAAGTGATGAGGCTTGTCAGAAATAAGAAAGATACTTAAACTGACAACATTGTTTAAGATTGTTAGTTCGTATTTCAATTGTCCGGAACTAACGCAGGTCGTCATGCTACACGCTCCTTGTAGGCCCACTAGGCAAAATGTTTTGTTCCATAATGAAGTGGTTTCAACTAATTATTTGTATAATTCTTGCATAACTAGACTGCACACAGATTGGGTAATCAATATTGCATGGATTATCATGTGGCTTTGGCTACTTACAGAAGTAAAGTGAAGAAGTTGTTCTTGTCTGGATGAATTGATTGAATTTTATGTATTTGCTTTGTTGTGTTGTTCGACTTGTACATTTTTTTCTTCTTATTTATAACACTGCTTACATATCAATGTTAAATTCTATATGTTGCTGTTTTTTTTTATCTTTCTATTAAGAAGGCCATTTGACCGTTGAAATAAAAATAATAACTCTATAAGAATTTATGATAACTAGGTCCTTCTTAGCAGCGTAGTTCATGTCTGAGCGTTGTAATTATCTGATGAAGCTGGAATGAAGCAGATGATTTGCCTCTTTTCCTCACGGTCCTGAGCCATGATGAGTTCAGTACTTAGTAAGAAACTAGTCAGTTCTTTGATTTAGTATATCCAGCTTGCTGGAGGCATCTTCTTGCTGGCCGCCCCATAACTCTTCCAGTCACTGCCAATTTCTCTAAATTGTCTTCATCTCTTCTAGCGACATATGAGCAGCTCTCTTCTATGACAGTAAGTCGTTGACAGACGTTGTTTGACCTGTAGATCCTGGAGGGTGGACACATTGCAGTGTGCATCTTGCAGTTAATGAGATGCGAAACATTCGGTGCCAACACCATATCTCGTAAAAATCCAGCATATCTCTCTTTTTTTCTCGGCATCCATGTTTCCACTCCATTGAGTACTGTTAAATCTGAGTTTTTACCAGATATTTTTTACATATCTTTATAAGTTTGGCCATTGCAGATTTTGCCGTACCATTTCTTCTCGGGGCATTAATAACCTCCATATTTCGAGATTAGCGCCCCTTGGTAGATACATCTGTAGATGAAATCTTCTTAATCTCTAAGCGAATCGTCTTTGTGCAAGTACGTTAAAAAATCACATTGGTGCTTAAAAAAGATATTAGACTTAAGTTTTTGCGTTGGGGGGGGGGGGGGTTGCTTTGTCGTATTTTTTTGGGAGGTTGTAGGGTTAAAAAGGTTGAGAAACAATGATTTAGCGACTTTAAAGGCTTTTGTTTTACCAACAGAGACTTGCGACTGTTCAAATTTTTTTACTAAAAATTACTTATGTTGAAGAGTAAATAATTATAATGGGTTTCTCGAAAGGAAAACGGCATTCGTTTTTTATCCTTGAAATATTTTCGAAACTAGATTGTTAAATATTTGGAAAGTTTACAGAGAGCGATGTTTACATGATTAATCGTTTCATTTTGAATTTCCTCGAAATTTCCGGGATACCGGGATCCTTCCATTTACACGTTGACTTATGTTATATCAAAAACGTGATGAAACCAATAGTTGTAGGAGCTCGAACTTGCTTTCAAGGAAAAAAACATGTTGGAATTAAAAAATAATAATTTAGCCGCTTAACTCAGGCGACAGTTATAGTTTTAATATTTTCTATTTCAGGCTGCGTTACTAACACCAATATATTGATTGCATTGTAACATATTGTATTATAAATTACACTGCACCTAAATTTAGACCACTAGGGTCTGGTGGATGATACATCCATTTTGGGGGTTTTCATCTCAGACCGCTTTGCCGGTAGACCACTAGGGTCTGGTGGATGATACATCCATTTTGGGGGTTTTCATCTCAGACCGCGTTGCCGGCACTAGTGGTCTGGTGGATGATACATCCATTTTGGGGGTTTTCATCTCAGACCGCTTTGCCGGCACTAGTGGTCTGGTGGATTATATATCCATTTTGGGGGTTTTCATCTCAGACCGCTTTGCCGGCACTAGTGGTCTGGTGGATTATATGTCCATTTTAGGGGTTTTCATCTCAGACCGCTTTGCCGGCACTAGTGGTCTGGTGGATTATATATCCATTTTAGGGGTTTTCATCTCAGACCGCTTTGCCGGCAGACCACTAGGGTCTGGTGGATGATACATCCATTTTGGGGGTTTTCATCTTAGACCGCGTTGCCGGCACTAGTAGTCTGGTGGATGATACATTTATTTTTTTTATTTTTGACGTCTCAGTTTGAAATTCACTTTTTGACGTGAACCCAGCTGAATTTATTTTGTAGTGTTTATAATTCATAAATATTCTTTGAGACGGTATTTTGTTATGAAATCGTATTTTTAATATTTGAATATGTAAATTAAATTGTACGTTTAAGTAATCAAAATAAACACTCACAATTTTAATAAAAAAAGCAATGTTGTTGAACAAAGGATTAATCAAGAATTACTTACAGATTTGAAATAGAAGAGTAACGAGTTTTCGTGTGGTGACTAATATGAATGTTGAACGTGTAATGAAGAGTTGTTGGACATGACTTTGATGTGGTTATTAAGATTATGATGGAGTTGAAATTATACATGTGTAAGCTTAGGATTTAAGGGTGTAACGCAGAGTGTGAATGTTTCAGCTGAGTGTTTTATTACTTAGAACAAAATATATGAAATTGGTGATTAAGTAATGAGACCACTTCTTCACAGGCCTCGCCTAATTGAAGTGGTTGTTTATATCTACAATTTACGCTTTTTACATTGTCAAGTAATTGTACTCTTCGGTTCACCTTTTCATTAAAACTGTTTGAATGGGAAATTATGAATAATAAAAATTTGAGAAAAATTCACAGCATACCAAATGAATAGAAAAAATGAAACCTTTGTAACGAAACTACAGGGTGTCTCAAAAAAATATATGTAAACACATTTCAAATGATTGAAAATTCAGTATTTAATAAGCTATATCTAATATTAAAACATCAAATTAAAGAAGATAAACGTATTTGTTTTTTCATTGGTCACAAATGCTCTAGTTCAATAGTTAATAGAGAGGAGCAGCAAGGTTTCAGAAGAAATAGGTCAACCACGGATGTAATATTCATCATGAGACAACTAAAGGAGAAATCATTGGAGTTTAATAAACCGATGTTCGTGTGTTTTGTAGACTTGATTAAGGCTTTTGACAAAGTTCTGTTGGAGGATGTCATTAACGTAATGAGAGAGTACGAAGTTCCCGCATCAATAATCAGAACCATTCAAAGTATTAACTATAATGGGAAGACACGAATCAAGGCAAACGGAGACTTAACAAAAGAGATACCCACTGCAACCGGTATCAAACAGGGAGACAGTCTCAGCCCTTTCCTTTTTAACATTATTATGGATAGAATAATAGGAGGTAACTTCTTTGGGCCTGGGTTACAAAATGGTAAATAAATTGATCAATATAGTGTGTTGTGCCGACGACGCTGCAATATTAGCAGAAAACGATGATTTTCAGAGAATGCTCTACAAATTTCACCTTGCTTCTAAGAAATACAATATGACGATTTCTGACAATAAAACAAGTACTTAACAATATCAAAAGAGCCACTCAGATGCAAACTGATCATCGATAACGTACCCATCGAGCAAGTCATGCGATTCACTTACCTAGGTGTAGAGATCTCCAGCAACAGTGACCTATATAGTGAAGTACGACCACAAACTAATAAAGCGACAGCTTTGACTGGCTGCCTGCGGGACACTATATGGAGAAACAAACACATCCTAACCGAAAGTAAGGTCAGGATATATAAGATATGCGTCCGCCCCATCATGATATATGGGATAGAAGTGAGAGGCGATACCAACAGGACAAAAAACCTTCTCAGAGTGGCGGAAATGAGAACCTTACGCTCCATTGCAGGCAGAACTCTTAGAGATCGGATCAGAAATGAGATGATAAAGTCTGTCTGTGGTGTTGACGACATAGTGAGGTGGGGAAGAAGCAGAAGGCGCTTCTGGAGGGATCATGTAGACCGCATGGAGGATACGAGACTTGGGAAAATTGCTAAGACTGAAAACCCTAGCAGCAGAAGATTACTAGGAAGGCCGCCGAAAAGGTGGAAGGACAGCTGGATGTCATCATCCCAGCACAGCCCACAAACAGGTCATACGACCTAGACCAAGAGGAAGAAGAAGACAAATGCTCTAATTATGGCTTTTCTGTCTGCACTGCTGATAACATGGCATCACAATCTTCACGAACCATCCTTTTAGTTATTTGGCTGCATTATCTTTCAATGGTTGCTCTCAATTCATTAAATGTTGTAGGTTTTGTGCCATTTACTTTATTCTTGATGAGTCTTCATTAAAAAAAGTTCATTGGCGTGAGATTTGGGGAGCGCGGTGGGTATTCAATGCCACCTCTACACCCAACCCATCTGTTTAGCAAATTTTCATCAAGATAGGCTCTCACATCACGACGGTAGTGGGGAGGTACACCATCTATCTGGAAATAAGAGTCCTTCCCATACCTAAACTCTTCACAAATGCGCAGTATAACAAATTTCTGCATCAAGTTCAGGTAAACGGCACGCCAAAAAAATGTGGATACACTTTTTTGCGACACCCTGTATTATTTAAATTATGATGAAAATACAATTTGTGGTTAAATAAAAAAAAGATTATTATTTTTAACTCTTATTCATTAATTTGATCCTATGATGACTCTGAACATGTCCGTATTAGTGATGCGGGCATGTTGAAGAGCATGGCTGGGAGACAGCACTGTCTTCGGGTACCAGTAATCGAGCCTTTGTATAAAGAACCACTTTAGCAGGCAAGTAATTCACAGTTCGCCATCGTATGTGTTGGAAATACTACCGCACGTGGACAGGCAATAACACTCGTCACACGTCTAGCGCATGCGAGTATTGTCGCCAGGCGAACTTTTTAACCTAGCTGAAAACCTTTTTTTCCTATTTTCTATGAATACTATCGGAAACTGAACTTTAAACTTCCGAGCGGAATGCCAGTGTCTTACCAACTAAGGCACGAGGTATCGTCCTATTAATTCTAATCGGTTAAAAGGGTAGTTAGAAGGAAATATACAGTTTTTTTTTAAATTTTGATCAAGATATCCACCACAAACATGGAATTCAAGATATCCACCACAAACATGGAATTCAAGATATCCACCACAAACATGTCGACCATGCGGGTCGTAGCATTTAAAAGAAAGTAAACCGTGTAAATTGAAGTACCTTCTCCGTTTGTAAATTCATTAAGTCTGAAATTCCTGATCGGATGTTTTCATTTATCTTTTAAAATTCGCTCTCTAATGGATCTTATAAATGTAAACAAGACCTTGTCGTATTTTAAATGTTTTTCTTATTTGCTTAATAAAGGGATTACAAGAAGGTGAAATATTTATTCAACTGCACAAACGGAAATGTTAAAGGAATAAAAATAAAACATTTTCGATAACATACCATCACGCCATTTCCCAGAAGAGACATAACCTTGTATGCTCAATTTCCCAGTAGGCAGAAAGGACAGAACTCCGGACTTTTCTATCTCGATACATATCTTTGGCCTTTTCTACATCCATATATACACCTAATACAACTTCTATGATTTCTCTTTTCGACTTTTTACATTTCCTTATTTTAATATACCATTCACTTAATCCAACTACACCTTCCTTGGTTTCGCTCTGCCACGCCTTACACACATTTTTGGAATATATGTGTTTTTTTAGTATTTCTTCGTTCATTCGTTCTACAAGCCCAAACCATAGCATAGTGCTCTTCTTAATCTTACTTAACACATTAAATATTATTTGGGAATTAAATACTCAACATTAAATCAAAATAACGTATCTGTTTAACGAAGGTTTTTGATATTTCTCAACCTTAGTATTCATTACGCAATTTTAATATTTTCAAGTTAAATTGGAATTTTACTTAATAAGTTATGTACATAAGTTGCGATCAACGCATAAATCTTAAGTTAGAACAAGAATATCAATTCTTGCAAGAACAGTTTTAAAAATAATAATTACGTTATCATCCCTAGAGAATATAAATCAACATATTTTTTTCTGTCCATATTTTCTTCAATTTACCTACCGGTTCAGCGTGAGGTTCGAAGAACCAACGAATGTCACTGAACAAAATAATACAATAGTTCATTGGGTGACACTCGATCACAAAATGACGCGGATGTTGTTCAAAACTATTGGGTGACACTTGGTCACAAAATGGCGCGGATATTGTTCAAAACTATTGGGTGACACTCGATCACAAAATGGCGCGGATATTGTTCAAAACTATTGGGTGACACTCGGTCACAAAATGGCGCGGATATTGTTCAAAACTATTGGATGACACTCGATCACAAAATAGCGCAGATATTGTTCAAAATTATTGGATGACACTCGATCACAAAATAGCGCGGATATTGTTCAAAACTATTGGGCGATACTTGATCATAAAATTACGCGGATGTTATTCAAAACTATTGGGTGGCAGTCACAAAGTGGCGCAGCTGTTGTTCGAGTCTATTGGATGACATACGGTCACAAAATAGGGCTCTTCCAAAATCTTGGGTGACACTCGGTCACAAAATGGAGCAGATGTTTAAAAATCATCCAATGCACCTTTTTCATTGTTATGTTTTTGTTACAGTCATGACGGAGAACGCGTTCAAGGCGAGAGACATCGGCCTGAGGGCCCAGAAGAAGATCCTGTCGCGGATGAGCAACAAGAATATGGTGAAGGTCTTCATTGATGACAACTCAGCCTCCCTCCTGGACAACCTCTATAAATTGGCCAGAATACACGTAAGTATTTTTATCTTTAACAGTTTTGGTGTACAAAGCGCTTTCTATAAGTCTTTGAACACGTATCCATAGATATATAAAAAATAAAAAATAGGTTTATTGATAGCAACATAATATGTAAATATATATCTTGAAATTAGACACATATGTTAAGACAACGGAAAATAAAATATATTTGAAAGAGTAGCTTTCAAAACAGTCTGGACTTATAACTTTCTCCCAATCGATATACAATCCCACCCATGGGATGGTGAGCCTGGCCGCGAGGGCGTCAGATATTTTTCAGCCCCATACACTTGTACACGTAAATTATAATACAAAAAAAGTTAAATCGCAATAAACAAGCAGTTAATTCAATTATAAACACACAAAATAATATGTACAAAAATCGTTAAACAACATAAACGTACACACAACCCCAGATTTACTGCCAGTGTAAAAAAACTAAGAATTCAAATTTTGACTAAACTGAGATATAAACTAGAATACAATAGCAACATTGAAATAAACTGCAATATTTGGAATATCAAGTGATATACAGTCGAGTATTCTAATATGGAGCTAAAACTTCTCATAAATATTACCATCAAGCCGATCTGTCGGGTTAGGAAAGAGGACAGAGAGTCAATTTTTCTTCTCACGACATACTTCCTTCGCAACATCCATTTCCATGTATATTCTCATAATCCAACCATACACATATGCTCGTATTTCTCGGCCGTCCAACACCACGACTCCCATAATTCTGTTATAAATTTCTTTTGTCTGTGTTTCATAAAAATATCCATTTAATATGCTCAAAGCACTTCAATGTGACCTTTTTCAGTATACTTAACACATCAATTACCATCTTTAATTATTACATCAAAATGGGGATGTTGCATGATTGGTCAATTCTCTTTATCTGCGGTGATCACCGTGACACTTCCTGCAGTGCTCGAGGAGACCGATGACTTGCATTGAAAATGATTAGACCCTGGAAGCTGTTCTGATGTCAGAATTCCGGACGGAAATAATTTAGTGTTTTTGACATTATAGGAAGAGATTACATGTTTTATTCTGTCATACATCGAAACCTCACATATTCTTCTCAATACACACATAAATTCGCCCACTTTCATTCATTTTCCACGTCCTAGTTTCACTCCCATACATCAATGTTGATATTAATTGCATCTCACTAAGAACCTTTGTCAAACGAAAACGTAATTAACTTATAAGAGACAAATATGAGACAAACCGAAGAAGCTGACAATGAAATCCATTGTAAAGACTTCCATGCGAAACAATTTTTACCAACGTTTTGCACATGAAACGAGTGGCAGCCAAATTTGTTCCAAAAATATGGGGAATACTTTGAAGGCGATAATATTAATATTAATGATTAAATAAACACTTTTTGATAAAAATGAAAATTGTGGTTTTTTTATCAAGCCAATTTCACATGTTTAGTACATTTGACTTTCGTACACATTTTTAGGGACCGATTATATACTCGTATGATGTACAAAAATCAAGAACTGCCTGTATTAAAAGAAGTATTTATAAACATGAATTATAAAAAAAATGTAATCTAACATTGTAGACTTTTTTAAATATTTGTTAACATTTTTTTAATATGTATAATTTAATATATCGCTGAAAATTCTTAGAAATACTTCGACTTGAATTTCAAATTACAAACACGTGTTTTGGAAATTTGTATCGTTATGAAAATCGCTCATTCCTCGTGTCACTCAATAACACTTAAGGCATTATTCAATATTTTCTTATGAGGAAATTACGCAACAAATTTCTATTCAGTCAATGTTAAATATAATTTCTAAGGCATTTCGAATGAAGCAGGGGATTATTTAATTTAGTACCTACTTATCGTTCTAATTTAAATGTATTTTCGACATAAAATTTTATCTAATTTCGTTTTCTTTCAAAACTTTTTAATTATATTAAATTCTTCTACAATTAACCCGGGCCATGCACGGTTTTAGAGTTTTTTAATAATGTTTTTGAACTGTTATGTTATAAAACGGTGCTTGTATATAAAATATTCACACGGGGCTAACTACTTACTACTTGTATAAACACATTTTATATCAATTTCCCAAATAAAAGAGCGCAATAACCACAACAATATCGCCCGACGTATCAACTGACAGCTGAATGTCAAAACTTAAAAATCTTCAAATGCGGCTATTATTTATTCAATATATCAATTAGGACGTGGATATACTCGTATGTTATGGTAAATAAATTATTACGCGCGCCTCATTTTAACTAAAGTGCAAAAAATAGTGCGAGTTTTTTTTCATTACACTTTCATTGTATACAATAAAATCTGGCTTGTTGCTATGTGGCAATCTCTTCCAACGAACTAGAAAGATGTTAATGAATAATCACAAATGACATCTGTTATTACAAATCTGTACTCTCGAAATTGTTATCGACAATAATGTGCTGTTTGAGCGACATCTGTGTTACATTTTACATTTTTTTATTCACTTCGGACGCACTTAGAGTGGCCTGGATAGATTTGAATAATTAATGTATTATAATGAAAAATGTCGATGGTTTTGATGGAACTGTTAAATACATACACGTATCATTACATGACCGTGAAAACTTTCCATAAAAAAATGTCCAAAAAAATAATACGAATATTAAGAATTAACATTAATAAACCTATTTACCTAACTCTTTTTTACCTATGATATTCTGAGTGATACAACTACGGTACGTCGTTTTTTTAGTGTCCCTTCATGATACGTATAATATTTTTATTTTGAGTGATCCGATATATTTATTTGTTACATATTTATTTTATTCTGAATGATCTTCACGATACATACTCGTATAATATTTTATTCTAAATGATCCTACAACGATACTTTTTATTTATTCTAAATGGTACTACTATTATACATGTAATTTATTATTTTGATTGATCTTTCTACGAGTACATTATATACTCGTATATTTTTTATTTTGAGTGATCCTGCACGATACATATATTTTTTTATTCTGATTTTTTTACATATGATTTTTTATTTTGATTGATCCTATTATGATACATATTTTTTTTTATTCTGAATAATCCTATTACAATACTATAGATATATATTTTTTTTATTTTGAGAGACCCTACTACGATAATTGTTTATGTTGGCATTAACCCGATGCTGGTAATAAATATTTGGATTTGTTATTATTGACGATACTGTATTATGAATGCACATAATTTTCTACCAACTAGGCCATAAAGGGCATCATCAATGTATGTGCGAATAATAAATAATTAATTAAAATAATTTTATGTCTTCTTATTTCAGTCTGGTAACAAGAAGGAAGCTGAAAAACTGGTGAAGAACATCATCAAAGTGGTAATAAAACTGGGAATTCTATACAGAAATGGACAATTCTCACAAGATGAACTACATGCTGCCGACAAATTCTGGAATAAATTCCAGGTGAAAATTAAGCTGTCGCTATCTTATTTAAAAACAATTAAAGTATATGTCAGACTAAAGAGCATTTTTTACTTTAAATATTAATCTTGTATGAAAATTGAACATAGATTTTGCAGGAGAAGGATGAAAGGAAGGTGAATGCTATAGATATGAGTGAACTTAAAAAAAATTGTGATATTTCTATATATGAAATAAGAAATTAAGATATCAGAATTGAATGCATGGTGAAAGGAAATTAATTAATTAAGATAAAGAATGGAAGTATAATTTAAAATTTTGATAAAACCTTCCAAAAATAATAGTCTTCAAGCGCTTCTCGAAGCAAAGTTGTTGCATGAAAAAATTTTGATAAAAAAAATCCTTCTTTCAAATTTATATAAAGCCCCATATTGACAAAATATTTCATCTCATTAGACTTGCTTTTGGATACTATTGGGTGTTAACATAAGTTGTGTCCGTTTTTTTTTCAAATGAAGAGAACAAGAGGACACCACAAAAAAAATACAACAAATTAGTCAATAACGTATTGTGCTTCATTAATTTACAACAAATTAGTCAATAATGTATTCTCCTTCATTATTTACAACTTCTTGCCAACGTTCTACAAGTTTTTCAATGCCTGTGCGATAAAAACCATCCGGTCTCGTCTCGAGGAATTCGTCCAACCATGTCCGCAATTCGACGTCATTATTGAAGAAAACGCCGCGCAAAATGTTCGAAAGCGACCGGAAAAGGTGAAGATCCGACGGCGCAAGATCTGGAGAATATGGAGGGTGCGGCAGGACTTCCCAACCAAGCATTTGAATGACATTTTTCGTAATGTTGGCGATATGAGGGCGGGCGTTATCGTGTTGCAGAATAACGCCATATTACCGATCCGGACTTTTTTGTTGAATTGCAGTGTTGAGCCGCTGCATTTGCAGAATGTATAGCTCCGCGTTGACTGTCTAATTGCGTTCAAGTATCTCGTAGTGGATGACGTCTTGCCAATCCCACCAGATGCAAATCATCGTCTTGCGCGGATGCAAACCTTGTTTCGCTCTGGGCGTTGCTTGTTGACCATAACTCACCCATTCTTTCCGTTTCTTCATATTCACATAAAGGCACCATTTTTCATCACCAGTAATGATGCGGTAAAGGAACCTTTGCTTGTGACCATACGTAGCTCGATGACGCGCGAGCAAACCAGCAGAAATTGTCGAACGTTGATTTTTGTTGTTTTCACTCGAAACGTGTGGAATCCAAGCGCCGAACTTCTGAACTTTTCTCATTAATTTAATATGGCGGTATAGTCATGTGACTACAATTCATCTGCTCAGCCAATTCTACGGTGGTTTGAAGGGGATCTTCATGAATAATATGGTTTAAGCGGTCTTCATCTAAGTCCACTGGTCGTCCGGAACGCTCCATGTCTTTCAGGTCAAAATTACCGTCTTTGAAACGCAAAAACCATCGACGAGCTGTCCTTTAATTCATAGCATCTTCACCGTACACTTCGCAAATATCGCGAGCAGCTTTGACAGCTTTATTCCTTCGATTGAACGCGAACAAAAGGAGGTGTCGAAAATGCTCACTTTCGTCTTCTTGATATTGCATTTTTGAAGGCTTGTAATAAAATAAAATAATAAATGTAACGTAAAAGCAAACACAATATATTGTAGAGCAGAAAATTTTCTTTCGAATGACGTATAACCTTTACCATTTTGTTTTACTTTTGGTGCTCATTTTGAAATTTGGAAAAAAACGGACACATCTTATGTTAACACCTAATATATAAACGGACACTATATATAGTAGTTCAATCTTACTTTTTGTAATTAATTACTGACTTCACTACAAATCTTAATAATGTGCGAGTCTCAACCTAGTATTTGGATAAAGAAATGTTTAGAAACCAAAAATTCAATATTCAGATGATATTAAAGACATTACAGGAACTTAATGGATCATATGGATAAGACCAAATGTAAACACAAATGAGAGGTCTATATCCAACATTGGATTGAACAAGGTGTGCTATATCCAACATTGGATTGAACAAGGTGTGCTATATCCAACATTGGAATGAACAAAAGTCACAACAGACTTAGTAGGTCATTAAGTTCATACTTTTGAGAAATTTTACGTAAGCGCCTAAAAGTGGCTTCTGATCACTAAATCTTCTTCATTGTGTTCTCAACGCTGAGTTTCGTGGTCCTTTACTATGTCTGGAACTTAGCGCATCACCTGTCTCCATTTTTTTATTTTTTTATATTTAACCTGGCGAGTTTATTGCCATGTGGCAATCTCTTCCAACCAACATGAAAAAATGTGGATTCCAGCGGGGATCGAACCCGCAACCTCCGGATAGGCAGACAAGCGTCTTACCACCAGGCCACGGAGGTCGTCTATTATTCAGTTGATAAAAAAAAGAGTTCTTCCTCGTATTCATTTCCCTCAACTGTATCTGTAATAATTAGCTTCTGAAGACTTTCATAGTCCTTTCTGATAACATGCCCAAAGTATGACGGATTCTTTCCCTGCATGTTGTCAAATGTCTTTCAGTAATCGTTAATTCTTGAATGATAAAGATGTTGGTATGCCTCGTGATCCATTTGATATGCAGCAACTGGCATCTTTCATAATTCTTTTGCATCTTTCTCATCAGCCATGTTTCCATTTCATACAGTGTTATAGATAATACTAGAGAAATAAATCTAAATCCATACAAAATGAAAGACAAAAAGCTGTTTAATCATCGTAATATTACAATAGTAATGTGAATTTATATTTGTATTTATCGAATAAAATGTTTTTACTATTTCTTTTAACAGCTTGCACAAATGGCAGTGATATCCTTCTACGAGGTTGACTTTTCCTACGACCGGCCATATCTGATGAACGCTTTCAATGAATCACATCAAGCATTAAGGTTTGTTGATATATTATTGTTAAATAAAAAATCCTTTTTGACCTTGTTTTATTTATTATAATAAAAATTTATTAATATTCTAGTGTCAAACAGCTACATTACTTATTGTAATTCCATGGGTACACTTAAAATGAGATTCCCCTAATGGGTTCGATTCCTGTTAGTATTATTTTTTTTATAAAAAGGAGAACCCCTTTTAAAAAATATCTTTCTATCCCTTAAGGCCTGTCTGCTTGGAAGGGATGTGACTTCATGGGTTGTATTGTATTCAATGAAAGTGTAAAACAGTACTATATTCATATCACATTATTTTAATAATATTTTTATCAATTCAAAATTATTACAATATTTCTTTTTTTATTGATCGATTTTCAAAGAATTTGAATTGTGATTTCAGTGTGTTTGCCAATCATATAAAAAAACTATTCAATATGCAGTCGTATGCAAATCCTTACTAATGTTGCAAAAACTTACCAATTCTTGAATTACAGTAGTCCCCCTTATCTGCGGGGGGACTACTGTAATTCAAGAATTAGTAAGTTTTTGCAATTTTATTCCTAGATCTCTAGTAGACACCTATAATCGCAGTTAGTACTGAATCTTACTGGTACTATATTTTTTCCTATATACATAAATACCTATGACAATGCTCAATGTATAAATATGGGACAGTATGAGATTAACAAAATGTACTATTAATAAAATTATAACAATATACTGCAATAAAGGTTGTGTGAATGTGATTACTCTCTTTATCTCAAAATATATTTTACTGTACTCATCCTTCTTATAGTGATTATGGTAGTGGTGACGTGATAGATGAAGTGAGGTGAATGTTGTAGCATTAGGTAGTGGTGATGTGATGGATGAAGTGAGGTGAATGTTGTAGCATTAGGCAATTATTAACCTTCAGATGATTAATTGGAATTTTTCATTTATTATTTTTGAACCCCAGTTGACTGGTAACTGAAAGCAAAACCATGGATAAGGTGGGGACTACTGTATTTTATAATGATGTACCTATTTTAATTTTATTAAATTTTTCACAGGTTCATTGTTCAAAAACATCTGACAGAGAAGTCTCTGGCTCGAATAGATTGGGTGTTCTCCTTTTTCAACAATGCCAAGTTCCTGGATGCTCTGTTCAAAAAGGACTCTGAATACACGGAAACATTAGGAAAGCTTGTGGCAGATATGCACAAAGCTATGGATAATGGAGACTTGTAGTTATACGTTATTTGAAGGAATCCACCATATTGTAAAATAAGATTTTCTATGAGAATCTTACGTACCAGCAGATAAATTGCTTATAGTCGCTAGGGAATGGCTAATACTTAAATTTAAATCTACTAAGTAGAGGAAAACAAATTCAGCAATTTTATCTGCGACACTAATGTTCAAAGCACTTGTGATGTTAAGGAAATTGAAAAAAAAATGGTAGGATTCACAAGATAGATCACACAATTTAACAGCACAATGTGGTTACGTCATGATCATTATTATAAATGTAATTATTTATCATTTGTTTTTTTTTTTCAAATGTATGTTTTGTTAACATTTATTTGTTTGATTTACCAACCTCGGGTTGCAAATAAGATGACAAACTTGTTCAGACCTGACTGTAGTCAATTTTTGAACAAATTAAACCCAAATTTACAATGATTTCTCTGTGTCTCATCTTCATTATATATAATTCAATCAAAAGCCATGTAAATTGATTGATCTGGAGTGAGACAAGAATATAAAATTGTCGCAAATGTGAGTAGAACTTCACAACATTGACTGTTGTTTGCCTTTAGTATAATGTCGTTTTTGCTGATCACGACCTTTAAACTAGTTAACAATCGTCACGACTGATACCTCTTGTCAATTTGAGGGATTTTTATTCTAATTTGCACTTTTATGCTTCTCAAAAAGGTTGGAAATCAATCACTTAGACAATATTTTATTATCTATAAAAGTTAAATTCACTTTGATATTGGCCTTAAATTTAAATCTTAAACCGTTTTCAATCTATGTTTTTTTTTCAACTGTATTCATCCAATTTTTGTTTGAATCGAGGTTTTTAAGCCTTTAAATTTTTTTCCGTGAGAAACAATATAATGTTTTGAAAAATTTTAACTCTTCACACTCGAAGGTGCAATTTTGATTTTATGACAAAACTTGCAGTCGACATACTGCAATAAGTCAGTTTACTTCCGTAGCAGGTGGTGTGTCATATGAGTCTTCAAAGTTTAATTCATTATCATAATGTTTACTGCCAGTTTGATTTTTTTTTTTAAAAGCAATAATTAAAAAAAAAACATTTTTTTATCAATATTGCTTCGAGTGACTAGTAACACTTATGAAAAAAACTTCAAGTACAAAGAGTTAATAATTAAATTGAATAAATTCTACTTGATGTCCTGTCATTTTTTAAGTAGTTTGTTTCTTTGTACAGGGATTTTCTTGTTTTAAAAGTCCTTGTTTTTTTTTAAAGATCATATTGAAGTTCTTTAATTGTTTACTATTCTTTTTTTGAGATACTTCTCTGAAAATATGACCAATTTATCTCGGAAATGTAGCGATTATACATATTAAACTTATCACATTACTATGTGATATCTTTACTTTAAATTTGTAAAATTAAAAATCTCTTGTATAATTTAGATTTTGTCACTAAGATTACTCTGTTAACTGCGAAAATGTCTTGCTTAAAGTAATTTTGAGTATTTATAATCCCACAGTGCAAAATTGTATCAAAATGCACACAAGTCAACAAAGGGAAACAGTTACAATTGCATTTATATGTATTATGCACATTTTATTGATAAAGTATATCAAGAATGTGAGATATTGGTATTTTAACAGTCAGAATGATATATAACATATGTATGCCTGTTAAAGATTACTTGAATTAATTGACAAGTTTTTTTTCAATTTCAATTCTACTATAATGGCAAATCTTAAAAACACGTTGAAATCTCAGTGAAGCTAATATTGTAGGTATAAAAGGACCTGTTTTTCAATAATCTTTTGTTGTTATTTATATTAAATGTGCATTTATCTTTAATTTATTTTAAATAAAAGTTCATGTAATAAAAATTTAAAGCATCAGAAAAATAAAACATATTTATTACTTTTTTTAGTATAAAAAGGACTGTGTTTGGATCTCCTTCTTATCATGTAACGAATCATGTCCTCTTTGGGTAATAACACAAGGCTCCTCGAGCACTGCAGCAAGTGTCGCATAAACTGCTCCACATGGTAGATACAGAGAAAAAATTATGTTCTCCCAGTTCCTCTTCGGAGCATCTTAAGATAATCAAGTCCTCTAGGACAGTTGGTAATGTCTCTGTAGGCAAAATCCACCTACTGAGGTCTGGTGATCTTTCCAACTCGTTAATCCTAGTTGAATGGATTACTATCAGAGATTAGAATTCATTAGTAATATACTCGTAGGTAATTATATTTTCCAACAAGTTTGAAATTCAAGATTTGCCATTACTGTTATGAATCACTTCTGGATATGTGTAAAAGTAGTTATTTAATGGGTGTTTCTTAAAAAAATATGGCTTTTTCACTTACGCTATGTTTTAAGTTGTAGATCACACGTATAATTCAATTTCACGGTGTCTTATTAATAAAATAATCCACGTGATTATTGTCAATGTCTCGAATATGTCTTAAAGACACTTAATGTTGAATAGTGGTAGGTTTGTAGCACTTAGCAATGTTATAACAGTTTGTCCTCGATTTAAAGGATCAGTTAGAGGTGTCTATTATTGCCTGATATCTGCAGGAAATAGCTCAGCCAATGTCTAAACCTTTTCCGTCTCATTATCGTAACACTGGAGAATTGTGTAAAATGGGCATCTGATTTATTGAATTTTTATTGGGTGAAGAATGACTCCTTTAATACATGATCTTAGCTTCAACACCTCACATTTATTATGATGGATATGTATTCCTCCTGCTTCTAAAGACGAACTGTCTCATTTGTCACTTGGTCATACCACCTGACAGTCATCATCGTTGTGTTTTTTTTCTCTTGGGTCTTGGTAACGTGCCAAAATTTAGAGCCATACAGCAAAATAGTCAGGATATAGGCATTAATCAGTTGGAGATATTTTTTTTTGAGTTTTTTATTATAATTTGTATTTTTTTAACCTTTAATATTGATATTAATACTGCTAAAAAATGTTACTAGATTAGTTCTTCTATTGTATAGTGCCCTTTCATTGGTTTTCTTAATATTCCAGATAGTACATATAGTATGTTGGCACGAAATTCATCGAATCTAGGACAAACTGTTAGTGTACTTTAAGTTGAGCAATCATTGGTAATATTGTTTAAATGTTTGGCTAACTGTATTTGGAGATACAGAGGAAAGTGTTCTATTACGATTGAGATGATATTCATATGAGAATTTACTGATTACATATCTTACATGTAAGATGACGATAGACTTAAGCCGAGTTGTATGAAAATAATCAACCTTTTAATTCATTCAAATATAATAAAAAGCAAAAGGATTACTGGACTTTCTCACTTAATCATCATAATAGAAGAAAAAAAACAGCTTTATTTCCTTATTTTAGAGGAGTTGAAGACTT
The DNA here is from genome assembly GCA_949825065.1 of Odontocerum albicorne. Classification (NCBI taxonomy): domain Eukaryota; kingdom Metazoa; phylum Arthropoda; class Insecta; order Trichoptera; family Odontoceridae; genus Odontocerum; species Odontocerum albicorne. The sequence continues at coordinate 31,289,226 of OX463853.1, read as the reverse complement.
CTCGCCTGCACAAGATCTGTCTTCTCACAGTTTCTCCACCATACATGTATATATTCACCAATGTATGAATTATTCATGAATTATATCCATATTCTTGCAGTTTTGTCATGTACGAGTATGTATGTTTAGGGTGTCCCACAGGACACATTCCTCCCGAGTTTACCAAAAAAATCTGCTTTGGCTACTGCCCTTTTGTCATTCGAAGTACACGTCCATATCATCCAATTTGCATCCTCTCAATATGGAGTAACGGAAGTTCTACGCCGACAGACTCTTTATTTCTCAGTCTATTTATGTCATCTCTTTCACCCCTCCAAGGCAACTCATTTCAACTGAATTCATATTCATGTATAAATTTTGTTATTTATTTTTCTTTATTACAAAGGTTACATTTTGTTCAAATTGTTTATATAGTTCAATATTAAAACAGCAAGAATCATTTACATCCACTTATAACGGTTCCCATTGAGGGAGTGCATTGCTACAGTTGCAACCCAGTGCAAGGTAGGGAATCCCTTAACTTATACACCTGTTGGGTGGAACCATGTTAAAGAAACAATTTGGGTTTATGTAAAGTAAAAGAAACAATTTAGGTTTAAAAAACCGTTGATGGAAATATATTTATTTGTCTGGTAACTCTGTTAAGTGTATATATTGTATATATACATTTTGATTTAAAGTTCACATATGTGTAATTAATTCACAAGATATTAAAAAAAAACTGATTTACAAAATATTGTAAAATTGAATGTTCATACGTGTATGGAAAATTGGGAAAAAATAGCTTTTATGTTTGATTTTTCGTTTTAATAAATATAGAAAAAAAAAGATGTGTTCAGACTGCCATATCCATATACCTTAGGTAGTCTTACTTAAAAATTGAATAAACTAGATTTGAGGACTAATTCAGAAATCAAAATGTTTTGATGAATGTAGTCCATTGTTTCTATTTATTTCTATGTCCAATTTTAAGGCTGCCAGGCATGATCCAAAAGTTGCATGCAACTTGCCAATGATTGATAGGAACAGATGTATCTAAGATTATCTACAAAATGTTGATAAATCTCCTGAATCATATAAACCTCTTGAATACCAACACTTTAATAGGTTTATATTAATACAGTGCTACTTAAACTAGTGGTTGTACTCGAGAAACTTTGTTACTGGGCCGGAATGAGATTTCACTTAATTATACTCGGATTTATTAAGTTAGTAAAAATATTTTAATATTTTTAAAAGTCTCGCTTAAAAACATGTTATTTTATTATTTTCGTTAGAACCAGATTAGGCAAATTATCGAGGAATAAACAAACTCATTTCTTTTCTATTTTTTTTTGTTAATATACGTATTATATGCACAATTTGTATTACTTATTTTGATTTTTTTTTTGTATTTTTATTGCTTATTCAATCTTAAAACTCTGTGCTCTTTGTTTTAACATTATTTTTATTTAATTTCATAAAAATACTGCTCCACAATGGATCGGAATGAAAAAAACTGGTTTACGAACACAGAAAGTTTGAGAAGCACTGTATTACAAGGTTCACAGTTTGTTTGTGAAAAAGATGTGTAAAAAATATGATTTTATAAACTTACACTAACAAAACATTCATAATTGACAAATACACAACGGATTAGTATTCCGAACACTTTAATATAACATAGGGGCACTGATAGATCAACACATTGTGCCTATAGGGTCAATATTGTCCTATAATATGTGTAGTAGAACCTTGATTAACCGGGCTAGGTGGGATTGTAGGTAGTGTGGACAATGAAATATCCAGATAATAATCGAGAGGAGGAAAAAACATTTATTACATAATATTATCTGGTAACTATTTATAATTTTTATGGAAATAATAGTATTATACATCTTCAAATAATAAATATAAATTAAATATATACCTGAAAAAAATATTTTTATTGTTAGAAATTCAACTATCGACTTTTGGTTAAAGGTAGTTTTTACCTTTTCATAGCCGCCAAATCACATATAATCGAAAATCCTGATAATCGAGGTTCTACTGCATATTTAAAATACTGTATTAAATTAATCAATGCATTTATAGAAAAAAATATATGTGTTTCGTCATATACAGTAATTCTTGAAAATATATTTAGTTCGGCGTTAGCCAAACTGGAAAGAAAAGGATAAAGGGAGATGGTTACTCACGGTTGTCTTGTTAGATGATAAAGGCGTGGATGACGGGATTCGGAGATCTCGGCTGATGTTGAGAACTCCTGGAGCGTGGTCGCGGCTGGTAAAGTAATTCGTCCCAGCTTTCTTCTGATGAAGCGTATCGGTCGCTAGCCGAGAACCCATCCGCACTGGTTCGTCGTTGATGGGCCGAGCCGCCCGGCGGCCAGCCCGGTCCGAGGATGTCCTCCCGCTCGTGTGGTCTATACGCAAGTGAGCGAGACCCGTTGGAACGGCGTCGTCGAGTCAGATAACCGACATACGCCACAATACTATCATTCAACTTGTGCGAATACGCGCGACAGGACCGGGAGGGATGACGATGCGGCCCGCGCGCGACAGGGGGGCCGGCCGCGATAAAAGAGCGCCCCCACATGACGGGGGGCGGCATTCCGCGTCACGTTATGGCGTGAACAATATTTTATTTTCTAACAATTATAATGGCATAAATAAATGAATTGATTAAAAATTAATGATTCCCCACAGAAAACATTATGAAACTTATTTTTAATCAATTAAAATCTTGAATCTTTATATGATGATTTCTAAATGTAATATTATTTTACTTTTTCCAGCAAAAAAATTCTTCAAAACCAATTGTTATCGTTTTTATTAATTTGTAGCATTTAAAAATCACTCATTTGAAAGTAAGTGTAAAAATGTGTTGAAAACTTGTCCAAACTTGCCGAATTATTTATTATTTTATAAAATTATATAGTAATTTTGTACCTATAATAAAAAAATCTACGTGTTTTAGAATGTACGAGTAGTTTTGTTTAGATTTTAATAAAAAAATAGTTAAAAAAAAAAACAAAAAAGAACTGGTTAGTTTTGGATAGAAGTATCTCTTGCCATTATCATTTTTTATATTCCTACAAATCTTGCCTTGTTTCAATTTTGACTTATTTATTATTTACCCAATGAAACCAAATATAAACAATTTATTTAGTATAAACTTTGAAAATAAGGTGTTAATATTTATTTTTATATATATTTGTCGCATTAAGCTATTGTATACTTTATCATAGAAAATAAGTTTAGGATTTGGCCTATAGTTCATTATTGTATTTGTATGTACATCATCACTTCTCTCAAACAAACGCTTATTTTAAATATATTTGTATTGGAAAGATGTGTTAAGAATTAAATTTTACTATTTTATAAGCTAAATGTCCAAAAATTAACAATAATATCTCGTAATACATATTTTAAATGTATGTTTAGACTTTACACGTTAGGATATGTATAGAGGATATTAGAATTTTTATGATAAACTTTACTCATTAGATTTATTAAGGTTTTTCATGTTCTATACAATGACTTGAGAACTAAATTGAGAATCGCACTCAGTTAACTCTCAATAAATTTTCCATTTGGTTTTTTTGTCATTTTCTGTAAAAAAATGTTTATGATCAATTTTTGAAAATTTGGCTTTCATTTGCATTGAAAAGGGTTTTGAGTCGATTAAAATTATCTGTTTTTTTTACAATCAATATAAAGGCTTTATACATCATTATTTTCCATATCTTCTTTTGATTCGGGGTTGCAGCCTTGCCAGCACAGATCTTATCCCAATGTCTACGATACACCTATCGTCCAAGTCCACGTGAGATATCCATAAATGAAATAAGGCTTGTAAAAATTTTATTTAATATTTTTTCATAATAAAAAAAACTCCATTTTATATTAAATATTGTATATACTTTTTTTTCTCGATTTTCTATGAGGTTAACTTGGACAATGAAATTTTGTTTTAAGTGCAATTTTTAAGTAAAATCTTTTATTTTTATGTTTCTAAGTAATTATTACTTTAAGTTTGTTGAGATGTGCTTTTACCATATTCTGAATTTGTTGAAATTTTGCTCCATATACAATTTCAACTTGTTACACCCATGCAGGGTAGATTTTTCGCAAATATAATTATTATTACAACAGGTTCGGTAAGGAGTGCTGTTTGTTTCTTAGACATTTAAATATCCAGGAAATAAATTTTGAATTTAAAAAATTCATATCAAAATTTTCATATTCATTAATGGATTTGAAATTTTCAAGTTCAGATTCTTAAGAAATTCTTTTTTTAAGAGCCACAATTCTTTTCAACATTTCTTTTCTTAATCTTATAAATTTAATAGTTCCTTTCAAATATTTCATTTGAAAATTTCTTATATATCATTGACTTTTATAAATTTACTCTGAAGGACCAAATTTGGATCTTTTTTACAACCCTGTATTGTTATTGACATCTTATTTCCAGTTTGTACATGACATTTTATTATGATAAAATATAAACTTTAATTCGATAATACAATAGTACCCCTTTATTTGCTGGGGACACTTCTAAGACCCTCAGTGGATGCCTGAAACTGCATATTGTACCGAACCGAACGAATGAATACAGTTTTTTCCTATACCTATCGGGATAAGTTTCATATATAAAATAGGCACACCATAAATGCTGTAGAAATGCGTGCACTTAGAAAAATACATGGGGTGAACACGGAATAATGTGATTAGATGAATGTGAACTTAAGACTGATGTGTTGACTAAAATGAAGAAGAGAACTCTGAGATTGTTTGAGGACGTGGAATGAATGAATGAAGACTAACAAAAACAAATATACAGTACAAATGTGAGTGGAAGACGTGATGGAGAAAGACTGAGGGAAGTATGGTTAAATCATGTGTATCATATTTTGAAAAAAAGGAAATTTAAAAAGTTTGAGAAATCGAAAGTATGATGGTCTGTCCTCTTTACCTATGCCTACAAGGAGACAGCGTGATGGTATGTACGAGCATGTATGTATGCTGAGATTAACAACAATAACTTACAAGAAAATAAAACAATTATAACGATATACTGTTATATAAGTTATATTATGAATTCGGTATATTTTCTCTCTCAAAATATCTTATTCTAATTCTTCTTGTGATGATGTTTAAAAAATGACACTTCTTGGCCCTCAGAGCACAATGTAAAAAAAAGTGGTATATGAAGTGAGATGAATAACATAGGCATTATAACATAGCGTTCGACTACTATTGACCTCCTGGTGATAAGTTGGTTTAATATTTTTGAACCACAATTGACCACAGGTAACTGAAACCACATATAAGGGGGTACTACTGTACGTCATTTGTAACAATAATATCTGATATAATAAACGATTAATTTACTGGGAAAAATGATGAATAAACATTTTATTATCCATATCATTATTAATTTAAAAACATAAAAAATAAACATGTTACGAATATTTGACACTTGGAGATGCTGTAATATCGCAAACGCATTCAAGAGTGCCTTCCGTCACATAATGGCACTAAAAAATAGACATTTAACATATGTTATGAGTGGTAAAAAATACAAACTTTTAATCAATTTGGAATTGTGCATTGATTATTATTTTATTCAATAATTATAATACTATATAAATCCATCCATTGTACAATTACAGACAATTCTCACACTGAATTATCAGCGTAACCCATTAGGGTTACGCTCAGTTCTAGATCAGGTTTCGTAACTCAAAACACTAACTATTTTCACTTATAGATTTATGTAAAGCACACCAATTATAATAAATCACATAACAAATGCTAATAAAGCATTTTGAACTCAACAAAATTGTTCTGAACCTTATTTTACAAAATAGGGGTAATCATAGTAAATCAGATCTTCGAAATCGACAGAATCATTTACTAGTGCTTGTTTTGTGAACTGTTTATTTATTATCTATGGTCATTTAAAAACTTTTCATTTGTATAACACTTTTCAACAAACCCGAATTGGCCAGGAGATGACATAGTCTTCAGTCTCCTAAATCGAACCTTCGAGTTTAGAACCACTTACACGTATTGGCAATACTATCCTGCACATGAAGAAGCAACAACACTCGCACATATCTAACTTGTGTGAATATTGTGACCACGCGAACTCTTTTAGCAGATCAGGAATTGAACCTGATACCTCCAAATGGAAGTCAAATATCTTGTCAACTAGGCCATGCCTGTTATTATTTTAATGAATTGGAACAGTCAAGAAATTTAGGTTTAATTGATTGGAAGTGTGTTTGTTGAGTCTTTCAAATAACTTTTGATGGCCGAAGAGTGGTGTCATTACAAAAATGTTGTAAATGCAGAACATTCAAAATTGAGGATTGTCTGTAACAAAATTATTTTCCATATTACGCATTTAGAATGAGAATATGACAAAAGTTACGAGTCAAGCTACAAGAAAAGAATTTTTTTTCCTTGTTTTGTTAATTCCCTTGTTTTCATAAATTCTTGCCATTTTTTATAAATTATTAGTAACGGGAATATCAAATATAACAACTAGAGATTAATTATAATATTGTTTTTTAACTTTTAAAATATTAAATGTAAAAAATGTGAATTTTTGGAAGAAAACTTTTACATAAATTACCGTACACTTTCAGCAGGAATAAATCAAAATCAATTCATATCAAATAGAATTTTCATTTTCTGATAAATTTATAAATTCTTATCAAAGTTTGGGACACAAAAAGTATGTATATAATACTAGAAGTCTACAGTTTTGTATTGTACCTATTATAAATATTTTTTCACCTATAAATTATTGTGAACTCACTTCATTTCTTGAAATACTCCTTTTTTATTAATAAAATATATAATTTATAAATGTTTTTTATTGATTCCCTCATCAACATCCTCCAGTCTTCTTTCAGTTTAGTACAAATAAATGAGTAAAACGAATCTACCAACCTAATAAAATCAAAGAACGGTATAATAAAACATTTTTGTTCAGCGCCAGAACAAAGACTGCAAAATAGATGAATGGCTACCGCTCAATCCTCAAAGATTTCAGTTTGCTTCTTGCGTTTTCGTTCCTGTTTGACAGGCAAGTTTTTAAGAAAAAGAAAAATAGCAGACGTTTCAGATGAGAATATGTTTTTTCCGTTTTATTATGTTCAGCCCATCGCTTATCGTAATATGATTCAGCTGTGTATGCTGTCACGGCTTACGAGCGTCATACATACCACACGCTATCCGCATGTAAGGGGTGTACAATCATCTATAGTGATTATCTGCGAAAGCTACAGTTTTAGGAACATTTTATTACAATATGTACAGGTATATAGTCACAAGCAATAGTTAAACACAGATGACACATTACAATACATTTTTATTTATTGGTCAAAATACTATTTTTCAACAATTTAATGTGATAATATAAGAGTAGAAAATTTAGATGCTATTTTCGAGTATACTGTTGTTAGCTGCCTCACTGTTGACCTTAATTTTAATAATGAGGACGTTGATTGAGGTGAGTGCACAGTCGTCTAGATGTATAATTTATTGGATATAATTCAAATACAGTAGAGCGCCGATTATCCGTGGTAATTGGAGGACATTCGAGCCTGGATAATTGAAAAATACGGTTAATACTTAAGTTTTGAGTTAAACATTTTAAGAGTTGAAATGCTAGATACATTTTGTTATGCAAGATAAGTACATGAACAAGCTTTGTCAATGTTTGACAGATACAACTGTTAAAACGCTGTTATCATACCGCGACAATTACATTTGGAAGTCCCGGATGCATATATTTTCATGGGGTTGTGCACGCGAGGAAACACCGCCAACTTACTAGCATTAGTCAATTATTATAATGTAAACCATATATTTTATGACAGTTTTGGCCCTTGCTTTGTAGTATTCAAAATGTGGATGTTCATTAAAATTTTGAAAAAAAAAATTTTTGGAGTTGACTAAAAAAAAAAAGGACTATAGAGGACCACGGTTAATCCCACTCGTGAATAATTAAGTCCCGGATAATCAGCACTCTACTGTAATGAGAAAAAAATCATTTTTGCTATCCACATTGAGGCATTTTTTTAAACCGTGTTCAAATACACCTACATCAATCGAGGGATACCTTAATTCGAGTATTGCAACTGCTGATATGTGAACGGGTTTTTCATTCATTCATAATATTGCCTGGAAACAAAATTGTCTTCGGCCCCATTAATAGAGTCTTCAGATTTAGAACTGCTGAAGTAGGCACTGAATTATATATGTTAGCAACACTACTGTATATGTAGAGGAAACAACACTCACACATCTAGCACCTGTGAGTATTGTTACCAGACATTATCATTGAGCATATCATCGATTATCATTCAGCATCAAACCCGAAATCCCCGGGTAGGAGGAAAAAATCTTACTTAAATCAGGAAGGTTTTTATTATAGTTTATTTGCTAAAACTTGGCAACAATTAGAATAATACTTGCCGGTGACTGTTTCTCCTTTTTCAAGATAGTCAAAGGAAATTATCTTGAGCCACTGACCTCCTATTCTTACACTCAATTTATATTTATTTTGTAGTATTTTTTATTTCAATAATAGTTGGTCTTGAATTGGAGTGTGCTTGAGGAGCCTGCTCTCTAAACGGCACTATATAAATTGTGCTTTTATTATTATTATTATTATCGAAAAAGGAGAAACACTCACCCTGTGCATAATAAAAAAGTGGCCCTGACATTGCCATTGACATAGTTTTTTTTCATGTTAGATCACCTTTTCAAGTCCATTGCTCTTAATGTATGCCTGTGTGGTGGATTCATCTCAACAGATACATATTTAGGTTGAATCACTCAATGCAGAATAATCAATCCATTTATTGTTTCATGACTTAATTACTTATGAATTGACTTACTTTAGATGTAGGTCAACAATCTACAAAGAGTATTGATTTGTTTAATTAAATATAATTGAATAATTCTGCTATGAAACATGGTTCACGAGTTGGTTTGTCTTAAAAGAGATGCCCTGCCCTGTTCAAGATGTTTTTTACGGTATTCAAAGAATTAAATGGTTTGGTGCTACATTATAAGAAATTATATTTAAGCCTACTTAAATCTTGCAAGAAGGACGAATCTATTTCCATAAGTTCTTGTCAACCCATATCCTAATTCTGACCACTTAATCGAGAATTTTTACGAGAATAATTCACTATCTCATCTCACCCATGCTGGAAATAGCAGATACTTCTGTTATTCAACTCGTTTTGCTCATTCATTTTTTATACACCAGAAATGTGGTTCAATGATACAATGAATGAAGATGTGAATTGGATACGAAAATGTTTTGTCAGATTTTCACAAACACTTTTTCTGTAGAGCGAGACATCTGTTGAACATATAATACATTAATTTGAAATTATAATGGGACATCACATTGGAGGATTTTGGACTCTTATTACCGAATCCAAAAATGTAATTATTAAAACTATATCTAGTTGGGGTTCATCGCTGGTCTTTAGACATTTATGGAAAACTACTGATGTTAACATAAAACAAATAAATTAGGTGCAAATCAAATTTTTGACGATTCAGCTTTTTAAAAAAAGGAATTCAGCTTTTTACTTATTGTAAACACTTTACGAGGTCTCTATGGAGTCTCTGAGTCACCAGCATCACTAATTATAAGTTGAGGTATTATAAGTCAATAAGAGTTATTTGAACGCAAACACTGAGATATTAAGAATGTCATTGTTGGACCTGGTAGTCGAGGATCCCCTCGCCCCTCCAATGTCAATCTTGAGCTGCACTTCTACGTTGATCTTATGACCTTCTGTGAGAAAACAGCCCAATCCTAGATTCAGGGCCCACATGTCTGCGACATCTGCAGGAGGGAGTGCGCACTCCCTCCCGCAAATGTCACAGACATGTGGACCCTGAGTCGTCTGAGAATACTAACCATTTTCACAGCACGAACAGATGGCTCTCCATCCTCCACATTATCTGTTCCCAGTCCTCAGGCGCTCCGCATAAAGTCAGTGACTCTTGCAGATTGTCATTATAGCTTTCTTTGCCCACCAACCCGTCATTTGCCCACTACTTCACCCTACAAGATGTGTCTTCGGAGCCTATGATCGCCCATGCGTATCACATGTCCGGTCCATCGCAATTTCGCCTTTACAACCATATCTTCTACAGGTTTACAGTTGGAGCATTACAGCAGTGCTCCGCAACCGGTGTGCCGTGAGCCGGATACAGGTGTGCCGCGGTCAAATTCAATGTATTTGACATTTTACAATTTTTCATTATGTATCTAATACACAATGACAAATAATTTTTCATAATATTGTCTATTTTTCAAAATGCAGTATAAAATAATTATTATAACTAAATAATTTTTCAATGGTCCCCCAGCGCCTGGTGCCAACTGTTGAAAACTGCGTAGTGTGCTTTGTACACACCATGGCCGCATCAAATTAGTCATAGACAAAGAAAAATGACCCTTATGCGCGTCGCTGAAGACTCATGCGCATGCGTTATACTGCATTTGCACGTGTTACATCACGTTCACTCGTCCGTCATTACTGCTGTGTGCAGAGCTGTCACTATTTTAACAACACAAAGTTAAATAAACCAGTTTCTACCATTAACGATAATTACTATTAATTGTGTTGCTGAATTGTGTGTGGTTAGCATTCTTCGTGTGATACACTTTTAGTTTTATACCCCTTTAAATATAGATAAATTTTTACGTGGAAAAGATACGTCTTCACGTACAGATGATGAAGAACCCAGCACAAGTGTTACAAAAAAACCAAAGAAGATAGTGAAAAGAAAGTACGACGAAGACTACGTTAAATATGGATTCTCGTGGTGTATCAATTTAATACCTATATATTTTAGCTTTTGGTGTACCTCGGAATTCTAGGAAGAATTTTGGTGTGTCGTAAGTGAGAAAAGGTTGCGGAGAACTGCGTTACAGGACCGAGAAATTTACGACATGATCACTCCAGTGGATTCAAAGAATTTGACGAAAGAAACGTTGGTGGAACATTTCAAGGCTTCAAATGTGCCTTCTATAGGGAACCCAAGTCTCAGACCCATATAAGGAACAACACAGCGAGGCATGGAGCCCGAGTGATTACGTGAGTGACTTGAATCTTTGGATTTTTTGTAAGTCTGCCTTTATCATTGGTGGCACTAAGAGGTTAACCGTGGATAATAGGGAACTACTGTTTTTTTTATCTATTTATTATGATCGATTTCGTGTTTCATTTGTTATATTATATGTTTTTTTTTGTTATACTATCCAAGTTATTGTAATTTGTTTAATCGAACACTGTTTATTCCACTTTATATAATGGTATAACCCTACCGGTTTCAAGATTTTCACTTCATCAGGAGAGCACAGATAAAACCGAATTATGTTCAAACTGTTACCGATATACACACTCGTCTAATGGTAAAAATTCTTGTAAGTGCATATCCTCAAAGCTAATGCTAAATTAACATTTGACAAATTTTATTGTTTGTATATATTATATTGGGTGTACAAATAAGTCACCGCCGTTTGACAAAAGTTGGCGCCACCAGTAAGTTATGGTTAAAATTGTCAGATGTAAAATGTCATTATCGTAAGGTTGGACATCTGTCAACAACATGACCTTGAAATATTAGTGAATTTTTATCAGTATAACATATTTTTTTGTGTTCGAAAATGTCAAGTTTTGAGCCGAATAAGCGTCATTTGCGGGAACTTTTGATTTACTTCTTCAATTTGAAGAAATCTGCAGCTGAGGCGCATCGATTGCTTGTAGAAGCATATGGTGAGGCTGCCTTAAGTGAGAGAAGTTGTCGTGAGTGGTTTCAAAAGTTTAAGAACGGTGAATTTGACATCGAAGACAAAGAACGTAGCGGAAGGCCGAAAGTGTACGAAGACGCGGAATTGGAAGTATTATTGGATCAAGATTCGTGCCAAACGCAAGAAGAACTTGCACTTACATTAGGAGTGACTCAACAAGCAATTTCACATGGGTTGAAATCATTGGGAATGATTCAAAAACAAAGAAATTGGGATTCATATGAACTGACACGGAGAAACTTTGAATGCCAATTTTCCACATGTGAAATGCTGCTTGCCAGGCATAAACGAAAGGGTTTTCTGCACCATATAGTCACTGGTGATGAAAAATGCATCCATTATGATAATCCAAAAAGGAAGAAATCATGGGGATCCCCTGGTCATGCTTCAACATCTACGGCTAAGCCAAATATTCATGGAAAAAAACTCTTGTTGTGTATTTGGTGGGATCAGTTTGGTGTCGTGTATTATGAGTTGCTCAAACCGAATGAAACCATTGCTGGGGCTGTCTACCGAACATAATTGATGAGATTGAGTCGAGCACTCGAGGAAAAGCGCGCCCACTACTACGCCAGACACGACAAAATTATTCTCCTGCATGATAATGCTAGTCCACATGTTGCGGCACCGGTCAAAACCTATTTGGAAACACTCAATTGAGAAGTTTTACCCCACCCGCTGTATTCACCAGACATTGCTCCTTCTGATTACCACTTGTTTTGATCGATGACGCATGGCCTGTCTGAGCAGCACTTCACATCATATGAAGATACCAAAAATTGAGTCGATTCGTGGATAGCCTCAAAAGATGATGATGATGACTGACGCGGTATTCGTATGCTGACAGAAAGATGGGGAAAAGTAGTGGCAAGCGATGGGTACTACTTCGAATAAAACATGAGGTTCCGTTCTTTCACAATAAATGCCCATTTTTTTATAAAAAACGGCGGAAACTTATTTGTACACCTAATACATACTTTTATTTTGTTGAACTTACATATATTATAGAATCAAAACCCAATTATATTGTATGCTCACACTAAATAATTTAAATAAACTGTAGCGATGAAACTATTGACTCCCATAACTAAGAATGCTCAATATTTTCATATTAATTACATTTTCCGAAATACTGAATACATCAATATCTGAGGCCCCATTTAAAAGGGGCTGCCTATGAAGAAAAGGTAAAGTAAATAAATAGACTAAAAACAGTTTGTTAATATTTATTTAAAAAACTAGGAACAAAACATAATTTTATATGTTGGAAAATCAATGAGATACATACAGTGTCCTAACATATTAAATAATATACAAACTGAAAAGTATTTAGATTTCAGAACGTGACATCTAATGATTTTAAATATACATTCAAAAGTGATTGTCAATTAAGATGAAATATTTCATGAAAATCTAAAATCCCTTTATACCATCTAAAATCCCATCAATTGGTATTTGTCTTTTTATAGTTAAGAAATTATTAATTGTTAATCTATTTCTCTCAGTCAAAATGGTTGGGACTTGATATTTTGAAGTGAAAATGTATTTCGAAACAATTCAAATTTTACTTAATAAAAAAAAATTAAAAGTATTTCAAAAAAACTTGCAACAGCCATAATACCAACATTAATTTAAAAATGAAATCTAAAAATTAATAATATTCCTTAATAAAGATACTTAGAAATATTTGTTTTTATTTCATTTATCTAACTATAACTAAAATTTATTATCCATTTTATCTTTACATTTTTTTGTTGCAAAAATATTTTCATTTGAATTAATTTAAGGAGGAATTTAAAATATATATATTAAATACTATAAATATTGTGTCTTTATCACAAAATTAAACATCTATTAAATTGAAAAAGATGGTTTATAATAAGATTGATTAAAAAAAACTGACATATTTAGATAATTTTTTTTATTACAAATAACTTTATTATTAAATATAGTTTATATCCCTTATTTTTTATTCATTCGTACTTATACCATCACATATACACATTTATGAACACTTTGACAAGTTTTAAAATATCCTGAAATTGTTTTACTTTGACGCAAAAACGTTTTACTTATTATTTATTAGCAATAAAGCGTCAATTAGTGACACGATTAACACACTACATGTCACTTATACTTATAAAAAATATTTGATAGTTGAAATATATTTAAAAATAAATTCACTGGTAAAGTGGAGAGTGTATTTTATTTTTCCAGTTATTTTTTTATGACGAGTTTTAATCATGACGAGCATTAATAATACAAATTGAGTAATCCACTCCGTTATTTATTAAGATACAGATTCTGCGGAATCATTACAATCCTGGATAGTAAAAAAATCCATCTCATGAACGTATGACAGTTAAACTTGATATAGATATTACCAGAATTCATGTTGCCTGTCTATAATTATAACAACATCCCGGTAACATCTACAGGTACATCTTACAATTAGTAGATGTCTCAAACTCTCATTAAATAAAAGAGAGCCCCTTTCGCCAATATTGCTACATGCTTAAGGCAACATCACTTATTGCAAGTCAAATCTCGTATTTATTAAAGAGAAACCTGTTTAAGATGTTCCCATTTAAGATGTCTTCTGGACCACCAGGCAAAACATACCGGTTCAATTACTAAAGAAGTTTCTCTCATAAGAAGTTATGATCGGTTGATCCATTGAAAAATATCTTAAAAGGTACTTTTATTTAAATTATTACTTAGCTATTCCTTAAACGGTTTTATGGTTCATTAAATCATGTATTTAGGAATCCCAATATTGTAAGTTACTATCTATAAATCTAGGAGGGATTACCATATCATTTTTGGTTTAAAACATTTAACTAAAAATTAAAAACAAAATGACACGACAAATAACTGTCCATTGCAAGTCTAATGTCACAAGAGATAAATATTTTTTTAAAATTTTGTTGACAATTTATATCAATTGATTTTAGTAAATTGATAATTTCAAGTGTCTATTATAGCATATATAATATATATAAAAGAGGACATCAACAAAAAGGACCTTTCCTACAGATTTTTACTATAAAAACGTTTTAAACATTGGAATTTTTTTCCCTGCAAAATTAGAAAATCACACAACAGATTTGTAACCTGTTAAGACGAGTACAACACTGGGTAATATTTTTTTGAAATCCTCATGGATTTTGTTTTAAAAATGTTGTGTTCTCAAAGAAAGTACAAAATTGGGAAATATTTTTAAAATCCTGTTGGATATTTTTTTGAATTGCATTCTTAAAAAAGAATAAGTCTAATAAATAGAGAATGTCGGTAAGTACCTAAATTTTATCAGAAAAAAAGTTATAGAAAAATAAGTGTAATTATTTTTTGTAACTTTTTAATTTATCACTAATGCAATGCACCACTGAGTTAAATTGAGTAACTTTCATGAAATTTACCACTGAGTTAAATTGAGTAACTTTCATGAAATTTATCAGAGTTAAATTTAGTAACTTTCATGAAATTTATCAGAGTTAAATTGAGTAACTTTCATGAAATTTATCGCCGAGTTAAATTGAGTAACTTTCATGAAATTTCTAAATATACTTAACAGGATAACTTTTAAACATTGATTTTTCACAACCCATTAAAAATTGTTGAAGTCAAAATGGTCCAAGTTACTACTTCTGTTAAATCAATCTAAATTTAGTGAGCAAAAAATAACAATACATGATTAATACATACAGCTTATTTAATTTATCTTTGTGTAAAGGTAAACCACAGAACAAATCAAATAGAAAAACATTAAAATAAGCTGTTAATGTTGCCTATTACTAAAGTATAGTTTCTGTTTTTCTTGTGATAACTTGGTAGACATGACAGTACAAAGAAACTATTCATGCTAAAGAGAGCATTTTATAATAATTCACTCAACGAGTTAACATTGAGCGAGTTTTAACTCTTCCTAGACATGCAAGGACAGTTGGGTGGTATTTTACATTAGTCTCTTCACGGTCTGATTTGAAATGAAGTTAATATAAAGTCCGCATCATAAATGGTAGTGATTGAATCAATATTCAAAATAAAACTGGACTTGAGTATGAATGATACCATGTCCTATTTTCTGTTATAATGAAAATTTCAATACAGAAAAATGTAATTTTATATTTTCAATACTCGCATATTGATTATCTTCAAAATATTATCGAATTTCTAAGTCTTTATTTGATGAGTTGATTTATTTAAAAAGAAGCGAAAAAAATATCTGCTTTATTAATTATAATTTTAGTATTACGTATTTATCCCCTTTTAGCCACATTATTTCAATAAACCATCAAAATAACAGATGGCTTTTGAAATTAGCATAATAATTTTTAAATATTACCTAATGAGCGACTCAATATTTTATTAGCACAAAGGTTTATTATTTACATTATATCCCCTTTAATATAGACATTTGCTCTCCTCCACCACAGTAAAACCATAAATTTATTATAAACAATTATGCTGAATAAAATGAAAGTATGCAATGTTATATTCAGCGGCTTAACTAAGTCAAAGCAGCTAATGCGGTGCATTTGGGCCCATTTTAGATAGGGGTTTGAAAGGTTCACACCCTACAAAACTTTTGAGGAATCTTTGGAGCAAGAACTCGATCAGCGTTAGCAGTAATTAGTACAGAAGCTAAGAAAACTGAAAAAAATTGTTTCAAAACTGATTGTGCTAAATTGAATTGAAATTTATTGACATTTGAAAAGAAGTTTGTTTATAAAATTAAAATGCGATATATTTTTTTAAACAAATGGTTTTGATTTTTATACAGTACTTTTGTTATTTTTTTTCATGAAAGTGTGACCATTATAGGATGCAAGAGACCGATTGTGTTCTATTTAAGGGATAAAACCGCGAAGCATTTAATATTCTTCTTGACACTACATAAAATGCCGCTCTTTTCCCAATTTTAGTCATATTGAATATGATAAATAAGTTTTGAATGTTTGTTGCTAAAAATAATAATTAATTAACTCAAGTAGATGATTAAAAATTATTTACCCAAAAATTTGAAAATCTAAATGAATTAATTGTGTTAAACCTGTATCTTTATTGTGTGTGAAACCTCGAGACACAAAAGCAACTTGAAGATTTGCGCCTTATCCCATCAAGTCCCCAAAATCTGGCAAGGAAAATCCACTAGCATTGGCTTGGCCATTCAAAGTCAAGCAGTGACCGAGTCATTAAAATTATTCAAGAATAACAAAGTGGGTTACAGCCCTATTAAATAAGACTGCGATGCATGGACAGTGTCTGGATAACTCGAAGAAACTGAGAGAAGATCTTCCGAGATGGGGAGACATTGTTCTGGAGGGTAAAGAGTTGTACAATTATAAGATATAAGACAGTAAAAGAACTGTCCTTAGAATAAAATATCCAAGTGAGAATAACAAAATAATGATTTATAGAAAAGTAGATATGGAGATGCTTTCACAGAACTCTAAATATTAACATTTGTGTGAATGAAAAATTTGACGAGTGTTGCTAACTTGCATTACAAGCTTGAGTATGAAATAAAAAAAAGTGAACAAAGAGATTTGGTAGAATAAAGCACAGTAAAACCATCATAAGATGTTCATTAAAGTTTTTTTTTTATTTTGAAAAATCTCTATTTGACATGTACCTCAAATAATACTCTATTTAAAAATTTTAAGTGGTCGATTCCTTGAATAACCATTTCACTGTATAATTTTCACAATTTGAATGACACATAATTAAAGTGCAGA
The DNA here is from genome assembly GCA_949825065.1 of Odontocerum albicorne. Classification (NCBI taxonomy): domain Eukaryota; kingdom Metazoa; phylum Arthropoda; class Insecta; order Trichoptera; family Odontoceridae; genus Odontocerum; species Odontocerum albicorne. The sequence goes on along the minus strand of OX463853.1, from coordinate 31,271,644 downwards.
AACTTAGGAGGACGTGGCACTAACAAAATCAAAACAAGTCAAATCAACATTATAAACATCTCGTCAATAATATTTTATAAATTTCAATTAGTATTGAAGTTTACTTTTAATCGTGCAGAAAAACTTGTCCGAACAATCAAACGGAAAAAGAATCTAAATTGTTAACCGAGATTCGTCAGAATTGTTGTAATGACGAATCCTGCGCTCTAATTAGCGGCAAAAGATCTTCGAACATAATTGTATTTTGTATCTTTATCATATAAAAAATAAACCATGGTGGGGTAATATTAGCCTCTGTGAGGATACCTATTGAACCTAAGTGCCATGTGGTTGTGAGCTAACTAGTTATGAGCTCGTACGCCTGGCCACGGCTCCTCAGTCTGCTGCGACTGAGTGGCCTGGGGTGTTCCTCTCACGTACTCGGCTGCCCGGGTGCCTTCCACACATTCTTCACTGATGTGGACTGATAGCACATCTGAACCGGGTATCTCGAACATCGATTCAAGGAGGATACTCTCCTGAAAAAAAAAATGTAAAAAGCATTTGGTTTATTCTGAAGATTGATTAGAAATTCAATGTAAAAACATCTATTGTCAATATATTACCTTGTATTTATTATTATCTTTTATTCAATTCTCATTTACCTCACATATTAAATAACTAATATCTTAACATTAAAAAAAAATGAGAAGTTTGTGTGTTCGATCTCTGATTATTGATGAAAAATACGTCAAAACATCAGATATCGAAGATATCTGTTATTTAATAAGCACAGTAAATGAGAATGAAATCAAATGTGTAAATTAGAAGATACAAGTTATTTGATAAGTACAGTAAATGAGAATGAAATCAAATGTGTAAATTAGAAGATACAAGTTATTTTGATAAGTACAGTAAATGAGAATGAAATCAAATAAAAAATAAATGCGAGATAACAATAATAATATATTGGTAAGTAATAGAACAAGGCAAGGACAATAGGACTTAGTGAATGAGGCAAAAAAATTAATTTATGCCTTTAAGTTACATGCACAGGTTAAGTAAGATCTACACCTCAAGCTTTCCATTAGTGCATATAATTTTGAGGGCGTAGATTGTTTTGTGTACCTTGGGTCATGGGTAAGCTTCACCAACATCAGCTCTATACTCTGTATAACGAAGCTGGCATGGCAAAAGTTATAAAAACTACTTGATTGCGCTGACTTGGACACTTATATCGCATGCAGGACACAAACTCTGCAAGGAAGGATTGTGATCCAATGGGGTGTTAGAGAGTGGAGAGACTAAGGCTGAGATAGCTGGATAGTGACAGAGAACTTCCACACTCTGGATATAACCAATTGGAGAAAGAATGCTGCTGAGATAGATAGGTAGATAGGCAGGAAGCCAAGAGTCATCCTGGGCTGTAGAGCTGGTGATGATGATAACTGTGGTGTATTTCAAAGTTTACTGACCCGCAAAGGGTTTTAAATTCACACCGTACACATAGAATGGGCATAAATGCAAAATTCTATATTCTACATATTGCAGAAAAAAGTAAAATAAAGGTTATACTGTAACATAATTAATTGAAGATGGAGAGATACTCACCATGATGGCTCTGAGTCCTCGGGCACCAGTTTTCCTTTCCATGGCAAGCCTGGCGATGGATCGCAGAGCTTCAGGGCTGAAGCTCAGGGCACAGTGGTCCATTGAGAACAGCATCTGGTATTGGGGTACCTGCAAAGTCATTAATTACAGTAGAAATATTGTAGTGATCTAATTCAACATAGAGAAATCTCTGATGAGCTGGTTGAAAGAAAATCGTTAGTATACATACAAACCATTCATACTACCATGTCCCTTTTTGGGCAGACAGATATCCACACCTTTCTATCTATGTACATAGCTGTAGTGGCTTTCTATCTATGTACATAGCATTCACATCTACATCTCGCCACAGATGCTCAAAATCAGTTAGTTGTATAAAACCACTCTTGATATCAAAACAGGAACAGTTATAAAACCACTCTTGATATCAACACAGGAACGGTTATAAAACCACTCTTGATATCAAAACAGGAACGGTTATAAAACCACTCTTGATATCAAAAAAGGAACAGTTATAAAACCACTCTTGATATCAAAACAGGAACAGTTATAAAACAAACCAGTCTACATAACTTGAGTGCATCTTATTTAAGTAATATTATTATTACATCAAGGTATAAATGTATCTACTTACCAAAGCATTCTTAGGTTCTGTAAGTATTCTTACAAGGAGGTCTTGGTTTAAGCTATGGAACGGCACTAGCACGGGAAATCTTCCAACAAATTCCTAGAAAAAACAAAATGAATTATTTATTTCTGATAGCTTGGATGAAAATCAAATCTTAGTTAAGATGTTGAAAATCAAATCTGAAATTTCAAGGGAAAAACCTTGCAGAATTCAAAAGAGTCTGTAGGGTACCTACGTCCCTAAATAAATTGTCAAACATACAGGGTCAACGACCGATGAATCAACCTCTGGACATCTACAATTGTCACATACCAGAAACGTCAACACTGTGTACACGCAAATATTATTTACGCTGCATTCCACGGTAGAGGGAGAGCGCATCGCTTTGTCTCGCCGTTTCGGCAAATAAATATCCTACCCGCTAAACTAGGGTACGCGCAGGAGTGAGACAAAGTATATATCGCGGGCGCATTCACGCACAACTATAAAATACCTACTTGTAGACAAATAAACATTATTATTCACTCGACCATTCATTGATTATTTACTCTCACTTTTATCCGCATTCCTGAGTTTTGTATTTATTTTAAATACAAGACATATCAAAATCATCACGACGTATCAAGTTAAGCATCTCGCTACATTGGTGACCCCGCACGAAAACTGAATACGTATTCTGACTATATCGAATATCGCCGACTCGATAGCAATGTCAAAACAAGACCAAGAACCCGCATCGGGAAGCACATCATCCCCACAGCACCTCGCTGGTATCGCACTAGCGATGCGAATCACGGCATTCTGGCGCGATAAACCACGCCTATGGTTTATCACTTTCGAAGCTGCCACCCAGGACCTCCACCGCAGCCAAGCCCAGCTGGCTCAGATGGTCCTCGCCCAGCTTGACAAGCAGGACGTCGAGCAAATCGCCGATCTCCTGTACAACCCGAGCGTAAACCAGTACGAAGAGATAAAAAAAAGACTCATCTCCGTCTATGAAGAGAGTGATGCGAGACAGGTCCAAAGACTGCTGTCAGAGATGGAGCTCGGCGACCAGCGCCCATCACAGCTGTTGCGACGCATGCGGAGCCACGTACGAGAGATGATCCCAGACGCAACGCTGCATCTAATGTGGATGAGCTTGATGCCAGCCCATGTGAGGTCAGTCCTGGCGATCAGCCACACGATCTCCAAGACTGCCTCCCTCGACGAACTCGCACTGCTGGCCGACAAGATGCTGGAGCAGACGCAGGAGCTGGCAACCATGAGCATCGTACCGGCACAAAACGCCATCCCCAAAGCACCGGTACCCTCACAGGCCTCCATATCAGATGCCATCCGCGCCCTGACCGACGGAGTCGAGCAACTCCGCCTGGAAATGGCAGAAATAAAATCAAGAACTGCACCCGACGACCGTCAGCGTCAACGATCGCCGTACCGCAGTCGAGCTAAAGTACGAACTACGCGCACCCGCTCGCCATCTATCGCTGTGTCACCTTTCTTTTATTACCATAACAGATTTGGGAAAAATGCCCTTCACTGCAGATCACCATGCACTTTCAAGCAGAAAATGGAAGCGGGAAACTGAAAAGAACGCTGGCTGCGGCGGAACCCAGCGTTTATGGAACCACCAACCGCCTATTCGTCACCGACAAAAGGTCAGGAATGAGGTTCCTGGTCGACACCGGAGCGAACATCTCCGTAATACCGAGAGCGTCAGGCTACGCAAAGCCTCTCCCTTTAAACCTGTACGCTGCGAATAACACGGTTATCCGCACATACGGAGAGAAGACAATGGAGCTTGCCCTAAACCTTCGAAGAGCATTCCGCTGGAAGTTCGTCATGGCAGCCGTCACGAAGCCGATACTCGGATATTTCTCGAAAAAATTCAGCGCCGCTCAAAAAAAGTACAGTACATACGACAGAGAGCTAACGGCTATATACATGGCGGTGAAGTATTTCCGGAACTTCCACGAGGGAAGACAAATGATCATCTACACGGATCACAAACCACTCGTGTACGCATTCGCAAAAAAACCATCTGACAGCGAATCAACCCGAAGAACTCGCTACATAACGTAGCAATTTGTTATTGCACATTGTAATTTATCGATCTGTTTGTTTTTTATTGAGCCCAACTTTTTTCCTCACGTTGGCGACACTGTCTGTGATGTAAATTTCAATTTTCAGCCATATTGGATGGGCAGTTTGTGATATTTTCATTTTAAAAATGACTGGAAAAAGATCTTTTTTTTTTTGAGATTTTACGCCGTTTGCAATTCAAATCAGAATTGTGGGCAAACAACTCTTAGATTTTACACCATGATAATGCACCGGCTAATACTTCACTACTAATTTGTGAATTTTCGGTCAAAACTAATACCGTCGCGATACCGCAGTCATCATATTCACCAGATATGGCCTTTTGCAACATTTTCCTGTTCCCGAAGATGCAGAGGACATTGAAAGGATAATATTTTGCGACTATAAAGAAGATAAAGGCAAAGTCGCTGGGTGAGATAAAGGCTATCCCAAAAAGTGCATGTCACAAATGTTTTGCGGATTGGTAAAAACGTTGGCAAAAATATATTTTATTCTATGGGGACTACTTTGAAGGGGACAATATTAATATTAATGATTAAATAAATGCTTTTTGATAAAAATTAAAATTCTCGCTACTTTTTTTAAGGATATTGATATGTTCTTTTAATGTTTATGTTTTGAATAACTTAAGTGCCATATTCAGTGCATTGTGTTGATAAATAAATAAACTGAAATATTAATTATGCTAAATTAAATGTTAAGTTCTCATTCTTTGTATGGTCATAATTAAGAATCGAATTTGAAACACGTGTAGAAGTCATATGTTTTGACAGTAGGCCACGAAGTTTGGGAGTTAGTAACTAAATGAATTACCGGAATCATGCCAAAATCGATGAGGTCTCTGGCCTGCACGAGGCGTAGGAAGGCATCTCTTTCCCGATTCTCCTCCTCTGCTGAGGCTCCGGCGCTCTGCTCTGCGAGGGCCTGCTGCGAGGCTGCCCTGCGTCCTGGGGAGCCCAGCACAGGGGCACCGAAGCCCAGGTACTGGAATATAAACAATATTGTGTCAGTTCTGTTTTAAAATGGCCATAAAATTACTTAAGGTCCTCTCCTCTTAAAGATGTATCCTAATTTCTGAGGAAATAATTTTTCCCTCCCATAATGCGATGAATTTAAACATGAGGTCAGCTGAATGCAATATTTTCTATCATTTGACATATTTTTCTTTCTAGTTTGTTTATTTGAGTTGAATAAAAATAACAAATGAGAAAGATCCAATTCTAAAATTACAGGCAGTTGTATCAGTTTTCACAACCAAACCTAAGCAACAACTGATTAAAATGGCCCATTCATTTCTTTATAATTACCTTTTCGTTGTTCCTCCTGGAGATTAACCTGTCCAGTCCATTGTAGGCACCACTGGCCACGAAGAGGATGTTAGTGGTATCCACCTGCACAGTCTCTCCGCGCAACTTCCTGGGCGAGTTCCTTTCTGGGACATTCACTATCGTTCCCTCAAGCATCTTCAGCATACCTTGTTGCACTCCCTCGCCTGAATTCATAAAAAATATTCATTTTGATTTTATAGGAACACACACAGAGCCACTAGTGAAACAAATAGTGTAAAATGTGGGCTAAAAGAAAATCAATGATGGAGTCTTTGACAATTTAATGGGATGACATAAAAACGGACCAAGAAACTTTGGGCATTTCCCAGAGGGAACCTTATTGATGAGAGGCTTCCTGCGCTTGACAGATTTACTTTTCATTTTTTGTTGTTGTAGAAACTAATATTGAGACTAAAAAAGAGGAAATCATTCTCAACTATAGAAGAAATCTATGAAAAATCATCCGAGGTTCTAAATCAGTTAATTTCATAACAGAAATACTTTTCAAGGAGTTTGAGGTACTCGATGTATGTCAGATAGGGTGTGGGCTGAAAAACATCTGGTATCCCCGTGGCTGGGTTCGCCCTATATTGGTGGGGTGTGGGGAGCCCAGACCTTTTGATAGCTTCTGTATTTAATGTATTATCTGCAATTTATGTGTTTTAGAAGTGTTATTTAAATATAATCTGTACATACTATGTTGCTATCAATAAACCTATTATTTATTTATTTATTTATTAGATATTTATTAAATCATATAATGTATCAATCAACAATTCCCGGAACTAACCAACAGATGGCGTCTCTAATAACAAATCCATACTATTCTCAGTTAGTACTAACCTTTAGAAGCTACGTGTCAAACTTTCATGACATTCCGACATTGTGTCATTGGGTTACAGTGGTTTTAGTGACGCTACTTTTGCTATTTTCAAAACAATGGAAAAAACCGAATTTCGTGTGTTTATAAAACATTGCTTTTCAATGGGAAAAAATACTGTTCAAACTCAGCGATGGCTTGAAAAGTGTTATCCGGGCTCTGCTCCGTTGAAAATAACCATTTGTCAGTGGTATGCTAATTTCCAATGCGGTCGTACAGACATAAATAATGCTGAACGCTCTGGTCGTCCAAATGAGGCTGTTACACCAGAAAAAAAAAAAAAAAAACCCTCAAAATCGTGATGGAAAATCGCAAAGTAAAGGTGCGGGAGATAACATAGCTGACATCCTGAAGATATCATTTGGTAGTGTTTACACTATTTTGCATGAACATTCGGTCATGAAAAAGCTTTTTTCGAAATGGGTGCCGCGTTTGCTCACAGTGAAACAGAAACAACAACGCATCGATGATTCAGAGCGCTGTTTAGCACTGTTTATGCAAAATAAACAGGAGTTTTTGCGTCGGTATGTGACAATATATGAAACTTGGATCCACCACTATACTCCGGAATCAAATCGGCAGTCAGCTGAGTGGAGAGCAGCCGGTGAAAGTCGTCCGAAGCTACCAAAAACTCAACAGTCGGCCGGGAAGGTTATGGCCTCCGTATTTTAGGATGCGCATGGTATAATATTCATCGATCACCTTGAAAAGGGAAAAACCATCAATAGCAAATATTACATAGCGTTATTGGAGCGTTTGAAGGCAGAAATTGCAAAAAAACGGCTCCATATGTAGAAGAAAAAAGTTCTTTTTATCAGAACAATGCACCGTGTTACAAGTCGATGGTAACGATGGCCAAATTGCATGAGTTGAACTTCGAATTGCTTCCGCACCCCCCGTATTCTCCAGATTTGGCCCCCAGCGACTATTGGCTGTTTGCAGCCCTCAAAAAGATACTCCAGGGAAAGAGATTTAGCTCCAATGAAGAAGTGATTGCCGAAACTAACGCCTATTTTGAAACCAAAGATAAATCGTTCTACACGGCTGGCACAGAAAAGTTAGAAAAGCGTTGGAATGAATGTATCGCTCTTAAAGGAGACTATGTTGATGAATAAAAAAGAATTTTGGCAAACAAATGTTGTTTTAGTAGTTAGTCCAGGGAATTATTGATCGATGTGTTATATATTACACTAGTAATAATCTATCAATGATGACGGAAATAATTTACTTGTTTTAATACGACAACTGTGTTTTTGTGCTGCTTCATGTTATTGTTGTATTGCTGTTTCTTTAGAGTCTCACTAGTTTTTTTTGTAGATATGAGAATTATATTAAAAAATCTAAAGAAATACTTTTTTTGTGTGCGAGTATACTTTTTAATTACTGATACAATTTTTAAAATGTTTAAATTACTTGTATTAATGAAGTAACAATTTACAATAAAAATACTTGATGGAGAAAAACAATAAAAAATTAAGAAAAAAAAATTGTGTAGTTAGAGATACAAAAAACCAACAAAAAAATTAACAAGACACATTTATGCCAGATTATTTTAGTTTGGCCTAAATACTAATTTCTAACATTAAAGTTTGTATTCAGTTAGGTCTGATATGCTTCTAACTTTAAAGTGAGGCAATGAAACCACATGATTCTCTTATATAAGAAAGCTATGACAAATTTGTACGAAATTTTACTTTAAATACTAATTTCGTTAAAAAAAATAGGAAGATTTAGCGTTTAGTATTAAGGTTGTATTGGGAATTCAGGCCTTAGTCTTAAAGAAATCGATCAATATAATTTTCTTTGAAGCAACTTAGAATGGATCATTTTATTGCCAATTTAAATATAAATTAATATCAGTTGACACTAAATCGTAGTGTGTTCCTGGTAAGTGGATTAGTCACTGTCAGAGACAGGGGGTTGCAAGAGGGTGCAAAAGGCACAATATTATAGTACATGTATGCATGGTGCAGGGAGCATGGAGTACTGTGGATCATAGAGGGACTAGAGGCTGAGGTAGACTTGACCCCAAGATAGCAAAATACCCTCCTTACAAGGGCTGGGGTATAAACTACATATTTCAACCCAAACAATGGAATTAAAACGTAATTTTTAAAAATTTATATGTAATTTTATTCTGTTATCGATATTTGTAGTATCGTATATATTTTCAATAAATAAAAAAATACCTCCAACATCTCTTAGCTGATGAATACCAGGAACAGCTCCGATTTTGTCCACCTCGTCCAAGAATACAATGCCTGTCTGTGCTCGTTCAACACTGAAATAATCCAGGGTTAAATAACTGAGAATTTCAAATCAGATTTATTTTTCAATTTTTTTGAACAAATTGACACAAATAAGAAAAGTTTGGCAAAGAGGTGCACTTGACACCAAACATTTTATGTTTCAATACTGCCTATGTCATACGAGTATAGCATAAATTCTTCCTTACTTCTAATCAATACCTTTATTAATTTTGTTCACATTCTGTTTATTCAGAATCTGTAAAAAATTGTTCTGGTGTTCAAGAAAACATTGCCTCGAGCATTCTTCTATGCTTCGTGACACCAGGTTTTAATTTTATTCTTACAAAGCTAATTGGAAATCTATTTTGGTCTCCAAGAAACCAGTGTCTAGATTTTGGCCTTTCGTTTCTCCTGACTTGAGTAAACCTTCACGGCTTTCATCACAATGAATAATCACAATTATCCTGTAAAAGATTTTAAAAAGGATGAAGTTAGAAATATAAATACCACCATTCTTTTTCTAAAGACACTTCCCACAGACTTTTATATGCTCGTATATAAAGTTGCATATTTATATATACTTACATACTTGTATATACAGTCAACTCCCGTTATAGTGAACTCGGTAATAGTGACCCTTTGGCTAAAGTGAACCAAAATCTACTAGTTTTAGTTCACTATAACATAGGTTTTTTCCATACAGTTTTGATATATGGGGTTGGGACAGAAAATTTTGGATTTTTTTTTTACTATAGCCGAAAGTTCACTATAACCGAGTTCACTATAACCGGAGTTGACTGTACTTGTAGAATTTAAAAATAATAAATTCATTTTTACTTTCTTATACTTAAATTTTTCAACTGTGAAACTGGGTTGGTTTGATCTTTCGAGAAAAGCCTGATCTAGTAATAACAAATGTTTTAATTTTTATATAATGACAAGACTTCAACAAAAAACATTTGAAGATATAAGCATAAAAATTTTAATTTCCACACAGGCCACTGTCGATGTAAATGAACTTATTTTAGATATTTTTTAACCCTTTCCGGTCCACAAAAACAATAAAAATGTTCCATCAGGTCCACAAAGGATTTACAGAATTACAGGGTAAAACAATACATCCAGGTTGTTTTTAATAAAACTAAATTTATGTTCACAAGAAAAAAATGTCGAATGACATTCGACATAGGACCGGAAAGGGTTAAAGAAGTAACAACAATGTTGTACACATTCAAGGAAACTTACTTGTAGTTAGCATCTTGCAGGAGCTTTGCAATGACTGACTCAATGTCTTCCCCCACGTACCCAGCCTGAGTGAGTGTGGTGCAGTCACAAATGGCGAAAGGCACATCTAAGCACTGGGCAATGGTCTGAGCTAACAGGGTTTTGCCTGGAACAAAACAATGCCATGTCTCAATTTGTTGGATTATTAGAGAGAAAAGGTGATGAATTAATTGAGTGTAAATAGATGTAAGAGGTATGTTGTACAATTAGAGTGTTGATAAGTTGTTGAGGGAAAAAATAGGACACAAGTGAGGCTCAAGAAGATTGAGAAATTTTTCTCGATATGCAAGCGAGGGAAGCGACGTCAAAAATCTGTTATAAATCCTATATAGCGTTAGTTACTTTAAAAAGCAGCATCAAGAGTTTTTGGAAATATTCATTAAATTCTTGGAACTATATTTCACGATATGTTAGGGAGAAGGTTAGGCTGGATTCTCACTTGACGGTAGTCATACCGGGATCTGCCTTTGGGTCAACTGTATGAGTCCATGGGATGATAAGGATTTACTGAAGGTGTGTCAAATCAGATTTTAGGATTGTAGAATAAAATATGTATATAAAAATAAAATAATACAGGATGGTGGAATGTATCTAAACATTCATATAAATTTAAAAAAAGTCTGAAAAGTAAAAGTTCATCACTGCCAGGATGTATGTATACACAGCTCAACTATAAATCTTTACTGTTACAGAACAATTGATAAGTTTCTATTTTTTCCTTGTAATAAAATATTATAATATTATGCTGTTGCAAAACAAGGAAATGAACAAGTTTAATCCATTAATAATAACTGACATAAGCTTAAAAAATGTGCATTTAAATTTGGTTTTTTGGGTTGTAAAGTATTAAGTTTAAAGTGGTAATAAATAAGAAAATATAGTTATATTTAGTAAAAAGCTAATAACTTGTCAACTAAGAATTGGTATTATAAAAAGTAATGGTTATTTGAGAAAAAAAATCTAAGAAAAATAAAATTGATTTATTTCTTTTGCAATGAATTAGAAGTAAAATTCACAATTTTTTTATTTTTCTTCTAACTTTTTCTCCTCTTTGAAGGTAGGCAATGAATGTGGTCAATCACAGTAAAGGACCATGGAACACTATACGGATAGTAACGAATGACGTAAAAAAAGAACGGTGAATTGGGAAAGTCAATAAACAATCTCTGTTTGAGCGTAGCACACATCTGTATATTTTTGGTGAGATAAGAGGGACCGGCTGGACAGTTAAGGATGTTATATAATAGTGACAGTATTACAATTGGTGAATTCTTACCGCATCCAGTGGGTCCCAGGAGCAGGATGTTGCTCTTCTCGAGTCGCAGATCGTGGCTGGCGCTATCCAAGATATCCGAGCCAGGGTGGGTGGTAGCGGTGGGAGTGGGTGGCGCGGGTGGGGGGCCCAGGGAGGTGCCCCCGCCTCCACCGTGCGCGTGTCCCATACCTGTGATGTGCAGGAGGTCTGGAAATGCAAAATGAAGATTGTTGTTTAAGGAATTATTGATTCTTGCATATATAACAAGACAAGATATCGTATCTAAATTAATTTCAGTCAACCATACAATATTCATTGTCTAGGAAATAAATATGCCAGTGTGTACGATGTCTAGAACTAAACTCGACAGCACTATTTGGATTCGCTCTAGATGGACTTTTTTACAATTTAAATTCAGTAATGACAGTTGAACAGTGTAATTTAACAATTGAATACGTGCTGCGAATAAGGTGGTAACTAACAAAACTTGTATTTTACAGTATTCAAGAAAAACACTTGTTGATATTTTAATCGTTTTTTTGAAATCATAATATATATTTTCATACACACACTTTATTAAAAAATAAAAAATTACCAAACTATATTCGAAACAACAAAAAAAACATGAAAAACACTATGAACATGTGGAATAACGGGGTCTGCGAATGCAGTTACAACGTTATTCCACAACTCTTATATAAAACAAACAAGTTGTGTTGTTACAACTTTTATATGAAAAATCAATCATGTACGTTAGTTGCCACGTTATTCCACTAACCTCTTCTGATCTTCTTTTACTCGTTACTCCTTTGCCTTTTCTGCTTATATAGGATTGTTCGCTATTTCTCAGTTTCTTCCGTTTATTATCAGACCATTCTGCAACCCTTGCTTGTCGTTTTTTACCGAAATAAAGTTTATTTTCTACACTAGTAGAGTGAACGACGGGCGCCTTTCCAGACATGTTGATACTTGAAACCACGTTATTCCACAGAGCGCGCGCAAAAATCCAACGGCAATGTTGGCTTATCAGTAGAAACGAAAGAGATAGAGAATATTTTTATAGAGGGGACGAAGGGCGTAACCACATAGCACGTTATTTCACAAAAAACTGGATTTTGAAAAAAATGTTAGTTATCACCTTATTCGCAGAACGTATTCAATTGGTCTGCAACAAACTTCATATCTAGTTTGTTGGGTATTTTTAATGTAGATATTGTTTAGTTCAGGAAGACCTTTTTCTGGTATTTCCTCAATCTAAGGTCTTGGCTGGGAGAATAGTTAGTCCATTTTATCTTAGATATTTAATATTTTTACTCTGCCCCATAATTTCGTATTCTCGTTGCCCTTGAGAGGGTTTTTTTTTTATTCAAGTCTCGTATTGTTGATTGAATTTAATTGATTGTTTATTAAAGGTTTCGTTTTAACTTTGTGGAACTCCACATTAGAATATTAAACAGCAATTTCTTTTTTAAAGAATAGATATGACCGAAGTCATAAGTTTTCTTATATCCCCGAATACTAGATGGAAAAAATGTCTGTCATTCGAATGGGGACTAGCACAGTGCGGTTCGAACTATTGACCTTCCGCACGGAAGTCCGGTACATTACCGTGTGACTACACCTCTTAATACTTCACTAATTACATTAATTGGTGATTAAAAATTATGAAAGATAAATGTGGGAGAAATTAGAGCATTGCGTAGAATGTATGGAAAGCCAATATATAATAGAATAACGAATGTGGGCATTAGGAAAGTATACGGGTTCGACCTAATAATAGGAATTAATGAGAAATTTAGGAAGACATATAAAAATGTGGCATGACCAAATTAATCAAATTCTTAGAGGGAAAAGTGAAAACTTTTCATAATAGATCATGTATGGCTAGATGTATGGACGTGGAAGAACAAAATGGAGACCTAATTTATCAGTCCATTCTAATAGGGACATGGTGATGATGATGATGATACCACTCTTTTAAGTAATAGCCTCTTAAAGATAGTTAAGTTAAAAATATTGAAGTTTGTTGAAAACATGATATGATAGGTCAGATAACAGATATAAATAGTTAAATAAGGTGACACTCAATCCATAAAAAGTATTTCATTATCAGGCTGTGAGTAGAGGAATGTTGACAATCTGTGCAAACACCTGCTTAAACCATAAACAAACTGATGCGCATGAATACAAAGCAATACACTATGGGTTATTTACCCTATTTTGGAATGTTATTCATCAACATAGTCTCCTTCAAGAGCGATACATTCATTCCAACGCTTTCCTAACTTTTCTGTCAGCTGTGTAGAACGATTTATCTTTGGTTTCAAAATAGGCGTTAGTTTCGGCAATCACTTCTTTATTGGAGCCAAATCTCTTTCCCTGGAGCATCTTTTTGAGGTCTGCGAACACCCAATAGTCGCTGAGGGGTCAAATCTGGAGAATACGGTGGGTGCGGAAGCAATTCGAACTTCAACTCATGCAATTTGGCCATTGTTACCATCGACTTGTGACACGGTGCATTGTCCTGATGAAAAAGAACTTTTTTCTTCTTCATATGGGGCAATTTTTTGCAATTTCTGCCTTCAAACGCTCCAATAACGCTATGTAATATTCACTATTGATGGTTTTTCCCTTTTCAAGGTGATCGACGAATATTATAGCATGCGCATCCCAAAATACGGAGGCCATAACCTTCCCGGCCGACTGTTGAGTTTTTGGTAGCTTCGGACGACTTTCACCGGCTGCTCTCCACTCAGCTGACTGCCGATTTGATTCCGGAGTATAGTGGTGGATCCAAGTTTCATCCATTTTCACATACCGACGCAAAAACTCCTGTTTATTTCGCGTAAACAGTGCCAAACAGCGCTCTGAATCATCGATGCGTCGTTGTTTCTGTTCCATTGTGAGCAAACGCGGCACTCATTTTGAAAAAGCTTTTTCATCAAATGTTCATGCAAAATAGTGTAAACACTACCAAATGATATCTTCAGGATGTCAGCTATCTCACGCAACTTTACTTTGTGATTTTCCATCACGATTTTGAGTTTTTTTTATGTTTTCTGGTGTAACAGCCTCATTTGGACAGCCAGAGCGTTCAGCATCATTTGTGTCTGTACGACCGCGTTTGAAATCAGCATACCACCGACAAATGGTTGTTTTTGACGGACCAGAGCCCGGATAACACTTTTCAAGCCATCGCTGAGTTTGAACAGTATTTTTTCCCATTAAAAAGCAATGTTTTATCAACACACGAAATTCGGTTTTTTCCATTGTTTTGAAAATATCAAAAGTAATGTCACTAAAACCACTAACTCAATGACACAATGTCGGAATGTCAGGAAAGTTTGACACGTAACTTCTAAAGGTTGGTTCTAACTGAGAATGGTATGGATTTGTTATTAGAGGCACCATCTGTCAGTAAGTCCCGGGATTTATTGATCGATGTGTTATATCAGCCTAGCGCAGCTGCATTGAATAGACTGGAGTTGAATTTTTTTTTAATAATATACAATTAGATCATCATTTTTTTTTTACTTGATACATTTTATTGATCACTGGTGTTGCATTTCAGTTACTATAATTCGGAAATTCTAGGACGAGTCCTGTGACAGCTTACAAATTTGCCCCAATACAACCTTATGTAATGTATTTACATAAATAACTTGCTTTTTATTAGAATTGTGGCTTATATTAAAGTTGACGAAATAATTAAAATTACTGAACATCGTTACAAAGTTGTATTGGGGCAAATTTATGAGCTGTCACAGGACTCATCCTACATTTTCTGAACTATAACTATGAAGAGATCCATAAATTTATCTACCTATGGGCACTAATCTCGAAAGATGGAGGTTGTGAAGCAGAGATTGTCTCTCAAAAAGCTTTAATTAGAAGTCTCTCAGGCTTCCATATCGTCAGCCTGTCTCCACTCCACGAATCTTTAGTTTCAGCCAATCCAAAATATAGACTGAGATAACCCAGTCTGTTGAAACTCTCAGTGTAGCACTTTTCCTAGGTAGCTCATTCCTAACACATAATTCATTATAATGATTTTAGTTAATTTTTTACAATTCCTTTTATATGAACTTGAGATTTTTTTCCAATTGAATAAAATTACGACTGTTATTCTTTTTTAATAACCTTCAAAAGAATGTGACGATGAACTTTGGCATCACATAATACATAATACTTTCGACAGAAAATAGATGCACATAATTATTACAATAAATGTGCATAATATATGAAATTACAAAAGATTAAACTAAAAAGTAAATATTAAAATTCAGTTCCTGAATTGACCATCACGCCATGCCTCTATTAGGGAGACATAAAGAAAAGATCTCCACTTTATTCTACCGTATCACAAATCTTTAACTTCTGCCATGTACATACACCACGACATGCATATTCTCCTATTGAAAAGGTTTTGGACACTTGCCCTTTTCAGAATTTGATTGATTTGGCTGTGTCATGTTTTTTAACGTCTTTCCAAACTTCTCGTATGTTATATATCACATTTATAGATTATTTTTGTACATTTTTCATCATTCATGGTCTTTTTTCATCTTAGGCACTGATCGGAATTCATTCTTAATGTCCTTATTCCTTATTGTCATACATTATTTTTCTACACATTCTACACAATGCTTTTATTTCTACCGCATTTATCTTATTTTACTTTTTTGTGTATATTCTAATGTTGGGCCCAATATTCTATTATGAACAGCTAGCTAGGTTGCTTCCCTTGAAATGCTTTGTTCAAAGAAACTGAATTTATCACATATACAGTAAATCTAAATTATATGTAGAGTGGTAGTAGTATATTCCACAATCAGTACCCACTACAGTATAGTAATTGGTCTGATTAGTGGAACAACACAAAAAAGCGAATGCCCGTTGTGTGAGGATTCTCAGAAAACAACGACCTTCTGAATGTATTAAAATAGAGGACTGTTCGGATGTGTTCCCATCAATCGATGTGAATATAGCGTAATATTTTTTTGTATATAATCGTATATGTCTGTAAATATTAAACTTGCCCATCGCTAGCTACACATTTTACCCATCTCTCTGGCAATCAGTGGATGCCACGCCAAAAAAACTGTTGCTCTTTTGAGGCAAACCAATCATCGAGCTATTTTTGTAAGAAGTGAAGCGCTGCTCAGCAAGTGCGTGTCCCATCGATGCAAATAAGTAGTAATCGGATGGAGCCAAGTCTGGTGAGTAAGCCGCATGCGAAAGTATTTGCCAACTAAACGCCTCAATCGTTAGCACAAGAATTGACTATTCTTCCGGATAAAGTGGGTTCTCTGAAGTGGAAATTAAACATTAGGTGACTGGGTAGAGCTCTCAGAAAGAATGACACCAGAAGACCAACTTCCTTGGCCTACTTGGAGAGCCCTGAAAATAATCCGAGTAAGGGTGACTAGATGGATGCAAAGCGCTATATAGGATTCACAAGATATGTCCGAACATCGGGACTACATGCTCTGGACATGACCTGATTGATACGAATAATAGAGGAATAATTAACAATGATCCGGACACAGAAATAATTAATTAATAACTCAAAAACACAAAGTAAACACAAAACCTTGGATGAATATTAACATATAAAAATAAAAGAAATAACTAATGTGTTTTTGTTGCACAAAATACCCATTAAATATTATACGAGGCGTATCCAGAAAGTAAGTGTACTGAGGCTCTCACGACCGGATGGATTTTATTTTCGACATGTTGGCTACACTTCCGTGTAGCCTGACCCTTCCCCTCCGCAACGAGACCGGTTCGAGGTCAGTACGTTGAGAAGTGTCGACGTGGCAACACGTTTCGTGAAAAATGTCAATCCAATCTCCCGCCAAGTGCGAAATACGCGGCGTCATCCGTTATCTCGTTTGGAAGGGAAAACCTTCGGTTGAGGTTTATAATGAGGTGAAAACTGCATATGGTGATAAAGCTATGAATCGTACGAGTGTGTACAAGTGGTGTCGCGAGTTTAAAAACGTTCACGTCACACCTCTTCACCCTCCGCCAAAAAGTTCAAAACCACAATTTCAGCCAAGAAAATCGTGGCATCCGTGTTTTGGGACTGTCAAGGCATAATTTTAATTGAATATATGCCTCAAGGGGAGACCATCAACTCTGCAAGATACTGTGAGACCCTAAAAAAATTGCGGAGGGCGATTCAAAACAAGAGGAGAGGCATGCTGACAAAAGGAGTCTGCCTGCTGCACGACAATGCCAGACCACACACGGCCAACGCCACGAAGGAACTGCTCGCCTCGTTTAAATGGGATGTCCTGAACCATCCCGCGCATTCCCCTGACCTAGCACCTTCAGATTACTATCTCTTTACCTCCCTGAAGCTGCACATGGGTGGAAAAAGGTTTTCAACCAACGAGGAGGTAAAGGAGGAGGTGGAGAAGTGGATGGAGGGGCTGGCGGGAAACTACTTCGAGGAAGGCATCAAAAAGTTGATACCCCGCTTCACCACCTGCATTGAGAGGAATGGCGACTATGTCGAAAAATAGCTTACATATGTACTACAGTAACCACGTAATTTTTTTGTTTAAATAAAAAAAATTGTAACCTACAAAAATTCAGTACACTTACTTTCTGGATATACCTCGTACTTGGTATATAAAAAGTATAAAAATATTTGCAATAAAATTATTAGTCACAAACAGTGAATATTATGTAGTATAGTAATGTAGTGTAGTAATATAGTTATATAGTATGCACCATCAACATAGATTCCTTCCTGTCTTGTCTATCTGAAACGCATTTTACAATTTTTATGCACATACAGTGTACGATGGTGTATATGTAGGAAGAGGCAAAGGTGTGTCGAGTTAGGAAATAATGGCATTCTGTCCTCTGCCTAGCCCGACAGAGAAATGGTGTGATGTATATAAATGTTGCTCTCTAAATAAATACATAGTTGATTTATCAACCTTTTATATCAACTCCAAAGCATGTAAAATAAATAAGTCAGTTTCAATAAAACATTGGCTTTGAACTTAGCCTTTTGTATTGAAACAGAGATAAGAAAATATTAAACTAATGTTCATTTCAAATAAGCAAATCAAATAAGAATTAAAAACATAACTATTTGAATAGCTATGATTTACATGTAATAAAACAGTCACTGATTATTGCAATCTATAATAATAATAGTTTTTGCAATAACATCAATATTTTGTAACCAAAGTCAATCTAAAATTATTTTCATTGCTGTACATTAATGTATTATATTTTCATTTGATTAAGTTGAATCATACTAGTGTGAATGTGCTTCATGAGCTGTTCATTAATTAAATAAGTATTTATTTATCATTTATGGAGTTACAAAAATTTAATAAAAAGGTGAACCAAATCACCAAGAGAGTAATGACTTAAATAAGGATTGAGGATTTTGTTTTCAATGCAGCTAATATATGGCAGTCATAAATATTGTCATATCAGTCTGCTTCTTAAAAGTTTACATTGGCTCAAGTGTCAATAATGGATTGATTTCAAGTTTTGTTTCTTTGTATTTGAGTCCCTTAAGGGGGGGGTATTCTACTCTAGAAATTTGTTTTTTTTTCTTCATATTTTTAAAGTTTAGACCTTTAAGAATATGTTCTCAAAAGGAAATTTTTAAATTCTCAACATTTACGAAGTTATAGCTATAAATGAGGCAGCAATTACGCCGCACCGGTATGACTCAGACAATAATCTCAAAACTTTAAATGCGTTTTTCTCGAAACTACTTTTTCCGACCTTGGCGACATAAAATCTCAAGTTCTATCCAACCGATTGCCTTCAAATTATGAAACTTTGATAAATGTTTCTATATCGTTCCTACTTTGGAAAATTAAAAACTATTTAAATTACAATTTTTTAAAAATTGTAATATTTAAAAAAAAGACAGCCGCCATTTTACGATTTTTAAAAAAAAAATCTCTTTGGTACCAACTATAACGACATTATTTTTTATTAAGAAACTGTGTATGATTTTTGTTTCAATTTTACAAAAGCGCTTCAATCATGTCGACCAGCTCACCCTCTTTTTTTTACGACAAGATATAACAGCTGATAACATCTTGAATTAAAATTTATTTTTTTTCAAATTTTTTTTTGTATTCTCAATTCATCAAAACTAAAAAAATGCATATAACATTTTTTTAAAGTTTTTTTTAAGTCTGAAAAAACGCATACCCTCTTAAAGAGTAGTATCCATTGTATCTTTGGCCATTTTCGTTGACTTTACAATGTTGATGGAAAAGCCTTTGGCAATGTTTAATCGTCATAAAGATACTGGTACGCTGCTAGTGCCTCTGAAATGAGCTCTTACAGCGAAACCAAATGTAAAAGCCTTATTGAGCTTTAAATCTTCTCTGACCACCAGAACCTAAGAGAAATAAAAGAAAGCAAAATCGGATGTACAATGGTACAGCTATGCAAACCAGTTCTGGATTGGATTATGCAGTTTAATTCAAAGTGCTGCTGACACAGATAATGAATATGTAATGTATGAGGGTATAAAAAGAGAATTTGGATCAGTTGCCAAAAAACTTCATCTCTTAAAACTCTAGATTTTGAATAAAGGTAAACAGCTAGAGCAATGGGTGGAACACTATTTCATCATAGACTCAGAGCCAATTCAAATATCTCTCCACATGCTCAATGAAGTAACTTAGTTGGAAGTAGAGTTCAACATGGAACTATCGCTAGGCGAGATGGAACAGACTAATATGGCTCATGGAAGGTCCCCGGAAAAAATGGACTACCTGTGGAGATATTGAAAGATATGTAGGGTACCCACGTCCCTAAATATTGTCAACATGCAGGGTCAACGACCGATGAATCAACCTTTGGATATCTACAATTGTCACATACCAGAAACGTCAACACTGTTTACACGCAAATAATATTTACATCGCATTCTAAGGTAGAAAGAGAACATATCACGCCGTTTCGACAATAAATATCCTACCCACTGTAGTATCCGCAGCGCTTGCGACCACCTCAGCACGCGCAGGAGTGAGATCGAGATATACCGGGGACGCAGTCACGCGTCCCGTTCTGAAATTCTATATATACCTACTTATCGATGAATAAAGGCACTTGTTATTATTCACTTGACCATTCATCGCTGTTTACTAATTATTGATTATTCACTCTCACTTTTTGGCATTCCTGAATCGACGTATTTTATTTTAAATACAAACAAATCATAATCATCACGACGTATCAAATTAAGCAACCCGCTAAATTGATGACCCCGAACGAAGAGGAACACAGAATCCGACTAAAACGAATATAGCGATGTCAACATCAACATCATCAGCACGTCCTACTAGGACACACGCTAAAGATATCACAGTAATCTCATATTTGCATAACTTTTTTCTATAATGTTGGCATTCAGGAACAGTCACAGAACTTCAGGAAATGAGGGGGTGTAAAAGATATAGCATTAACAAAGGTGACCGAGGGGATTGTGATAGTTATGCTAAGCAAATCAGGGAAGATCTTCACAAAGGTTTTCTTGAAGACACTTCAAAAACTCACTAACATAATAAACCCATAAAGTTTATGTGGGTTCAGGAGCGGGATTTCAACAACTGACATGATATCAGCTATGAGACAAATCAAAGAAAAGTTTCCTAAGCAAAATAAGCCGCTCTATGTTTCATATGATGATATGAGTATTACCAAAGCTTTTGATACTGTTAGCAGGGACGGTCTCTTTCAAATGAGATGCCGGGCAAAACTACTCAAAATATTGCACTCATTCCACGAAAATGCAAAGTGAAAGAAAATCATGACATCCGTGTTTTGGGACTGTCAAGGCATAATTTTAATTGAATATATGCCTCAAGGGGAGACCATCAACTCTGCAAGATACTGTGAGACCCTAAAAAAATTGCGGAGGGCGATTCAGAACAAGAGGAGAGGCATGCTGACAAAGGGAGTCTGCCTGCTGCACGACAATGCCAGACCACACACGGCCAACGCCACGAAGGAACTGCTCGCCTCGTTTAAATGGGATGTCCTGAACCATCCCGCGCATTCCCCTGACCTAGCACCTTCAGATTACTATCTCTTTACCTCCCTGAAGCTGCACATGGGTGGAAAAAGGTTTTCAACCGACGAGGAGGTAAAGGAGGAGGTGGAGAAGTGGACGGAGGGGTTGGCTGGAAACTACTTCGAGGAAGGCATCAAAAAGTTGATACCCCGCTTCACCACCTGCATTGAGAGGAATGGCGACTATGTCGAAAAATAGCTTACATATGTACTATGGTAACCACGTAATTTTTTTGTTTAAATAAAAAAAATTGTAACCTACAAAAATTCAGTACACTTTCTGGATATGCCTCGTACATCACATTTCAAATGAGTTAATTCACACACTTAACTGATATAACTTTAATATAAATATGGTTATTATGAATTATTTATATAAGTCAATCACATTACCATAATATGAATTATTTATATGAGTAAATCACATAAATTAAAATAAGTCACTCCTCACCTGCTTAACGACCACTCGGACTTATGACCAGGCATATGGAAAAATTCTTAAAACGTTTAGTGAATAATTTTGAAGAGCAAACAAAGATGATCATATTGATGTCATACATAAAATAATTGTGGA
Organism: Odontocerum albicorne; assembly: GCA_949825065.1. Classification (NCBI taxonomy): domain Eukaryota; kingdom Metazoa; phylum Arthropoda; class Insecta; order Trichoptera; family Odontoceridae; genus Odontocerum; species Odontocerum albicorne. The sequence goes on along the minus strand of OX463853.1, from coordinate 31,249,679 downwards.
ACTTGTTAACGAAGTTAATTTAGATGTGGAAGTGGAAGATATTGAAGTTTATTTACTGGAATATGCTGAAGGAAAGCTAACTAATAGAGTTCGAAGCGCAGCAGCATTTGGAAAAGGAAGAACAAGAGGAAAGAATAGAAGTACAAAAGTTCCCTGAAGGGGTGAATGAAGCTATATTAGAACTAAAGGGTATGGATTTGAATGTTGTACGGTTCACAAAAAAAAATGAAGACCACTCGAACGAGATTCTTCTCGATAGCTACATCCAGGGCCAATACCCTACAAGTACTTCCATTTCCTTAACGTCATCTCTCTTACCTGGGCCCTCTACAGCTTGATAAGACTGATGGTCTCGAACCACTACCACACTTTGAAGGATTCGATGATTAAAATATTAATCTGAATGTCTTTTTTTATGAATGAACTTTTGGTATATGATTTTTATAATTTTTGCTGATTGTATAATATTTTTATGTCCTGTAATACGTACGAGATGTAATTATTCAGAATAAATAAAAACGATTAAGGTCCTCATTTATCGACCAAATTACTTAGTGACATAGTCGTAGGAACGGAACTTGGTCGTTAAGTGAGTGTCTGTATTCAAAGGATTATATCAAATTAAAACATGCAAACTTCCATGATCTAGTTCGTAAGATGCCTGGCTCCCATCTGGTACCCAAGATTAAAAAAATAGGGAAACCTTCTAGGTTGTACTGTATGCAACTAAAGTATAATACAATAGGACAAGGAAGGATGACAGCTTTAAGTAAGACATCAATTTCAACTGGGAAATGTTAACAGCAGGAGCAGGAGGTCACGTGCCTATCCGATAGTGAATATTTGAAGGAAGCAGAAGGGTGCACTTTCATGAAGGCTCTGCGTAAAGAAAGAATGTACTCCTGCTGAAGGAGTGTACTCCTGCTGAAACAACCACTGCGGAATATGATGGACATGATTTTCAACATTGAAGAAACAACTTAAAGAAAGAGGGTGGTTAAGCATATTTCTTACTAGACAGTAAGAATGAGTAGTAGTGTCATGTCTCAAGTTGGAACTGTGATGCAAGTTTCTTAAGTCAAAGTTTTATGGTATTGAAAAGTGTCACAAACATGAATCAAGACTCATAGGGAAAAGTATAACAAGTTTGTCTTGTGTTGTTTTTTTACTTCTACAATACTTTTAATAAAAATCTGTATTGTACCAAAATGAAATATTCACATGGTGGAAGTGCAATATTGAAAGAAGAGTAGCGGCAAGCATTAGAGTGAATGGTGGGTTATATAATGTGTTTACTCATCAGAGCATTTCAAAAGAAGTAAAACTAGGATGAAAAAAGACTATCCAGGTGGCAGAATTCTGGGTGGAAATAATTTAGTACATTTGACACAATAAGAAAAAGGTCTACCCAAGGCATTTCGAACCAGTTATAATGTCTGTTAAACTATTCCAATAACTGCAACGGATATAGTTGAACTTACCCCTGTGAGTGTAGGAGTGGTGCTGCGCTTGTTCCAGTGCAGAACCGTGCATGCTGGGCGATGGCGGCGGGATGTTGTTGAATATTCTCTTGTAGTGGTTATATACGGCCACCGAAAGTACTTTTTTGGCGTGCTCTTGTCCAACCACATGCTTGTTAAGATACTCGAAAATCTTCTTTGGGGGCGGAGGGGGTTTTCTGAAAATAATTTCATGATTAGTTAATATCCATTAATTAATATTCTGGCAAAAAAATGTTTTTGATTGATTACATTTTTTTTACTATTTATTTTGTTGGTTTATTAAAAAAACTACTCACTGCTATACGAGTATATGTTTTCAATTAATGCCATTTTATGAGAACATGGAAAGCTTGTAATAGCACAAAAATGCTTTTGTAAATATTTTTAAAAGATAAAAATTTATATCTGAAAAGGAAACTGAATCTGAGAAATTTGTTTATCTACCAGAACATTGGGAGGTATTGAGCAAATGAGTTTATTTTTATTCATTTTTGGTACATATACGGCCAAGGGGTTTTTGAAAACTATTGACATTTATATAACATATATAAATAAAAACAATAGATAAATTTTTTTAAATAGAGCTAAGTTAATGCTTAATTGAAAAGACAACATTATAAATAAAAATAAAACGCAAGAAAATAATATGTTAAATAATTTCGTTAAAAACAAGTATCGATTAAAAAAGACAAGTAATAAATAAACTAAATAACAAGAAAAAAAGAAATAAAAACTACAAGGACATAACAGTGACATTAAAAAGAAGTCGCAAATAATAATACTAGTTTACATATTGTGAAAAAGTAATAGGAAAACTGACCATGGCTTTGTTGGTCAACACTGTAATCGAGTCGTAAAAAATATTTGAGGGTAAGAACATAACAGGATGATAAATTAAACAATCCCTTCAAGGTATAGAAAAAAAAACAAAATCAGGTTGGATTGTAAATGTGGTAATATTTTCAGTTTGAATTAATCTTAGAGAATGCGTTAAAAAAGCCAAGTTTGAAATGTGTCATGGAGATTGGTTTCCCAATTTGTATAATAGTTAGTTTTTTATTTGACACAGTGGAATAATTGTTGCAATATATTTAATCGAATGGGGATGCGTAAGTTTATCCACTGTGTAAGTTCGCAATGGTCCAAAATTGAATACAAAATTATGATTTGCAAAACAAATATAGTCTGAAATGAATAGTCGGCAAGTAGAATAAGGATAGAATGGTAGGAGATAGAAAGAGAAATTTTATCTGCGGGAAAAGTGAGGAATTTGAGAAACAAATGAGCATGTATAACGAGATGAATGGATGTAGAAGAGGAAAAAGGTGTATGTATGACTATGAAGGTATAAAGATGTCTTCTCTGGTTACCCAAAACGGGACAGGGTATGATAGTATTTATGTATGAATAATAATTTCATTAAAATATAAGAACAAAAAATAAACAAATTATATCTATGACCTTCAACCAACCTGAAGAATCCATTCTTTGTCTCATTATTTTCTTTGATGCTCTTCTTAGTGTCGGCTTCGCTGAGCACCACAAAGAAATGGTGACACTTATCACACTTAACGAACCGTGTGGAGCTGACGAAGGTCTCCACATGCGTGCACGGGTCTCCGCACTTTGGACATGACAATGTGGACTTTTTTCCTCCACCGCTGCCGCTGCTTCCGGTGGTTCCAGTGCTTGATCCACCAGAACTCGCTGCTGATGATCCTACACAAAAATTAAATATATTATGCTTTATTTACAAATTAAATGGCATGGTTAGTTGAAAAAGATTGCCGCCTGGCTATAAACCTTCCAGATTGTTTTACAATGAAGTACTCGTATTATTGGGAGTACAAATTAGTTCGGTCCATTTCCAAAAGATGGCTCTGGCTGTTATGAATGGTTCATAGTGACAGCCGATTTTGGCGGTTTCAGAGAGGTTAGACATCTGCCAATAATATTCAGTTTATATCGCTTTGAGTTTCATGCAAAAACCTTGTTTTGTAGTGTTGAAAATGTCGAATTTTGTGTTAACCAAGCAGCATTTGCGGGAGGTTTTAATTTTCTACTTTAATTGAAGAAAAGTGCAGCTGAAGCCCATCGAATGCTTGTCGAAGTTTATGGTGACGCTGCTCCAACTGATAAATCATGTAGGGAATGGTTTCAACGTTTCAAGGATGGAGATTTCAGCGTCGAAGACAAGCCTCGCTCTGGACAGCCGAAAAAATCGAGGACAAAGAATTAGAGACATTACTCGAAGAAGATCAGAGTCAAACGCAAGAAGAGCTTGCAGAATCATTGGGAGTGACTTAACAAGCCGTTTCCGTACGATTGAGAGCCATGGGAATGATTCAAAAACAAGGAAATTGGGTGCCTTATGAACTGAAACCGAGAGACGTTGAAAGGCGATTTTTCACTTGCGAGCAGCTGATTCAAAGGCAACAAAGAAAAGATTTTTTGCATCGGATTGTAACTGGAGATGAGAAGTGGATATTCTACGACAACCCCAAGAAAAAATACTACGCTAAGCCCGGTCAATCGTTGCCATCGACCTCAACATCAACACCAAAACCGAACATACATGGTTCGAAGATCATGCTCTGTATCTGGTGGGACCAAAGGGGTGTTGTTTACTATGAGGTGCCGAAACCTGGTGATTCCATTACGGGCGATCGGTATCGGCTACAATTAATTCGTTTGAGCCGTGCATTGCGAGAAAAACGGCCGGAATACGAACAAAGACATGATAAAGTTATTCTTCTTCATGACAACGCTCGGCCTCATGTCGCAAAAGACGTAAAAAATATTTGGAAACGCTCAAATGGGATGTTTTACCACACTCGCCGTATTCCCTGGACATTGCTCCTTCTGATTACTGGTTGTTCCAAAGGATGCAGCACGATTTGACAGGTCACCGGTTCACTTCTTTCGTAAAAACCGAAAATTGGCTCCAAACTTGGATCGCCTCAAAAGACGAGTCATTTTTTCGAGATGGAATTCGAAAATTGCCTGAGAGATGGGAAAAAGTAGTAGCCAGCGATGGACAATACTTTAATTGATCTGTTCATTCATTTTGTTTAGAAATAAATGCATTTTTGAACACAAAAAAACGGACCGAACTAATTTGTACACCCAATAGATAAATAAATAAAATGATCCATTTAATGTAACTTTTTAAAAACATTAAATATATTTAGAAAGAAGTAAAGGAAATGGCGCAATTTGATGGTAAATTGATTGATATAAGAGGGTGGGGAGGTCAGATAATATGATGATGAATTGCCTGAATTAGGAGTGGAAAGATGAGGAAGCAATGCAAACTGGGGATAGATTATCTGATATAGGAGTGTGTGGAGGTGGTGTCATCAGATGGTAGATTATCTGAAACAGAATTAGGGAAGGAGGTGCCATCTGGTGGTTGATTACCCAAAATAGGAAGGCGGTGCAATCTGGTTTGTAGATTGACTGAAATAGGAAGGTAGTAGATTACCCGGGTTAGTGGAAAAAGGAGGTGATGCCATCTGTGACAGCTTACCCAAAATAGGAGTGTGGGGAGATGGTGTCCATCTAGTGGTAGATTATCTGAAGTAGGAGGATGGGAAGATTGTACCATCTGGTGATACATTAACTGCAATGGGAAGGTTGTGTAATGTGGTGTCATCTGGCAGATTACCTGAAGAGGAGGTGGTGCTATCTGGCGGCGGCGGCTGCGGGGGCTGCGGAGGTCCCTCGGTGGTGCCTTTCCTTGCCATGCTGGAGGTTCCCAAGGCCCGGCACGCCAAGCTTCGTCGCGTCTCCACGCTCCACCCTTGGCAGGCTGTCATCACACATCCTGTGGACAAAACATTTACATTTATTAGTTAAATTATATACTCAGTTCCGATCAATGTGGAGTACTGCGAGGAAGATATAGTTCATCATCAGAGCAGAAATCCTTAGTCACCAAGCACCAATAAAAAGAGGAGCAGCCATTATCTAAATAGTTAACTCGAACCAAAATGAAAAAAGATAAATGGGTAATAAAAGTGGTTACAAAAAAAATCTTTTTTCTTATAAATACTCGTACGTGTATGTTCTGCCTTCTTGGTGTTTATGGTAACGGGTACATACAAAACGTGATATTGTCATTGCAGTAGCTTAGTGATTAGCATACTTGTTTAGCACCCAGACGCCCAGAGTTTAATTTTCTGAAGGATTCCGGATTGGTTTACTTTCAGGCCTTTTATTATCTAAACTCGAATGAAGAGTGTCATATGTAACTAAACTGTTATTTACTTAGGCTCCAGTATTACCAATAATGGAGCATGCGAGGCTGAGGTGAAAAGAAGAACTGGAATGGCAAAAAACACGATGTCAAAGCTGGAAAAGATATGGAAGAGCAGAACTATCACCATCACGATGAAAATGCGCTTAGTCAAGTCTCTCGTGTTCGTAATATTCATGTATGGCGCGGAGACTTGGACTCTGAGAGCAAGCGAGAGACGTAGAATATATGCATTTGAAATGTGGTGCTGCAGAGGGATGTTATAAATTCCATGGACAGCAAGGCAAACTAACGCCTCCATTCTCGAAGAACTGAGAATCAGCGACAGATTGTCGACAATATGCCTTCAATTCTTTGGGCACATTCTTGTGGCTATGGAGACAGTTTGGAGAGGTTTGTCGTTACTGGAGGCGTGGAAGAATGATACACAAGAATAAATCCAATGTATTGGACTGACCAAGTGAAAGACGTAACTGGACTACCCTTAACCACTACTCTTCGAGTCGCGGAGTGCAAGGATGGACGGATAGGAGTCGTCGGAGGTTATCATGGGAGTCACGATGCTCAGTCATATACTACACGACAGGACGGATGTTACTAAACACCGCTGTATTTATTTTTTATTTTATTTTGATAGTCCACTGTTATTTATTGATGACAAATGATTAACATCTGTAATTTATTATCAACATAAAATGTCTACATTGTGACTCACTTAATAAAACACATCGCACAAAAGCCCACATTTTGACTCACTTAATAAAACACATCTCACAAAAGCTATCTTGCTATTATTTTGCATTCTATAAGGGACAGAAACTCGGACGTAAGTCAAAAACGGATGGAAGTCAAATGACAAGCTTTGATTTTGCAAATGCATTTACATACATATCACGCCTTTTCCCTTTCAGTGTAGGTAGAGAGGACACGCCAAACTTTCCTATCTTGACACACATGAATCGCCTCTTCTACATTCGTACACCTTCTCATACAACTTCTACGATTTCGTTGACCTTTTACGTAACCTTCTTTCAAAATATCACTCACTTGATCCAACAACACTTTCCTAAGTTTTTCTTTACATCGCCTTCTATTCACATTTTCACTATATATTTATTTTGTTAGTATTTCTTCATCCATTCGTTCCACATGCACAAACCATTTAAGAGTGCTCATCTTCATCTTTAACACGCCAGCCTTAAGTTCACATTCATCCCTACTCACTTCATTCCGTATTCTGTGATACATTGTCAACCCATGTATTCTTCTCTGTGCCCGCATTTATTCGGCTCTCTTCATCATTTTTCCGAATCCACGTTTCCCTCCTATGAATCAAAATTGGTACTTAAATACTGACATGGGCTATCTATCATCTTGACAGATTTTGATAATGTCCGGTTGGAGTATATGTTTTAGCGCCCCATTGACTTTGTTTCCTATCGCTACACCCCGTTCGATATATCTCGTAATTATTCTATCATTTGAGAAAATGCTACCCAAATAGCGGAATTCCGCAATTTGCAAATGCATTTAGGCCGCCAAGAAATCTAAATAGCACTTTGGAATGCTAGCGATAGGGAAACAAACGGAAATACCGGAAATTAAAAATTATGATAAAAAATAGTTGTGCAAACTGGAAAAAGTCATTTGCCACCTGAGGAAGGCTATGCAGTAATTGCCAAATCAAGATATATACGTTAGATAGCGCGTAGACGAAATCAAGGATGGTAATTGAAATCAAACGTAATTAATAATATTTTGGTACTCATTAAAATTAAAATTGATAACATATTATGGATGTCACGAGTTCCATGGGCAACAAGGCGAACTAACGCCTCCATTCTCGAAGAACTGAGAATCACCGACAGATTGCCGACAATATGCCTTCGATTCTTTGAGTACATTGCTCGTGGCCAAGGAGACAGTTTGGAGAGGTTTGTGGTTACTGGGAGGCATGTAAGGACGATGCTCAAGAATACTAATTAATGCGTTGAACTGAACAAGTGAGAGACGCAACGGGACTACCCTTAACAACTGCCTTTCGAGCCGCGGAGTGCAGGGATGGATGTAGAGTTGTCAGGGGCTATCATGGGAGTCACGATGCTCAGTCATGAACTAAACGACAGGATGATGATAAACTTATTATAAGTACATACATACCTATACATACCCATCATGCCATTTCCCTTTCAGTGTAAGTCAGAGAAAAGAGCGCCAGACATTCGATCGCGACGCATATCTATCACCTCTTCTACATCCATACACCTTCTCAAACAATTCTTACGATTTCTCTGACTTTTTACATTTCCTTATTTCAAATTATCATTCAGTTGATCTAACCACACTTTACTTCTTCTTCCAGTACCACACCTTCCGCTCACATTCACACTATATATTTGTTTTGTTAGTTTTTCTTGATTTATTCGTTCTACATGCCCAATACATCTCAGAGTGCTCTTCTTCATCTTACTCAAAACATCAGCCTTAAGTTCACATTCATCCCTAATCACTTCATTCCGTGTTCTGTCATACATCGTCACCCCATGTATTCTTCTCAGTGCACGCATTTCTACAGCATTTATTCGGCTCCTTTCAGTATTTTGTATTTTCCCATATCCACGTTTCACTCCCATACATTAATTATATTGTGATCCTCACTCCCATTAATTATATTGTGATAAGTATTATAAAACACTCTGAGTTTGATCAAGACGATCAGTGTTATTTGCCTTGCCTAAAAATGTGATATATGAAATCTGCGAATTGAAGTTTATGACTGTGTGGGGGGGGGGGGGTAGGCCGTTCCAACAACCAACGCGATTTTTGTGCATCGTAAAAATGTATTCGTGACCCAGATACATATAAAATTGTTTAGATAGAAATGCAAAAAATATGGAGTTGAAGCGGTAATTGATTACCGGAGGCTCTCTTGCGAGAGATATTTGTATTATAACCTTGAAAATCCGTTTTCCGTGACAAATATTTCAAAATCGAGACAAATATGAAATTTGTTAAATGTTTCATATGGTCACTACGTATGTTGTGTTGAAGGGTGGAAACTGGAAGTTACAATAATAAACAAAATCTAAGTCTTTCCTGGTTGTCCATGACAGTTGTCCCTGGAAGTTAAGAAACAAAAATAATATGTTTTAATAGCTTATAAACAACTTCTAAATATTTCAAAGTGGAATACATTGGTCAGATTCTTCGTGCCCCCAAATATAGTATTCTTCGACTGATCCAGGAATGGAACATTGAGAAAGAGGGGTGTAGGACGCAGAAGGATATCGTGGTATAATAACATTCTGGACTAGATTACGATATGAATAATTTTCTCGTCTTACAGCAAAATATATTCAAGGGTGCGATCGCCAACCTCAAAATCCAGATATATCGTTAAAAAATAACCACAATACTTTTTATGCGGGAGACTTGAATTAGTAAAGAGTGCGTCACTTATCAAAGGCAGGAGACTTTAATATAAATTAAACGACGACCGTGCGGCGACAGCGGAAATCTGAGATTATATTGCAATGTAGGTAGTATTTTCTCAGATGATGGAAGAGTTATAAGAGATACAGAACGGCGTGTACCGATAGTAAACAAATTCAATGGGCCACTAAAACAAACATAACCGAAATGGACAGTATAAAAATCCGCTAAAATGGTAGTACACAGTAGTATTATAGTGCCAACTTCAATGTATGGATGTGAAACATGGACGGCGAGAAAGACTAAAAGGAGCCAAATAAATGCTGTATAAATGAGTACATTGAAAATAATAAATGGGTGACAATGTATGACAGAATACGAAATTAACTGATAAGGGATGAATGTGAACTTAAGATTGATGTGTTAAGTAAGATGAAGAAGAGCACGCTGAGATGGTTTGGGCAAGTGGAACGAATTAATGAAAAAGTACTAATAAAATAGATATATAATGCAAATGTGAGTGGAGAGCGCGTGAGAGGATGACCAAGAAAAGTATGGTAGGATCAGGTGAATGATATTCTGAAACAAAGAAAAGTAGAAAGTCTGAGAAATCGTGTGAGGTGTGTGGATGTGGAAAAGACTAACGATGTGTGTGTGTGTGTGTGTGTGTGTGTGTGTGTGTGTGTGCGTGCGCTCGCGTGTGACGAGTTATAAAAGTATGGCGCTCTGTCCTCTCTGCCTACCCCGACTCGGAAATGGCGTGATGGTATGTATGCATGTATATATTAAATCTGTCAATAATAGTGGGTTCAAATCTTGAGTTACAGCGCCCTTTAGGAGAGTTTTATTTCGTAATGGCGCTATATAATTGTCTTTTTATTTTAAGTAAATGATATAATCAAAATAAGATCTTTGTTTTCAAACAGTTTTACAAATTAAATAACCAGAATTTCTGGTTATCCAACTTGCAAAAATGCTGCATAATTAGTGATTTTTTTTATTTAAAAATGCGAGTTGGAATGTAAATATGGAAAGCGATTACGGCATTTTATTTTATACGAATATTCGAACGATATGAATACTTAGACCGAGGGATATTTTTCTTAATATACTCGTACATTTTTAAGATAATTTAAAATTTAAGCTGATAAAATATTTTTTTTTACAATTAATCTATAATTTCGAAGAAAGAAGAAACGCAATATTCATTGAACGTGGTCAAGATGTGGCATTAAATAAATTGAATGATACATAAAGTACACACTCATGATAACTACAATATATGTACGTGTATAGAGTCTCATCCAGATCAATCAGTCGATTTACGGCTTCAACTGATTGATTATATACATACAATCCATCGCGTCATTTCCCTGTCGGGGTAAGCAGAAAGGACAGAGCGCCAGACTTTCCTAACTAGATATAAATTCTTAATCTCTTCCACGTCCATTCCCTTTCTCATACAACCTCAACGATTTCTCAGACTTTCCTCGTTTTCTTTTCTTCAGAATATCATTAATTTGATACAACCATGTTTCTCTCTCACACGTCTTCCACTCATATTTGCACTGTTTTGTTAGTCTTTCTTCATTCATTAGATCCACAAGCCCAAATCATATCAACGTAATCTTCTTCATCTTACTTAACACATCAGCCTTAAGTTCACATTCATCCCTTATCACTTTATTCCTTATTCTGTCATACATCGTCACTCCATATATTCTTCTTAATGCACGTATCTTTTCAGCATTTATTCGACGCTTCTCAGTATTTTCCACGTCCCACGTTTCACTCCCACACAACAAAGTTGGTACCAAAATACTATTGTGAACTGTCCGGTTCGAGTATATATGTTTTAATACTCCATTTACATTGTTTCCTAATGCTATACGCCATTCGATACCCCTCTTAACTCTTGCACCATCTAAGAAAATATCCAAATAGCAGAACACCTCAACTTGCTCCAATCTTTCATTTTTCACCCATATGTCAACTGATTAAACTTTAAAACATGTACAACCAATATATAAATAAGAAACGGAACATTAATTTGACTTATCGTCATGTCACAATCTCTTCCAACCAGAAAAAAAATAAAAAGGCCTTAAGTTAAAAGCTGTTTGGAATCCTCTTTTTTAAATATGGGTTCCAACGGGAATCGAACTCACAACCCCCGGGTTGGGAGACACGCGTCTTACCAACTAGGCAACGGAGGTCTAATAGAAACAATAGCAAACAAGGTATGTTAATTTAAATTCTAATAATTATTGACAAAATTACATTAAATTTATCTTAAACTAATATAAAATTAATGTAGTTATAATCACCAAGTAATTGTTTAAATCGATGATATATTTATAAAATGTATAATATATTTAAGTTAGATATGATATAACATACTCGTACAAGTATGCATGTATTTTACCAAATATTGCAGAAATTTAGTCAAGTCTCTAGACTTAAGAAACAGTAGAATCTTCTCCCTGGCTCCATCCCAACTAATTGTCTGCGAAGACTGTTGGGGTCAGCTCTCCTCGTCCTCAGGTTGTATGCTCTTCTGTCCCGGACTACGTCGCCCAGGCCGTGCCTCTGCACCAGGTTATCTTTTTGCATGAATTCTTTGGTCTTCCTCTGGTAGTTATTCGATGAAGATCCATGGAGATTGCCTGGTTCACAATGTGATCGGGTGCTCTGCGTCCAAAGTGAACATACCATCTCAATCGCCTCTCCTCCATATTACTGTTGATGTATGTAACACCTAGGCTTCCACGAATGCGTGAGCTTTTTATTTTGTCTCTTAGGGACACACCAGCTGACCATCTTAGCATGCGGATTTCAGCAGTTTCTAGTTGCCTGGAGTAAGAGTTATACATCGTCCAGCATTCGGAGCCATAGAGGAGTGCGGGTCTGACAATCGATTGGTATACTTTTCCTTTTAACTTTACTGGCATTTTCGGATCACATAGAACTCCCGTCATTGATCTAAACTTCATCCATCGCACACTAATTATATGTGTTACATCTGCTGCACATCCTCCATCGCTATGGATGAGTGACCCAAGATACTTAAAGGAGTCACAATTTGATAATGTTTCTCCATCCATTTGCATTACGGGAGTGACAGTATTTGTGTTCTCGAATGGTACAGTAGAAACAAGAAACAGTAGAATGTATATTTAAATTTTATAGGAAAAATAATTCGTATGATTTAATTGTTCCATCAATACGTAAACTAAAACTTATAAATAAGACATTATTTTAACGTGTATTACTATCAATTTAAATATTTTTTGGAAGCAAATGCATCTAGTATATTAAATCTGTCACGTAAAAGACAGTTGAAAAACATAAGATCTATAGACTCATCCAGCCAACGCTGGCACGCGGGACCATCTAACATACTTGATCCATTCTGTGAAGGTGACGACTAGTCGCAACGCATTGACCCATCCGCAAGCGACACATGATTTGACACTTGTCTTGTTCATTCTTATTATTGTATATTAAACCACGGTTTCAAAGGGGAGAATTTCTGGATTGATTTAGATTTAAAGATCTTATTTGCACCAGTTATATCACAACCCAGAACCCATAGGTGCCGAGTATCGGTGCTTTGATTGATGTTAAAATCCCAACAGAATCATCACGTATGGAGTGGTGAAAATTAAATATTTGATACAGCACTATTTGGAGGCATTTGACACTTGACAGGATTATTGAGCTTTTAAATACTTATTTTATCCCCACTACACGTGTTTCTACCTTTTGTCCCGAGGCTTTCTTCAGGGAGAATAATCCCGGTTCGTTACGACAGCAGCAAGGCGTCATGTTACATCGGAAATAGTTGTAGTCTATTGACACAAAGGAAACATGTTTAAAAGGGATGAAACATTTTGCGTTTTTTGGTAAATTATTACTTTTTTGTTTACGGCTTCGTGTACCTCTTAATATTTTAAAATTATTTATTCATTTTTTTTTATATATATATTTCTTGTAAACAGAAGTTCCAGCCTGGTTCACTTAAGTGTTCACTTAAGGCATCATAAACATCTTTCTGGTTATTGCCATGTGGCAATCTCTTTCAACCAACCAGGAATGTGTTGCACAAGTCTTCGAAGAATCGAACCCACTAACAAACCCCGGGTCAGAAGACATACATTTTACCAACTAGGCATCATCGTCATTTATATCAGTGCTCTGCAACCGGTGTGCCGTGGCACACTGGTGTGCCGTGAGCGGGATACAGGTGTGCCGCGGTCAAATTCAATGTATTTGACATTTTACAATTTTTCATTATGTATTTAATACACAATGACAAATTATTTTTCATAATATTGTCTATTTTTCTTGTGGATCAATTATGGATCTGGCCCAACAACATTTAAGTATGCTTCAGCATAAATTTGATCAATATTTTTATTCCATTAATACGGAACAATACGATTGGATTTGAAATCCTTTTGCAACCAATGCAATAAATTCTACGTAAGCACTGCCTCTGCAAATTCGAGAGGAATTTACAGATTTAAATAATAACATGACTTTAAAACTTCACTTTTTCGAAGTTCCATTAGATGTTTTCTGGATTTACGTTAAAAAAGAATATCCTTTTTATATTTCCGACAAAGCAATCTTAACACTACTCCCATTTTCGACGACATATTTATGTGAGCAAAGTTTTTCAACTCTTGTATTAATTAAAAATGATAAGCTGTCATGCTTAAAAGGTCTTGACCAAGAACTTCGGGTTGCGCTGTCAAAAATCGAGCCGAATATAAAACTTTTGTGTTCATTGAAACAAGCGCAGGTATCACATTAATTAATTATTATTTTATAATAATTATTAAGATTGCGTAAAAATAAATATGTTATAGTTTTATGTATGTATACTTTTCAAATAAAAAACAAAAATTTATTGTAAAATTTGTGTATCAATTTAATACCTATATGTTTTAGCTTTTGGTGTGCCGCGGAATTCTAGGAAGAATTTTGGTGTGTCGTAGGTGAGAAAAGGTTGCGGAGCACTGATTTATATGAATATGTTTATAGCAAGGATGACCAACAGGTCGATCGCGAAGCAATTTTTGGTCGATCGCGGCCGTCTTCGTACGCCTTTTGTCAACACAGTCAATTGGTTATATTTTTTTAATATGTAGATATGTCTACTACAAATAAATAATAAATGTATGTATGTTATTTGACATGTACTCGAATGTATTGTATAAGTTTTCTTTTCCTTAATATTTTTTTATCGAAGTTATTTCCGTTCATACTCGTACATATTAATAAACTTTCAGTTATTAGTCATCCTTTTTTAACATGTGTGTTACGTGTTAATGTGTTAAATTTCGCTAATTCAATAGGTAAATCGCGATAATTTTTTTACGAAAAAAGTCGATTGCGACAATTTTTTTTACAAAGTCAATCGTGACAACAAACAAGTTGGCCACCTCTGGTATAAAAGTATGCATGCATGCAACTCGATAAATACTGAATGTGAACTTAGAGTGGGTTTATTCCGAACGGTTGAAACGTAGGTGAGAATTTCTATTTCTTAAATATGCAAAAAAATATAATTCACGCTTATTATTTACGTAAGCAAAGAAGAACTTTCCTTTTCTATTTGCCATGTCTCCTTTGTTCAGCGAGAAAATGACAGATAGCCACTAATTGGCAAACGTGTCGATAAATAACAAAATTAGCCAACAAGCCAAATAAATAACGTATTGTCTGTGGGCCAACTATAATCGCCCATGAATGTCATCAATAAAGAAAAAAAAACACACAAAATTAAAAATTTATGACAAATTTAAAGATTCGAAAAAATAAAAAGTTAGATTTGAATACATTTTATTGCGTAAAATGTACGTAATATTTTTCTAATAAAATATTTATCCACCTCGTATAAGCCATAAACGACAATTTATTGTCGTTCGTTGCTGTGCCTCGTAGTCGAGGATCCACTCGCCATATCAACATCAATTCAATCGGAAAACGATGCTGTGCTGTGGAGTTTGTTATTTTTTAAGCGAGTGAGTCATTGCACACCAGTAAACTCCCCGGCCACACCGTTATACTGGATCCGATGGCACACCGAAGTGAGGCGATCGGAGCACACCGGCACTTTTTTATATTCTCGATATGACCGAAGTCATATGTATCCTTATACCCCGGAATACTAGGTGGAAAAAATGCCTGTGTTATTTATTACACTTTCGCTGACAACAGTTTACCTGGTGGGTTTATTTACTGTTATGTATCCCACAATTTTTAATGAGTATGTATTATGAGTATATTGCATTACGCTTTCGTTTTAATTTTAAACAATACATTGGTGGGTTAACTGCCATGAATCACACTACTTACTATAAATGGGCATGTATTGTATTGCATAACACTTTCGTTGTAAACTATTGTACAACTTGGTGGGTTAACTTATCGTGTATCACACCACTACACGTATAAATGGATATGTACTCGTATTGGATTGTTAATTAAAACTTGGTGGGCTTAAAGTCGTGTATTCAACATTTTTAATAGGTATGTATTGCATTGTATTACATTTTCATTGAATTCAGTACAACCTGGCGAGCTTATTTCCATATGACAATCTCGTCCAACCAACTAGAAAGAATTCAAAAAGGCCTTAAGTAAAACCCAGACTAACGTATTTTTTTAATCTTGTTTCAACGGGAATCGATCCCGGAACCTCCGCGTCGCAAGACAGATGTTATACCAACTAAGCTACGGAGATCGTTGGGCATGCTTGACTTTTACTCCTTAAGCGTTAGAAAAAATCTAGGCAGCTGTTGATACAAATTACTTAAAGAAATAATATCGAACCCCTTGTTCATTGACTAACTTTTTTCAATGTACCTGGTAAGCATTTACGCCATCCTGAATCAATATTGTTTTCGGTGATGTATTCACGAACTAAGAAATTAAGAGCGTCATTACTCGCACACGGAATAACCGTGTTGGTTCCATATATCGGTGGACAAATTGAGGATATAAACTCCTGAATAAATTTTGTAGACATAACTGAGCCACTTCACAGGGAAACATGAGTAATCATTGTTCCTGTTATTATTTTTAGACATATATATATATATATATATATATATATATATATATATATATATATATATATATATATATATATATATATATATATATATATATATATATATATATATATATATATATATATATATATTTTTTTTTTTTTTTTTTTTTTTTGTATGTATTTAAGTAATGAGTTAAACCTGTATCAAATATTCAATTAAATAAATATGTGGCAATCTTTGCCAACCCGAAATATATTAAAAATGCCTTACGTGAAAACTAGATCGGGTGCCCTATTTTTAAACAAAGTGTGCCAACGGAAATGTAACTTGCAATCTCCGGATAAGAAAATATGTGTCTTATCGACTATAAATTTAAAATATTTTTCTCTGAGTTATGACTCTTTTTGAATTTATTGTTGATTGAAAAAAGTTCAACGAAAAATATTTAAAATGCTGTCAAAGCTTATCAGTGTTCATGAGAAATTTTCTATATAAACATATACTCGTATATACTCGTACATGGCAAAAAAACAAACCCACAGAAAACATTTTTTTAAATTTAATTTTGTCTCAGCAGATACACATAGCACGCATGGCAACTGACCAAATCCCTAGAGTTAGAACATCTTTTGCTCAGAGGCAATATGCCTATTTGGCTCCCATGATATACAATGGGGTGCCGAATTCAATAAAAGCAAAAGGGGGGCAAAAATCACACAGTGGATCGGAGCGTGGTTGTTGTTGCGACAGGAGTTTGAGTGAATGGGCTTGCAGGAGGGATGACTTGTAGCAAAGGTTTGTGTAAATATCTTAAATGTGGTGTGTTTTTGGTGATTGTGAGCGGAACATTGGGGAATGGACTTTTTTGGTCTATCTGGAATGATGAAGAATGTGGGGTTTGATTCGCATGATACATACATGTAATTAAGTCTCACTGTTTATCAGGTTGATGAGAGTTTGTAATGGGGTATTGTATAATCAACAATAGGAAAAAAAACTCAACTTATTTTTTCATGTTATGTTATTTGTCCTCAGTGAGATACAGGCTAAAGCCTAGCTTACTGGCGACACGACAAATGAAAGGCAACAAACCCAGATCTTTATTAATTGCGTGTCCACTTTAATTACATGTTGTTTTACATTAATGAAATATTTATAAAATGTCTTGTCATGAATAAATAAGTAAAAATTGATATAACTAATAAACAAACTTCAATCTCGTATGTGTGAAAATATCAAGCCCAAAAATATGTATGAAGTAGTGGTGTACACGTAGTATTGCCAGCAAGAAAAAACACTAAATTTGTGTTTCTATCGAACTAATAGAATCGTTTGTCTTATATGTCGATTATTCTACTAAATGTAGCAAGATATTATTATTCAAACGCTTATTAACGCTCATTCAATAGCCAGCCATTTCAAGAACCATTTTATGCAAGAAAAAAAAAACTCTGCGTCTACCGTTTCATAAATTATATTTTCAAATCTTCCTACTGGCAAGTATCTGCCATGACAGCCAACGTTACACAACATTGACAGACGTACTACATACATAAGTATTTCGAACGTTGTTTTATATTATAAAAGAAAAAAAAATATTTTAAACATTTCAATAACATTTATGCATTTATATTGCAACACCCAAATATATTCAACTTGAAATACTTCAACTGCTTATCTAATCAAATAATATCTGCCAGAAAAACAGTAGATTAATATTTAATTTTTTATTATCTTATACAGTATAAATGTGTTTCCAAATATTGTATATAATTAATTACCTTTAAATGTTACATATTGTTACCCATTTTACAACTAATCAGCATTATTTGATGTTTTGTTTATTCAGGGTTCCATTGGAAGCCTCAAATGTCAATACCCAATCCAAAGTAGACGAGATGTATAATGAAACACGGAATGTTAGTCAGAGAGGAATGATATGATGGAAGAGTTGTGTGAAAGGAGGAATGCAAGTTGAATAGTTCAAAATATGATTGAAGAACAGCGTGAACTAATATGTGGTTGGACTGCGGGGCGGCCAAAGGCGGAGCCCTAGTTTCAAAGTTAAATTATGTCTTAAAATGATTTCCTTCCATATAAGGCCACACAAGGCCAAGCCAATTATCTCCAATTTCCATTCTCAATTACCTCAGAACAGGTAAAATGTGGATTAAATTCTTTATGTATATATCATATTTCCATATACAAAAATAATACATTGATTAGAACTATTTTACGCATTATTTTATACAATGTTGCCATTACTTAATACCTGTGAGGAAAGATCATGCCATAACTCCGCATAATTTTATACTATTTTCCGCATTATTTTATGCTAACATTGTCATTTCTTAAAACGTATGATAAAGACTATACCATACGACCAGCATAACACAGGAATGGTTTTATATAAAGAAATGTGTCAAACAAGGATGTGGAATGTCTTCATGGCTCTTCAATATTTATATTGACTTGTGTGTAAACGAGATCATTACATAAGCAAAATGTCAGATTTGGTTAGGAATGTGTGTTCTATGCAGACGACATTATTGTTATTTTATTCATTTAGGTCGTTTACGATAATTAACAATTTTTACAAAACATAATCCAAGTGCGAATGAACACAAAAATATAAGAGACAGTAACATAGATAACAAACCACTAACATGATTCATACAATCCGCTGTCAAAAATAAATACATAGTTACTACCACATACAACAGGCCAGGACCCAGAAGGCACATAGCCGCATGCCGCATAAGAGAAAAAACAAAACAATTCGACAAACTGCATGAACACATTGTTACGCTACGTGAATTGAAAAAAATGTACCCAACGATTTGAGAATTATAATAATAACTACCCAAATCTATCCAGATTGAGCGTTTTGAAATTCGTCCGAAGTGAAAAAAATATCTAAAAACAGATGTCGCCCGCACTTTATTGTCGATAATTATTTAGATAGTTCTGATGCAGATATCGCATTATTTTCACTTTCGTAAATAAAATCAGGCGTGCGCTGTAATAATTCAATTATATAAATGAAATAATTTATTTTATTTACGTCCTTAAGTATTGTTGAATAAATAATAGTCTTATAATCGCGACTGAAGATTTTATAGTTGCATAAAAATATGATAAACAGAAGAGCATGTACACCAAGATCGATGGATGAAGCGGGAGCTGTGTGCATGGATAGTATGACGTTGACACTGTCCTCTCTGTCTACTACTAATGGAAGATAGCGTGATAATATGTACGAGGGTACATTGAAAAGTTTGGTAAATTACCATGAGATGGCACCATAATTCATAGTTTCATCACTGCTGGCAAGTATCATTCCTCAAGCGACCTCTGTCAAAATGTTGGTTCGATGCGACGATTAGTTAACGTTTGACTTCTGAATCTTCACTTGGACATTTGCGGCAACAATGGGTAAAAACGAGGTTCGTGCCGTTATAAAACATTTTTATTTGAAGAAGTTAACAGCTGCGCAGATCAAACTCGAGTTGGATAAAGTTCACGGGGAGTCTGCACCAGTGTTGAAGACAGTTTATTTCTGGATAACTGGGTTGAAACGTGACCGTAAATGCATTAAAGATGAATCGCACTTCGGATGCCCAATTGCGTCCAAGCACGGAGGAAATCATTGAAAAAATCAATAATATCATAATGGAAGACCGCTGAGTCCGTATGCGCTAGATTTCTGGGGTTGTGGGCATCTCATGCAAACAGGTACAGAATATTCATCAAACTTTTCTAACTACTCTCGTATGTGTATAATAGAACGATAAATGCCAGTAATATACTTGTAACTCATTATTGACATCCCGTGTTTAATCTGAAGGTAATCAATCAGACAACATTCCACATATTTTATTTGGTGGCGGCGCCTGTGAGTTGCTGTTTATAAAATCAAAATGTCATGCGTTCTTAAGGTGATATTTCATTACGAAACAACGATTCATAAATGATGTATTTCTTGTTGTTAAAACATTCCAATTAACCGCTACATTCTATCTTCTGATTACTAGACGCGCCCCTCCAAGGATACAACGTAAACTCATAGCAATGTCGAAGCCTAGTTCACGATCGCCATCTAACACTGTTGCATAATGGACGCATGCGCATCCCCACCCAACGAATTTTAATATTTTATTTAAACACCGTTTATTTATTTTATTGCAAGTCTTTTGAACATTAAAGGCTTTCCTAATACGTACAAAGAACAAATATATCAAAACCAAACAATTCATCATTTCAAGACATTGGATAAAAAAAATATTATAAAAATATGTATGCACAGCATTATATAGTACTAAATTTATAAGATTTTCCTAAAGGAATTGAGTGACACATAAAAACGTCCATCTGAGAACACACACATGGTTAAAAAGTGTGATTGTTCTACCTACTGACATTTCCAAAGGCAGGTTGGTTATACATATTGGAATATCCGACAGTCTATGGGTGCATTGTCTAGAACAGGCATGGGCAACCTTTCCTAGGTCTGGGGCCACATTATCATTCTGTCTCCGTGTCAAGGGCCGGACCAAATTATTAACTATATTAAGGTAATATTAAATTAAATAAAACACATTGCTACTTCTTGCATATTTTATTTATTTATATAATGAACGACATTAATTGCTTATAAAATTTAATGTGACGATTGACTTTGTACTTGAATTACGAGACTATCAATATTGGCGTTGATATTGCTTAATGATAATCTCATCGAATTTTCGAGATTTTCATCTGTTATCCTCGTTCGAATTTTCGATTTGGTGTACTTCATCCTCGAAAAAAATTGTTCGCATGTATACGTGCTGCCAAAAAGACAAATGATGTTTCTTGCAAATCTACGTAAGTTTGTATAATTTTCTTCCACCAAATATAATTTATAAAAATCCGTCAAAGTAACTTTGTCAAATTGTGATTTTAGCGCTAAATCCCCCTGAAGCTCAATAAGTTCCATCTGTAAATTTGCTGGCACATTATTTACATCAGCATCCATCGGACGAGCAAATATAGCGAATGTTGAGTCTTTGTTTTGGAAGTCGGCAAACCTCGTATCAAATTGCTCTATTAGTGCCTTCAGTTCATCTCCATAAGAATTATATGTGATGTTTGTATGCCTTGATAGATTAGGAAAATGGTAACAATTTTTACCTCTTATCTGATTTTTCAAAAATCTAAGCTTATTACAAAAAACTTTGACATGGCTATGCAGTTCATGAACCAATTGTCCCTGTTTTTGTAGTTTTAAATTAAGATCATTTAGGTATCCTGTGACATCTACAAGGAATGCTAAATCACACACCCATTGATTATCTTTTATTTGGTTGATTGTGTTTCCTTTTATGTCCATAAAATCTGCAATGTCTTGTCTCAAATCATAGAATCGTTTCAACATGTTTCCTTTACTCAACCACCTTACTTCACAGTAATAAGACACATCTTCATAGTCTGAAAATAGGTCTTCCAAAAACACCTTAAACTGGCGGTGATTAAGTGCACGTGACTTAATAAAATTAATGCTTGCTACTACTACATCCATAACATTCTTGAATTTCATCGATTTTGCGCACAAATTTTGCTGGTGGATAATACAATGAAAATTTGTTAAATTTTCCGGCTGGATCTGTAATTCTATTGCTCTTTCATTAACAACTCCAATAAATCCTTTCCGTAAGCCAACCATTGCAGGGGCACCATCAGTACATATGCCAGATAGTGCACTCCATTTAATCCCAAAGCTTTCGAAGACTATGTTGACTGCTTCAAATATATCTTCACCGGTAGTCGTTCCTTTTAACGGCTGAAGAGCTAATAATTCTTCTGTGATTTTGAAGTCCACGTCAACTCCTCTGATAAATATTGCTAATTGTGCTGTATCAGAGGCATCTGTGCTCTCATCCAAAGCAATTGAAAATGCTTCGAATCCAGTAATCACCTCTTTCAAACTTTTTTTGATATCATCAGCCATCATTTCTATACGTCGGACAACAGTACGTCTCGACAAAGATATTCTCTCAAAGTCTTTTTTCTTTTCAGGACAGATTATACTTGAAACGTCGAGCAGACACTCTTTAATAAATTCTCCTTCACCAAATGACTTAGAATGCTTTGCAATTTTTTCGCTTACAACAAAGCTGGCTTTAACAACGCTATCGTGCTGCGTTATTTGCTTTTTGAACATTTGTTGCTGGGTATCCAAGTTCTTCTTCAACTTCTGTATCATATCTTTTCGAATTTGTTCATTTATTTGTTGGTGATCCGCATGCCTCGAAGTAAAATGTCTCTTTAAGTTGAATTCTTTGTTGACGGATACGGACTCCTTACACAGCAAACATACGGGCATTCCTTTATTCAGGATAAAGAAATAATCCTCCGTCCACTTGTCTTGAAATTTTCGACACTCTGCATCAACTTTTCTTTTTTTCGACATAACCCCTGACATTGTCACAAATTTAAAAACAATATTCAGAACTGACAAACAAAACTGTCTTCTACGCCAGAACGCACCAGTAAACAGAACAAACCAGACCAGAAGTCGCGTGAACACTAAATAAGGGGAATGCGGCGCGGAGGGGGACGGAATTAGTGTGCTGCACTCGGGATATTTCGTGCCTACGAACTTTGCCGAAACACAAACCATCGGATGCATTGCGATAATAATATATATTATTATATTATGTAGCGCGGAGGGGGTGGGCCCCGCTCGTAATCCTTCGGTGCGTATACGAGCTTCCCCGAATCACTGCAAGCGCCCGTGTCATCTGCATTATTTTAACTAATGTATTTCTCAATTACTTCGCCGAGATGAATCAGGGCCGGACAAAATAGCTCCGCGGGCCGGATCCGGCCCGCGGGCCGGCGGTTGCCCATATGTGGTCTAGAACATACAAACAAATACGAGTACTTCATGACGGATGGGTTAGATTACCCTTAAGCAAACAAAAAAAATGGACTCCCAATCGAACAGCTCTTCCATTTTCTAATGACATACTCGTATAGTAAATCATCCGAAATAAGAAGACACAAGGATAAAACCAGGAATAATATCCACTATCTCATGTAGAGATAACGGATAAATCATTCCTAAAATCTCTTTAACATGAGTGAATACGAGACCATTTCCAATACATGTAGACGTAAGTATGAAACATTTGTATTTTGGATACATAAATTATTTATATTTAATTGGTTTATCTGCGTATTTCACGTCAGTTTTGCTTTTCCATCAAATATAAATAAAAAACGTTATAAAATTGTATATACTATATGTATATAATATTTATACATGTTTATTGGGTTTATAGTTTTATCTACAGCTTATTTACTGTCTTTTTTTGCAAAATGGTTTATGTGTAAAAGGATATGGGCTGAAAATTATCTGGCGTCTTTACAACCAGGCTCGTCCTCCTATTGGTGGGGTGTGAACATTTTGAGATGACTTTTCATAGATAATCTCTATCAAGTGTATTTTTTTATTGCTTAAAAAAAATATATGTAATTACACGATATATATTTATATACTATTGTACATTGCTATCAATAAACAAATTATTTACTTTAAATTAAATCTTATACATCGTTCTTAAGTTGTTGATAATTAAACATGGCAGATAAAAAAGGCGTCAGTTACAGTTTATCAATTCACCTCACGACTCACGTCTGTGCAGTTACAACAGGACCTAGATTCCCTAGTTTCTTGGAGTGAGCAAAATCATCTTCTGTTCAATATTAATAAATGTGTCTGTGTATCTTATAGTCGATCGTTTTCACCAATCCACCATCAGTATACTATACAGGGAGTGGCACTAAACAGAGTTTCTGAATTCAAAGATTTGGGCGTAACCTTTGATGTCGGACTCACGTTCGTTAACCATGTCTCACGTTTGATATCGGACTGTTACAAACTACTCGGTCTTATAATGAGGATATGCAGAGAATTTAACAGCACCGATATCCTCCGAAACTATATAATTATCTAATTAGAACCAAATTAGAATATGCATCTACTGGTTTGGGCTCCTCATCAGCTCAAATATAAAAACAATATAGAACAAATACAAAAAAAAATCCTCAGATATCTATGGTACAGAACAAATGGCGATTACCCAAAATATGCTCACCATGCCGAACTTCTCACGATGTGTAACTATAGAAGCCTCGAAACAAGAAGGCAAGAATCCATTGCGATATTCCTAATAAAGGTTTTCCAAGGTTGCTTTAACTATCCCGCGATTCTAGAAGCACTAAGTTTATATGTACCCGATAAATATAGCCGTGCAAGGAATCACCCTCTCTCTGTTCTACATACCAACTTACAGGACGAATATCATGGCTAAACACTCAGTCACGCGTAGTATAGAGATATTGAACCAACTGAATGAAACTGTTGATATATTCTCGGTACCGTCTAGCAGTATGAGAAGAATCCTGACTGATATTATTCCTAACAAATAAGCTAACGCTAGAAGCAGGCCCTCTTTGTATAACAGGAGAAATCCGTGCAAAGTGGATAAAAAAAAGTCCCTGCACTAGCTTGCAGTGTACATCACGAGTGCACGAATATCCAACCCGATTATTTTCATTATGCGAAAAACAAAATGCGAGTGCCTTACTTTTTCGTGAACTGTCAAAATATATATGTTTTAAAACTATGGGATAGCCCCCATTTACGCACACCATTTGCATTCAGTATGTCAAGGTGTCCGATAGGCAGCCGCGAGCGCAGTCACGTCTGCACGGCTCCTGAGTGCTACATCTGGCGGTATAGTAAACTGCCTTTATTGCCATATAAAATCTAAGCATCCTTTCCAATCATACTGAAAAAACAAAGATTTTTTACAGAAACAAAAAAGCCATTCTCAATAGATAGATTATCGAGGTGCTAAATAAAAAAATAGTATAAACTTAAATAAATAAATATACGTTTATTGATAGTAACATTAGCAACATATAGTATTACCTGCATATATCCTGAAATTGCATGCATACTACCTTGATCAAAAAGTTTTCGGACTTTATTCATAAAATCGAAAATACAAGTTTATTCATCAAAATCAATATGGTCCCCTTCAAAGTATTCCCCATCGACTGCAACGCACTTACGCCAGCGCTTGATCCAATCCTCGAAACACCGCTGGTACTCAATTTTCGGTATGTCTATCAGAGCCGTCTTTGATCTTTTCATGACATCCTCTCGGGTGCTGTAACGCGTTCCGCGAAGCGGTTTTTAAAGTTGGCTGAACAGGAAAAAGTCGCAGGGAGCCAGATCAGGTGAATTCGAAAGCTGCTGGATAGTAATCGTGTTGTTTTTGGTCAAAAACTCATGGAAATTACGTCTTTCGCTATTTCAACGCGGTCCTTTTTTTGCATGAAATTGAGGTCTTTCGGCACCAGTTTTGCAGCGACACGTCTGAGGCCCAAATCACTAACCAAAATGTCTTGAGCGCATCCATAAGCAATGTTCAAGTCCTCTGCCAGCTCTCTAATGGTCAATTTGCGGTTTTCGGCCAACATTTCTTTGATTTTATCGACATTTTCATCGGTTTTCGAGTGCCACTGCGTTCGTCATCCTCGACCGACTCACGACCACTTCTGAAGCGGTCGTGCCACCGAAAAACACTTCTCCAACATTTTCAAGGTCTGCGGACCGTTAAATCCGTTTTTCACACAACATTTAATGCAAACTTGATGTGCAGTTGATGCCATTTTCAAACTTGTAAAAAATCGAAAACACGCACAAAGGTAGATGTACTCAGTACAGCGTAACTTTTACAAATGTCAAGCTATGACGCTGAAATTTGGAGGGAAGTGTCAATGATAGATGTGGTAACTTAACAAAAAAAAAGAATTCCAATCGGGTGACTGACAGCGCCACACGGTGGCCGGCCTTAAAACTTTTTGATCAAGGTAGTATTTCAAGATAATGGCGAAGAAAACATATTTAAGGGAGAAGCTATCAAAAGTTCTGGGCTCATCTCATAACATCCTTCCAGTCGAGATAAACCCCCACCAATAGAGGGTGATACCGGTCGCGAGGACATCAGATGTTTTTCAGTCCACATTGTATATGTGAATTAAAAAATAGAAAATTAATAAATTACAATATAGTAAATAAGCAGTAAATCTAGTTAATAATCAATAGTTTTTATTTAGTTATTTTGTTGATTGCTCTCGTTTCACTTTATATATAGAAACATAACTGCGGCAATCCGCAAGTAAGATAAAATAAAGCACTCTGAGATGGTTTGGGCACGTGGGAAGAATGAATGAAGAAAGACTAACATAATAAATATACAGTGCAAATGTATTTTTTATTGATTTTATTTAATGTGACCTTTTTATTGCACCTACATTTTATGTTCAATATTGTTATATTAAATGTATTACACTTTCGTTGTAAACAGTACAATTTAGTGGACTTATTGACACGTGGCAATATTTTTCAACCAACCAGAAATATATTATAGAGGCTATAAGTGAAAACCAAACCATGATGAATCCAACCCGGGGTTTGTCCTGAAATAGAGGACAGCATGTTTTCACTTAGGCAACGGAATAATATATTGATTACAAGTCCAATAAAAAAGAGAAAAAAAAATCTGAAAAGAGCCAAATAAATGTTGTAGAAATGAGTGTACCGAGAAGAGTGGGGTGACCAAGTAAAACGAAATTAAGTGATTCGGGATTAATGGCACTGAGATGGTTTGGGCAAGTAGATCGAATCCATGAAGAAATACTAACAAATAACATAGTGTAAGTATGACTGGAAGGCATGGTAGAGGAAGATCAAGAAAAGTATGGATGGATTAAGTGAATCATATATTGAAATAAAGACATGTAAAAAGGTTCGAGAAGTCGTAGGAGTTGTATAAAGTGTGTGGAAATAGAAAAGGCGAAGGACGAGTGTCGCGAGAAGCAAGACTATAAAACCTCTATAAAAGCTCTATAAAAACAAAAATCAACCACTCAACATGAAAAAAAATTGATTTTCAAAGCTTCAATGAAAACGTTATCCTGGCCTATCGATTTCCGCTACATAAATAATTATTTCCCAAACCTTGCCATTTAAAAAAAAAACATTAACATATATCCTGAAATTACATAAATATATATCATAGTCGACGAGAA
Source organism: Odontocerum albicorne (assembly GCA_949825065.1). NCBI lineage: Eukaryota > Metazoa > Arthropoda > Insecta > Trichoptera > Odontoceridae > Odontocerum > Odontocerum albicorne. Next base: position 31,222,272 of record OX463853.1, on the reverse strand, counting down.
CACATTTAAGAAAGAAGCTATTAGAAGGTCTGGGCTCATCTCACAATATATCCCTAGTCGAGAGTCGAGATACACCCATACCAATAGAGGCAGAGCCCGATCGCCAAAATATCATTACAGGAAATGTAAAAAAAGTCAAATAAACCGTAGGAGCTGTATGCATGCAAAAAGAGGCGAAAGATCTGTGTGGCGATAGGGAAGCCTGGCGCTTTCTCATCTCTCCCAACCCCGATAGGGAGACGACGTAATGGTTGTATGTATGTATGTCAAATTTAATAACGGACGTATTATAAGATGCTGAACGTATCCATATTTTGTTGTATGCAAAAAAATATGATAAGCAAATCAACAAAGCCCGTAGCGTAAAAGGGTCAATGATATTCATAATTTCGACAAAGCCCATTGAAATGACAATTTCTCCGGACGTCGAGTCATTTTACTGTAACCGTATTGTCACGACAAAACCAGCTATCGTGGTTCCATCCTCGGAGCGTTGTCACTACAAACCTTATACGGTTACAATACAATACAATAATCGTTCTATCTATTTATGGACACGATTAATCATACGTTACCAAGAAACAAGATACAACTCAAGGAGATTGTTTTTTTTTCATGTCAATCTCCGTTGCCAAGTTGGTCAGACGCTGTCTACCTAACCGGGTATTGCGGGTTCGATTCCAGTCGGTTTTTTTGATACAGAGATTGAATAAAAACAAGAACATATATAATTTAACATTGACATTCAAGCAGTATTATACAATATGAAAACATAGTACAAATCAAACAACACAACAATGCAAATACATACATACAATTCAATCACTTCATCCCGGAAAGAACAACTTCTTCACTTGATTCCTGTAAGTAGCTAATGCCACATGAAAATCCATACAATGCTCATATTGATTACCCAATCTGCGCGGTATTATACAAGAGTCGTACAAATAGTTAGTTAAAACCACTTCACAATGGAGCAGAACATTTTGTCGAGGCTGCTTACAAGGAACATATAGCACGACAAGCTGAGTTACGAGTAGTTCCAGATTTTGTCGAGGCTGCTTACAAGGAACATATAGCACGACAAGCTGAGTTACGAGTAGTTCCAGATTTTGTCGAGGCTGCTTACAAGGAACATATAGCACCTCAAGCTGAGTTACGAGTAGTTCCAGATTTTGTCGAGGCTGCCTACAAGGAACATATAGCACGACAAGCTGAGTTACGAGTAGTTCCAGATTTTGTCGAGGCTGCCTACAAGGAACATATAGCACGACAAGCTGAGTTACGAGTAGTTCCAGATTTTGTCGAGGCTGCCTACAAGGAACATATAGCACGACAAGCTGAGTTACGAGTAGTTACAGATTTTGTCGAGGCTGCTTACAAGGAACATATAGCACGACAAGCTGAGTTACGAGTAGTTACAGATTTTGTCGAGGCTGCCTACAAGGAACATATAGCACGACAAGCTGAGTTACGAGTAGTTCCAGATTTTGTCGAGGCTGCTTACAAGGAACATATAGCACGACAAGCTGAGTTACGAGTAGTTCCAGATTTTGTCGAGGCTGCTTAAAAGGAACATATAGCACGACAAGCTGAGTTATGAGTAGTTCCAGATTTTGTCGAGGCTGCTTACAAGGAACATATAGCACGACAAGCTGAGTTACGAGTAGTTTCAGACTATTGAAATACGAGTTGACAATCTTAAACAATGTTGTGAGGTCAAACATAGTTTTTCTAACCGACAAGGTTGTAAGCCTCGTCACTTTCAACAACATATCATAGTCCAACTCAGTTATTGGGATTTGCAGTTTGAAGTTTACGAATCGCAAAAACCTCAGCTGTATGCGTTCAATTTTATCAGCATTGACATTATCATTTACAGTCGTCTTGTTTGTGTACTTATACTACACAGTTTATTTTTCTATTAAAAAAAAAGGATATCAGTTTTAATTGACGAAATAAATATTTAAAAAAAAAAACTTGGGTATTGTTTTGTATCGTCGCTCATATAAAATTAACGATGGCAAAATATGAGAAACGGCTAAAACCAACATACTCGTAGTTACGTCATTATATATAGTAGAATGAAAGTTAACGTGACAGAATTATACCTTCGGTTATGTCTAAACGACATTTTGATTTGGCGACTTTCTGAGATTAATTCACTTTCCCTCTGTCGTCATATAATAACCCACAATAGAAAGGTGCATGTGTATTATAACTTCCTTTCCCTAGAAATTATACTTACTTCCGTCTAATAGTCATAAAGCTTTTCTACAGCCTTAGCCTCCCGTGTGATCATTTATCCCGCTATCGTTTATTTCCGGTAATCAGTGGTTGTCTTGGGAGCTTGCGAAGTTTATCGTTCTAAGTTCAACCCCTTACGAGTAGATAATAATAATAAAAAATGATAATGTATATAACACCGTTTACAGATCAAACTCTTCTCCGGGGCGATCCAACTCGAGACTCGAACCCGCTGGTTTTATTGACTGATTAAAAATCTTTTTACACTTTTTTCGAGGCTTTCATCAGGCGGAAAGATCCCGGTTTGTTACGAGAGCAATTCTTAGGTCTAACTGGTGTTACGTTTCATCGGAAGTATAAATAATCTCAAAGAATTTTTTCCATTTATTTGTTATTTATTACTGTTATACTCATCATTATATTTTTCAATAACTCTTCTTTATTATTTTTCTATAATTATTGTTCCACTGTATGTGTAAAATACCGTTCCCATTCTCCAAACATGCCCAGATTTTACATCTATGGAAATTCTTCTGACAATCTTTCTAAAACCATTCTTCAATCACCATTGACCTTATGTCACCTTTAATCAGTGACTGTCTTGTAAGCTTGCGGTTTTCCTCGACATCTGGCTCGGAGGTATTATACGCGTTCAATTATATGACACGATAAATAATTCCTAACGATCGGCTAAAAATGTCATGAAGATGATTTGCTCGTGTAGAGAAAAATACACAAATTTTTCGATTTACGCGGTAGATAAAGTTTCAAGAAAATTCATTTACAATAAAATCGTGCAAATTGAGACAAAAAATTAACACAAAATTGAAATATATACCAGAATTAATATATGATAATTTGTTATGGAAAATACTTCGTCCCAGGCATTGCCTAGTAAAATTGTTCTCGATATCCACAAAATAGTTTTTGCATTGTTATGTACTTGTTCGCATATATATCATCACGCTATGTCCCTTACGGTGTAGGCATATATAATAGATCTCCAAACTTTTCTATGCAAGCATACAACTTTTGCCTCCTTCACATTCATACATCTCGTCATATACTATCTTATATTACTCAAACTAGTCACGTTACCTTCTTTCAAAATCCCTCCATATACCTCGCGTCAATGGGCTTTTTTATGAGGACCTATCAAATATAATGTTTATAGCACAAAACCCAAAACAGTTAATGAATTGAGAACAGCCATTGAAAGATAATGCGCCCAAATACCATAAAAATGATTGTCACCACCGCATGGACCAGAACGGCCATCAATTTGAGCACTTGCGATACCTAAAAAATCTTTAATTTGGAGTTTTAATCTTAGATGTAAATACTGGATTAATAATCATTCAGTGAGTATAAATTTTTTGGGATACCTTGTATTTTTCTCCAACAATTTTCATAAAATTGATATTTAGAAAAAAAGTGATTTTTTCCAAACAATCAAAGAAAGTTGAATTATCTAAAAACGTTGCATAATCATATTAAATATTGTTTGGTACACTTCTGATAAATGATACTTTAGGTATTTATAGGTTTAGCACGTGTAAGATAAGTGGTTTAAATTGTATAAAACTGGGGATACGACAAATGAAAGGCAACAAACCCAGATCCATTAAAATTGTATGTCCAAATCAAGTTATCTGTTGTTTTTCTCAAATTGTGTATATTTCTTGTAATATGTAATAATAAATAAATAAATAAATTCCGAAAAAAAAATTCGATCTAAAATTGTATAACAACAATTCCGAAAAAAAAACACAATTTAAAAATGGATAAAACCAATTCCGAAAACAATGCGATATTTTCAAAAATATAGACGTAATTAATTGATTCATTACGAAAAAATTCAAAGTTTGTTTGTAACGTTAAATCAATTAAGTCGCGTAATTTACGCAGGTTATGTACACTAGTCTGAATCTAGCCTGAGTGCAATATTACGCTGAACAACGGAGTAAGGAGAGAGACGTTAAGTTGGAGTGATTATGGTTACTAAATGGCGCAGTATAAGTATACACGTATATCGCAGATTTACTCTGATTTATTATCTAACATCCATTAGTACTAAAATATGCCTCGTTTATCTTCACTTGAATAAATCTGATCTTCGCGTGTAAATGCCAGTTTATTACAATCATAATCGTTTACAATTTTTGCATAAACAAACATGGATAAATATTTCTTCAACGATATTATTGAGGAGATGCTAATATAAATGATTGATTTATAACTAATGACTAATGAGCACTCAGTCATTTCAAACGGGTTTTAAATTTAATAGTTACGTATGTATTGGTTTTTCGACAAGTAATTTCGAATTTTAAGGTCTAATTCTAACGCAAACTTGCACAACATGAATGTGGACGGTGGTTTTCGACTTGTTCAGTATCTCAGCAATCTCTCCCGTCGTAGAACGCTTGTTATTCTTGATCAAAACCTTGATTAGGTCACCAAAAATAATGAGCCTTCCAGAGCGGAGAACATCTTCGAGTGTCGTATTACGATTAGAATTTTTCAAAACCACATTTGACACACACGACATCATCGCCATACACTGTACATATCTTTTTTTGTGTTTGTGTCGGATATTTTCCTTTACGGTAGTAAAAAAGCATCAAGCACTCTGTTTAATCTTCAAAATAACGTCAAAAACGCTTAGGCGTCGGCCACACAGGTGGGAGCCTCGCTTGGTGCTTAGAGTTACGCTGCGAGTTAGGCGACATATCCTAGCGAACCAACGCACCGCATACTATCGCAATGGCCACACTGTACGCTTCGCGCCACGGTACATGATGATTAGTCACCTAGTGAGTCTCCTAGCGAACAGACGTGTTGGTTAATTTTATTGTGTCACCAAGTGATTTTACAAGATGGAGGAAGTTTTAATAGCAGCTGTGTATAAAAGGGAGCCTTTGTGGAACCCATCGAGCAAACGTACTTATATTGTACTTATATTTATTTTTACTTATATTTATTTATGTACTTGTACTTATATTTATTTTTAATCTTGAAAAATTTCATTAGTGTTATGTAATGTTTCCTAGAATCTGCCATGCATAAACAATTAATATGTTAAATAAACTTCCTTTCATCAAATATTACATCTCAAATAACTACAAAATTTTTCATCGTATTTCCGCAATTCTTTGTAAATAAGTTGTAACTCTCCACTCCATACTTCTAGATAAATTAACATTATGCACCCAACAAGTTCGAATTTGAGATGTTCGAAATTTTAAACTTAAATTCTCTGAAATAAGTAGCTTTCTGGTTAGTTTTGAGAGTGGCATCGTTTGTTGACTCAACCGCTCCCAAATGTCAAATGAATTTTTGCGAAGCACTTTGATGTGGCCAAGCATGAAGTCACCCAGTATATTAGTCACATAGCACCTAGATTAGCACCTAGCGGTGAAGCACTTTGGTGTGGTATCGGCCTTAAGCAATTTGGATAAACAATGGCCGAAAAATGCGCTAAACTCAAACTTGATCAAGTTTATGCGAGTTTACAACGAGGTATTGTACAATCAACAATCGGGAAAAACATCAACCTATTTTCCATGTAAACATTAACTCATTTATAACTTATATGTTCTCAGTAAGATACATGCAAATCCTAGTTTACCGAGAACACGAAAAATGAAAGGCAATAAACCCAGATCCATATAAATTGTGTCCAATTTAAATTGCCTGTTGTTTTTCATAAATTATGCTTTTATAAAATTTCTTGTCACGTATAAATATGAACACCACGCACATACGATACACTTGACCTAAAACAGAAAGTTTCACTAACACATATCGAAAGATCTACAAATGTTTCTTTGTGGTTCGTCTTCCCTTGGAAAGTTTCTAGCGGTTTATTAACAAAGTATGTTTTTCTAAACATATGAAATGCAGAGAAGTACACAATCTAACGATCGTATTTATAATATGATTCATGAGTAAATATAAACTTAACATTCGGTAAACGAAGGGCGAAATTTTGTTAAGAGCGTTCTCATATTAGTTAGCATTCGGTAATTTGTAAAAAAATTAGATCTTCATAAAACGTCGGATACGCATAATTAAGTACAGTGCTTCATATTACGGACACCGAAATTTGAAAAAAATAATTTAAGGATCTCAAAAAGTAGGTTTTAGCGACCAACAGTGCTTTATTTCCCATTAATTTTATTATTATAGGTACATTTAACACCCTATTTACTTGCGTATGAAGTCAAAATTAAAGTGAAAACCAGACTGGAGTCCTTTTTGAAACAATCTGGGTTCCAACGGGAATCGAACCCGCAACCTTCAGGTTGAGAGTTTCGTATACATTGTTACTTATCCGAAGTGTTTCATATTTCTTTCAACATCGAATAAATATAAGCAGATCGTTGCTCTGGTTACGTTGTGGTCATTGCCACTGCGCATTGTTTATTTATAAATGTAACGCTGCGAAGGTCGAGAGATCACGATAGCAAAATATGATCACAACTCTCCCGCAAATCGTGGTCATGGAGTAAAGCCAATAGAGGATGTTGGAGGGCATCCAATTAGCTACATGCAATTGCTATTTTCAGTGTTTATTAATACAATATATGAATGACTTGAACCAAATTGCTAAAGTCAAAAGTAGAGCGACGAGTCGAAGAAATTAGGCAAACAAAACGTTGTTTATATTTTTACTAGGTCCGAATTATTGCGAAAACAACAAATTCACGACCGAGGTCCGTGTATTCAAAACAGGTCTAGAAATTGGAGTGGCGGGTGTCGAATTTTTGTCTTAATATCGCATTTTGTTGGAGTCAAATTGCTCCACTTTGCGAATTACAAACATGCAAGTGTACTCGTACATTCAATGCAGACTTTCAGAATCCTTCACAAACACCATATCTTTCTATTAAAAGTTTCAGCTTTAACTTTGTGGAAGTCCATATTTGAATATTTAATAATAAATTACTTTGTTATTCCATTAACTATAATATATATGTAGACCCTCGCAGCAAGTGTTTCAACCTGCTATCCCGAGGCTCTCTTGAGACGGAATGATTCCGGCTTGTTATGAGTGTATATATCAACTGGTGTCATGTTATTTTACTATGGACCACCCACAGTAAAAACCTCTGTTGTATTATATACGCGTATTTAGGGAAAGGTTTCAATTTTAATGGCATAGTTCGCTCTATTCAAGTATTATCAAAATTTACTCAACTATTTTACAGCTTATTGAGTAAAAATACACCATTAACACAGATAAAACAGGGACCCTACATCCTCAACACTTTTTTGTTAAAATTTATTTTTTAATCTATTAATTATAAAATCTATTAACTTTTAATATATAAGCTTGAAATACAAAAGTATTTACCACATTTCTATAATGTTTTAACAGGTACGAGTATGTCACTTATTTTACTAAAACACGGTTTCAGGGGGGTATATTCCTGGATTGATTTATATCTAGAGCCCGTATGTACACCAGTTACGAGTATATCCAATCCAAGGTCCATCGTTACCAAGTATCGTGTTAAACTCGATTTAAAAGTTATCAGTTCTCTCTCCGTGTATTTGAACAGGAATATGACATAACGGTGGTGAAATAGTTACTCCATTCAGATTCCCAATTAAATTCGAGAACTGGATTATGCAATAACATTTACTCGGTACAAATTACACGTAGATTTAATTTCAGACACGAGTATTTATTTTATTTAGCCGAGTATCGCAATTTTGCAAACTCTCTCTATCTTTGTATACTATGTCGAGGACTATGTTAAAAAGTGAGTGCAAAAAATCGTGATATTTACGTTTGGTTCCAGTTATGAAATGAAATCAGGTTTGCACTGTAAATATAGCTGCATTGCTTGACATTCGTAATTCCATTAGGCAACGTGAAGAAGTATGAGCAATCAGTCGTGTACTCAACAAATTGCAATTACCGAAAACAACTTCATACGAGTATATGTGCCAAAATATAATGAGAAAAAAGCTATAATTGTTTTTATTTAACCTCGTATTTATTAATTGTATTCGATGGTTTGGGCATGCGTAACGAACGAATGAAGAAAGACTAACAAAATAAATATAAAGTATAGTGCTAAAGTTCCCAAACTTTTTTCGACCGCAAACCCCTTTACTTTAATTAAGGATTGAAAAATATAAAAGGACTACGGATTATGGCATTATCTTTTGCAACATTTAATATTGAAAACTATTGGAATCATAGATGTTTTGAAGTAACAAACAAATTGCAGTACATAGTAAGGGGGTTTATTTTTGCTGTCATCGACCCCCAAATTTTTTTATTGCAACTATCGACCTCTAGAAAAATCAAATCGACCCCAGGGGGTCGATATTGACCGCTTTGGGAATTCTTGTTATAATGCAAATGTGAGTGGAAGCCGTGAGAGAGGAAAACTATAGAAAATTGGCTGGATCAAGTGAATGATATTTTTTTAGAAGGAAACGTAGAAAGTCAGATAAATCGCAGAAGTTGTATAAAAAGGTGTATGGATGTAGAAGAGACAAAGGATGTGTATCGAGATATGTACGAGTATGTAGGATTTTTTTTACTTTCGATGCTTTTCTGTACATTGATATTTTCATACATCATATTTTGAAAGATATATTATATACAGGGTGTCCCAAAGGGCAACGTTAAGCCGGTATCGACGAAGAGGCCAGCTTATGACGGTTCAGATTTTTTTTAAATTCTTGAAAAAGCCTTATACTTTTCGAGTTATAGGCATTTCTTCGAAAATTGTGAAAGTAGCTACCCTGAGCCGAATATTTGTATACTGTGACTACAAATTGCCATATTTTATAATTTTAATGGTCAATCCTAGATAACCCTGCTATTAGTTGAAGTCAAATATAAAACAAAAAACAGCCTGCATGTTCGAAAAAAAATGGTTTTTGTCCGATCATAAAAATTAATATTTTTATCAGCCTACTTTAGCTCATCAAACTGTAAAAATAATGTACTACGTTAGCCTGGCAGTTACATCAAAAGTTGGCCTGTTTAGTCAGAATTTCAAAATGGTACAATAAATACCTAATACTTTTTTAAAAATAGTTTTAAAATATTAATTTGTGTAATTAAAGATCGAATTCAATAAATTTCAGCGAGACAAACGATACTGCGCACGAACGAGTAAGAGTAGGACATGAAATAGCTAGTTCCTGTCAAAAATGGTGACTTGAGTTGTCTTACTCTAACTCGTTCATACGCAGTATCGTTTGTCTCGCTCAAATTTTTTGAATTCGATCTTTAATTACAGAAATTAATGTTTTAAAATTATTTTAAAAAAGTATTAGGTATGTATTGTACCATTTTGAAATCCTGACTAAACAGGCCAACTTTTAATGTAACTTGCCAGGTTGGCGTACATTATTTTTACAGTATGATGAGTTAAAGTTGGCTGATAAAAAAATATTCATTTTTATGATCGGACAAAAACAATTTTTTTTTAACGTGCAGGCTTTTTTTTTGTTTTTTATCTGACTTCGACTAAAAGCAGGGTTATCTAGGATTGCGATACAACCATTAAAATTATAAAATATGGCAATTTGTAGTCACAGTATATAAACATTTGGCGCAGGGTAGCTACTTTCACAATTTTCGAAGAAATGCCTATAACTCGAAAAGTATAAGACTTTTTCAAGAATTAAAAAAAAATTCTGAACCGTCATAAGCTGGCCTCTTCCTCGATACCGGCTTGACGTTGCCCTTTGGGACACCCTGTATACATGTATGTACCCTGATATTTATGTAGGGCACAGACACGAAGACTGAGAGCTAGCGAAAGACGTCGACTAAATACATTTTAAATGTGGTGTTGGAGAAAGATGCTACGAATTTCATAGATGGCAAGGCGAACTAATTAATCAACCTATTCTCAAAGAACTGAGAGTCACCGACATATTATCGACAATATGCCTACGGCATGTCCTCCGATTCTTTGGACATGTTGTCCGTGGCCGAGGAAACAGTTTGTAGGGGGCTTGTGATCACTGAAAGCGTGGAAGGACGACGCGCAAGAAGAGCCTAAATGGGTTAGACCAAAGATTCCCAAAGTGGTCTGTATGGACCCCTAAGGGTCGATTTCGACTTGCAGGGGGTCTATGTCAGCAAGAAAAGAAAATGGGGATGCACGAAATGTAAATGGGGGTCCACGTGAGCGGATCTCATTTAGGCAGATCATCATATTTAGACGTTCCGTAAATGTCTTATTACACCTAACACAGATTGTGTGTACATATGATATATGTATATATTACAAGAAGAACTGATTGGAATAAGTACAAACGAAGAACTTAAGGTGCAGTTCAGAAAGAAGTATCAGTAATTCTGGCTTCAGAAAGATATTCCTGTTGCTTATCCTGCATTATGGAATATCGCAAAAAAGTTTTTGTTAGCTTTTCCATCTTCATACCTCGTGGAAAGGGGCTTTAGGGCGGTTGACAATCTTCTTACAAAAAAAAAGAAATCGAGTGCAAATCACTGAACGTGGATATTTAAGACTATACCTTGCTAATTTGAAGCCAAATATTGAACCATTGCTATCAGAGCATCAGGCTCATCCCTCTCATTAACAGTATTATTTGTGTATTAATTTTATGGAAGAATTTTACTAGATTTTGATTTGTTTCATTCCAAAGCCAAATATTTACTTGAATTTTGTGACTTTTCAATAAAGGTGTGAATAAAAATTGTACATATTTTTATTTTTTTACAATTGTACACTCTACAAAAAACCTTATCAAGATGAACAGCACTGTGTAAGCTGTCAAAAATACATTTTAAGTTAATAAGTTTAGGAAAATTCAATATTAGGCAGGCAGGGGTCTACGGGAAACAAAAAATCAGCAAGTGGTCTACGGGGCGAAAACGTTTGGGAAACTATGAGTTAGACTGATCAAGTGAGATACACAACAGGACTATTAACTGCTGATCTTCGAACTGAGGAGTGCAGAAATGGATGGAGAGGAGTCGTCAAGGTCTATCACCGAAGCCACGATGCTCACTCATAAGCTAAAAGACATGATAGATAGATGTATCGTGAATTGTTAGTTTTTTTATATAATTGTTACTGTGATATCTAAATGGTACTTAAGTGTTGTTTATTTTGTAAATACATAAAAAATGAACAAAATAATAGAAGTCGAATCGACAAACTTGGGTTATTAAAAAGATAAAATAAAATCATCTATACAGGTAATTTGCTATGCTGGCAATGCCACACACTCGATCCCGAATCTCAGGATGATTTAGAACAAAGATTGCCCAGAAAGTGTTAGCTTGCATCATTGAAATATAATATGAGTATCTCAATCGAAAAGACAGTCTTTAACAATATCTTGAGGACATGTGAGATACGAGCTAGTAATAAGCATCAACACAATTGAACAAGTGATTAATAATGAAATTATAGGATAGGTGAACAAAGGCTCCGCAAAATGAGAATGCCTCAAAGATAGTATATGGATAAATGAGTACATGGCAATAGAAAGTAAAATGAGAGACTATTAAATGTGTGTTAGAGTTGTAAATGCGATATATGGGTGAACAATGAAAGTTTGGAGCAAGTTGAGAAATTCTGCTTTTAGAATATATTTTTTTCAGATGATAAAAGAATTAGGAAGGATATCGAACGGAGTGTAGAAATAGGAAACAAAGTCAACGGGGCACTAAAACATATATACTCGAACATGACAGTATCAAAATCTACTAAGATGATAAGTCCATGACAGTATTTTAGTATCAACTTTGATGTATGGGACTAAAATATGGAAATGGAAAAATACTGAAAGGAGACGAATACATGCTGCAGAAATGCATGCACTACACATAAATAAATGCATACACGGAGTAACAATGTATAATGGAATACAGAATTAAATGATTGGGGATGAATGTGAATTAAAAGTTAATGTTTTAAGTAAAATTAAGAAGAGCACTCTGAAATGGTTTGGGCATGTAAAACTAATGAATGATGATAGACTAACAAAACAAATATACAGCGCTAATATAAGTAGAAGGCGTGGAAGGAAGATCGAAGAAAGTATGATTACATCGAGAGATATTTTGAAAGAAGGAATCGTACAATACAATGTGTATGAATGTAGGAGAGGCGAAGGATGTCTGTCGAGATAGGTAAGTCTGGCGTTCTGTCCTATCTGCCTACCACAACATTGAAATGGCTTGATGGTATGTAGACTTGTAATAGCATATGATATTGAAATCAAAGCTGATACCACACGAACAAAGGCACTCCTTAGAATAAAAAAAAACACAGGTCTTGAGATTTACATCTGATAAAAGATACAGAATAAGAACAGGTCTTGAGATTTATATCTGATAAAAGATACAGAATAAGAACAGGTATTGAGATTTATATCTGATAAAAGATACAGAATAAGAACACTATGTGAAACCGAAGAAATACAACACAATTCACAAGTCAAGTATAATATTTAACACTAAACCAACAATAAAGTTCCATTTGATATTCAGAAACATAAACATTCGGCGAAACAAAAAGAACACACAAATAATACAATTAAAATCAAATATATTAAAAGTCATAATGACAATTTGTGACTTATTGTGTGAGAAAATTGAGGAGGAGGGAGAGGAAAATTGAAGATAATAAATAGAAACTTTTCTTCATTCGTTTTAAATCAGCCGGTTGGAAGAGATTGCCACCTGGCCCGCTAAGTTGTTATACAATGAAGTGTTAAATAAATAAATCGGTTGTTAATGAGGATGTAAAACGTAAAATGTTTTAAAATTGTGCACCTATGATACATGCAGATTACACTTGTTTTGATATAGTATTTTGCAATGTCATTACTGATATTGTAAAATGCCAATGGAAAAGTAAGCAATACATGGGATTTTATAGCTCGATTCCGATAAACACCACGACAGCAAAAAAAATACTATTTTAGTTCCAATTGTTGATAAGTCCACGGCAATCCATTTATGAGTTATTTTTGTCTATAGATTGAGAAATTGTCTTTAAAAGTGAATAACTCCATTCAGATTCGAAAATATTTTTGTTCGAAATTTTAAGTACATTTCAATGTTTGATATCTCCTGCCTAAAACGAAACAATTATTGACAACTGGAAATTAAAAAAATCGATACTTTTTTAAATAATATATATGGTCAATGTTATAGGTATCCAGCCCTATATCCCCGAATACTATGTGGAAAAAATGCCTGTGTTATTCGGGGGAGTAGCACAGTGCGGAATTTAAACCACAGACCTTCCCCACGAAGGTCTATCATGTTACCGCGCGACCATGCACGTCGTTAATTAAAACTGAGAAAATTAGGTAATTAATTTATTGTGTGTAAGGGTGAAAAAGAGCACGAGGTGCTTTGGACATTTTAAATGGGTGGGAAATGAAAGAGTGACAAAACAATCTTACAAATTCACGAGTGAGAGTCGTGGTAGAGGACGACATAGAAAAGATAAGAAGTAAGAGAAAAAGAAGGAACTGTATGCGATATGTGGTATATGGATGTGGACAATGCAAAGTATTGTGTATTGAAAGGAAAGTTTGACACTTTGTTCTCTCTGTCTACCCCAACAGGGTAATGGCGTAAAGATATGAACATAAGTGTATATATTTTTTTATAAATTTTAAAATATTCCCACCATTAAAATATTACATAGTTCACTTCTAAGCGAAATTATTGAAAATTTACAAACAAATATTTAATGTGCGACTGATATAAAACGTTTAACGAGTAACAGTATGAGTTTTATTTATCAGTTTCATTGATACATTCGTTATGCACGTGTTGATAATAACATACTACTTCACGTGTACAGGTAACAACGCTTGCACACGTCTAGCGCGTGCGAGTATTATCTCAGACGAACTTTTTAACCAGATTGGTACATACACACCCACGAAGTAGGTAGAGAGGACATTCATATCTCGACCCAAATTTGGCTTCTTCCACATACAGCTTACCATATATCATACAGCGCTTGCGATTTACCTTATGACGAACTTTTCCTTCTTTCAAAATATAATTCAACCATACATTTCTTGGTCTTCCTCTACCACGCTTTCAACTTACATTTGCACTGTATATTTGCTTTGTTAATTTTTTTTCTTTATTCATCCATTCCACGTGCCCAAACCATTTCAGAACCCTCTTCTTCATTTTGCTCAACACATCAGTATACAATTCAAACTCATCCCTTATCACTCCATTCCGTATTCTGTCATACATTATAACCCCACGTATTATTTTATGCGCACTCATTTATACAAACATTTATTCAACTCTTTTCAATCCTTTAACATGTCCACTTTCATAAATAAAAAATAGTTCTAAAATATTCATAAATAAATTAAAAGGAAAAATACATTTTTAAACATTTTAAACACACTTTTGTTATCCTGGCGGATTTTGTCACATTTAAATATCTTACAACCAACTAGAAAGATGTGGAAAATATAAACATAATGGTGCTTTACAAGACATTGCTCACTTGAAAGTGTTTGTTATAGATTAAAATATTGAAAATTTCAAAGACACTTGTGATTGAGTAAAGTACACGTAAATCTACAGATTCTAGACATTCATTCGGCTTTTTTCAGTCTTCTTCCACGTTTCACTTCCATACATCAAATTTGGTACTAAAATGCTGTTTTAAAATATTGCCTAATTAAGTATAGCCCTGTAAATTATTTAACTTTTAGTATTATTTATAATACATAATTTTTTTTATAATATTTTTTATCAAATGTTTTGAAATAACGAAATATTTAATAAATGATTTTTTCTAGCTTTCACAGCTTTGGCATCGCATTCTTTGCAATTCCAGTTATTCTGATCGCCTCAGCCTCGCCTCCTCCATTCTCAGTAATAATGAAACCCAAGTAAATAAGATAATCATGATTCACATTATTTGGTGACAATTTGTCACTGTAGTCAAATCATCATCAATTTGATTTTTGAAACGAGAAAAACTTCCTTTCAATTTAATCAATAAGTGGATACTTTTGAGTTACGATTTATGAACTTGTACATGCCTCATTAAACAGAATTGCGCGACCGTTTTCGCAACTTGCCCCGATACGAGGATGCAATTCGGAACGTAAGGACGGTTAACAAGTGAAAACTGAAAACTGTTCCAATTGCGACAAGTGACGAAAAAAAAGAGCGAGTTGCGACAATTACCTGAATCAGTTTAATCCATAACAGGATTTGCAATTCGGCATTTAATCCACACTCTGAAGAAAATTTAATATTCAATCATACATAAAAACAGGCTTCGATTTAAGACGGTTTGATTTACGTTGTATCAAAATAGCGCCGGATAGTTTGACGTTTCAGACAAAAAACGCGTGGTTCTAACACAGTTAATTTCCCTTTTACCTGATAGTTGAACGAGTGTGATTTTCGATAAAAATAACTTTTTCTTTTTATCGTATATAAAGAACTAAATTATTTCCGCCCCTGATTCTACCATCTGGTCAGCACTGGGTGTTCTACCAATTTAAGTCATTTTCAGTGCAAGGTACCGGGTTCCTGAGGTACTGCAGAAAATGTCGCTTTACCGCAAATACGAAGAGTGGTTCTCCCAATTCCTGTTCGAAGTATGATAAGAGATTTCTCTACAGGTCTAATGTCTCTACTGGCAAAATCCACCCGTTGGGGCTCAATGTTCCTTTCTTCTCGTTCATTCTAGCATCAGCAGGTACTCGTAGTTGTTCCAAAGGCTTAGTAGTGGTTCTAATGAAACTGTGCCTGGATGTTAATCTGGGATCTGGTAGTTATGCAAAGGATATCTGAGGTTATCCAGTTGATTGGATCTCTAAGCACTGCTTCTAATAATGTCTCTCAAGATCTTTGGTGGGGAAGTGCCGGCGAGGATGTGCACTCTATTTATTAAAGCTTGTTTGGTGAGCAACCCCTTCTACCTGACCAGTGTGACTTGATCTGCTACAGACATGCCAAAATAAATAACAGAGCACGTTTAAACGTGATAAAGTAAGTACAAATTTCCTCGTTTCCTTATATCGAAAAAAATATTAGAACAAAATTTGCAATTATTCTTATTTATATGCGGCCTTTGGAAAATTTTAGGTCACCAATGCGGCCCGTGGGGCAATTTGGGTCGGCCAGGTCTGATCTAATGGATTGGTTGTGACAAATCGATTCAATAGTGAGGTATTGTGATAAAGCTTTTGTCGTTATTGGTATTGAGCATAGAATGGTCTGCTTCTTAGTGTTAAAGATACGAAAAAGCGTGTGCAGCTTTAGGAAGCACTTGAAGACAATCCTTTTTGGGAGTCTTATCAAAATGTATTATTGTATATGAACACTATACTACATCTAAATCCGAACGTGTTACATTTACAAAGGTTTCTTTGTATTAGGTGTTAACATAAGTTGTGTCTTCATGAATAATATAGTTTAAGCGGTCCTCGTCGAAGTCCACTGGTAGTCCAGAACGCTCCATGTCTTTCAGGTCTAAATTACCGTCTTTGAAACGCAAAAACCATCGACGAGCTGTCCTTTAATTCATAGCATCTTCACCGTACACTTCGCAAATATCGCGATCAGCTTTATTTCCTCGATTGAACGCGAACAGAGGGAGGTGTCGAAAATGCTCACTTTCGTCTACTTGACATTCCATTTTGAAGGCTTATAATCAAATAAAATAATATATGTAACTTAAAAGTAAACAGAATATCTTGTAGAGCAGAAAATTTTCTTTCGAATGACGTATAACATTTACCATTTTGTTTTACTTTTGGTGCTCATTTTTAAATTGAAAAAAAAAACGGACACAACTTATGTTAACACCCAATAGTTCGTCTTCCCTTGGAAAGTTTTCGGTGTTTTTTTTTTACTAAATACGTTATATTGAAATATGCAGATACGGAGAAGTGCCTTATCTGATAGCTACCTTATTAGCACTACCTTCCAATCCTTACTCTCAATTTATACATGGTAATTTTGTAATATTTTACTAAAGCTGAATGAATTACTATCACATATCAGAAGGTCTTAAAAGGTTTTTCATAGTTCGTCTTTTTTCCAATAAATTTGCTTTTTTTTTATATATTTTTAATGTCAATAATAGTGTGTTCGAATACCGAATTAGAGCGCCCTTGACAGGAGTCTTATTTCTAAATTACGATCTATAAAATATCATTTTATGATTATTACTATTATTATTATTAGTATTTCTGTGTGTAGCGATAGAAAACCAAGTCAATAGGGCACTAAAACATATTTATATATTCGAACCGGACAGTATCGAAACCAGCTAAGATGATAACCCATAAAAGTATTTTGGTGCCAACTTTAATGTATATGAATGGAACGTGGACGTGGAAAATGTCTGAAAGAAGCCGAATAAATGTAGAAATGCGTGCATTGAGAAGAATACATGGGGTGGCAACGTAATACAGAAGACGAAATGAAGTGATTAGGGATGAATGTGAACGTGCGGCTGATGTGTTGAGTAAGATGATGAAGAGTACGCTGAGATGGTTTGGGCATGAGGAATGAACGAACGAAGAAAGTATAACAAAACAAATACATAAATTAATATAGGTTTATTGATAGCAACCGAAATCCAAAATCGCACATATATATATCTGAAGATAAATAGAAGAAAATACATTTAAGAGAGAAGCTATCAAAAGGTTACGATTTACTTTATAACTAGCGTTATGTCCTCTGCCTACCTCGATAGGGAAATGATGTGATGGCATGTATGTACCTATGATATACTAGTTCTTTACATTGATTTGTCTTATTAATGACATTGAAACCTTCACAGTGTACGTTCTGTGCGATAGTTACAATTTGGTGTACTATCGCATCCATATGTGGATCACTGAAATTGTATAATACTTATGGGGTTTTCTTCGTTATTTTATAAACGTGTATAATCAAAACCGCAAATAACGAGGGATCATTGTATAATATAATATATAATAAATATAATTATAAAATAAATGTCAGTTTTTTGCCGACGACCTTGCCTGCGGCTGACCCTGTGACTTCCAAAGAACTATGTCCAGTATCCATAGATGCCTCTAGTCGCAATAGGTGGCGGGTCAAGATTACCAGAGTGCTGTTGCATCATCCACTTCAGAAGAGGACGTGAGTTGAGGCAATCAGAGATGATATGATGAAGACGCGCATTTGTCATTAGCAATGCTAAACATATGCTAAGCTAAGTGCAATGACTCTAATTTACACATGGAACCGGATTCTGTTTCTTGTTAGAATTATTAAAATCATGAAATTGTTCATAGATAATCCACCACTATCTTTACATTCAAATACATACCATCGCGCCATCACTTATCGGGGAAGGCCGAGAGGACAGAGCGCGAGACTTTCCTATCTCGACACACGCCATTAGCCTCCTCCACATCAATAAACCTTCTCATACAACTTCAACGACATCTCTGACTTGCTACATTTCATTCTTTCAAAATACCGTTCACTCGATCCATTTATACTTTACTTGGTCTTCCTCTACCACGCCTTCCACTCATATTTGCACTACATATTTGTTTTGTTAGTCTTTCTCCATTCATTCGTTCTACATGACTAAACCATCGAATACAATTAATAAAAATGAAGTTAATTTCTTCTTTCCTTCTTTCAAAATACCATTTACTTGATCCAACCATACTTTCTGTGGCCTTCCTCTCACACGCTTTCCAATCACATTTGCACTATACATTTGTTTTGTTAACCTTTCTTCTTTCATTTGTTCTACATGTCCAAACCATATCAGCGTGCTCTTTTTCATCGTACTCAACACATCAGTCTTAAGTTCACATTCATTCCTAATCACTTCATTTCGTATTTTGTCAAAACATTGTCACCTCGTATTTCTTCTCAATGCACGCTTTTCTACAGCATTTATCGGATTCCATCAGTCATTTTCCACGTCTACGTTTCACTACCATACATCAAAGTTGACACCAAAAAGATGATGGAAGAGTTAAGAGGGATATCGAACGGCGTGTAGCGATTGGAAACAAAGTCAATGGGGCATTTAAACATATACACTCAAATTATATACAATATATTAATTTTGTAATATTTCAATAATAACTGTTTATCCCGAGTAAGAGCGCCCTTGAGGAGCGTCTGCTTCCTAAATATATACAAATTGCTAACGGAAAACACAACCACCCTTTGTTGATTTACTAACTTTTGTTGAATATATCGGACAATTATTTACAACATCGTGAATTAAGATGGTTTTCTGTACCGTATTCACGAACTGAGCTGTTAAGAGCACCACTCGCACATGGAATGATCTTGTTGAATTGATATTTTGATTTCGGTATCTTCAAAATCTCGGTGGATAAGTTGAGGATTAAACTGCTTAATAAACTTGGTAGGTATAACTGCGTCACTTTACAGGGAAGTATGAGTAACAATGTTTATGTTGTCAGTATGCTTATAGTTATAATAAAAGGACAATTTATATAGCGCCGTTTAGAGAGCAAAATTTCCGCAAGAGCGCTCCAACTCTGGATCCGAACCCACTATTATTAACAAATTAAAAATATTATAAAATAAATATATATTAGTTGAGTATAAGAATATGAAGGTAGCTGTTATTATATTAGATACTTTTCTGCATCTGTTCAGAAATGGCAAGAAAACCACAGAAAACTTGCCAAGGGAAGATAAACTACGAGTACAAAGAAACCTTTGTAGATCTTTTCATATGTGATAGAAACACATTGGACTTTAGATTTAGTGTTCACATAAGATCATAAATTTGTATAAGACCTCCTAAAACTGTCTGTTTTCAAGCGTTTCCTAAAGCTGCACACGCCACCCATATCTCTAACATAGTCTTAGACCATTCTACGCCACAGTACCAGCAACGGCGCTAAATCATAATACCCCGCTCTATTGGATCGATTTGGAACTCCGAGGTTAGATCTCTCAGACACAGATTCGAAAGATACAATGGAGACATCCCATTAAGGGACTTGAATACAAAGAGACAAAATTGTATATCAATCAATTCGCGACACCTGTAGACTATTCATTTAGAAGCGGATTAATATGACAACATTTATGACTATCATATGCATCTAGAAATTCGCTGTATTTTGACTTTTAATAATTTTTTTTCGTGTTACTTGATGTAATTGGGTTAAACCTGTTTCAAATGTTAAATGAATAAATAAATAACGCTATATAAATAGTCTTTGTATTATTGTTAATTATTATAAACATATTTTGTTCAGTGTTTTGATTACAAATTTTAACACTTCACTTTTCCATCGTATAAAAACCACAATCCACGACCAAAATAAGAATATTAAAATATTTTTAAAATTTAAATAATATACTCGTATATTTGAATGTACTATTTAACTGAAATTTATTTTTAAATTCATTTATTAATAATAGGTGAACGGCCAAAAAACGAGAAAGGTAAGTAAAATATAATGGGAAACGTACGTACAGGGTGTCCCATACCTCAACGTCAAGCCGGTATCGAGGAAGTGGCCAGCTTATGACGGTTCAGAACTTTTTTTTAAATCTTGAAAAAGTCTTATACTTTTCGAGTTATAGACATTTCTTTGAAAATTGTGAAAGTAGCTACGCTGCTCCAAATGTTTATATGCTGTGACCACAAATTGCCATATTTTATAATTTTCATGGTTGTATCGCAATCCTAGATAACCCTGCTATTAGTCGCTAGTTCATGATGTCACAATTTTTTACATGAACTAGCTAGTTCATGTCAAAAATGGTGACACTAGCTGTCTTACTCTAACTCGTTCATGCGCAGTATCGTTTGTCTCGCTCAAATTTATTTAATTTGATCTTTAATTACAGAAATTAATGTTTTAAAATTATTTTGAAATGTGTATTAGGTATGTATTGTACCATTTTGAAATCCTGACTAAACAGGCCAACTTTTGACGTATTGTAACTTGCCCGGTTAGCGTAGTACATTATTTTTACAGTATGATGAGTTAAAGTTAGCTGATAAAAAATATTAATTTTTATGATCAGACAAAAACAATTTTTTTTTCGAACGTGAAGGTTTTATTTTGTTTTATATCGGACTCCGACTAATAGCAGGGTTATCTAGGATTGCGATACAACCATTAAAATCATACAATAAAATATGGAAATTTGCAGTCACAGTATAGTATATAAACATTTGGCGCATGGTAGCTACTTTCACAATTTTCGAAAAAATGCCTATAACTCGAAAAGTATAAGGCTTTTTCAAGATTTTTTAAAAATTCTGAACCGTCATAAGCTGGCCTCTTCCTCGATACCGGCTTGAGGTTGAGGTATGGGACAACCTGTATATTCAGAGTGGTGTAGGGGCAGGGCTTTTTTGCGGTGGAGCGGCGCTCCACCACTTTTTTACGGTATACAAAAAGCTTGACCAGAAGTGAGCTCCGGCACCTTTTTTTTTTTTTTTAAAGAACACTCTCAGTGCTTTTTTTTTGCGGTGGAGCGCAGTGGAGTGGCGCTCCACCACCTTTCCACCTTTTTTACGGTTTACAAAAAGCTTGACAAGATGTGAGCTCCGGCACCTTTTTTTAATTGCACTGTGTAGGGGTAACCACATTCTTATTATTATAACGTCGCGTCAGATTGGGTTTGGTGTAAATATGCCCAGTTTTTTTTGGGTATTTCATTAAATTACGTATATATATAATTTTATACTGAGTTCACTGATCTTGGTGTTATCAACGCAAACCCTAGAAAAATATTTAAAAAGAGAGACTGAAATAAAGGCATCGAGTTTTAGTGATTTACATTGAAACACTATTTTAGATAAAAAATAAAAAGAAACCATAAAAATAAATCAATGCAAAATTAATTAAAGAACAATAAATTCTGTTTTGACTGGACTTTAAATCAGCTATTTTGAGATAAATAACATTAATAAAAACTTTTATTATCATCAATAGCAGGCCTGAGCAAACTTTTCAGCTGGTGGGTCACATACGGGATCTTATATAGTATATTGACATGTTTCGAAGGATGTTTTCGTTGAGATCTGAACATGATATCGATTTCAGGTGTAATCAATATATCCATGGATTGGTGCTGAAATGGGGAGTTTACTTGGTCTTAAAATATACCGTTCTCATGAGCTTTCGATGAAATTTCCTTCATCAACTTCGGAGGAATGTCGAGTTACGGTGATCGGCGCTTTGTTTCAAACTCAAGATTTTTTTCACAATTTTTTTTTAATCCCGTATGAGAATTGACGGCGAGCTACATCCGGCCCGCGGGCCATAGTTAGCCCAGGTCCGATCTATGGTGTGATCCATAAGTCACGTTTTAATGTTCCTATTCAAGGCGTCTCGTTGTTGTGGATCTTGTTATTTAAATTGTTGCATGAGCCAAATTTTATATGATGTATCGGACGTATGCGTCAGCATGAAATATAAGTGATTTCTTGTGTACATTCACGTGTGTATAATGTATGTAAATGCTGGGAGAAGTCTCGGCAACTGTACCGAACGTATGCGTCGCCTTAAACATAAGACATTTGTTTTCTTGTACATATATAAATCCCTGTTGATATTTGTATTGATATTTTGACATTATTTGGCATTTTGTATGAGATAATTTTACGTTTGTCGGGGTCCGTGCGGTGTCGCGACCGCAACGGAAATGACTTATGCGCGGCCGACGCGAGAGTATATCGCAGGCCGGCCGGCCTCTGCATGCACACCACTGGCTGAAAAATGTGTCATTTCGCGGAGTATAACTGCATGCGGAGGCGAAAACAGGTGATCGCGATGAGCGATTGGCCGCACACAAGAAGCGAAAAATGCCAAAAATAAATATTCTCAGTTCACTCTTCCTACCGATTTTTACTTGAGACCAGCTACACCTGCCTAAGAGGAATCTTTTCACCCTGCTACTTTTCACCACTCTACGTCTTTGAACGTGACCTGAATTCTCCGAGTATCGAGCAGCAGCCATCCACCTATTGTTACAGTTCTTTGTACCAATGGCGTACATATGGAAAGAGACGTACTTCGTAAAATTTAAGTTGAGTAAAAATTTCTGATTTCTTCTAGAATAGATGAATGTCCAATAATAATAATAATAATAATACATTTTTTTACATGGGGGTCGTTTAGAGAGCAAACTCTCCTCAAGAGCGTTCAAATAAGGACACACAATGTATTATTTATTCAGAATTGCATATGTTACACTTCTATCAAAAGCTATGTATGGTAACCTGTTTGTGAGTCATCTATTTTCACAGTACATCTGCACTTTTTATTTAAGATTTATTTTTTACTATCCAAGATGCGGCCTCCGTGCCCTTATTGGTAGGACTCCTGTCTCCCAGCCCGGAGGTTGCAGGTTTAAATCCCGCTGGAACCTAGATTTCATTTTTAAGAATTCCAGTCTGGTTTTCCCTTAATGCCTCTATAACATATTTTTGGTTTGTTGGAAAAGATTGTCACATGGCAATAAGCCCGCAAGGTTGTACTATATACGACGAAAGTATAATACGAGGCATATCCAGAAAATAAGTGTACTGAATTTTTGAAGGTTACATTTTTTTTTATTTAAACAAAAAAATTACGTGGTTACCGTAGTACATATGTAAGCTATTTTTCGACATAGTCGCCATTCCTCTCAATGCAGGTGGTGAAGCGGGGTATCAACTTTTTGATGCCTTCCTCGAAGTAGTTTCCCGCCAACCCCTCCGTCCACTTCTCCACCTCCTCCTTTAGCTCCTCGTCGGTTGAAAACCTTTTTCCACCCATGTACAGCTTCAGGGAGGTAAAGAGATAGTAATCTGAAGGTGCTGGTCAGGGGAATACGCGGGATGGTTCAGGACATCCCATTTAAACGAGGCGAGCAGTTCCTTCGTGGCGTTGGCCGTGTGTGGTCTGGCATTGTCATGCAGCAGGCAGACTCCCTTTGTCAGCATGCCTCTCCTCTTGTTCTGAATCGCCCTCCGCAATTTTTTTAGGGTCTCACAGTATCTTGCAGAGTTGATGGTCTCCCCTTGAGGCATATATTCAATTAAAATTATGCCTTGACAGTCCCAAAACACGGATGCCATGATTTTCTTGGCTGAAATTGTAGTTTTGAACTTTTTGGCGGAGGGTGAAGAGGTGTGACGCCACTGTTGAGACTGCCTTTTGGTTTCAGGCGTGTAGTGTGCAACCCAAGTTTTATCTCCAGTAACGATGGAGCGGAGAAATTCATCTCCATGGAGTTTGCAGCGCCTCAAAAACTCTTGCCTTTTTACAAAATTTCGCACTTGGCGGGAGATTGGGTTTACATTTTTCACGAAACGTGTTGTCGCGTCGACACTTCTCCACGTACTGACCTCGAACCGGTCTCGTTGCGGAGGGGCAGGGTCAGGCTACACGGAAGTGTAGCCAACATGTCGAAAATAAAATCCATCCGGTCGTGAGAGCCTCAGTACACTTACTTTCTGGATACGCCTCGTACAATACAATATTTACAATTTACATAGTTTTAATGGAAAGATGAACCATAATGCACAAGTACACAAAAATGCAAAAAGCCTTCATTTTGTGAATTGTAAAGAACCTGTGTAAAGAACAGGGCGTGGAAAAAGGCTGATAATGTAGAATACATTATGTAGAAATGCGTGCATTGAGAATACATGGCGTGACAATTTATGAAAGAATAACGGAGTGAAGTGATAAGGGATGAAGGTGAACTTAAGGCTGATGTGTTGAGTAAGATGAAGAGCTACCTGATAATTTGGGCATGAAGAGCGAAGGAATGAAAAAAAGACTAACTAAACAAACACATAGTGCAAATGTGAGTAGTTGGATCAAGTGAATGATATTTTGAAAGAAAGAAATATAGAAAGAAGTTCGAGAAATCGTAGTTGTATAAGAAGTTCGAGAAATCGTAAGAGTTGTATAAGGTGTATTGGATGTGGAAGAGGCGGAGGGTATGGAAGAGGCGAAGAGTGTGGAAGAAGTGAAGGATGTGGAAGAGGTGAAGGATGTGGAAGAGGCGAAATATGTGGAAGAGGCGGAGGATGTGAAAGAGGCGAAATATGTGTATTGAGATAGGAAAGTCTAGCGCTGTATGCATGTACTTCATTAGATAAGACCTGTGATAGAATGATATTCCTTAATCGCTCATTTATTTAGATACATATATTGTTTAAATATTGTGAAAGGTTTGTATCAGAAGCACCATTGTGGGTAGTAAAAAAACTAGCTTTTAAATGAACTACCAAGACATTTAGATAAATATATGTGTACATATACAAGCTATAGATTTTTAATAAATCAATACATTAAGTCCAAATTGATAATGACCACACTACAGTATATCCCTTCATTTTGGTAAGATTTTGAAAACCAGGACCATAAAAAAAACTTGTACACAAAGTCCATTAATAAAATCTCAACGAAAAACTTGACACTATTTGTGGGCACTTAAGCAACCCGCTCCAAATTACACCAAAAACATCCAAACTTCATAAATAAATAATTATTCAAAATGAAAATTCACTTCTAATAACCAATTTACATTATAGTTGAGTAATATGAAACAAAAACGTTTATCAGGAATTTGTGTCAAATAACTAATTCATTTCACTATGTCAAAGCAACTGGGCATATGATACAGTAATTCCTCCATTTATGTAGTCTTCATTTACACAAATTCACTTGTTCTGTTTGGAACCAACCGCACTCAAGTGAAATTGTGTGTTGAAGAGGAACGGAAAAAACAATATAGCAACATGAGGAACGGAAAAAACAGTAAAGCAACATGAGGAATGGAAAAAATAGCAAAGCAGCACACTTCAGACAATTTATATATACCGTCAATATCAACAATTGAAAGAGCTACAACTGTAAGAGATATAACAGTAACAAAGGAAGATTCATATAAAGCGAGACTGATTTTAAATGAAAAAGCATAAGAAATTGTAAGTAATGTAATTTATTTCTTGGTAAAAATAAATAACACAGCTCTCATCAAAATACATATTTAATTAACCATCAGTAATCATTAATATATACTTCTGAAAAAACTTAAGCTTTTTTAACTGAGTAAGAATAAAACATCTTAAAATATGTAAAAGATCCACCTATTTTTTACATGGTTCCAATGGCTATTTTCACGCGTTGTTTTTTTTCTGAAATCAAATACCCGCGTAAATTGAGGAATTACTGTATTTGGTTTTGAAAATGTTAGGAGGATAACTTATAAAACCATTAATTTTTATATATTATGTGACTTTGAATATTAATTATATTCAAGATCAACCAGTTATCAAGTTAAATACACTATAAAACCAGTTATTATAAACTGACCAGAACTATGAAAGAGATATTTACATACATAAGAGTACCATGAAGCATCATTATCTGTTTTGAGATAAGGCTGAAAGAGAGATCTCCATATCTTCCTATCAACATACACAACTATTACCTAAATGCTCTTCTTTTTCTCATACTTTTTCCTGAGTTACAATTTCTCCAACTATCTCCTTTCATTCATTCCTCAGTTTACCTCTTCCTTGCTCTCCGTT
This sequence comes from Odontocerum albicorne, assembly GCA_949825065.1. NCBI lineage: Eukaryota > Metazoa > Arthropoda > Insecta > Trichoptera > Odontoceridae > Odontocerum > Odontocerum albicorne. The sequence goes on along the minus strand of OX463853.1, from coordinate 31,195,462 downwards.
AATTTTAGACATAAATTTGTTTTATGAGTTTTTCGCAAGTCATTCTCTTAATGTTGCATGGTGTACCAACAATAAAAAAAAACGAGAAAGATTCAGAATGACCTGTAAAAGTCATAGGTAGGCTGGCATGCTCACTAAACTTAGCGAAACAAAAACCAATATTTCTTTATTTAACTTCAATGTGTATTTACTGACAGACATACATGGCTTCATGAAGTTATCCACACTCCTGTGATTAATGAATAATTGATTCATTCAATCTATCATTTCCAAAAATACAGTCAGAGATGTCTTAACTGTCATTAAAAACATAATAAACTAAAATTTTTTAAATATACTCCCTATGACAACAATTATCTTCTCTTGTGTATACATCCTACATTCTTCAGATAGTGAAATTCCATGTTTAAGAAATTGGTAATTTAAAAATTAATTACCCCTTTAATAAAACCATAATAGCAGGTGACTACAATCATCCAATCACTGAATGGGATCAAAATTTGTTCCAATCGAAGATATTCCGAGACAACTTTAAACAATTGTGTAATTGGAATACTTGACACAATGAGTTTGTCATTCAAAACAATTTAATAAAATTAAAAACGACCATGGGCGAATATTTTACACAGTGCTTTCTGATATAAATTATATTTCAGTGTCAAAATTGAGTGACTTTTGTGTCCAACAAACTCTACTTGTCCTCCGTTAACATGTTCAGTGCTGAAAAGGCCTATAGATGTTCATATAAACTTTTGTTGGGTGCTCAAAACATCCATCGATATATAATACGTCAAAAACAAGTGAGCCCTGAGGTACTGATAGGGTTTGTGAGTGTATATGACAATAAATTATAGCTCCTCTCTCCTTTTTACTATTTTTTGAGAATTTTAAGTATGGGAATTTTTCACTACCGTGATTTTACAATTAATTATTCAGCAGTCAATGTGTAAAGGAAAATATAACTTTACTTATATATACTAACTGTAGTAATTGAAGAAAAAAAATCATATCACAATCACCTTGATAGCAAATATGTGCATAGAGAATTAAAGATTACAGAAAAATATTAATATTTCTCAACAACAGAATATAAAGTTTTTTTTAATGACAATTAAGCGAGAATTGAATTTAGCAATAAACAAATAAATATACAATTAATTTAGTGACTTAAGAAATATTTTATTTTAAATTTGTGTTTCTTGATTGACTACCAGAAAAGCGATAAATTAATTAGACAAGTATTAAATTTTACCCAAAATGTATATTTAATTGGTGTTGACAGTGCAAGGTTAAAAAAAATAAAAGGCATATACACATTAAAATTGAAGCGTACATAAACCTTCGCTATATATTTTACAAAAGAGAATAAAAGATGTATATCTTCACATTTTTTTGGCACTTGCAATCTTCATAAGGAGTAAATCTGTTGTAATTAATTTGCATATTAATAAGAGTTGTAGGGGTGTCAGGTGTCATGAAAGGCCAATAAGAAAAACAATTAAACGTATAAAGCGCTGTTTAGAATCACATAGCACTCCAAGACTATGATGTCTTGTCTAAACCAGGCCAGCACGACATACAGCCTGCAGGGCCGCATGCGGCCCTTCATCACTCACTCTGCGGCCTTCGAAGCCTTTTGTTAAGACGCATAATATTATAATAAATGTAAAAATAATATTCCATTTTTTTTAGGTTTATAAAAAATAAATAGAAATATTTATTTCATTTTTAAAATAATCAATAATTTAATTTTCGTTAGAAAAAATATTTTTCTCCTCGTACACATATTATTCTGTTACTTTGAATACACTCCACGCCCACTATTCACTCTTCCGAATCTGCTGTGGTAATATATTTTTTCCTATCTTGTTTTCTTGCGGCCCGCAGCAGTTTTCCTTAAAGTATTGTAATATGGCCCTCATCCCATTTTGAGTAGTGCAGGCCTGGTCTAAACTATTACAATGTTGTGTACACAGGTTTACCACCATGCACTTCTCCAGACTGCAAAGAACTTTGCAATCTGCCTCTTAGCAAACTTTTGGAGCTAATAAATACAGTTAGAAGACACCACATACGGATAAAATTCACTGGTTGAGGTGCAAGAGAATTGTTGACAAATTATTCTTCATAAAATACATAGATTTAGACTTCAGATGAATAAATAGATCCTGACTACATTCCTGAGCTTTGTGTTTATATCTCTCATGAATTTAGAAGTCCAGCACTGAGATTCATCACCTCATTGAAGATCTGGGTTATCACGACAAACAGGGATAATAAGTCAAAGTTTTCCGACAAGGTCTTCTGCGTAGCTGGAACCATCAGCATAGTAGTATTCTCGTGGATTTATGTCCAGAGGAGAATCTGGAGGGGTTCTTTACAAAAGAAATTATCAAGAAGCCCATGGGAGTGGTCGACTGTTTACTTCAACAGCACATATCATCAGAGTTCATTAAAGAACTTAGTAAGATAGTTACTAAGTACGAGAAAAACAATATTTAGATGTAAAATAAACAATGATCATTGATCACTAAACCACGATTTTGATGATTCGGGAAACCAACATAACTTTAAGGGTGAGCATTTATGTTTCCTCACACTGGAAAAGTTGAGCCTGTACAAATAGGTCTGACAGAATAACTAATCAATAATATATTTGCTCGTCTAATAAACCTTTAAAAGATAGTTCACACACTCCGAAAAACATCCATTCTTTGCGTACTATACCTCTTCAAGTGGACATTTCAAACACATAGCTTTATCACGTAATTCTTAAATGCGAGTATTAAATAGTAATATACAATATATAACACAGTTCACATGTAGTAACTAAAAATAATGGATAAACATATTTGGGTGTTTTTAAATACACAAGTCAAATCATGATTGTTTTATAGTCCAAAAACACTACAATTATTACTTTTATACTCTGTTTTCCGTTTCTGTTGCAAAGTTCTAAAGATCATATAAGAAATACTCATGAGCCTGAAATGCTTCTGAAAATATAACTTTTTGTTTGTAACAGCTTCGACAAGAATCATGCGTTCATCTCTCTTTCCCACTCATTGCATCTTGAACAGTTTTATTTTGCGCAAGTCTCAACATGTCCATATGCAAAATTAAATATATTCTAACTGGTTTCACAATCAAATCTTATATTCGTGATTGGCATATTTAATAAAGCAATCTTAAGGAGATATGTACATGTATACAGCACAACACTAGTAATTTATTATCTCCACACTGAGATAAACATTGAATCCTGGTCGGTTATAATTTATTACTAATATAAATAAACAAAGCAGATTACACTTATTGCGTAAATTAATTAAAAATCATCCATTAGATATTGGAATTTATTGTAACTGATCCAATTTCTAAAAAAATTACTTAACCACCCTATTTATTTGTTAAATTATCTTTTCATTGTTACTCCAAATATGTATATCCCAAAAAAAAATTATCCATTGAGATTCTAGATAGAACTTAATTATATTTTTTAAATCTAATTTATCATCCATGAAAAATCACAATTGCCATTCCAATAACTTGTAATTTTCACAATCATTGTGGTGGAGAACCTGCTACAGTAGGCCTTTATATTAAGTAATACATTTATATTTAGTTTATTTATTGATTTTAAATATACTTTTGACCATTTGAATGCACATTTCTTGTTTACATGAATTACACTTAAACTACATATATTTTTTAACAAATGAGTAATTTTCAAAATATTTTAACAATAAATTCTCACATGGAGTTCAACACAGCAATTTTCATTTTGATTATTAAAAGTTAGTGTATTGAGTCAAATACATGCTTATGAAAATGTACCATACAGAGATTAATCATTGAAGAAAAAATCTATAAACATATTTTTTGTGTTTGGATGTAACAAATCAAATTATATTTGAAGGTTATGCATTCATATCGCATTTAAAAAACCTATGCTTAAATACACGATTAAAAAATTACATCGAAATTACGTGTGTGCAAAGAAAAGTAGAAAAATAATAACTACGACGGGATCAAGGTTATATCAACAAACATGACGTATTAAATAGAAGATAATTTATTTTGGTCGCTATCACACTTGTGCAAAAATGCTTTGACGTGTAGGACATATTTTTATAGGTTATATTTATGCTCAGAGATAATTCAACGCGAAAAAAAGAGTCTTCAAGTTTTATTCGTTGTGTAAACACGCAGAAATGTATAATCCAAAAATTATTTCAAATTAATTTAACGTTTTCAATCGTATTTTAAATTATTCCTAGAAAAAAATATGATACAATATTCTCGATCCTAATGGAAGCAAATAGTTAAAAAAAATAAACTCACCTGACGGAATTTTAGTGTTTCTCGCAATAAATACGATTTTGCCAAATGTTAGCAAACTACCTCTGACACTACTCATGATACTTTTATAACACTGTACTTTGCACCTCAATTTTGTTGACAAACAAATTCTATACCAATTGGAATTTTAGAAAATAATTATAAGAAAATATTTGTTTCAGTAATTATATAAACGACAACTTGTTATTCCATCGACTCAGCTAGGAAAATAATGACAACCTGCTATTCCATACCGCGATAAGCTTACGTCTAAAAATGACAGGGATTAAAAAAAAACAGAATTTACACATCCATGATGCAACACTTAAACATAAGCGATAACATAAGTGGCTCGAATTCGATGTGGGTTTCGCAAATGAAAAACTTTAAACCGCTCTCGTCAAATTGGAGTACTCACAAACCGCGACAAAATTTATTTTAACCGAGCGGCCATTGCGACAAACACAGCTGATTTTGATCACAATTTTAATCGCGAGCTCGCGAATGTCGGTAACAAAGTGAATTAACACCTTCATTATCGGCTCATTTTGATAAATCGTCCATCTATGGATCAAATTTGAAAACATTTTCAAAATACCAAAGTACACAAAATATGATCAGTGGTGAAACAAGTTTTGTTCTAAGAATAAATTTAAAAAACTGCTAAGAAATACATTTTATTAAAAGATATTAAAAACTTTTTTTAAATATCAAATTAAATTAAACATAAATTATTAATAAAGAAAGAACAATAAAAGAACATTTGAACCAAATAAAGAAATTTAAGAACTCAGAGTAAGTGATGGAGCTGTATGAAAAAGTATATGGACCCAGAGAAGGCGAATGATGTATTTTGCGTATCAAAGTGTGTTCCCTCTATCTACCGCGATAGTTAAATGAATTAATGGTTTATATATGTAAAATACTTGATACATTTTTTTGCAACATTTGAATATCTTGCTATTCGTTTTTTTTAAATATTACTTTTTACTTTCCTGTGTAATATTTTATCGTTCTTTTCCAATAGATATTACTTAATATTGAGAAACATACTTTTTTACGTAATAATATCGAAAAAGAAATACAACAGTAATAGACAAAACGTTATAAACTGTCAGTTTTTTTTATTCAGGGTTTGTGTCTTCAGCATGTTACAAATTAAGAATATTTCAGTAATTGTGAGTATGGTGCTTTATCTCATATTTGACATCTTAGTTCTGTGGAAGCATTGTGAGTAAACCTTAATGATGTTTTCATAATTTGAAGTCCAACTTTTGAAAATTATTATACCTTCAGATTATTTAATTCCAGTTAATGACCCCCAAGGTTTAGATAGTTTGTATAACACCTATGCACCTGGGAATTTTGGATAAGATTCTAAATGGTACCCAAAAACCAAATAATCCCAATCCGATTATAAGACTTCATTAGAGTTTCTGATGCAGTAGTATTACTGGTGTTACTTAAGCTACTTAAAAATAGCCGTATTATGCTTATTTTTCAATTTAAAGTAGCACACTTTAATGGGCCGGACACGTAGCCAGAATATCAGACTCCCGGTGGACATCCGAAATAATCCAATGGTACCCAAGAGGCATAAAGAGGCCCACAAGAAGACCAAAGGTACGCTGGATAGATGAAATCAGGAAGCATGGCAGCATCACATGGCATCAACGAGCAAAAAACCGAACAATTTGGAGTCAACTTGGGGAGACCTTCATCCAGCAGTGGAACGACCCTGGTTGACAATGATGATGATGATGATGATGTCTTTTCAAATAACGAACAAAAAAAATTAACGACATTAATTTACAGCTGCTTATAGTACAAAATATTCTATTTGTAGTGCATTTCTTAATAACACTGAATATAACAAACACAAATTTAGGTAATGTGCCAACTCCAGTGGTTCTTCCATGCCTCAATTAATGAGGCCTAAGACAATATTATCTCCAGACTTCACTCTTCAACATATCTCAAGTGCAGATATGAAAAGAAAAGTATAAGAATACAACAGAAGAAGATTAAGACACAAAATTAGGTTTTTTTATTTATTTTTCCTTTCATTAAATCCTGCAATCTGTATTCCAGAGTTCCATTGGATAAGGTAATCAATAAATAAAAATCAGTAAAATACAGAACCATTTATTAAAATAAAGAATAACAGAGTGTAAAAATTATAAAAACTTAACACATGAAACATTACTAAGATTGATTTTAAAACTCATTAATTATTACTTGAATAGTGAGTAATATTCAAAAACAATTGTTTTTCTTCTGCTCTGTATTTTATTTCTGAAAAAAAAAAACAAAAGATTATCTTTGAATAAATACAAAATGTGTGGGTATTATGATATAAATAATCAATATTTAAAAAATATATATATAACACCTAAAGCTTTGCATATAATAAATTTTGAAATATATATTTTAAATATGCTACTTCTTGAGTATTGGGATGAGCTTCATTAATTTACATGTATTTAAATATTATCTAAATAAAATTTAATTCACTATGACTTGTGATTGCATTAATTTATTGGTGCAATGATTTACTATAAATACCCATTGTTTATTTTTTATTCAGAAAAATCTAAATCCACTTATTGTTTGACACAGATAATATCTACAAATGATGCAATATATGTTAGCCTATATATTTGTGGAAAGATGATTTTTTAGTCAATACGATCTTCTCCAGTAAAAATCTAACGCTATGCTGTTACTTTCTTTTGGAACTTTGAGGAGAATTCTCTACTAGTGATGTTAAAGAGTGGAAACAATTCATTTTCAATTAAGCACTTAGTAAATCTTAAAATAGAACATTTTAGATATGATTTATTGTTGAATTATATGTTTTTCCATTGAATATAATTAAAATAACAACTCTGTCATTAAAAACAATAATAAAAGTACTATTACACCTCACATCTTTTTTTATTCTTAATCATTTAAGTTTATGAAATTCATTTTGTATATTTTCCTTCTTACGCTTGATTTTGAATTCCAAAAAAATATTCAGTTTTCTTTAATATATTTAATGTACATTGTTTTCTATCTCAAATACAAAAACCCCATATTTTTTTCCTATCAATTTAATTACCCTTTCAATTCAACAAACATTTTCCATCGAAAAACTCAATGAAATTATTCAATATAAAATCGTAAATTTTCTCTGCTTTTTTACTAAAGTTACGTATGTACTATTTTTTTTATTGAATTATTTTTTTTGTTTTTTAAATATTTACCATATTTATCTTTTTTTATCAATAGGATTTAGTTTGATAATTATAGGTAGTTTTTCATTAAGAGAAATTAATTGAACCCATATTTGCTATTGCTCTTGAAAATCAATTGATTTTATACCTGTTTCATGATCAAATTATTTATTTCCACTTTTTCCTTTTGAATGTTTATTATTCTCAACATTGCATAATTTAAAATTTTTAATTGTTCTTTATTGTAAGATTTTAAAGTCTTTTGTGAATTGATTAAGAGTGTCAAAAACTGAAAAAAGTTTTTGTTGAAGTAATAATAAGCTTAAAACATTGCCACAAATGAAAATAGATTAGATATTTTTTACGTAATCAAATCTTACCATATAAACTCCCATATGAGATATTTGAATAAAATATAATATTTCAATTATAAATTTTCTATTGCCTATCTTGTATATAGACAATGTGCCAAAATACAAGAATATTTAAATTTTTATATTATTGCAATGTTATTAAGTGACTTACTATTTGTGGTGCACTCGGCCCTAATAAAAGATATTAGAAACATCGTTACTACTTCAGTAGCATACTATTTAAGATTGTCTACCTTTTTCAAAGTACTGATTATTTAGTATTTTTATTACTGCATTTGATGATGCATTATAAAAGTTCAAATATTATTATGAGTCATATAGGCTTGTGATAGTATATTTGAAAATATTGAAAATAATCTAAACTTTAAATTATTAAAATTATGTAAAATTAAAATCTTATATATTTCATAAAAAATATTCTCAAAATTTAACAGCATCAGCATTACCTTTTTACTTATCTGATTGAGTTATTGATATTTTGATGTGATAATCCATAAAAAAGCAGATTTGTGAATCCTAATTTTAATATAATACGGTTTGTGGTGTTACTTCTCTTCATTGTGTATTATTTAATTAAATGTTGACAAATCTATTTATTTAATTAAATTAACAAATATTACGTTTTATCATTATTTTAGCTTCAGTATTTATACTTAAAGCAAAATGATTTGATAGCAAAATTGACTGTACCATATATAATACGAGTAATACGAGATGTGGAAGAATGATTCGTTGATTAAGATTCTACAGCATTTTTTTTTATAAATTCAAGAGATATTCTTTTCACAAGTAAATCATGATGTTCATGAATTATGTAACTCTAGTTTAAAGGTAATACACATAGATATTTAATTTTTAAATAAATACATTTTTATATTATATTTTACTATATTTTATAAATGCTGCAAAATATTTTTATGAATAAAATGCAGGGAGGAGAAATAAGGACTTACTTAAAAAGCAATCGACGTTCTTTTTATTAATATTAGTTTGATATATGTTTTGGGTGGTAAATTTTACATATTGTCATTTTTATCTTTTTTCTAACATTAGGTACTTAGTTTTCATGACTTAAAATTCATACCCGTATTTGTTATTTCTAGAGGAAATATTTCTTTAAAATGATAGGTTGCACTTTAAATTGTAGTTGCTAATAATCTCTATTTAAATAGAAATTTTAATTTATGCAGGTGTCTGAATTTAGTTGACATTTTTTTCTGTATGTGATATTTAAAGATAAATAATTTGTTGCAAATTTCTTCAGAAGTGATTTGATGCTATTGAGGAAATTAACCCAACACTGGAGGAACCACAAAAAAATATTTTCATAATTAAAATATGTAAATGATGTACTTCAACATTTTAAAAATTTATTTTGCTTAAATCTTTTTATGATAGTGTTTTCAAAATTTTATTTTTTCATATTGAAATCTTAATGAGTTTACTAATATTTCAATTACGAGTATATAAACAGATTTTATATTCCGCGCATTTAATGCATTTGCTTGATAGTTTGTTCAGTGAGTCAAGTCAAAGAATATGTCGCATAAAAAGGTACCATTTTGAAGACACTACAAACTATTTGTTTCTTTGTATGTACACATTACACAAATATTTTATAATATTGATTAGCATTTAAATTAAACCCCTTAAAAATTATACGATAATTTGACTAGATCAAATTTACTGCAATTTATCTGAAAATGTAATTATTGAGATATGTTTGGAATAATTTTGTGTCATTTTTGAGGTTAAAAACTTTGAAGAGGAAAAACTTTTTGAAATCTTCAGTTTATACATTTTTGAAATTTGTGATGTATGGAAAGTAATAGCAAAAGATACTATTTCATTTAAATATATTTTTAAAATGCCCTGTAAAAAGTTCATTGTATTAAATTCTACAAATTTTTCTACAAGTATGTTATGCTCTTAACTTTGAATTTTTCTGATGTTCTGACGTTTATTTTTGTAATTTGTTTTACATACATATTGCAGTGAATAATAAAGTGTGTTGTTTTACAATGATTTTCATGTTTTCTGATTTCATTTACATTTTCAGAATTAAAAAGCAGAAAAAATTAAGTCTTCTAGATTTTGGAATGTTAGCGAAGTATGGAATTTTCAATATCATTAATATTAATTTTTATTAACAATACTGACTTAAATTTATTACAATATCAGATGTATTCCTTAAATTTAACAAATAAAGCTATTAAAAAATCACTCTTAGCATTCATCTATCATCGTATATATTATAGTAAGCAGAATGTTCATGATTCATCTTTATTTCATTACTTACAGTGATGCTGGAATGAAGATCATTTTAGTTCTTTATTTATATATATTAACAAGCATCATATATAATATTTATAATATCCTTCATTGTCTTTCTTCCTATATAATGAAAAATATTATATTCTAAAACATTTACTTGCATTAATATTAATTCTATGTTGAAAGTAAAATAAGTGATAAATGAAAATATTAATAGTTATATGCTCAATTTAAAAGATAAATATTAAAAAAGAATACAATTTAAAGCATTCTTAAAATTGTCATTTATTCTACATATTTGGATAGCAATAAGAATTGCATTAATAATTATACTACATATAATTTTAAACTAAATTAAATGAAAAACTATTGTTATGTAAAAAAGTACCTAACTTTTTTCTTCTTTCAAAGCAAATATATTTGGCTTTGAATCTTTGGAATAAATAAGATACAGATAATATTGAAATAAATTCCGATTTAGAGAAATAAATTTCCAAAGGAAAACGGCAAGCACTTGTTTTCAAATTACTAATAAACAATATTAACACAGTTTCTTTCAGTTTGAGTTACATAAAACAAATATTTGTAAAATAATCGTAATACAGGTAGAGTAGTATATTAAGAGGATTTAGGAAATATTGCTAATATTGTTTAAAAAAAAAAAGATTCATAAAATATCTTGAAACTGGATTGCTGAAAAACATTACAAATAAAAATGATCATATTTTGCATTCTTACAAAAAGCTACTTCCATTATATTTATTTTTTAACAGAAAATCAAGTATTTTAAATATAATTTCAATGTTGTTAAGGAATGCAAATTAATATTGCTATATTTAAACTTATATACAATTTCAAGGATAAATAGTAATTGAAAAATTCAATATTTTCTTTCTATCTATCTTTGTAGGTATTCACAAAAATCAACTTATTATATTGTATAAAAAACACACTTTTAGTGCAAAATATAGAAAGAATTACATATATACAATATAATCATTTATAAGAATGCACAAGTAAGCACTTTGCATCTTTGCAATACAACTATATAACTTTTAAATTATCGTATAATTTTAATAAATTAAATCAATATTTTTTTGCCAATTTTATTTAAAAATCTCTTATATCAAATGGGATTTTTCTTCCGTCGCTTTCAAATTTATCGTATGTTTTTAAAAAAAACTCTACAGTATGAAAGTAAGATAATTTGATACTGATTATTATTATAATTAGATTTTGGAATATTCGAAAGTAATCTTAAAGGAACATGTAGGAAAATATGCTGCAACAAATGTGATTCAAAAGTTTCAGAATTGCTTTATATGCAGTATTTGATTCAGCATAAAGTAGGTGTACTTTCACAATTTGGTATAAAATATTAGATGGTTTTTTTAATATTTACTTCTCTTATATTCAGACAAAAAAAGAATGACAATATGTTTTTCTAATAATATTAATTAAAATGTAATATTTTTTAGAGTAACACATAGACATATGGTATATAATACAACATAGTTCTGAGATAAAAACAGTAACTTAAACCTTGCTTATTTAATCAAAATAGTGCTTTACTCGTATAATACGAACAACTTTCCTTAAATCAGATTTATCCCCTTATTAATGATCAGCGGTTAGTGCCATAACATGCAAACAACTATTCATATCTATCATCTGTGCAATTAAACCAGTCACCACTAGAAAGATCCAGGAATTTATATTAGACAGACTGCAAGCGCCAGTACAACAATAAATTCAGATGGAAAAAGGTCAAGGATAGAAACCAGAACAACTAGTTAGAATCGGATGGTAGAGATACACACGATCTTATGGTTAGCCTGTAAAATTTAAGAAGAGGGTGCAGTCTGTGACTAAAGCGTAATGATATTGTTTAAACTGTCGTATATTATTTGATTTATAACATTTTTTTAATTATGAATCGATATACAACATTTTAATTTTTTTTATAAGGGTCATCAACGTCACGTCCTGGATGGCTAGCTATACAAAAAAAAAGAAAATTGCTTTTGCAATGATACATACAGATATGCCTTAAACTTATCAAATATGTGAAATATCTATGGGTTTATAATACAGGATTCAACATGCAAGGTTTGAGTTACATAAAAAAGAGTTTGAGCTTTTGTTTAAAAAAAAGTATATGATAATTATGAAGTGATTTAAGATCAGAAATTACACACAGCCATCAATCACTCTTTCGTAATTAATATAATAATAATATATTCAGCTAATACATCCAGCCACATCTTAGAATTAACAATATTAAACAACTATTTAAAATATTAAAAAAGCAAACTAGAAAAAGATTACAAACCTTTATTTTAATTAAATTATATAAGAAAGCTTTATAAAATATCTGAGTATATAAAAGTAATGAAAATAAAGTAAACAAATTTTACAAGCAGTTTTTGTCAAGTGTAAAAATAATATTTTGATATGGCAATTTTGACAGTTCGTGCGAGGAGGGATGATTATGAAAATAATGTTAACACTGAGTTTAGTAGAATTATGTAATTTGACCTTTGGACAAAATGTAGTTATTATGGCCAAATCGAATAAAATATAAGCCTTTTTTATTTAATTACTTTTAACAACCTGGGAAATTGATGTGAAAAACTTATGTCAATTAGAACATAATCTATTGAAAATTAAATCATCATATCTTTAAACAATACCTGAAAAGTTTTTTGGAAATAATAACCTTGAAATGATTTTTCCTTATCACATTTTTATTCAGTGTTAATTGTATTTTCATAACATATTTTTGATACTTAGCATATAAAATCAGTCATACGTAATATATATTCATATTCTGTTAGATTAATAATAAAAAAAAAATAGATGACTTGTTCACCATTGCTTTGTAATACAATATCACCTACGAGCCCTTTTTTTGAATTTATCAATGGCAGCTTACAAGCGCCATTTCATAAATTCAGATGGAATAAGATCTGATAAAGAGATTTTAACCGTGATGCCAAAAATGGATACTATATAGTTGAGTATCCACCAGACCCATTGGCACTGGTATTGCCGTCCATAATGTACAGGCAGATATTCAGAGTATTAGCTCTAGTAATGAAGCAGGGTGACTTGTTCACCATTGTTTTGTAATGTAATATCACCTAAGAGCTATTTTAAAATTTATTAACAGCTGGTTTTGGGCGCTATTTAATAAATTCAGATGGAATAAAGTCTGATAAAGAGATTATAACCGTGATGCCAAAAATGGATACAAGTTGAGTACCCATCAGACCCATTGGCACTGGTAATGCCGCCCATAATGTTCAGACAGATATTTAAAGTATTTGCTCTAGTAATGAAGCAGGATGACTTGTTCACCACAGTTTTGTAATAAATATCACCTAAGAGCTATTTCCAAATTTAATAACAGCTGGTTTTAAGCGCCATTATTAAATTTCAGATGGATTAATTAAAATTCAGATGGAATAAAGTCTGATAAAGAAAGTATAACCGTTATACCAAAAAAGGATAGAAGTTTAGTATCCTCCAGACCCATTGGCACCGGTATTGCCGCCCGTAATGTTCAGACAGATATTCAAAGTATTTGCTCTATTTGAAGCAGGATGACTGGTTCACCATTGTTTTGTAACACAATATCACGTAAGAGCTTTTTATCAAATGTATTAATGCAGGCATTCCATTCGATAAATTCAGATGGAATGAAGTCTGAAAATTAGATTATACCCGGGATACCAAAAATAGTTGAGTATCCACCAGACCCATTGGTACCGGTACTGTTGTCCATAATGTTCAGGCATATATCGAGAGTATTTTGCTCTAAAAATGAAGCAGGATGGTAAGTCTCACGGGGCAGGCATGAAGTATGCCGAGGCAAATTTTAATGCCGTTGCTTTTAGTAAATGGCAAAAGATGTCATACATAACCTTTTTTACAAAGGCTAGACAGTGTTTTTTCTTTAGTTTTTATCCAACCATCCTCACTGCCACTGTCTTAGAGGGAAGATGGGATCCCTCTTTAGATGTTACAGAAATTAATTTTAAAGTTTTGCATCGGTTTATTAGATGTTAAGCAATATGGAGGCCATTTCCAAAGGAGACAATACATAATCGTCCTCATGCTAAAAAAATAATCAATGTCCTAAAATATTATTAAAACCTTTTTACACATAAGGACTTAACCTTACGCATGACTTAAGTTTTTTGATTAACATTGCCAAAATTAAATAAATCTGTGGAGATACATTGTGACATATAATTTAAATTTTTTTAGTTGTTTCTTTCTAAAACACGGTATAATACTCATTTTGAAAACTATGTATAAATTAAGTTATTGTCTTTTCTTGAGTGCATAGAGTAAAAAAAAACAAATGGATTATTATTATGCTGCTTATTACAGTGCGAATTTAAGTTAATTTAGATTGAAAAAGACTGATAATGCGGGCAGTTGTTAATCCGCAAAAGTAGAATGCAAAAATGTTTAGGTAGCTTGTTAACCAATATACTACTGTCTCTAACTTCAATATATTACATTTGTTGAATTCATTAATAGTTATAAAATGGATTTTGGTTTATTTAATTTAATATCAAGGTTTCATATTGTATAAAAAATAATATATTTTAAAAATTGGTTGAAAATAATACATTTTAGTTTATTTTAAATAAATTGATTGTTTTAACGATAAATTAAATGAATTGTTATGTTAATAAATTACAATTTTATTGGCAACTTTATTGATTAGTTTAACCGTAAACAATATTTTTGGACATTATTTAATTTTAATAGCATTAGGACAATTTGTTCTTACTAATACCATTCATTTCCTAACATTTAATTAATATTGTCTTATAATGGACAGCACATTTCCTGAAAAATCTGGAATTTATATAAGATGTCCACTATTAAACAATATAAACACTCATTATTCTATAAACATTGATTATTTCTAACACACATCCTCTTCGCCATTCTTACTCTAAACATTTAACACCAAATTTAGCTCTTCGAGGGACAAAAACATATTGCATAATCAATCCTTTGTGACTGTTTTCATAATTATGAAAAAAAGATACTTATTTAAATTCTGTTATATGGTTGCAATCATATTTAAAAGAAGCACTGTACTGCACTGAATTAAACTTTTGTTGTGTACAGTATAACCTGGTGAACTTATTGTCAAATTGCAGTCTCTTCCAACCAATCAGAGCGATATTAAAGAGGTCATAGGTGAAGAACAGACTGGAATCCTTTTTTATAAAATTGGGGTTTCATTGGTAATCAAACCTACAGATTTCAGGCTGGAAGCCAGGCATCTTACCAAGTATGCCATGGAGAAGTACTGTCAAGAAAGTTTTTCAATTGAAATGTCATGAATGTGTATAAAGAGAAGTTAGAATTAAGTTGTAAAAAGAATAATAAACAGACTTACAACATTGTTGAGTGAATAACTTCACATCGAGGTTACTTTGTAGATGTATAAAAAATAATCAAACCCAAATTAATCTATGAAGAAGAAATAAATCAAATTTTATAAATTTGATCGTATTGCTTTCATTTTACACAGTACAACTTGACTGGTTTATTGCTGTATAAAAATCTCTTCAAATCAGCTGCTTATTTAAAACGCTGGAAGTAAAAAGTTGTCTGGAACCCTTTTTAAAATAAATTTACTTCCTACGGGAATCAAACCCGTAATCCCCAGGCTGGAAAAAAGACCTCATACCAACTTGGCCACAGAGGATGTTAGTGATGAAATTGAGATTTAAAATGTTTTGATAATTAATGAAAACGTCGATTTACATTCTATATAATGGATTGAAAATATTAATATTATTTCTACAATTTGGTTAATTGCAACCAGTTTGATTGAATAAATCTTAAGTGGTATCAGCACTTTGCTTAGCAAAGTCTTAGAAGAACTAAAAAAGAATCTCCAAAACTCAGCAGGTGGTGCACAGAGTTTGTATCTTACGTAATTAGGTGGTCTTTCATTAATTTGAGAACTTATAATGGTGATAGGATTTTAATTAACTCACCCTGTAAAGGATTGATGTATGAATATGGTTAACATTTCTAAACACTTCTTGATCAATGAAAGTGTTTAGAATGAGGAAATGTCGTCCTTCAAAGAGTTAAATATATTGACACCAATATATCGAACATTTCCAGGCAAAATACAAAGATATACTAATATATCTCTGGCAAAACAATGTAATAAGCGGATGGACAATTTTACAGGAGCTTAAAAAATATTCACATGAAAATTGATCTAAAAATTGATGTAAATTATATCAAATAATATGAATGTTTTTTATGCTCAGATATATTTTTTGACATTAAATTTTTATCAAGTTTAAGAACTATGTTAAATAATTTTTTTGCTCCCATGTAAAATTGTTGAAATGCTTTTTACAATGAAGCCTGCGTGGAATGGTACAATATTATATATCCAACAGAATATGTATAGATTAAAGTATGACTTAAAAATTATTATATATGAAATTCCCATATTTTTACCTGACTGATTATTATTCTCAGAAACTCTTGATGAAAACATTTTTTTTTCTGTACACTAGTTAGTCAAAGAATAATATTTTTGCAAAATAGATTCAAAGGAAGCTATCAGCTCCACTTTGTGATATATATATACATCTAATTTTCAAAAACAAAGGGAATGTTATTAAATCCATTTGTTTTGAAAATGAAAGGAAACAATATTTCACAGTTTTTGAGTTGATCTATTCCTTTTCATCTCCCTCCAAACTTTTACAAAAACTCACTCTTTAAGTTTAGGGAAGATGGATTTTTTCTGAGAAATCAAACACAAGGGTGTCAAAATTGCCATTGTTAACAAATTAAATAAACATAAAAAAATGACTTGAATAGCGCATGTTTTGTGGTGTAAAAAGCGCTTGGTTTTCAAATTTATTTAATGTAGCTTAAAAGTTACATTAAATAAATTTAGGTGGAATACGGTCTGAAAGTAAATTTAAAACCAGGACACCAATAATGGATATCAAGTCTATTATCCACCAGACCAATGATGCTGGTAATGCTGCCTACCATGTTCAGGCAGATATGCACGGTAGTTTGCCTTTTTTTTGAGGCAGGATGATAAATCCTATGGGGTAAGTAAAGAAAACCCCTGAGGCGATTTTTATATGCCGCTGCCTCTAGTTAGCGGCAACTAAAAACAAATTAAGTTAATTATTTTAACTCAAAATATTAACACTTGACAAACAGGTTAGAAAACAGAAAAACGTAACTTAAAAGAATGTTGCAAAGCTGTTTATTCGCGTAATTTGTGCCAATCTGCAATTTGACGACGAGGGGAATTACAGACTTCGTTCCAATGGTGAAGGGCGCTACCCACTGCTTTGTTTCCTCCAAGTTCCAGCCTTCCAATCACCTGGAAAAAATTAGAGGGCAATATAATTATTACTTGTCTGATCTTTTCAATTTTGTAATACTGCGATATTTTTTTAAAGAAACTAAAAAATCTGGATATATCTGATGAATATTTTTAATATCATTATTACTGGGGGACTTACAAAGCATTCTTTAATGAGTCAGTATCTTGCAATTAAATGAGGATGTCTCTTTTGATTATAATACAATTATTTGTGCCAGTAGCGTAATATATAATTAGCATGTAATGGCAGCTATGGTCTAATACTATAGTTAGCAAAAACACTAAGCAAGCAGACACTACTTCACTACTGGACTGTTTTTACTCTTAAACTCTTTTACATCTGAATTTATGTTTTTCAGTAGCTTAGCTTACATGCTGCTTATAATAAATTCTTATAGTGCTATTAAGCAACACAAAAATAGCTAAATATCAAAATGGCGCTATATACGAGTATAACTGTCTAAAGAAAGGATGCTGTGGATTATATCTGTCAATTGTATTGAAAGTTTAATCTCCTTGTCATCAGAACATTGGGTTGGATCTGTCAAAAATGTGTGCTTGCTGAAGTGTAACAGCTTATACAAAATAAACTAATACACGCACCGGCGTCTCCCTTTCACAGGATAGCTGACAATCATACTTGATCACGAGGAATAGCCTATTGTATAGTTAGCATGTAAACATTCTGACATAACACTTTCAAACCATTTAACATTAATAGCTGACTTAAACAAATTGGAAGTGTGCTTAATAGAGACATTTGTCACTCAATAATGATGCTTTATAAAACATTGTTTTTCGTATTATTCCATTTGCATGATTGGGCCTATATTTATGTCTATCAGTATGGGGAAAAGGCAACAGACTAAGGCTAGATTGTAACACTTTTCAGGACCTAAGATGACTCAATGCCAGACTGTGATCAGGCAAAAGGCTTAATCTAAAAATAAAACTGGAGAGCTGTTGGAAGTAAGCAATGGAAGAGAAACACATTACCTCGTTTTTGGTAACTCGATCCCAGTCCAGAAGCAAGAATTCCAGAGAGACAGAGTCAAGTCCTTCCCCACCTGCTGGGATATCGAAGACAAAGCTTTCGTTAAACACTGGATTCAGTGTCCTCTTCTTCACATGGGTCTTTTTCTTAGCGATGCGTTGTCCATTGTACAGAAGGTACATTTTCACATATCTGAAAAAATTTCATTCCTTAAATGCGTTATATTCAATGAGTACTTAACACTTAACTACCAAGAATAAAATAAAATCACGTTACTAGCAAAATGTAGTAGGTGAGAATGCATAGTATGTTATTAGGCTTTAAAAAGTCGTGATTTAATGTGGTTCAAAAAAAGCAATTTAATAAAAAATAAAACATATATGAAGAAAAAATTATTAAACTTTGATTAAAAAATAATAAAAAGAAAATGGTTTTATTTAGAGATGTCTTTCGAGGGGGCACGTCTGAAGTATATCTGAGAATAAAATAAAAATAGGTACATGGCTTGACTGAGGAATCTATCAGTGCCAGTTTCTACCATCATCTGAAGAAGATTATAATAATGTTGTAAACACTTACGGATCTGCAAGTCCAGTGACATCCATCTTGGGCAGATTCCTGGCTTTCAGCAAGACAACTGTTAACCTATTAGCAGCTGGCTGCCAGCACAAAGAAAGGAGCAATTCTCCTCGGCCTTGTGATCGGATCTGTTAAAATAATAAATTCTACATTAGTCCAATGATTTTTGTATGACGTATTCATCATTCTTTCATGAACTGTTTTACCCTCATAAATAATTTTTTTCTAAGTTTTTTAAGGTTTTTTTAACATGGAACTATTATTTTTAATAAGTAATAATTATGAAGCTTAATTAAATAATTTAGATTCAGTAACAATTTCACTAAATTGTACGCAAAGTGTAATTACGATATTTCACACAATATTTTTTTTTAATATTCGTAATGTACTTTATATTACATTCACATTTATTTTTTGACCCTATTTAGTGAATCATTTCCAAGGGTATCTAAATTTCAATGTAACATCATTCAGTTTCAGTTTCAATGTAACATCATAAGAGCTTAAGAACTCTTTTCAATGCCTCCAAGCCATTTAGTCTGCTTATACACTCCATAAGAAGTATATTTCAATGTTATAGAACCAGTCCATCCAAATGACCGATCAAGGTAGACCAATCCGTGCGTCCAATCCAAATGGATTGGACGCACGGATTGATTGGTTTAAATAAACTAGACAGTTAATACTCTTGAAACTTAGACAAATCGGTGTAACTTTCTTCTAATGGGTTCATCCCCAATGCATTATCCCATCATAACATATAATGCGGTGCCAGACTATACAGAATTTTAAACACCACAAGGAACAACTTAAACCTCCACCTTTCAGGAGGACACTTCAACAAGTGAAACTTGTTTGCCAAAGGAATATCTAATTAACCAACAGTGATAAAAAAATACTTTTGGTTCATAAAAGGGACGTAGTCTGAGACAGAAGAGCATACAACCTGAGGACGAGGAGAGCTGACCCCAACAGTCTTCGCAGACAATGAGTTGGGATGGAGCCAGGGAGAGAGAGAGATAAAAGGTTTTATATGTTAAGTATGTCTGTAGTTTATGAAGATTTAAATAAAAATAAAGTTTACCTTCAGACTCCGTGGTTGAATTTCTCGGCAAAGTGGTAAAGCTTGTGATGTGGTCTTGGAGAGATCAACTGTGTTTAAGGCACAGAATACTTCTCCAATTATATCATCTCGAGAATACCTGAGAATAAAATAACATGTTTTTTACCCATAAAATATTGACTGAATTTTTTTATATTATCTTCTTTATTTCGAGTACCGAATTTTATCTGAAAATACATTATATAGTTTTGTTATTCATCTGTGTTACTCTGACAAAACAATGTCATGGAATATAGATTTTCCAAGTATTCTTTAGATTTTGCTCTGGTTTGATTTATGACTATTTCATACTTGACTGTTTTGTTTGCATTTCTAAATCTATTCATTCCATTTTCAAGAATTGAATAACAGAGTGTAATATATATTTTTTAGAATCATTCATTCTTCATTTTATACGTTTCTGATATTTCTAAATATATTTATTATTTTTCTTTTAGTTTCTTTGATATTTATTCCATATAATTTATTACAATTTAGATTTTTATCATAGTAAATTTTATGTAAGTGAAAACAGTGAATTATTTTTCAGTTACCTGTCAAAGCTGAGAACAACAAAGTGCAGTGTGATGGTGGAAAGTTGATTGAAGTTAATGCCATAGAATGTGAAGTCTTCATCATAAACTGGATTCCTCGTTTTTCGGACAACCCTGGAACAAAGAAAATAAATGAAAGTGAAGTATTTTTTTTTGTTTCGAGTTTTTTTAAGCTTTTTGAACAGTATTTATAAGGTTACTTTAAAATATACACAGTTGTTATTGAGTACTTTGCAAATTTCAGTGTATTTGGTGAGCATTGGAACAGAGTGCAGATTGAAACTTACGTGGGCCACCCAGGTTAATGAAGATTCAAGCGCACTAGGTGCGTGAATGTAATGTTTTAGTGATTAATTAGTGACAAATCATTTTAACAATATTTTCATTAGTGTCAGGGGAATTCACGCTGTCTCCTTTTTATTCTTAATTTTTTTACCGGATACTATTCAAGTTAAAATGTTTCCAAATCTGATAGTAAACTATTTTAAAAATAAATGGTCAATATTTTACAGTTCTACTGACCTGGTCTTTACTTTGTGTTGCTTGTCTGGCAGAAGTTGTAGTTTCACATACGGGTCGCTGGATCCGAGGTTGGGATCTTTTGCAGGAAGATCTTCACACTTGATTACTGACACAATTAATGAACTTTTCTCGTGCTTGTACCTAAAATTTAAAAAAATGTTTATTGAACTGTACAATATTTTGTCAATATCAAATCTTTCAGTTCTTACTTTTTTCATATGGATAATATTATTATCAATTTTTACATGATTGTTATTTAGGTTTTGCTTGAAAGATATTTTAAGTTTTTTTATAAAAAGACAAAGACATTCACATTTTTAAAAACTTTGTCTAATTTCTCAATGAAATTCGAAACAAAATCTAGCTCTTGAATTCAAAAAAGAATTTTTATTTAGAACATGTTCAGTGAGAAATAGTAAATGACAGTAGTCAATATTTTAATATTTTTTAAGAATCAGATGTAATGCCAACTTAACATGCTGTAGAATTAAAGATTTTTTTCATTCCAAAATAATTAGTAAATGGTATACTGGGCAGATGCTAGTTGTTGTGTTGCCTTTATAACCATTCATTTATTCCATGAGGCGATATTTTTAAGAAATAAAACTTTTGAAAATAGTAAAAAGAAATAACAAACCTTAATTTGAAGTGCAACTGTCCAAGCTTTATGATTCCATCATCCCCAGTTTCAATGACTCCGTTGTCTCCAGGCTTGGGTACATTCTCGTTGATTTCCTTGAGCGCTGCCCCTGGTAGCTCTTTGTTGGGTGTGGGTGGTGTCTTTGCCTCTGCAGCCCCCTTCTCTGTCTCCGAGTGGAAGGAATCCTTCATCGGCTCGGGAACTGGTGCAGGAGGAGTAGCTGGTGTCGCTCCTCCTGAAGTCTGCTGGCATTCGAATAAAATTTTAGAGGATTATTCTTTGTTTTTTTTTTGGAGTACATTTTAGATGACTATTGCCTTATGAAAATTTCTTTTAACCTAGCAAAAAATTGTTAAAAGATCTGTATTTGTAAATTTTAGACTGAGGGACATTGTTATTTTATTGTTGATCATCGAAAATCAAACCTTAAACCTCTGTTACTTGACAAGCAAAATTAAAAGGATTGCATGTCATCTATAATTTTTTTCTCTCATTTTCTCTCATAATTCATGGTAGCATAATATGAAGCCTGGCACTTTTTCTAAAATATATTATTATGAGAAATAAATTTCCAATAAGTATCTTCACTTGTGATAATTACCACTAGATTTCAGCTAGTAAAAATAAATGTCTATCTAAATTTTAAGGAAAGTTAAATAATTAATTTGGAAATATTCCATAATATATCACAATCTTATGAATATTGTTTTAGCAAAAACCAGTAAGTCAAAAGGCAATTAAAAAAACAAATTGTAGATATTTTACTGACTGAAAAGAGTTCTTTATTTTCACTTTGTCTCCATAACATTAGTTCGATGAAGAATATCAAAAGATTAGACAAATGAAAAAATAAATAAAAGCTTTATTTTAAAAATATCTCAAATTTAAACTAAATGTATTCTGACTTCCTGATGTTGAAATGAACTTAATAACCAGATAATGCATTTTATTGAAAATAATGTTCAATAAAATGCATTATCTGGTTATTAAGTCAACTGTCAATGTTGAAAAATCTTTCAAACAATCTTAAATTCAACTTAAAAAGTACAAAGATTCAAGTTCTTCTGTGCTTACCCCTGGAGGTGTTTTCGCCTGTCCCGTAGGACTGGGAGACTTCTTCAAGTAATGTGAGCCCCCTCCGGGACTCCTAACTGCAGTAGGGCGCCGAGGGGGGCGGAATGCCAGGGGACGTTCCGGTCCATGTCTCTTACCTTCAAAACAAACAATATATGTGTTCAATAAGTTGCCCTATGCGGACAATATATCTCAACAGGTTCGGATTTTTGGTTTCTCCTCCCAATGCATGATGATATTTAAGCCAAATTCAAAGATATTTTTTCTGCAGATATCCTTAAATCTAAGTTTATGGTGTATCTGGTTCCTTTTGGTGTCTTCTGTTTTTCCATATTGCACATTTTTCAAAAAAAAATTCTGGCTTTATTCTTAATAAATTGTTTAGCTGCTGTAACCATTTTAATTAGTGGATCACCATTACATAAAAAACTTGTTTATTGAAAATTTTGTCAATTGTAATTTTATCCTACCACCCAATACTTAGTATTCAGCAAAAATACCCCATGTGGAAGTTGATGAGCTTTCTTTCTTGATGACTGTAGATTGTCCAGACTTCACTTCAATACTTTCTATCTTTGAATATAACAACAAGGTAAATTTAGTTTTTGATGGATGAAGATTTAGGGAGGTTACTACAGTTATGGTACAAAATAGAGCAGTGATCAGCTTGAGGATCTTGGTTGTGGTATATTTGTGCTTATGAGTAGAGTAGGCCTCTTCTGTAGCCTTTGAAAAAACTTAAACTATAATTTAAAAAGTCGAAAAATATTAATTTTATGTATCACATGTCTTTTATACACATAAAAGAGATCAGGCAAAGGGTGTCTCTTTCAATTATAGCTCTTTACTCCACTTGATTTTAGGGTTTGTTCTAGGATTTCAAATTGAGGTGGTATATTTGTTCAAATTTAGGTGGTTATTTTATTTCATTTTGTACAGATTTCATCTACAGACGAAACATGATTATATAGAACGTTTCAAATGACACATATACAATATATAACAAGTAAATAAGAAAATAATATGCTCTCTTTAAAAACATTATCATGTTGAAGAAGTTAGTATTTGAAGCCCCATACAAAATGGGCAGCTCAAGAAACAAAGGAAGTTGTACTTATTGCCAGTTTAAACAGATTTATATGTAAGAAGAAATAAAATAAATAAATAAAACCCTTGTTTTATATTTTTGTGTACACCACTGGTTTACACAACACATATAAAAATAAGTGTTTTATTTTTTATTTCTTCTTACATAAAACAGGGCACTACAAACTGAAACTAAAGTATTTTCGAAGATTCAAGAAATATTTATATATCTCAAATATTTTTCATGAAAATAAAACCATATGTTGGATCTGATTTTGCTCCTGTCAGCAATCCAAATATATAAAGAGAAAACTTTAGATACCTTAGAAAATAGAATCTCAATATGCCTAAAAGACACCTTGTGGAATGGAGCCATTCAATTGATTAAAATATTAAAAATTTTCAATAATGAATTCCGATTTCTAAGTATATAAATATTTAACTAGGAATCCTTTATCAGCTGCAACAGTTATGCAATATAAACTCTTCATAATTGTATATTTGTATACTACTTTATGTGATTTCTGTTTCTCTGTCTAATCAACTCTAGCAGAGCTGTGAATAAAAACCAATTTATTAACTACAAAGCAAATTCTGAATTCCTGGAGAGGTACTATCGAATAGAACATTTGATTACCACCAGCTCGGATACTCGGTAATTTGATGCATTTTCATTCTCTAATTTGTATACAACCGGAGCTCGGCAATTTGCAGACTATTGAATGCATTCCCGGGGTTTCATTTGCATATGACTAGGTGTAATTTGACTTGAGAATTGCAATTTCAGTATGTTTAATGATAAGCAAGCGATGTTGATTCAGGAAAAATTTAAGGAAATTATATATTTTTTTTAAATATGAGTTCATTACTTTTATCAAATGAAAAAATCTGTATTTGTTCTAGTTTTTTTTATTTATCTATAAAGAGAAATGTTATTAAGTAGAGTTCTAGAAAATAGAGAGTCACCATCTGGTTTAAAAAGGTCATCTGGTAACAATGCTGACACACGATAGATGCGTAGGAGCATTGTTATGATAAAATGAAGAATTGTTTTAGTCATTACAATTCTTACGAATTTAATTGGCTGCTTTCCAAAGTTTCTCAAATTTGCCTCGAGTTTTTTTCCTAAATCAGCCCCATTGGATTTATTATCCAATTATTTTTACCTCTTTTATGTTTACATGACAAGTATATTTAATATATGAAAAACACACATAAATAGTTCAACAAACTGAGCTGCAGCCGCCACTAATGTGATTTGATAACTCAGTAAAAAAATCCTAAATTTATTTTTCAATTTTGTTAAAATTTATACTCTTTTATTTTCTCTCTTTATACTAGCAGTAAATTTGGGGTAGTTTGAGTTTATAAATTTATGTTTTTGATAATTTTTCTATATATTTGTAGTTTACAATTGTATTAACTGTTTATTTAGTATCATTTAATTTTGTTGTATTATAATTTACATGTAGGCTAAGATGTCCCCTCGGCCGGGCTTATCCTCTTATAAGTGGGGATGTATCTTGATTGGGCCGATGTTATGAGATATGCCTAGACTGTTTGATAGAGTCTCTCTAAAATTTATTTTCTTTTCCATTGTCTGTCAAGATCATATGTTTTCCAATATATGTGTAATTTTAGAATATATTTACACATTTCCATGCAGTACCCGGGGTTAGTAATACACATCCGGTTTAAGAAAGGGACTGTTGGCCATAATCGGCTAACTTCGGCTTTGTAGAACGTCGACTCTGTCATTCATACACGTGTTCCGTCGCGACTTGTCAGTCGTTGTCAAGCGTTCTAGGGACAGAGACGACACTCTACAAAGCCGAAGTTAGCCGATTATAGCCGAGAGTCTCTTTCAATCTTTCAAGGCATATTTTCTCAAAATTGACAATATAATGATTTTCATCAGGCTTCTACCCACCTTACTCAGAGTTTGTTTGATAAATGAATTGCCAAAATAGATGAGGCTGATTTTAAAGGAAAGAAAACTTACCAAGTTTATTTTGAGCTGCAGCAATCCGACGTCTGCGTATACAGATGAACAGTCCAATGATGAAGAGCACAAGGACCGCTGTGCCAACCAAGATTGCTGTTAACACATCCGGAGATACTGGAACAAAATAAAAGGAGAACAATTAAAATTTGTTCGTTTTGTTTTTCACATGATAAAACCTATATTTCCCCAGCCCTTGCTTACTTACTTAAAAACTTATTAAAAAACTCAAGAACTTTTGTGATTTGGGACAAGTCTCAAGAGAACAAAGTTATATTGGGAAAACTTCTCCAACAAGGTCCCGACTTAAGTAAACGGATTGCACAGTGCCATATATTCTTCATACATTTCTATGATGTATATGCATGGGCACTCATTCAAGCCACTAAAAATTAGATACAACAAATAATGTTGCATGGGAAAATTCTTGACTGATGTACGAATGGAAGACACATCTCCTGATCGAGTTTATTTTAGGAGTGGTAGCATTGCAGTCAAATATCTTTGTTTATTGTTTCTGCCTTAAAAATCAATATAACAGGGATGATTGCCAACAAGAACCTAACAAAAATGAAGGATTTGACTTGTCATAAAATTGACGATTGTTTCCATATGGTTATTTTGATATCGGATATATCTGATCATTATTTTAACAAAAAACAATATAACTTGAAATAATTAATGATAAATAAGGAGCAATTTCAAAGTAACGAGGTTTAATAAAAAAATCTATTATAAACTATAACTTTATTTTGGTGAGACATTTCAGAGGTTTTATGATATATAAAACATAGAATTGGAGGTGTTCTGACGAAAATTAGATTGACTTTTTGAGATAGAATACTTAAAACTAATTTAAAAAAGGTGATAGTTTTAGTAATTGAATAAAATTATATAAGGTCAAAGAGATTATTTACATATTTAAGTAACTTTCCTCGCACATATCCATTAAGGTTTAGTGGAATCTAAGGAATATCTATCTTATTTTGCCGTCAACTTTGTTGAAGTAACCTCAAGGGATTAGAATTATATATAAGATCAGCCTAGGCACTTGTCTTTCCCATAACTTTATTTTTGTAATACTTCTTTGATGCTTTTATCTCTTATAAAGAAATGTTCCTAAAAATATTCTTCTTTCTTAATATGCTACTTAACATACATATATGACAATCAACACGATCACTTCGTTCTTATCCTCTGTACGTTGTTTTAAAACTGCTTAACTATTTCAATGTATTACTGCCTAACTATTTCAATGTTGTCTCAACTATTTCATTTCCCATTTTGTAAGATTTGGACTCCTTTGAGGCTTTTCTTTCTTTAGTTCTTGCTGACAGTTAACCTGAGGTGGTATATGTGGGTTTACTTTTTATTTTGTTCTCTGCCATACGTTTTTGTTTTTTTTTATTTATTTATTCTTCAATCTAGATATGCGGGGGTGTGGGATGGAAGCCCCCCGATGCCCTTGCGGTCGGGCTCGCCCTACATTGGTGGGGTGTATCTCGGCCGGGGGAATGTTTGTGGGATGAGCCCGGACCTTTTAATGTCTTCTCTCTTGAATGTATATTTTTGTCATCTATTTATTTTCTGTGTTTTTTTTATATTCTTGTTCTACGTGTTCAAGGGTGTAGGCTGAAAAACATCTGGTGTCCCCGTGGCTGGGTTCTCCCTATATTGGTGGGGTGTATCATGGCCGAGGGGATGTTATAAGATGAGTCCAGACCTATTGATAGCTTCTGTATTTAATGTATTATCTGCAATTTATGTGTTTTAGAAGTGTTATTTAAATATATTTTGTACATACTATGTTGCTGTCAATAAACCTATATTTATTTATTTATTTAAACAATTGATGGAAGAAATATTAAATTAATATCTCTAATGTGAAAGTCATAAATAGGTTTATCTTGAAGTTCTCTTCTTTCATCTATAATATATTTTTCTTGAAAATAAGCCACAATATATACACAAATATAGTTTTGTTGTATTATCTGTTTGAGGTGTTTTAACTTTCTGTCTTTAATGTTATGATATATGATTTTTTTTGTTTTTATGATTTTGGTTTTGCATGTTTTTTTTTCTCTACATCAAAAATGTAAATCCTCCACCTTTAATTCAAATCTTTATAAAACAATTTAAAATTGGTTAGACAAGGTTACTATATTGCAATAAACCCACCATATTGTACACTGTGCAATCAAGTATTAAATATATAAATTACATACTTATATTTAAGGATGTATTTTATTTCTATGTTATAATTTTGAATATACTTTCGTTGTATATATTTAAACCTAGTAATTTTATGGTAATGTCTTTCAATGTACCAGAAGGCTGTTAAAGAGATTTTAAGTGAAAAACCAAACTAGAACCCATTTAAAAAAAAAGGAATTGAATCTGCAACTCCCGGGTTGGAAGACAGCTGTTTAATCAACTAGGCCAGGGAAGTTGTCAGAGGGAATTGATGTGTTGCAAATCATATCAATTATTTATTTTAAGATAGGATAGGACAGCATAAAAAATTATAATATAAAAAAAAAGCACTTTTACAGTTACTTTCAGTCTTAAGTGGAATGCTACTTAAAACAGTTAAGTTAAAAGTAGTAGAGGTTTTATTTTACAGCTACTAAGCTACGAAGCACGCTACTAGTAGCAGGTTATTTAACAACACTGTCAATATCCACATTGAGAATCAAAGCGGAGTGGACAAGACTGCCATTGAACCAGGTTGATTTTTTCATTTGAGCTTTGCCAACCCTTTTATTTTGGGTTTTAAGGCAGTCTTTTTTATAGTAACACCTTCTGTGTGTCGTCACTGCATAACGTTATTTTCAAAATAGGAAGAAGCTATTTGGAGTCATAGATGAGGATTTTCAAAATTGTCATGGGGAAGTTTGTTTTCCCATCGGGAGGGTCGAAAGGGCAAGAAAGATGTTAACACTTTCCGTCATGGGAAAGAGTATGATACAGGTAAAAAGGGTTATATTATCTTGCATTTATCTGTTATTAAAAAATAAAAAAACAATACAATTAATTACAAGCACTAAGGAAGACAACTCCTGATGTTATGCAAAATTATTTGCATATCAATACTGCTTTCTTTTGACTGCCTAAGTCAACTGTTTTCACGAATATAATAACAGTTTGTACAAAAGCGTTTTTAAGAATGAAAATTTGAGAATATAATCATACAAAAAGTATAAGTCCCGATTAATGACAGTAAAATAAAATTTGTCACTAAAAGTTAAAATAAAATTGGGAAGGAAAGGAAAACTAATAAATATTTTAATATTAAAAAAAAAACAATCATGTTTAAAGATGTAATCTACAAGTGGACGTGAACAAATACTGAAAGGAGTCGAAAATACTGTAGAAATGCGTCCACTGAGAAGAATAAATGGAGTATCAGTGTATAACACAATATGAAATGAGATGATTAGGGATAAATGTGAACTTAAGGCTGATGTGTTGAGTAAGATGAAAAAGAACGCTCTGAGATGGTTTGAGTATGTAGAACGAAAGAATTAAAAAAAACTGACAAAAAATAAACAGTGTGAATGTAAGTGAAAGGCGTAGGAGAGGAAGATCAAAAGAAATATGATTGGATCAAGCGAATTATATGTTGAAAGGAGATGTAGAAAGTCATTGAAATCGTAGGAGTTGTTTGGATATGTGTCGAAATAGAAAAGTTTGGCACTCTGTCTCTCTGCCTATTCAACAGGGAAACGTATGTATCGGCAGAATATATCATATTTAATCCGATTATGAAGAAATTGGTTGAGCCCGATGAAGCGATCAAAGCTTATTAAAATGTGGTCTGATTAAAATCTAAGAGCGCTTTTAGCTACACAAATAGCGCTTCATAAAACTATATTTTTGGAGCTTTCACTTAATAAATCAGAACTCATAAAGCAACAAAACATGAATTGTCAAGTTTTTTTTCCCATAAAAACAATTGCAAACGGAAAAGAACATTTCGATTCAAAAAAGTTCTAAATTTGAATTTGTTTAGATATCGTTTAAAAGCCCAAGTAAATCCAAAGTAAACGTATTATATTATACGCCAAATTGATTTTACATTAAATAATTCAATTTCAGTGACGTAGCAGAAATCGTTCAAAATAAATATATTGTAATAT
Organism: Odontocerum albicorne; assembly: GCA_949825065.1. Lineage (NCBI taxonomy): Eukaryota > Metazoa > Arthropoda > Insecta > Trichoptera > Odontoceridae > Odontocerum > Odontocerum albicorne. The sequence goes on along the minus strand of OX463853.1, from coordinate 31,165,152 downwards.
TTAGGTATTTTATTGAAGCTTTAATAGAAAATTAATTCTTATTTTTTCCTTTTTTGCTGTTCACCCATCAAAAGTGTTCGTATTATAAAAATCAGCGAACTCGAATTAATAACACAAAAGAACTTGCAATTCAAATTTAAATATTCTGGAATGGAAAATATACTCGTAGACTAGGGTACATTACCCTAGGGCATTGTTTCTCAATCTTTTTAGCCTTGCAGCCCTCCCAAATAAATAAAAAACAATACGTTGAGACCACATTTTTATTTATTACGTAGAAACAGTAACTAACTTAGTTATCTTTGAACAGTGAACGTGTTGGCAACACTACCGCTCAGCGTGTTCGAGTATTGTTACAAGACGAACTCTTTTAACAAAGAAATATTTAGGTACCACCGGGAATCGAAACCGAAATTCCTGGGTGGAAGTAAAAAAACTTACCACTAAGCTACTCACAGTAAGCAACTAACTTATTCTTCAGTTTGATTATGATTATATTACTCACGCTACCTACTACACACTATTACTAGTTATATCACTGGTCGTCGGTTCGAACCACGCACTGTGTTTCTTCCTTCGAATGATACAGGCATTTTTTCCGCCTAGTATTCGAGGGTATAAAGATACTTAACGTATGACTTCGATTACATAATATATATTATTTTAAAGAGAAAAAAATATATACGTGTGTGCTCCGACTAGATGTACATAAGTAACCATTGAATTAAACAATGTATGACAATAATTTAAACTGTCATTTTTTAAAATAAACATATTTGATTTTGTCAGAAAATGTGTTATTTTCCTTTTGTGTACGTAAGTTATATTTATACATATTTTCGCGACTTTCCTTATATTTCAACGCGACCTCCTGGGGGATCACGACCCAAAGGTTGAGAAACGATGCGTTAGGGGTTAAAATTAAAGAGATTTATCTAGTGTATCTCAACACGCTTAATAACCTTTTAATGAGGTTACAAATAATGAGACTTTAGGGAACAATTATCATTTTTTATTAGAGAACAAGGTTTTTTTTGGAACTTTTTCTGTATCAAATTGAATTTAAATTCATATTCGTAAATAATAAAATTAAGGAAACAAAATTTTTGTTGAATACTCTAACACCTCCAAAACATTAACAAACTTTGAAATCATCTAATTCCATTATTAATTGAACCCGTGGCTATATGAATTCAATTACATTAGAAACCATTTAGAAAAAAGGGTATCTTCTGGTTTTCACTTAAGGCTTCTTTAATATATTTCTGATTACTTTGTAGAGATTACCACATAACAGCCCTCTAGGCTGTTCTGAAAATATAAATGTAATATAATGTAAAACAGTACTAATACCGCTTAAACAACCAGCTTGGAGCATGCGGAGGTCACGAATTCAACTCTCAACATCAACTGAGCAATCCGTGTCCATTGTGTGGGGGCTGAATGTCTTTTTTGACTTTTTGGAAGTCAAAAAACCAGGCTTACGTATCTGAGATTTTCGTACGAAAGTACGTGTTGGCAATAATACCACGCAGGAAATGAAACAACCCTCGCACCTGTCTTGCGTGTGCAAGTTTTGTATAGTATTATACTTCCGTTGTATATAGTACAGCCTGGCAAGTTTATTGTCAGTAGCAACATAATGTAAATATCTAAAAATATGTTAAACAAATTTTAAATGAAAACCATACTTTCACCCTTTCTTAAAAACTCGCAACCTCCTGGTTGGAAGACAGGCGTCTTGCGTATTGATATCAGACTACAATGGGACTGTTTTATTTATCTTTCGGATAATATCGGGAATTGAATCGTCGTGCGAACGACTAAGGTAAACTTTTTTTTAAAACTCACATTGTTCGTTTTTGTGACAATATGTCTAAATCTAGTCTGTTAACATAAATATCCAATAGCCTTCGTCAGACAGTTGTTGGTGTTGTCGAATGATGATGCTATGTCCCTCGGCTGTCCCTCGTAATTAAGTACGGATTTCATTTGTCCTGTGGGTGCAAGAGGCACGTGTGCGCATTGGGTTATAGTATGCAAGCCACATTTTTTGACAGATCAAACCCAAAGTTCCGATAGCAGGAATATTAAGCTTCCAAAACTATCAACATCTATAATCTGCTGCAGTCTTTCGCTAAGCAATGTTTTATAAAGTTTATTTTTGTGTTGCTTAACAGGGCTATAAGATTTTTTGATAAGCAACTGTAGGATACCTACCTAAATAAATAAACAATTGTCAAATAAATAAGTGAATTGTTAAACATAATTTATTGTTAAAATTGTAAACATACAGGGTCAATGACCGATGAACTATTTACAAATTGTCACATGCCAGGAACGTCAACAATGTTTACTCACAAATAGTATTTGCGTTCTGTCTCGCCGTCTCCGAATACAATTAAATATCTACCCGTCAATCAGTGCACGCGCTAGAGTAAGACAGAATATGTATCGCGAACTGGTTCACTCACTAGTATAAATTACCCACTCGCCTAGAAATAAATATTATTATTGTTCATTCAACTGTCAAGACTTGTTATTATTCACCCGCTATTCACTTTCGTTTTCATCCGCATTCCTGAGTATTTATATTTAAAATAAATACAAATCAAGATCATCACGACGTATAAAGATAAGCAACTCGCTACACAACTATAGAAAACAAATTCTAATGTAAAATTGTCTAAAAGTAAAACCAGCCAGGAACTGAATCCGTCAGCAATCGAACGTTTAGCGTGAATGTTAACCATTCGATCACGAACACCGACATGGCGTCGCTTAATATTCCCGCACAAAAACCTTTACAGGCACTCAGTGGTTATAGTTATCCTGTATGACTTGGTGTAAAACGCCACAATCATAATTAATCTCCAACTATTTAGTATGCATGCACGTTTGCCATGTTCGGGTATACAATGTAACTTCACTCATAACTTTCTGAGATTGAATCCCGATATACGCTTTAGTGGAGCTGTAATGAGTATACCTATAGATGGTTGATTTTGGAAGCATGCTAGTATAAATTGGTTGACGCCACTTATCTTTATATCAAATAAGATTTTTTATAAACCTTGTAATATATCACTTGGTTCATAAATATCAAAGGTCTAAATGTTCTATCTTTAATTTGATAATTCACAATGTTTCCTGCTATATCATATATATTTTTATCTTTTGGCCAGGGGAAAAAATCATAATATCTCCTGATTGCTTTCGATCTTCCACAGTCACGTATCAGTCTTTAGGGTAAATAAAATTAATACAACCTTTGACCTTTCATTCAGAATCAAACTGGGAATATGGGCAGCTTATCCAAAGAGCCGTACTCAACGAGAGCTAGAAAATGTGTTTTTCATAAGCCCCATTTTCTTTTCCTTTCTTTCGTACCATTTAAAAATGTTTGGTTGTACTTTTTTTCACTTTTAGTGCGTCAAGTATGGTTTTGGTATGCTTTTATTTTTTTTATTTATATCTCAAATAGAAAAAATACTTTGACCAACTGACATAAATCTGTGTAACTCTTATTTGGTTTGTTGGAGATTTCCTCATAGTAATAAACTCCTCAATTGTATATTTTATGATATAGTGTTTTGATAAATAAATAAATCAGGATAGCGGAATGTCCAGGATATGACCAATGCGTTTAATAGAATCATATTATGGTGAAACAAAAAACAAATAAATTAAATATAAAATCGTCAAAAATAAATTGAGAAAACTAACATATTGAAATTGATAAAACTAACATATTGAAATTGTCAAAAATAAATTGAGAAATCTAACATATTGAAATTGTCATAAATAAATTGAGAAAACTAACATATCGAAATTGTCAAAAATAAATTGAGTCAACTAACATATTGAAATTGTCAAAAATAAATTGAGAAAACTAACATATCGAAATTGTCAAAAATAAATTGAGTAAACTAACATATTGAAATTGTCAAAAATAAATTGAGAAAACTAACATAATGAAATTGTCAAAAATAAATTGAGAAATCTAACATATTGAAATTGTCAAAAATAAATTGAGAAAACTAACATATCGAAATTGTCAAAATTAAATTGAGTAAACTAACATATTGAAATTTTCAAAAATAAATTGAGAAAACTAACAAACACTTACATTGTATACAATACACTCTATCATGCATATAGGCAATGTCTTTCAACCCACCACAAATGTTTCAAAAAGCTTGCATGTTAAAAATAACGTATGTATGAGTTAACAAAATATTTTTGGATGGTCGGAATAAATTGCTTCAACTATTTATATGCTTTCTTGGATAATTGTGTAATTAGTGAAAATTGAGGTTGAATTTATAATTGGTAAAAAAATTATACTTAAAGAACCTCTGTGGCCTAGTTCAGTGGTCGGCAACCTTTATTTATAAAGGGCCAAATAGTAAATATTTTAGGCTCTGTGTGGGCCAAGAGGCAAATTGAGGGTATTTATGTAGGTAGGCCAACTAATAACAAGAAGAAAAAAGTTTTCGCAAATTTATTGAACTAAATGTAACGTAATAATAATAAGGAAGAAGAGGCGGCAGGCCAGATTTGGCCCTCAGGCTGTAGTTTGTCAACTGGCTTAGTTGGTAAGACCTCTACGGTCTTGTTGATAAGACACCTGTTTTGCAGCCCATAGGTTACGGGTTCGATTTCCATTGGCAACTAGATATTTTAAAAGGGTGCCAATTTGGCTCACATGACTTTCCAAACTGCAGGATGTTCGCTAAAATCAGAGATGTGTGGGTGCGAATTATCTGCATTTAATGGCACCATTGATAAAGAAGAAGAACGTGATTGACGTAGACCACGTAAAATACATATGCGTCAATAGGGCCTTTCTATGCTTTTTCGTTTGTTACATAAAAATAAAGCCAAAAATTAGAAACATAAGGGATTTAAAAAAATATATATCAATAATAACATTGCAAAAACAATACACATACATACCTATCACGCCATCTCACTGTCGGGGTAGGCAGAGAGGACATAGCGCCTGCTTTCCTATCTTCAGATATCCATCTTTAACCTCTTTCACATTCATACATCTTCTCATAAAATTTGTACGAATTCTCTGAATTACTACATTTTTTAATCTTCCAGAATATCAGAAGAATATCATTCACTTGATCTAGCCATACTTTTCTTAGTCTTCCTGTCACACGCTTTCCAGTCATATTTCCACTGTATTCTATTTTGTTAGTATTTCTTCATTCATTCGTTCCACATACCCAAACCATGTCAGTGTGCTCTTCTTCATCTTACTCAACAGACCGGCCTTAAGTTCACTTTCATTCATAATCACTTCATTCCGTATTCTGTTATACATTGTTGTCTCAAAACACGCCTTTTTAGTCTTTATTCGGCTTCTCTCATTCTTTTCCAGGTTCATGTTTCCATCCCATATAACAAAGTCGACACCAAAATACTATTGAAATTATAAAAACAATATAAATAATCAAATTTCAAATGTTTTTTATCCATTTATTTTCATTCTTTTATGTACATGTTTCAACATGGTACATCATGTGGACTTATTATTAAACAGCCACTTCTACCAACCAATCAGCTCTCTCTCTTTATTGTTTTTACATATACGCACGTTTAAACTTGTAATATAACAACTCCCAATGAAATTTGAGAACTGTATTTATTTTTACAACTACGCACGATATTATACCTATAACATACAAGCTTGCATTATACTAGTACTAGATGAGAGATTTTCTTTTATTCGCATGGTACCCTTCAATATACGAATGAATGTTTCGGACATATTGAAGAGCGTGGCTGGAAGACAATACTGTTTTCAGTCCCAGTAATCGAGTCTTTGGGTTTAGAACCCTTGAAGTTGACATGGAACTCGCGGTTCGTCATTTAATGTCTTGACAACACTACCGTTTAGCACTTGTGGGTATTGTTATAAAACGAACGCTTTTTGCCAAACTAGCACACTTTTTTTTGATAAAATCGGGAATTGAACCCAAAACCCCCAGGTGAAAGTTGAGAATGTTACAACTAGGTCACGGAAGTGGTCGATTATTTTTACTGAAAGGAGAGCATCAAAAGTAAACAAATGCACAAAATACAACCTCAACCATGTCAAACGACATACTTGACAGCGTTATCAAATGACAGTGGTAGGTATCAAATGACGGTGTTATCAAATAAGGAAATAAGGAAAAAAGACAGTGGATTCTTTCAATCTGTACTATTTCCTACATTCTACGCAACATTCTCATTTTTACTGCTTTTATTTTATCTTCATATATACTCTCATATTATAAAGGCTTTCCACTCTTCTCACTTTCAGAATTTGATTCGATTAATATGGTTGAATCTCGCTTTACTATGTCTTCCCACAATTCCTCGTACCTTGTGTAAAGATAATTGTGAGTCATAAGTTTTTTTTTTCAAATTCACCCCTGTTACTCGACGATACGATTCTGCCAATTGGCAAAAAGTTCAAAATAAAGAAACAGTTTAAATTTTAGGAGGCGTCCATTCTCCTCGATCTTAAAGGTCAGCCCAAGCTTTCGTGTTAGCCGAAACACATTTCAACTCAAAGCAGAGCACACAAATGTGCGGATTATTCGAAATCTCGTTTTATTGAACTGAACCGTCTTTTACAAAAGATCAATATTAGAATACAGGCGGGTTAAAAATTAATTAATAAATTGAGAGAGTTATTGATACAGGAAAGATATTTTTATATGTATTGTCGGAGTAAGCAGAGAGGATAGAGCACCATAATTTCCTATCTCGACACACATCCTTAGGTACTTCTACATCCATACACCTTCTCATACAACTTCTACGATTTCTCTGCCTTTCAACGTTTCCTTCTTTCAGAATGTCATTCACTTGATCCAATCATACTTTCCTTGCTATTTCTCTCGTATGTCTTCCACTTTTATTTGCACTATATATCTGTTTTGTTTCTTCTTTCTTTATTCATTCGTTCCAGATTTCCAAACCATCTCAACGTTCTTTTCTTCATTTTACTTAACACATCAGTCTTAAGATGTCATACATCGGCACTTCATATACTCTTCTCTTCTCAATGCTCAAATAAAAACATATGATTTCAAGATATTGTATTATATTATATTACAGTATAACCTAGAGGGGGTTTGCTATGTGGCAATCTTTTCCAATTAACGAGAAATATCTTAAACAAGTCTTAAATGAAAACCATACTTGCACCATTTAAAAATATCAGGGTTGAAGCATTTTAAAAAAACGCTACTCCTGGGTTAGAAGACAGGCATCTTTTTTGCTAGGTTAGATCATGGAGAAGTGTGAAAGGATATGAAATTTGAAAAATAGGGAAGGTTGGAAGTTATAAAAAACGAAATGAGAAAATGTATAGATGTTGAGGAAGCTAAAAATACATGTATTTGTAGAAAAGTTTGGCGCTTAGTAGTCACTACCTTCCTCCACAATGAAACTGGGTGATGGTATGTGTGCTTGTGAATATGATTAATTCAATAAAGCTAAAAAAATTGGACCTTTGTGCCGTGCCGCTTCTGTTTTTTTTTTCGACATACATATTTACTTGTATATAGATTATTATGATACAATAATAAAGTATAATAGATTGCTAAATTTAACAGAGTTAGTTAAGAAAAACCCTAAGGCAATTTTTAATAATCGCTGTCCCTGGTTACCAGCCTACGTATCTTCGTTAAAACATTTTATTAAAAAAACCAAAACCCAAAGCTTTTTTCCCTCGAAGTTGTAGGCATCTGGCATTTGTGAATAAATCCATTCCCATGATATTAATATTGAATTCAAGTTCAAAGAGGAGATTTGGTCCCTTTATGAAACACATAATCTACAAAGCACCTACGCTCAGGTTAGAATTGGGATGATTTTCAGAGGGGAAAACCATATGAAGAATAAAATAATACAACTACACGTTAAGATTTTTTTTTTATTATTTAACATAAAAAATGAAAAGCTAATGTTTGGTCTGGTTTGGTGATTTTTTTCGAATTTATATTTAAGCAGAAGACTACTATCTCGCCGAAAATATTTGGCGTTTTTTCGATCATAGACTTGCACTACGCTCAAACAGAGCTGTTAATTGGCTTTCCCAGTTCACCACTCTTCTTTTTTTAGGTTGCCATTTATTGTCCATTTAGTGAGACTCTGGAACCAATTCCAATTGGTTCGACTCGCTGTTGAGTCGAACCAATTGTAATTGGTTCGACTGTGAGACTCTGGAGTGAGATTCTGGAACCAATTACAATTGGTTCGACTGTTAAGAAGCGACTGAAAAACGACCCGGAGGTCACGGGTTCGGTTCCTGTCGAAACCCAAATTTTACAATAAAAAAAGGATTCCAGTCTAATTTTCACTTAAGGCCTCTTTAACGTATTTTTGGTTGGTTGGAAGATATTGCCACACGGCATTAAGTCTGCCAGGTGTATACAACGAAAGTGTTGTACATTAAAAAAAACTTAATTTTACGTCAGTAATATAACATGTTTCATTCCTGATTTTTCTTTCCTCTCCACCATCCCTTTGATTAATGATATCTCACTTTTAATATGTGTATTGTTCATAATTGTTGTAAGGATGAATAATCCTTTTCATATTTTTTCGACCATGTAACTTCCTTTATTTAATTTTGTCTGGTTGGTTGAAAGAGATTGCCATGTGGCAATAAGCCCACCAATTGTTTTACAATGAAGTGATAAATAAATAAATAGTAATGGCTGTTTTACACGAGCAAAACATAGTTTTCGAAATAATCTGTTAATTTTTGTACAGTACGCGACCTTTTATTTATTTCATTTAAAGACTATGCTTATTTCAAAGATTACCAATTCAATAAGGTTACATATTCCAAATATTGATAGCGTGATCTTATTGTGATTGCGCTCCTATAACATATTCTGTATTCTCAATTAATGTAATCAACTCATCAACTCAATGAATATAATCAACTTATCATTAAACTAAATTTAAGAATGTTTCTAAGTTAATTATATTTAGCTTTCAACGAATAATAAAGTTCGACGTATAAAAAAGAGACATAAATAATCAGCGGATACAGAAATAAAAAACAAATAATATAAATATAATTAATGCAAGCAACCAACGAAATAAAGCTAAAAAATATATTTATTGACTGTGACCTTTTATTTTTATACAAAATATCACAAAAATAACAATTAAAAATCATCTTAACATCTAAGCAGTTTTAAACATTAGTAATAATGCAAACCCTGAATAAGACGAGACAACATAATAAAAAAAATAATTTAATTAATTCATCCCGGCAAGAACAATTTCTTTCCTTTAATTATGCAAGGAGATAAAGTCATATGGAAGTTCATACAATGCCCATATTGTATAATTTTTAACACAATATTTTGCCTGGTGGGTCTTCAAGAAACGTGTAGCCTAAGAAACTGAATTAATTTCGAATTGTTGAAATATAAGCAAACAACTTATATAATGTTGTGATTTGAAAACTTTTTTTCTGTTTGACAAGGTTGTAAAACTCATTACATCAAACAATAGATCGTAGTCTAGCTCAGCACTTGAGAATTGCGGTTTGAAGTTTATAAAACGTAAACAATTTCTTAGTATTAAATTTTTTAATACGTAACACTGAATAAGCAAGGATTTTTGAAATTGTAGTAAACAGGTTGTTTTCCCGCTCAGAGAGCTCGTCGTATTTCTATTGAAATAAGTAAACTCGCCGTAATGGGGAAAAGTACGAACCTGGCAATAAGGATTATGTTTTCATGCCATAAATTGTTATTAAATAAAGAACAAAATAAATAGTGGCGTAATGCCTATAAGTGAGACAGAATGACGTTTTAATTGGAGCTATGAGGATCCTTTTTTTCGTATTAGGTGGTTGATTTTTGTTTTTGCAGAAGCACCATCTGTGTATTCAGACTGGTTGGTGTTAGTGTTAAAGCAGGAAAAAGTTATCTGGTGCGATGGGCAAGGATTTTTTTAAGCTGTCGAGGAGAGGTTGTTTTCTCGCAGAGAGGTCTCGCCGCCATTCGACCAAAAATATAAACTCTCGGTAGTGGGAGAAATCTTTAAACCTGGCAATAATGATTATATTTCCATACCATAAATTGTTATTTAAAAAAAAAAATTATGAGTACGTATTTCGAAATTTTTAACGTTCTCCAGTACGTTCGTTTACAAAATGAATTTTTTTGTAGTGAAATGAAAATTACACCATTTTTACAGCATCGACAAAAGGTCTAATATATACTCCATATAGTATTTGAAGTGGAAAAAGGTGAAAATCTTTATATCGTTTTGTTTTTGCAGTAGAATTTTTCGTTTTATTCGCATCGCTTCGATTTGTATAAATTGTTCTGAGAAGATCAACACAAAACTCGAAAATGTAAAGTTTTACCCTTGAATCAAACATTTTCTATTTATTTAGAGCTTTTTGGAGCGATTTTCTTTATGTTTCATAGTAAAATATTTACACTTCGAAATGTTTGTGATTCAATCGTAAACTGCGACATCTGAATCTAAATGTCGATTATTTAAATTTATATCCATTTGACGTGAGGTTTTCAGTGAGCGAAAAATCGCGTTAAACTATTCATATTACGGAAGCAATATATAAAAGACACATGTTTTACATTTTTAAGAGAAAAAACGTGAAACACAATTTTTTTAATTACATTTTGATAAAAATAATGATATAATAAAAGGACAACTTATTAAGTAAACTCGACTCAAGGGCGCTCTAACTCAGGGTTTTAACCTACTGTTTTTACCAAATTTAAAGTATTACAAAATAAATATTAGGTGTTAACATAAGTTGTGTCCGTTTTTTCCAATTTTAAAAATGAGCACCAAAAGTAAAACAAAATGGTAAAGGTTATACGTCATTCGAAAGAAAATTTTCTGATCTACAAGATATTGTGTTTGCTTTTACGTCACATATATTATTTTATTTGATAACAAGCCTTCAAAATGGAATGTCAAGTAGACGAAATTGAGTATTTTCGACACCTCCTTCTGTTCGCGTTCAATCGAGGGAATAAAGCTGCCAAAGTTGCTCGCGATATTTGCGAAGTGTACGGTGAAGATGCTATGAATTAAAGGACAGCTCGTCGATGGTTTTTGCGTTTCAAAAACGGTAACTTCGACCTGAAAGACATGGAACGTTCCGGACGACCAGTGGACTTCGATGAGGACCGCTTAAACCATATTATTCATGAAGATCCCCTTCAAACCATCTAGAAGTAGAATTGGCTGAGCAGATGAATTGTAGTCACATGACTGTATACCGCCATCTTAAATCAATGGGAAAAGTCAGTAAATATATAATGCAAGTACCTGAAAACCTAAAAGTCAATAATGCAAGTACCTGATAAGTGCCACCTAGAGTCCTGTCGAGTTTTTACGTTCACAGCATAATTTATTTCAAAATTAGAATACATGCGCATTTGATTTGCTCATCTCTCGTTTCATTTCGGCATTATTACCAAATTATGTATTGTATGAATTATGATTATTAGTTATATTTAGAGACAAAGCTCGCAGTTTGACCTCCTCTATTAAATAACATAAACATACCCCTCCCCCCACCCATCGTTCGACTGAGGACAATATAATGGATCTATATTTCCTAAAAATAAACACCTTACCTAAATAAACATCCAGGTAAGTAATTAAAATTACTTTAACCGTGTAAATATTTGATTCGGTCATAACCGTTTTATAGCATTAAATATTAAAATACTCGTACTTACGAGTATACCAATAGTCATTGATTACAATATTTAAATAACGTGTATGTTTTTATAAAACATATTATGTGTTATTACTGAATTTAGAAAGGGTAAAACTCTAAGTAAATTAAAGACTATGAGATAATAATATAATAAATAAATAAAATCTAGTAGACCAGGTCTGATATTTTCATATTATTTTCTTTAAATTATTTGACTCGTGTAGAAATGCGTGCACTGAGAAGAATACAAGGGGATGACAATGTATGACAGAATACAGAATGAAGTGATTAGGGATGAATTCTCTGGCCAGGGCTTGATTAATTCGAATGTTATGGTGATGATATACCATGTATTGTGACCTACTAAAAACACATAGCATAATTGATGGTCCGGATACAGAAATGCATTAACCACTTGACAGTTTTGCCCGAGCGGGACTCGAGCCTGAGCCTCGTTCGGGCAAATCTTGTTTTGACTTGTTGGGAATGTTTCTCCCGAGCGTCGTTTGGGCAGATTCGTCGTTTGTTTTAACTTGTTTTCTCCGAACGGAATATATTTTCGTATATAATTTATTCGTTCACAGTTCGTCATTGTGTTACGTTGCGTATTAAACGTTAAAAATCCGATTGTTAAATGGTTAATGAATATGAATATAAGGATGATATGTCGAGTAAAACCAAAAAGAGCACTTTGAGATGGTTGTAGAACTAATAGAAGAAGAAAGGCTAGAAAAACAAACGTATAGCGCGAATGCCAGTGAAATATGACGTAGACCTATTAAATTACGGTTAGACCAAGTGAATGATATTTTGAAAGAAGGAAACGTAAAAGCTCCCAAAAATAATTGTTTTCAGTGCTTCTTAAATCAGCACACGTCGCGTCGCCCATATCTCTACTAAGAGGCAGACCACGTCACGTCAACGGAAAAAATAAACTAGAGACGAGATGCCGCAGGCAGAAAGAAGTAGCAACGGATTCTGAATGATATAAAGAACCACCCTGAGTTGTACTCAGATTGTTTAAAAAAGGCTTCTAGTCTGGTTGGTTGAAACATATTTCCACTTGTTAATTAAACCTAGGAATAGTTTTCTGAAGTGTAAAGAAAAAAACATCCCGCGACTGGATAAAGCTTTCGGAAAAAATGGCACCTAGATACCAATCAGCCTTGGCCTACTTGGAGAGCCTTGAATAGACTCCGTGACTAGATGCAAGGTGAACATGCAAAGATGAGCTTTCTTGAAGGAAAGTAATCTTGAACGTGATTGTCAGGCTATTAAGGGCTCACAAGACGTGCTAGTTTGACCGAACATCAGGACTACGTGCTTTGAGCAAGACCTAATTGATGGGAATGATAGGGCGATCTATATTGTTTCCTACTGGAAACAAGTGACATAATTAATAATTGACGGCCAGGACACAGAAGTGAAATGGATGAACAAGGTCGCTAGTTGTATTATGTGTATATACTCGTACATCGAAGGCGTAATTCGTAAGCTGTTTCGTATCTAGCAGCATTTATTGTTCCTGGCTTGTGTTTCTAACTCACAATTTATAATATTTCAGAAATTGTATAAAACTTTCGATATATAAAGTGGTTTGACAATCTCTTTCAACCAATTTGAAAGACGTTTAAAAGGTTTTAAGTGAAAATATAACCCAACCCTCTTTTAAGAAAATTTGAATACTAAAAATAATCGAACCCGTCGTCCTCGTATTGGAAGACAAACGTTTTCCAGTGCGGAAGTCGTTTCGGAGAAATATCGATAACTTATTCAACCAAAATCAGCAGCAATCGTTAATGTTTGACAAATGTTCATAAAGGATTCTTTAATACATCGTTTACATAAAATATAATATTTAAAATGCAAGCAGTCGTCGACTTTCGTACTTAATAAATCCCTGAAAATGTTAACGGAGGCTGAATGCACGAAAGTAGAGTAATATAAAAAAACTGAAAATGTGTGTTTTGGAATATTTATTTTACAATGGAAACATTGATATTATATGAATGTAAAATATTAATACAAAACTAGTAACTGAGACGTATTATTAATTCAATTAAGGCATATCAGTTTCAGGTGTTTTATTTATAGTCAACTTGTCAAGAGATAGTTGAATATTAACCTTTTTTTTCTTAGTAAATAATTCAAAACATGACGTGTCTCGAAGAATTTCCCTGCGTACTTGTGATATACATTCTCCACTGGGATTACATTCTTACGTGATATTCAAATAAATATTTGTCTCGATAATTGAAGACTTAATTCATATTCCTGACTATCAAAGTATTCACGTAACTCATAAACATCTAAATTGTTGATATCCATATTAAATACTCGTATATCAATTAGATTGACTTGTTGTGGAGTGATGGGGAAGAAATAATTAGTTAAATATACAAAACTCAATTACTTTCTAGTACATATGATACATACCATCATGCCGTTTCCCTGTCGGGGTAAGCAGATATGAGAACGTGCCAGAATCTCTATTACAAATTACATCACAAATCTTTCACCTCTTCTGTATAAATACACCTTCTGATGCAACTCTTACGAATTCCCTGTTTTTTTACATTTCCGTCTTTCAAAATACCGTTCACTTGATCCAACTATACCGTTCTTGGTTAACCTCTATCATATCTTTCTCTCACATTTGCACTGTTTATTTATTTTTGTTAGTATTTCTTCATTCATTCGTTCTAAATGTTCAAACCATTTCAGAGTGCTTATCTTAATCTTACTTCATACATCCAACCTTAAGTCTACATTATTCCATAATCACTTCATTCTGTTATATATTGTCACCCCCATCTACTCTTCTCAGTGCACAAATTTCTTTGGCTTCTTTTAACCTTTTTTAAAGTCCACGTTTCCCTTCCGTACCCTAAATTGGCACTGGAATATTGTTGTGAACTATTATCCGGTTCGAGTATACCATATATATGTTTTAGAGCCCCGATGACTTTGATTTTTATCGCTACACGCCGTTCGATATCTTTCGTAGCTTTTTCATCATCTGAGATTATTCTACCTAAAGATGGTACACCAGTAAAGTACGAAATAGCAAATTGTACAAAAATCGAATGTAAGTACCTGCTAGTCAAGAGCTACCTGTATTTACTTACATCCCCTATCCGTGAAAAGGTCAAAGGTCATACAATGTATTATTCAGGTGCGTAGGAGGTTATGATAACATTATAATGTTGCCTGAGAGAAGTTCGTAATGTTTTATAGGTATACGAATATATAATATAAACTCAGAAAATACAGTGTTTCGTTATGTTAGAAATTCGAAAACAATTTGTTTTATAATAACTAAAAAGTTTTTACATAAAGCAAACAAAAAATATAATTATATTCCCTCGACGTTCGTGAGATGAATAACTACACTGTTAACTATACGGTTTTACTTAGGCTATGTATCATATACCATAAACTAGTATCAAATGTTTTTTTCAGAATTGTTGACATGTTGAGTTAAATTATGTCCGACGTTTCAAAGGCGTTGAATACTTCAACTTCTACGCGATGAGAAAAAAAAACACGACCGAATATATTTATATTATGTAGATATGATCAATATTATATTTTATAAAGTTTTTGATATCAAATTGATGTTGAAGACTGTAACGCCTTCGAAACGTCAGACATTATTGAAGCCAACTCAATAATACCGAATTAATAATCAATTGTAAGAATACAACAACTAGGTTAATCCATATCTGGTTTAGTGGACATTTTTAATGTAGATGTTGTTGAATTCATGAAGATCCTTTTCCAGAATTTTCTCAATTTTAGATCTTGACTGGTTATTCAATTTTATCTTAAGTATTTTGCTGCGATTTGCTCTATAATACCCCCTTGTGAGATATTTATTTTTTAAGTTATATTTTATGAGTTTTGAAATGTCAGTGGAAGGCGTGTGAGAGGAAGATCGAGGATAGTATGGTTGGATCAAATGAATGCTAATTTGAAAGAAGAAAACGTAGAAAGTCAGAGAAGTTGTATGAATGTGGAGGAGGCTATGGATATATATTGAGATATGAAAGTCTGACGTTCAGCCTTCTCGACCTATCCGGAGAGGGAAATGACGTGATAGTATGAATGTATGTGTGTATATTTGATATGTTTTTTTCCTTCCGTTGTACTATATGTACAGTACCCGGCGGTAAGTAATACACATCGGGCTTAAGAAAGAGACTGTCGGCCATAATCGGATAACTTCGGCTTTGTAGAGCGTCGTCTATGTCACACGATGACGGCCATAATGACTGACTAATCGCGACGGAACACGTGCATGAATGACAGAGACGACGCTCTACAAAGCCGAAGTTAGCCGATTATGGCCGACAGTCTCTTTCTTAAGCCCGATGTGTATTACTTACCGCCGGGTACTGTACATTGGTATTTTCATGCACCATGTGTTGAAAGATGAATTTAAAAGATTTGTATTTTGAAATGTTTTCATGTTGATACTTTTTTTAAATTATTATTGTGGTATGTAAGAAACACTTTAGTGTCGTTTTTGTCAATAAATATAGTAAAAAAACAGGGCCACAACTCTGAAAACCATTTTAAAGATACATTTTTTAAAAGATATTTTTCCTAAATAAAAGAAGAATACTTGCTGTCAGAGATATATTAATATTTCTGACAGCAGGTATTTTCCTACCTGACAGAAATATTTATGAATGTGTTTCTTCATTGTAGTCCTTGGGCTTTGAACTTTAATTTTCAACGTAAAAAGCTTTCCAATAATTCTTACATGAACACATTAAAAACATAAATCAAGTTTACAAAAAAATAATGAGTGCTTTTCTCGGAAATTTATAAAAGCAAATTCTCTCCGACATTTGAGACCATCTTATCAATCTTGAAAAACACCCACATCTATCTTTACCTTTGCTCTTCAGAAACTTGGAGCACGTTTTCTACGGCTGAGAGGTAAATCTAAGCATTCAAATCAAAACCCTCCTTTGAGTTAACCAGTTTAATTATTTGATAAACTGAAGGTATATTCTAAAGCGACCCCAAAACTTTCGTTCATTACTTATGTTACGTGTAAGGATACAACGGCAGGACACAAAAGATTTTGTCCTGAATTTTTTTCTGAAAAACTGTTAATATGGGAGTTGAATTTAAATATTTTGTTTAGTCTATTTCATATTATGAATCTGTTAGCTGGGTTAGTGCGTATCGATCAACTTTGAATCCTTTGTGTGAAGTTCAAAGAGGTTTGATTAAAATTACACCCATTCTTCAATTCAAACGTTAGATACGTTCTAAGAAAAATCGCATAAATGGAAATCACGTAAATTGAATGGCGAGAAACTTATGTAAAATTGGAAGATATGTTTCATGATATTGAAACCCGCATAAATTGAGACAAAACTTGTATAAATATCAAATAAAGGTACAAAAAAACGCGTAAAATGAATCTAATTACCTAATGAAACTCAAACAAAGGTAACACATGATAAAACATTTTTACTAATAGGTAAATATATTATTTTTCGATAAATTGGTACCAACTATTTAATGTGATAATAAATTTTAGAGAAAAATATGCGGTAGATATTTATTATGTTGCTAGTCATCCCCTCTGCTAATCTTAACCTTAACACGCTGATAGAGGCGAATGCACAGACAAGCGTTAAGGTGACACTTCTTCTTACTCTTGGTATAGGTCGTATAACCTGTTTGTGACGGTGGGCTGTTCTGGGATGATGACGTCCAGCTGTCCTTCCACCTTTTCGGCGGCTTTCCTGGTAATCTCCTGCTGCTAGGGTTTTCAGTCTTAGCAATTTTCGCAATACAAGTCTTGTAACCTCCATGCGGTCTACATGATTCCTCCAGAAGCGCCTTCTGCTTTTTCTCCACCTCACTATGTCTTCAACACCACATAAAGACTTTATCGTCTCATTTCTGATCCGATCTCTAAGAGTTCTGCCTGCGATGGAGCGTAGGGTTCTCATTTCTGCCACTCTGAGATGGTTTTGTGTCCTGTTGGTATCGGCTCTTACTTCTACCCCATGTGTCATGATGGAGCGGACGCATGTCTTATATATCCTGACCTTACTTTCAGTTAGCATGTGTTTGTTTCTCCACATAGTGTCCCGCAGGCAGCCAGCCAAATCTGTCGCTTCATTAGTTTGTGCTCGTACTTCACTATATAGGTCACTGTTGCTGGAGATCTCTACATGTAGGTAGGTGAATCGCATGACTTGCTCGAGGGGTACGTTATCGACGGTCAGTTTGCATCTAAGTGGCTCTTTTGATATTGTTAAGCACTTTCTTTTATTGAAATAAATCGTCATATTGTATTTCTCAGAAGCAAGGTAAAATTTCTAGAGCATTTTCTGAAAATCATCTTTAAATCATCAAGGTGAAACCTCGATAAACCTAAAGATCATCAAGGTGAAACCTCGATAAAAAAAATTGCGTAAATCAAAGGATAGTTGTATGCTAAAATCGTTTTTTTTTCTTTATACTGAAACAGTTGCAAAAGAGTTTGAAGTACTCAATGTAAAGTTTTTAATTACGCACTAATTATACATAATACTAATCGTCTTCCGATAAGTAGTTGTAGCAGTGTCATGGAACAAGGGGCTACGCACTGAATCTGGTTCCTACCCTACTTGTTACTTACTATATTTGAGAGGCAGGGCATGCACGAGTAGTACATACCTTAAACCAATATTTTATAATGTTGCCGTGAGTGACGGTGGTGTTTTTTTTATAATGCCATGCATTCAAATGTAAAAATATTATAAGGCGGTTCTTCGGCAGAGGAGCTTCTGGAGGGATGAGGAGCTTTTGGAGGTCTCAACACAGGAATGTGACTAAATGATTGATGCGGATGTTGATCGTGTGATGAGGATTTGTTAGACATGATATTGACAAAAAGCTCTCACTCTGAGGACCTGTCAATTATTTTTTTTAACTATTGTATAGTGTACAATATGAGGTGGGTTTATTGACAATATCTTCATAATTATTTTATAAGTAAATATAACTTAATTGCGGGGAGGTTTACTTTATTGATGTAGAGAAAAAACATTGCAATATCAAAACAAGGCAAACAAGTAACAAAAATATAAAAAAAAGCATACACTTTTAACAAGATCATCAATATCTAGGAAAAGAAAATAGAGATTGAAAAAAGGGATGATGGAAAACCAGGAATGACACGCTTTGTCATTCAAGAGAAGTGTAATATTTTCTTACCTCATTTGGTTATTTGGTATTATTACATAGTAATAGTGGTCCAAAAGAGAAGATTAATAGTTATTTTTCAACATAATATCGAAATTATATCTAGAACCAAGAAGAAACCACCTGTCACGTAACACTAAAAAATTCACTTTCAATTCGTCGGTAGTAAGTCACGTGTTTGTACGTTTATTAATTAAATTATTTCTCAAAAGTATTACCTCAAGATATTTTCCAAGTCTGGAGAGACTTATTTAACGAATCTCGAATTTCTAATTGTTTTTTACGTAAACTTCCATTTAACAAGGGAATCCTTGGAGAGTTATGAGAGAAGTCATTTCAAAATGTTTTCTTATATTGTTTTGCTTTTACAATACTTGTGATAATAATTCTATCAAGATAACAAATTAATTGAATTTTTCAAGAATACATTTTTTCCTACTAACGGTGAGCTTTTGATTATTCAATGTCATACATAATGCAAAAATTTCGCTTTTTTTTTAACTTTAACAATATAACAATCTTGATGACCACCGTTGTGTGGTTAGTAAGATGCCTGTCTTCCAGCCTAGGGGTTGCGAGTTCGATTCTCGATATTTTTTTAAAAAGGAACCCAGACAGATTTTTGATTAAGGTCTCATTAAAATATTTTTAATTGGATAGAGAAGATTGCCAAATGGCTATTAACTCGCCAGGCTGTACTATATAAAACAAAAGTGTAATACAGTAGACAATCTATAAGTTTTTTTACCAAGAAAGAAAGATTGACCGATTATAAGTCAGAGGTGCAAGGTATGCCATTAAGAGATAGACCAAGGAAATCATGGCTGGATCTAATGGATCAGTTTTTAAAAGAAGGTAAGGCGGCGAAAGTTGTGTGCTTGGATCGAAAAGTTTAGAGGCCTGTTCTCTCTGCCTAGCCCGCAAGGGATACTGCGTGATGATAAATGTGTATGTGCGCATACGCTTTTACCATACTAGGATAATTTTTTTGGGAACCATGGAAAATCAAATCTGAAGGTAGAAATCAAGAGTTTTACCACTTGACCACGAAGTTCGTCGTATGTGTTGAATGTGACGACCTCCGTGGCCTGGTGGTAAGACACTTGTCTGCCGATCCAGAGGTTGCGGGCTCGGTCCCCGCTGGAACCCAGATTTTTTTAAATAGGATTCCAGTCTGGTTAACACTTAGAGCCTATAAAAACATATTTCTGGTTGGTTGGAAGAGATTGCCACATGGCAATAAACTCGCCAGGTTAAAAAAAAAAAGTGTTGAATGCCTAGTATATGATATATCTACTTTATAAGTCGGCGTCCGAATTCAAACTTGGTGCGTTTTTTTTATTTGTATGACTTGTTTATTATACGAAGTTTGGTAGCTGCTTATACAGATTACTGGAACGCTAATGAGGTAACAGTTTAGTAGCTGCTTATACAGATTACTGGAACGCTAATGATGTAACAGTTTATTAGCTGCTTATACAGATTACTGGAACGCTAATGAGGTAACAGTTTAGTAGCTGCTTATACAGATTACTGGAACGCTAATGAGGTAACAGTTTAGTAGCTGCTTATACAGATTACTGGAACGCTAATGAGGTAACAGTTTAGTAGCTCCTTATACAGAGTACTGGAACGCTAATAAGGTAATAGTTTAGTAGCTGCTTACAGAGTACTGGAACGCTAATGAAGTAACATATATAAAGAAATAACGCTTTATAATTTTGTACCTGTTTTTTTTATTTTCTGTAATTTTTTTTATTTTCTGTAATATTCTGTAACAGTGTGACTTTATAAGATAAATATTTTAAATAGATACATACTAAGGGATAGATAAATATATACTATTTATGTGCTCTTCGTAGAATTTGGAGCCTACCGTTGCGGATCGGGGGATTTGGGGTGGTTCGTAGAATTTGTTTGGGCCTGTGGGGAACTAAATTAATGTTCGCGTCATAGTCTGCTAGTGAACTTATCAGAGGGATGGGATGACTCGGGAGTGAGCTATAGAACCTCCCGGCTAGAGAGATCGCGAATTCTCGGATGGTGGGGAAACCTGTGTTTTGGTGAAGCTGTTTAATGCTAATAAAGTACGGCGCATCCATAATGGTGCGCTTATCTTTGTTTTGCAGAACCTCAAGTTTGTGCATGTGGGTTTCGGCCGCTTGGCCCCTGACCGGAATGGCGTACGTTATCTGAGGACATATGGTGGCCTTGTACAAGTTCAACTTGGCAATGTCACGTAGAATTGATTCTCCTGTCGAGCTTCGTAAAGGGATAAGCTAGAATTTTTATTTAAATGGTGGCAATGTCACGTAGAATTGATTCTCCTGTCGAGCTTCGTAAAGGGATAAGCTAGAATTTTTATTTAAATGGTGGCAATGTCACGTAGAATTGATTCTCCTGTCGAGCTTCGTAAAATTACTTATCATAGTTTGAGCTTTTCACAACGATACGAATATACGAGTATAACAGTAAATAATAAATAGTAGAAAGCTACACATTAAAAACGAAAAATATATATTAAAAAAGCACAAATTCTCATTTATATTAGTAACTCAAAGTGATTTGTAGTATTTACGTAATACTAACGCAATTAATTTTAATGAAATGAAGTCGTAAAACTTACCTTTATTGTGCTAAGCTTTAATTTAAAATCTTGACTCTCGAACATTAATTTTCTTAATAGAAGTTTTGCAAAAGGAAATACGAATTCCTCGTAAGTTGTATAAAATATAATAATATTTTCGAGCATTGACTTAACAGTAACATTAGCAAGGGGCCCCGTACCCTTATTATTTCTTTTCGAAAGAAAATTTAATAAGCCCCTGTGTTTACATAATGAAAATGTCTCGAAAACTAAGATTAAAAATTCGTATGGAAGACAATGTAAAAGGGGTGTAACGAGATGTTGAGCGGAAGTACATTGTGGACAGTAATTGCCAGTCTAGAGTCACCTAGAAAGTTCTTAGTCGCTTGTCCGCTGACATCTCAAACTCTTCTCATTCGGCTCCAATTCGTTGTCAGTGAACGGACAACGGTCATACCCCGGAAACTGAGTGGACCCGCAGGCAAAATTTGGTGGAGGGGTATAAAGGCTGGTCACTTCTTTTTCTGCGTTTTACCTATTATGCCTCCTATTACTTCCAACTCCTATCCAAATTAGATATCCCAAAAATGTTTACAACACTTCTGCTCTCACTTAACATCCACAAGTGCACATTTCATCTAGTACTACATCCCAAAATATTGTGTGTAGGGCAGTAGGGCTCACAATGTATACAACATGTATATAATTCCTATAACACGGAAAACCACCACACTATTTTTTCCAAGAAAACCACGTGAACATGCTCAAAATTTTGGGGGTCACATTTCTTAGCATTGAGGTTATGACGAAGAAGAAGAAAATGCATGAAATATGTTTTTTTTCTCTAATCTTGTTTTTTTTTAATATGTTAAAATCGTTTGTTACTCGACCAAACGGATCACCAAGTTTTCGGCTGATTGCTCGTGACGTTTAATCGTCAATGTTCTTATTGAAATAGGATGAGAAAACATATCTCCACTTCATTCTATCCTGTATTGTATTAATAGCACTTTCGTTATATACGGTACAACCTAGCGAGTTTATTGCTATCTGACAACCTCTTTCAAACAACCAGAAAGGTATAAGATGCCTTAAAGGAGTATTCTACTTTAGATGCATGCATTTAGGGCGTTTTTTTCAGACTAAATAAAAAAAACTAAAAATATTTTACTTATACATTTTTTTACGGTTTGTTTATTGATGGTTTGAGAATGTACAAAAATTAAAAAAAAAAAATCAAAATGTTATCAGCTATTATATCTAGCCGTAAAAAAGTGGGTAAACTGGTCGACATGATTCGAGCTCTTTCGTAAATTTGAAACAAAAATCATACACAATTTCTTAATAAATAATGTCGTTATAGTTGGTACCAAAAAAATAATCGTAAAATGGCGGCTGTCTGAAAACAGTTTCAATGTTTTACGCTTTTTTTCTTTTTTTTTTTAATTTTTTAATGTAGGAACGATATAAAAATATTTATCAAAGTTTAATACCAAATTTGAAGGCAATCGGTTGGATAGAACTTGAGATTTTATGTCGACCAGATCGAAAAAAATAGTTAAGAAAAAAACGCGTTTAAAGTTTTGAGATTATTGTCCGAGTCATTCCGGTGCGGCGTAGTTGCTGCCTCATTTATAGCTTCGTAAATATTGAGAATTTTAAAATTTCCTTTTGAGAACATATTCTTTAAGGTCTAAACTTAAAAAATATGCACACAAAAAAAATTAATCAAATTTCTAGAGTAGAACACCTCCTTAATTATAAACCAGCCTAGAAAACTTTAAAAAAAATTGGGTTATAACGGGAATTGAGCCTACGACCCCCAGGCTGGACGATTAGCACGCATCTTTCGCTTCCATCACGTCCGTAAACCTCTTCGTGCATGCTGTTATAATGATTTTTTACTCTGCCCTCTTTCAAAATTTGATTAATTTGGTCATCCCTTATTTTTTTAGCTCTTTCCAAATTTCTCATACCTTCTACACTACTCGTATAAGTTTTGTAAATATTTCATCGTTATTATTTTCTATGTGTGCGAACCATCTTAATGCTTCTTTCTACTTCTTAAACACTGTTTATTATTTCCTTCATTTCTACTTTTAAATGGTGTACAAGTGTTTTTGATAATGAGACTTTGTAGATAAATGTAATTGTTATTATATTCAAGATGCATGTTTTTAGATGTTTCGTTAAAAAATTGAGATTTTATGATCCATTATAAGTTATTTAAACTTTTTGTCATTTTGGTTCTTAAAAGTCGAGAATCAGCGCGACTTCTCGTGAGGTAATCATTCAATTTATTATTATATGATATAGTATCACACTTTCGTTGTAAACAGTTTAACTAAGCTGGCATATTGCAATTTGACAACCTCTTCCGATCGATTAAAAAGGTGTTGAAAATGAGATGTTTTTTTAAGTTTTTTCATTTGATTGTTTTTTTTATTGAGCTTCAATTTTCTTTCTAATTAAAACAATCATTTTCCAAATTTTCTTTTTAAACAAAGTTCATTAATAAAGTCATCCGACTTTGGATGATTTGATTTGATAGGTGTAATTCTATTCATAACCCATGTATTTTTAGGCGGTGTTTTTAAAACTGTGTTCAATGAAAAATATATATTTGATGAACGGCTCATGAGTTCCAAATTGGAAACCAAAATAATAAGGGAATCGACGTAAAACTATTGATTATATCATCCTAAAATTTATTGCGAATTTCACACAACACTGAATTCGAAAATGGTGCTTTACGTCATACATTTTTTACATCCAAGAATCATAGTAAGAACGATGCTGATTGAAAACGTCAATATCGAAATGTTCTTTATTTTTTTCTTCTAAGCGCGATATCACGTAGTAACGATTTGATGTGGGATATAATTCCTAGGCGACGGTCGGTTTGATGTGGGATATAATTCCTAGGCGATGGTCGATCTGATGTGGGATATAATTCCTAGGTGACGGTCAATCTGATGTGGGATATAATTCCTATTTTTCAGGATATGCATCCTGAAAAATCCTGAAAAAAATAACTGTTACCATAAAAGTCGAAGGTCTTTGTTTGCTCTATAGCTTATTTTTAATATTTTGATATTATGTTTTTATTGGTCCTATCGCAACGAACAGACTTTTTTCCGAGTATCGGAAGGCTGAGAACATAAAAACCTTCAAGAGCTTTTAAGAATGACACATTTTGAGAAAATTTACTTTGAAACAAAAACGTCCTTCGAGTGACTTTAGTCACTAAACTGCGTTATAGAAAAATAAATATAACTTATTTATTTCCAGTTCAATTTCACTACTACTCACGATGTTGATTTACACTAGAATATCGAAATCTTCTTTATTTTTTTCTTCTAAGCGCGATATCACGTAGTTACGATCTGATGTGGGATATAATTCCTAGGCGACGGTCGATTTGATGTGGAATATAATTCCTAGGCGATGGTCGATCTGATGTGGGATATAATTTCTAGGCGATGGTCGATCTGATGTGGGATATAATTCCTAGGCGACGGTCGATTTGATGTGGGATATAATTCCTAGGCGATGGTCGATCTGATGTGGGATATAATTCCTAGGCGACGGTCGATTTGATGTGGGATATAATTCCTAGGCGATGGTCGATCTGATGTGGGATATAATTCCTAGGCGATGGTCGATCTGATGTGGGATATAATTCCTAGGCGACGGTCAATCTGATATGGGATATAATTCCTAGTCGACGGTCGATCTGATGTGGGATATAATTCCTAGGTGACGGTCAATCTGATATGGGATATAATTCCTAGGTGACGGTCGATCTTATGTGGGCTATAATTCCTAGGTGACGGTCGATATGATATGGGACATAATTCCTAGACGACGGTCAACCTGATGTGGGATATAATTCCTGGGCGACGGTCGATCGTTATTCCGAGATTGATTGTTTCACTCATGACACTAATATTAATTATTTTTTTAGACACATTATTGTAAAATATACAAATGGTGAGCTTATTGCCATGCCGCAATCTCCTCCAACCAACAAGACAAAAGTTACGCAGATTAGTGCCAAATGATGCGTGAAATATTACGGTATTAAAAAAAACAATTAAATTTAACTAAAACTAAAAAACAGTAAAATAAAATATAAGCTAACGTCACCGAAGACTGGAAAAAGATGGGAAAGGGCTAGAGAATAAGAACTATGAAGAGATATTTCGTTTTTAATGAGCGATGTTATATTTTTTAAGTTATTGTTTGTAAGTAAGTCAAAAATCCGATAAGATAGGATATCCTTCGTGATCAAGTATGATTGTCAGCCATATTGTGGATAGAAGATACCTGTGCGTGTATTGTTTTATGTAGTACGTAAGCTGTTGTGCTTCAGCAAACACACAATCTGGGCAGATCAAACCCTAAAATTCGATGGCAAACATATCAAATTCCCAAGACTATCGATAGGTTTAATCACTATTCCCGAGTGATTGTCGAGATCGAGAGAGATGTAAGAAGAAGGTACAAGCGAAGGAAAAGAAGAAGAAGCATATAAGCTTCAAAAATATAAATTCAGATTTTAAACGGTCTAAATATAAAACCAGTTTAGAAGTGTAGTCCGCTTGCTTAGCATGAATGCTTACCAATATAGATCACGGCTAAAAATGGCGATAGAATGAAAGGAAGTTAGATAAATACTTCTTCAAATAATTTTTAATTAAGACATTTTTTTAATCGCAATTTTCATCGCAACAACATTTATGACGTAATACTCGTAACCTAGATGGCGAAATAGTTAAAATATTAAAACATTTTTTATCACTCAACTTACGCTTTTTTTTTTTTGGATTGGTCTGGTCAGGTCAAAATTTCAAATAAGTCTTCTGCTTCTTGATATAAATCATAGATCTGTTGTCTCTCCATCTTTTAGGAGGCCTTCCTGGCATGCGTTGTCCTGCGGGGATCTTGTGAGCCGCTATGTATCGATTATGTCTCTGCCCATCCCATCCACATAGTATCACCAGTATCGCATTCTCTTCTTGTTCCATCTGACGATATCCTTAGTGTTGCAGGTTTGTCGAAAATGCGAGTTTGTGGTTCTATCTCAGGGAGATCATAATATTCTCATCTCGGATGTTCGAACTTTGCTATCAATTCGCATGTTTTTTTTTTCAGATAACATATCTTAGACAACCGGCTTACGGCTGCCTTATTTATTGGTTCCCTTACTTTGTTATGGAGATAATTGTGACTGGAAATGATGACACTTAAGTATTAAAATTGCATTACTTAATCAACAGGCTTATTATAAATGACTAATTTGCATCTCCTTGACTATTTAAATATTATTAAACTCTTAGTTTTGTTTATTGAGATGCTCATATAATATATTTCAGCTGTTTGGTGGAACTTGTATAATAAACATTGTAGGTCGTCTCCTGATTCTGCTGATATGGTAGCGTCGCCTACATAGTTTAGAAATTATATCAAGGAATTATACAACATGGGTATATCTTTTGCATAATTATGGTCTCCAAAAAGGAAGAGCGGTGAACTGGGAAAGCCAATATCTCTGCTTGAGCGTAGCACAAGTCTTTAATAGACAAGACGCTTAATATTTTCGCCGAGGTAAGAGGAGGTGGCGGGACAGTTAATATAATATAGTAGTGACAATATGTGAACTTTTTTCAGTTTTTCCTGGACCTTGAAAATTATAATGTACCTTATTTTTTCAAAATCTTTTAGATAAAATGATAGCACTGCACCTTTCTTTTTTATATAATACAAAACAACAAAGAGAAGTGGAAAAAATATTGTACTATGTTAGCGTGTCTATTATCTCTTTCATCACAACAGAACCCCTCCTGGGACCAATCACTCTTGATTTATCCTTCCTTTCAACGTTTTATCTCACAAATGACAAAGTTTGCAACCCTTGGTAACGTTTTATAGGAGACTTTGCACGCCCCCATTACCACTATCAAGAAAATATTCGACAATAATAAGCATAATAATAGCGCTTTAGTAACGAAATATCATTTCAGGAAACTTTTTTTAAATTTACAAACATTTTATGAGAGTTACTTATTTTTACAAATTCGTGTTACGTTGACCTCATTTGCCAGGTGAATTAGCGCTTATTTTCTAGAACATGTGTAGCCAAACTTTTACATAGGCGGGCCATATTCTGTCTGGCAAATTTTCATGGGCCAGAGGACAAAAAAATACTCCAGTCAAATGAAACGATTGATATTTTTGTTATAAATCAATACTTACACTTCTAATGATAATTATATAAATCAATTATAATTACTTAAAAAATAATTAGTGAGAAAAATGAGGCTGCATTAGGCTGCATTCT
The DNA here is from genome assembly GCA_949825065.1 of Odontocerum albicorne. Lineage (NCBI taxonomy): Eukaryota > Metazoa > Arthropoda > Insecta > Trichoptera > Odontoceridae > Odontocerum > Odontocerum albicorne. Next base: position 31,137,264 of record OX463853.1, on the reverse strand, counting down.
TGTTTTTGATATCCTTAACATAGCTTGCAAATGGATATCAAAGGGGCATAAAAATAAAATATATTTTATTTACTATATATTTCACGTAGAGTTTTGTCGCATTTCAAATCAATCAATTCTAGTAAAATATTAACCGTTGCAGAATAAACATTTGAAGGAAAGGGGTTGAAATGATTGATTGAAAATGTTTTTAATATCTTGAAAACATTCAAACCTTTGTTTCATTTCATAAATTAACCCATATATGTTACTGTAGTTTATGTCATGTGACTTTACTGTATGCCTACGTAGGCTACAAAAATGAATCTCGCGGGCCGTAGTTTGGGCATGCCTGCCTGAGAATAACCAAATATTGAATCATTCTTGATGTTTTCTCTCCGTTGACAGTCTAAATATTTTCACAATTATTTCCACATATAAATAAGATACCTGAAATATGTGATCTGGAATATCAAATAGATGAGATTAGACAGTAAGCTCAATATTTAAAAAATATATTTGATGCCAATCATGAAATGAGTCTAGCTAGAGTACACATAACGTACACACTTAAAATATGTAAGGATAGGTGGAAGTCAACTTTATAAGAGAGTTTTGATTGTATCAGACTATTTTAAGAGGAAAAAAAACAGAAAAAATATTAAGTTATATAAAAACAAATTCACACCAAGCAAAGCTTAAAATTGTAATCAGTCAGGAATCAAAACCGAAACACCATAAATCACTACAATTATTGACTGTCACTAATTATCGGCAATATTACAATAATTTAGTAACATGTTAAGCCCAAAGCGTAATTTAAAATACTAATCAATTTAAAATTAGAATTTAAACCTTTAAAATTAAAGATAATCTTACGTGTAAAAACTGGAGACATGCGATACGAAGTTCAAACGCTAAACTAGGTGTTTCGTGACTTAAATTTTTTAAATAACGCCTTGATTTCGATCTTCAGTGGAATGAAAAATTTAGTGGTTCACCGTTATATATTTTATCGGTAGAATAAACGTTGTACTAACAATCTGGTAAGTTATCGATTCGTTACATTCTACACATTTCAATGTCAGAACATTTTTTTAAATTCGGTTGCTACTAAAATCCGTATTCCGCAGAAAAGTTATTTGTATTCTGTGATTAAATTTAAGCATAAATATTAACCAAATATTGGTGGATAGTGATTATCGATATTTTCAGTATCTCAACAATATCTCATGTCGTAGAACGCTGGTTATTCTTGATCAAACGCTTGATTGGATAGTTAACAGTGGTAATCGGCATTTCAGAGCGGACACCATCTTCAAGTGTCGTAGCACCATTTCGGTTTTTTTAACTATTGGGTATTAACATAAGTTGTGTCCGTTTTTTTTTTCCAAATTTAAAAATGAACACCAAAAGTAAAACAAAATGGTAAAGGTTATATGCCATTCGAAAGAAAAATTTCTGCCCTACAAGATATTGTGTTTGCTTTTACGTTACATATGTTATTTTATTTGATTACAAGCCTTCAAAATGAAATGTCAAGTAGACGAAAGTGAGCATTTTCGATACCTCCTTCTGTTCCCGTTCAATCGAGGGAATAAAGCTGCCAACGTTGCTCGCGATATTTGCGAAGTGTACGGTAAAGATCCTATGAATGAAAGGACAGCTCGTCGATGGTTTTTGCGTTTCAAAGACCGTAATTTCGACCTGAAAGACATGGAGCGTTCCGGACGACCAGTGGACTTCGATGAGGACCGTTAGAAGCAAGAAAATAAAACACACAAAACTAAAAGAACAAAAAAATAGATTAATAACAATTATTAAAGGTTTATCTGTTAAAAAAATAAAATCTTTTTCCTTTTTTAAGTCTCCCAGTTGGAGTATTTTATACTTCGGTATTTTTATTTCCAGCACAGAAAATATGAAACAATAAAATTTTAAAAACATAAAAAAACCGCCTAACTCGAGAGTGTGCTTGAGGGCGGATGAAAAATGAGAGGAATGAATTAACGAGATGAAATAATGGAAACAAAACAAAAAGGGATAGCATTTCGTTGAAAATGTTGAGCCGTTAACTCAAATGGCGCACAATGGTTCGAAAATTTCTTCACATGTATAAAAATAGATGTTTTAACTATTAAAAAATATTGAGTTCCATGATGAATATGAAATGCAAGATACTGATAACTAAAAAACTATTTTAATTTATATTCGCAAGTCGCAACTGCGTTAATAAATATAAATTTTAAAATAATGAAAATTAACCGATGATAATTATACTTCGTTATTCTTTCATAGAACGTTCATTATCAAAATCTTGATTGTAAAGTTCAATTACTGTTGTTACCCAAAACATTAGTTACAGTCTGTTTTTTCATAAGAGGCCTTTCAATAAAATATTAGTTAACATACTAAACAGTCTGTTTTTCATAAGAGGCCTTTCAACAAAAAAATTGTTACATTTTCGTTGTATACAGTGCAACTTAGGGGGTTTATTACAATGTAGCAATACTTTTCAACTAACTAAAAAGGTTGCAAACGGAATCCAAACTAGAACACTATTTTAGTGAAATTGGGAGCCAACGGAAGTCAAACTCTTAACCTTGGGTCGGAAGAAAGGCGTCTCATCAAATAGATCACGGATATTGAGATCAACAATAATTATAACCTTAAATAAAATAAAATGATAATTATTTTTTCGTGAGTTTTTAAACCCCTCGTTTACACCGACGTAAAGAAATGCATTCAAGAGACCCTAATTAATAAAAAGGCTGCTAAAAGCAGACAGCAATAGATATCCAATCAGTAATCCTCAGGCTGAAACACAGGCGTATTACCAATCGTCTTTTTTGTTGGTTAGAAAAAATTAACATGACTATATAGTAAGCCCGCCAGATTGTGCTGTATACACACAATCACGACGTTTCTCTGTCGGGCAGGCAGAGAAGACAGAGTGCCAGACTTTCCTATCTCGACACACAACCTTCGCCTCTTCCACATCCATACACCTTTTCAAACAACTTACACGATTTTTCTAACTTTCTACGTTTCTTTCTTTCAGAATATATCTTTTTTGATCCAACCATACTGCCCTTGGTCTTTCTCTCACACCTCTTCCACTCTCATCTGCACTATAAATCTGTTTTGTTAGTCTCTCTTCATTGATTTGTTCTACATGTCCAAACCATCTCAGCTTGCTCTTCTTGCTCTAACTTAACATATCAGCTTTAAGTTTACATTCATCTCTTATCCCTTCATTCCGTATTCTGTCACTCCATGTATTCTTCTCAATGCACTTATTTTTACAGCATTCATTCGGCTCCCATCAGTATTTTTCCCCTTCCACGTTTCACTCGCATACATCAAAGTCGGCACCAAAATACAATACTATTGTGGATTATCATCTTAGCAGATTTTGATATTGTCAGGTTCGAGTATATATGTTTTAGTGCCCCATTGACTTTGTTCCCTATCGCTAAATGCCGTGTTGTACAGTAAGCATCAACGGGAATTTTATATAATACAACAACGCAAATTGATCAATTGTCTTAAAAGCATATAACAATTATGTTTTATATTTAAATTTTGTGTTATAAATAAAATTGAAATAACAATGACGTTCCTCATTTTTTTTTTATCAAAAGGGTCGTGTTTGAAACATTGTGCGATGTGAACTTCCGCCATCTTTAACCACTAAATGGCAAAGCAATACTCGTGCAAAAATACATTTATTTCTACCCAATTTGATGCCTCGGTAATTTAATACTATTTGTGGTAGATCGAATTGTTGGAAAACACATTAAGATATGTATCTGAAGTAGTTATTTATTTAATTGAAATGTTTTCTGAATGTGAACCAGCCCTAAAGTTTTAATGCTTGGCGTTTGATGATTGGATATTAGGTTCTTTATATCTCTAACACTCCCTGATTAGTAATTGAGATCTAATCCAGAAAAAGGAGCCTTATCTTTAGATGATATGTAAAAATAATGTTTTTATACTCGGGTTATTCAGAAACTGAATTTTTTGTTTGAAGTTTTTGTTAATTAGGAATATATCATGATATATCTACAGTTTATAAGGAGTAATTAGGATTATATCATGATATATCTATTCTTTTTTTAGTAGGAAATACGATTATATTATGATATACCTACTGTTTTATTGGGGGAATTAGGAGTATATCATAATATGCCTAGTATTTTGTTAGGAGGAATTAGGAATATATCATGATATATCTACATTTTATTAGGAGTAATTAGGATTATATCATGATATATCTATTCTTTTTTTAGTAGGAAATACGATTATATTATGATATACCTACTGTTTTATTGGGGGAATTAGGAGTATATCATAATATGCCTAGTATTTTGTTAGGAGGAATTAGGAATATATCATGATATATCTACATTTTATTAAGAGTAATTAGGATTATATCATGATACTCGTATATCAATTCTGTTTTAGTAGGAAGTACGATTATATTATGATATACCTACTGTTTTATTAGGGGAATTAGGAGTATATCATAATATATCTAGTCTTTTGTTAGGAGCAAATAGGAGTAAACCATGATATAACTACTGTTTTATTAGAAGAATTTAGGAAAACATCACGATATTCTACTGTTTTATTATGAAGTTTGGAATTATGTTATGATATACCTACTAATTTATAAAGAAGAATTAGGAATATATCATGATATGCCTACTGTTTTATTAGAAGAAATTATACTTCTATTTCTATCGTATTTATTTTATTTTAGTAAATATTTTGTCACGTCCAAGTTTAGCTTGCATAACCTAATATTAGCACCAAGATTCCATTATGAATAGCCAAATTTACTTGTCTTAGAATGCTCCATTCAGTAAACACATTGTTTAATCCCCCAATCCACTATATTGCCTGCTATAAAAAAAGGAAATTCGGAAATTCTAGGATGAGTCCTGTGACAGCTCACAAATTTGCCCCAATACAACCTTGTAACGATGTTCAGTAATTTTAATTATTTTATCAACTTTAATATAAGCCTCAATTCTAATAAATAGCAAGTTATTTAGGTAAAGACATTACATAAGGTTGTATTCGGGCAAATTTGTGAGCTGTCACAGGACTCATCCTAGAATTTCCGAACTATAGTACTCTTTTTTTTTCAAGATGGCGCTGTGCCATCAGATGTGAACATTCTTCTAAAATACAGAATCTACTCGTTGTAGTGATGACAGGAATTTAAAGCAAAGCAAAGCCTGTTAAAATATATTTCTATATTGGCAACTTTCGTTTGATTTATCTATTGTCACTTGTCAGTCTGAATGTTTTATTATTATTATCTACAAGTAGTTTATTTTTGTTTATTCGATATTTTCATGGCTAAATGCCGAAAATTTCATGGCGAAAAACGCGTATAAAAGCTTTTCGCTCATTGGATAATGGATTCGACGTAATATATAATTGGTTAAGCATTTAGGGGCTAGAAAAGGACTTCGACGAAGTGTAATCACATCATATTATACAAGAAAAAAAATCATTGATTAAATATAAGAAATCGCTCTATTATATAACATTCTGAACTGTCCCACCGTCTTTCAATATTTCGCCGAAAATGTTCAGTGCCTCTTCGAATTCATGGACTTGGGTCGTTTTTCATCGTTTAAAGTACGAGTAAATTCGAGTGCATTCATTACTATATAATATGCAGACCCCCTAGAAAATTAGTACGCTACTTTTGGCGATATTTTGCATCTAAGCATGCATGTTGAAATATTCAGTTTCTTTCTATTAACGGACTTTCTCTATTATCAAGAGATATTGCCTTTTGGTATTTCCAGTCCATCGCTCCTCTTTCTACACGTCGCCCTTGACTGTTTACGCTAGTTGACCCTGGAATCAGTTACAGGCTACCTTGAGACTCTCAACCTCGTTAACTTTCTTTAAACAGTGACTTAAAAAAATATATTTCTTCAATGATGAACTTTGTTTCTAAATAACTTCTTTTTTGTCCTTTCCCAATCGTCGGTGATATTTAAAAAAAAACATATTTTTGAATGCTTGAAATTTATTTTATTTCTTCTTTTGAACATGAAGTTATAGGATTTAGCCCAGTAATTATTTTGAATCTGCGTAATTCTTGTCTAGTTGGTTGAAAAGATCGCCGTATAGAATAAAACTCACCTTGTGTTAACTTCACTGTCAATTGTCTAAATAAATAATTAATAAACTTATCGAATGCCAGTATTTTTACAGCTTCAATCTTAGTTGAATTCATACAAAAAATACGAAATTAGAGCTTGTTTTAAAAGAATGTTCATATTAGCTATTTGTACATTTTTTCGCATATTTTTATTGTGTTTTACGAATGTATTTAACTACTGTTGGATATTTTTACGACGCAAAATCTGAACTTTAACGCACAAAAATATTTTCATTTTTTGACAATTGAACAATTTGCATAATACGGCATTACACCTATAGGAGAGCCCTCGACGCAAACTGGCCGTATTTCTTCCTTTTTTACCACCGTCTCTGAAAATAGACTAGTAAGGTATGTAAATTTTCTGCGCGTTTCAATTTCTCTTTGAATAATATTTACAGCGCCTTCATTGATCCCAAGAATGGAAGTATGTAAATTTCAACTCATATATTTCAGTCAAATTATAGGTTCCCCATTACAATCTTCAAAAATAAAGGTGTTGAAAAATGGAAGTTCATTATGAACATGGAGCGTGACACTGTATAGCAGAGTTCGGAATGAAGTGATTATTTTTGCTAATTATTTTATGAATTTTTAATGTTTTTCTTTTTAAAACTTGAATTAATTTGAAATCATAACTTGTCTCTATAATATGATTTACGAATTTTGAAAAGGTGCATTTGAAAAAACAGGGGATGAAATAAATATTTTTTTTAAACACGCCATTAACGATTTATAATCTGGTTCGAAGACTTTTGAATAACCATTCGACTAAAATGAGTGAAGTTGCCCCATGGTATTTTCTGTCGATACCAAATCAATATGATAAGGCAGCGCTACTCAAATTTTCTCATGAGGTGGATCGGTATATATCTTTCAGTGTCAACTAAGGACTGGCTTCATTTTTTTAAGATGGGTGGGTATTAAAAAGGATTTGTTGATATAGTTTTATTGGATTAAAAAAATACAATATTTAAATACTTAAACCTTTCTGCGATTACGGTATACGGTTACCACGACTACATCTGAACCGCGGACCGGTTACCGCCGGACCACGGGCTGGCAAGGGTACACAGACCACCATTTGACTAGCACTATGCTAAGGTATTACCAGTGGCCGATTAAAAGAAATGACTTCGAGTGAGCAAGGGGCACCCAAAATTCATGAACATGTCTGATAATCTGCACCTGCCGAACCGTATTCCGAATACGAGAAAGTAAAAGTTGTACATATATCGAGAGGAGAAAAACGCCACTTCTAAAAAATAATTTTGATATGCAAAATTAAAAGAAGTAGACAGTACTTATCTTGGTTACGCAACATTCGCGAATTGACAGGTATCGAGACAGTTGAGAAGTTGTTCCGTGCCATCAAAACCAGATATATTTCCTCAAGAGTGATAACTAACGTCAGGGGGACCCGATACAGCATATGATGAAGAAGAAGAAAAAGTTGTACAAGTGAGGAAAGCGCTCCCTTAAGGAAATTTAGGCCCGAATTCATAGTGAGACCTATATAATAAATACTTATTTCTACCCTTATAATTTTGTGATTGGTATTCAGTCAGATTTCATACACTCCAAACTTTAAAGAGAGGTAATAAAACTACGCAACTCTCTTATTTAAAGAACCTATGACAAATTTGTACGAAATGTAACTTCAAATATTAATTTCTTCAGTAAAAAATTGTTAAGATTTAGTACGTAGTAAGTGTTAAGGCTGGACTATGAATTCGGACCTTAAAGTCATCATGGCGAGTGGAGAAATAAATAAATCGATAATGTACGAAGACGACATTTATCTTGTCATGTATTTTCTGCAATTTGTGTTTTTTAAGTGTATTTAAATATATTATGTACATAATATCTACATAATATATTTAATTTAAATAAAACTCTATACACTTATATCTATTGCTATTATATTTTTATGTTTGCACTTAGATATGAAGCTATATTCGATACAATTTAACATATATTTTTGAAATCTTCAATTTCATCTGTTGATAGCATGAAAATATCAGAATATTATTTTGGGGTCCACATCGACCATGGGAGAAATGAATCGACATTAGTGAGTGGAAAATTACACGCGATTTCGGAAACGTTTCTATGAGCCATTAGTTTAGAATTGCTGATATAGGTACACGTAGTTTACATTCAACTCACGAACATTTATTATCAAATCATAACATTTTATTACCAAATAAGTCTTTGAAGAACCTACTCATACTCATTCACAATTTGTATTCTATTTGCTCGATCGTATTTGATTTGTCCCCTTTGTTGCTTTGGAGGAAGTCAGTTGGAGCTGTAGATATGTTTTCTCTGTCATATTTCCGCTATGAAGATCAGTTTGCGCACTTTTATGAAATAATTGAATCACGCTTCGTCTACGACTGCTTTTATTTACAGTGAATCGAATTCATTATCTATAAATCAAATATTTTTTCCTTTTTTTGCAAATAAAACCTGGATATACGCATTACGGTTGACTTACAATTTTATAACTATACACATTAAATGATTTAGGATATTTTATTTATTATTCAACCATACACGAACAATAATTTGTATTTGTTTGAATAATTCAGGATTTTACTTATTCATTTAAATAATTCAAGTTACTTTGTAGAAATCAACTAATGTGAAGTAAAAATAAAACCTACTTTGTTTTCTTCGTTATACATTTTTTACCTGTAATACCAAATACACCATATGGATATTCACTTATTTATCTACTAGACGATAACTCATGCCATGCAGGATTTCAAAGTGTTTTTCTTACGTTTCTGAACTTTTATGTTATAAAACGGTGTTTGTATATAAAATATTCACGAAGTTAACTGCTTACTACTCCTAAAACATTTTCCCAAATAAAAGGCCGCATTAAACACAACAATACCGCCTCGATACATCAACTAAAAGCTGAATGTCAAAACAATATAAACTTCCCTCAAGGCCATTATCTGTTCTTCACTACATCAGGACGTTGGAAATAGAAATTATTTTAGTTTCAAGTTTTAGCACGCATCACATTTTATTTACAAAAGTGAAAGTAGTACGGTGTATGTTGTTACAAATCAGAATTATTTATTTAACACTGCATTGTATACAAATTTGGTTTATTACCAGCTGGCAATTTCTTCCAACCAACCAGATGAAAGGTAATAAAGGAAGTTATATGGTCGCCATAATTATTCATATCATTATTTATTTCTACAAAATAATGTATTGTGAGGCGAAAGAAAGGGAAATGAGAGATAACTTAAATTATTATCGATGTTTTTCACTTCGGACGATCGTTCCATTGTATAATTATAATTAATAATTATTATTATTACTAATAATAATATGTCACTAATGAATGACAGATTATTTTCAAAGAATGTTCCCTGGCGAAAAGTATTGGCTAACAATCATGTCAAGAAGTGACAGTTGTCAAATAATATTGAAAAAATAAAGATGTTCCGAAATATCTTTTGAAATTAGAATTCTTCGCATTATTCATTATATTAATATAATTCATTACCCTACTAAGAATGATATCCAGAAACTTAAAAATACGAGTACATCAATAAAAAAATACATGAAATTTGATATTCAAAACATGTTAAGAGCATCTTTATTTTTATATGATAGCTGTCACTTCTTGATTATTTATAGATTCTTTTGTTTGTATTGTTTTTGTACTGTAAGCGATGTACAAACGGCGAGAATTATTTATGTCGATTCCTAATAAGACCATAGACAATATTTAGTTTAAATTATGGTGTAGGTAATGTCTGATTTTGTTTAATTAATTAACTCACCCGAGGAGGCCAGTGTGTGTTGAAATGTATGCAATGATATGCTTTAAAATATAATGCAGGAAAACCAAATCAAGTGTTTTATTTTCATATTCCTTTAGCTATTTTTAATTGCTAAATAGTGCATTAATAGCTGGATTAATCAAATAATTTACAAATTATGTTTATAAATTTTAAAGCTACGAAGCTGTCTTTGAGTATTATGTTCTTCATAATTGGTTTGCCCCAATGCCATTTCTTTGCTATTTGCAAGTTTTCTAGCACATTCAATTACCTAAAATTGTTTATTAAGTGCAATGATTTCATATCATCCAATAAAAATAAATAACCTGTTTGGTGATAATATTTAATTACTAACATATGATTAAATAAGTTTTTTATATGTTCCTAAAATCTAATTCCATGTGACCTGTAAGTTTTTTCAATATACTAATTCTCACAGTTAGTACATTTGCGAACACCCCCTGAAGATGGGTCGAAACTAGCTGAGTTATCTTTATATTTTAAAACTTGATTAAAACAATGCGGTTCTTAAAAAAAAGTTACTTCTACAATATTAACCCAAGAAATTCTAGAAAGTTACAATTCATTTAAAGTGTTTGTTATACAGCTATTTTTCTACAAACAAGGAATCTGCTTTAATTTAATAAAATAAACATTGGGTTCCCATCAATTAAAATACAGAAATATACTGGAATAAATACAAAAAAAAGTTCTTGAGATATTTGCATAAAACAAAGGGTGGTTATCCAAAATATGTACATCATATCGAAATTGTAATGGTATGTTATTATAGAAGCCTCGAAACAAAAAGGCAAGAAAGAGTTCATCGCGTTATGCATATTAAAAGTACTGAAATGTAAATTCAACTGCCCCGCAATATTAAGGGCACTAAGTTTTTATACTCTCGACAATTAAAACCGTGGAAGAAATCACCTATTCTATAGACCAAATTACAGAATTAATGTGATGGCTAAACACTCAAAGACGCGTGGTTTAGAGATTGAACCAATTGAGTGACGCAGTTGATGTATTCTCGGTACCGCCTGGCACTATGAAATAATCCTTCCTAGTATTTTTCCATAGGAAGAAAAAATCAACCCACATTATGTAACAGGAGAAATGCGTATATTGTGGAAAGTAAAAAAAATACACCGAGTTCCGAGCTCATTCTAGTGGTTTTAAGATCGAAAAATCGACTGACGAGGCCGACGACAATATTACCCTCAAAAGTAAAAACGCAGCTAATGGCAAAAGTTAAGTTTTGAGAAAACTGCACAAAATGTCGTGATTCATAAACAAAAAAGCAGTAAAATGTGATTCATAAGCAAAAACGCAGCAAACGAATAGGCACTTGCTGTCTTTTTGCTTGTGAATTACATTTTATTGTTTTTTTGCTTAGAAAAACCTAGTATTTTGTAAAATTAAAAAATACATTATGTCGATTTTTGTGTTGAAATAAATGGTTTTCTGTATTTTTTTATAGATTGTGGTTCAGAATTTGATATGGAATATTGCCTCATACTTAGTTAAATTTCTGATTTTTTCCCGTTAGCTGCGTTTTTATCTTATGACGGCAGAATATTACCTTACTGTATTTCGGTAACACTCTTCAGCATACCCGTATTACTAATGCGTAATACCATGTTAATAAATAAAATTATTTTTTTTCTCTCTGTACTATATTTTGCTAAAAAGAATTTTAAATTATTAGATATAGACAAATCTCACGCGAACTATCCCGGTCGATTTAAAATGTTTTTTTTTATTCCCACGTCTCATGAAATTTTGAGTACGAGGCCAGTATTTCTTTCGAAGTAAAAATTATTAATTCAAAAAGTGTCTTTCAAGAAAATTGTAATAAAAGTAAATAAAAAATTAATAACGTTGACTCTTAAGCGATTGATTCTCCTACTCACGACTCATAAAAAAGTTTCACTCAAATGAAATATTATTGCGATAGCAATCTTAAAAAATAAATATTCCTCCGTCTCTGTAAGAATCCCACTTGAGTTTCGCCCCTTCTACCAGCCCTGACCGAAATTTCCCGTAATATTTTCTCTCATTTACTTATGTCAACAAAGTTTTTTTTTCTTCTAAAAAGCAACCCGAGTAAAATGTTAATGAAAGCGGGACGTGCTCTTTGATATCTCGTAAAATGCTGGACCGTAATAATTACCTGTAAAAAAAGAAAATATATTTCAGTTTGGGAAGGTTGAAAAAATTTTTGTTACGTTAAATTGCTAGATGTTCTACGTTTCTGTTTAATATCGAGGAGAACTGGACAAAATGTTTTGTTGTCTTTTTTCATAATCCAAGAAATTTTTAAGAATATATGTCATATAGTTCAGAAAATGTAGGATGAGTCCTGTGACAGCTCACAAATTTGCCCCAATACAACCTTGTAATGATGTTCAGTAATTTTAATTATTTTATCAACTTTAATATAAGCCTCAATTCTAATAAATAGCAATTTATTTAGGTAAATACATTACATAAGGTTGTATTGGGGCCAATTTGTGAGCTGTCACAGAACTCATCCTAGAATTTCCGAACTATAGAAACTTGCATTTAAGACTGGAATAGATGTTCCAAATCGACCTACTTACGGAAATAAGAAAACCACCATCGCACACCCCGTTGACCAATTTGGAAGACTTTTAAACAAGTTGGCAATAGGCCGATCGGAGTTTGAATGATTTATTCTCCGTCTTACATTTCTTACACATTCAACATAAGTTCAACTTATTTATATTTTGTCACATTTTGTTTCATTAGGACTGATTTATTTTATTTGTTCTGTAAAATGGTGACATTTGTTGCATTGCACCATTCTTTACATTGACTGGAACTAAGTTATTACTTTTGATATGAATGCTAAAACCAACACACCACTGTTTTTGCAAAAATAACCACAAGAGTCTGTATTCCACGAGATTACGCCATTTTTTTATTTTATGTTGTACTCAACAAACCGGTGGATATATTGTCAATATTGGAAATGTATACCCATCAACCAGATATACTTCCAATGACATGAATGTGGGTAAAGTGAATAAGGGATTTTCATCCCGTCACCTTTACTGTCTATGCAGTGAGACTCTGGAACCAATTACTAAACAATGTTAGACTTGCTCCGTCTTTGACATGCTTTAAAAAGCGACTGAAAAAACTCTTAATTTCTAGTCAGTAATATAACGTGTTTCATTTCTGATTTTTTTTCCTCTTTACCATCCTTTCCTTTTCCATTGATTGATGATACGAGTATCTCACTTTTACTTCAATATGTTTATGTCCATAAATTACATAAATATGAATAATTTTCTGAATATTTTTGCGACCATATAACTTGCTTTATTTACTTTGTCTGGTTGGTTGGAAGAGATTACCTCCTAGCAATAAATCCACCAGATTGTATTTACAATGAAGTATTAAATAAATAAATAAAACCATTCCCGAAACGCTTCTATTGGGTTAATCGATAATACAAATTATGAATAGATGACAGAGGTCTTATACTCGTACTGTATTATTTTACACTTTCGTTGTATATAGTTCAACCTGGTGAGCTTATTGCCATGTGACAATCTTTAACAAGCAAACAGAAAAGGTGTTAAAGAGACCTTCAGTGAAATCCATACTGTACCCTTTTTTTTTTAAATTGGGTACCGACGGGAATCGAACCCGCAACCCGATAATCGTCTCACTAACTAGGCCACGGATGTTTTCTATCGAAGGTTTTGATTAATCAAAATGTATTGCCGCATTTACGGTGGACAATACAAGATATATAAGGACGTACTGCACGAGATGCCTAAAACATTGATGCTCAGTACAATTGGGAACAAACAACAGTAGATAGAGCTACAGGCGTAAAACTGTTGCTATAAATCAGGCACCCAATAGAGAAAGAAGACGCAGATAAAATGCAAGTACTGAAGCTTGGCATAAATGGAACAGCATATGCCTATCACAAATTGGCTTTCATAGTTATATCTAGTGGCACCAACTTCAAGTATCCTGATCCCCCACTTTGTATTGTCCCTTCCATTATGCTCTCTACGGGTAATGGGCACTTGTTCATTCATTACCGTTTTCCAAAAGGGGTAGCTACTTTTTCCGGTGTTAAAATATTCCACAATAATGTATCCAGCCTCAATTTCAAAACTCAATAGACCAATAACGCTAGTATTATTGCCTGAAAAGTTCAGTCAGATATCAAAATACGTCATCCTAGGAATGAACATAATTTTAAGCAATATAATATACGGCATTATACGAGACAATTTATTTATGTTTAGTACCGATACACAAACCCCAAAGCCGTTAAACTATTTAACACTTCGTATTAGAGTATACAATATGACTGGTTTACTGCAAAGTGGCAATGTTCTTCAACAAACCATACAATTATTTTACAAAGTTATTACGAAGAGTTGAAAGGTGGAAGATTTACATTTTAGTGTAGAGAAAAAAAACGTGAAATAACTTAATAATAAACAGAAAAAATAAACAAATGCAAATTTAACAAGATCAACGATGGCCAGGAGAGTAAAACGGATACTGGAAAAAAGGATGAAGAAAAAACAGGAAAAAATTAAATATCACTGACAGGAGATGTATTATTTTAATTATCTTTTTGATATACGCCACGATGACGCAAGTTTTCTATTAGCTGGTAGCTAGTTCAAGAGACTAACAGCATGGACAATAAAATGCGACGTGGAATATTAAGAGTAATAAAATGGAAAAACTAAAAGGCTCTGCTGGAGAGTAGCGCGAGACAGTAGCCGGAGAGTCCCTGAACAGTTTCGACGACATATGAGAGGGTGGGGAGACAGTTAAGGACATTATATACAATAGAAGTGACAGTACGTGATCGTTTGGACGGTTTCTCACATTTAAGCAGTTTAGGGATATTATTAACCAGTGTTAGAATATAGTTGAGATAAACGGTATTTTCCTTTTGCATTTTCCAGTTCACTACTCTTCAGTTTTCACGTCCTCCTTGTTCACGTTGTTAGATTCTGGAAGCCGATCCACAGCCTAACAGCAAAGAAAGTAATATTAGGTACTAGCTAATATAAGACACGTACCATCGTTGTCATTATTTATTGTCTTATTTTTAATGTATAAAACACTAAACTTCTGGTTATATTATTGTTATTGTTATTGTAAGGTACTTTGTATCGTTTATAAATAAATAAATTACATCTCCCTTCAATAACTGAGTGTGCTTTTCTTGGTTTCTTTTTTTCTAATCTCACTTTCCTTCTCCTGACCGTCGATGACCTCGTTGAATTTATATTTGTTTTTATTATTTTAGTATTACATCGTTTTTTCCCTCTCTACGGCTATAATTTGAATTCCCCACCTTTCATTCAAAACTTTGTAAAACAACGATATATAGTAGTTTATTGGAAGAGACTGCCACTTCTCAATAAATTTGCTATACTGTATAGTAAAACATTCAAATAAATAAAAAGTGGATGAAAAAATTAAAAATATTTGTCACTTATCAGCAATTTATTTTATAATAATAATAAAATGACAATTTATATAGTGCCGTTTAAAGAGCAGACTCTCCTCAAGGACCCTCTTACTCCAAAATCTACTGTTACCCACTCTTATTTACAGATTAAAAATATTAACGTTTATTACGATGAATATGAATTTTACACATACGTTAAGTCTATCCCACATTTTTACTGGATATGCCTAAAATAAAACAAACAATTTGTTATTTATAGTTAAGGCATTAACACTGTGGAGGTAATTAACACTTGTTTGTGCTCCCCAAGTCATGTTTGTGCTTTCCTGATGATGAGGTGAAAACCTTGAAACCGTTAGGGTTATACCGTTATTTAAAGTAGAATTAACAGTGTTGGACTACAAACAATTAATTTTTTTATTGATTCAATAATACGACATCCTTTGCGACCAAGTCGCTGTTTTATGAATGGATAAAACTTTTTAAAAAATAGTCAAGGGTTTAAAAGTTTAATCATATAAAGGAGGTGGTCAAAGCTTTGTATAAGTACTATCCAGTTTTATCTCTTTTAATACATAATAAACTTTCATTCGGTTCTTATATCGAGCGTATGTGTTTATCTGCTAATAAAGTTCTGGGATTTGTAACAAAAGTCTCTAGGGCATTCAATGATGGCGCAATTATCTTTAGCAGATATCTTTATAATTAATTCACTGGTTCGCAGTATATTGGAGGTTTAAGCATATGTACCCGGGAGAAATTCAGAACTCCCTGATAGTTGGACGAGTCGAAAATAAATGTCTACAACACCTTTATTTCAGGAAATATAAATTATACCCATGACTATCCCACAATACTCCTAAAGTGTAGAAAAGATCTAAGCACCTATTTGTACGTATACAAATTGCTAATAGTTACAATAGCGAAACCCTTGTTTAATGTAATTGACAATTATTTACGCCATCTTGAATTCAAATTATTTTCGATGTCACACTGACGAACTGAGCAATTAAGATCGTCCCCACTCGCAAACGGAACGACCTTGTTGAACGAATTTTCCGATATTGATGTCTTCCATATCTCGGTGCATTAATTGAAGATTCAGTACATAAATTAACTTTGTAGGCATGACCGAGCCGCTCCTCAGTGAAGCATAACTAATTATTGTTACCATTAGATTTGAGGCTTTCGCAGTTCGTCGTACCAGTTGTATAAGATCTTGCGGAGTGTTATACTACGTAGTTTGACTTATGATGCCAACGTTTCGAAAACGTTGCAGTTTTTATCTTTAAGCCCTATGAATATACTAAATACATTCCTAAAGATCTAATACAATTTATTGTTTTTTTTCCTTCTAATATTCAACATTTCATTGTATGTAATTGCGTCAAACCTATATCAAATGTAAATAAAATAATAAAATAAAAAACCGTTCATTTCCATCTGACTTCTATCTCTCATATTATTCGCTTTTTTAAATAAACCATTTTCTATCACCCCATAAATTTTAACGTTTTTCATATTCATCATTTTTATTCGAAAGGCGTCGCGTTCACAAATAGGGTGATAATATTATTTTAAAAGCTTGCCACCCAAGTTAGGGTTGGCACATGTGACCTTTGAGAGCATACATATAACAAGTAAAAAAATTATGTTAACCCTGTATACATATTAACCCTGTATACATACTATTTTAACACGATATTTTCTTGCTTGCCTTCGAATAATTATTAATTTCCAACATTTCCACATTGTTTCCCCTGCTAGTTTAAATATTCTGATATCCTCTATTTCACTTTCAGCGCGCCATGGACTGGTTTATTTAACAAATTTATTTTCATCTCAATTTATTATTGTACCGATGCTTAGCATCTATATATACAGAATCTCAAACACTTTCGGTGTAATATTTGTCTTTTTTAATAGCTTGGTAAATATTCACCCAAATTTGGTTGTTCCCACCCAGAGAGCAACGTGTTGATTCCGTTGATTGATAATGTGTTCTAGAAACGCTATTACAGTAAGCTCAAGCTATCAAAATTCTGAATAGTACCACGTTTATCAAATAAGAATACTAATTTTATATATTTAATTCATTAGAAACTAACTAACTTGTTAACAAACAGCGCTTTATACTCATTGGTTTATTTTATTTATTATTTTTTTATCAATCTTTATGCAAACCCCTCGTTTCGTCGTGTGAACATACAAGTTTGTTCATAAATACTAAAATAATAATGAAAAAATATTATCATATTTTTTTCAGTTGCAAGTTTGTCTCTATATTTTTTGCCAACTTCTTCGATCTACCGAGTTTGGTCGTGCTGTCAACGTGGAGAACTGCGTAGAAGATCTACGATTCACCATAAACTACCCTTAAACTGGATAGTTCATGCATTATCGCTATATAGTCTAGAAAAAGAAAAAAATAAGAATATTTACGTTGTACTCGTAATAATGAATACTTACGATATGAGGATGATCTCTATCTTAGGATATGAGGAAACCAAACATTTAAGGATACCTATGATATAAAGATACATCTAAAATTATAATACCTTCAATAAGACGATACATACGAGTATGTTAACTTTGAGATTTGAAAATATTTACGATATACTCGTAAACATATCCACAAAATGATAATACTTAAAATATGAGGATGCCTTCGACATCTTGGAGATTTCAGAATACCTACAATATGAAGATACCTCCAATATGAGAATACCTACAATATTTTGGAGATTTGAAGATACCTACATTATGAAGACACTTCCAATGTGACAAATACTTACGATATCTAGGAGATTTGAGGATACATATATTATAAAAATACCTCCAATATGAGGATATCTACAAGATCTTGGTAATTTGAGGATACCTTCAGTATGAATATACCTTCAATGTGAGAATATCTACGACATCTTGGAGATTTGAAGAAACATGCAATATAATGCTATCTCCAATATGACAATACTTACGATACAAGGATTCCCATATTTAAACGAGTACTCTTATATTGTAAATAAGGATCATAGATAATAAGGATCCTCATGATATAAAGATATCGAAAGTAAAATTATACCTACGTTTTCTCAGTCCTGGAGGTATTAGGATATCTGTGACTTCGGTCATATAAGTCAAAAAAGTTTTTTTTTGTGTTGGATTTTTGACACTTAATATGGATTAAAAAAAACAATAGAAAATAGCTAACCCTACAACTATGTAGATACAGCCTTTTGTGACGTCCGAAGGGGTTGAATAGCTTTCAAACACCTATTGAATACTGAAAACCAGTTTCTCGGAATACATTTACCAAGAATCTTTAATTACATTAAAACGGTCGAGTCTTAGAAATTAAAATCAAACATTTTCTCGAAACTCGACGAGATTTATTCTAAAAGATAGAGAATAAGCAAGCGAGAGCAGAAATTAAGAAAAAGGAATATTTTGAATTGATTTATTTAAATTTTATTAATGTAAATGAAGTTTTTTTGGATACTTTGAATTTTTGAAAAAAAATAAATAAACAGAGACTCTTGAAATAATCAAACTTTCTAAATATTAACATTAAGCAAACCCACCCCGGTTTTCTTTTATCAAGAAGTAAAAAATATTAAAATAATAGTTATAAATGCTACTGTTTCTAATAAAATTATGACTCTTTTTGTGTGTTTTCTGCCTTCCTATTTCTGTAGGGACTATATTTTATGTGGCAGGGATATCCACTCCAAGACCGGGATGGTCATCAAACATCACGAGTTTGTTACGATCGTGGCTCCGTGACCTCCGTGGCCTAGTTGGTAAGATCCTTGTGTTTCATAGCGGGTGTTTAAGGTTCGACTTAACCCGGTTGCTCGATTATTGGATACGAAAACAGTAGTATCTCTCGCGCACGCTTTTATATAATTTCATTACAAATTCGTATAGCCAATTTGAATATATTGAAGATAACCGCACTAATAAATTCTACATTATCGATTAGTGAAATATTACCGATAAAAGAAACATAGTATAATTATATCCTTGAATTAATGAATGTACATTACCTGTGACTAGTATAATAGAAAGCACAGTACAAAGTCGGAGATTAGGATACTTGTCGTTGGTTTCATTGGAGATGACTATATAACCACATTTGTGGTAAACATATCCTATTGCGTACAGGGTAAGGAGCTTCAGTATTTACAGCTTCTCTGTATCTTTTTACTCCACTGATTCCCTGATAACTAGCAACAGTTTTGCGTCATTTCCCTGATAACTGCTACTATTTGTTCCCAGTTGTGCTTAGCATTTTTATAGCGTCGAATCCTCAAAATGTATGACGACTACTTTAAATCCAATGAGATCATATGAATTATTTTTAGTACATGTACGAATATGTCAGCTGGTATAATTATCCGAAGGATATAAAACTCAGTACACATTTTTGGAGAATCCGTTTTCTTTTCCATTTTAATAAAAAAGTGCTAGGGCGCTGATTACATAATTTACTTTATTATATGTACATACAATCCTTTTTAGGGTAGGTAGAGAGGAGAGAACATCAGACCTTCCTATTACGACCCACATCTTTCACCTTCCACATCCATATACTTTCTCATTTACCTACGATTTTTTTTGACTTTCAACATTTCCTTCTTTCAAAATACCATTCACTTGATCCAACCATACTTTCCTTGGTCATTCCTCTATCACGTATTACAATCACATTTACACTGTATTTTTGTTTTGTTATTATTTCTTCATTCATTCGTTCTACATGTCCAAATCATCTCAGAGCGCTCTTCTTCATCTTACTCGACACATCAGCCTTAAGTACACATTAATTCTTAATAATTTTATTTCGTATTCTGTCATACATTCTCACCTTACGTATTATTCTCAATCCATGCACTTTCACAGCATTTATTTGAATCATTTTAGTATTTTTTTAACATCCACGTTAAACTCCCATCCGTCAAAGTTGATAATAAAATATTGTTGTGAACTATCATCTTAGTAGATTTTGATACTGCGTGGAGCGTATATATATATGTTATATATATTTTATTGCCCCATTATCAAATTTAATTATAATTAATGTCTTTTTTTCAGTACAGAAAAAAATTGTATTATTTTATTTTGCTTCAGCATATCGGTATCTTATCTATAAGATTCTAATAATAACTTAAGGGATTTTGTAGCCAAGTCACTTAAATATAATTCCAAGTTAACCCTCAAGGCTGAATTTGACCCTAAAACCTTGTTCTCTGACCCCTTTTGGATAAACTAATTACATTATGTATTTTGGTGGCTTTTGAAACCTCACAGGAGCAAGGGACCATCGTTTGAAATATCTCCTTAAATTACAAATGATTTATACTTAATATCGAAAACTTAAACAATTAGACGTGTCAAAAATATTATTTTAAACAATAAACCGAAATCACTTTTACTTCGCAAGTTTTTAAGCTGTTGTCAACAACTAAAGTCACTCGAATAAATTAGTCTGAAAAGTTGCTTCAAATTTCTCGGATAGGACAAAATTTCTGTTTTACATTCCGGATAAGACATAATCTTGGATAGGACATTGGGAAAAAAATCTTTGCTTATTTCATTACAAACGTGCTGAATGTATATTTGTTAAGTGAAAGTGTTTTTTGAAGATGGAACCAAATATGGTGTTTCGGTGCTTCATACTTTTTGCTACTGAAAGAAAGGAAAAAAGCGATACGAACCAAAGAAAATGGTGTGCATGATGCAATCAGCCATCGTATGTGTCAAATGTGGTTAATAATTATGATAGGAAGGCCGATTACTTCTGATGACGACCAAATCAAGGGATTTGATGGAGAATAACCAGCGTTCTACAACACGAGATATTACTGAGATATAGAGTTTTGCACTTGACTTAAAAACACGAAAATTCTACTTAAACAACTCAATGTCCTCAGTAAGATACATGTAAAGCCTAGTTTACTGGAGACACAAAAAATGAAAGGCAACAAACCCAGATCCATATAAATTTGTGTGCCACTTTAAATTACCTGTTATTTTTTTAATAAATTATGTATTTATATAATATCTTGCCATGTATTAATAAACAAATATAATCTCTAGAATACGGATTTTACTAGCGATCGCAATAATTGAAAAATGTACTGACATAGAATTTTGTAGATGGTAACGAATCGATAACTTACCAAATTGCAAATATAACGTTTATTCTAACAATTAAATAAATTATAGTAAACCAATATTTTTTTTATTCCAATGAAGATCAAAATCAAGACGTTCTTTAAAAATTCTAAGTCACGAAACACCTAGTTTAGCATTGGATCTTCATATCGCATGTCTTCAGTTTTTATACGTAAGATTATATTAGTTTTTTAAGGTTGTAATTCTAATTTTATCAGCATTTTAAATTACACTTTGGGCTTACCATAATACGAGTACTACAATAAATTATTGGAATACTGTCGGTGACAGTCTATAATTAGACCTTTTGTGACGTCTTCAGATAGATTCCTTTATTTTCTTTCTACATAAGTTTTTAAAGCATATTGAATAAATAAGACAGGATGACGAATAGATTCCTTTATACTCGGTGATTTCTTCAATTCTTGTTAAAGATGTTTTAAGTGAAATGTTAAAGTTGATATTAAAGAGGCTTAATTTTAAAATGCAAATTTAAAAAAAAATCCAACAGAAATATAGCTCACAACTCCCGTGCTGGAAGTCTTAGCATCTAAGTCCCGGAGGTTGTCTACCATTCCATTTGGAATAATTTTTTATTGTTAAATCATTTTCAATAATTTTATTCCGTTGAACTAAAAAAAAAACATAAAGAAGCAGTGAGATCCATCATGATGAGATTGGGTTGATTTAAATCAATATGAATAATTATGGAGAATGTGAAGATGGAGATCTGACGACGAAGTACAAAGGCAAAATGAACTACGACAACTCTGACGAAGGTATGGATTAACCTGTCTATATTCAAAGAAATCTTAATCCGTCTAGTGAAATTACTGTTGTTTTCCATATAACTCCACGGAATGAAAACATGAACGGCAAGAAATAAGGAAATAGATGTTATGATGTGTTGCACCTTCGAGGTGTGTTGTTAGAGGCGGATGCTGTAAAACGCAGTGAGGCTAAGATGGACTGGAAAGCGCGGCAACGTCTCTATTATTCAAGAATTAGCGATTACCGTAAGACGTTCAACAACATGCAGGAAAATAATCGTAAGACTTTGGGAATGTTGCCAGAAAGGACAACGAAAATTTTGAAATCTGGTGATCACGGAGACAGTTGAAAGAAAACGAACAAGAAGAAGGTCTCCTACAAGATGGACCAACAGGATCAGGTATTTGAAAGCTGCATTCAACATGTCGCAAGAATGATGGATACAAATGGCTTATCAATTCCAGACATACCAGAGAACCATGACGCTCAGTATTGATCACGCGATGAAAAAGGAGAATCTCAAAGCACTTGTATAAATATTCTAATTCTTCATCAACTACTTTTATAAACCGATAAGAGGCAGCGGTTTACATAGCCTCGGATATTTTCTACTCTTATTAAACTAATCATCTCACGTCATTAATATGTCGAAATGGTAAAGACGAAAATATCTAAACATCTAAAATAGCAGTACCATATGGAACGTGAATCTTTTCAAGAATACATTCTTTGGCCCTTTAGTTTTCAAACATTATTTTGAGTCTATCCCAATTCAACAAAAAAAAAATATGACTTGTTCATTTCTATAAAGCAAATTTTTTAATAGTAGGAAATTTCCTCCCTTAAACTTACCGCTCAACAACCATTCAGTACTTTAAATAGTACACCCATAGGGGTGTGAATAAAAAAAATCTGCTTAGATTTTCCTCTGCGCAGAAGATACCTCACTCATTTAATTATTTTTGTCATATTTTATTGCACTTTTGTTGTGTGTAGCACAACCTGGCGGTTATATTACCAAATAACAGTCTATTCTGATCTACCAGAAAGTTGTAATAGAGACCTAAAGTTAAAACTAGACTAAAATATATTGTTTTAATCCACAGTGGTTGAACTCGCGACCGCCGGGCTGGAACACTCCTTGACCTCTTACCAATTAGGCAACGGAGGTCGTTAATGATTTTTATTTGTATCAAGATTGGTTTTGTCTTAATGTATGCCCAAGAAAAATATATAATATATTAATATAGGTAGGTAACACATGATTCACATAAGAAAAAAAATCAGAAGCTATCAAAAGGTCCCTGGGCTCATCTCGTACGGCCTCCCATCCCCCGCATCGATCAGGCATCACTCCCATGTAAGGAAAAGGAATCTAACCTCATGTATTATATTTGTTTTTCAGTCCACACTTTTATATCACACAAAAACCACAGCGGAAATCAACAAGTGTTTTTTCAGTAATATCCATAATAACAGAAATAAATATCCGCATTTGAAATATTTGAAATCAAAATGTTACTCGTAAGAAAATCTCAACTTTAATTCAATCAAATGTTTTTTTTTTCATTGTTATGTACTTTTTCTCTACGGTTCGCCTTTCCATTAAAACGGTGTAAATTGTTAATGTTGTTTTGTGGAAATAAACATAATAAACAGTTCGTAACTAAAATAACGACGAATTTTGACATCTATTGCTAAAAATTTATAATCCTTTTCATTACGAAATTACTTGGTAGCGGAGAAAGGATTTTTACAGCCACTTTCGCAACACAATAAATGGTCGATTTGTTCATTCTCTTCCAGAATGCAAGCAATCAGCAAGTCGTAAATATTACCACTTTACGACTGCGTCCGCCATCTTAAACAAGTACTGCTTCACTGTGCTGTAAAACAAGATCCTACATTTGCACTCAGAAATGCGAAAAGAATCCAACGCACAGTCAACTGTCTTTAAGATGTTTGAGAAAATTTTAAACTGACGCTCAACGGACACAACATATGTTAAATTGGCTTTTGATTTTCATTACCGATAAAAAACTTACTATCGTGCTTTTTAATAGGGTTTTTGTTAGTCTTTGTCCTTCTTAAAATACTATAGAAATGCAGTAATTAAATAAGATACATATATAATATAATTAATGAAATAAGTTACATAAAAAGATTCATGGCCGCGCAGTAACGCACTGGATTTCCGTGTGGAGCGATGTGCTACTACCCTCGAATGATACTGTGGCGACCGTATGCGCGGTCACTGAACCCACGAGACGACCTTTGCACATCTTCACAATCCGAGACAATCAATGGACAAAGTCCACGCGTCGGTCATTCAACTCGCTACCAACCGAGAGCGCATTCCATGAGGAAAGGAGAAAGCAACACATCTTCAAGGATACCTACACACGACAACAAACGTATTGTAAACGCAGAGACGAGACAGCGATATATCGCGTGCGCATTCCCGCACACATTCAATAAACATTATAAATACCGACGTCTGTCAATAAAATTCCTCTTTACACATTCCGATTTCGACGAGTTTTTATTTATCAACAATCATCCTCATCATCTCTCCTTTAAGGAACATACGTTCCTAAAATACAATGACAAGCATATTTTCCGTCTATCATTCGGGGGAGTTAGGATACCCATGACTTCGGTTATATATATTCTTAAAAAAAAGGAAAAAACATGTCAGTGTGCTCCGATCGTCTCACTTCAGTATACCATTTAATCCAGTACAGCGGTGAGGCCGGTAAGTTTGCTGGTATGCAACGGCTCACTTTACTCACTTAAAAAAAACTCCACAGCACAGATTCGATTTCCAACTGAATTGACGTAAGAATGGAGAGGGGATTCTCGACTACGAGGCCCAGCAACGACGAAGACATATAATTTTTTTTATTATTGAAGAGAAGCTTGGCGGTATCTTTTCTGATAACTATGGAGACGAATTCTCGATCCTCAAATATGACCACACCAGCAATGTCACTTCGAGTTCTCGTCCTGGAGTACTCCACGCTTTGCCCTCTCTCTCGCTTGAATTTGATGTACTTAAGCTAATTTTCATTACACATTTACTCGAATCGACGAAACACTTGGCTCGAAGATCTCTATCCTTAGTGTAATCTTCCCACAATTCAAAATCCACGTAACAAGTATTCGTGTCTCTTATACAGACACCCTTATAAAGTAGATGCGGTCCATTGTATGTCCTTTAATAACTGACCGTCATCCATTCGATGTATGTAGATGTCTAAACCAGAGCGGAATCTTTTTTTAAGGAGCGCTATAGTTTATGATATACCGGAACGATTGAGGATTTTTTTCATTGGTAAGCTTGTCAATACCAAGTTACGCCAATTCGACTCAAACGTTTCAAGTAGAATATTGTTAAATATGAAACAGCCACATATATCTTGATTAGGGAAAATTAATTTCATTGAAACCCGGATTTTCTTAATATTTCATGTAGGACTGTACACGACATAGCTAATTTTCAATGCGATTCACGTTTCTCAACATTGAAGTCATAACCAGGGTTATCTTAATAATTGGGATGCCGGCCTAGGACGTCACACGCCAGAGGGCGCTGGCCACCGCCACCTCACAGAGGTATTTTATTATTTATTTATTTCTTTTTCAGTGATGAAATTATCCTTTACATTTTTATTGCATTGTAAAAAAGATATCTGATGGCTTCTCGGATCTAGTGGCGTCAAAGGAAAGTTTTGCTGCATTTGAAGTTTACTGTGAAAGTACTGGCAACTTTCAGGGCTGTTTGAGCTCCAGACTTCAAGCAAGCCGCTTCAAAAGTATATTTACTGCGCTGTGAACCATTTTCCTTCACTCGTGATCTCAGACCTTAAGTCCGTCGTTGCTACTATTGTGTTCACACTCAGGAGTGTCGCCAGAGAAGGACGTGTCCCATTGGGCAGTTATTTCTTTGTCACTATGTAATGTCGCGTTCATAAAAACATGAAGAATATTTTGATCTTCTTAATGTAAATCGCGCTGGATTGGGACATATTTTTTCCGCCGTTCCAGCGTGGATGGTGGAGGGATCAAACTGAACTGGAAATTAGTGGACTTCAATTTTATTTTAATTTATATATTCATCATTTTGAGGGTACGTATATATAATACATGTTAAATTTGTAGACATATTTTGTTCTAGTAACGTGTAAACCAATTATACAAAGATATTTTAAAAAGAAATTATTATAAATAAAACTTTCGTCTCTACCAATCCGATAGAAAAAAATAATGTCAGTATTCCAATCTAAAAATGAAAATGAGTTTGTTTTGATCATGAAAAAGGGCACCTGATATTGTAAGCCCAGGGCACTTAAATGTATTAAGAGAGCGCCCCGGCTCCTATGACGCAGAATAAGTTTGAATTGGACGTATATATGCAGAAAGAACTCAATACACAAAACACATTTTAAAAATTAATACGTAATGTAAAAAAATCGGATATAAATATTTAATGTCTATAATTACTAAGCACCGTGAATTAAATATTTATGTAAAACTATATATGTAAATCAAAATTATAACACAATCATAAAATTCATGTATACGAATATTTGTAAAGATATACAACTAGTATTATAATGTATCAACATATATTTCAAGATCTTAATCGGTCTTAAAAAACATGCTATGTTAACTTGAACTTACCTATATTATATTTTTTCGATTTGGATTCTTTATGCACATATGTCTCCATTTAATCCACCCCATCTCTCTTTTTCGTCTCCCACAAAAGGGGTCTTTTCCCCTAAGCAGTGAATCTAGCCCCATTTTTCCTCCCCAAGATATTCAGGTCTGCCCCTATTTTGTCTCCCATCTGATAAAACCTTTTTGTGAAGGGAAAACATCTCACCGGCGGTAATATTTCTTGACATAGCGTCGTTAAGTAATATTCCTTCTATACATTTAAAAAAAAAATCATTTTATTCTCAAGATACTTTTTAAAAAATATATCCGTCTATTTTATACTTAAAAATACTTTTAACGCGTTTTGTACTAAAAAATGCTTTAAATTCAATTGAAAAGACATCAAAAAGTTACACTGGTTGAGTTCAACATTTGGCGGGTCCAGGACTTTATTTTCTTTCAGATCTTTTTTATCTGAAACTATTTCTCTAACATAAATACCCTAGTTATAGTTGTCACGCAGTTTCGTGTAATTCCGGACGCGCAATCTGTTAATCAAATCGTCGGCCCTCCAAAGCGATTATTTCAAACCAAATTATATTGGTGCCCTTTATTATGTATAAATACATTGCAAGTGGGCGTCAACTATCTCAAAATAAACGCTTAGTGTTGCAGTTAATGAAAACCACAATTTATTAAAAAATATATTAAATAAATAAATTACAATAGTTGATGATTTTTTAAATCAGTTTAGACCCTGTTGAGAATCGAACATATGTTAGGTCTTGATAACTAGCCAGCTAGCCATTTCATACAAGCGGTAGTTCCTTACGGACAGTACTGGCCAGTCTAGGGTCGCCTAGAAAATATCCAGTTCCTGGTCTGCTGATGACTCGAAATCTTCACATTTGGGTCCAAATAGCTGTTAGTATACCATATAGACAGCAACCACATCCCGGAAAGTGGGTGAGTCCGCTGGTTAAACTTGGTGAAGGGGCACAGAGGCTGGTTACTTCTGTATCTGTGTTTTCTTAATCCTTTCAACTCTTGTTCACATATAAATGTATCCCAAAAAATTTCTACAGCACTCCCACTTAAAATTCACAAGTGCACATTTAATCTGGGGCACAACTATGCCCCAAAACACTGAGAACTGGCAGTAGGGCGCACAATGTGTACAACGTACATACAATTCCAACAACAATGGGAAACCACCGCATTATTTTTCCCAAGAAACTCACATGAATATGCTCAACAATTTGTGAGTCACATTTCTCAACATTGAAGTCACGACGAACAAGAAAGTTGATTAAAAAGATTTTTTATCACTGATTCGTATCATACAAATGTATATCCTTTATTTTACATTTTTACTCCTGTAGAGCTTTAGCATCCATATCGACGCCTCTCCATCTCAGATAATCTTGAGTATTTTACTTCCAAGCTTCCTGTTCCTGTGCCTTCTCTATATCGGACAGTACGTTATTCATGTAGCGCTGTGATAATTGTGTACC
The DNA here is from genome assembly GCA_949825065.1 of Odontocerum albicorne. Taxonomy (NCBI): domain Eukaryota; kingdom Metazoa; phylum Arthropoda; class Insecta; order Trichoptera; family Odontoceridae; genus Odontocerum; species Odontocerum albicorne. Next base: position 31,108,665 of record OX463853.1, on the reverse strand, counting down.
CGAGGATCTTGGGATACTTACATGGATGTGTTCGCTCGGTCACTGCCTGCCCGGAATACATGACCATGCCATTCTAGTCGTACCTGTTGGTGCCTTTAATATAGGGTCTACGAGATAAGGCTGGAATATCGACGGATGCTTCTTTGTTTCCAGATTCCTGTTGCAGTGTAGGCCGCTAGTCCAAGATTGCACTCAATATTATTGCAAGTAAGATTATAATTTCTTGTTTAAAAAGATATTAAATTAAGCAACTTGAAATTAATTACACCTCATTGTTTTTCAGTCTCCGGAATGTGAAAACATCTCATTCTTAAACTAAACGGAGTAAAAATGAACTATGAGTTATATTCTTCAAAGAAAATGTAGGTTTTTTTTAATAAAAAAATATTTCACTTTAGCATGAGCTCATTTTTCAATTATAGTTTTATCATATATATTCAATAAGATTATTAAGGGTGAACTGGTATCTTACATCCAGGCAACCCCGCTGGCAGCTGACCACCAGGCAAACCAATGATAAGATTAATAGACGACGCTAAAGAAAGTGAGCGAGTGTATATAAAACACACCCAAGATCTATTTTATACTAAAACAAGAAAAAAATTAAACAATGAAATTCGAAAATAATGAATAAATCATTCATGTCAAAAATCTATTGTATTACATTTTTCTGGTATATAGTACAACCTAGCGACCTCACTGCTATGAGTCAATGTCTTCCAATCAACCGGATAGATGTTGAAGAAGCCTCAAGAGAAAATCAGACTGGAACTCTATTTATAAAAATCCAGTTTTCAACAGGAATTCATCCCCGCAATCCCCGGGCTGGAAGACAGGTGCTTTATTAACTAGGCCACGGGGGTCGTTTTATTTAAGATAATAAAAACTGATATAAAATATAATTTTTAATATATAAATTTTATTACATATATATTGTCATATTTAAACAGTTAAAAGAGAAACTGTCGATAAAACAAAATATTAAAAAGATCAATTCTTTACATTTTCAATTAAAAAAATCATATAAAAGAAACGTTCAACATTATTTTACGATTGTCGATTTATAAAAAAAAATGTATACAAAATTTGAAGAATCGTACGAGTATATAAAATTGTTACATAAATTGATAGAAAACATATCGTGATTCATCATATTTCCTTTGTCGTAATAAGCTTTCAATGAAAATGCATGCAATTCTGTATTTTCTCATGAGTCATACATAATTGTATGCAACAGTATGCACCTCTTCACTCGGCGAAATCGATACGACCACCTTTATCTCCAAGCGAAAAAAAATATTCCTAAAATTTCGTCCAATACTATACAAAACAAATTAATTTAATTTACATCTAAGATTAAGTTAAGATTATTTTACAAAAGCCATTTATAAGAGTGTAGCGGTCTTATGTGTTGTGCAAATTCTGTTGTAATCACGTATGCCTTAGATAGTTTCGTCAACCATCTTAAAAAATATATATATGTAGATATAAATTGTAACTCACCTGAATGTATTGCAGTTATCTCCGGTCCATCTTCTAGCATCTTCATGATGATCTTAAACCGTTTCTTCCTCTATCAACACAGAATTATAAAAAGACCGACAATCGTTTCAGGTGAAATATCAAGAGTTTATTTCGCACTGAATTTTTCGCACATACAAACAATACGTTTTTATGTTTCAACCTCTCAACACATTATATCGCGTCCCATCACATATCACCTCATTTAAAAGAGGGGAATTATCCCTCATGAATTCTGGACAAGTGTAGCGTTAGTTTCTGCAGATGATCTGGTAAGGCGATGACTTGTGATGCTTGTTTGGTGTTGACTTTCTGGAAGGTTTTAACGTTGACAGCGCGGCCCAAGCTTTCGGGCCCACACAAATATGAGGCTTTCGATCAATAATTTTACGCTTGCGCGCTACGAGAACTGAAAACGCGCCTGTGCGCTCGCCATTTTGTTTATTTATTTGAAAGGGGGAAATAAAATGTTTGTCTGTCCAAACATTTATGTTTAAAATTACAGATATTGTAAGGAAAAATTTAAGACGCGTTATTTATTTGAAAATATTCCTCGTCACTTAACATACTCCTATAAAACTTCCATCTTTATCCCTATTTTGCTTTAAATATATATTTTTCACTATTACTTGAACATTATTTCCGTTTACGTATGATATTGAAAGGTGGCTATTTATAGTAGTTATGAACCAAAAGCTGGTGGATTGGAAGAAATGGCTTTAAAACAAAAAAAAACACCAGATGCATTTACATAAATGTTAAAATAAAATAAATACATTTTCGTTATTCTTCTGTAATTTTGCTTTACTCATATGATTGGTGATTCATATAGTTGAATTTTTACATTGTGTATGATATAAGCGTCGACTTACTTGTATGCTCGTGTATTTTTTTTTTGTTGTGATTGTTTCTTTGTATTTATTTTTATTGCAATTGTTTTAAATCGTTGTTTTTATATACATATTCTGTCTTTTGTAATGTAAGTAGTACTCACTGTATTTTTATTGTTATTTTATGGTACACGTACCGTGACAGTCTTAATTAATTTAAAAGTTCTCTTAGAGAGCGGTTTTGTCTGAACCATAAATCCGAGACCACGGCGTGGTTCTAGTTGATTTTTTTCCTCTCTTCCTTTTCATTGTCTTTGTTTCTCTCAAACTTTTCGAGATCTGTAAATATGTTGAATGTGCTTTTTTGTGTTAGAGTGGATTGATTTTGATTATTTTCTTAGATTATTTTTTCTTCTTTTTGTATGTTAGGACCTTTGATTGCTTGAGCCTTGACCTGTCTCATATTTGTTTTTTTATGTGTGGTGGGTGGTACGCATGTGCGTATTGCTTTTTGATATATTTTGTATATGATTCATGTAAATGTTAATAATTTTTGTGACAAGTTGTATTCATATTCATGTGCACTTAAAATTCTTATTTGAATGTTATTCTTGTACTTCTTTTTGGACATTGTAATAAAATAAAAGAAATATATTGATTGATTCTACCATATTTAAATCTAAGGTACTGTCTCCAATTGTCAGAACAAACATATACTGTTAAACTAACAACGTTTATAGATATTAATCTATAAAGATATTGTTTTACACCCCCCCCCGGGAGAAGAACGAGTTCCCTTACAGTTGGCCCTCTCCAATCAAATTACACGTAGCGCATCACATCAGGGGTGCACTGCATCTCTCGGTCAGCCATCATCCCCTAATTGTGCCGCCGCTAAAAGCGAAGAATAGCCCGCTACTCGGTAGACTGCACCGAACGTTATGCGCCGGCCACTTCACTTCCTGTCCGTGTCACTTGCACTTCATTGGGGTCATCCCATAAATATTTTTGAAATTTCTAAACTATCTGAAAAACACTATAAAGCGGCTCAGACAGGCGTTCTTCGATAACCAGCGAACTTCAGTGCGGAGTAGCATTTATATTCTTTGGCTTTTTGATCAGCTTAGCGCTCCTCTATCTTCCCCACGATTTCTAGCGTACCTTACCGCTCCTCGCCTTCGAGCGTGCGCTCGAGTATTCTACCGTACATTGGGGGTGGTAGCGCCCATTTTTGGAATCAGTGACGTAGAACATATAATACTCAATATTTTGAAGTTACATAGTTGGCTAGTACATGTACTTTGAATGCAAAATGGACGGCTGCCCAAGTTGATTTGTTGCACTTGCCTTCCAACCCGAGGATTGTGGGTTCGATTCCCGTTGGAAACCAGATTTGTTTTAATCGATTTCAACCTAGTTTTCATTTAAAGCTTTTTCAACATCATTTTCATTGGTTGGAAGAGATTTACATTTGACAATAAGCCCGCCTGGTTGTAATGTGTGTATCGCAACAATACAGATTGTTGTAGTGGATCCGGAAGAAAAACGTATTGTGGGTAGTTCAAATATAGTTCATAGGCGGATTTTTATGAAGCATAATGTCCGAATTGGCATAGGACAGGTCCAGGTGCCAGGGCATTATGCAGGAAATGGGTCTCGACCCTTGTAGGAGTAAGAGAGGAAAATTATGAAGAAGTGTTCTTTATTTGGGCATAAACCGTCGTGTAAATGAAGAAGTGTTCTTTATTTGGACATAAACCGTCGTGTAAATGAAGAAGTGTTCTTTATTTGGACATAAACCGTCATGTAAATGAAGAAGTGTTCTTTATTTGGACATAAACCGTCGTGTAAATGAAGAAGTGTTCTTTATTTGGACATAAACCGTCGTGTAAATGACTAGTTTTAGTTAATTTTTTTGAGAAAATTTATATATTTTTTTTAAATCAGCATCCATATTATTTATGCAAAATTCCAATCGATTTTTAATTATATAACATGATTAATATTGGACTAAAAAATAGTTCACATAAACGTTTACTTGTCGAACTTAGATTTTTCAAATAGACAATAATAAACTTGTCAATAAACTCTTAACAAGACTTAAACCCGTATTGTCGGATACTATCGAGAATCGAACCTAAAGCTCCCAGTTATATACGTGTATTTTACCGAGAGATTTGAAGTTTTCAAATTTGTTGATAGACTTGCTAGAAAATAAGTTTTTAGAAACCCTGAATGAAGAACATGCCTAGGAGGTCGTCGTATTAAGATACTTGAAATAGTGTATTTTTACTGATTGGTATATGACATACTAATGTTTCAATTTCTTTTTACATATATTGAATATAAAAATAAAATACGGGAAAATCCCATTGCATATGTAAAACGTTTTTGAGCAATGCAGGAAATTAAAGCTTTTATCAATTCCGGGTCACTTGTTATTGTACAATATATTGTAGACAAATGCATTTAAAAAAAAACGATGTAGTTCGAGGTGCATGGCTGCGAAGTAACGCACTGGACTTCCGTACGGAAGGTTGCCATTTAGAACCCCGCGCTGTGCTACTCCCCTCGAATGACACAGGTGTTTTTTTCCGCCTAGTATTCGGGGATATAAGGATACCTATGATTTCGGTCATGTCTATTCCTTTTTATTTTTTTTAAATATAATGATCTCTTTGGTCTAGTTGGTAAGACGCATGTCTCTCAGCCTGGAGGGTGTAGGCTCGATTTCCGTTGGAAATCAGATTTTAAAAAAATGGATTCCAGCCTGGTTTTCACTCAAGGCCTCATTGCCATCTTTCCGGTTGGTTTAAAGAGATTACCACACGGCAATCAGTCAACCAGGTTGTACTATATACAACTAAATTGTAATACAATATAATACAATGTAATTCAAACCCTTTAAACGTTTTATCCCGTGGATATTAATTTGTAATAATAATATTAATTTAATTTCAAACAGTGTGCAGAATAAGGGCAATGCAACATTGTAATACAATATAATACAATGTAATTCAAACCCTTTAAACGTTTTATCCCGTGGATATTAATTTGTAATAATAATATTAATTTAATTTCAAACAGTGTGCAGAATAAGGGCAATGCAACATTGTAATACAATATAATACAATGTAATTCAAACCCTTTAAACGTTTTATCCCGTGGATATTAATTTGTAATAATAATATTAATTCAATTTCAAACAGTGTGCAGAATAAGGGCAATGCAACATTGTAATACAATATAATACAATGTAATTCAAACCCTTTAAACGTTTTATCCCGTGGATATTAATTTGTAATAATAATATTAATTCAATTTCAAACAGTGTGCAGAATAAGGGCAATGCAACATTCGCCATCATTTTACATAAGAAATATAACAACACATTCCGTAAATAAAGAAAATAAAATTTATATTTACAAAAAAATATTTATTAGAAATGTCAAAAATACATATAGTACATCAATTTTTGGTATGTGTAAAAATATCAAAATATATCATGATTGAATTTCCTTTTAACTAAAATGTTCCAAGTACGCAGCTGTAAATTATCTCAGATCAGGTAAAATATATGTTGGGTCATTTACATACAGGGTGTCCCGTAACTCGATGTCAAGCCGGTATCGAGGAAAAGGCCAGCTTATGACGGTTCAGAGTTTAAAAAAAAAATCTTGCAAAAGCCTTTTCGAGTTACAGGCATTCTTTTTTAAATTGTGAAACTAGCCACCCTGCGCCAAATGTTTATATGCTGTGACTACAAATTGCCATATTTTATAATGTTCATGGTTGTATCGTAATCCTAGATAGCCCCCCTCCTATTAGTCAGAGTTCGATATAAAACAAAAAAACCTTGACGTTCGAAAAAAAACTGTTTTTGTCCGATCATAAAAATTTATATTTTTTATCAGCTAACTAATTCATCATACTGTAAAAATAATGTACTACGCTAACCTGGCAAGTTACATAAAAAGATGGTCTGTTTAGTCAGGATTTCAAAATGGTACAATACAAACCTAATACTCCTTTAAAAATAATTTAAAAAAAATAATATCTGTACAATGATAACACTTTTCATTAATCAAATTCAACACGTTTGAGCGAGACAAACGATACAGCGCATGAACGAGTTAGAGTAAGTCGCCATTTGACATGAACTAGAGTGAGACAGATAGTCACCATTCGACATAAGTTAATATGACGCTACATTGAAAAGTTTCATCATTAAATACAGTAAATTGTTTTTTTAAATTATTTTTAAAGGAGTAACTACATACCATCAGCCATGTCCCTTTTGTAGTAGACAGTGAGGACATATCGATCGTCCAGTTCATTACTCAGACAACTCCAAATAATCTGTTTTGAGATAATGAGAAAAGCAATATTATAATCGTCACCATAAATCAAATACTATTAATTTTTGCCCGAGTTTTATATATTTTATCAATAGATTTTATCAACATCTATTGATAAAACTCGGACAAAAATGAATAGTATTTGATTTATGGTGACGATTATAATATTGCTTTTCTCATTATCTCAAAACAGGTTATTTGGAGTTGTCTGAGTAATGAACTGGACGATCGATATCTCTACGCCTTTCTATCCATGCATACATCTGCTGCACACCTATACATCTGCATTTATTTTGTTTCTATCTCCCCTCTTCACTGTCCTGTTTCTATCTTTCCTCTTCACTGTCCTGATTATCTATTTTTGCATTTTTTCCGCGTGCTGAAAGTGATTTGTAAAGTTGATTCCGTCCTTTATATTTTTGTTTTCAATGATTTATATTTTGTGTGTGCATTTTTTTTCTTTCATTTTTCGTTCAACTTGTTTGAAGATTATATACAGAAGTCTTGAGTCATTGAGTGTAGTGGGGACGATTTTTGCCCTTTTATTGTGCTTGGGGTATGTGCATTTTGATTTTTGGTTTATTTGCATTTGTTTTCCCCTTTTGCACTAATGTCAAGAGGGACGCCTGGTGTGGCGAGGTGCGCCTGCGAACGGCCCTGTATTGTGTTGGCCACTTGTGATTTTTACGGAAGTATGCGTATATTTTTTTTGTTTCTTTCCAACTATTTTTGTTGCAATTGTTTAAAATATTTTATTTTATTATTTTTATATATTGTCTTTCCTAATGTGTTGAGTGCTCACTAATAATTATTTTATTTTTAATGTTATTGTAATTAGGTACATAGTGCCGTTTATTTACATAAATAAATAATTTTAATTTTTAAGTATTGTTATGAAAAATAAAATATGTTATATACCACCAGAAATAGAAAATAGATTGTAATACGAGGGTTGCTACTTAAGTTTTGAGATATGGCAACACCAGTGTAGATACGTCAAATCTGACATTAGCATCGTAAAGTTTGACGTTTTTAATGGTATACATGCTCAGAAAGTTTTGTCATATGAGTGCTATTTGTGTTGTTTATAGTGACTTGAAAAATTCATCTCGGCCAAAAATGGAATTAAATCGTGAACATTTTCGTGCGATGATTTTTTATAATTTTCGACGTGGACTAACTCAACAAGTGTGCCGATCAGCTCGTTTCGACTTTTGGTGATGAAGCACCATCCCGGGCTACTATGTTTCGCTGGTTTTCCTAATTCAATCGAGGTCGTAGTTCGCACCAGAACGAATTTCGTGAAGGTCGTCCAAAATCGGTTGTTGTGCCAGAAAACATCAATGCTGTGCGTGAACTGATATTGCAAGATCGTCATGTGACTTATCGTGAGATTGAGGCATGTTTGGACATTAGTTCCACTTGCATACATTCAATATTGCATGAACATTTGGTCGTCAAAAATATTTGTTCGAGTCGGATACCACATAATTGGATAATCGCTCAAAAAAAGGCTCGTGTCGATTGGTCCAAAGAAATGTTGAAAAAAATTCGATCGCGGTGCTTCAAAAGACGTCTATAAGATCATGACAGGCGACGAATCATGGATCTATGCATATGAGCCCGAAACTAAACAGCAGTCGACTGTATGGGTCTTTCAAGATGAGCCAAATCCAACAAAAGTTTTTCGCGCACGAAGCACTTCGAAGCAAATGGTGGTTTGTTTCTTCGGTACAAATTGTCATGTCGCAACAGTGTCTTTAGTGGAACGTTGTACGGTCAATTCTGAATGGTACACCACCATTTGTTTGCCAGAAGTGTTCGGAGAAATGAGGAAAACCAACCGCCGAAGACGGATCATTTTCCACCACGACAATGCGAGCTCTCACACATCGGCTCAAACAAGTGACTTTTTGAGCACTCAAACATTGAATTGATGAGTCATCCTCCGTACAGCCCTGATTTGGCACCTAATGACTTCTTTTTATTCCCAAACATCAGAAATAAATTGCGAGGTCAACGTTTTTCGACGCCTGAAGAAGAGGTCGATGCGTTCAAAACGCATGTTTTGAAGTTACCTCATTCGAAGTGGAAAAAGTGCTTCGAAAATTGGTTCAAACGCATGCAAAAGTGTATTGATCTTCATGGAGAGTATTTTTAAAAACATAAAGCCATTTTCGATGATAAATATTTGTTTTTACTTGTCTGTCTCAAAACTCTATACAGGCAAAGCAAGACATGAGGGAAACAAAATAAAGACACTAGGAAAACAAAACAGTGTTTTAGTTCCAACTTTGGCATACGGGAGTGAAACGTGGATGTGGAACCAGACTGAAAAGAGACTAATAAATTATGTAGAAATAAATGCTGACATTTAGAAGAATACATAATACGGAACAAAGTGAGTAGGGATGAGTGTGAACTTAAGGCTGATGTGTTGAGTTAGATGAAAAAGAGCACTCTGAAATGGTTTGGGCACGTGGAACGAATGAAAGACTAATAAAATAAATATGCTATGTGAGTGTAAGGTATGGTAGAGAAATGCTCAAGGAAAGTATGACCTGATCAAGTAAATGATATTTTCACAGAAGGAAATGTAAGAAGTAAGAGAAATTATCAGAGTTGTATGAGAAGGTGCATGGATATAGAAGAGGCGAAAAGTCTGGCGCTCTCTTCTCACTTCTATCACCAAGACTAATTTCAACTCAACTAGTTTCGATTTCTTTAAAAATTATCTTTCGACTCATAATGTATTAAATTCATCCCAACAAGAACAACTTCTTTATCTTATTGTTATAAGAAATCAAAGTCACGTAGAAGTCCACATAATGTCCATACTGAGGCAATAACAAATAAGAGAGATACTCATTTTAAGGTGAATTATGATAGGTATGAGTCATTATGATTCAGAAAGGCTGTTGCATAATGGTCAACACATTCGCTCAACAAGTAGTAGAAATTTAGGTTCGAATCCCACTGGTTAAGTAAAATTTAGTGAGCCTCTCAACGCGCATTGTATTATCTCGATATAAATACTGGGTGGGTGTCGGAATAAATTTTGTAGTCGAATTAATCAATCATATTGGGGTTATATTTTTTAAAAACTTCGTATATATTACTGTATAATTATATTAATATTTATTATCATTTTTTTCTGTACATGCACAAAAGAGTGAGATGAAAATCATCTGATGTCCTAGCGGCCGAGCCGAAAACTCATTTTTTCAAAAAGTCACCTTGTTCCGAAACAGAGATTGACAAACAATTTTTGTACAAGCCAATGTTTTCCCAATTTTATTTTATATTTATTATTTTGAATTTTCAATGACATAACGAAACACATTTTGGGTATCCTCTATCTAACAACACCTTTCCTTGTATAAATTACATTCGATAATAGCGCAGGGCTTGTAACACATTTCAATTAGAGAGGCCGATGTTTGCTCTGTATTTCTAATTAATAAAATAACACCGTAGCTCTGCTACTATCGGAAAATATCATAATTTCCATTCAACACTTTCTAATACATTAATAAGCTTTTTAAATTGAGTCATTTTTCAATTATATACCTTTGTATTTATTAATCGAATCTACCGATTAAGTGTTTTTAACCATATTTGATTTAAACGGGGATTTAAGAACATTTCTTGGTCATAAATAAATAGTAAAAGACAGCATATATGAGCTCCATGGTTAGAACCCATTTTTTTTTTAATAATTAAAGTCTTGTTTTTATGCATAGCTTCTTATACATTTTTCTACTTGGTTAGAAGGTATTACCACATGACAATAAACCCGTCTGTAAATACATCAGCTTGGATTTTGATTTGGCATTGCACTGACGACATAGTGAGTTGCAGTATTTTTGGAGTTTCTTAGATATAGTTATTTCCTGAATGCATTTATATAGTGTATTCCATTTGATCCTCTCATATGCAGTGTTAAACTTTATGGACTAGCGGAAACTCTAAATTGGATTCAAACGATTTTTGCAACACATGACATAACGTGAAGATTTGGTTTAAACAAACTTCCTTTATAGTGTGGTGGTACGTAGAAAATTGAATGTGGAGCATTGGCGTGGAATCAGTGGAAGAAAAGTGACTCTCAAATGGTGGAGAAAGTCCAAAAGATTTTTTTTAATATTTCTACTTACGAGAACGCGGTTTCTACTCGTGGGTCTATCCTACAAGGTTTATTCTAGGTATGATGGGATATTACTTTCTAAGCGTGAGGAGGATTGTGAGAGTCTATTCCTATGTATTTATGTTGCTGCTGGGAGCAGTCCAACTATGTTGGAAAATATATGGTTTTATATTTCTGATAACTATCGAAGGTACAGAAATATTGGTCTATTTAGACTGGTAAAAAGTAGAACTAACTGGACTGTCCTTTTATAATAGAGCCTCGGAAGACAGGGTGGTGATATTTGGGGACTTAAATGACAGAATAGGAAACCGACAGCTCAATGGAGTTATGCAAAGATTTAACGAAGTTGTTAGTAATGAAAACGGATAAATGCCTGTGAAATTTTAAGCTAGAAACGAACTCAGGATAAACTAAACATTCTTCAACCACAAGGAGCAACACAAGTATACTTTCCGAAACATGAGAGGAGATAAGTCGATGATTGACTTTATAATCACAAATAGGCAAATCCATCCAGTTGATGTCATTGACATAAGAGCACTACCTCAGCAAACATAGGCTCAGATCATAACCTAACACTGGGAAAAATCAGAATGGAAAGACCAAAATTAAATAAAAAGGAACCAAACTACATAGAGAAATATAGAGTCGTTAGAAGCAGACAACACCAAAGTACTATTCAAATCTAGACTTGCTGAGAAGATAAATATCAACCATGTGACTGAAGAGGATGACGTGAAGACAGTATGGAGGAAAGTGAAACAGAAATTACATGATGCATCAATGAAAGTATTGGGAAGAGGAGAGTGAACACTAACGCACATAATAAGACAAAACCTTGGTTTACCAAGGAAGTAAAAGAGCTGGCTGAAGAGAAACGAAAAAGCTATTTAAAATATAGAAGTACACCATCAGATGAAAACAGACAAGCATATGGGACAACTAGAAATAGAGTCAACTCAGAAATAAAACGGATAAAGAGGGAATACTGGACTAAATTTACCAAAGATATGGAGTTTGATCTGTACGGGGCTCAAAATAAGGTATGGAAATGCTAAGAGAAAAGAAGAAACCGATCAATGAATATGTACAAACAAACAAAATTAGAATAGAAAAGTGGGAGAAGTACTTTCAGGAATTATACAATGACTCGGAAGAAATCCCATTGCCTCAGAATGTTACAGATTCGGAAATTATTGAAGATAGTGAAATCAAAGCAGCTATAGCAAAACTGAAAAACCGGAAATCAACAAGACCAGATGAAATTCACAATGAGATACTAAAATATGCCGACGATCGATTAGTAGCTGAGCTTTCTAAACTGTTTAATAAAATATTGGACACATCAATTATCCCTAACGACTGGAAAACAAGTATTTCAATACCCATCTTTAAAAAGGACCAAAAAACAAATCCTGAAAACTACAGAGGAATATCCCTGCTGTGCTCTACTCTTAAATTATTCACAATGATAATAAAGGAAAAACTTGAAATACATATTACAAATAGAGAGGAACAGCAGGGATTCAGAAAGAACCGCTCTACTACCGACGCTATATTCACATTTAGACAAATTAAAGAAAAAGCATTAGAGTACAACAAACTTGCCTACCTCTGTTTAGTCGATCTTACAAAAGCTTTCGGCAGGATTCGGCTGAAGAACCTTCTGAACACTTTGTCCATAAAAATGATACCTCCATCACTCACTAATGTCATAAGAAAGATCAACTTGGATAGTAACACAAAAATCAGAGCAAATGGGAAATATACTAAAGCCATAAAAACATCGGTTGGAATCAGACGTGGCGATATCCTAAGCCCATTTCTCTTTAACTGTATAATGGATAACATCATTGCAGAAGTTGCATCTCTCAAGTTGGGGCACACTCTTGGTAAGGAAACGGTGGGAATTCTCTGTTATGCTGACGACGCTACACTCATAGCTGAAAATAAAAATGACTTACAGAGAATGCTCACAAAGTTCGATGAATCCTGCTCAAAGTACAACATGATTATCTCCGTAGCAAAAACTAAGTGTATGACATTCTCCAAAGACCCACAAGAGTGCTGAATTTCAGTACGTGACGAGCCAGTTGAACAAGCAACCCAGCTCAGATATATTGGCAGTGAACTGCTCAGCTCTCATGTCCTCCCCAGAGAAGTAAGGCCTCAGGTAGATAAAGCTGCAGTTGTAGCGGGCTGCCTGAGAGATGTCATATGGAGGAATAAAGATATGAGAACGGATAGCAAGGTACGCATTTATAAGACCTGTGTGCGACCTATCCTCACATATGGCATCGAAGCGAGGGCGGACACTGTCAGGACAAAAAGTATGCTAAGGACAACGGAAATGAAAACTCTACGTGCTATTGCTGGGAAGACTTTGCGCGATCGTGTAAGGAACATCACAATCCAAGAGGTATGTAAGGTCCAAGATGTGGTCAGATGGGGATGACAGCGTCGACGATACTGGTACCAACATGTACAGAGAATGAATTCCACAAGAATCCCATACATAGCTCTGCATGGGGTGCCGGATGGACGGCGTCTACCAGGGAGACCCCCGAAACGATTTAGAGATAGCTGGAGCTCAGTATCACAGGAGGACAATCCTGCAGTAACAGGCTCTTGAGTCTATAGAAAGTTTAAGAAAAAGAAGAAGAATAAATTTGTATTGTGCTCTTAAGTAATACAAAAATTGCGCCATATAAAAGTCTAACAAAAGGTTGTAACAGATTAAACCTGCCGATCGTCATGGAACTTGGATCTCCTTACCATCAGAACTTTGGATTTGATATGTCAAGATTGTGTATTTGCTAAAGTGTAACAGCTTTCATACAACAAGTCAATACATATACAGGTGTATTTTATCCACAAGATGGCTGACAATCATGCTTGATCACAGGGCTAGCCCATCGTGTCGTATTTGAGAAGTATTTTTTCTTGTTTTCATTTACTGACCCTCTGGTTATGTCTCTTAGGAGAATAATAATGCAATAATTAGATCAAATTTAGTAAACTTTGCTGTTAATAATAATAAAAGGACAATTTATATAGCGCCATTTCGAGAGCAAACTCTCCTCAAGGTCGTTCAAACCCAGGATTCAAACTCTCTCATTAATTTTGAAAAGACTTCCTAAAAAGGATTGTCTTTAAATGCTTCATAAAGCTGCATTCGCTACCCATATATCTAACACTAAGAAGCAGACCATTCAACGAATGCCACAGGATTAGCCACAGTAAAACCTCTATTATAATATCCCGCCCCAAAACAGCAACACTTAATATTACGCAACAATAGTTTGACAGTTGCAATAATGAAATATGTAAATACGATAAAACACAATGTTATCAACTAAACCAATTGAAAAAAAAATAATCCGAATTAAATTGAATATTGTGAACACATTCGAAAATATCTAAATAGCGAAAAAAAAATATAAAATTGCAAATCTGGGTTTATTAAAAGACGCCTTAGTTTATATTAATAAATACTTTATTTTACCTTTAAAAAGTTGTAATATAATTTACATAATAAAATTTAAGTGTTATTTGTGTGTAAACCAACATCATAAATAAATAATTACAAAACTAAAAAGTTTCACCTCGATATTAAAAAAACGCAATACCGTTAAGATCCTCTCTAGTTCTTTACATCATACAATAATTAATCTTATGACTGATTATCCTATAACATGGATGATGTTGCTTTCTTGTGTAAAAATATATATATAAATGTAGTGAGAGTCTTCTATCCATAAAGCGTCCATATCAAAAATACGTCCCAATTAAAAAATCTATATTTCATCTAACCTTTATGTTCAAAAGATAACGTATGCAATTATAATGTCCCATAGACGAAAGCATGTTGAAAGTGTATATCGACCTTAAACAGGACGTATTTATGATTATTTTATGCTCTATGGATGCGTGTGGTGTTTTGTGTAAAGATGGCGGTAAAAAAATGGCGAGTGTTTTGGTGTTGTTGAATTAATGAATTTAATTTAATATCCAGCCAATTCGGCGAATGTTGAGTCCATCTCGTCAGCCAAGCTCTTGTATCTATCCTTGTTGATTCCGAGCTCGTCTGAAATTGAAGAAATGCGTTAATTTCTGCTAAACAAATACAACTTTCAGTTTGTATCATGATAGAAATTATGAAGGTGAAAACTTGTTTTAACGAAATATATTACACCTACGTAATATTAAAGATAAAGTACAAAGTAACGCAATTAATAACGAGAATCCGTTTTTTTAAACATTCCCCTCCATTTTGGTGTACATTAGAACAGTAGTTTTCCAGTTCTTTTTTATGTATTAATGGATAAATCTTCAAGTTATTTCATTGATTTGACTTACATAGATCTTTTATACCTCATTGCCTCTCATTCTCGGAAGAAAATGAATTAGTAATGAAGGATTGATCAAGACAAAGTTTGTTCACAAATAAACAAGTATCCAAATATACTAATGAATATGATCAATTAATCCGAAATCGACAATGATTATGTCAAAATAAAAAAAACTTTAGTGTTGAATTTTTAGTACTGTATAAGCTCGATTTTCTAAATTTTGATACCGTTGCGGTCTCTATTTTCAAGGATATGCGAAGAACATGCCTTTACTCTTTTGGTGAATGCCATCAAAAGCTTAGAAAAATATTTTCTCAAGGAACATTCCTGTGGCCTTGTTAGTAAGACGCCTGTTTTCCAACCTGTGGCGTGTTCAATTTCAGTCCAGTTAGCACCCATATTAGACTGGTTTTCATTCAAAATCTTTTTAAACAAGTCAAAGAATCTAACATGTAATAATAAACGGGGTGTACTGTTTACAACGAATACATGGAATGTACTGTATACAACGAATAAACGGAATTTACTGTATGCAACGAATAAATGGAATATACTGTATACAACTAATAAACGGAATGTATTGTATACAACGAATAAATGTAATGTTCTTGATACAACGAAAACAGAATGTAATGAATAAAACGGAATGTACAATTACTTGGCAGTTACAACGATAGTGGAATACTATCTCGGGCCATAAATACTATTTTAGAGTGACATAGTTTTGATAACGGAGAAACTATTTGGGGCAATGGTTTATACTTTATTTTTGTCAATTTCAAAAATATTAATAAAAATTAAAATTCTAAAAGTTTAATAAAAATTCTATTTTTTTTCAAGTTTTAGAATTGGCTTTTTACACGACTTTGAATATCGTGGTCTACAATTTCATTGAATTTATCTTGTTATTGTTCTTGGAAATACATCGGATTATTGTTTCTATGCTAAAGATATTCATTATTACGAGTTTTCACCTTTTCTAGTTAATTTTTCACTTTTTCTATGTAATAATTAAATAAAAGGTTTTATATTAATAGAAAAACAGTTTTCAGCTTAGTTGAGTTGAAGGAAGGAAGGACTGCATTTATAACAACTCGATTGATTTTTAAAAACTTGTTATTAATCAGGGGAATTGAACCCATTATAATTTGTCAAGTTTTTCTCAGTATTTAGTTACTTGGTAGTTATAATAAACATTTAACATAAAATATAAATGATTTATTAGAAAAAAATGTTTAATGATAATGAGTTTGATACTTTGAAAGTCAGATAGTTAAAAATATTTAATATTGACTGAAAATATAAGTTCAGTTAATTAGTGCAGTTTATTGAAATGATTTGAAACTTTGAAAACATATAAAGTTGATCCATCGTCAATAAATATTTAAAGTGAAATAATTATGTACCAAGTTATTGAGTTGGTTTTACAGGTTCTTACAAATATACGAATTAACTAAAGTATACTTTAAAATCTTTTTAAATATACCTTTAGGTTATCAGTCCTCTGCAGTTTAGCGATATAAGCGACAGTTGTCGTGAAGATTTTATTAGTCACAATATAGAGATAAGAAAAATGGTAAAAAAATAAGAAGAAGAAAGAAAATGATAGAGTTAGAACAAAACTTAGTAGAAACATTGAAGGACGTGGTTATTACAACATATAAGTATATACAAACGAATAAACGTCTTAAGGAATATGTTCAGCTATAAACAATGTTGCTTTTTATATAATCTCGGCCATATATTCCGTGTTCAGTCGTAATTGTTGGATATAACCGAGATACTGGAGAAAAGGAACATCGTGTACAGGCAGAGGTTAATGGCAAAGGTTGAGGCAAGTTGGAAGACCTTATCAGGCATCTTAGCCGGTATATACCAGACGCTTTTAAAAGACGATTAGAAGTATAGTCTAACTCTTTAGGTCAAACTAAATTGTAAACCCACCGCTTAGTACAAAGCAAGATTTGGTAGATACAAGCGATGAGCTCACAGCTTAGCAAAAAGATACTTGTTAGAATCATTCAAGCTGATCTTTTCGGACTAAAGAGTGATCTATAGCATAAATTGTCTCTGAGAAGTGTCTGGAAGTGTCTGCGTGTATGGGCAGCATCAGAACGAAGGCACTTTGTATGATGACGTAACATAAAAGGAATGGAGATTCCGTGGAGGTTCCTAGGCTGTGTGTTGCTAATAATAAAAAATGACGATTGCCTCCGTGTTCTTGTGGAGCATTGTGTTTGGACAAACTATGGGTAAACTGAAAAAAGAGGTACTGTATAAATAAAGAGACGGGTATCCAGGGAACTGGTAATGTGTTAGTATCCGGTGAGTTCTGCAAATGTTCCGTCCAAATCGTCGCATATCGCTTTGTATTTCTCCTTCTCTTGGAACAGGGTGTCTGCAATGCGTTCATAATATATGTTAGACACCATCCTCTCCTCGTATTATAACACTACGCACACGGACATCTGCATCCATCATCATTTCAGATTCAATCAACATCCGAGTGAAGTTGGCAGAATGTCCAACTCTTGTGATGAAACACCTCCCTCAATGGTCTTGATCCCTTTGATCAAACCATCGAATACCGATTTCTTTTGGTACTTCTTTTGTTCTTGAACAGTTCTCTGCATCGTTTATTAATTTAATTACTAATAAAGATAATTACTATTTGAATTGAGTTAATATTGTAATTTGAAATTATATATTAGGTAAATACTCCACAAATCTTAAACGATCGACAACAACAAATGGATATTATGACTTTACAAGAACATGGTGTTAGAGTAAGAGTTCAATCATAAACAGAAAATTGTAAAATAAGAGCAGATTTACCATAAATACTGAGTTTTTAAATTAAAATAAGAACATATTTATCGTAAATACTGAGTTTTTAAATTAAAATAAGAGCAAATTTACCATAAATACTGACTTTTTAAATTTAAAATGAATTTTTATTTTCTTATTTTTTTCATATTAATAAGAAAACGTAAAATTCATAACACACTATTGTACATATTCTTAGAAGATATCTTTTTTTGTAATATACATTAACAGTTATGCTGATATTATAACTTTTTCAATATATGGACTTGATTTAGTTTAACTTCAACAAGAAACTACGCCATAATGCAATTTTTTTATGCTAGAAAAAAAAAACTTTTCGATACAAAGTAATCATTTTATAAAAGACGTATTGAGAAAGATAATTTTTTTTGTTTTATCAAAAGGAATAGATTCTCAAAACAATAAAAATAAATATGACTTTCCTCAACACCTCATTCTTGGTAATGCCAGGTGGTTCAGTGACGTAAAGCTCACATTATGATACAAATTGTAAACTTGTTTAACACAAAACAGACTCGCAGTTTGGAAAGTATGCTTTAATATGATAATAAAGCCACAATTTCAAAAAGTTCATTGAAAAATTAAGTCTGAGAGTTTTGTCTTTGTTAAATATATTTTGTGTCTGGATAAAGAAATAGTTTTCTCAGAATATCGCGTTTCAAAAGCGGGTAAAACCACTCAAGAAGCAAAAAATAAAAATTTTGTTAATCTTTATAATAATTTGAAAATGAAAGCTTGGAAAAGCTCGATTATTGTTTATTACTTATTAAATTATCATGCATTTTTACGATTATTAATTGTTTCATCAGAAGTAAGCAAGAGAAAATAATATACTTTCGAGTTACCATCAAATAATAAATAAGTTAGTAAAGATAAAAAAAGTATTTTCTCCCATTAATCCACACATATAAAGAGAAATAATCTAATTCAATTTTAAATTAGGAAAATCAAAATTGAACGCTTTGAGAGTTCTATATCCTTAAATTATTTACTCAGAGACAGCTGTTTCGCCATACTGACCTTGTTAAACAGTTTGACAAGGCCATTCATTGTATGGCGAAACACCTATCACTGAGTAAATAAATAAAGGTTAAATAACTGTCAAAGCGTTAAATTTTGGTTAACCTAATTAAAAATGAAGTTCCATGAATTGAATATCGACACCATCCATATAAAAATTCAATATTATTACTGATAAAAAATAACATTGTAATTAATCTAAGGATATATATAACGTAATTTTTTTTTCTTCAAATACTTTTACCGTATTAATTTGATTGAATTTAAACATATTTTTATTTAACAGAAATAAAAGAATTTAATCTCCCATAAAATATTTTGCTTAATATTAAAAACTTTTCACTTTATTCATAATTTAAAAAAACCCTTTTCGATATTCCTTAAATTTAAATTAATTGACTTCTAAAATTTTAAGTAGATTAAATTACTTAAATTGATATTGAAATTGGGTTAATCTTATGTTTTTTTTCGTCAAACATAATTCCTCAACCAGCAGAATAATTAATGACTAGAAATTTTCAAAAGTTGAAAACTAATTTCCTACGCTCATAAAAAATTCGTTCCTTTAATCTTGGAAAAATTATTCTTAATATAAGAAGCTTTCTCGTGTTTGATGAAAACAAATTGCTATTCATCGTTCTTTTCGAGAGAATATTATGATGAAAAAGAACTTTTTTGTTATTGTCCTATTAAAAAGTGTCAAAGTAATATTGAATCGTATGAAGTTAAGAAATAGGATGTCTTGTTTTCACAATAAATATCAAACGTAATACCTGACACCTGAGAAACCATTATCTATCACCACACTAAAAAGTTTTCGTCCTTACAAAATAGATCATCCTTAGTCAAGAGCCTTCTAGTACTTTATCGTTCTATTGTCCTAGCAATGTCATCTATCTGGTCTATTATAATTGTCAAAATATTCTCAGTCAAGCAAGGAATGAAAATATTTTTTTCATTCTAAGATAAATTTTTCATTCTAAAAATAATCGATTATGGTCAATCTGTCTATCATTCTAGCAAATATATTAACACGAAAATAATTTATTGTAGAAATCTGTCTGTCATCCTAGGAAAGATAATATTATTGTTCGTCGTCTAGACAAATAAACTATGATCCTAATAAAGCATTGGCCTATCTCCTTAACAAAGTGCTTTTCAGCGACTCCTGCAGTCCCCTCACCTTCCAGCCTGTCCACTTCCTTTTGCAGCTTCTTGACTGTCTTCTCGGCGAACTCGGCGCGGGCTTCGGCTTCCTTGTGCTTTACGGTCAGGGTCTTGAGCTGTCTCTTGAACTCCTCCACGCGCTGGTTGGCCTTCTCTTCTGATACTTCCAGAGATTTCAGGGAGTTACCTACGACCTTTGGGAGTACAGAAAAATATTCGTTAATATCGTTTTGTTGTCACTTCTAAAGACAACTGATAATATATTTTTTATTTATCAAAGGTTTCGGCTTTGGCTTTGTGCAGCTCCATGTCAGAATATTTAACAATAAATTACTTTATTCCACTAATTACACTAATCCCTGCAAAACATGTTTCTATTTTCACTCCCGACGCTCTCTTCAGGCGGAATGTCCCAGGCTCTCTTCCGCCTTTTTTCTTGTTTAATATTCTATTTTTCATTTCGTCACAACTATAAATATCTCTCGCCCGTTCAACATGTCTCACCTAACCGGGCTTAATTCTCCACTATAGTTCGAAAATTCTAGGATGAATCCTGTGACAGCTCACAAATTTGCCCCAATACAACCTTATGTAATGTATTTACCTAAATAACTTGCTATTTATTAGAATTGAGGCTTATATTAAAGTTGATAAAATAATTAAAATTACTGAACATCGTTAAAAGGTTGTATTGGGGCAAATTTGTAAGCTGTCACAGGACTCATTCTAAAATTTCCGAACTATAATATACAGTCATAAATCTGGATGTATTAAACAAAACTCGTTAAATATTTGATAGTACCGTTGTTTGACAAATTATTCACTACTCCTTTCTTTCCTTCAATTTTTCTCTTTTGGTACCAATCTTCTTTTTTATAGAATGGAATACCCAAGAAACTAATAATATTACATACATTCATACACATCATCCCGCCGTGTCCCTTGCAGAGTAAACAGAAAGGACATATCTTCAAACTTGTTTATCCAAACACACAACTTTTGTCTTCTCCACATTCATGCATCTCGTCACGCACAATCTTCTATTATTCATACTTCTTTCTCTATTTACCTTATTTGAAAGTCTTATCTATTTGATCCAGTCATGTTTTCTCAATAAAATGATAAGAATTCCCAAAAAGATTAAGCTGGAAATTTATCAAACTTTTAAAATTTCCAAAACTTTAAAAGTGTGATAAATTTTATTTCAAAATTTGATTTCAAAGGTGCGATATAATAATTGGATAAAAGTACGCGTAAAGTCATTCAACAACCTAAGTATTTGAGCGCGATTCTTTTGTTCCAAGAAAATTAATAGCTCTGTCTAAGACGTCACCACGATGTCCTTGTTTATTATACTATAATACAATGTGCGTCTCTATTGGAATATTCTCTCAGCTGTCAAGCGCAGATGCCACATCTCACAGGTTTTAAGACATTAAAGAGTCACGTGGAGAAATTCCTCTCTGTTTACCCGTGGTTTAAGATTAATACGTGATATTATAATAAGGTAAGATTCGCTGCAAGTTTTCGATTGAACTTCAGAACGACCAAACAATGACAAAAGAGTTACAGATAAGCAACTTAAAAATCTGAATGGACACTGTCGAATATACAAGTCTGCTCGCAGTAAATCCAAATGCAGCATATGATAAAATCTCGAATTGACTTCAGTCTACTGGAAATACATCCTAAATGAAGTAAGTTTAGTGGAAATACAGCCTAAATGAGGTAAGTTTAGTGGAAATACAGCCTAAATGAGGTAAGTTTAGTGGAAATACAGCCTAAATGAGGTAAGTTTAGTGGAAATACAGCCTAAATGAGGTAAGTTTAGTGGAAATACAGCCTAAATAAGGTAAGTTAAGTGATTCAGCACTCATTAAGAAACCACTATTTTATATCAAAAATCATATTTTTGGAAATAATACACGGGTATGAGTGTAAAAAAACTTTTACAAAAAAAATGTAAAGAGTTCTCGGAGCTTTTTTTATACAGTTATGATCATCGTCACGTCTTGACCCTATTGGGGTAGGCAGAGAGATATATCCACTTCATTCTATCCTAGTACGCATTTTTCGCGTGACCATATACCTAAGACCTCGTCATACATAATCTCCTATTATGAAGGTTTTTCACTCTTCCTTTATTCAAAATTTTATTTACTTGGTTGTGATTGTATACTATTTGTATAGGTTGTTTTAATAAATCTTTTCTCAAACCATTAAAAAAATAAACCATCTCATTAATTCTTTCTTCACCTTAAACACCACTCTTTTAACCAACATTTCTTAAAGTCATCATTCCTTATTTTGTCATACATTGTTTTGTCCATAGATTGTACGTAACACTCATTTCTGCAGCATTTATAATATTTAACTTGCATCGTTTTTTTGCCTCATTCAAGTAACGCTTACATATCCTACTGTCGGGACAAAGATTCCATTATAACCAGCCATCTTTATTTGTCTCTAATGCTCCGTTCGATAAACATGTTGTATAAGCCTCTATTCACTCTATTGCTGCTGCTTTTCTTTCAATATCGCACTTTGCGCGGCATCTAATGTTAACTTTCATGATACAAAATTTCCACATATTGCATCAAATGCCGTAATTCGTTGATTTTCAAAAACTTTTTTTTTTAATTTGAAGAACGAAGTATAAGAACTTACCTTCAATTCTTCTTCCAACTCCATGATCTTGGAGTCTCCAGACTTGACACGGTCCTCAGCAACTTCCAGCTCGTCTTCAACGAAGGCCAGCTTACGTGAAACCTGAGCCCCAGATACAAACATAAACAGTTTTTAAAAAAATCACAAAATTTAAATTTTCTAAAAAATCGACTAAATCCATTCTCTAAAATATAAAAAGAGAATCGTGGGAATAAATCATGGGGTATTTTTTATCATATTCTAAGAATCGTTTCATTTAATTTAATTTTGATAATTATCATCAAATGGCAAATGTGCATGTCTGGTAAAATTTTGGAATTTAAATTTTAACTGGTAAAACTATTTACACAATTGAAAAATATATAAGTGGCCTGGGGCATATGTGTTGGGAAAGGTTTAAACTTTTTTAATTGGAATGTAAGAAACAGCAAAATGTAACTTACTACATTGTCAGGTAAACTGCAAAGTACGATAACTCGTGTACCAAAAATTAGTTATTAGTGTTTTTCGTTTAAGCGTAGTCGAGTTTATATTGCCAAAAAATACTATAACTTGGTTGAAATTAAAGATTTGAAGCATCAGATCTGAATACACAATAAAAACTATTTTATGAGGATGTTAATGATATTAAAATAAAAAATATCCTCTATTCAATAAGATTTTTGAATGCCAGTTAATGACCAACTCTGAAACTTCCTCTCGTGTAAAGTTGTATAGCAGGAAACATCATAGTTAGCGCTTTGCATGATAATGTGAATTTATTTTGAAATCATCATGCAACATTTTTTTTTATTGTTTGTAACACTTTTTTATTGTTTGTAACATGTTTTATGATTTTTTCGATAGAAAAATATTTTTTATGCCATGAGTGAAGAGCTCTCACCTCATCAGATTTGCCGTCAGCGTCTTCAGCCAAAAGCCTGGCTTCTTTGAGTTGGTTGGTCAGTTGGTCCATGCGTTCCTCATCCTGCTGTGACCTGTTCTCCAATACTTTGCACATACTGTGGAATAGCAAATTTACATTTTAGGTAACATAATAATCAATAATATAAATAAATCAATTGAAGAAGTGTACTTTATTTTAACGAAAAATGTCAAAACACTCGCATAACGAGGACTAATGAACACTATATACATATACTACACTGCACCAAAACACTCACATAACGAGGACTAATGAACAATAGATACATATACTACACTGCATCAAAACACTCACACAACGAGGACTAATGAACACTAGATACATATACTACACTGCACTAAAACACTCACATAATAAGGACTAATGAACCCTAGATACATATACTCGTACTACACTGTACCAAAACACTCACATAACGAGGACTAATGAACGATAGATACATATACTACACTGCACCAAAACACTCACATAACGAGGACTAATGAACACTAGATACATATACTACACTGCACTAAAACACTCACATAATGAGGACTAATGAACACTAGATACATATACTCGTACTACACTGCACCAAAACACTCACATAACGAGGACTAATGAACAATAGATACATATACTACACTGCACCAAAACACTCACATAACGAGGACTAATGAACACTAGATACATATACTACACTGCACTAAATCACTCACATAATGAAGACTAATGAACACTAGACACATATACTACACTGCACCTTAAGTCAATCGTGTTACTATCACACATCGAAAAGTTGTACAAAGGTTTGTTTGCAGTCCATTCCTTGGTAATTTTTTGCGGTCTTCTTACCAAATATGTTTTTCTAAAGCTATGCAGATGCGGGGAAATACTTAATCTAATTGCCGCAGCCATCACCTTCCTATCCTTACATTCAACTTACATATATTTATTTTGTAATATTTTTAACCTCAATAGAAGTGGATTAGAATCCCGAGATAGAGAGCGCCTTTGATGAGAGTCTACTCTCTAAACGGCGCTGGAAATAATTGTTCCTTTTTATTATTATTAATGAGAACAAAGAAGTCGATTCAACTATAGCAACACGATTCTCAGATAATTAGCAGTGAGAATAAGCTGAAACCATATAAAATATTTAAGAATCTCGCAAAATCAAACCACTGACCCTTTTGTAATTTTGAGTTAACCTACTAGAGTACCAATAAAGAGCAATGAGGATCTTCTTCACAGTACTAGAATGCTTGACACAAATCTACCATACTACCAAAGGTAACAAATTTTATACAAGAAGATTGTAAAAGGTTCCTTAATATAGGTCGTCCATTCGAACCCCGCGCTGTGCTACTCCCCTCGAACGACACATGCACTTTTCTCGCCTAGTGTTCGAGGGTATAAGGATACCTATGACTTCGGTCATATCTATTCTTTTAAAAAAGAAAAAAACTATATGTATTCCCAGGATTGTACTGTGAAAATTTTAGCAAGATTCAAGAAAAAATAAGCGAGATTTAAGAAAAAAATATGTAAACGTCCATTTCTACAGTAAAAGGCGAACTGTTAACATTTTTTCAGTATATTGTAGGAATTAAAATTGATACATCAAGTATTTCACAAAAATCTCACCGGTTGTTCTCGTCAGCCGCGGCTGAAGCCTCAAGCAGTTTGCTTGTGGCAGAGCCAAGCCTCTCCTCTGATTTCTCGAGGTCCTCCTCAATCTGCTGCACCTTCCTGTTGAGTGTGGCTACTTCGGACTCTGTGGCTGTGAGGGTCTTCTCTTTATCTTCGAGGTCCTTGTTGGCCTGCTCGAGGTTGTTCTTGTTGTCGATAAGATCTTGTTCGACTTGGGCGAGCTTCTTCTGAAGCTCGTGCACCTCCTCGTTAACCTGGAAGAATTGACAAAATTATTAAAACGTATTCGTAAGTGCTCAAAAGCAATCAAAAATATATATTATATGGTGTTTTTACACGATTGTTGACCGAATTGCAGTAAATAGAATGGGAAACAGATGAAAAACGAAAGCTCTTGAGTACTATAAAATGTAGAAAATCTGTTCTATAGCCTACCCAGAAAATACTTTTTAAAATTAATATTGATAAGTAAAATAAGGATCGACGCAAAAATGGTAGAAAGCACCTGTCTTGGTTACGCGACATTCGCGAATGATCAGGTATTAGACAGTTGAGGAGCTAGCTGGCTTGAGGAGCCGTCAAAAACGTATTTTCTCAAGAGTGGTCGACAACGTCAGGGGGACCAGACACGGCATATGAGGAAGAAAGTACTGGGTAAGTGAACACTGTACCGATTGTAACTGTTAACCGTTGATGATAGAAGATCATTGAACAGACAAACAAAAGAGGATTAGAAATCAAGGATCAAGTAAGTGTCAGGACAATTAAGTGATTTAAATAAAAGACAATAACTACGAACATCTTGGATAAGCAAGACGCACAAATACTCTACATAACACGATACAACCTGTTTGGAAAGTTACAGGTGATTGAAGTTGTCTCGAGTACCAAGGATTATGGACAAGTACTTATCAGTCGAAATGATGACGACCTCAGTGGTCTAGTTAATAAGACGCTTGATTTCCAACACGGGCTTCGGGTTCGATTACCAATGCAACCGGAAAAAAGGGTCCCAGTCTAAAAAGACACTGAATAGAAAGAGTTCTGACAGCTCTGAATAGAAAATGTTTGTCAAAGAAAGATATTTTATCTATCAATATGTTATGAGGTGTTGACTGTGGGTAGGTGGAATAAAAATGAGTGTGTACCTTATCCGCCCTGAGGTTGGCATCTTTGGCCTGTCCCTCGCAGGTGTCTGCCTTGTCCATGGCATTGTCCTTCTCCAGCTTCATCGCCTGCATCTTCTTCTTGATCGCGTCCATCTTGGCGGCTGGGAGTGTCTTCTACGGCGAGAGAGAAAGGTAAACGACTCTGCAACAAACGAAAAACAACAATGTAGTATTGATAATGGTAATCTATCCTTCGTGATCGAGTATGATTGTCAGTCATATTATAGATGTAAAACGCCTGAGCGTGTATTGGTTTATAAACTGTTGCCCTTCAGCAAGCACACATTCTTGATCATAGAGCAAGGACATCAAATTGGTAGGTTTAATACGCTACAGTATTTTATGAAGCAGAGTTTTATAAAGTGATTTTTTTGTTGCTTAATAGCGCTACAAGAATTTATAATAAGCAGCAAATCACATTTTGGGGTACTGTAATGATAATTGTGTCGATGATCATTATAGTCAGTTCGATCCCACCCCCATTCACGCTGTTATGGGGAACAAAATAAGTCTCCATACAGCGCAATCTACACTAGAAGATCGAAATCTTTATTTTTTACGAGTGCGATGTTATGTAGTGACATAGAAGAAATTGTCCTGAAGGACTTCTCTTCGGTGGTGACACACCTGAGTGTAAAATGAATAGTAACGACTGACTTTACGCGATGAGAGAAAAGATTTCCATGCAGTCATATATCGGTGTTTATTTGAACCAATTAGTTACTCCGATATTGTGGCGTCAAAGGATTATTTACTGAATTCCAAGTTTTTTGCGAAAGTATTAATAATTTACTCAGCTATTTGAACTCCAGGTCGCTGTATAAGTACTCGTACATTTACAGCTCTACGAGTCATTTTCTTTATTCCGTAGCGTCGAACCTTAAGTCCGTCGTCACTATAATTATTTTCGAGAAGAAATCCCCTTGGACAGCCCCTTCTTTGTCACTAAGTGACGTCACGCTAATAATAAATAAAGAAGATTTCTATCTTTCAGTTTAGACCGAATTGAATAAGGATTTGTTTTTATTTCCAAAAACATGGGTGGGTGGTGATGAAATCGAACTGAATCGATAAGCAGGATATAGGCTACAGACTGTTGTAAACCACAAAGAAATAAGTAAGTTATTGGTTAACGTAACGTTTTTCATTTTTTTTAAATATATTGAATCAAAATATTGTATTGTATTGTATAACAAAGAAGTTAGTGGTTTTGAGTATTTCAATGTCTTTAAAATATTCCAGCCAGTTGTGTTAACGAGTTGGGTATTTATTTTTGTATTTAAAATGCCCAAATATTCCAATTTAAAAGTTCCGATGGGGTAAAATAATACAGCGAAGGAACAACGTTGTGTCAACATTATTTTGCGTGCTTGACATTTCCAATTCTCCTTCATTTTATCTGTGAAACTTCCAATTTCTTTCAGAGCACGGACGTTCTCTTCTCTTCGATCTTGCAATGGGAGACGTCTTTGCATACCAATACATCACACCTCATTTTACTAGTGATGTTAAAGCTATTTTGGAAATATAGAACTTTCATAGCTATTTTTAAATCTAAAGTAGCGTGCTATTCAATTTATGTGAAAAGTAGCAATGGTGCTACTTTACAGCTAATCCTAGAACGAAATAAATTACGTTTATTGCATTACTTGCCAACGCTGCATTTTACATATCTTCTTTTCCGTCCCACTCGTCGAGACTTTTAAACTAACTTCTATGAATTATCAGATGTGCATCGTCCTTTATAACGTTTAACAGATAATTGAAAATATATTACTTTTCTTAGAATGCCATTTTCTCCTTATTTTCCTACGCTTCATTTCCCTTCCTTGTCCCTTTACGAATCCCCTCCTCTAGTCTTAGTATTATTTAGAAATGTGCTATTATTTTCGTCTTTAATTTAAACAAATATTTTTTGCCTATAATTGTTTAAAATTCAAAGTACTATACGTATACAACTCAAGATGTCAACTGAAAGAAATTACTGTATAGCAGAGAGTCCGACAGATAAACAAACGAATAAAAAGTTTATTTAAATAAATTTGAAACTAAGGTCTATTTATCAAATTAACAGATATCATTAACTTATACGTTTATTTTTCTTTGCTTTTTCCACACATTGTAAGTTTTGCATATAATGTATGGAAAAACAATGTATTACTGTGAATGAGTGGAATAATAAAGATTTACAAAAATAATCCATACGATTAGTATTGAAGGTATGAATAATTTGAAAAGATCTAGAAAAACGTGAATCGATCAAATTATCAAGTTCTGAAAGAGACAACAGGGAAAAGCCATTATAATAAAATAGTGTGCATTCCCTCCCAAAAAAATGTTCCGATATGACAATAATCCGGCTCGAGTGCTGGCCTATAAATATACACGTGGCTGTGTCTAAAATCAAAGCTGTAACCAGCGCAGAGCTTTGGCTGCGGACCAAGGAATGTCTTTAGACAGGTGACAATATATTGCAAGGGTAACGCGGGTCGTCTTCGGAAACTTGCATATCCCATCTCATCCAGTGAGTCACCATTCTTCCGGGTCTCAAATACAAGATGATCTGTCAAGCCTTGGTAGGCTTTTATCATACTTAAGTATTAAAAATGTGGGAATTTTAGACATGTTACTGTAAAGTCATGGACATAATATCTGTCATATACAATAATACTGGAATAAACCGGCAATAAAAAGTAAAAATGGCAACACACGATGGACAAGTTGAAGGAGAGACAGCAACATTACTAGGTTTGCCCAAGTAAAACATTGAAGTAAATTGACTTTCCTAATTTTTCTGTATTGTGGTAACACCTGGGTACTAAGAGAAAAGGAATACAAGATGTGGTTAATTCTGGAAGAACTACATATTGAATAGCATTTGTGTTCAACAGTATAACTGCAAACCCTTAGGTACCTCCATATTATCATGCTGGAAGATAAAATGGAGAGACTTGTGATCTAAGGGAAAATAGTAAGGTCCTGATCACAAGACAGACTACCAACGCAGTGGACCAACATGGTAAATAATGCAGTCCATTGATCACTCTAAATGTATAGTACAACTTCTACTGACTATGAAAAACGGGGGCGTATTGTTCTTTCTTCAATGGAGTCAATTCACTCGCAAGATCTAACTAATAATAAGTAAAGAGCGTAACGAATGAAAAGAAGAGGTATAAGGAAGGACACATCACAATTATAACAACAATCTATTACTGCTTTTATGTAACATTAAGATTCATTTTAGAGACATTCCCTTTATCTAATGTTAATGTTAATATAAACTTAATAACGTATCAATCAACAATTCCACAATTATAACAACAATCTATTACTGCTTTTATGTAACATTAAGATTCATTTTAGAGACATTCCCTTTATCTAATGTTAATGTTAATATAAACTTAATAACGTATCAATCAACAATTCCACAATCATAACAACAATCTATTACTGCTTTTATGTAACATTAAGATTCATTTTAGAGACATTCCCTTTATCTAATGTTAATGTTAATATAAACTTAATAACGTATCAATCAACATTTCCCGGGACTAACCAACATATGGCGCCTCTAATAACAAATCCATACCATTCTCAGTTAGTACCAGCCTTTAGAAGTTACGTGTCAAGCTTTCATAACATTCCGACATTGAGTTACAGTGGTTTTAGTGACGCTACTTTTACTATTTTCAAAACAATGAAAAAGACTACCTCCGTGGCCTGGTGGTAAGACGCTTGTCTGCCGATCTGGAGGCTGCGGTTCGATCCCCGCTGGAATACAGATTTTTGTAAATGGAATTCCAGTCTGGTTTTCACTTAGGGCCCATTTAAACCGCTTTCGGGTTGGTTGGAAGAGATTGCCACATGGCAATAAACCGAATTTCGTGTGTTGATAAAACATTGCTTTTTAATGGGAAAAAATACCGTTCAAACTCAGCGATGGCTTGAAAAGTGTTATCCGGGCTCTGCTCCGTCGAAAACAACCATTTGTCGGTGGTATGCTGATTTCAAACGCGGTTGTACAGACACAAATGATGCTAAACGCTCTGGTTATCCAAATGAGGCTGTTACACCAGAAAACATTAAAAAACCCTCAAAATCGTGATGGAAAATCGCAAAGTTGCGTGAGATAGCTGACATCTTGGAGATATCATTTGGTAGTGTTTACACTATTTTGCATGAACATTTGGTCATGAAAATGCTTTTTTCAAAATGGGTGCCGCGTTTGCTCACATTAGCTGTTCGCAGACCTCAAAAAGATGCTCCAGGGAAAGAGATTTGGCTCCAATGAAGAAGTGATTGCCGAAACTAACGCCTATTTTGAAGCCACAGATAAATCGTTCTACATGGCTGGCATAGAAAAGTTAGGAAAGCGTTGGAATGAATGTATCGCTCTTAAAGGAGACTATGTTATGTTGATGAATAAAGAAGAATTTTGGCAAACAAATGTTGTTTTAGTAGTTAGTCCCGGGACTTATTGATCGATTGTTAGGTAGTTCCTGGCTACAAATGAAAATATGTTTTGAGACTTTCACGGTTCGTCGTATAAGTTGTATAAGGTCTTTCGGTGTGTTGTACTGTGAGATTTAGCTTATGACACCAACATTTCAAAAACGTTGCAGTATTCACCTTCAGGGCATGTTTGTAGAAGTAGTCAACTTCACATGACAACAATCAAGCTCAGAAGATGAAAACTGTAACGTTTTCGAAACCTCGGCATCATAAGCCAAGCCGCGCGGTCCAACTCTTTGGAATGCCTTATACAACTGATAAGTTTAAGATGATTGTGGTTTTTCGTTTTTTATGACACCCATCAATTGTGATAAGTCTCTAGTGAGAATCTCCATGACGTGGACGATAAGACTCTTGGGGGCTTAGGGTTCGATTCCCGATGATTCAGGAGGAAAAAATATAAAAAAATATTCCAATCTGACAAGAGTCCGTCCAGTAACAATACTCGCAAACGCTTGACGTGTACGAGTGTTATTACGTCTTCACGTGTAGAAATATAGTCAACACGTGCGATGACGAACTGCGAGCTCCGTGCCTACTCAAGTGGTTTCGAAACTCTATGTCTCGATTAATTTGGCCGACGACAATGTTGTCTCCCGGCTACGCTCATCAATATGTTCGGATGTTTTTGATAATCACTATACTAACGAATGACTAAATTAATCAGAATGATTCTTAGTCAAATATTTTTTCAGCTTTTTAAGAAATATTTTGAATTCTTTTAGACTGCTCAATATACTCGTATTTGCTGTTAACAGTCTTTTGAATCTTGGTTGATTTTTATTATAAGTAAAGCTACTTTGAAAAAGTATCATTGTTACATCTACATTTAAATCTAAAATACCATGCTACTCTAGTATTTTAAATAAAACAGCGCTATTTGACAGCTTCTCTTAGGACAGAGTGCGCTACTTTTACACCGTTTATTAACAACACTACGAGTATATCATAATTACTGGTGAGCTCGAAAATCAAATTACATGAAGGCATTAAAACTAATTGGAGCCGGCAGATTAAATTGATTTTTATTTATAAAGTTATAAAAAATCTTGTATAACGCAAACTGTTAGTAATTGTGTGTAACATTCAACGTGAAAAAAGAAGTAAAAAGAAAATAAACATTTTCATTGCTTTGGAAAGTTCATAAAACTAATCTAAAGTAATAAAACTCCCCTTTGTATAAGTAGAGAGCAAACACGTTTACGCAGAAAGGAAATAGCGAGAAACCAACTTTCGCAAGTTGAAATAGTTTTTTGAATGATCAAAATATGGGGAAAAATGTGTGAAAAGTACTCCTTTTGTATGCTGTATCGTTGTCGGGAATCGTCTGCTTTGGAAGCCGTGGTTTTAATGGTTAACATTTATGCTAACAAAGCGGGCTCTCCTGCTTCGAATCCTGGCGGATTCATTTACGGACTGATTTTAGTCTTAGACCATAGTATAGTACATCTTGATTTATCTTTTTCTGGACCTCATAAGATAATTCAGAATGTCGCTAGAAAAAATCTGATAGTGGCTAGAAGTGTTGAGGGGTGGCGAGTAAGAGGACGGTCTCCAGCAAGGTGAATTGACCAAATCAAAGAGATGGTGTTTTTTTTCCAAGAATGTTGCAACTGTCATGTCTCAGGACCGAGAGGAAAGAAGGCTAATTATTCGCTCAATTCCAGATCATCAGGGAACGACGTTCAACCAAGACCAACACAAGTAAGTAGAAGATTTTTATCATGAAATCTTATAGCGTCATAAAGCAATACATACTGCCTTATAGCGTCGTGAAGTAAAAATCTGACAAACGAAAAGCTGCAGCAGATAAAACCTGCTGAATGTGTTGGATCTTTGATCTCCTTGCCATCGGAACTTTGAGTTTGATCTGCCAAGAATGGGTGGTTGCTAATGTACAATAGTTTGCACAAAATGAAATGATATGCACTGAAGTATTCCACCCACAGGATGGTAGTCAATCATACCCCATCACGAGGGAACAGTACGAATGTCATGACTGTATCTTGAAGATGCATTCTTACACGGGCTACTGAAGGAAAAATAAATAACACCTTCCAAGAAATATTAAAAAATAAAACTATGTAATTGAATATAACTCTTGAACTTGTTTATTAACTAATTGTTTCTGTATGACGACCTCCGTGGTCTATTTAGTAAGACGCTTGATTTCCACTCACAGTATTCCAACACATGTGATAGCGTGATATGAGTTACTTGTCTACTCCAGTGGTTCCTAACCAGAAGGCTCGATTACTGTGGCCGAAGACAATATAGTTTCTCAACCGCATGATTATCAATTCGAATATATTGAGAGGTGCCATGCGTATGAATGAATAATTTTTTTTAAGATCAGGTGCATCATTCAATTGAATATCAATAAATATTTTAAAATTTATAAAAGTATAAATTGAATTTTTTTTTTTTGAGACGTTTAAGAGTTTTAAAAACACCATGTTATGAAGATGAGTAAGCCTGTTTTGAACGGATTAAAAGAATCGAAATTTTATCTCAAAAGTTGTATTGTATTGATTATTGAATGCAGTACAACCTAGCAGGCTCATGGCCACGTGGTAATAATCCCTTCCAGCCAACTAGAAATTTGTTTTAAAAAACTTAAGTGAGAACCAAAGAGGAATCATTTTTTTTATTTTGATTCCAAAGGGAAAATCGAACTCACAGCATCCAGATTATGACAAAGTATAATCAATATTAGAATTTATATTTTAGCGAATATTCATTTGTAGAAAGTGTCATACTTATTTCAGCATTATATGGAAAAAAAGTATAAGGGATGAAAACGACAGATTAATTTGGTGCCTGAAAGTACACTTTAAAAGTCTGGTTATCGCAGAAAGAAAGTAAATCATCGATATTTGAAAAATAAATATATATGTAAGATAAACAATAAATAAAGAAATCTCAGTCGACAAAAGTTGGCATAACCAGGAAAAGTAATATAAAGTAGGATGCCTTAACTTTTAATTATTCAATGTCCTCATCAGGGAATTGTGATTAAATAATATCAAGAAAATTGGAATCAAGTTATAAAAGCTGAATAACTTTTTGCAATTTTCAGAAAAATGTTGAAAGCTTATTCAAATCGGAAAAATCGATGCGTACGCAAGTTCGCATGGTTTCCAAGTTACCCATTAAAAAAACATTTGAAAAAAATGAAAACAAGTTTTCAAATTTTTTTAATGGTGTAATCTGTTTCAACAACAGCATGTTTGAAACATTTAAATTTAGTTCTTTTTGACGTGTCCTAAAGCAGTAAATGAAGCGTAAATATATTATTTTTTTTAAATATGAAACATGACGAAATTGAAAAACTTGTTTCAATTAAATCGATCGATGACCCCAAGATGAACTTGTCCGAAATTAACCGTAATGATAAGATCAATGGCAGCTACTTGAAGTACGGATTCACCAATCATGTTATTTTAAATGTGCTACTTGAAATTCTGCACGCACTCTAATTAAAAAAGATATCGCTGTGTAAAGCAAGAGTTTTACAAATCTCTCAAAAAATAATATTATTTTATATTATTTATGGTTAGGGCATGAACATTGTGGAGATTTAAAGACATTGTAATTTGTTTTATCAAACACTTTTTATTCCACGTAAAGGTATAACCCTACCGGTTTCAAGGTTTTCACCTCATCATCAGGGTAGCACAAACAAGACTTGTTTGTGCTTTCTGATGATGAGGTGAAAACAGTGTTTGATAAAACGTGGAATAAATAGTGTTTGATAAAACAAATTACAATGTAATTATTTTCTTAAAGGCCATGATTATGATAACCTCCGTGACCTAGTTGGCAAGACGTATATCACCCGACCCGATGGTTACGGGTTTGATTCAGTTAAGACTTCTTTGACATATTTCTGGTTAGTTAAAAGAGATTGCAACATGCCAATAATAACCTACCTGGTTATATTGTATACAACGAAAGTATAATCAAATTATTGTCGACCTCGACCTCCGTGGTCGAGTTGACAAGATGCCTGACTTCTATACCGTAGGTCACATGTTTGATACTCGCTGCTACTCAATTTTATTCAAAATGGTTTCAGTCTGATTTTTACTTAAGTTTTCTTTAAAATATATATCTGGTTCATTGAAAGACATTGCCACTTGGCAATAAATCCGCCAAGTTGTATTATATTATAATATTTGACGAAAGTGTATATAATACAATAAAGTCAGATAAATCACATGAGCTCTATGAATAAGTTTAATAATGTGAAGAAATATATGTGAAGATTCTGGCGCTCTATCATTTCTGCCTATTGCAACAGGAAAAAGGCGTGATGGTATAAATACGTTTCAATAACTTCAAAGCTTCAAGTAAACTTTAAATACTTTCAAGTTCAATCCAAGTTGTGTGCTTGCTCGATAATTATAATTTCTACTTGTAATTATAATAGTTCGAGTATTCGTATACAGTAAATTCGATCAATAATGGAGTTGATTAAATATTGAGATGAAATTCTATTGATGTGTGCGTAGATTTGAATAATTTTCAATGTCATTTAATCTGCCATCGTCGGATGCATGTGAATATAATATAAATCTCATCTCGTCCATTACTGCCCCCACGCAGTGTAAACAAGAAGTATTTCGACTCCGTACATAACTGGAGCAGATTTGACGTTTGCCCACATCTTGTAAGTTGTAACTGTCCAAAAATAAGAATCGGTGGTTCGAAATTCAAAACTCGCGCGCGCGCGCATCCGGCCGCCATGTTGCCGGTGGGCGCTCTATCTGTGGCGTGCGAAAATATTTATCTCAGACGGTTTCCTCATACATTTTTCGATGATTTTAGTCTTATATACATATGAAATGATCGGAAATAGTACGCGGGTTCTGGAGCAAACGCTGAATTCTTCGGCGCGGGGCGAGAAAACGCGGGGTGGACGGAAATAGACCGCGCCAAGTATGGCCGACGTTATATGATACTCGCGCCAGAGGTGCCATTTCGTGCGGACGCTCGGCGTCCATACGCGCGAAAATCCGTGGAAATCTTATCTCCCAAACATTCTCACAAAGGTCAAATATGTCCTTTTTTGCTAAACACCCTGGATTTTTTTATTTATAAAGTGGTTCTGCTTTTAGATATCAATTTTTAATATTACAAAATTTATACCTTTCCACCAAAATACTATTCATTCTACGTTACGTTTTAAACTTTAATTTTTCCGTTTTCTTTCTCCATGATAAATTTCATAGAGAATTTAATAGTTAATTCATACAAAGATTTTTATAAACTCATTTTTAGAAAATTGAAAAAAATATGACGTTTAGATTAATTAAAACAGTTTATTTTTAACTTTTTAAAAGCTTTTTTCTTTATTTGTATATTACAAGATATAATTTAATATTTTTATTGCAATGTGAAGAAATTTGCATAATTATAAATCTGGAACTTCGCCAAAATTACGTTTCGATATGATAAATTTTCAAGATATTTTAAACATTTCAGATATTTCCAAATCAACGCGTGAATCTATTAACTTTCTATCTTAATTAATAAAAACATATATATTAATTATTATTAATAAATCATATTTTAAAAAAATCTTTTTGTTAATTACATTTTAATTGCTTAATGGATTATTAATAAAATTAGTTTAGAGTTCATTATGTGAATATTAATTTATCCTCAAAAACATTCTATAGTTCCAACTAAATATTTCAAACGAAAAAAAAAGTTTTTTCTAGTTAAATACAGTAGAAATGTATGGATAGCACTCGTATTGTCCTTTTTATATGCTACACAAACGAGAACGTTGACTTTTAAGAAAAGCGCACCGTTTAAATAACAAAAGAAATCTAAAAAAATCACTTTTCCACCAAGTACTACTTTCGAAAAAAGTTTCAGAAAGTTTCACAAGTTCGGCTATTTCGCGCGTAACAAAACTTTTTCTCGTAAAATTTACTTTTTAAAATATCTTCACTGAATGCGCACAATGCTGATATTGAACGAAAGTTCTTTTATTAATCGTATCACTCACTTAAATACACTTTTTTTGACATAAATATCGCTTGAGAAACGTTTGTAGTTTTCAGTTTCAGAAATGGGTCCATCTTACCTGATGCGAGCTCGCTGGTCGAACGGCCACTGAGTTGGGCCCGCGTAGCGACGCGCCGCCGCCAAGCCAACATCCCTCGTATTTTTGGATACGGTGTGACGAGCGGAACGATATATTCTCAAAATAATTACATTTTCTAATGCAATTGCAGAAAAATCTTCAAATGGTATTGTAATTTTACATTCATTGATGTCCCGCGCGGTTGATTGTTCTGTTCAAATTGAAGAATGTCGTCTGCGATGCCACGCGGCATTTTTTTTTCAGATAATTCAGTGTCGCAACGAAAGTTGATGCAGATTTACATTCGCCACGAAAGTTGTGCAAGAGAAAAAGTTACCGCTTTTTATTATTTTGACTTGTTTTAATTAATATAGTAATAAATAAGATCACTCAGATGGTTTGGGCATGTTTAACGAATAAATTAAGAAATACTATCAGAACAAATATACACATATAGTGCCAATGTGAACAGAAGGCGTGGCAGAGGAAGATCATGAAAAGTATAATTGAATCATGTGAACGATATTTTGAAAGAAGGAAAAGTAGAAAGTCATTGAAATCGTAAAAGTTGTATGAGAAGGTGTATGGATGTAAAAGAATCGAAGATTGTGTGTCGAGATAGGAAAGTTTGGCGCTGTGTTATCTTTGTATATCCCGGCATCGAAATGATGGGATGGTATGTATAAATGAGAAGGAAACTAAAAGTTTTAAAATATATAATATTTTGAATAAAATCATAATTGAAAAATGTACAAACGTGTCGTCACGCCGTGTCCCTTCTGCGGTAGACAGAGAAAACAGATGCCCATATCTTTTAATTCAAGCATCTCGTCAATTTTCTATTATTCGTATTTCTCACTTCACCTTCTTTTAAAATCTGGTCCACTTGATCCAGTCACGTTCTCCTCGGTCTATTTCTTCCACATACACCTTGCATGTCTGACTTGTGCATACTCGCTTAGTCATTCACTCTCTACACATGTTTGAATCGTCTCAACGTTTTTTTTTTCATTTTGCATAAAACATCATTTATGTCCATGATAGTTCTTTATCCTTTATTTATTTATTCAATTACCATATTTCGCAATACAATGGCCTTGTCAAAACTTTTGGTTAAATCACAAAGGTATTTTTTAATCCTGCAAAATATTGTGTTCATATTTTTTTATTAAAAGGAAATATAAAAATGCATATTAACTATTTTTTAATTCAAGTCAAAATAAAATAAAAATGCTTTTAAAGTGTTTGTTAAATCATCAAAATACGAGTATATTTGAAATAAGTTTTACCAAGTCGTTCTATCTCACAGGAGAGTTTTACCAAGTCGTTCTATCTCACAGGAGAGTTTTACAAACGACATAAGTTGAACCAAGAGTGATTGGCATGAAAGTATTATGAAATTACACAAATGTTAGATTTCTCGTTATACTTGTGTCAACAATTTTGAAACCTTTTTGGAACTCTCATGGCGAGATCAAATAAATGAGGTAAGCCGAAGGATCTTCTTCAGTCTTAATTCCCTTAAAGTGTTGCAAAGATTCGTGCCTACTTAAAACTAAATTTTAGTCGTGCAATCTCTGCTCTTTCCGATTTTGGTCTATGCGGACGTCTGTTATTTGGATGTTACAGAAGAACAGCTGGACCAATTACAGCGTCTTCAAAATGTTTGTCTAAGGTTTATTTTTAACCTAAGAAAGTACGGTCATATCAGTGATCGACTGAAATTTAAGACGTTTTAACAAAATTTTATATTTTTTCAAAAATATTTTTGTATAAGAACACGCATACTATCAAGCTATTTCCCTTTTGGGGTACGCACGTAGGACAAACCTCCTCACCTTTCTATTCACGCTCATAATACGCGTCTCGTTCACATTCATGCATTTTATCATACATGCTCTTCTATATCTCATACTTGTATTTCCTCTATCAAAATTACTCCCCAAATCTCCCTCAGTTAAAATTAACTTGTGCAAATTTATTTGGTAAGTCTCTCGCAACTAATTCTCTCAATGTGGCAAAACAATCTCAAGATATCTTTTTTAATTATTCTCATAACGTCTATCTCTAACAAACAGTTATATTTTATCCGATTATTCTTTACTATATCATATATATTAAAACCAGATATTTACGCAAGGCACGAATTTGTAGAGTATTTATTTCACATGCTCGGTCTTCGCTTCCATACACCGATGTGAGCACTAATACACCGTTATACACAATATTTTTTAATAATTTATATTATAAAAATAAATAATAACATATTTTAATTTGCATTATGTCATGAAAAAAATTGATCAAATCTTATCTAACAAATAAATATTTAACAGGAGTTGGCATGAAAATATGTACGCATGTGGCAGAAACGAAGTATATGTTATGTGTCAGAATAGGATGAATTGGAGATCTCTTCTCTCTGCTACCACAATTGGCGTGGCGTGATGATACACGTATTTATAATGATGATGACGGTGATATTTAAAATTACACTAGACTCCCGATTATCCGGTGCAAAAAACAATTCGATTTTTTTGTAATAATATTTCGAAATATTTAAAAAAAAATCTAAATCGAATATTTTTTTCCTGCCTCGGTTAATCTGCAACCTAGATAATCGAGAGTCTGCTGTAATACGAGTACGTCACAAAGCTTTCTTTCTCCCTTATTTTCTTTTGTTGATAAATGTAACAAAATTATATAAGTTTATGCCAGTAAATATCTTAAACGATTCTTACCGTATTATTTCTTAGAATTTTATGTTGTGTTATTTGGTCCACATATTATAAAGGTAAAATTGGTAAAATTTACATTTACCTGAAGTTTTCTACGAGTATATGTTACTTGTATACTTCAAGAAAGGATAAATATCAAATAAATTTGGAAAAATATTTTACATAAATGTTAATTTAAGGTAAATCAATCTAATTTTGTGGATATTTATGTATTATTAACAATAATATTTCAAACTTTTTAGAAAGTAAAATATAATTTTATTTATTTAAGATATTTACAACAAAAGTCAATTCAGTTTGATCATCCTTGGTTTTATTTATATTTTTTATTTATTGACGTTTCTTTGTATAGCAAACTGACGTCTTCGTTTCCCTGTAGAAATCTATTTCAACCAACCAGACAAAAATGAAACAAAGCACACTGTCTCAAAAAATATCAAATTATTTTACATTTGAACAATTGAAATTATTTTTCATTTGTCAAATTTATGAATAGTTAAATTTAAGATAAGACATCATCAATCGACGGAAGAAGAAAGGGGTGGGGGAGAGTAAAGTCACATTTGGAATTAAACATGTTACATTACTTCGTTGAAATGAAAAAAAAATTCAATCGCTTTTGAAACATGCTAAAGAAGGGATGAGTCTAATGTTAGCTGGAAACTTGTTCTAGAGTGTCACTGCATTTTAATTTTTTTACTTATACTGTTTAAAACCAAATTTATCGTGTTTTGCTGACCACCATTCAAATTGACTAGTTATATCGATCGTCCAGTTCATTACACAGACAACTCCAAATAACCTGTTTTGAGATAATGAGAAAAGAAATATTATAATCGTCACCATAAATCAAATACTATTAATTTTTGCCCGAGTTTTATATATTTTATCAATAGATGTTGATAAAACCTATTGATAAAATATATAAAACTCGGGCAAAAATGAATAGTATTTGATTTATGGTGACGATTATAATATTGCTTTTCTCATTATCTCTAAACAGGTTATTTGGAGTTGTCTGAGTAATGAACTGGACAATCGATATGTATAATTATATAAATAATTTATTATATTTTCAATTAGGCTTAAGCTCAATTGAAAATATAGTCAAGGAGATATATTTTTTTTGTTAAAAATCAATAAAAAAATTAAAGGTTTTTTTATATATTTTTTAAAAGGCATTTTAACGCGGTCCTCGCAATAGAAACCCCTGTCACAAATACAGTCATATTTACAAATACACTCACAAATATCACTCACACCAACTAATTTTTACTAATACATAGAAAATAATTGGGATTTTCGCCAGAAAGCAGTGGCGTAACTGCCAAAATAATATACGACTGATTTATTTTAACACTCATAAAATCCCAGCCGCATTAATCTTTATTATTTTTATATTTATACTAGTAAGCAATGTATATGCAGTTTTGTAATATGACTTGTTGAACTTTTCGCCGTTGCAGCATCTTAAATCTAAATTTGTGTGCAGTTGAATTTGTATTTGAATCGATTGTTTTATACAGATTTAAATGTTAATATTTTTAATGTCGATATTTTTGAGTTCAGAAGGATCCTTCTTCGGTATTTTCTCAATCTTAGATATTGACTAGAAGATTTATCATTTAATTTTATTTCAGTATATTTTTTTTGTAATCCGTCTTATAATTTCATGTTATAGTTGTCCTTAAAAGTAATTTAATTTCTTCCTACTCAATTTTTTTATTGTATTTCATTTTCGTTGTATACAGTACAACCTGGCGGGTTTATAACCATGTGGAATCTCTTCCAAACAATGAGCATGAAAATCAGACTTGAACCCTTTTCAAAATCTGGGCACCAACGCGAATCGAACCCTCAACCCCCGGGTCGGAAGACATGCGTCTTATCAACTACGCCATGGAGGTCGTCGATTGAATTTAATTAATTATATTCGTTGTTTGAATTTAATTAATTAATTAATTATATTTAATTTTTTACTTTCCGTGTTGTACTATATACGAGTATATACGAGTACATTGCTTTATATTTTGAAAGATTCTAAATTGTTAGTTTTTTGTAAGATGTTGACGACCTCCATGACCTGATTGGTACTTCTGTCAAACATTATTCTTCTTAATACATGCACTTCTACGCCATTTATTCGACTTCTATCAGTCATTTTTCACTCCACGCGAGTATGTTATCCGTTTTTTTGTTTTTCAAATTAGGCCTGAAACATATTAAAGTTACGTCTGTGCACAAAAGACTGCGTGAAGATTATCCAGAAAGATAGCGGGAAAGAGACACATTTCAAGCAACTTTTCTGTCTGGTGGCATCTGGTGGAGGTGTAGCGGGAGAACAAATCTGCGGATGGGACGCCTCACTTCTAAATCTGTCCTGATTTACAGCTTTCTGATGATTTCGCCGTTAACTCGGCCCACATTTGCGTTGGACTTGTCGACAGCTGCCGCTGCTCTAGTAGTCTCTCGTGTTAGTAACAAGACTCCCGTTTTTCTTAAGAACATTTAGACGGACTATACATAGATCGGGATAAAGTTAAGACTAGCCACTTCCAGGACCGTATAATAATATAATTATCTACTCGTATTTGAATTCCTAAAATTGTCGATATCCTTAGCCAGAGGGAATTAAAATAGGTCCGGGAAATTGATTGAGACCAGTCCCTTTTTGATGTCAGTACACCAGTGTTTCTCAAACGGTAGATCGCGACCCACTGGTGAATCGCGAAAAGTATTTGAAATGTGATTTTCAATTAAAGAGAATATT
The DNA here is from genome assembly GCA_949825065.1 of Odontocerum albicorne. Classification (NCBI taxonomy): domain Eukaryota; kingdom Metazoa; phylum Arthropoda; class Insecta; order Trichoptera; family Odontoceridae; genus Odontocerum; species Odontocerum albicorne. The sequence goes on along the minus strand of OX463853.1, from coordinate 31,065,910 downwards.
AAAAGCTGGATTCGTTTTTATTTTCATATTTATTGTATGCACGTATGTATTTAAATAAATTCACGTGCTATTTTTACTTTATTTTAATTTTAATATAGGGTGCAGAAATAACGGTTCGTTTTAAAATGTTAATAAAAAAGGCATTATACGTGTTGTTCAAATTTTTATTTTATAATTTCAAAGAAAAATATTTACCACTTTTTTGCCATATTTTAAAAATTATATTAACTAAATGCCGACCTTCATTTTTTATGTATATCTGAAGCCTCACCCTGAAGTTCCACATTATTTTCTTCTGATCATTTCTGGTGGCTTTGTCCCGATTTCGTGTCGGATCGCGTTCATTCAGTTCCTGTACATCCATATTTTTTTACGGGTGGAACTGAAGGTCTGCGTTTAAAACTCTTATCAAACGCCGATCAGACATTCGTATAGCGGCAATGTACTCAATGCTCAAAATACCTCTCAAAAAGGCTTTTCTTCAAGTGCTTCCTAAAGCTGCATACGCCACCTCTATCCTAATAATATTACGCAAACAAAATGTTAAAATGGCAATTACATCATGAATTATATTCTTTTTATGAAAAATTAATTAAACCATAAAAACGAACGTTTACCAAAAATAAAGATCGTCAATTCAATAAATATGACCCAATGATGACTATAATAACAACAAAATAATCTAGTTAAAATGACGAAAATACACTATAATCGACTAAAACCAATAAAAAAATAGTCCATATATACCAATAGTATATAATGAAATACTACGAACAGCTTCAGGAATAGTCATAAAATCTAATAAATCCCAATTTACTTTAAATATTCAAACAGGGAAGAACAAATCGCGTCTGGTAACTACAGTAACGCTCGAGCGTATCAGTGATCACATATTGCTAACGTCTATATGATTTTTCGCTACCCGCGAAGGGCTGATCGAATTGAATGTTTCATTTATATTTTTCTTTAATTTTAAATTGTAAACTGAATAATTTACACATCGGTTCACCGGGAAATTTTCAGTAGTTTACCAGCCCAGTCCGCTGTTGTCCTTAGTTCCTCCTGAAAAAAAAACCGTCAATGCTCACAGCTCCTCGTGTCTGCAATTAGTGGATACAGCGTCTAACCAAATAGGGAGGGAAAATGAAAAAAGAGGGTCCTCAGATCTCAGTATGTTTCTTTGTATCACTATATAAGCTATTAAACTCAAATTCATTATATCACACTTTCCTTATATATCATACAGTACAACCTAACTGTGTTATTGTCATATGGCAATCTCTTTCAACCCTTTTTAATAAAATTGTGTTTAATTTAACCTCATTTTTACTTAAATATTACTAAATATTCGCTGATGGTACTTAATGTTCATATATTATCCCTTTTTGTAGAATATCCTTAACTGTCCCTTATACTCCGATCTCAATGTACTACATTTCATAGAAAGCAAGTCCTTAAAATTTCAATCAAACATTATACGAGTATACAAGTTAATTTCAGTCATTTTTCTGCTAAGTTTAAAAAAAACTATTTTTAAAACTTTTCCCTCAAGAGTGCTCCATGAATTAATGTAGGGCAGCTAAGATATATTCAGGAAATAAAATGATCTAGAAATCATTGGGAATTGATCCCAGGACACCTGTATACTAAACTACTGTGCCACGAGGCCGAATAAGTTTAATTTATTCTCGCTCATTTATTCATATATTTTAATTTATATTTTAGTTAGCTGAAAACATTGAAAAAGTTGAAAGATTTGAATAAACCAAAGCACCTTAATTAATCCAAGATACTAAATCAAACAAGGTAGTACAGGTCAAATCCCATTTTAACGAATTTCATGGGACTATAAAAAATATTTCGTTATACTAAAATGTCGTTATAATGAATATGAATGAAATGTAACATAGTATCAAAAAAACTGTTTTTTTTTTTCAGAATAAAAATTCAACTTGAAAGTTTTCTAGCTCACATGTAGTTGTTGATTTTTTATTTTAATTAATAATTGGTCACTAAGTGTTGAGCAATTATTAATTAAAATTTAAAAAAACTTTTTATCTTTTCATTTAAGCCTCCAAATTCATTAGTCATTTGTTAAATATTACTTATGTCATCCAAGCTCATTAGTTTGAATCTCCTCAATTAACTCTTTTTTAACTGAAAAATGTTCATTATACTGAAGTTTTTATTTCATTAAAACTGGATTCATTAAACATCTTCTTTTATTCGTTAAACATATCCTTTGATTCTACAAAAAATATTCATTAAAATGAGATTTGACCTGTATTATCTATACTGAATCGTATGCATTAATATTTCAGGAACCAGAAATATTGTAACTGAAATTTTACACATTTCAGGAAACTTTCAGGTGATATTCATCATCTTTTAAAATTTATTTTGAAAACAAAATTTCAAGTTTCAATGAAATAAAGATTTATTGACAAATAAAAAATATATAAATCATCTGTGTGTAGAAATAATTTGAAAACATGATAAATTAGAAACTGTATACAGAGAATTTGTTTATTTTGGCGACCTTCATGGTTTGGTGGGTAAGATGTATCTCTTGCGGGATAATTACAAAGAAATTATCTCCAGATTTCTATCACTACTCAGTCATTTAGCTTCTTCAAAATTCATATATAGATGACCTCCATGGCCTAGCTGGTAGAATGTTATCTTCCACTCTTAGAATTCTCGATCGTACATAAAAATAAACAAAAATAAAAACACAGGTCCCAGTCTGTTTTAAAAGTTTGACCATTTATCACTAGATGTGAGTGAATGTTGTATGTAGCCTAACCATGTGGAGTAGTTTTTCTAACATATACGTGGGTCGTCCAGAAAGTAAGGAACGTTTTGGCATAACTAAATAAAAACGAAAGATATCACAAAACTTTATTTACAAAGTCACAGTACCTTACTCTATTTTTCAATGTAGTCGCCATAGCTGTCAAGGCACTTATTGTAACGTGGAACCAATTTTTCAATTCCGATGTTATACTCTTCTACCGCCAAAAATTTGAGCCAGGATGTCACTTCTTGTTTGAGTTCTTCATCGTTTGCGAATTTCCACCCAAAAATTCCTTTAGTTTCGGGAATAAGTGAAAATCACTAGGTGCCAAGTCAGGGCTGTAAGGAGGATGTCCGAAAATTTCCCACTTCAGACGTTGACGTTCTCGCTGTGTTCATGCTGATGCACGAGGCCGCGCATTGCCATGAATCAAAACCACCTTTCCCGACAAAATTCCATGTCTCTTGTTTTGGATGGCGCGTCTAAGTGATTGAAAAGTATCACAATAGGCCTCTGAGTTTCTTGTGTGTCCTCTTGGCATAAACTCCACGTGGATCAAACCCTTTCGGTCCCAAAAAACTGTTGCCATCACTTTTCTGGTGTTGAGATTCGGTTTTTCTTTTCCGACTACACATTTTTTTGTAGCCAAGGTGCTCTGTCACTATTTCATGTAGGAACGATAGGGAAATTTGTGGGAAAGATTCATGTACTGTGCTTAAAGTCGCTTATAATTTCGATAGGCCGAACATTTTGTACATTCAGAAAACAAATGACACTACGCACTTCACATTTGGCGGGATTTTCAAAACATTTTGTTACAAAACAAAGACGCACGACTGTTCCGCAACAAAACTCAGCTCGCATTGAAGCGAGGGAAGGAGCTAACTGGCGCGCATACGATCACGGTGGTGGGGGATCGGCGCAGGGCGTGGTATGCAATCGATCTTTACTTTCTAGACACGCCTAGTGTAAGAACAAATTGTGAGTTACATGCTTACTCCAGTGGTTCTAAACCTGAACGCTTAATTATTAATGCCTCTACAGTCCTGAAGAAAACTATTCCATGCTATAGAACCAGCTACTCAAAAATACTAATTGAATTTCGTTAGACAATTAGTAAATTAAGTCAGATAGAGAAAATTTGTGGATTCCACTTAATTGCAAAACAATCTATATTTTTTCATATTTTAGTCTATATTTTTAAGTTACATAATAATGTGTTGCCAAAGTACACCCAAAAAATTGTGATGTAAATAAGATGGTCCATAATTAACGCACGAGAAGTCGTGATGACTTTTAACTTCCAAAAACCAAAAAGACAAAAGTCAAAATATTTTATGCTACAAAGGTTTAAAAAAATTTAGCGATATGCCAAAAAATATGAAATTAGCTGAATGCATCCAGAGGGGTTTCATTGTCTTATGTTATATGTCAAGAATAGATTGAAGTATTGTTGAAGTGAAAAAAAATACAAATTCTCGGATAAACAGGTTTTAAAAGTTTGACTGATAACCATTTATCACTAGATGTGAGTGAATGTTGTATGTAGCCTAACCATGTGGAGTAGTTTTTCTAACATATATAAGAACAAATTGTAAGTTACATGGTTACTTCAGGTTTAGAACCATTACAATGATAGAGGTAAGTTAATTAGGTTAAAATAAGTATATCATTATGTTTTCAATAAAATAAATAAAAAAGAAAAAATAATAATCTTCAAGCATATAGTATGTCTTTTTTTTTCATTCAGTCCCAAAGTAATTCTTTTCTTTCTAACTCTGAAGTAACATAATAATGTTTTTGTTCAAATTTAAAGAACAATACTTGTAAACAATGATTGGAAGATTCAAGATGCATCAATGATATTCAATATTAGAAATGATATTTGCAACACTGAATTTTTATTAAAGGAACTTTGAGTTGTTGATGATTCCTGAAAAGATGGTGTTGACACTGTGTCTTATGATAATAATTATGATATTAAAGCCTTAATAGGCTGATGCCGCCATATATAACAAAATTTAGTTTATGTAATGTGTCTTCTAAATGGCAACGTACGCTGAGATTATCAGAGGCTCTGAAGGTAAACTGCCTTGTATAGGTAGATTATCTTCATGTTTTCAGAATGGCTGGTCTTTCACATAGAATAAATTACTTCTGAAGTGTTGGAGAGCTGAGAACATTGAAACCTTCCATTTACTTCTTACAAAGATACTTTTTGTATTGTATTACAGTTTCATTGCATACATTACAACTAATGTTCCCTCTAAGGGCGTGTTTTCCAAGGTGGGGCCCATGCCCCACAGGGGGGCAATTTGATTTTTAAGGGGGGCAATTCGAAAATTGACTCGTTCAGAGTTTAAGTTAACCATATTTCTATATTGTGGTTCACGAGCATGATACAAGTATAACAGATATAGCAATCCGGATCGCAGCTAATTTCACTCCACTGTCGCGTATACGCCATGACGTGATACGCGACAGTGTAGTGAAGTTAGCTGCGATCCGGATTGCTTTATCTGTATACTTGTATCATAGTTCACGAGTACAGGTGTTTCTTTGTACTGGCAACAATGGTGATCGAAATCTGACAGTTATTGTTTTGGGATAAAAGAATTTCAGTTCTCCATTATATGTTTTGAAAATTAACTTACTGTGTTTGCTTATTTCCTAGTGATTTCTTCCTAAAACCCATCATTTAATTTTCTTTAAAGAACAATTCAATTTTTGAATATTCAAAATGATGTATATGTATATGTTACGTAGGAGTTCCACGACAAAGCGGCCGCGACAAAAGGGTTTAAGTTTAACCCTTTTGTTGCGGCCGCTTAGTCCTATTTTGATCGATTTGTCACGTCAACGTTACGTAGGGGGGCATAAGAATTTTAGAAAGGCTTAGGTGGGGCATAGCACAAAAAACGTTGGGAAACACTGCTCTGAGGTGTGCGCGTGTGGGGCTGCACATCTGTTAAAAATTGTCAGCACACATATTTCCTTCTTGTAAAGGAAAGGAACTTGTAACCATATTTTATTTTGCGCGATTATGTATTTTATTTGATATTTTATGATGGGTTCTCAGGATCCTTTATTTGAGATGTGTGGGGAACATGGAAACACCATATACCTACTCATATTTCGAATAAAGACTTCATAAATTATCCCTTGTTCAAAGGTCTTCCTGTTATTTTATTGGTGTTTTAAATTTTTTGCTTGTATAGAAAAAGTATAAACAAAGGGTACCTACTATCTCTTTTTACTGTGACTGTTTCATTATTGTGTAACTGAGAAGGAATGCATATCCTTACGAGGCGATACAGTCCACGTTTGTTAGCGTTATTGTGAAAACCACTCTGTGTTTTCTTGCTAAAAATCATTTATCTGCCTTTGATATTAAATAAAAATACAGTATTCATTATGTATCTTTTTCCGTTATTTGTTAATAGTGTGTGTACATTATCTAGTGCATATAATAATACATACTTAACTTTTCAATACAGGGCATATTTGCGCACTTCTCTCTTTTTTTCTTGTACATATATCATAAGTTGATGGGCCGAACACACAATGAAAAAATTAGGAGGAATGTTGATTACAACCTGGCAGGTTTATTGAAATCTGCCAACCAACCCGAAATATATTAAAGAAGCCTTAAGCAAAAACAAGACAGGAACCCTATTTAAAAAATTTGGGTTTTTTTATAAAAATTAATACAAAGTCTTTTTTCTGCATCTTTAAATGTCCCCTTTATTCACCGTTTCAAACAGTATAACTCATTAATTCATCACTCAAGTTACATTATTAGTTTAAACCACTACTGTATTACTGATTACCGATTACTGTGTTACTGATTCAAAAATTATTTTGATCAATTAATCTGTAATATATCACAAGATATTCAAAATACTTACAAGGTATGTCATTGAATGGCTTAATGTATTGTAATAAACTGATATCTTTACCCTGGAGGAATAAGACACTATGTTCATTGAGCCAATTTTATAGGAGGGTAAAAATAAAATATAACAATGTCTTTTTTTTGGTATATTTTCATAGTATATTTTGGTACGTTTCACACTCTTCTATTATTTATTTTTACAACAAAGTGAACAAACATTGTAATACTATTGAATATTTAAAAGTATATCTACGTCGTATGTAAAAATATAATTAAGATGAATATGGACATGGTGTTTTATGCCTCTGGGGTCATCATGTTGTGTAGCTCATTACTGAGCATTGTGACTTCCATGATAGCCCTTGACGACTTCTCTCCATCCATCCTACACTCCACAGTTCGAAGAGCAGTTGTTGAGGGTAGTTCTGTTGTGTCTCTCATTTGGAGAGAGCATACTTCTCTAAACTGTCTCCTTGACCATGAGCAATGTGTCCAAAGAATAAGAGGACCCATCGTAGGCATATTGTCAACAACCTTTCGGAGACTCTCAGTTCTTCGAGAATGGAGGCATTAGTTCACATTGCCGCCCAAGGAATTCGTCACATCCTAGCTTTCAAAGCACAGATATATTAAAAAAATTGTTTTTATATGTCATTAAATTTTGAAGTTTTAAAATATTCAATAATTTCACTTCTTAAATATGTATGTTATATCAAAATAATCACCTTAGTTTTTTCTTTCTTTATTTAAGCAGGGAAGTAAAAATCTTTTCAACTATATTTTGAAATATCTATTCGTCATATTAAAATACAATTGCTTTCATAAAAACACAGCATTGCTTTGGTATTTTCTTATTCCTCTAGTAAACGTCTTGCATACTGACTGACATGCAATATTCCATGTTTTCCAGCTACATGAAGATTCTGACCACTGACAAACCTGTTGTTGATATGAGAGTTATGAAGCTCTGACACCTGAGATGAGCTCGCTGCAGCTGGATCACCGGAAGCAGAAAGACTTCCATACCAGAATTCGTTCCCAGGCTGAGCATTTCCATCCCATGCGTATGACTCTACCAAGAGTTTATTTTTGTGTACTTCAGTCAACTTAGATGTTGGCTCTCTATTCGACATGTGTATTCTTATACCTCCTTGTGGATGACTGTCACATTTGATAAATTGTCCTTCATTTGTCAGAACTTCCTCATCAATTCCAGAAATGTAAGAAACATGGACATCTGATAGACCGGTTAGTCTAGGACATAAAGCTTTTATTCTTTCTAACAGAGTCAACACATAAACTTGAGTCTGTTGGTTAAAAACTTTCCATACACTCAGACCAATTCCAACCATATGTAAATAAGCCATCATTTTACTATTTTTACCCCTCTCACTTGCCTCTAATAAAATACAATCAAATGGAATTGAGAGGCGCTTTTTATACGCAGCATTATCAAAAATAATATCGGCATTCCTATAAAATCTCTCAGAATATTCTTTCTTTGCGATATTGGAAGATTGTTGTTTGTGAAGATCTGATGCTTCATCAAATTCCAAACTTGGTAATTCGTAGAAATGACTCCAAAGATTTCTCCAAAGTATCTTCTTAAATGCACCATTTTCATCGAAAATTAGACTATCCGCATAGTTCCTTCCATAACCATTTCGTCGAACATTTTGTTCTTTGGTTATTATTATATCTTGGTATTCCATAAAATTCGGTCTTTCAAACCTAGTTCCAATCAATCCAGTAATTATTCCAATATCTTCGATTTTGTTTACATCATTTTCCACTTTTCCTTCATTATATCTGGAGCCATCATTGATAAATATGGTCCTTCCACTTATATACAGCATGGCCGATAATTTAATTTCATCGTAAGTTATGCAATCTTCCAGGACCAATGGACTTTTTTCCTCTGCAGTACCAATAGTTTCCCATCCTGAGGTTCCCTCGGCTTTAGATGTTAGAATATAACGATCACGTCTTCCAACAAACATAACGGCTCTTTTTTTCAATAATCGATCAACCAAGCGGACCAAACTCATTGTCGCATATAAAGTTTTCTCTTTTTCAGTTCCATAAGATCTTTTTTGTTTAATAAACAAACACATAAGTTTTAATACTTTTTCATGAATCAAAGGATATGTAGATATTGCATTTTCTTCGAGAACATCTTTTGGATATCTCGCAACTAAGGAATGGCATCTGACTGTTTCAATAGGAAAATTTATTGGAAAACTTTGACTGTTTGTTGTGATTTCATCAAACAAAGGTTTTGATTCATCTTTATCAGGTTTTCTTACAGAAAGACATTCTCGAAGCAAATTATTGATGATACTATCTTCCATCTTAAAAAATGTTTGTCTTATTTTCCAAGAAAAAAAAAACACTTTTTGAACTTTCTTTCCTCAAACACTGGAAGTAATAAGTTTCAACAAAACTGCAACGTTTTTATAGATTAGTTACAATCATTCTTAAAATGTCAATATCAAAATATTTTTTTATCAGAGGTGGCTTTTGTAATATCGGGCCAAATATAAAATAATGATGATTAAAATTAATATAAAATTTTGACCAGTTCACTTGTTAAATATTAAAAAAAATTGATAAAAATATTATTGAATTTAAGTTAACTTAAAATTTTAAGGAACAATCTTAGAGTGAACACTTCAGTTAACATGTAGACTGCAATAATGTATTTGAATAAATACTTATTTCTCACAATTACAAGTAAATTTGTTACAAATATTTACTTAGAAAGAAGGAACTCATAAAGTGAGAAATATTTCACCATAAAAATAACATTACAAATGAAACTTTTATCCCGAAAATAAAATTTACATACAACAACACTAAAAAAATACTATTATTAACTTTAAATTGATAAGGCTGTAAGTAACTAATAAACTTTTCTAGAATTCAAGAATGCTACACTATTTATAATGTCTCTGCAAATGGAATGATTTTTTTCATGACAAAGCTTCCAATGTCATATGCTTGCAAGAAAACTCTTTCTTTATCATTATAAAATATTAATTCATGCACAGTATTTTGTAAATATTTATTCACTTTACTGTTTTGCTCTAAATTCTAAGTTTTATTTAAAATGTCAATCATTTTTTGCCACTTTTAAATTCTTGTTTGAAACTTTTAAATATAAAGCAAAGAATGGGAGTTTCAACTTTTTTTATTTAATTGAGGTTTTTCATTTCAAGTAGAACTTCATTAGTTTATTTGTTACATTAATTTAACTTCTGTTGATTTATATTTATTCAACTTCTTTGTTTACTTGAATCAAATTACATATAAATTACACAATCAATTAGCAACTTGAAGGGATTTTTTTTCAAAATGCCTTCCAGAGTGATTTGGATGATATTCTAGCAGCATTTCAAACACCGTATTTTAACTCAATCATAACTAACAAATTTCTGCAATTGATACTAGTCGACTGCTAATTTTGACAGATGTAACCATGTAGCTCTTAAACAATTCTTCGAGTAGTTATGAAACCAGAGGGGAAATACTTAATTTAATCCACAAATTCTCAGGTTTGAGAAAATGTGACATAGGAGGATAACGGATATTAAATAGTCAAATGGTACGACCACGTGACAAATAGTTAAATGGTACGAACACGTGACAAATAGTTAAATGGTACGACCACTTGACAAATGAGCTGGTCTGTTCTTAGATGCAGCAGCAGCCTATAACCACCATAATTGAGTTAGTTGAGTCACGTATTGAGAATGCCGACTGGTTGCTAGTCAAAATATGCACTATTTTATCTTCTATTAGAGACTCCATAAATGAAACCTTTATCTCACCATCGGTGTTATGATAAAATTGGCTATTTTGGTCTCAGGAGAAAGTGGAGTGCCACGTGAGGAATTTATCTAAATTAAGGGATTTTGTGGCATCCCTGTGTTCCTGATGAAATACAGACGATGTTAGATTAGATTTGATTAAATCTAAAACAGTGAACATTAAAAACATGGAGTGACCGAAATATGTTATCACTTTTAATATTCATATATGCAAGAACATTGCGTTCATATATGTAATGTGTGCGGTGCACACAGATAGCTGATTCAATTGAATTGCCTGTCTGTGCTGGCTGTTCCTTTATTTGGCTGTCTTTATAAGTCTTAGTCACCTTCGATTTTAAAAACTTTCCTATCCATAAAATGAAAAATGATTAACCAAATGAATTCCAATACTCAAAGGAAAACGATTAAACTGAAATAATTCTTATTTGAAAAAAGTGATCCGTAACAACTCTTGCACATAGTTTCGTTTGAGCTGTGACAACCAGTGCTTTTTTTTTAAAAAAAAAAGGTGCCGGAGCTCACTTCTTGTCAAGCTTTTTGTATACCGTAAAAAAGATGGTGGAGTGCCGCTCCACCGCAAAAAAAGCACTGGTGACAACCTTGTATTATAATTCTTAATACACAGATGTGTTATTGTGTTCTCAATGTTTCTTGATGGTCTAGATTATTGAATGAAACTATTTGAGACTAAGGATATGGCCATCTACATAAAACTCGCTGTCATCAACATGAATATAAACAAATTTGAAAGATTGAAGTACGCGATGATAATTAACGATTATTGCCTACTTATTATGTATCTGCTCAGTAACAAACAACGAATTTGTCTATGCCTTATTGTTTCCATATATCTTTTTGAACTAAAACATTTTCAAATTAAAACTGATAACCACTTAAAAATGTTCGAATTTTACATGAATTATTCAATGCAAGGAATTTTATTTGCTTGGATTCAACAACAATTGTCAAGTTCTGGCGATAATGTGGTGGCAATTGGTGAGTAAAAAACTATATCAATGGATTATTTCATTTTTTTATATATTACATATTTATGATATTAAAACGCTATAGAACTCCATTTTATAAATTAATTTTACAATTATACTTTGTTGTTGACTGATAATAAATGAAAAAAGGTAGGTATCTATATAATTTGTAAAATAAAAATCTAAAACAGGTATACATATAGGTAGTTAAATTTTTAAATAAAATAAAATACAAAATTAAAACAGTGTATCTATATTTCAAAAAAATATTTAAATTGAACTCGGGATAGGGATGGCATTTTTGTTTTTTTTTTTACGCAGATGGCTGTACCCATTGTGGTGGCCCTGCATATATAATGTAAGTTTTTTTTATGTAAATTATATAACAAAACGTTTTAATACGCCCTATTGTAGAAATATCAAATCAACTTACAGATACTTTACACTTCTGCCTAAAGTTGGTCCTGTATCTAATCATCAATTATTGTTAACCACATATAAGTATCAGAAAACTAATAAATAATAACATCAAAATTGAGGTCACAATAAAGATTTAGTATAATAAAATATGCGGTTATGACACTTGGTAGAAAATACTTAATACGAGGCATATCCAGAAAGTAAGTGTACTGAATATTTGTAGGTTACAATTTTTTTTATTTAAACAAAAAAATTACGTGGCTACCGTAGTACATATGTAAGCTATTTTTCGACATAGTCGCCATTCCTCTCAAGCGGGGTATCAACTTTTTGATGCCTTCCTCGAAGTAGTTTCCCGCCAGCCCCTCCGTCCACTTCTCCACCACCTCCTTTACCTCCTCGTCGGTTGAAAACCTTTTTCCACCCATGTGCAGCTTCAGGGAGTTAAAGATATAGTAATCTAAAGGTGCTAGGTCAGGTGAATGCGCGGGATGGTTCAGGACATCCCATTTAAACGAGGCGAGCAGTTCCTTCGTGGCATTGGCCGTGTGTGGTCTGGCATTGTCGTGCAGCAGGCAGACTCCCTTTGTCAGCATGCCTCTCCTCTTGTTCTGAATCGCCCTCCGCAATTTTTTTAGGGTCTCACAGTATCTTGCAGAGTTGATGGTCTCCCCTTGAGGCATATATTCAATTAAAATTATGCCTTGACAGTCCCAAAACACGGATGCCATGATTTTCTTGGCTGAAATTGTGGTTTTGAACTTTTTGGCGGAGGGTGAAGAGGTGTGACGTGACCGTTTTTAAACTCGCGACACCACTTGTACACACTCGTACGATTCATAGTTTTATCACCATATGCAGTTTTCACCTCATTATAAACCTCAACTGGAGGTTTTCCCTTCCAAACGAGATAACGGATGACGCCGCGTATTTCGCACTTGGCGGGAGATTGGATTGACATTTTTCACGAAACGTGTTGTCGCGTCGACACTTCTCAACGTACTGACCTCGAACCAGTCTCGTTGCGGAGGGGAAGGGTCAGGCTACACGGAAGTGTAGCCAACATGTCGAAAATAAAATCCATCCGGTCGTGAGAGCCTCAGTACACTTACTTTCTGGATACGCATAGTATATTTACTTTTATATACTTAAATATTCTATTTCATTTTGACTTATTCAATTTTATATTATAACCTTTATCAATAATAAACTTTGTGGCTAGATTTGTTGTTAAAAGTTATTAATGTAAATATTTACTGACTAAGCAAACAATATGATTGTTTTTTATTTATTTTAGAGTTCATTTATTAAACTTATCATCTGAAAAGAAAAACAGATGAAAGAAATCTTGACCAAATTCTGCCTGTTTTGAAATATTTAAAATAAGTAAAATCTGCAACTTCAAATTATAATAATATGGGATGGATTTATAATAATCCTTTTGTGCATAATGAACAGAATTTGATTAACCAAGTAAAAACAAACATGTTTAAATAAGATGTCTATCATATTGTCACTTTGGTCTGATATTACCACAAAAGGAAGTCTTTGATTTTTTCTATGTCCTTAAAAATATATTTCTAAAAAAAAGGCTCTATTGATCACAATGAGTGGGAGCTTGATTTGTTTCCAGCATCAGTGTGGATGGGAACTTAAAAAGAAACAACAACTTTAATGGAGGATTGTCACAAGACTAAATTTTTCATTTAATTTGTACATATTTTTTAATGGGACATTCAAAACTCTTTAAAATGAAAAATTGTCTCTTTCAGCTCATGGCCAAAATAAGTTGTATATTTAAATTTTCAGAACTATACTGAATTTAAAATGTGAGTCTTACAGTCAAATTGTGGACTAGGAGAGAGATTAAACTTCACGAGTTTAATATCCATAAATACACCCTCCAGCAAATCTAAAAAAATCAATAAAGCTTTAAAAAGCACAACATGACAAAATTATTAAACTAAAGCAATCTTTAACGTTCAAATGAAATAAAATGTTACGTTGTTGCTGATGTGTACCATGTATTCATAAAAAAATCTCGTGAAAAAAGGTGTTCTTTTAGTGAAAAAAAAATTTATATTTTTTTTAACGGAAAATAGCGGCGATGGTACCACAGCATAGGTAAATGTAGCTCCACACGAGTGGGCACAAGCCAAACTCGAGCGCTTTGTAAATTATCGCTTTGTTACTAGGAATTTTCAAATAATTTGACTAAAAAATGTATTTATGGCATGGGTTATGTCATAAAATAAATCGTGAAATTATTTCAAATTAAGAAGTATAAAACGGGTAGGTTTAAAAGCTACGCTTAGCTTGAATAATTAGCACAAACTAATATCGATATATTGGACAATTATCGGAAGCCTATCATAACGATAAACTATAGGAAACTGTTGGCATATTGGGTCGCTTTGAATACTCGTAAGTAGTGTACATATATGGAATTCGTTGCTTTCTATAGGTGTGTGACGGCATGTACCAAAACATGTAAAGAAGGTTCCAAATGAGGGCTCAAGTGTGTGGTACCACAGCATACATAAAGAAGTGGCTCCACACAGGCAAAAAGATGCGTGCATTGTTGATTTTTTGTAAATTTAGTATTTAAAATTTACAAATTTTGTGACTTAAAAACACAAATTACTGGGGTTAAATAACTATGAAATTGACAATTTGAGTTTTCTGATGTTTGAGTTTTTCTTAATTATGTCAAATTTTGGAGTAATGAGGTTTTACTGTATAAGGAATCTAGAGATGATTTCAAGTATACATGAGGATGTGCGTAGGTTATATGCAAATACTACACCCCTATAAGATCCTGGAAACTAACCCCACCTGTCTTTAATTTTAGATTTCTTTACAAAGCTGCCATCAATCCAAAAATCTTAAAAAATCCAATAAAATTTTGTAATATTACTAAAATATTTAAATGTTTTAGTTTCAACTTTTAAAACTTACCTATCTCAAAACTATATGATACTTGTCTAAGAAAAGTCACAAAATTATCGAGATATTCTATTAAGGGATTTTCTTCTTCTTCTTGATGTGCCCTGTCAGGTCCCCCCGACGTTGGCAATCACTCTGGCGAAGGCTTCTCCGTCTTGCGCGACCCGGAACAGCTCCTCCACACGTCTCATTCCGGTATTTTAGTAAATCCATAAGGGATTTTAGTAAACTTAAAAGTGTTTTTAGGGTTAAATCTTATATGCTTGAATACTTCTCTTTGATCGATTCTCTCAGTGTTACTTCTTTCTTGTGATGTTTATTCTCGGCAGCTCTTATCTTTTTTCAAAGACTTTCAAATTATTTGATTACTGAAATTTCTTTCACTCATATGCTTCTGCAAAATATGCAGAAATTATTTAGAACTATCCAACATCTACTTACTTAGTCGTGTTAGAGTTAAATAAGATTAGATTAACTTTTCATGGGTTTAAATTCTTTTATTATCTTCTACTGAATGCTTGAAACAGATGTTTAACTGATTTTGGTGTGGGTATATTGATAATGCATTTTGGTGCTCGATAATAGTAAAAAAAAGGCAAGGTGCAGAATGATTCCAAATAGTTGATTAAGCTGATTGAGAGTACTACATAGGATCCTGGGCCCCGTGAATGACGGCGAAACCTGGCGAATACGATACAACGACGAGCCATATAATATCTACAAAGCTTCCAGGCTAACTGTACATGTCAGACTGAGCAGATTGAGATGGGCTGGACATGTGTAGAGAATGCCGTCATCACGAGCACCCAAAAGAATCCTGGAAGGACACCCGGGTGGGAGAAGGAGAGTGGGCAGGCCAAAGCTGCGATAGAACGAAATTGAGAGGGATGTAACCCGGCTGCTACAGATGCAGGATTGGAAGGTCGAGGCGGAAGACAGGAGTTGGAGGCGAAGATTGACGAAGGCCAAAGCTCGATATGGGCTGAAAGACCATCTAAAGAAAAAGAAAGTTGATTAAGCTGACTGAGCAAACTGTAAGAGTGCAGAAAGTGAAAAGTAAGAAGGGAGGAATTGTAAAAATCAGCTCTCACTTTATCTACTGGACAAATAAAAAAATTGCCAAAATGTTTTTATTTGACCATGACAAATATTGAACAAATTTTTCTTAGGTTATATGAAGAATTGAAGAATCGTTCAGGTTTCATGGAATGAAGATTGAACATGGTGTGTATATACCCAAATAATTCAATATAAATAAACTACATACACCCGTCCCTCGATTTACGCAGTTTTAATCTAACACAGTTTTCTAAAATGGATTTTTTTTCAAAGGTAGTTTTTTTTCTAAAATTTAAATAGATCATTGAAGAAGATAGTCCTTATTAATATTATATATAGTTTAACAACTAGTCCACGGTGCCAAAGTCAAGGCAAATCAACGGAACAATTGTTATTGTTATTATTACCAAATTTATTAACTGCTATCAATATAAGCGAATTAATTCAATCAACCAGAAAATTCTACTGATTATAGCGACTTTGAACCAACAATTATGAAGAAGAAAAATACAGTTGCTTTAGAAGACAACAGCGAAAACTCTGAATAAAATAATCTCGTTTCTTTTATTATATGCTTATATATGTGAACATAATATTATGTACATTTTTAATTCCTTTGCTACTTTTACTATATTAATAAAAATTATGTTCTATGTGTGTGCATTTAATTTAAAAAAATGTAAAAGTGAAATTATATTTTATTTCTTTGTACACTCATGGATTTTTTTACGCTTTTTATTTTGGAACATATCACCACATTTCGTGTGAGCTCCAGGTATTTTTTTATGTGGTTTTTATATCCTGGTCCTATCCCATGATTTTGTATAGGCTCTACGTCTTTTTTTAGGAACTCTATTTGACTTCTGTGTATTTCATTATAAAAGTTGCTTTTAGTATACTCAAAATAATAACTACGGACTTGGTAAATAAAGCGTGCCTATACTATGAATCATTTGACACTGGCATATACTCCATAAATAGGAGTTCACAACCATTATTAGAGAGATTTCTGTGAACTCAATGAACCTAACTTACCCATAATTTATTTCAAGTCTCTGTTAGTGCAATAAAGTTGCACTAATAGAGACTTTGAATAAATTAAATTAATGATAGAAGATGTAGATTCAATAACATTAAAACTGCCATGATTAAGGCAGATTTTGTAATAAGATTATGGTTTTGAAAAAAAACATCAAACATTCTTGAAAAAGAAAATTTATTCTGCACTTCTTTCTTGAACAGAAATTTTCTCCAAAAATAGCAAAATTAAAAAAGATTGTGAGCAATGCTACTATAAAGGATTTTGATGGGGAGACCGTGTTTTTTTAATTTTTAATATATCTGCTCAATTTAGAGAAATACTCGTAAAATCAAAAGATACATTAAACATCATTATTATGCAAAAAAAGAAAGTATTTAGTTTGAATCACATGAATAAAAAAATAAATCATAAATTTCTTGCATAACTTTCTTAATTGCTAATTTTAACGAGTTTTTACTCATATTATTATCGGCAAAAGTAATTTGTACCACATAATTTTTTAGATCTTTTGAAATAATTGTTCATAAGCAGTCATTATATTGAAAGTGAGCTTATGACAAAGCAAAAATATTAATATAATTGAGCTTTTGATAGTTGAATTGTCAAAGGAAGAGAAATTTCTTAAACTTTGAATTAGAAAAGATAATCGAGTTCTTTAATACAAATAAAGTCTAAAACTATTTTGATATTTGATTGATAAAATATTTAAATCATTGTAAATCAAATGGATATTTTTCTAACACGTTGGTATTTTATTTTAATTAAAAGATATCTTCTTTTAATATCTAACTTGTGTTTATTCTTTCATTTAAACAAATTTTTATGAAAATTCAGTTAACACGTTGAGTGCCGATGCACAAACAACTCACTACGATGGTTGCCGGCGGCAGACTGACCAATAGAACATACTGATATTACGCGTAATTGCGTGATCAGCACCCAGCGCTCTCCTCTCATTATGCACAAATGCGTAATCGGCAGTCAACGTGTTAAGAAATTTAAAACTACACACCTATTTATGACTTTTAATGATATAAATGTAAAAAAAACATTAGGTAATTTCTCTCCCTTCTTATATATTTATTTATCTTAAGTTGATAATTTTTTTTATATCATACAAACCTAACTACAGAAATATTCATCAGTATTGTTTTCATTGATTTCAACATCTATTATAGAAATTTATAATAAATGTTAATGAAAATATTGGAAATCAGATTCTGAAATGGCGTACACTGTAACTCCAAATGGCGTACACTGTAACCCCAGAAACAGATATGAGTGATGCACATACGAATACCGGGAGATAAATAACTCTCAAAAGATTATAATAAATTAGATTTCTTAATATTTAAGAACAAAAGATATTTGCAAGTACACTTTTTTACTTAAATTGTTATTAAAAGACGACATTCTAATGAAGTTAAATTGTAATCCAAAACGACCTCCAATTAAATGTTCAGAGTCCTTATTGTTAATATTTTCTACCATTATGAAATGAATGAAGTTCAAAATCCAAATTGTTGAAATTGTTTATTATACACTCGATAAACTTTATTATTTATTTAACTCTCAACAAATGACATATGTGCTTATTCATTAATTTATTCTTACGGTACTTCTTAATGTATTCGAATTGGTGATGCGGACATATCGAAGAGCATAGCTAGGAAACAACATGGTTTTCTGCCCTAAGAATTGAGTCTTTAGGTTTACAATCACTGGAGTAAGCACACAACTTATAGTTCGTTATCGTACATGTTAAAAGTACTACAGCAAGTGGAGGGCCAACAATACTCATATACATCTAATGCGAAGGAATATTGTTACCAATTGAGTTCTAAAACCAGATTAGTAATTTTTAATTTTTTGAATACTATTGGAAAATGAACCCTAATCTCCCAGGAGGAAGTTAAGTGTCTTATCAATCGAGACTCAGAGATTGCCTAGTAGGTAAGAATATGTGATAAATGTTAATTTTTTTGCATAAGAACTAAATAAAAAATGTAAGAGCTATTTGATGGTAAACAGCTGTATGTGGGATGCAAACTAGCAACACTAGTTTTGAAATAAAACATCTTAGTTTGAAATTTACACTAAGCTACTCCAGGTCATGTATATAACACTTTACATAGCCATATGTATGTCTATTCATAAGAATGATATAAACAAACCTTTGTGTTACGACTAAGCATTAAGCTATCAGATCAGTGGCAATGGCATAACTTTTAACATTGCTATATTAGCAGTTTGTTTTAAATACACAACTAAAGATCAAATATCCAGAATGAGTGAACAATATTACACCTTTCTATTCATACATACTTTGTGATTTTTTACTTTAATGAAAATAAAATTGAAAATAAGCATTTTTTCTTTATCCTTTTATGTCACAATTATGTTTTCAATAGTAACTTCAATCATCTCTACTTTTTAAATGAAAAATATATGTATTTTTTAAATTTGTACTGCATTTTAAGTCTTCTTAAAGAACAATATTTTTTTTATTTTTACACTTTCATTGTATACAGTACAGCCAGGCGGACTTATTGCCATACGGCAATTTCTTAATATCAACCAAAATAATCAACAATATATTTGAAATTCTTTTTCAAAGCGTCCCCAAATATCACTCAAGCATAAAGTATATTAAAAACACACTATTTAAATGTAACCATGGTAATGAAATACTGCTAATAATATTTAAAAAACAGCAAAATCACGATTTAATAAATAAAAGTATCATAGCTATTGAAAAATATGTTAATTTTGTTTTATAAAGTATAATAATGTCTATTGAACAATTTATTCGTTACATTTATTTATTTCTTCATTTTGAAATGAATTTTATTAAAAATATTTGTTTCATGAGGCATGGTTCAAACATCATTTTGAAAAATGTCAAATGTGTTTTTAAATAATACTGATTTAAATAATATTTACTGTTGTAATATTAAACCTGTAAAATAAAAACAAAAAAATCCATTTTTTATGAGATTGTAAGGTAAATAATAAAATATAATATAATGAATTCATGCCATAGTTAATCAATCATTAAGATTTTTATTTCCTTGCATTTAATTTTTTTTTCTGTAAGGCAATACTAGTTAGGTATTCAGACTAAGCATATATTTTTTGTTGATTTTCAAGTTTTTAATTTTATCTCTAATTTGTGGATATATGGATCGACTAAGTAGAAAAATGAGAATGATTTTAACTGCAAATTAATCAGATTTGTTTAATTGTTCCATTAATGATGATTAATCTTACTATTAATATATCGTTCAAATTTTAGATTTGAAAGAAATAAAAAGACGGTTTCAAATGATATCTCACAAAATGATTCTTGAGAAAAAGCCTCAAAAAAGGAATGTATTTCAGTTTATTTTTAAAGAATGAAATATGTGGCCAAATAATAAATATATTAAACAAAACATGAAATAGAAGTACGCTGAACTGTTGGAAATGTCATAACTTGAGTTTCTTTTAATAGAATCTCCATTCACTTACTGATGTTAACAAAGTAGATTTGTTTATTGATAATAATGTATTAATATTTTTTGTTACTTGGCCACAAGCTTCAATAATTTAGTTATCATTTGAAAGATTTTTCTTATTTTGGCAACACTAACCACTTGCGCCTTTTATTACAAAGAATATTTTACACGGTGTTTAGTGTTGGCACTCTCTTAACTATCGTTTTATTTTGAACACAGTTTTTTATTACAGAAAATATCATGATGAATAAAATTTTATATTTATATGGACGTTGAAGGATACAAAAAAGCATGCATTGTCTTTGTGAAAGTGCTTTTTATACAATAAACATATCACAAAGTTTTCAATATCCTGTCAAATCAGCAAAAGTTTGGTCCATTTCATCAGCAATCGCCTTGTATTTACTACGCTCTTGAATAAGGTCATCTGAAAAAGGTTAACATGTTAAAAATATTAGTAGGTTATTTAACAAGGACTTTCAAAGCACACTTTTATTATATTATAATTCCTTAGCTTCAGCAAGAGACTAGCCTTCTAAAAAGAAAAGATTTGATGGAACATAATAAATATTTTTTTCAATTTAATTGCCTAGGTGTATATGTATGTTTTGGTATTATTTCCAATTTGTTTTATAAAACTTATTTTTTCAACTTCTTTTTCATCAAATGGAACAAAATATTAGATTAACATAATAGAAAAAATAACTGAAATTCTGTTTTTTATATGAAATTGACTTCTTTTCGATATTTTAATATGCTACTTTCTTGCTAAATGTAAATATACAGAGGAGGATCATGCTGGAATTTCATTAATAATTGTTTCTGAAAAGTTCATTTGTTAGTTGATTATGTATCACTGAAAGGTAAATAATACATTTTAATATTATTTAAATATAGCTGAAAAAATATTAGTCATTAGTGTTTTACATAAAGAAAAGAGATAACTGGAATTATTTACTTCACTCCCACATCTGAAAATATTAGATATACGAGTATATGTTATGAGAGATTAAAAATAAAAATACATAAGTATAACAGGACTCGGCAGTAAATTGTTATTATGTTAGTGCTGAAAGTATGTGGTAAAAAATAATATATTACATCAGAATTTTTCCATTAAATTTTTTTTGTCCAAATCGGTAAATAAAAATGTAAAACTATTATAAGGTTAATGTAAAAACATAACTGTTATTGTAAATATTATAGGGTTAATGCATAAATTGAACTAACAAACAAATATTTTAATAATAATATACTTACAAAAAATACTAAATAAAAATGTTCGCGATAATACGATCTTTTTTAAGAATTTCGTGACATTCAATTTCTAAAACTTTATTTAAAAAAATACTTAGTCGAAAATGTAAGAAGACTTCATAATAAACTTTATTGTCCCAGAATTTACTTCGATTAGAAAACTTTTTTTTCCTTTTGTTGGTTATTTTTTGACAAAACTTGTTTCAATTGTTTTTTCTTAAGTGGTGCGTCTATTTCTTAGTTTGCATAAAAACAAATATGTTTTTTCAATTTGTGTATTGTATTGGCTATGTTAATTTTTTAAACCCAATTTAATAGTGTAGTCCAAAGATTCTTATATTAAGCTGATTTATTTGAGACAAGAATCCTAAACTCACAAATGCCATTTTTCAGTTTAAATTAATCCATTTAAATTTCTTTCATGATTATTTTAGTTACTGTATTGGAGTAACTAAGTAAAAAATACAAGTAGAGGAAAACTTTTCGGGTGGGTAGAGGAATTTTTTTCCTAAGGGGCGGTGCGGTGGTGATCTATCGTGTCCCAGTAGGTAGAAGGATGATACTTAAAGCTGTATTGTCATAGCACAGTTACAATATTCGGCAACAAGGAATCATCTCTAATAAACCCACATTAATTAACAGAAAATAGGATAATTAAACAATAAAACAATATATTGGTTGTGTGTTATCATTACATGACGAAACTTTTATTACGATCTGTTGAAAATGTTTTTTTTTTCAAGAATGAGATTTCAAATAAAATGTATAAGAAAACATTAAAAATTCACATAATATTTTAATAAATTAGCATAAATATTTGTTTCTTAAAAATAAATTTGAGTCGTAACATAAATACAATAGTAATGTGGAAAGTTGCTAACAATTCTCAAGACCTGAAATACAATTCTATATCAAAAATGTACTAAAAAAATTTATGCAATGTACAAAAATACATATTGAATTAAATGTAGATCTCTGGTGTATTTTTTTAGAGTTCTTCGTATCCCCTATAGTTAAAGATAATGATATAAATATATTTAGGTCTAAGAAATGTTTCCAGCTATAAAAATAGGATTTTTGCGATGTAGAGGAAAAGTTTATTCCTTGAGAATGAGCTCGACGAAGGCATTGTCCAGGTCGTCTCCAATATCCTTGTACTTCTCCTTCTCCGCCACCAGCTCGTCTGTAAGGGAATGTTTTCATTAAGAAATATCCTCATTACTTCATTATTTAGTATCAATTTTCATTATGTTAAGTATTGAATTATTAATGAAGTAATGAAATTACAGCTGAAGTTGATTGAGATATTTGCCTTTAGCAATTAATAAGAATTGTAAGTAACTGATTATAAAATCCCAACATTTTGGGTTTCTTTTATTTCTACATCCATTCCTTAAGTGGAGCAAATAGACACAAAAAAGTCTATATATAATCGGGATTGTAATTTTATAGTTTCTCCCCCCCCAAACTTCAGTAAAATTCCGATTTGAACAGAATTAACATAATAGAGTAGTAAATTATTGTCCACAAATATTGATTTTGGAAAATTACTTGAAAGATTTGATTATCAAAAAAAAAACTGATAATTGAAATGTACATATTTTGATTTAAATAAAAAATTAATCCTTTTCAAACATTTCCAATCAACTTCAGCGAGATATATTAATGAAAAAATAAAAAGCAAGAATGCTTACATGTTATATTCTTCGTTAAAGATGAGTTATTTTTGCAGAAGATAGGTTGATTGATGAGAAGCAAAGAAATATTAATGTGAAATAACAGTTTAATCAAAGCATTAGTTTTATTTATTATAAAGCATTTTGTACAAAAGTAGAAAAGCATTTTAATTTAAAAAAATTATAAGTCAAATGCGTAAGGAAGTCAGCTCTTCAAAATCCGCACAAATCATGAAAAGCGTTATCCAGTTCCCCACCAATGTTGACGTAAATTTCCTTCTCAAAGATGAGATCATCTGGAATATCAATGGTTTTAGTAAAATGTGGCTTGTACGAGTATATCCAACCGAGGCAGTCACATCAATGTGCACACATCTGTTTTAAACTTCAATTATTTCTAGTTCTCAAATAAATAAAGGTGAGATGATACCAGCTCAAAGCTTGGGTATTCCCTAATTTATTTCATATAATTAAATATCATTAAAAGTAATTATGAGAAATAAACTTATCTACAATTAAGTTTAGTGATTATTGTGATATTACTTTTTGATTAATTTGTCAAAATATATTTTTATATTATACATAAATACAAAATTTTTATTTAATACATAAAATATCTATTTAAGTAGCAATTACTCTCCACAAGCTATCAAATAAAATAGCTAGCATTGAAGTCACTGTGAAATCAAAATGAAATTGTTTCATATCTCTTATCTGATATTATTATTTATAAAATTATTAAGTAGAAATGTTGCGTTTTATATGCAAGATTTTTATAAAATTTGTAAAAATAAGTGTAAACTGAATTCCAAATTATAATGCAAAAAAATGGTATAACTTAAGTATAGGATGTATCCGTTACTTATTGTAAAAAATTACAAGTTCATATGGTATCTCAAATACTATTTAATATGATAAATATTCATATATCGTAAAATATTAATTCTAATAAAAAAATACTCAATAATTAAGTTTTTTAGAATATCAAGTAGTGTGATATTATATTATTCAGTGAAAACTTAACAATATCATAACGAAGAAAACAATTATTTCATTTGTGTCACATTGATTTTGAAATACATAATTTGTTTTAAGATCATTTTATCCTCTGCGTTTTTTAAGATATAAATTATCACTCTATTGCAAGAATAAAATATTCAAAAGCTTTTATTTCGGTGACCTAACAATTGTTAACTTTCTTTTAATATAACTTCGAAAATTTTTGTTTCTTGTGTGAATTAACATGTAATTGAATGAAATTTTAATGATTAAAAGTGCATTCTTTTTTTGAAAGCTCGAGTGTAACTAATTACAATAAGCAAATAAAAAATGGTGGCATTTTAAAAGCTAGAACTACACACTAAGCAAGCATGTGTTGAAAAATAAAAGGCAGTCAATATAAATAATATTTTATAAATAATACTTTATAAATAATATTCGTACAATAAATATTTACAAAATCATTAACATATTACATAATAATATGTCTAGATTTGCAGGCACTTATAAAAGAGAATATTAATATAAAAGTAAAAGATATGAAAAAAAATGTTTAATATTAGTGAGCAAAATATATTCATTTCAGAGCAGTAAATGCTTCTCATACTTAATAAAAACTTTTTATAAAATTTCAGTCAATGAATATATTTTATATATTATTTTAGTTTGATGAATAATAATTAAATAATTGGTAATTCCCAAACATATCTCTTTTAATTCAATTTAATATTTATTCTTTTCCATTCTTTAAATTAAAATAAGAAGATATTTAAAGAGAATATTAGAAAATAAATCATATTGAAAATTTTCTTACTTAGTTTAGTTGTTCAATCAAATACAGTATAGATAAATGAGAACTATAATCTTTGATCTGTTTTCAATATATCAAATTTTACATAGTGCAATGTGGTGGGTTTATTGCTATCTGGAAATTTCTCCCAACCAATCAGAAAGATTTTAAGACCTTATAGAGATTTTAAAGTCAGATCGGACCACTTTTAAAAAAAATCGGGTTTCAGTGAGAATCGAACCTGCAATCCCCTGGTTGAAAGACAGGCGTTTTGCCAACTAAACACAGGTGACATCATGCACTTTTTTTAAACCAATGTCAAGTAGTATAAGAATATAAAATGTATTGAAGCCGTTTTTGAAGCAGCTTATTTTATTAACATTTGACTCATGAATTGGTTATACGAGTATATAATTCCCAATTAAGACCCAAGTCACATTTTTAATAAAGATGTATTTTAACAGTTTGACTCTATGATGATACCCACTCAAAATCTTCAATTGGTTTCATGTAATATATATGAAGACAATGTATGGGAATAACCAAATAAGTAAATATTAATATAGCGTAAATGAGTGTCATTAATTTAAAGCTCTTAATAATAGATAATAATATTATGTATTATATTTTAAGAGGCCGGGGCATCTGCTGGGGGAGCAGGCGCAGGAGCTGGCTCGGCAGCGGGGGCAGGGGCAGGGGCGGGAGTGGCTTCGACAGCCGGGGTGGGAGTAGCTTCTGCAGCCGGGGCGGGAGTAGGCTCTGCAGAGGGAGCAGCCTCTGCTGGGACTGGGGCAGCTGCCCCCTCTGCAGGCGGAGCAGGGGCTGCAGCCGGAGCCGGCGCTCCTTCCGCGGGTGGAGCGGCCGCCGGAGCAGTTCCCTCAGCCGGTGGGGCGGCTCCATCAGCTGGTGGTGGGGCAGCACCTTCAGCTGGTGGAGCAGCGCCATCAGCAGGAGGGGCGGCTGCCGGTGGTGGAACAGCTCCATCAGCTGGAGGAGCAGCCCCTTCAGCTGGAGGAGCAGCCCCTTCAGCCGGAGGAGCAGCTCCATCAGCCGGAGGAGCTACACCTTCTGCCAGAGGTGCTGCGCCCTCTGCAGGAGGAGCTGCACCCTCGGCTGGAGGGGCAGCACCTTCTGCTGGAGGAGCAGCACCTTCTACAGGAGGAGCCGCACCATCTACCGGTGCTGCAGGCACCGCTCCTTCTGCTGGTGGAACTGCTCCATCGGCAGGAGGAGCAGCTCCATCAACAGGAAGAGCAGCTCCATCAGCAGGAGGAGCAGCCCCTTCGGCGGGTGTGGCAGCCACTTCGGGAACGGGGGCTGGGGGAGGGGGCTCCACATTTTTCGGAGGAGGATTGGCTGCCAGGTAGGCGGCGCGCATGATGGCTAATTGTTTGTCTGTAGGATCCACTCCCGGAATGAGTTCAATGAATGCGTTATCCAGGTCGTCTCCAATCTCATCGTAGCGTTCCTTCTCGCCGATAAGTTCGTCTGCAAATGTGGCAAGTCATGCATAAGCGATGAGGAAGCAAATTAAGCTGGGAGTATGATTTTCTGTTATATATTCATTTAATTTCATTTGGAAATAGCTTTCCATATAGAAAATCTGTATACTCCTAATGATGCTTCAGTAAGATTTCTGTTCATTATAAAATCCAAGCGGATCTTTTGAGTTACTGTTGAATGTTTTGTGTGAATTATATTAATAAGATCTTCTCATGTTGATGTCCATGCGGGGAAATGCCAGCATTCTTTGGCCCAAGAAATAATCGATCGGTGAACTCAAAACATCATGCAGAAATCTTCAACTTTTTACATTTAAGGAAATATTTGCATTTCAAATATCCTGTTAGTTTTCATAAGGATGTAAATTTTTTTCAGATTTGTCAAAATTCTGAAGGATTATTAGCGATTCCTATTTTCTTATATTCCATATTAAGAAAAATATCTGATCAGAATGCTCATGTCAGGTTTCCTTCTTTTGTCTTAGGGCAATAGTTGATTATGAGAATCAGATAAGAAAATCCTCAATTTTTTTATAGCACCTGATTTCATACATGAATCCTGATCATCATGTTTTACATTTTCCCTTTCTAGTACATTCTACGTTTTTTAGCTATCAAAGAGAATTTTATATCAATTTTCAGGAATTCATTTTGACTCTTCCCACTCCAAAATCCAGCATTTTTTTCAGTTCTGATTTTCTTTGTTTTCAAACATTACCTTTTATCTTCTTTTGGGTTGAAAGGGTGCAGGATAAAGGGCTAGCAGATTTGTGTTAATAAGGAAAAACTAATTTATAATATATATTGTGGTTTATAAAAATAAAATAATTGAAGCATAAATAAAACTGTATATTAAATAAGTAAAGCACCATGCAAAACATTTTGATGTCAACTTTTTAACATATTTTACCACTCAACATGCCGTGGCCCCTGCAGGGTAGGCAGATACGAGGCGTATCCAGAAAGTAAGTGTACTGAGGCTCTCACGACCGGATGGATTTTATTTTCGACATGTTGGCTACACTTCCGTGTAGCCTGACCCTTCCCCTCCGCAACGTCTCCGGTTCGAGGTCAGTACGTTAAGAAGTGTCGACGCGACAACACGTTTCGTGAAAAATGTCAATCCAATCTCCCGCCAAGTGCGAAATACGCGGCGTCATCCGTTATCTCGTTTGGAAGGGAAAACCTCCGGTTGAGGTTTATAATGAGGGGAAAACTGCATATGGTGATAAAGCTATGAATCGTACGAGTGTGTACAAATGGTGTCGCGAGTTTAAAAACGGTCGTACGTCTGTGCATGATGATCAGAGGAGCGGAAGACCTTCAATTGTGACTGACGAAATTGTGGAAAAAATCGAAAATGCGCTCCGTGATGATCGCAGATTGACTGTGGATGAACTTTCTGCGATGTTTCCGCAAATCTCCAGATCTCTACTACACGAAACTATCACAGAAACCCTCGGATATCGGAAACTGTCCGCGAGGTGGGTCCCAAAACAGCTGACAGACCAACACAAGTTGAATCGAGTGGAGGCCGGGCAAGAGTTTTTGAGGCGCTGCAAACTCCATGGAGATAAATTTCTCCGCTCCATCGTTACTGGAGATGAAACTTGGGTTGCACACTACACGCCTGAAACCAAAAGGCAGTCTCAACAGTGGCGTCACACCTCTTCACCCTCCGCCAAAAAGTTCAAAACCACAATTTCAGCCAAGAAAATCATGGCATCCGTGTTTTGGGACTGTCAAGGCATAATTTTAATTGAATATATGCCTCAAGGGGAGATCATCAACTCTGCAAGATACTGTGAGACCCTAAAAAAATTGCGGAGGGCGATTCAGAACAAGAGAGGCATGCTGACAAAGGGAGTCTGCCTGCTGCACGACAATGCCAAACCACACACGGCCAACGCCACGAAGGAACTGCTCGCCTCGTTTAAATGGGATGTCCTGAACCATCCCGCGCATTCCCCTGACCTAGCACCTGCAGATTACTATCTCTTTACCTCCCTGAAGCTGCACATGGGTGGAAAAAGGTTTTCAACCGACGAGGAGCTAAAGGAGGAGGTGGAGAAGTGGACGGAGGGGTTGGCGGGAAACTACTTCGAGGAAGGCATCAAAAAGTTGATACCCCGCTTCACCACCTGCATTGAGAGGAATGGCGACTATGTCGAAAAATAGCTTACATATGTACTACGGTAACCACGTAATTTTTTTTTTTAAATAAAAAAAATTGTAACCTACAAAAATTCAGTACACTTACTTTCTGGATATGCCTCGTATATAATTTATCCAATAAATGGTTTATGTATACTGTCCAATCAGTTTTATAAATATTTTTAAATGTAATGGAAATAAAATTTTACTGTTGAAGCTCCAGCTATATAATCATATTTATTTTTTTTCAGTTTTTGTCGATCAAGACTTTAATTACTAATTTCTCCTTTAATTCGAGTTTTAAAACTTACCTTTACTCTGTTTTTGGATGACTTATACACCAAAATATTTTATTTTCTTGTTAACACAACCATGCTCGGAGATAGGGTGATTAATACTCGTGGTAATACAAAACTCATAGTAAACACAATTTGCATACAATGGATATTTCTATATACACGTACTATATATAAAAAAAAGTATTCGGGAAAAAATATTTTGTTTCGAAGAATATTTATACAGTCTGTTGAACAAGAGCGTGTACGGCTACTTTTTTTTCCTGGAAACCATTAGAGGGGGTAGATTCAAACGCGAGCAGGTAGCAGGACCCTTCCCCCAAGATGTTTGTATAGAAAAACTCAGTTGTCATTCGACCTTGGTTACACAAGAACATATTTCACCAGGAGTGCCGCAAACGCATCACGTTACGAAGCCGTGTTTCTGTGTATACATTCGAAAGGACCGAAAATGTCGTACGGAGCCGCTGCTAAATACATGAGGAAGTTGAAGACATTTGTAAGTAAATGGATGAAACGCTATTCTGATGTAAAAAATGTCGATGACCAACCAGACCGTGGCACTGCACAGAAATCGACGAAAAAGGAGTGATTTTACAGGTGTTTGAGAAGGATCGTCTATCATTGCGTAGCGGACATGCCGTTTTGGGTGAAAAGGTTCTAATTGTGTCATGAGACTATAAGAAGACATTTACTAGCTCAAGACTGAAATTTTGAAGCACGGTGAAGAAACCACTACTGTCTGAAAAACAAGTCGAAAAGACTCACTTGGGCGAAAGAAAATTTGAACCGCGATTGGGACATAATTTTTTCGGACGAAGCTTCTTTTTGGGCATATTGTCCCATTAATCATACCTGGTGTACTCGCACCAATAGACTCATCCAGCGAACCGTTAAACACCCAGTAAAAGTACACGTCTGGGGCTGTTTCTCAAAGCAGGGATTTGGCACTTTGCACATTTTCATAAATAATTTGAATGCCGTCAAAATAGTTAAAATATATCAGAGGGCTTTATTACCATCTGTCCAGGTGGTTTAAAAGAAAAAAATGAAAATTGGCTACTGCAAGAGGACAATGACCCAAAACATCGGAGTCGTCTTTGTACTGCGTGGAAACAGGAAAATGACGTTGACGTATTAGATTGGCCGTCGCAGTCACCAGATGCAAATCCCATAGAAAATGTTTAGGCACTCATGAAGTTCAAGCTCAGAGGGAAAAAGACCGGGAACGTCAAGCAGTTATTTCGACAGATTCGACTTATGTCGAAGTCTTTGCCCCTAGATTATGCTATAAAATGAGTAGAAAGTACGCCTCGGATGCCGGGCAATTATTACTAGTAGAGACGACTGGACAACTTAATAATTAAGCATCACGGTTCATATAATTTAGTATGTGTTTATTTTTTTTTAATGCCTTATCTCAAATAGTTTTTCAGGTTTCACCGTACACGTTCTTGTCAAACAGACTACTATAGATCAATTGGCATTTTATAACCATTTTTTTTGTTAATTTTTTAAATTTTAATTTCACCCATGTATGCTTATTGCGTTTAGAAATTCTACATATTTATATACTGTTTTTATCAGACATAATGATTAATTAATACACTTTTTTCTATACATACTCGTATACCTAGTACAAGTACTTGTACTAGGTACATGTATGTTATACTCATTAGGTCAAAAGTTTTAATGCTTCATATATCAAACTCGCAGAACTATCTCTTCCAATAGTCGAAACAACTTTCTTTCTAGACTTTCCTAATCATCTTGTATATTTGTAAACATATACTTTTTTTTTAAACTTATCTATGAGTTTTCTGATACCATGTATTTTTTCCAAGTTCAAAATACTTACCGAATAAAAGTGTACTATAGAAAATTGTCAATCTCAATTATTTGTAAAACTTTTTAAAAAGGGTTATACTATAAGAAAGTGATGTTAAGATAATCAATTGTTAAGATACCCAATAGTTCTTAATGTCATCCTCACATTTTTTTAAATAAAATAAGTATGTATGGATATTCAATCATGGATATCACTGCTCTAATTAAGCAGAACAAATTGGCTCAAATAACGAGGCTTAAACGGATTTGGCCCAAATCAAATATATACTTTAAGCCCCCGGAAAAAATATTATTTTCATCCAGGGGAACCACCACAGGGTGGTTGTAGAACCGGTGACCTTCGGCACAAAAGTCCAGCATTCTGCACAATGCAGCGGATTTTTTCTGATCTTACAATTTTGCTAAGTGTGGCGCTTAAAGTATTAACAGAGATCGTGTATTAAATTCAGAATTTGCAAACACATTATACTCACTTAAAAAAATTACAAAATGTTAAAAATAATTTGTTAAAAACTAGACAAATGAAAGTATTAACAAATAATTGAGAGTTAGATGAGTTTAGGGTGGGAAAGGTGTTTTAAAAGGTTATAAAAAGTAAAACAATAACACACACAAACTAAATAAAAATATTATAATATATTTATAAACACACATTAGAGTTCTACATCGTCTATTATATTTAATCAAAAATATAGCAAATATATTAAAGAATCATTGCAAGATAAAAAAAATACAAATTTTATTCCTTTAAATTACTAAAAAGGTTTGTATAGAGGGCTTATTGCTTAAGTATATTATGAAGACTTGATCTATTTTTTATATATAAGACATAGAAATATAACAAAGCTTTTTTTTTTCAATTTAATAATTTCAATAGATTTTTTATTACAAAATTTTGATTCTTTTTTATTATTGGAATGAAAAATCAGCCTTTTGCAATACAATTTTTACAAAAATTCGTTATATTTAATAGAACTATAAATACATTAATGTTAAAAAAAATCAAGATGGTGAATCAAAAATATAATACTTAGCCTGTTTTGTTTTTAAATATGTATTCAGGTATTTTATGAAAATAATGTAAAGGAGTGCAGTTAAGTAACCACAGAGAAAGCTTGCAAAAATATGATCAATTGATTGGAGTTGAAAAAAAGAAGCAAAAAAGAAAGCCAAATAATTAGACTACTGGCAGTGACATTTTCATTTTTGTCTTTCTGTAAATGAAGTTTCCTTTGCAAACAATTTACAACAAAGTTTACGTGTGACATACTAAATATGTATTCATTTCAACAGAGAGTAACAATCAAGGCAATAATAAAAAATACAATCATGCTCAAACAACACTTAGGTGCAAATATTATACAAATAAGGAATGTTATTTAGATGACGCGAACTTCCTTTTTCTTTGTACCAAAAGCACTTGTCGTTTGGTACAAATTGTGTTTTACAAAATCTATAATTTGTATTTTATAGAACTTGATTTTACGATAGATTTAATTTATTTTTCATAATTATACTTCCTTTCGACTTAAAATTATGGCAAATCTCCTTTTAATGACAATGGAATGTCGAGGGAAGAGATTTTATTTATTAAGAAGATAATAAATATCATTTGGAATGGGTATTCATTGTGCTTTCGGTAAGAGATGTGACAAGTGTAAATAGAACTACATAAAGTATTGTACAAAATTAACTCATAATAATTGTGCTGGGCCCGATTCCAGGACCGATTATTGCGTATGTTTTTCATGATGAACGAACGGCGCACGCCACTATTGACTGATAGATCCTTCAAGAAATAACTTAAGTTAACGGATGCAATCTGATAATGTTTCACATATTTTGAATGTCGTGAAGAGTCGCCTCCATTTCCTGCTGGAGCAATTTGTTCTTTTCACGTTCTCCTACAATCTCGTCTGAAATGGGTAGGGTGAGTTAGAAAAAAGCAACACAACAAAATTAATATAAACACTTGGAAATCTTTTTTGTTTTGATCTCTAAATTGGTGGATGGTTAATATAAACAAATGTTGTACTACAATATATTAAACATTCATTGTATACAATACAATCTAAGAGGGTTGATGTATACAGTCAATTTATTCAAATTCACATAAAAGATATTTAACTTTTATTTACTATGTTCTTTGTCTTAATTTTGAGATTGTGGCAGCTAATTAAAGCTGCAAGCGCCTAGCATTCATGCTATGCAGCAAGAAATTTGTTATAATGATTTTATTTACATATCGCATACAATCTATCAGCCACAGACTGACGAAATCCGATTTGAATAATCCTTCATTATTTCTTAAATCATTCTAGCCATGACATTACAGAAATATTTTGAAATACATATTTATTTATTAAGTTGACAAATTCAATTGTGCAGAAGTTTAATACATTGACTGCTGAATAATAAATTATCTGAAAATCATAACGGTGCTAAAAAATACTCCATATTTAAAATTCTTTAAAAATAGGAAAAAAAAAGCAAGTATAATTCATTGTATACTCTTACAGGCCCTATCAGCACTGTTAGGCCACATCAGACTCGCTTGTTTTGAATACATTGAAATATATGGGTAAAAGAATATATGGGTATTTTCTGCACTGGGCGTGTTAAGGCACAATTGAGACGCTGTGAAAAGGTCCAATTTATTGAAAATTGTATCCTACAAATACTCTCACTAGTTCTTATTCACATTCATCAATTGGAGATCAAAACTGTTTGAAATATTAAAACAACTAAAAATGTTTTCAAATGAAACAATCATGCAAAAAAAATCTATCATTGCAAAAACAACAAATGAACAATGATTATATTAAACTGCATCTCAGTTGGATCCACAATGTTAATGCAGGGCAGGCTAAAACCAAAACGATCTGTGATGTCTGTGTGATGTCTGGACTGCATTTTATTTCCTGACAGAAGCATTAAATTCATTGCAGAAACTTAAAACTAAATTAGATCAATGTTAAAAATATTAATAAAATACTTAAAAACCTAGTGAATCTACACTATTTACAGTATACAAATAATATATTTATAATGAATATTCCATCCAATACTGATATCAAATAATAGATAAGCTAACATTGAAATAAATACATCTCTTCATTTCAAATATAATTTTCTTACTGCTCTAGGATTCAAACCCAATCAATTACTGTTAACTTAGATTTGAATAAAATAAATCATTAACATCAAATACATTTTTTTAAATATTCACAAATAAGTAATTTGATTTATTTCCTTAAATTATCTCGGTAAAAGGAATCAAAATGAGAAAGAAAATTTTAATTTCATCTCCGTCCCTTGTCCTAATTTATTAGACTAAACTTCTGAAATCTGTGTCCTATGCTTCAATAGTTATTTGAAACCATTACTTACTTCACAAGTTTTTGTGAAAAGTTTTGTTGGCAAAAATTTACAAATGTACTCTTCTTCTGTGAAACTTTTGAACGAATTGAAATATAAATTAATAAAAACATTTAAACAGAAGACAATACCTTCGAGTCTGTCGACTTCCTTCTGTAATTTCTGAACAGAACGTTCTGCAAATTCAGCACGAGCCTCAGCCTAAACAAAAAGCAACACAAATTTATAAGTAAAAACCCTACAAAAATAAATATAATACGAGTAAAAGCGAAGAATATTTTTTTGATGGTATAAAGATAGAAAATGAGTAATGAGAACCGTGATTTCATGTATTTAATGCTGATACAAATGCGTGTATCTAAAAAATATCCATGTTAAATGTTTTTCTTTAAATTTTTTTAAATAAAATAAATGAGTTTGAATTGACGGCAATAAATAACAACAAAAAGCAATCGCTCACGGCCGAGGATGACTGTCAGCTAGGCTCCTATGGATGCCTGATCATGGATTAGATTGTATGCAAGTTGTTGATACTCTTGGCAAATCAAATTCAAAGTTCCAATGGTAAGGAAATCCAAGTTCCAAGACAATTCGAAAGTTCATTCTGCTGCAACTTTAAACTCATTCTTAAACTGTCAATTTTCAAAACCATCCAGTAGATACTGTTCCTAAGTTTTAAGTTATAATAAATGAAAACTTCCAATGCTATAATTTGAGTTTGTTTTATTCCCTTCTTACAGAATGAGTTTGATGATTTCAAATAAATATATTGGGTTGGAACAAAAATTCTAATTTTAACAAAATATATTTCAGGTAATTTATGTATACTCCTTTTCCTGATAACTTGCAGCCGTCTTTCCAGCAGCTTGAGTATTCCATCGGTGTAAAATCTCCTCAGTTTATCATAAAAACACCTCTTGGTGGTATTTGATAGCTTCCAAAGATGAGAATTCTTTAATCTTACAAACTAATAGACGAAGATAGAGATCTGAAGGCACCACGTGAATGAATCTTCCACTGTATTTCTGTAGTGTTTTTGCATTTTCAGAAACAGAAAAGTCATACATGACGAAAATTCAATTTCTGATTATTTTAATTCACTTGGCATAAATTTTGTTGATTAGCAAGTTTTTTTTTTAAAACATAGAACTGTCATGGGTGATATGACATAAGATTTATAGTTGAGAGTCTGCGATTTGACATAAACTGGAAAACATACAAACTTTTGTTCCAACCTAATAGAATTATGTAGAGTAAAGAATCAGGAATTGAACCTGAGAATTAGTCTATATTAGCATCATGTAAACATTTTAACAATCTTCTAACAATGGAAGTTAACTGGATATTTCACAGTGTTGACTAGTTTCCACCATCAGAACAATTATTAATATTAGTAATAATTAAAATTATTATTTGTCCAGATCGTTCAATATCTATGTTATGAGGCTTGTTAAATTAGTTAAAATCGTGATTTTGCTATATTTATGTTTGACAACAAAATATTGAAAATCATTCAAAGTGCTGATAAAAAGTTACCTTGTGAATCGCCTTCGCCAAGTTTCTATTCTTAATTGTAATAGTAATTTCAAAATACTGTTAAATCTAAGAGAATATAAAACAGACCAAAGCGAGTTGTGACATAGGTGATGTGAGGAATTAATGCGTTTAGTGTGGAAGAGAAGTGATTAAGAGAAATATTAGTTGAAATATAATAAGGAATAGGGACATTAATAAACAAATATACAAATTGACCAATAGTAAAATAATTTAAAATAACTATTAAAACTATGAAAATAAACCCAAATACTAGAATTATTTTGAGCATGAAAATCTGGTTCAATTTGGAGACAGATTAGGAGGAACGGGGAACCCATTAGTGCTGCTGTTTGCTATACTCATCTACTTTATTTCATTCACAAGAACAAGAATGAAATAAAATAGTTTAGTATGAAGCAAAGACAATACTAGTTCCAAAATGATGGTTTGTCTCCAAACTGCCTAAAATTTTCATTCTATAAATAACTTACGATATATATTAAGTAATAATTTTCAATATCTGAATTTTGAAAATTAAATACAACATCGATATTTAAATTAAGAGACCACAAATATTTAAAATGTAACTTAATAATTATTTTTATAAAATAATCTACAGGACTGAAGTTATAAATATTCTTATTCTGTCGAAAACTATGATAGAAGATAGAAAACCATGTGTTATTCGAAAGGAGTAACATGTGGGTTTCAAACCAACAATTGTTCAGCATGGTACCTGGTGGCCATGCATGAAATGTAACTTAGTTGAATGAATTTAATATTGTGGTCAATTGATATCAAGACCAGAAAATCGCAAGTTAGTTTCAGGATCCTATTGATTTTTTAACTATTGAAACTATTTTAACTATTTAACGAAAGAATAAAAACTATCCAATTGATATTTTTTCTTTTCCTATAACTTTACAAAATAGTTATGGTTTATTAGCAAGCTTTAAAAAAAGCTTACTAATAAATATTGCGAATGTTTTATTTTATTTCATTAAGGACTTTTTCAGATGAATTAAAAAATCCTTTTTGATTTTTTTAAAATCAGAATGCTGATTAGTAATAAGACTTAAAATAAGCATAGTTGTGATTGATTAGGAATTGAATCCCAAATAATGAAATGAAAAGCTACCATAACCCAAAAAAGATGTCTTAAAAAGATCATAAAAAAATTTACTAATCTGATAAAATTAACTTCTATAAGAAGTTTTAACAGATGTTAAAAGATACATAAGTTTATAATTTACCTTATGAGCTACCATCACCAATACAACCGCTAATTTATCTTATGAGCTACCATCACCAATACAACCGCTAAAAGCAAAAAAACAGTATCTAAAATTGAAATAACTCTTCCGTCACACACAGGCAGAAGAAAGATTTCAGTGAATTTAATTTCACATCAAATACTGTGTCTTACTTATAGTGATTAATAAATACGAGGCATATCCAGAAAGTAAGTGTACTGAATTTTTGTAGGTTACAATTTTTTTTATTTAAACAAAAAAATTACGTGGTTACCGTAGTACATATGTAAGCTATTTTTCGACATAGTCGCCATTCCTCTCAATGCAGGTGGTGAAGCGGGGTATCAACTTTTTGATGCCTTCCTCGAAGTAGTTTCCCGCCAACCCCTCCGTCCACTTCTCCACCTCCTCCTTTACCTCCTCGTCGGTTGAAAACCTTTTTCCACCCATGTGCAGCTTCAGGGAGGTAAAGAGATAGTAATCTGGAGGTGCTAGGTCAGGGGAATGCGCGGGATGGTTCAGGACATCCCATTTAAACGAGGCGAGCAGTTCCTTCGTGGCGTTGGCCGTGTGTGGTCTGGCATTGTCGTGCAGCAGGCAGACTCCCTTTGTCAGCATGCCTCTCTTGTTCTGAATCGCCCTCCGCAATTTTTTTAGGGTCTCACAGTATCTTGCAGAGTTGATGATCTCCCCTTGAGGCATATATTCAATTAAAATTATGCCTTGACAGTCCCAAAACACGGATGCCACCATATGCAGTTTTCACCTCATTATAAACCTCAACCGGAGGTTTTCCCTTCCAAACGAGATAACGGATGACGCCGCGTATTTCGCACTTGGCGGGAGATTGGATTGACATTTTTCACGAAACGTGTTGTCGCGTCGACACTTTTCAACGTACTGACTTCGAACCGGCCTCGTTGCGGAGGGGAAGGATCAGGCTACACGGAAGTGTAGCCAACATGTCGAAAATAAAATCCATCCGGTCGTGAGAGCCTCAGTACACTTACTTTCTGGATACGCATAGTACAAGCATTTTATTTTATTTATCATGTTTGTTAATCCTTGATCCTTTTAGCCCAATGATAAAACTTTAACAAATAAAATGTACAAAGTATTTGTATTCAAAATTTATTTAGTAAAATATGAATATTAAGATGAGCAGAATCAAGTATCAATTTAACTCCATTTTTTTACTATAGGATAAATAATGCTCGATAGGATAAATCCTTAAATTTTTTTTACTGTAGGATAAATCCTGCTTGATAGGATAAATAACACGTTAAATATTATTGAAAACTAATGCTAATGATGAATGCACTGTTCATGGAATATCAATACAACCATAAAAATATATTTTGCTTGGTGATGAACAAAAACTCTCAAATGTGCAGTGTGAAAAAATAAATTTACCATGAGTGCTACTAATCGGGACTTATTGGATAAATACGAGATGATTTTCTATCTTTGATATGACCATTTCCCCAAAAAGTCAAACAAAATCTCAACAATTACATAGTACCATTTGATGCATTGAGTGACAAAAAAACACAGCGTTGAGTTGAGTAACAATAGAAAAAGAAACCATTCTTAGATATTCAGTCAAAGATTTTTGTAACAATTAAATAAAAATTCCATAGACAATCGACACTTTCCATCAATTTGTACTGAATTATTTGTAGTGTTGAAAGATCCATTATCACATTTTGGTTTGCTCCTGAGTAGCATACTACTTTGTATTGACAGTTTGCTGCAACAGAGCTACATTTTGTCAAGTTGCTTCTACGATATAACTGTTTGACAGAAAATTCAATTGTCAACAAAATTTAGATTAAACATATTGCAATTACAATTTATATGTAAATAAATCAGATTGGTATTTTTCTGTCCGAGTTATGTTCCCACTCAATACATAAATTTTAGTGTAAAATTAGGCTTGAGCAATTTCTTTACCTTTTTCAGGAAATTGTAATTTTAGAATGTTTATCATTCTATAAAATTATTATTTACATATACTGAATATATTTCCCGATAGAAATTTAAAAAAATATAGTGAGATAAAAAAAAGAAGTGAAGTAAAAAGAAAACAGTTGTAGAGAATGGATATTGATTCATTTGTATGAGAGACTTACAGTGGAGAGTTTATCGTTAATCATTTGTATCTTATCCTCGGCATGCTCTCGAGTGGCCGTCGCCTTGTTGTCAACACCAAACCGACATACAAAAAGAACAAAAACAGGCAGAAAATGCCAAATGTTACATAGGAGAACAAACAATACAGGCAACGAGTGCCAGGGTTATGGTAGGTACAGGAGGGAACACCTTGCTATACAAGCGTGCTCTTACCGGTTAACAACTTGCGGACGATCTTCTTTATAATCCAAATAGGTGGTGAAAAACTAGCAGAAATAATCGACAGTTTGTTTTCATTGTTAATTCTAATAAAAACTTTACATTAAAATTCTTTCAAAATCGATAGAATTGTGAAAATCTGTAAAGCAGTTGTATTGTCTTGTTTTATCCTTTCGTTCAGTTTTAGTATTTTAAAATAATTCGATTCAACCACATTGAAAATCAAATTCTAAAATATTTTTCACCAAAATGGGTAAAATTTTGCATTCAGAAAACAAGTTTTGAAAAAATTGTCATATTGTGGATAGATTGTACACAGTACAATCTATCTGGTGGGTTTATACCATTTGTAATTGCTTTACAACCGACCATATGATTATTATAATAAAAATACTATTTATATAACGCCATTTAGAGTCCACACTCCTTAAGGGCGCTCAAGATTGTTCAAGATATTAATGTGATAAAAACGGACTGAGATTATTTTATACGGTCAGTCACTCTTGGAAATTGAATACAATATTGCCAGGTAGAAGTCAAGCTTGGTAGTACTAGGCCTCCATTTCGATTTAAGAATTAAATATTGTGTTGGTATATTTTTGATTTAATCAGATGGATATAAAGTTTTGATAAAACCATTAAAAGAGTGGATTATTTTAGTAAGCAGATGCCTCTTATATCAATGCATATTTGGAATAAAGACTATCTCGCAAGTAAACCACAATGTATGTACATCAGCTTGACAATCTCTCTATAGTCTTGTTTTCTAGACAGTACAAACAATATTTAAAAGCAAAATAGTAATATTTATTAATATACATAGAATACCGAGAATCTAATAAAATAGAAGTATAAAAGACTCAAGAAACATTATCAAGAATTCTACATACAAACTAAATTGAGAGCAGCGTGTAATAGAAGGAACATATACATCCGTCTAATGGCCAACAAACTGAAAAAGATACTAGCACCGACAAAGACCGGGTGGAGAGGTATAACTTAAGAATATACACCAAAATATACAATATATGGAAGGAGGTATGATACATGTAGCAACTATTCGGGGTTTGGAAGGGGTTTGTGAAGCCAAACTCGCTATGTCCTGCTTGTTGATGATATCCACTGGGGTTTACCTCTTTTAGTTGTCTGTCCAATACTTTTACTTGGCCTTCGTATGTTTCTTCTCTTTGGGTCGCCTGTGGAGTAAATGGCAGCAGCGTACAAATAAGTGCAATGTTAAATCAAACATCATTCAAAATACAATTATATGAAGTTAAATATTATGACAATATCACTCTTAAACAATTAAAAACTACAGACGATATCGTTACATGTGAAATAATCTGACCACTATATTTCCATACGAAAAATTTCAATGAGGTTTTAATACACGGTTATACTTTTAAAATGTTGCTTCATTAATTGGAATATTTTATGCGAAGAGCAAATCAGAATATAAAAATATTATATAAATTAATTCAGACAATTATTCAAACTTCGTAATAGATTTTTTTATATTCCGTGTTGATATAAAATTTGCAATATCTTAAAAATAATACGAGTCAAAAATTGATAGTAAAAATCTGAATAAACATACAAAGGCTAAGATAATAAAATCTGCCTTTCTATTGAAACAATAACTAGGTTGCATGGTCAATCATGTAACGAACATCCTGTAGTTTTTTTAAAATTAAACACTGAGTAAAGATTTAAGTGTTATTTGGGAAATATCAAAAATAAAAACATCAATCAATTAGTCTAATGAACAACAGCAAACTTATCGGCACATCGGGTCTCCTAGGATTAGCTAAGGGGATTACGATAAGCTGAAAAACAAATCTGATTAGGTTCAGGCAGTTAACAGGTAAGGGAACATCATCGCTGTTGCCTATTCTGGTCCTACAGACCTCCTTTAGACGGGTGGTCAGGGTCTTGATTTGGTTTTTGTATTCCTCCTCACGCTGGTTGGCCTATATTTATAAATAACAAAAAATTTGTTTAAAACATCTACTTATTTTTTCCATTTTGATGTTGTTTTTATTTGAATAAATGAAACACACAACAATTGAAGGTCATTCCTTTTATTTGTTTGTGGAAGAGAAAGTAACTAAAATTAATTCATTTCTAAGTGGCAATTTCTTCCAAATTTAACCAAGTGAATGATTTGATCAATCTTCGTAGTTTAACTTTCACTATATCATTGAAAATCATAATTTAGTAAATGTATAAATTAAAATTATTTCGAATGAAATCAATGAAAAGTTACACCAAATTCCACTTATAAATGCTTGATGCAAATTATATTTAAAAAAGAGATGTCACAAAATTTGTAAAATTTCTAAATATTATATTGACATATATGAAAACTATTCCTGGAGACATAAAAATCTTTGAAAAATCAAAAGTTTCACATTGTGACATTTTTTTTCCAGTGACTGCTGATGTTTTACTTAATACATGTATCAAGTTAATACATGTATCAAGTAATTAAAAAAAATATACTGAACTTAAATAGTGTACAAGTAAGAGTGATAATGGTACTAAATGCAAATGTTACCTTTTCTTCTGAAACTTCAAGGGATTTAAGGTTGTTGCCTACGACGCGGAGTTCCTCCTCCAGCTCCACAATTTTGCTGCAAGAGAAATCAAATTTAAAATTAATCCAGATCAAATTTAAACTTTATCAAGTTTTAAAAAAA
Source organism: Odontocerum albicorne (assembly GCA_949825065.1). Classification (NCBI taxonomy): domain Eukaryota; kingdom Metazoa; phylum Arthropoda; class Insecta; order Trichoptera; family Odontoceridae; genus Odontocerum; species Odontocerum albicorne. Next base: position 31,023,695 of record OX463853.1, on the reverse strand, counting down.
AGTTTTTTTTTTATGGTTTTTGGAATTATTGAAACATGTGGCTAAATTGAAGATCATATTAAACAATTCTATAAAAAATACACATTGTGCCCTTATACAAAAACACAGATGGATGTTAACATACTCCCCGTATTCAGTTAAACAAAAATGAAAAATTTCTGGATACAGTTTATATAGTAAGTTGTGTTTAATACATTTCAGGCTCTTGGTACATTTAAATCAGAAACAAGTGGAAGAAATTTTAAAATAATAATAACAAGCCTTTTATAATCTACGGAATTTATTGTACGAGGGGCAATATTGTCTAATACAAAAAAAATTAAGGTTTTTAAAAATGAAACCTCATTTTCTTCTATCTGTACTTACAAAGCAAAGCGATGGGAAATCACGTAATAATAATATAAGTTAACTTATTATGCTTTATTTGGAGAGCATTCTCACTTCAAGGCATTAATTCAATTATTTGTATGACACTCTTCAGCTTATCTACATTGGTGATATGAACGTATTGGAATGTGTAGCTAATAGACAATGTTGAGGAACATTATCTATGCCTCAATTAATTGTGCCTTCAGGTTTAGAAACATTATCTATGCCTCAATTAATTGTGCCTTCAGGTTTAAAGCTACTGTAGCAGACATGAAACTCGTTCATTGTCATATATCTTGGTAATACTAACAATACTATGGAAAAGAGCCAAGCAGCCTATAATTTAGACTTGCATCATTTTGCTTTGCATGTGCAATGATCCGAATGTAGTGTGTGCGATCCCTACCTTTCCGAGTGTTCAGCGCGCTCCTCCGCTCTCTCCAGGTCCTGTTCCATCATGACGAGCTTACGGGCCACCTGCGTGACGGAGCGACACAACGCAAAAACAAAAATACTCCGTGCAATTAGCAATCATCTGAATAATGCAATAAATCAATGCCAACAGTGTTCACCATACAGTTTTAACATCAAATTTTAAAGGACAATTTTGCAAGAAACAACTCCTCAGTAAGCAATGTAAAGTGTTCGATAAGAAACATGTGAAAAGATTTTCTCCTGCAAAATATACTATGGTACCCCAAAGCATATATTATGAGCACAATTTTTTTATTAATTAAATGTTTCATTCATTATAGCATTACAAAATTCTTGTACAGTATAAAAAAATCTGATGATCTAAATGTTTGTTCTTCAATCCATATTTTCTAGTTAGAACAAAAAATATTGGATATAATCAAAAACTTGTACTACTAAAAAAATTCCATATGATGGTAAAACTGTCAAATTTACTTAAAATATTAATTACTCTAAGCAAGTACAGGTGAAGGAGGAATAATGACAATATTAATGAACTGAATTGATTATTAAATATTTTTTTATTTTATTTTAAAACATTCAAATAAAATAGAACTTTGTATTAAATTGAAAAAAAAATACATTTCTGGTTCAAGTATCAAATCAACATTTTTGATTATCAAGTTCAGTTCATTAAATTAAAATATTATAAAAAGCACAACTACTTAAAAATCATCGAATAAAAAATAAAAACATGCTAAAATGAAATCAGCAGCTGGATCTCCTTCGAATCCTGTAAAATATGAAAAATTCCCAAAAGAAAAAAAAAAAGGAAAACAACAATAAAACAATACCAAACAAGCAACAAAATATTCAAGTTGAATAAAAATATTTTTTTCAAGTCACATGATATGTTTGCACATTTTTTTCAAATAATTTAACCGTTTTACTGTTGGACATTTTTAACAATAATATAAAACGTCTATATATATATATATATATATATATATATATATATATATATATATATATATATATATATATATATATATATATATATATATATATATATATATATATATATATATATATATATATATATATATAGACTGTCAGCACTCGAACAGTTAAGTATGAAAAACCGATTACGCTTAAGCTATGGGAGAAAAATCCACAAAATAAAGTTACACTAAAAATATTGATATAATTATTAATGTGGATATTTTTTAAGTGAAACAAATTCGAAAATATTAGGCGAGATCTTTTATCTCACAGCAATTTTTTTTCATGGTGGAAAACCATGGAATGTGAAAAACAATTACAAAGATGAAAGATATTTCATAATTCTGGTTAAAATTCTCATCGATATAAGATATGAAAAGTTCCAATATTCTTAGCACATATTTGTGTAATAATACTTAGTTAAAAATGTCGTACTATGAATTCAATGAATAAAATAATGAAGAGAACGTACATATATGACCGTACCGTGTCCCTTGCAGGATAGTCAAGAGATAACAGATCTCCACTCTTCTATACACACAATACTTTAGCTTCCTCTGTATCTCATTATTCATAATCTACTATTATTTATGCTTCCACTGGTCTGTTTCATTTTTCCACTTTTCTTTAATTTCTTTCACTATGTATTTATTTCTGAATCGTATATTTATTTAGTTATTCTTTCACCGTGCATTCTCTACACATGAGAAAACCATCTTAACCCTACTCTCTTCCATGTGTTAATTTCTAATGTTTTCATTACTCATTTTATACATTGGGATAAACGTTTTGGTTTGTCTGGAGTGATGAAGTGTGAGGGGTTTGATTCGCGTGATATATACATATGTAATTGAGTGTCACTGTTTGTCAGGTTGATGAGAATGAACGGGGTTTTATATAATCAATAATCAGAAAGAAATATCGTAATAACAAATGAAAGGCAAGAAACCCAGATCCATTAAAATTGTGTCCAAATTAAATTGGGTGTTGTTTTTTCGCAAATTGTCTATATTTTTTCTTGTCATGTGTAAATAAAATAAAAATATAAATAAAACATTGCACAAATTTTACACACAGCATTAATCGTACTTTATATTTCTTCTGTCAAATTCATATTTCATTCACAAACGTCAAATGAAACACGTAACACAAATTAATAAAAAAAAAAAAACTTTAAAAAGATCTACAATATATTAAATTGGGTGTAATATCATGTGACTTGTAAAAAATACATGAATATTATTTCAAGTCATGATAACATCTACATAAACTTAGATCAAGTTATGCAATGAAAGTGTTGGAGAGCAAATATATTATTGAATCAAAGAACAATGTCCTAAAATGATAACAACGAGATTAGGTAAACAAGCAAACAACGAATGTATAGAAATCACACAATGTTCAACAGAACGTACGATTCTCCAGCATCGGCACGCTCCTCAGCACGCTCCAAGTCAGCCTCAACCATAGCCAGCTTACGGGCAACCTGGTCAGCATCGTCAACATTAGTCAAAATTCAGTGATAAAAAGAAGATATGGAATTGAACTGAACAGTAACAGAAAGGATATTTATTCGGAGTGAGATCACAAAGTGATAGAGATGCCTCCTTGCTTTAAAATCCATCACCGAGCAGTTCCCAAATCAGGAAGAGTATGGAACTATAATTGAACGCAGCCATTGCCCTGCCCCTTTTATAAATGTTTAAGACGAGGGGCGTGGTCTCTGTAGAAATTATATTTTTCATCTTTTTCCATTATAGGTCTCACTCATATTTTTTTTGGAGGTCAGCTCGGTGATGGATCGCCAAGTGAGGTAGCATTTCTGTTCCTCGTGAGTGGGACAAAATAAATGATAATAGACAGGGTCAAAATAAATGGTATCAAAAATAAATCAACATTTATTTGTAGGATAAATGTAACTAAATATTTTGTCTGATTTATCTTTACTATTTTATAAAAGTAATTGGTAAAATCCATTCATGGTTTAAGCTTTCTAAAAAATATCAATATATGCATTGTTTTGACTGATTTATGTTATTTTTGCTGTCAACCCTTGGGTTACGTTTCTCAAGTCCATTAATGGGTTTAGATTTTGAGAGAAAAATCATTTTTAATCTCAAGACTGCTTCCTTAGTTTATATTCATGTATTATAATAAATTGTGAAGCATCAAAATACTCAAAATTACAAGCCTTGTCGTTTTATTTTTTTCATTCTTTCTAAAAATTATTATTGTTTCTTATAAAAATTAGAATATGTATACATGAATATAAAAATATATTCCGATTTCATCATTGAACCACTTGAATCGGAAAATGGTTGATTAAAAGATAATACTTGTATCAAAAGAAATTATAAAATAACAATTACAAGTAATAATGGATCAAAATATATGTGAAATTATTTCAATGAATGTTTAAAAACTTGTCAATTTGGCAAAAAAATTATTAACTTGGGTGAAAAAACTTACATTAAGTTTATGGTGTTACATAAAATAACATGCCTTGAGTTATTTTAATATGGTTAAATTCAACAAAAACACTGCATTAGTTAATATTAAGTTTCGTGGAATTGTTAAAATTTTGTCAAAATACAGTTGTCCAGTGTGAAATTGCCTCAACTATGTCATAAATGATAAATGTCATTGACTTCTTGGGATTCCAGATTGTACTATGTAAATGTTATGATAAGGCAGAAACAAGTATTGACCACAAACTTCCTGCGAGTATAAAAGGATATTTAAATGCTGAAAAAGCACTAAAATACACTATTTGTGTTCAGTTAAATCAAGATGACTTATTGCTATAAAGCAATCCCGTCAAACAAGCAGAAAAATGGAAAAAAATATTGAGATAAAACCAGACTGACAAATTTTTGGCATGCCATGTCAACAATTTACGTTAGGATTCGGAAAATTTATTCAAAATCAAAATATATTTCTATCAAAATTTAAAAACTGCATATTGCAAAGGTTATTAAAATGATTTCTATAGCTATGCAAGATTCTTATCACCAATAAATAAAGATTATTTTTTTAATTGTAAAAGCTAAAAATATGCTGAAACATGCCTCAAAAATAAGAGAAGTATCTCGTGAAAAGGACTTGAACCAAAGTGTATTTTGACAATCTCAGTGCCCTATTTGGTAGAACACTGTTCTTTCAGATGAATGATATCAGAAAAAACAGGGCTTTAAATAGCTTTCTAATTGGAAACAATTTCCATATTAATAAGTTTGCCAGGTGAATCAAGTTTAATATAGTATAATACATTCAGTTTTCTTGATAAATTATTGCGCAAGGTATGCTCTTGATTTTTACACATTATTTCAATACATGATTGTGTAAAAAAATACAATATGAAAAAATAGTATAGTTCCAAAGTTGATAACTAATTATTTTTTACTTTTACAATAAAAATTAACTGTATGTCATGATTTAAAACCTTTTTTTTTTTCAAATGTGTTGCATGTAATTTTAATCAACTATCATAAAACATCACGGAATTTGATTTTTATAGCAAATTTTTACTTGGAGTTGTCAATATTTGTTTCGTTACAGTTTGTCCAAAATTGAAATAGTCAAAATTCAAAAAGATATCTTTGAAAGTTAATGAAGTTATTATATACTTTTGAAGACAATTTTAATTGAAGCTTTGAACCCTCAATTCAAATATACCAATAACTTGAGATTAGTATTTATTTGAAGTAATCAACATTTGGAACTAAACGTCTAAGCTAGACTTTCTAGTAAATTGCAACATGAAACGTAGTCTGAATCATAAATATATTTTGTTCACCAATTTATTTATCTCCTTATTTCTACCATTAAGAAAAATGTTATAAAATTCTATATCAAATTTTTTAATTTAAATAATAATTTGTGCGATATAATTTATAAAAAGATGATAAAATACGCTTCAATATATATAGCTTATCACTCTGAAGTGATTATCTGTTTAACAAATTGATAAGTCAGTTGAATGTTTAATACCAAGAAAGTTATTTATAAATGTGTTTTGAGGAAATTTAACTGTATTAATTTTTTTATCAGAATAAGTCTACTTATTTTTTATAAATGGTGAAAAATATGTAAATCCTATGTCAAAAACGGCATGAAAAAGAAACAAGAGTTTCAACCTAACCAAAGCTTTTCTAACCTAATCAAAGCAGTCAAAATAAAAAATACATGTTACAAAATAAATGTGTAGATTCTGTTATTATTGTAATCTGTGAAATATAAATGTTAACACTGCAGTAGGGGAATCAATAAAAACAAACCTCTTGGAAATATTCTATCTTTTCTCTTACATATTGACCGAGAATATACGATAATTCCACGCTAAATATTATTGTAACCAGTATTTGGAAAATCTAAAATAAAAAATTTATTTGAAAAAATATCATTCTGATGAGTATTTTACATTATCCATGGTTCCATATTGACATATGTTAATGTGGTAGGGCGTATAGTGCTGGACTACGGGCAGACTTCGATGGAGACATTTTATGGCATCCTTGTGTTCTTAGCAGAACGAAGAGGGTGTTAAATATTTTTTAAACAGGGCAATATATTTTTTAATCGAGTTGCACAAATGTGCCAATGACAGTCCTTATTCAGAATAAAAATTGAAACAAAATAATCTTAAAATATTTGAGTACATAATTTGATACGCTAAAAACAGTCTCCTCTTTCTGTGAAAATCTAAATTGATATCATCCATTAACATAAAAATAATCTCCATGATTTTTTAATCAATATATTTCTAGATAATGTCAACTGTGATTGGTCAAGAAGACTCATGAATAAATATTTTATGCAGAAAATTGCAAAAAATATTACAAATTTTATTTGAATATGTAAGGTTGGTGACTTTACATTGTGGACCAGGTAATTCAAAATTTCTATTAAATTCGAGCAACAGACTATCTACCGAGCCCCGAGAATTTCAGCATAAACCCTGCAGGTCAGCTTCAATATAAGCAAGCAAGTCATAGCTTTCCATAGGATAGTCTTAAGGAATTCATACTTTCTTAATAAAATTATCCTAAAACTGATATATGAAAATTATCTCCAAGAGGTTATAAAAAAAAATCACAACATGTATATTAATATAAAAATGGGGAAAATAAATAGTGTAAGAAAGGGAACAAGTCCATGTGATCACAAAAACAGGCAGGAGGCCAATCTGAAAAAAGGCAGAAGAGACGAGACCTCATCATATTTCTTGTCAGCCTCCTCAGCAAGGAACCTGGCCTCCTTCAGCTGGTTCTCCAGGGCGTCCATGCGCTCCTCTTCAGCCAGGGACCTGTTCTCCAGAACCTTGCGGGCGCTACGCACCATCACAGCATTTTTAATTGAGGATATCACATAATCGTCATGGTAAAGATACAATGGTAAAAAGATATTTTGACCGACATATTTTGCAAATAGCTTGTCTAAATATGAACCAGGAATACTAATCAGACAGAGCAATGAATGATTAGTGTTTGGATTTGGTGTTGTAATTTATTATATATCATGTGGTTTAGAAAAATGACAATAAAAAAAGTGCTTTTGTCAAGAAACATTTTTAAGGATGAAATAACGATTTTTTTTCGGTATAATTAAACATCTATAAAAGAATATTTTCTTGATAAATTCATATATATATGATAAATTTGAAGGATAAATGACACAATAAGTGCAAAATATGTCAATGTTGAAGGTTGTATATCTACAAGACTTGTTTATTATGTACTGTCCAAATATTTGTAGTTTATTTAAAAAAATAACACAAAATACTGATCAACACCATTTGGTGTTGGCATAAAAATTGTACAGCCAAGGCAGTCGGGTAAATATACAACTCAAAGATTGTTTCGTGGAATGTCTATAATGCTAATTCAAATTTAAATAATTGTAGTAACTCTGCAATACTGGATACATCTGAAATACAAAATCATTAGACATTCTAGATGCACTTTCTAGAAAGCAAAGCATGCGAAACACGAATTATCTGTTAAAGTTTTATAGATAGTAAAGATAAGGTGGTCATTCGAACTGCCGAAATAAAATAAATATACAATGAAAGATTAAGTAAACAATCAAAGAACTAATTTGTAATACGAGATCAGGATTTACAGGATTCAGAAAAAGACATTGAATCAAAATGAATAAGAAACTAATCCTGTCTAATTTGAAAAAAAAAATGATACACTTTTGATTGAATGTCTAGTAATGTCGGATGCCCAGTCAGCCCAGCAACATTAATAGACCAAAAGGCATAATGATGTTTAACCTGATACGGTGCAAATTGTTATTTTATTACAGATGACATTGGCTGTTGATATTTCCATTTAAGACAATAACATTCAATGTAATATTCTCGCCAACACCACAAAATATCATCAATTTTAATTTCATAGACATACCACAAAAATCCATAAATAGAATGCGCTCGGATTGCACTTAGTAATGCATTCCGACAATACAAATGACCACACTTATTAAATATGTAATTTTGTAAAAAGATATTGGAGAACTTTACCACAGTTGTCAATGTAGATAATTTTGGGAATGCATTTGAAAATATTAATATTGAAAAATTTTGTAATATGACAATACAAGGTGTGTACATTGAGAATTTTGTTATTCCTAGAATTGATGTCGGAAACTAGCTTGACAGTATCTTGGTAAACAATAAATAAAAAGCCATTTTAAAGGTTCAATTTAACAAATAAATAGAACTTATGTAACGGTTGAAGTTATCTAAAAATAATACCCAACCCACATTTACACATAAATTAGCTTTTAAGGAATCAAATCCCTTTTCTTATAAAATAATTATTTCATTACGGATTTCAAGTGCATATATTACTCCATTCATATATTAACAATTGTTAACAGCAAGGTTAGCAAAAATCTTAGTATTATGCTTAGTTTCAGTACATGTTTTGTATATTTACTTGAGTTCAAGTTTATTTATTACAAAATACTATATATAGCTTTCTATTTATGGTACGTACTTAATCGTTAACTGGTTTCATGTACTTAAAACTTATTAATAAAATTCTCCATTATCCGAGGTAAGTGATATAAATGTTGGTTAAGTGTGTTATTCACCTCCTCGTATTTTTTGTCCGACTCTTCGGCGATTAACTTGGCTTGGGACAGCTGTGCTTCCAATATGGCTACTCTATCATCCTCCATGTTGGTCCTGTTTTCCAGCGCCTTCCGTATTCTAGCAGTTAATACGCAGTTTAGTAAGCCACACAACACACGCACAGCAAGGTACAATGTTAGTGTCGGGTGACACAAACAGACAACACAATAACATCGAAAGAAAAAAACAAAAATTGGAAATTAACCCACTAATCGGGATGTTATACAGTGCGACACACGGAATGTGGTGGACAGATCTTTAATAAAGTGACGTTTATAGTGTATCTGAATTTGTTCTATATAAAAGAAAAATAAAACATAGGATTTTGGCCAAATTGAACATTCTTAATAAATGTCAATTTATGGGATGATCTCCCACCACTTAATCATGTCGCACGAATACTACCATATGAACAGAGATTTTGGATAAAGTAAAAATATAGTTTTTTTTTAAACCTATAAAATTTTAATCAAACCCTTTAGTTAAAAAGTAATTAAATTTTTAATGAATAGGATATTTTATTATAATTTGGAAAGAGAACAAAAATTGTATTCAACAATGTCAAGCATTATAAAAATAACTTTTGAAGGTACAAATCGTCAAGAAAGTCAATAAACTTAGCAAAATGAAAAATACTTCAAATTAAATAAGAACTGCCTGCAACTCCCATTAATTTGATAATAGTAAAAAATATAAATGCTAATAATATTATTTTGCAGTAAAATACACTTAAGCTTAAATTATTTTAAATGGGTAAAAAAATGTGTAACATTGAGGCATAAAATCTGTTTTAAAAATTGATTAAAATTATTGGTAGAAATAAAAATAAACTGATGATCTCATATTTACTTTGGGCTATTACATCAGTTTTGTTTAATTCCTTCGTGGGAATCATAAAATATATATTAATGAATCCACATTTCATATGATAAAAAATATGAATGTTTATTTATTTATAATTTCCTCCCTCTGTTCATACAATAGGCACATAAGATGGGGACTTACAAGTATAAAAACAAGAATGAGAACTCTAACGTATATTTTTTTTTAGTTATTAATAGATATCAGGTGAGGCACTTTGAAAGGCCGTAAGTGTAAATGTAAATAACGCTATGTAATATAAATATTTTATATTGCAATTCATCATCAGTTAGCTTTTCAAATTCTATTTGATATCTAAATAAATACAAGAAAAAGCTTTTATCAAAAAAATATATACATATATATTATGGAAATATATTATGACAATTTAATTAACATTAAACCATACAAAAAAATAACAATGTTAATATCATAAGGATAAATTTCATAAGTTAATGTTATTTTTTTATTACGGCATTAATTATGTTTGATTGGTCAAATTCAAAATAAACACTAATATAGCAACTGATTTATCCATAAACAAAAATAAAAAAATTAATTCTTTAAATATGAGTTCAAATATACAATAATAAATCTGAGATACCAACAATTAAAATGGTAATGAGAAACTTGAAAGGAGTTAAATGAAAATTTTGATTTTATCATTTAAAAAAGCGAACAATATATTATGATTGTTTGCTAGATAATATTTAGTCAATAGGTAGAGATGAGACCTAACCCGACTAAAGCCTAAAACAATGTGCGTATATGATCAAGGAGTATAACATATTTACATGAAGATAATATAAACAAACGAGGTAATTATTATGAAATAAAAGGTTTTCTATTACCTACTCTCACTCTAATTTGGACATTTTATATATAAGGCAAATTTGCCATGAAAAAGTATACATACTTTTTTTTTCAAAACTTTTAACAAATTTATATTAAGGCACTGTGATTACAAGGCCATCAATTTATGTTTCAGTAGTAAACTTTAAACTCATTTACTTTTCGTGTAGAACTGGTAACTGTACAATTAATATTGTACATTTTATATTAAGTACATACATATGTACACATTGTAAAACTATTAGAAAGAATGCCACGAATTATGAATGTCAACATCGATATTAAATGTTTAAAAAGCTGATAAAAATCATGCTGTTGACTTCTGTAAGAGCGAATTGTAAAGAGGAACAAATCCAAAAGCAATCTAATTAAAGCATAAAAAAACATGCGAAATAAGGATTATTTTGAGGAGTTTACAATAATGAGTATACTGTTTTATCTTTTAAAATTATTAATAAAAAATGTATTTCTATTAAGGAAGATATTATAAACATGTTATATATATATATATATATATATATATATATATATATATATATATATATATATATATATATATATATATATATATATATATATATATATATATATATATATATATATATATATATCATATACTCGATAAAAAAATTCACAATCTTAAGATTTATGTCGAAATTTCGTAAAATGTTCATTCTTCATTCATTCGGTGTCCAGGGACATCGAGTAATCGAGGATTCTTTCGAGGCATTAAATGTTCATTCGATGTCGTTTGTATTAAATCATAAAATGTAAAAAATGAAAAACAGTTAATAAATTTTTTTAGACGATAACTACAATATAAAGAAAAACTATTTAATATTTGTGATAAACTTCTTCTATGACATAAGCTTCTCATAAAACCTTTTTCAAATAACTGACCTCCAACTTTTCAATTAGTATTATATAATTATTAAAACATAAAAAAACTGATATTGTCCTCTTTGTCCTAACAACTTATAACCAATAGTAGAAGTCTATTATATAATATATCACAAGACGATAGGAATTGGGTGTTAACAAGAATGTTTTCATGTTCGAGAAGCGGATATTAAATTTCATGTACTGCATTCCTTTAAAAAGTAATTGTCAAATTTCATAACAGGAAAGAGAAAATATATATTGTGGAATATTATATGAAAAACAGCAGCTCACAGACAAACCCACGTAAAAATACAAAAGTAATGTCAATGGAAATATCCTTTTACTTTTTAAACAAGACTACGTAAAATTTTATTTAAATTATCTATTTATTTGGCATTCCATTTGGTCACAATTATTTTACATCTGACCAAACATTACGGTCAGTTTTCTCGACCAAAAAGAACCATTGGCATATTTGACCATGAATATTACAAGTCATTAATATTACAGCCATATATTTTTGCCTAATGAAATTGTGATTCGTTCGAATGTTATATTAGTTTGTTCAGCTGTAAATATTACAGTTCGTTTGGCTGGTAATATTATGGCTCGTTCGGCCGGGGGATTGTCGAGGTATACCGTTAGGGATGCGTCTGATTATTGGAGGACTTGGGGCAACCACGCCGGGAGGCAAAGGTCCTCCAAATCGGCAGTTTGATTGTAAGCGTCAATGTATTGGCCTAACCGTTCTGACTCATCAGCGGCCTGGCTGGCCTCAGTCAGTTTAGCTGTGGCTGTGGCCAATCTTTCCTCAGAGCGCTCCAGGTCTTCCTCCAGGAGCTGAATACGGCGGTTCAGGGCGGCCACTTCTGACTCAGCCTGTGGAAAAAAAGAAACACTCGTAAGTACATAGAAATAATGTTTGAAAAGTTTGAAAATATAATACTAACATATAATAAGATAAAATCTATTAAGGTACTTTGATTCAAGCAAAAAAAGCAAGTTTTTTAATCAAGTTTTAATTTTGTTGTATTGTATGAATATAGATTAAACAAGTGTCGAAAAATACAATTCACCTAAGAATCCCAACAAAAACATATAGCAAAAAGCCTACAAAAATAATTGTGAAATCAAAAGTTTCATTTCTTAACATAACTGCTGACCAACGAAATTCGATTATTTACGTATATTTAATATCGTTAAAATAAAACTTTTTTTTACTTATGCTCTTTAACAACTTTGGATAGTGGTATAAATGATAAAAAAAAGTGGACGAACAAAAAATTGCGCCCGGCGACGCCTGTACACCGACACATTCATTAATAAAAAAATCGAAATGATGTAAAATGGAGTTCGATAAGAATTTAGCTACGCAAAAGATTACTTGCAGAGGCCACGGTGCGCGCCAGCATTCATTGCGATGATTACGCCACTTTTATTACAATTCCAGCGACCTTGGTGATCGATTATTCGCCATTATTTTATTGGCGGGAAACAGAACGCACAATTGATACAAAAATCTACAAAGTCGAAATGACTCGCCGCTGATTTCAATCGAGTATCGAATCAAATCGATGATAGATCAAAGATACGTTAATGATATTTTGCGGAAAAAAAAACTTGAAGAAGTTCGAGAACGCTTACATATACGAAGAATCGGACTTGATGAAACCAACAATAAAATCAACAAACATCAAAATTCGATAATTTTCATATAACGAGTACTTAAATAATCCGACTTGATGAAAACAACATCAAAATCAGTAAACCTTAGAATTCGAAAACGCTCACACATATGAAAAATTAAACTTGATGAAAACAACAGTAAAATCAAGCAACATTACGGTTTCTTGATTGTTATTTAGATAAGAAGTAAATAAACCAAGTAGTCCATTTCAACAAGAGCTGTTTAATGTGGTGCATCGACGCTATTCTAATTTGATTGAATCAGTCTTATTTGAATGAGACGAAATTTTAACGAAAATGCCGTTTTTTCTACTGTTGAAAACATTTACGGATATATATTTTTGTCAAATCGACAACTACCCCCTCGTCTAGACAGCACGCCACCTGCGCCGTCACTCATTTCTTATTGGGCATAATTAATCCAGATCGATGAATAGGAAAATTGCGGTATTTTCGGGACCTAACGAAGCGTCCATGTCTTATTTGAATAGCCATTTAATATGCGAGGCATTAATTAAAATGGGTCTAAAACATTTGATTACTTCTAACTGGAGAGACGGCGTATTGAGACCGTGTATATATAACATATATACTGGCCGCAAATCAATTCACTCTGGAATATATTGTATAAAAGAAAACACGACATTTGACCGGGAACTGAATGGGTGGGTATGTTAGAAAAATAATCTGATCTTAAAAAATACTGAATCTCAGAAAAAACAGACGCTGCGGTTAACATGGAGTATGTATAAAAATATTTTATGTGAATTCCACACAAACCATTTTTTTGTTCATTTGATGTATCGAAAAAAATCTAATACTGCGTGTCCAAAACAATCTAGTCACATACATACCATTACGACATATCCAAATCAGGGTAGGCAAAGAGCGCCAGACTTTTCTATCTCCACAGACACATACACATTATCATACAGCTCTTACGATTCCTCTTACTTTATATTTCCTTCTTTTAAAATATCATTCATTTTATCAAACCATACTTTCTTTGGTTTTCGTCTACCACGTCTTACACTAATATTCGCGCTACATATTTGTTTTGTTAGTCTTTCAAATCATCTCCGAGTACTATTCTTTATCTTACTCAACACATCAACCGTGAGTTCACATTTATCCCTTATTACTTCATTCCGTATTCTGTCATACATTGTCACCCCATGTATTCTTCTCAGTACACGCATTTCTCCAACATTTGTTCGGTTCCTTATAAATGAGTATATCATAGTGTAGTTCGTTTTAAAAAAACATACCATACAACAAGTAGACGTTAGAAATAGAAACAGGTAGACGTTATTCATTATTGACATCCTGGTTTTTGTATTATATACCTTCAGAACTTATTCAAATAACAATTTCAACTTGGGTTTGCGTTTCTCGTCAATTGTGTAGGTTTGAAATAATTTTCCAGTCTACATTAGAAGTTGAGAAAAGCATAACGGAACTAATTGGTGAACTATTAGTCAATATTAGTCAATGGACTATTATAAAGTAATGGTGTAAGGCTAATCGTCTAGTCAGCAGAGTCCGGCCTGATTGATAAATAGCATCAAAGTAAAGGACCTAATGTCATATTGACGAATCACTCACTGTACATATAGTAAATACAAATTGGGTAAACTTGTTGATTTCTAATCAATTATAATATACTTCCGTTCAAATAAAAAATTAATATTAGAACTCTTAACCGAATCGATCCATTAATCTTCAATATATAAAATAAAGCTTCAGTATTACACCTGTTAAGAATTTGATATGTATGATATATGTATATTAATTTGACATATCTGCTTTGTAGAACAAGAGGGTCTTGATTTTTTTTTATTTACTGATTAAATGTTGTTTACAAATAACAGAAACGATTATAAAACGAAATATACCGCAACAACATCTTTAAAAAAAATATACACCTATCTATCTTCCAAATTTGATGCCTGAAAATAATAATGCATAGTAAAAAACATTAAATCAACAATACAAGATTTAGTAGGATAAATTAAAATCTCTCTCAAGGGCAATGAGAATACTAAATTACAGGACAAATTACTTTTTTTTTTTTTTTAATAAAATGCAATAACCAGTATCCCAACGAAGACCTAAGATTGAGAAAATTTGTGTGAGAGCGCGGTAAAAGAAATAATAGAATTAAGGAAATTGTCTTATTTGTGTGTTTGCTAAAAAAAACGCTAAGTTTTAACGTGTCTAAAACAAAATTTGCTAAAAAAATATTGAACTCCCGCTTCGTTCTATCAAGAACACAAGGATGCAACAGAACATATATCCTTACAAAACCAGTGAACGGTGAAAGAACTCCCTAGTGGACCATAAAACAGGGCAGTTATAGTTCTTACAACTATAAAAGAAGGAAGAATAGAAGAAAAAGCACTTCACTGGCATTATGAAAGCATTTACGGTCGAATTCAGCCCAGTCTTAATACATAACATCACGCTGTTTCCCTTCTGGGGTAGGTATAGAGGAGAGCGCCCGGTTTTCCTATCTCAACACACATATTTCGCCTTTTTCATATCCATATACCTTATCATACAGCTCCTACGATTTATCTCACTTCTTACATTTCCTTCGTCCAAAATATCATTAATTTGATCCAAATATACTTTCCTTGGTCTTCTTCTACCACGCCTTCTATTCAAATCTGCACTGTATATTTGTTTTGTTAGTTTTTATTCATTCCTTCTTCTGTATACCCAAATCGTCTTCGAATGCCCTTCTTTATCTTACTCAATATATCATCCTTAAGTTCATATTCATTCGTAATCACTTCATTCCGTATTATTTCATACATTGTCACACCATGTATTCTTCACAGTTTGCGCATCTCCACAGCATTTCTAACTTTAAAATGTCTTGATTTGTTTTCATAGTCGAATCTCGTACGCTACAAACTTTACAAGAGATAATAAAACCACTTCACTTCCTTGTTTAAAAAGCTATGACAAATTTAACTTTACATACCAATTTCTTCAACAAAAAATGTTTGTTCAAGATTTAGTAATTAGTATAAGGGTGAGACTATGAATTCAGGCTTAAAAATCTAAATAATATATGATAATTATACACGGCAATCGAAGGTTTAATGCCTATTTTTCTCTTTAACTATTTATATCTGGGCACGAAGAGAAAAATCCCATCCGGTCACGCCAAAACAGGAGACGAAGGACGGGCGAGTCCGTCTTGGGCGAGCATGAGCCGCTCGAGAGGGGATATTGACGGGCGGTGCGCGTGCAGTGAATGCGTAATCACATCGGAGAATGGAGAATGAATACGCACTGAGAGCTGACAATCGCCCAGAGAACAATGCAGAAATTATTCCGACGAAATGCGAAGGGGGGTTTCCACTAGTCTGCAGCGAGGGTATTCTGAATATAATGGCACAAATTATTCGGAAATCAGTACGTACTGTTGATTATATATAAAGCAATGAGTGAAATAAAATATTTGTAAATTTTATTAATCGAATCAAGTTAATATATTATATAAATATTATTATCGAATACTAAAGATAAAATAATGGCTCGAGTTGTTTTACATATAATTGAGAAGCAAAATGTTGAGTATTTTATGTTCATATTTAAATTTTATCATTTTTCAAAACTAAAAAAATACCGTAAGCGTGTAATCCACGTGTTTTTAGCAACGTGACAAGTAGACGTCCCTCCGTGTCGTTATTGGTAAAACGCCTGTCTTCCAGCTCGAGAATTACTAGTTCGATTGCCATATTTTTTTCAAAAAGGATTCCACCTGGTTTTCACTTGAGGCCTGTAACATTTTTCTGATTGGTTGGAAGAGATTATAACTTAGCAATAAATACGCCTGGTTATACTGTATACAACGAATGTGTTGTAAAAAATACTATGTTTACTACATAAACTAAAACTAGTAAAAAATGATACGTTAATGAGATCAATAATTTCAGTTTGAAGAAATTGCCACATGGGAATAATGGGCCCGCCAGGTTACAACGAAAGTGTAATAAAATACAATAGTATTTTATTTGTTTCATTCTTCTTCTGTGGCATCTCTGGGTTCAGATAATTGCTATCACTCCTGAATGTGTCTTGGACCATCACGCGAACCAACTTCCCACATCATAGTTCAGTCAATTTAAGGAATGTTATTGTATCATACTGTCCATCTACGTCCTGAACCTCGCCTCCCTTTTGTATCATAATATAATATACAGATTATTTAAATAACCAACATCATTTTACGATAAATTCGGATACACTGTAGAATCTCTCAAAACGTTTAAATTTAAAATATATAAACATTGCAGTTATTGATATATTCTCAAATGTTTGACAAAATATACGAAGACAGATAGATATTGATTCCAAAACGTTACAAGAATTGAGCGAATCGAAACATACAATTCGTAAAATGTTCCGCCTGCTTATCCACAGTGGTGCGGCCGTGACTGGTGTTCATAAATGGCATCATATTTTGTGACGAAGGCCGTTAGTTGAATCGAGGAGTTGGCGAAATTATTCCATTTGCCGAGATATAGATCAGTGGAGAGATAAGATTTCGCGAAATTCGTCGAAAAAAAAAACACATAAACGTGCCCTCAAATTAGCTTTCGCCAAATCATCAAAATAAGAAATCATTCATTTTATTTAAATACTCTTATACATAGACAAATTAAAATTACATGTTTCATATTTTCAACCAACATATTATAATATGTATATGATTTATCAAACGTAAAATACTGGAGTAAACTTCTCTAAAATCATTGCTAGTACACAAACAAGAATACATAGATTTCAAAAGGTTAACGATGTCTGAGGACCTAAATACATTGAAATAGAGAGCTAAAGGTATCAATGCTATCTATGGTCGGTAAGCATCCCGGTGTTCCCAAGATTCTGATTTTCTTCTCATATTGGCGATTTGGAACTGCCTCAAATACACGGAACTTTAAAGCAAAAACTATAATAGTAGTATATCTGCCAAAGTTTTTTTTTCATATTCCGGATAGTCTAGGTGGATCTCGAAAGATAAATTGAAAAAAATATGTCCTGAATATATAGAACTCACAAATAAGCACAATGCAGCAAGTATAAAATCTAGTAAAATAAACTCAACCAAATATTAAACCCACGTCTAGATTAAGATAGAATTCGATGGCCTAGTTGGTAGGACGCCTGTCTTCCAAACCGGAGGTTGTGAGTTAAATTCTCGTTTGTATCCAGATTTTTTAAAAAAGGGTTTTCATTTAAAACTTGTTTAAACTCTTTTCTGGTTGATATAAAGAGATTGCCAAATAGCAATAAATCTGACAGGATGTACTGTATACAACGAAAGTGTAATAATAATAATAACAAACTATTTGTTAATTAACAAACTTTTGTTTAATGTACAGGTCAATTATTTAAGCCATCGTAAATTAAGATATTGTGCAGCTAAAGAACACCACCGCTCGCACACGGAATGGCGTTGTTGAATGTATTTTCCGATATGGATATTTTCAGACATCGGAAGATAAATTGAGGAATGAACTCCTTAAGGCATATCTGAGCCACTTCACCGGGAAGCACGAGTGTCATTGGTCTTGTTATTTGATGTAATTGGGTTAAACCTGCATCATACGAGTATGTAAAATAAATAAAGTAAAGATATTTTACATAATTTGTGATACAAATAGATAAAATTACCGACTATATGATCAAAAAGGTCAAAGAGACTATTAACGTATCCTCATACAATTAACAAAAATGCTCAAATGAAAGACCTTTGAATGAAACTCCATTGTTACCTGTCAACTTGTTCGATTCAGTACGGCCACCGTTACGCAACGAAGACACGCACCAATGGCAGCTGATAAATATTATTCCAATGCGGCCACGAACAATCGCAGCACCAGTTAGTTAGTTACCTTTTCCGGGATACGGAGGGTCATTGTGTTGGATTACGCTATTGTGGACATTACGAATTATGTTTGTTTGGGCTTCAATACAAAATGAATCGAGAGTTGCGTAGAAACAAATGACGAAAGTATCGCTTGGACCTGATGATTGGAGAATAATTAACATCAACGAATAAGAAATATGACTATTCAGAAACTTGTGACAGACGATGATAAGCAACGAATCTCTCCAAGTAGCGCAAAAATGTGTTGAATATATTGTGTATGTGGGAAAAAAGAGGCTGACAAATAGGTAAATATAGATAAGACGAAGATTCGTTTGAGTTATACAACTTTAGGTTATAGTAAAAAAAAGATTAACGTTTTTGACACCTTTGTAGATTTGCAAATTAATTGGATTGTAGTTAATGTGACCCGATGATGGATTCTTCTACGTTTGGAGGTCGTATACAGATGTATTAAGTACTCGGTAAAGGCACACCCCGACATGTTACAATCCTGGTCAATGTCAAAAATCATTGTAATTCGAAGCAGTATTTTTTTCACAAAGACATAAGCAAGGATGACATACGTACAATGAATAACGCATTTAAAGAAGTCGGGGCGTGGTGGCAATTGAAAAGTATCGTAAATAAGAAACATCGCATGTATTACAACTTACATACTTGGAATCATACCTCTGCTAACAATTATTCAAAGTATCCAAGTTGAGATGTTAAATAAGGTCATTCACAAACATATACAAAATAGCCTAATCAATGAATGATAAACTCGAAACAAATGTTTGAAGAATCATAAAAACACGGTTCAAGTAAGCAATAAAAACGTGTTTCCGTTAAGTCATCGATAAAATATGCGCAAATAAAGAAACATGCGAATTACAAAAATAAGATAGTACGCCCAATTGTTATACAAAATAAATATATGGCATACGAGTATACATGGTTTGAAACAAATACTGCTTTTACTGGCATAATTTACACTGAGCAAGATTTGTCAAGTAATATAAAATATTTAATTATTTAGGCCCGTTTTAAGCGTGCATAGAATAACACAACATTAGCCGGGGCTAGGACTTCTAGTTTTACTATAATTCGGTCTAAAATACAAATAGGGCTACTTGAAACTATCGGGAAATTGTCGGTCCGGACCTTTGTATACTTAATTAATGTTTTTCTGTAATAAAAATAAAAGCTAACAATTCGACAAATTTAATAACAATTTTAAGTAAACCAATTCCACAGTGAAAATTGAACATATACGCCAGTCCAGTTTATGCATACTTGACGACAAAACCTAGTTCAAATTAAGTGGAATTTCATCGATAAAAATCTGAATTTAAAACCAGTCGAATTTATGTGAAGGGAGGCTCATAAACGTTTTACTTAACAGGAAAATATTCAAACTAAAGCATACATAAAACGTCCTATCTGACCATTATTTACGCTATCGTGTATTAAAATTGTTTTCATTGCCGTATTCACAAATTGAGCTATTGTTCTACTCGTACATGTTGAATGAATTTTCCAATATATTGATATCTTCCATATCTCGATGGATAAAAATTAAGGGTTAAACTCCTTAGTAAACTTTGTAGGCATACCTTAGCCACTTAAAAGGGAAACTGAAATATAATTGTTTCTGTTGTTATTATTTTTAGACTTGTATATATATACAGTGTGTCCCGTATTGAGTGAATCATATTTAGGGTGGTGATAGATTGGGACAAGACCTACCAGAATATCAAAACTTGATCTCAGTAAAAACCTTACCGTTTTTAAGTTATTCGGACTTTTGTAAAATTTCGTAAAATCCCTACCTTGCATCAGATTTTTGCTTCGTTGGGTACAAATCACCGTTTTCGTAATTTTTTTTTTATCGTGAAATACTTTTAAATATTAGCCTTATCTATCGCATACAAAATGATTTCCAAAATGATTAGGGGTGTAGAAAAAAATTACTTGAAAAATAAATAAAATCCTCATTAAAATTTTTAGGCTAAATTTTGACCTTCTGTCGTAAAAAAAAATTGTACTGGGCATTTCCAGCATACTACTCTAAAAAGTTGCTCATTTAATGAAGATTTCAGAATAGTGCAACACTATTAGATTTTTTTACGAAAAACGAAATAATACTATTTTTTATTCAAAAGGGGCTGATTCTGACCAAAGTTCAAGTGAAAGGTATTAATGCAAAATCTATTTCATTTTGTTTCTGTCACCTATTTACTGTTGTAATTCGTGTAAGCAATGTCTTATTATAGCGCAAGATTCCATTACCTACCACCGATAGGTTTAAACTGATCAAAAGGTGAGATTGATAGCAAATGGCATCCATTTGCTCTCTCGCTCTTTTTCGTGTCAAAACGTGTAAGCCTTGACTATCAGTACGATACCTTACACTGTGCGCGTCGCATCTCTTTTCTCGCAAGTTATTGTTTTCATATCTACTGTTTTGCTTTGGACCCAGACTTTGTTTTGCCTATCGATTTGGACTTGTGTGAACTTAATATTTTGGCGGTCCCCTGGATTTTGTTGTGTTTATCTACTTGGACTTTTTTTGTGATCATAACGACTTGGCTTCCTCTTTGACTTTTTGCATCCTGTGGTGACAAACAACTCTTACTAACATGGCGAACCGGAATTTTGGGTGTATTCCACGTGAGTATGCCGAAATGCATTTAATTTATGGCGAAGCGGGTCGTAGTCGCAGAACGTTTCCCTACTCGCAGGCATCCTAACTATGGGGAATTCATCAGAACTCACAACGCGTACATATAAGGCAGAATCCCTGGCCGACGTGGTTGTGAAAGACGGTCTCAAACTGTAGATGATACAATTTTGCAGGAAAGGGAAGAAGACCCGTCAACTTCCGTGCGGATGATCCAACAGCGTACGGGTATACCAAAAACTACCGTGCACAGAGTTTTAAAAATATATGCATTTCATCCCTATCACATTCAACGCGTACATACCCTGTTACAAGAATGTTGCAAAAACCCCAAGAAGATCCTGATTTTTTTAATAAAGTTTTATGGAGTGATAAATCTACCTGGAAGAGGGATGGCTACATAAACCTACACAATATTCATAGCTGGCAGCTTGAAAACCCATACGAGATGAGAAGACCGGTCCCAGTATCAGTTAAAAATAAATATGTGGACCGGTATCTTCAATGGGAAAATCTTGGTCCCAGTCGAGCTGCCACCAACACTAAACTCCGACAATTATTTGGAGTTTTTGCAAGAACAATTGCCACTCCTCCTCGAAGATGTTCCTCTAGAACTACGGCGTACAATGTGGCTGCAGAATGATAGATGCCCTGCGCATTATGGTCGACAAGTAAGAGCCCACTTGGACAACGCGTACGGTGGGCGATGGATTGGTCGTCTTGGGGCAATTCTGTGGCCTCCTCGGTCACCTGACCTTAATCCTCTGGATTATTTTTACTGGGGCTGTCTAAAAGATAAAGTTTACCATAAAGCCATTCGCAACGAGGTTGAACTGCGCCAACGAGGGAATGCGGTTGCCCGTGAAATTTCGACGCACAGTTTGAGATTGCTGAAGTGATCATTTTTGAGGAGATGCCGAGTTTGCATCAGGACAAGAGGGCGAAAATTCGAGCATCTCCTATAAAATTCGTTGAATAAAATATTTTTTTAATATCTTAATTTGTATTTCATACATCATCATCATCATTAAATTAAATCACACAAACTTGCACATTAATGCTACAATAGGCGCGCTACGAGAAACCAAATGAAGTATATTTTGCATTAATACATTTTACTTGAACTTCGGTCAGAATCAACCCCTTTTGAATAAAAAATAGTATTATTTCGTCTTCCGTAAAAAAAATCTAATAGTGTTGCACTATTCTGAAATCTCCATTAAATGAGCAACTTTTTAAAGTAGTATATTCTGGTAGGTCTTGGCCCAATCTATCATCACCATAAATTTGATTCACTCAATACGGGACACCCTGTATAATTCACTGAGACGAATATACGGGGTGACAACGTATGACCGAATACGAAATGAAGTGATTGGGGATGAATGTGAACATAAAATTAATGTGTTGAATAAGATAAAGAAGAGCATTCTGAGATTGTTTTGGTATGAATAATTTAACGAAAGAACAAGGACAAACAAAACAAATATATAGCGAAAATTGGAGTGAAAGGCGTTATAGAGGATGACCAAGAAAATAATGTTAGGATCAAGTTAACGATATTTTGAAAGAAGGAAATCTAGAAAGTCAGACAAGTCGTAAGAATTATATGAGAACATGTATGGACACAGAAGAGGCAAAGGATGTGTGTCGAGATAGGAAAGTTTGCTGCCTACCCCCACAGGCAAGTAGTGTGAAGGTACCTATATATTTTTTCTTGTACTTTGTTTTTTGTTAAACCTGAAATGTAAAATAAGTATGTTCCGATACTAAATTCACTGTCGAAAAGTTCATCACTCGAAGAGGGCAGATAAAAAAAAGAAAACAAATCTACTCGCTATTCTACAATTCCGATAATCTGATTACTGGATATTACGAGTGAGTACAGTGGGCCGCCATTAATAGTTACGTGTGTGAAACATACGAGTACTCGCATATGTGATGTGATGTGATATAACGATAATTGTGCGTCCGTCTGATAGGCGAAATTAAGCGAAAGTGCGCTGCCGGGATCAAGCAGGCAGGCAGGCAGGCAGGCAGGCAGGCAGGCGGGCGCGGCGCGGCGCGGCGCATTCCTAAGTGGACGGTAATACAGTATTGACATGAAAAAATAAGAAAAAACGAGTTCCATTAGTTGATCGGGTTTATATAATGCGGATATATTGAATTTCAGATACTAAAAATAACTTAATTCTGTTGTTTGGATAATATTTCCTCAGATAATGGAAAAGTTACGGCTTGTGGCGATAAGAAACGATCAATAGGGCACAAATATACTCGAACCGAAAATTTCTGAAATCCGTCAAGATAATGGTTGAGAACAGTGCTTTACTGGCAACTTTGATATAAATGAAACATATAGAAAATAAAAGGCAACGATGTATGACAGGATAGGGAATTAATTGGTTTACCGATTCAGTGTGTTCACCATGTATACGTGGGTTCAAATAGGTGTGAAGACCATCTTTATGTGCTTTTCTTTAATTCATTCTAAAAGGTCGCCAAAAGGAACACAGCCCACTTCAGTAAAAAAAAAATGGTTTTATAAAATAACTATAATTTTTCTACAGACTTATTAAATATTTTTCATAATCAAATGCTCTAAAATAATGTATTCATTAATTAATAAATGTGAACTAAAGAATTATGTAATAAGTATATTAGATCGATTTATAGGCAATCATAATGAAACACGAGACTTCGTAAAAACCGAAGCTAACGATGTTTGTCTTCGTCAAAACCATATGTAAAAGATATATTACTGTGGCAACATGTGTTATCATGAGCTAGTCCTTAACGAGCGATAAGATTATCTATTGTAGAGATTACGCTATACTATACTACAGCCACGTTCACCAGACGCACCAACAATTGCCGCATTTTTTAAAGTTAAACAAAGCACTAGTGAGGTAATTTTTATACAAAATACAGCTGTAGAAGTTATCTACTGACATTTTAATATCCTTCGTGTACCATATTAGGACCTCCTAAAGTAAGTGACCACTAAAGCAGAAGCGTTCCTACCGCGACTCAGATGAATCATTTCCCCAACACTTATAATATTGTATTACACTTATTGCCATGTGACAATCTTTTCCAACCAACCAGAAAGATGTTAAAAAGACCTTAACTAAAAATCACATAGGAACACTTTTTATAATAGATTGGATTCCAACAGGAATCGAGCCCTTAACACACGGGTTGAAAGACAGACGTCTTACCAAGCCAAGACATGTATTCTTCCAACACCCCATGGACACAAAGACCTGACATATGGTTGGCTTCAAAATAATATTTAAAGATTAAATTTAACTCTATTTATTATCTGCCAACAGTTGGCAAAGCAATATTTTTCTCGTATTTAAATTCAAGTATACAATTAAAATGAGTCTAAACAGGTTAAGTCTAGTCTACAGGTTTAAGTTGAAATTTTACATATTTTATTTGAAGGCATCTGTTGATAATTATTTTATTACATACGTACGTAAGTAACCGAGTTATCTATCTATTGTAAATTATTTGCGAGAGATTTAGACAAGAAATACCGGTTTTGCTGATACTGCCGTGGAATTTGCAAATATTTAATTATTATTTTTTGTTTTCAGTTAAAATACATGCTGGAAAAAGCACTTCAATTGATTCTATATTTTGGTACGCTATCAAAATATATTTTAGATCCTCTGAATTTCCTTATTCGTTCGTTTTATCCATTAGTTGGGCGTAATAAAAAAAAGATCCATCTCACCGTGTATGGAAGATTAGTATGGGTTTGTAAGAAATAGATTTTTATTTAAAACCTGAATTAAATGATAAAATATACATTTTACCGGTTGAAAATTATTAGTATATGATAAAACAAGATATTATCTTTCAATATTCCAAATAATCACAAAAACTATTGGTTGAATATTTTCTGCTCCTAATTGGATAGCAAAATTTATTTTATCCTAAAAAAATATACGTCTGATTTCATGTATGCGTTCGTAATGTATTATTGTTTTCATACCGGATTGGTAATGCGGATGTGTTGAAGGTATGGTGGGGAGAAAATATTGGCAAATAATAGTTGTTTTCTAGTTTAAGTAAATAATCTGTGTATTTAGGTAATCAAGATTTCAATTAAAAAAATCTAGCCCATATTGTTTTTTGATAAAAAATAATGTACGAGTGTCCTTCCTGTATACTAAAAAATAAATATTAAGAGATAAGATCATAACGGGCGAGTAGTTCACAATTATAATTTTATAAAAAATAATACGTATTTACTAAAATAAAGAACAAGAAGTTAATGCCAATGTGGATGGGGAAGAGAAAAGGATAGTGGCGAGCGCCCACTTGAGATGGGTATCAGGTTTAGCAGATCTGGATAAAGGAACACCTGTCAGTCGGTACAATTTGCAAAAGCAGGTGTACCCTAGCGAATGGGTGCAAATTCGAACTTATTTAATTCCAAGTAGGCAGAATTTTGTTTATTTTGCCTTCGATTTCGCAGGTGCGTTCTTACGATTTTTAGATTTTCTTATATAATTTTAAAAAGCATTACTAAACATCACATAAGTCAAACGATAAATATATAATAATAAATGTAGAAGCAATCAATATTTTGTTTTAAGAATGATAATCATAATTAAGTAAAAAAAATATATCGTAGTTCAAAAACAGGTCACTCACTGGACAAACTGCATTAGATCGCAATTCGAGGCGTTTGTGCAACTTTTAAATGAGAATCGATCCACAAAAAATGTTCCGAATAGGAAAATTTTACGCTACAGAAGACTTTCGTAATTATGATCGTTAAAACCTTAGGGGGAAAAAGATCCTTTTGTTTTTATTGATAAATATATACAACATATATATTATGCATAGATAGAGCGCTGGTTTGTAGAGAAATCAGAGTCTCTAAATATATTAAGATTGGAAGATTTCGACGGCTGAGGCACGTATATCGAATTCCAGAGCCTCAGCTCCCAAAACGCATCCTAACCAACAAGCCTGAAGGATGACGAGTTAGTAGTCAAGCCGAGATTGAGATGGGAGGGCAACGTATCTAGGAACATAACGATACTGAGAATAGGGAACAGGCGACGAGCTTCCATGACCGAGATCGGTGAAGGCCAAGATCTAGACTGGACTGTAGCACCAAAGATGATGAGGGTTGTTTATAAAAGACAACTAAGAAGTACCAAGTATCTGACTCTAAAATGTATGAATGTATTAATAAATGCGATCCAGTTACAGGAAGAGGGTTCAACATAGGGTTGAAGTTATGCTATTCAAGACGATCAACAATTAGTTAGGTTCTTCGATATTTCCAGGATTGTTTTAGAAAGGGAGCAGATCTCCGAACCTCGAGTCAGTTAAGATCGAACGCTGTAAACACTTTTGACTCTTCAGATTCCCAGTCAAGTTGGCAAACCCAAATATTTCAACAGAACGTTTCAGGTAGCTGAATCTATTCCCTGAGAAAAATTTCCAACTAGGTCCAGTTCTCGGATGACTTGGAAAGTCGCTTGTTCTCTGTACATATTATGTAAGTTAATAGGTTAAGCTAGTTAGGAAGCGCTCTTGAGGTGATCTTAATAGCCAGGAAACAGCGCCATATCAAATTATCAAAAAATAAATAATAATAATGTACTCCATCGTAAATTAAGTTGTGAGTGTCAACTGACAGGCATAAAGCGAGTACGATTTAAGCAGTGTCTCGAAGATTATAAGCAATTGCTGGTGGCCGCGCCTTAAACTGAGGATACTCCCGTGTAGCCGTGGTGCTTGAATTAAAGAAAATGTTGTACAAGTGAGGACATGGAAGCCAGACAAGTGGTCTGACTTCCTTGCATAAATTACACAGACGTGTTACGAGGGCGTGGATGCCCCACTCAGCAGGGGTACTTATCACTAGAGTTAAAATTTACCACAAACGTTGTATTTCATAATTTATTTAATTATTTTATCGTAGCCACTCTAAACAAAAACTGCGTAAAAATAATACACGTACATCGAGGGATAGATGAATATTATACGTGTTACATTTGAAGCAACCATAAAAGGTAGCTTACAACTAAAATCAAAGTAAATTAATAGATTGATTGTATTGTATTACACATTCGTTGTATGCCGTACAACTTGGCGTGTGTATTTTCATGTATGAATCTCTTCCAGCCAACTAGAAAGGTGTTCAAGATTGAAGTGAAAACCAGATTGGAATCAATTTAAAAAAATCTGGATGCCAACGCGAATCGGATCGGAAGACAGGCGTCTTAGTCTTACCAACTAGGCTACGGAAGTCACAATAACAGAAACAAATCGTAATATATTTCATGTTTCATGCAGAATAAAATATTGCGAAAAACGTTCAATATTCATTGAATTTAATATACATTTTCTTGCGAGTACGGAAAAGAAGAATACGAAGTACATAAGTCAAAAGTAGAAATGGTGCTTCTTTCAAAAATATTTCCATCATTATGAAGGGAAAAAAAAACATCGACCAATTCTTGTCCTTAACACCCACAAATTGAAAGCCCCTGAGATAGAACGCAAGAAGACGAAATTTAATCGAAGTGCTTCGGGTTCCAGTTTCGCAATAATAATTGTCGTTACGAGTGAACTATTTTTGCATTACGGTATATTTTTAGACGCAAAATCGCCAGTTTTTTTTTTGCACACTCGACATGCAGGTTTTCTGGCGAGACTATTCCATTCCTCAGAGAACGTGTTAACACCACAAAACCTACCCGGCATTCCGCTCTTGTCTCTGACAAAATCGGTTTTCGAGTATCACAATAATATAACGGACATCAACTAACGAAAATAAGTTTGCAGTTGAATCAAACTGATTTTTATTCCATTTGATATTTAATGGTTTTTCACACGTTATACTTTTTATTTTAGATTCAACAAAATGAGATAGCCACAACATAACAGTACACGTACATATATACCTCGGTCGGGGTAGGCAAAGAGGACAGAGCGCCAGGCTTCCCTATTGCGCATCTTTCGCCTCCTCTACATCCATACACCTTCATATATAACTAGTATGTTTTCTCTGCCTTTTTACATTTCCTTTCTTCAAAATATTGATTTCAATATATCGCTTGATCCAACTAAACTTTCCTTGGTCTTCCTCTACTACGCATTTCACTCGTATTTGAACTACATTTGTTTTATTAGTCTTTCTTCATTTATACGTGCCCAAACCATCTTCGGGTAATTCTTCATCTTACTCAAAACATCAGTCTTACGTTCACATTCATCCCTAATCACTTTATTCCGTATTCTATGATATATTGTCATCCCATGTCTCATTGCATGCGTACAGTAGCTGTCTACTAATATTTTGTAGAAATATGTGTTCTACCTGGCCAAACAATCCAAGAGTGTCACAACACCTACTTCGTTTAACAAAATTTTTGATTGTGTGTTTACATCAATTTTCCTAATCGTCAACTAAATTTTTAGTAAAATTTGAAAGATCAATCAAGATAGAAACTGGGCGCCGTAATTTGTCTACATCATCGTATTTTATTAATTACCTGCGTTTGTTAAAATGAGGGATATATTATAATACAATATATTACACGTGGCTTCAGGACCCTTCGATTTCGACCTGACGAACTACAGCTACTCACGTCCGACAACCCTTCGCAAATATGATATATTAGGATACGCCAAAAATGTATGTTGATTGACGTAAAATTACAATACTATATGAGCTTTTCCATAGTCTTCAGCTGTAGTACCCTTCATTATACATACACAAATATAAACCGAGTGTATTAATACATACATACTCGTACAATCACGCCATGTTTCCCATACTTGGACTAAAATTCTCCAACCTTACAATCTTTCCTTGGTCTAACCTCTTCCCCGTTCCGCATTCACAGCGTTACAATAGTGCTATAGTAATTTAAATATGGATACATATTAATATGACAATTTACAGAACTCCGTTTAGAGAGGACTCTCCTCAAATCGCTATAATTCGAGAATCGAACCCACATTTATTGACAGATTAAAGATATTGCAAAAATAAGAGTGTAAAGATAGGAAGGTTGTAGCTGCAGCCATTAGATTGGGTACTTACTTCCCAACATCTGTATAAGTTTAGAAAAACATATGTAGATGCGGGCATACAAGCCCAGTTAATAAAAATCTCTTACATATTCGTATAAGACTAAATAGTTAAACTATCCATAATCTAAACGTGTTATAGTCGCGCTCCAGTTTCAAATGTTCATATCTTTTTATATTTGATTATTTTTTTCAGATATCTAATTTTAAAAGCATCATTAAATTTAATTGTGGAGAATTTAACAACAGAGAAACGCACAACAATGTTCAGTTTATTTAGCAAATTAAGTCAATTATTTGATCACAACGCGCATATCAACGTCGTTTTACTGATGTAGATAATTCTCCAAGATCAACGGTTAGGAGAATAATTGCAGTTTTCGATAGCAGGGATCAGTAGTTGACTTGCCTAGAGCTGGAAGACTGTGCACTATCCGTACTACAAGAGTGTTGCTGATGATCACGCAATTTCAACCAGACGACGTTCAGCTTAGCTCGGAATGTCTTCAACGACACTAATGAATCTTAGGAAGCGATTTGCACCTCTTTCAATAATTGAAGTCACGCGATACACAAGAACGTCTTGAATAGAAGACCACGATTTATGCGCCACCCTGTATATTAGTGGTGAAGGTATAATATAGTAAAGCGATGAAGCATCCTGTTAGCGCTCAGTTAGCGCTTAAAATTAAGACCATCGCGAAGCATTACGTAACCCCTTTATTGGCCGATTAAACATATTTATGTCACTCGGACTCCGCGAGCATCTCCTCTCGCTTGCTGTTATAATCGTTCATTTGCCGATAACAATATTAAATTAAATATTACAAAATTTATTTAGACATTTAAATGCCAGCGAAATATTTGAAAGTTCATTACAAATTGCGCCATTTTTATATTGTTTTAAAATGTGTAACAAAAGATTTATGTTCATGATGAAATATAGCCTTTGAACCCTCCCCCCCCCTCCCTTGCTCGTGCGTTTTATTTTTTTAAATGTGCTTAATAAGTTTACTATTGTCTAAAATTCAACGGAATCAAAATTAATGTATTATCACGATATAAATAGTTATAATCAATATTATATCAAGCGAATTAAAAACAAACAGGTCTTAATAAAACATTAATAGTGCGCTATGTCCACTTTTGAAAACAAAAATATTTTTGTAACCCAAATTTCAAGTGTTAAGCTTAACAAACGAATATAAAGGATTATTAACATTTTCTAATACAAACAATAAAACTAAACAGTACCGTCTAAAATGTAGTTTGTAACCTAGTGTCGAATATAAATATATGAGATAGTTCAGCTAAATGCCTCATATGATTTATTTCTCATTGAGCTATATAAGGTTCTTCGATGTTGGCGACCACCAGAATAAAAGCCTAGCTCTAGGTCAGATTAATCAACTTGCTATTCCGTCCAGTTCCGAACGTTGCGAAACCAGGATATCTACTAGTGTATTATTCCAACACCTTTTCAACCCTCAACCTACTGTTTAATAGGATGAGGACATACTTTTCACAACGAAAGACATATTCCAAATATGACACTATTGGAAACCTCTATATTTTTAGCAACTCTTTTTCAATTGCGATTTTGATTGATGCTTTATGGCTTTTAATTAATGTGGACTTGAGCTTAAATAGTTATGTAATAACTAGTGCTAGGATCTAAATAAAGGTTAACCTAGACAAACAATCTGAAAGTGACTCGAATCCTGTCCAGCCCCACTGACGAGTAGGACGGCATTCCAAAACATGTAACCGATACGTGAGAGGCAATGGATACAGAGAGTATTTAATTACTCGTGCATACTCTCAACACGGAGACAGATTCCTCTTTGTTAGAATCATCATTACGGAGTCAACAAGTTCGAGATGATCAAATTTACGTATTCGCAGTTTTCAGTCGTAAAAATGTTACGTGAGAAGCACGATTTTTCCCGGTTTTTCATCCTTTAAGATGTTCACGCCAAACGTAAGAAAGAAAAAAACCATTGAATTAGAACATTTATCGCATTTTGCTATTGACATTTAAGAATTTCTATAGGCAAAGATTAATATAAGGACAGTATGGATGAAGTATTTATTGGTTGGTAACTGGGATATTTGGATTCTTCTTCACTTAGACTTTATTTGTTTTTGTAATCAGGACATACCTACAAACTATACATTCATTTATTTGGATCCAATCAAGATTATGCACGACAAGATTATATTGTATTACATTTGTATAGTATTGTATATAGTACAACTTGGCGCGTCACATTGCAATATGGTAATTTCTTGTAAACCACCAGAAAGTTGTTTAAAGACCTTATATGAGATCAGACTGGAACCCCTTTTTGTAGACAACGGAAATCGAACCCGAAAGCCCCGATTAAAAGAAAGCGTTTTACCAAATTAAACACGGAAATTATTTAAGTATGCGATAGATCATTAAGAAATCAGTTCTCTATAATTATCAGTATCCCTTGTGGTGAAAAGAAAAAAACTTTCATCAAATATACGAACAAAAAATCTCTAAAATTAATAATTAAATATCAATAATTAACTCCTCCAAAGTAACCTTTCGTAAGAAAATAGCTTTGACAAATATACGATTATGTATTATAATTGGAGTAAGAGTCAAACATTTCAAATTTCAGGAGCTGGAGTCAGAATTTTTTTGCCGACTCCGTAACATTACAAAAAATTACACTTTACAACACTGCAAACTAGATCTACAGCTCACGTGGAGAATAACTTTTGAATTGCGCCCATTTTTAAAAGCGTTTTAGAATATTTCAACTCGACAATTATATTTTATTTGATGGAGAATCGTGATATTATTTAAGCTTACTTCTTCACGCGTTAATACATCAAAAATCGTTAGGAAGTTTTGCGCCCATTCGCACGGATTCCGTACATGGACAGCTTGCAGCTTGTTAGCCCGAGTAATGACCCGGCTTCCGAGCGCTGGAGCCATAAAATGTCCATTTAATCAAATTATCTTAAACATTATCGCCTCACACTATTTTAAATCGACTGTAAAGATGGCTTTATAGCTGGCTAATCATCAAATCTGAATTAAAGTTAGCGAAGCCAAAATATTTTTTTTTTCGGCAAACCTATTTTACTAAAAACTGCAAATGGTAACAGTGTAAAATCGATAACGCGTGTGTTAAAACAGCAAATAACATAGTTTGTAATTATATATATTTTTTTAAATAAATTATTTTTATCATTCATTCGTATAGTAAGTACCTACCTTTAAACATATCAGAATACATTATGTGGGCCCTTTTTTACAGTTTTTTTTAGTACCATCGGAAATCGAACCCAGAATTTTCGAGTAGAAGACCAGCGTCTTACCAACCAGGCCACGACGGTCGTCTATGAAAAAATACTTCAACAACGGTGTTAAATTTATATGTTTTACTAGAACCGCGCTCTACGAATTATTGTTGCTACAGCTATAAAAGCACCTGTCGGATAAAAATCTGCCTGGAAAAATAATTATCCGTAAAGAGCCGAAAATCGAACCCATAACGCCAGATTGCAAAGGAAACACAATAACCTTTAGACCACCAGCACCGAAATAAAAAAAAATTAAATACTTAATAAATTGAATATATTACATTTCAGACCACGTCTTTAGATTCATTAAAAAAAACTATACAGGTAGTAAGTACAGAAGGTATGAGAAATTTGAGAAGACCTAGAAAAACGTGGTTCGACCAAATAAATTAAATTCTAAAAAACGCAAGTGAGATAGGCCTTTATAATAGAAGATCATGCATGCCTAGGTATATTGACGTGACAGAATCGAAATATGTGAGTCAGGATATAATAAAGTGTTCTATTCTCTATGCATGTCCTCAATAGGAGCATTGCGTAATAATGATGATTATGAATTATATATTGTATGTTGTAATATTTCATTACGTTTTTATTGTACTAATTGTATTTTATCTTTGATAAAATGACATTAAAACATTTGTTTTCACTTGTAATTCAAAAGGTCCTTGTTGATATGCAGGTACATTTTGTATTCACCATATTGACAATACTGTCACAATGCTCTAAATATATTTTGTTCAGTATTGTAACAAAACATTTTGTGGTGTCCAAGTTTAATGCCCTATATAAGGAGCAAATCATGTATCACTTTTGTTCCGCATTAAATTAACTTAACAGTCCTGTGGTTTTTTATGCAAACGCCCTTTTTATCTTTGTGGTGAGACCTCGTCACTTTTTTATCTGGCCACGTCATATTCTATCTATATACAGCGAAAGTGTAATAATACTTACTTACCAAATATGTTTTTCTAAACGTATCTAGATGCGAGGAAGTATCCAGTCTAATGACCGCATCCATCACCTTCCTTTCCTTACACTCAACTTATATATTTTTGCAACATTTTTAATTCCTCAATAAGAATGGGTTTGAATCCCTGGTAAGAGCGCTCCTGAGGAGTTCGATTTCTAAACAGTGGTTTATTATTATATTATTATTATAAGAAATCCACATAAGGAAATGTTGACATCAGTTTGTTATGTATTAACGTTAGTATTATATTAAGTATAACAATACGATGATTCAAATGAAGTATACAAATGAGACATTAAAAGTAAAATGATAACACAAAACGTTGTAATTGTTTGCCTGTAAGTGGTATTTAAGTACAAAATAATTATCGTAGTAAAGCAAGGCACGAAGCAGACGCAATTTGATATATTTCCCAATAAAAATTATAGCATCTCACATAACAATAGGAAGTCGGAGCGTCGGCGTACGCGAGACAAATGAGTTAATTAATAACGGAAAAAAGTCGCAACTTAGATCGGATTGTTCACGGGTAAAAAAACTACAGAAAAGATCTCAGAGCAAGTCTGATCCATTACCACACAGACACATTGAATAAATCAAAGACACGATGATATCAGGTGAAAAGATTCTTGTAACTTGTACGCTATAAAAAACTTTTCTCAAATACTGTACACATCGAGATTTATGATGTATTTGTTGATTTAAATATGTAGCTATTTTATGTAATTTATGATATATAGTTAAGGCGTTAAAAACGTTGAGGTATAAATACATTGTAATTTGTTTACTAAGTGGAAAAAACTGTGTTTTAGGAGGAAAAAATACAATATATTATGTCACGTAATGCAGATAAATAATTTCTTAAAAAGGCCATTAATAAGGCTTCAAATCGGAAAGGAATATGAAATTAAATTAAGGCCCGAATTCGCAGTACGACCTTAACTATTCTTTTTACTGAAGAAACAACTATTTCAAGTTGAATTTCGTCGACATTTGTAGTAGCTTCCTTGAATAAGGGAGGCACGTGGTTTCATTACCTCGCTTAAAAGTTTGGAGCATATGACAGTCCGACTCGGAATACATCACTTTCGTTACATTAAACAAAACCTGGCTGATTTATTACTATATGCCAATCTCTTCCAACCCACAAATAATGGTTTTAAACTAGCATTAAGTGAAAACCAGACTAAACCCCTTTTTAAAACATCTGGATACAACGGGAATCGAACTTGCAACCCCGGGTTGGAAGACAGACGTCATCAACTAGGCCACGGAGATCTTGAAGAATAATAATTTATGTAACAAAATGAAGAGGCTTTGTTGTATATTCAAGGGTGAAAGTACATAAATATGTGGCAGCTGTGATGAAAAAATATTTGTATTCCCCCAGGAGGCACAGAATACATAGAAAAAGATTGCATATGCAGAATTTTCAACAGCAATTACTCGTAGAAGGGGAGGATCAAAACGACAATTGAGAGGACAAAAGCTGTGGGAGATATGGTAGATGAAGATATGAATATTAAAGCCACGGACGGGTTATTGCTCTCTATCCCCTTTGGAAATGAATTTGTTCCCTTCAAATCTGCATCGTTTCTATTTACAGGGCAAATCAACAGTGCATAAAATTTCCAAAAAAAAAAACTCGACACGAATTAATTTATTCACCTCAATTATTAATGAAATACATGAAAAATTATATTCAAAAGTTAGATTTTAAAGTACACAATTATACCACGTGAATAAAATTCGTCCTAATATAAAATTCATACGAAGTCCAAGTATTATTAATTCAACAGTGTTAGTTGCCTACTAATTTTAAACTGTCAAGTAATTGTAAATGCAATAAGTATGTCACACGCGTTTAGAATCCATCAAAATACTTCAGTTCTATGAATATCCTAATACGGCAGCGACATATGTATTATTGTAATGCAATACGTAATGAAACGACCAAGTAAAAAAGCAACAATCCTTCGTACCGTATAAGGAGATAATTGTACATGCGTACAACAATAACAGTTGAGAGATTGAGTTTCCTTACATGATGAACATGCTGTCAACACAGCTTCACTTAGATACTAACTGAGAAACAATCATTTTGAATGAAATTTTCAATACAACTATGGGCATTTAAAAGTCAAGAACTTAAATTGACGTCTATACAAAAATATATGTTACACATACTTAGATAAATTATTTGAAAAAAAAAAACCAAACTGGAACCCTCGAACAATTTTGGGATGACAGGCGTCTTACTAACTAGACTACGGCGATCGTCTTTTCCAGTTGATTTATCAGATTCTAACGTTGGCAATTTACTTGACAATTATGTTATGTTCCTATCTACGAGTAAAATACTTAACCGATTTTGAAAAATTCGATGGCATGGCGATGAAACCACTTTCTCCGATTTCTAAGTCATAAATATTTTACTCTGCCTGACCGATTGATTGATTATTGGACAAACTTCAGTAATATTTGATTCAATCTCTATTTCAGTAGGGAAATTACGAATATCAAAGATAATAAACAGAGCGTTCATGTCAACTAGATCTTGTTGATTAATATATAGCGTTTTATATTTACACCCAAATTGTAATAGTTGAATAGTGAACTAAAGTTAAGTGGTGGAAAATGATTATCTGTCAAATAAAAGATATACCTAACGTGTGTTGGATTGGAAGGGGTGAACAACCAAATGGGCACTAACATGTCAAAGATGGATGATATCAAATGATTTGACATGTATCGGTCGATAAAAGTCGTATACAGCATAGAGAGGAGAGAAGAGAAGAGGAAAGTCTTTGTCCAGCAGTGGATTGAAGTAATTCAAATGTAAGTACACACTTCCAATTAATTGTCAGTGGCATATATAACCGGATTAATGACACATTCCAACAAATAATTGATATTCACAGTCCAATAGCACACCATAAGAGGATCTAAATGTATGTAAAACTGCAATGGTGATGCGGTTAACTGCCTACACCAGACGTCAGCAGCATTTCCCTTCAATGAATCGATAGGCAACCAGCCCATTACGGTCCCGGGCGGTGCGCGGTGACAATCTGTCAGCAGGTCTGAAATGGTTTATCAAAACAATTGATCGGATATTTATTGTATTCGATTGTTCGTTTAATTGAACACGGGAGGAAATGCACAATTATTTATATGTAGCCATGCACGCAACATTCAACAATCCCCCCGGCTACTTCGCGCGCGGTGACATTTCTTCGAAGTTGATGAATCACAACTAAAATTGAAGACCATTTGTTTGATTGTGAAGCCGTATGTATGGTATACTAAGAATATGAAGTACTGGCGTGGGAGGAAGAATCCGATACCTTAAAGGTATAAATATGTATTTGAGAGATGAAGTAGTGACAGTTTCATCTGAATTAACAATCAAACAATTAAAACACGACACAACAGGAATATATTATATATGTAAGATGCCGAAGCAATAACAGGTGCACGCACTAAAAACTGTAAATAAGATGTCATTTAAGTCAATAAAATACCAAGATAACAAACAGGAAGGAATTTAAAATGTGAATCTACAGAAAATCGACTAAAATGATAATCATGAGCGCATGTACCGCTAATAAGTATTTTGATTAACTTGTTTTAATAATAACAACTTGAACACATTCAGTGCTGAAAACGCCTATTGATTCATATACATTTTTGGTGATTGTTAAAAATGCCTATCGCCGTTCTATTCCAAATTTCTTTGGGTTGCATAAATCATTTGATATAGTTGTCATATTGGGAAAAAATAAATATGCTCTGAAATATGATTTGAATATAGATTTTATTGTATTTTTGAGGTTATGAATATCTTTATCCGTATGGTACTTAACCTGTTCACCGCGTTAAAAATCAAATTCCACGAATCCTGTACGCGGCACAATTTCAGCATTTTTTAATTTCTAAGTTTAAACACATATTTTGTTTAGAACCACTGATATTTGATTACAACACCAAGTAAACATGACACTTAAGTAATTTTCTGATAATAAATAATAGTCATTACTCTTAAGGAGACTCATTAAATAAAGGAGATAAACTTAACATTACGTAAAATAAACAAAGGAATGCTACGATCAAATCAATGCTTCATGACACACCCAATCAAATGCATATAGCACTAGTAATTTTATTTACGTAAGAGAGACTCATCGCAGGACTCGATCCGCGCGACAGGTCGTTAATGCTGGAAATATTGAGAAACCAAAAAAATTCGGCGCTCTGTTTATTCAACAATATCTCATAAACTAATATATTATTTGACAAGGTTTTCAGAGATGTCGCTAGAATAAAGATTATTTTAAATTTTAGTTCAATTTTTATTCCGGTTTTGTGTCATTTTTTTTAAGTATTTGTGATTTGAAACTTGGATTGTCGTCAGATCACAGGCGTTTGTGCTCCCCGCGGGGAAAGAGTTAATTGTACTAATAATTAGTAATGCTAGAAATTCCATATTCAAATTATGTTTGAAAACGTTCTTATTTTTCCAATATTATTTAACAGCTGCTCTCGTCTTTTTACTACTATAAAAAAACTTCAACGTGGGTTTAGCACCGCCGAGATTTTAAAAGAAGTTAAGGGAAAAATCAAATATCAAAATGAAAACATAACTCAAGTTTATAATAAAAATACTTACAAAATTAATGCATTTGTCTGAATGTCCATTGCGTATACGAAAAGTTGATCGGTGGGTACTTAGCATACGAGTATAGCAGTTTTTTTGTATTGTAGAAGGTATCAAAGTAAGTCTCGACTAGAAGACATATAAAACCAAACGCTCGGGTCAATAATCCGGTTCAGATTATACAGAAATCGTTCGAATATAAAACCTAATTGACTGTGAAACGCTTTTTTTTTCTCATTTCCAAAAATGGGTCATTGCTATACCATTTTCGTAACCTTTTTAGATACCACCATAGCCCGAATAAAACTCGCGGCATTGTTGCTTGTCGCGCCGGCATCTGATTCGAGACTGAATGAAACAACATCTGACTTTAATCTGGTGGCACCCAATCAAGTCCATCGAGTTATCGCTGTGAGACAAAAACAAGGAAGATGAAAATTGTCGGAACATTTTTACTCTCAAGTTGTGTTTTGTATGTAATTTTAATGGGTGTGCGTACCTTTTGGAAGAGTGGAATGCGATTGCAAAAGCGGCCGGTTGACACGCGGGTCGAGAACGGAACGAACCAAGGCAACAAACACACACACGACATGTATTGGCAATGGCTCTACTATGCTCATAGTCACTATGCAAATATAAGTCGCACTCTAGTTTCGGGGTATAATCATTAAAAAATGTTAATCCAATTATTTCAATAATCGATTTGATCTTATTTGAGGTAGGTAATAGATTCCGTCGATTATTGATGTGTATAGAATAATCGGATCATATTCACCAAATCGTAAAAAATATTTACCTTACAAAGTTGAGAAGTTATCGTCATTGAAGTTAATTATGCGCCATGAATAGCCTTAGTTAAAATATAGATACAATTAATTATTCGAATGGTTTTATCATGTTAAATAAGATTGTAATAAAAATGATTTAAGATAGATAAAAAAAAATATCGTTATCAAGAAAATTGAATTTTTTCGATACTATGCAGTTTGCTATCGCTTCCTATCCGTTAAAAAACTAGCAGAGCAGAATTGTAAAAATCAACACGCATTCAGAAAAACTAAAAATATAAACTGAACTCCTTGAACTTCAAAACATAAAACCGACCTGGAGATCGATCGGGCAAATTCCTGCCACAATACCAACACGATAAAAGAGAAATGTAATACGAGTATGAACGACCGCAAATTCGTGGGTCGAAGAGACTTTTAGCTCCGTGATCGAGATTCGTGGACCATATCTTCTTCCAGGCGGGATCATAAAAAAATGCTAACTCATACCCAAAGCCCACTAGCGAGGGGGCAGGTGGGCGGGTTGCGTCGGATGCCGGAGCGAGGAGGAAGGGATCCCAATAAATTCCTCGGGCGAGAGGAAAAGTTAGGCGAACCGAAAAAATCGCCAATTTGCCAGACTGGCGAAACTGGGAAACACGCAGGTCGTTTAAGTGACCATGAATTGATTTGAATTGAATTATTCTCATTCAAAATGTTGAATATCAGAGAGAATAATATGGACACCTCAAAATAATTTGAATTGAAAGATTAACACTTAAACGAAAAAACTATTAATCTTATTTCTAAATTACTTTGCATTTCCTGTGAAGTTGTAAGCTAAAAACAGTACAAAACAAAAGTGGCATTCATATTTTATTCGTTCCAGTTTCGATTCTCTATCTTTATTTAAAGTTACTTTTCATATATTTTTTTTTATTTATTTTACACATGACAAGAAATATACATAATCAGCGAAAAAACAAAAGGAATTTAATTTGGACACACAATTTTAATGGATCTGGGTTTGTTGCCTTTCATTTGTCCCCAGTAAACTAGGCTTTGCCTTTATCTCACGATATATAATGCTTTTATATGTTTCAGATACTTGACGGGAAATTTTAGCATATCCTGTTCCTCATTTTGTATATTCAAGACCAGTTGAAAAATGATACGTGTTGTAAACTTGAAATAGATAGCGTGTAACATTTCTAAAATCTGACTCATCTTCTAAATTTGGCACGCTATATGATGTTGCCTTACGTTATCTGCGTCCTGTTTCTCCAGGCATCGTATGACCTAAAAGGAAAGTGACGGAGGGAAACCAGGTGTTACATATCATATGGCAATGCATTCCGGAGGACGAGAGTGAAATCGGCCGGAGGAAAGGAATGCAAAGTGAGGATATTGAGCTGATCCAGGGCATGCCAACCAATAGAGATATTCACGAGGAAAGGGTAATGAAGTAATTGTGGTCAATTTGTTGTGATAAGGTCGATTCGCTGAAACGTTTTATAGTAGCGAAAATTATAAACTAAGATATATTTAAATAGAGGTATTTTCACTCATTGGGTATACATATAATGAACATGGCATAAAAAGGGGAAAACCGTTAATATAAGTAAAGTGTAATGGGTAAACCATTAACAGTTTCAAAATATGTTGAACACAAAAAAATGTGATTGACGTCACGCAACTTCCCGCATTACAATAAATCCGACAGATTGAAAGTGTTACACTATGTATAAAATACAACGTTATAACTTGTACTGAGGAAGTGTTATTACGTTGACAATATTTATTTCTTTCGTTTCTTCTCGACACAGTTCAAGGCATGCACAATTTTATTAATACTTGCAAACTTGTGTTAATTATTGAAGTCCACAATCTTGTAGTGCGTTCGTTCACACATTAATTACTATAGTTAACCAACTGTCATGTAAAACGAATACAGTTCGGTCCCATTAAGTTCTCACATGTAACCACTCCTGTTTTTATGTTCTATAAATCCATATATCTTGCCACTCCTTGCCTTATGAGTTTGTCAATATTATTAAGTATCAGACTTCCAGATTGGGAAGTGCACTACAACTTGAGGCTATTATTTAAAAAATACTACAATACTACAATACTTTTGTGAATAAGCAAGTGGCTATCTTATCAAGGCTTGCTAAGGATCCCTAAGGATGTGAGCTAAGATATTGCATAATTGATCAAGTGTCATAGTATTGAATATAGAATAATTAGTAGTCAAGTATTGAGCAAGATTTTCGAAGATTTTTTTTTCAAGAATAAAAAGAAAGTTATATAAAATGAACATTTCTTGGCATTTTTATCTTCCTAATTAAGTTTTCTTTTTTTAATAAAAGAGAACTTTAAAAAATTATTTGAACAGGGTTAAAATTATACATTTCTTAAAAAATATCAACCATATTTTAAAGAGAACAGACATATATTCGACCAAAAGGCTTTACAATGTATTTATTTTCACTAAAAATTGTAAGTCAAAGGCTTTGTAGCCTAACTATTTTTCAGCCCAATGAAAAACGATCCCATCCTTGAGGACAGCAGAGAAAACAGAAAAGTTGTTTTTAGAGGATTGACAAAAATCTGATTCGCGAAAAAAAAAACACGTCTCCGGTGTCCAGATGACTGAAGCGTGATACCCAAATAAAGGAGTGGAGCACGGGCCGAGACAATACGGCAAAAAGTTTAAGAGACAAGGCGACAGAACAGGTTTCATACATAGCTCGTAACGTATTGTGCCCAGCTCTCGGCTGTTTCTTAAAAAATAACGAACGGAATGAATCAGACCAGAGAGATTTACTACAGAGTGGGAAAAAAATAATTGCAATTATTCATTCGACGCGTTCACATCGATCATGTTCGTGCCAAACGGTCGTAGGATGCGACAAGTATTTTTTTAAGTATCCTAGGAGGTAAGGAGTCTGCAGTCGTAGAAGTCAAAGGATAAGTGTGTTAAAAATTTGCGAAATCAACGAAATTTTATAATTAATTGTTCAT
Source organism: Odontocerum albicorne (assembly GCA_949825065.1). NCBI lineage: Eukaryota > Metazoa > Arthropoda > Insecta > Trichoptera > Odontoceridae > Odontocerum > Odontocerum albicorne. The sequence goes on along the minus strand of OX463853.1, from coordinate 30,981,079 downwards.
ACTCCAAGCAATTATGTTCTCTCTGCCCATGTTGTCTTAAACAACTGGCCACTCAAGCAAATAAAAAGGATAAATGAAAGATTATTTCAGGATCATCAAACATTTGTTTTAAGAACTTCCATGATCTAGTGATATATCATAATGTATGTCTTCCCGGAGGTTTGGGTTCGTTGCTGCGTGTTTGTTTTAAATATATTTGCTTTTTTACAATCAATCCATTAAAAATCTTATCAGTCGATAATTTGCCTAGACGCTCCCCAGATTGTATCATATTACATATATACAATTCAGTTCAATAAATATTGCACATGATGAAAGATAAATGGATAAAATTAAAAACATCGTAAAACTTGCCTTCTTAATGATAAAAATATATATATATATGACATATTGACTGATTTAACCATTTCAATATTTAACATCATATACAAATTAACTTCGCAAGATATATATTTGTATACAATAACTACAATTCAAAATAAACTGGCTATGACGAAATGATGAAAGAAAAATGAGTATAAAAGTCGACATGACGGATTTTATCAAAAGGTAGACCGAATTAAAGAGTTAATCAAACACGATCATGCGCAAATGTGGCAAAATGAGTACAGCTCCTAGAAGAGATGCCCAAGGCGAGATAGAGGCATACTTACTCGACCGTTAAACGTAGGCCAAGAGTATTAATTAAAAGAATAGTGAAAGCCTCCGGAGACGCAGATACGGCCTTCAGCGGTCATGATTCACTGTGTGCGATCTGAGAACTTCCATCATGCCATGCCTGAACGCTTTAAATCTTGAGGATTGCCAATACGAGATGTTATTTATGTGAATCTATCAAATAGCCAGACTTGAACTGTCGCATAAGTTATATTTTTATACCGTATACAAGCAAAGCAATGGCTTCACATACGAGAGTGCTTTAGATAATTTAATTATAATTGATAGGTTGCGTTTACAAATTTAGTTAAGTATAAAATTAACTATTAAACGCTTCTGAATAACTTACTGATAAAACAAGATTTCTTTTGAACCCAACTTTATGATCAAATTACGAAAATTTATTTTCGAGTTATTTTCTTGTTTTATTTTACTATTGTATGTCTGCCCTTCCTGATCTTTTGGCGGACTTGAAATTTATAAAGAAAAGAATCCATCTATTATTTTTCCTTTCCCTTTCCCCAACTTCTCACATTCAATACGTCACACAATGTGCATTATGTATGACATGAGATAATTCAATTTATGTTTATATATTTTTTCTAATTATCACGCTAAATGTTATTATCAATTTACTATTAAATATTCACTAGCAAATCTATGATGGGGTGCATATTCAATGTATCAAATCAGGCTGCAACGTTTTTCGTCGAGACCATAACAATGAAGAAAAATATTCGATTAAATAGTCGAGACAAAAGACGTCTGCCTTCTGACACGGGGGTTGTGGGTTCTATTCCATTTTGTACCCTATAAGTTTTTACACAAGGTTTTTTAAGAATCTTTCTGATTGGTTGTAAGAAATTGCCACATTACAAAAAAAACACCAGATTGTACCGTATACAATGAAAGTTGAATATAATAAAATACACGTGAAGAGCAATTCTGTTGAAACTCCCTGGAATCGAACAAATGCATGAGAAATGAAAATTAAACGTTATTGCACTTGGCTATCCAACATCACGAAGTGTTTTGATTCACTTGGCAATGCAGACCACATAAAAGACAGGTGAATTGAATATACCAATATTATTTACATAATCGCGAGTGCATACGAGTATTAGTCTTATTAACTATCGACGAGTACACGCCGCAATGTTGAACGAGTTGGCTAACGTCGTGTTTGCCCGTACAAGGAGGGCGCATCTGGTCTTTCGAATCAATTTACGTCGAGAGACACTCCACTGCGCTGGAATGATACCAAGTATTGAAAAAAAAATCAACTAATAATAATCATTTAAGTGAAGCTTATTAGGTTACGTCATTACTTGGGAATGAACGTTGAAATGAATATTCAGTGAGTGGCTTTATTCACTGAATTCGCTGCGACAATATTTACTTTAAAAAACACATCTCTCACACTCGACAAATCGCGTTTTAACCTTGTTCATTGAATCAATCATACGTGTATATTTCTTTATTTTTTATAATTCTTAATTCGACTCCCGTTAAAAATAAGGTTTTTTACACATATAAAACCCTCTTCAGGGTTTCCACTCTAAGCAACACTAAAGACAATTGGATATGTTTTTCATATTTTTTTTTACATATTAGTATACTCGTACAGTAAAAGTTTTTTTACCATGTCTCGATTATTCGTATTTGTCGTTATCTGGAATATCCCCATTTAGTCAAGATAATCGAGGTTCATCAGTAATAATTATTTATAAGAAAAAAATGCATTTTTTAAATCACGTAAAGGGTGCAAAAAATACATCGGTTAAATAAAATTGCAAGATCTGTGTGGCTTAAACTTGAACAAAAACTCGGGGTTATTCTAAATGTTTGAAGAAGCATAGTATATAATAAAAATAAGAATTACGATATTACTTAACCATACGGTATTACTTAACTATAGTAAGGTTCAACTCAGAGAAAATATTTTTTTAACTGGTGTTTGATATCGTTCTTAAAATCCTTTACAGTCCAATTGAACGGAGAAAAGTTAGGAAAAACGTAATATTATTTATTCACTAGAATCACAAAATTATCTATTGGTCGAATTATTTGGAAAGCATTTGCAATTATAGCTGAATAATGGTTTCGGACATAAGATAAAATTCAATTTTAACTGGATTAAATAAATAAAATGCCCATAAATTATACGTGTAATGGTTCAAATAAAAATAAAACGGATGTTTTCATAATCTCGAGCATATTTTTTACTACGGCTCCCATAAATTTTCTAACATAAATAAATTCCGTCGGACAATGGATAATAAGGGAGTTCTCACGCTCGTAACTTTTAAATGTATAATATACCTGGGCGAATATACGCACTCGTATACACACCAGCCACTATAATTAAAAATCCATATTTACATTGCACTTATATTCATTAGGAGCACCATCATTCGAGGACATTAACCGAGGCAATTATTCTTCCAAAAATCATACTAACGTTCCCTAGATATGTTATTTTATTTCATACAACATATATATATATATACTCGTATATATATTTGACATGATGAATAGCTTTGCTACCCCAAAACCAACAATTGTAGATGGAAAGCCGCTGGAACTTATCCAGCAATATGTGTATTTTGGCCAACTTATTTCCTTTGTAAGTGGCATATCGGAGGAAATAGCACGAATTACAAAACTAGCATGGAGCTCATTTGGACGTTTGAACATCTTCAAAAGTAATCTCCCAATATCTTTGAAGCGAAAGGTATCTACAACCAGTGTAGTCTCTCAACAAACCAAATGTAGAATACGTAATAAATATGTGCAAGAAAATGAAGTAGCAATGGGCAGGACTCGTAGCCAGAATGTCAGATTCCCGATGGACTTGCGAAATAATCCAATGGTACCCAAGAGGCATAGAGGCCCAGAAGACCGAAGGTACGCTGGATAGATGAAATCAGGAAGCATGGCAGCATCACATGGCACCAACGAGCAAAAGAGTTGAACTATTTGGAGTCAACTTGGGGAGACCTTCATCCATCAGTGGATCGACACTGGTTGACAATGATATATTTGACAACTTCAAATATGTTAGTTGATTTTATAAAAAAATGTAATGTCTAATTTTAAGGTTGGCAGTTGACCGTGGATTATCAAGACGTGTGCTACAAAAATGTACATATTAGTTGGAAATTTGCATACAAATTTTGGATAGGGGGTAATGATTGGTTCTTTCACCGTACAATTTGTACTCTCATCAGTTTCGCCCACATATTTAAGAATTCCGATTACTTTCAATGATATAAATCTATTTATTTTTCTGGCACCATTCAGTGATCAAAGACGACTTCAAGGGAGCACAAGTGTCAATGTAACATATCCGTCTGTATTTATATACTCGTCAAGGTTAAACACAAAGCTTAAAGACAAATACATACAGTAATAAGAAACAAAATAATAAGAAATAATTGTTAAGTCCGAAACATCCAACCTCCAGTAGTAAGAAAACTGAAAATACTTTATTTATAGAAATTTTCTAAAATGTTGAAAATGTCAGTATCGGAAACCTATATAAAACGGACAGCCAGCAATACTTGACGGCCAGTCGCTCCAAAAGGTCGATTGAGGAAGACCAGCCCGTTTGGCAGATGTATCTCAACTAGTTGGTTTAACACAGTCTAACAGGCTATCCAAGTTATTACTGTGAATACATATCCGACTTATATTCTTAAAAAAAAAACAATAATATGAAAAATTTATATATTAAATTTTCTTCTTTTCAAATACAGCTTTATACTAAGTGGATTGATAACCTTATCAAAAAGTGAATTCATGAATATCTTATCAAATAAATGACATAAAGCAACCGAGTATTATGTAAATATAACGAACTATCACATCCAACATAACGTACACCTGTTATAATCTGGATCACGGAGCAATAGTCCGCAGACCTTCAAGGCTGTCTGGTTGGATGAAGAATTGCGTATGCATAGCATAGTCTAGGCATAAGTGGACAACAAAAGGGGTTAAGAGAAACTGGTTAAGAATGAAAATATTATGTTTCAACTCGAAATCCCACCGTGTGTTACAGAAGTCACTAACTGGACCCAAATTGGAAACAAGAAATGTTAATCATTTACATATATTTTAATAGGTGAAATTTAGAAATAAGTTTAGGTAAGGAGTAACAGTAACAGAATGAGAACACGTCTAGATATTGAGGAGGCGAAGGATGTCGTGACAGGAAAGTTTGGCGCTATATTCTAGCCCACTCGAAAAGGGAAATGGCGTGATGGTATTGAATACATTTACATACACATACATACGTCTTCGCGCCGTTTCCCTATCTCAGTAGGATGAGACGAATGAGCGCCAGATTTTTCTATCACGACATACATCTATCGCTTCCTCAACATTCATAAAATATGTTCTCATACAACTCCTTCGAGTTCTCTAACTTCTAAGCTATTCTTTCAAAATCATGGTCCAAGTAACCTTGTTTATTTATTAAATTTAAGTTGGAGACATTCCATTTATCTGGTTAACATATCCAAGTATTTGAATCTGTCATTCGAATTGAGTTGGAAAAAATCCTTTAGAATGCTAGAAATCAAAAGTATATTTTTATGTTATAGGGTTTATACAAAATTTTGCATTTCGAGAAATTTTAACTCCAAGAAGCAAGTGTTAATTTATTGTTTTTTTTTTATATACTTGAAAAATCAATTTAGACATTAAACCAGCAGTTGCCAATACACGGGGTATAGCGTTACCAATGCGAGCAAGAGCCGGCCTTGGATCCTCGCGGTGACGTCATGGCGAAAAAATCGCGGAGTGTGGAGCCGACTCGTCAACCTGACAATGCCGGACGGGCGGTGGCCACGACGCAGAAGTGCATCGACTCGTCACACCCGTCAGCTACGAGAAAAAGGATCAGGGTCGAGTTCCCTTAACGAGGTTCCCTTTTACTTTTTTTCCATTCTAGCATGGTGCGAAACCCAACGGACGCGGCAGGTGACCTGTCGCTGCCACACAACGCGAGGGTTTGTGGGAATTATTAATCGGACAATTGTTTGGTTTTCACTGGATACTAAAAGATAAATTGTAAAAAATAAAAGCTATGGTATGAAATTTAATTATAGTAATTTCCAATAAGGACTAGATAATTTTTTTTTAAATAATAAGAATAGGTACTAATTCTGAAAGAAATTTTTGTACGAAAATGCTGTAAGAAATCGGAGGAAGTAAAATAAATTTAAGTTTTTTTTCAATTGAACATGTACTCGTATTAAAAATAAAGACGATACTTTATTTTATCCATTAGAATGGTCAAGCTTTCTTATATTTTACAACCTTAAACTAATAAAATATAATTGTCTCTCCTTAAAATATAATATATCAACATTATATAAAATCATTACGACCTCCGTGGACTGGTTGGTAAGATACCTATCTTCCAGCCCGGGAGTTGCGAGTTCGATTCCCGTTGACATCCCGATTATTTTTAAAAGGGTTTGTCTGGTTTTCACTTAGGGCCTCATTAACACCTTTCTGGTTAGAATATATTGTCAGATTGCAATAAAACCATTGTGCTTTTATTCACTGCTTATAAACATCCTACATACAAAAATAAAAATTATCAAGCGGCCATCGCGTTTTTTAGTTCGCACGTAGCATATTTATGTACAAGTTTTTTGTTCAAAATTAAAAAATTACTTATTTCAAATTGAAGACGATAATAACTACGTATTTGAAGACGAGTCATCCCTAAATTGAAATCATCCTCATTCACAGAAAACCAGCACACATGTCCCACGGCCAACAACACCACAGTTTCATATTGCAATGGCATCGCATTAATTTGAGTCTCGACCTCGTCCCACACGGACCAGAATTCTATCACTCCACACGACCGCATTCTGTGAGGATTATATGCACAATAAAACCCTATTCCCAACTGGCACAGCCTCCAGTAACCAGGCAATATGGAGACCTTTCATAACAACGCTATCAGCTGTTGAGCACTTAATCCTAACATCGAGGATTGAAGTTACGCATTTTGTCGAACATCCACAGGCTGTTTCTGCGCGCCCGGTACGAATCAGTTAAGTTTGTAATTCGATGTTACCCAGAATCTCTCTCTCGCCTTTGTATAACTTTTCATTCAGACTGTGTATGTATGTAAATACGTTTGTCGGGTACTACTGACTTATCGCTTCCTAAGCATTTATTTCAGAGTTCTGCTGAAACCCGAACAAAATGCGACGCGTGATCAGAATTTTAATTTCAGTCTTGGTGCACAAATAATGTTTTCATCAATACTATTTGCAATGGAAAAATTAGAATAGTGGATGAAATATATCAATAATGTAGTGTTGGAAAGCACAAAGGACAAGGGTGTTTTATGATCTCAAAAAAGGCTGCTTATTTATTTTAATACTTTCATGTAAATACATCTGGCGGTCTTACTACTTTAATACTTTCATGTAAATACATCTGGCGGTCTTACTACTTTAATACTTTCATGTAAATACATCTGGCGGTCTTACTACTTTAATACTTTCATGTAAATACATCTGGCGGTCTTACTACTTTAATACTTTCATGTAAATACATCTGGCGGTCTTACTACTTTAATACTTTCATGTAAATACATCTGGCGGTCTTACTACTTTAATACTTTCATGTAAATACATCTGGCGGTCTTACTACTTTAATACTTTCATGTAAATACATCTGGCGGTCTTACTACTTTAATACTTTCATGTAAATACATCTGGCGGTCTTACTACTTTAATACTTTCATGTAAATACATCTGGCGGTCTTACTACTTTAATACTTTCATGTAAATACATCTGGCGGTCTTACTACTTTAATACTTTCATGTAAATACATCTGGCGGTCTTACTACTTTAATACTTTCATGTAAATACATCTGGCGGTCTTACTACTTTAATACTTTCATGTAAATACATCTGGCGGTCTTACTACTTTAATACTTTCATGTAAATACATCTGGCGGTCTTACTACTTTAATACTTTCATGTAAATACATCTGGCGGTCTTACTACTTTAATACTTTCATGTAAATACATCTGGCGGTCTTACTACTTTAATACTTTCATGTAAATACATCTGGCGGTCTTACTACTTTAATACTTTCATGTAAATACATCTGGCGGTCTTACTACTTTAATACTTTCATGTAAATACATCTGGCGGTCTTACTACTTTAATACTTTCATGTAAATACATCTGGCGGTCTTACTACTTTAATACTTTCATGTAAATACATCTGGCGGTCTTACTACTTTAATACTTTCATGTAAATACATCTGGCGGTCTTACTACTTTAATACTTTCATGTAAATACATCTGGCGGTCTTACTACTTTAATACTTTCATGTAAATACATCTGGCGGTCTTACTACTTTAAAGTTTCTTTTCCTCCTAATCAACCAGCTGCTGTTCCAAAATTATTATTGGTAGAAATTACTGAATAAAGACAAATGAATGTTGTAGAAATAAGTGCAATTAGAAAAATAGATGGAGTGACAATATATGACTGAATTCTGAATGAAGTAATTAGGGATGAATGTGAACTTGAGGCTAATGGATGTGTTGAGTAAGATGAAGAAGATTAATCGGAGATGATTACTCGGAGAACAAAACAAATATACAGTGCACATGTGAGTGAAAGGCGTGGTAGAGGAAGATCAAGGAATGTATGGTTGGATCTAAGGAATGATATTTTGAAAGGAAAAGATAAATCGTAAGAGCTGTTTGAGGTGTGTGGATGTGGAAGAGGCGAAATATGTGTATCGAATCTGGCACTCTACCTTTCGATCTACCCCAACAGGGAAACTGTGCATGTATTATTATCGGTATAAGTGACCATAACTTAAACTAAGTAAATTAATATATTTGTGTAAATGTAACAAAAATTAAGACAATATTTGAATCTTTAGTAAAGTTAGGAAGGAGAAATATTTTTGAGATAAATAATCGTTCTTTTAAGTTTTTTTCTAAAACAATGATAAAAAAGAAGCACGTTTGATTTAGCTAGGATATCGTTCCAAAGTCGAGTCGAGTGAAGCGTAAAAATGATGGAATACAAAGGATCTTGCCGTAACAGATTGGAGACAGTCCATAATTAGAAAAAAAAATGCAAATATATATAAATTAATAAATCTTTCCATTTTTTAATATTGAACTTGGAAAATCATATCAAAAGAATTTCTTAATCATATAGAAAGAGGATATAAAATAAGGTAAGTCGTGTTGAGTTGCAAAATACATGTGATTAATTAATTTCTCGAAAAGTGCTCGAGGAGGAAAACTGGTAATTAGTGTTTAAAGAATGCTGTGACAAATAAATGTCGAAATATTTCCTCGTGTGATGATAATAATCGGCATTTATCGTAAACTAAGTTAAAACGGAAGTGGGCATTGCAGTCATCGACCACACCACTGGAAGTGACCGGCGGACCAGAGGAAGTGTGACCGCGAAACCGATGTTGTAAGATAGGCATGATGGGTGAATCACTCTCGACAAAATTGCTATACTCGTACGTACTATTGGCCTCCATTCCATTTGACACATTTTATTTCAGGCACTTCGCTTTCCTCTTACAACGATATTTATAAAATATTATCAAACAGTATATTTTTATATATGTATTTATTTACGAAAGTGCTTAATGGTCGAATGTTGTTGACGCAAAAAAATATATTGTAATTTTTTTTTAATATACAAAATAATACACAAAAGCCCGTATATTATTATTTCGATATTATAACTTTTGAGAAGCGCAGATTTTTTCTGAAAATCAACAGCATCGCTCAACTCAGAAGTCCCCCCACGCCACTATTATTATTATTATTTTTTTTTTTAACCACTTGGCACGGATTTCTCCTGTTACACAAAGTATTCCGCCCTTTGAAAACATTGTATTATATTATTTTTCTTACTTAATGATGATTCGTGAAAATTTACCAGAAATAATATGATTTCCAAGAACTTGTACGGCGAACTCGAAAAACTATTTGGGATAAGGCATTAAAAAAATACACACATACTACATGGTATAAACCGTGGTGCTTTATTATTAATAAGTTGTCCAGTCGCTTCCACTAGTAATAATTGCCCGGCATCTCCGAGGCATACTTTCTACTAATTTTATAGCATAATCTAGAGCCAAAGACTTCCATATAAGTCGAAATAACTGTTTGACGTTCCAGATCTTTTTCCCTCGGAGCTTAAACTTCATGAGTGCCCAAGCATTTTCTAAACGTTTTGTGTATTTAAATGTTACTAAAATTTTAATCATATAAATATATAATAATTAAAAGTTTGCATCGACGACCTTCGTAGTAAAACACCTATTTTCCGACCCGTGGATTAAGGTTCGATTCCCGTTATTACCCAATTTTATTAAAAAGTGTTCCAGTCTGGTTTTCACATAAGATCTTGAAACATATTTCTGGTTTCTTAGAAGATGTTGATACATGGCAATACATCGGTCAGGATACATTGTACATAACGAAAGTGTAATAAAAAGTCTACGTAAGATTTTAACTAAATGTTGCCAAAACTATTTTGCAGTCCAGAAAACATGATTTCCATGTAGAATCTTTGAAAATAAATGTATTCTGACATTGAAATTATGTAAAAACTGTGAAAAAAATAACCACTAAGATATTTTTTACAAGTGACTGTCTAAAGGATCAAAAGTTTAAAAATGTTAAATTATAAATATGGAACATACATAGCCTTCATAAACAAATATGACTACGAAATATTAAATTGAAACATGTCAAAATAATTATGTTAAACAGACTTTCAGATACTTTTTTATTTTTTACATAGTACATATATGGTATATACAGGTTAAACCCAATTACATACAAAGTTTAAAAAGAAAATAAGTAAAAACGGAAGAGGGCTGGACTAAATCACTTTGAATATTAAATTGACTGTTAACAAATTAAAATTTGAAATTCAGAAATAATTATTCTAGTCAACTAAATTCACTGTACAATTAGTGATGTTTTTATTGAAACAGTTTCCTGCGTTTTCCTTGTACTATATACCGTGTTAGGGGTGTGGCGCAAATTTCCCATTTCATCGGCGACAGCCCACTGCAATGCCCATAGCAAATCCAATATGCCTCACGTTACTAAAAACAATTAACCCATAAATAGTAACAGCGCCACATGCCATATCCCCCCGCAAGGATGGCGAATGGCGCCAACATAGCTGCCGCGCCGTCACATTCTGGTATATATATTATTTTCCACAACAGAGGGTTGATTGAGCTCTCGTCAGGGGTTAATATACTTTTATTGACACGGTGTGCGAATACGTTACAATATTTTTCATCGATTTCAAATATATAACTAGGTTATTTTGAAAACATATATATACTGTTCTTGATCAATCACATGATCATATTTATTGGTATGTTAACTATATACATAAAAATATATGATATTAATTTTAGTATCTTGACTTCCCAGAAAATGTAGTGAATTTTACCAAAGACACTAGCAAAAAGTAACACGACTATTCCGCCCTTTGAAAGCATTGTATTATATTATTTTTCTTGTACATAGTAACACCAAAAGATGTTCAAGAGGTCTCAAATGATAGCTCGACTAACTTACCAAGTACCATTTTTTTGTTTATTTGAAATAAAAAAGTACGAGCATACCTCAATCGATAATTAAATGGCGTTTTGGTAAAGAGGTACATGTCATCAATTACTTATTTGTCAGTTTGAAGTTTTGCAACACTTGTATTCCTGAAATACAGACCTCAGGTAAATTTTAAAGGTAAACTTATTTATGTATTCAAAGTTTACATTTAAAATTTACCTGAGGCCTGTATTTCAGGAATACAAGTGTTGCAAAACTTCAAACTGACAAATAAGTAATTTATGACATATATCTCTTTACCCAAACGCCATTCAATTATACACAAAGTTGAGTCGGTTCAAGCTCATACAAATGAGCGTTATGTTTTATTAAATATCTCAAGTAATTGATGACATATACCTCTTTAACAAAACGCCATTCAATTATACACAAAGTTGAGTCGGTTCAAGCTCATACAAATGAGCGTTATGTTTTATTAAATATCTCAAGTAATTGATGACATATACCTCTTTAACAAAACGCCATTCAACTATACACAAAGTTGAGTCGGTTCAAGCTCATACAAATGAGCGTTATGTTGTATTAAATATCTCAAATAGATAAAATGTACATTGAATTTTTTTGTATGCATAATCCATAAAATTATTAATTTCAAACATCCTTAGACGTTCAAACAAATCAGAAAACCATTTAATTTTTCAGCATAATTTCGGTAAAATTAACAAAACGGTTTAACATCTAAAATAAATTAATTCAAATAAAATTGAAAATCCCAAGTGGATTTATTAATGTAAATGTTCGATTAATATTTATATAAAACATCATAATATATATTATTTAAAGCAGAGTAACGCTATTACAAATAATTCTTTGAAATTGCCTTCAGTAATTGCTATCCTCCCTTTTTTATCAAGAAAGACGCTCGCATTTCCTCGGAAAAATGGCAAGTCACCGGTTGAGCAAAAACTCGGAATGGCTGGTTTTCTCAGAGACAGCTGAAAGTGACGCGAGATGCTTCTTCAAAGATAGTGAAACTTGGTTGAGAGAACTTGGTGCATTGTAATCGGATAATTTCATTCGAGGTATTGGTAAGGTCTTTGAAACCGATGACAGGTAGGCAGGCATACTTTAAAGTTGTGGACAAAAGATTATTTTAAAATGATTGACATTTTAAGATCCAAATAATGCCGCTTCGTAAATGGTTACAGATACCCCTCAGTTAACGACGATATAATTTGCGCCAATTCACAATAATACCGGTTAGCTTGACTTTTGGAGGGAACTAATGTATTTTACCATATTCATGCAATTGAATTATTCATTAACTGAATACAGCAACATTTAATTACATGTGTATTTCAGGAAGATCTGTAAACTAACATAACTCTCTGTGTAAATTAGTTTCAATTTATGCTGATTCTACACGCGCCTGTTCCTACAAGAACCTCGGTATAAAATGAGGGCCACCAGTACTTTGCTAAAATGTTTTTTTGAAATCCAACCCAATTTTGGAAATATTTGGCTCTGCGTTACCAAAGTGAAGGACCAAGCTGACATGAAAAAATGGGTATAAAATTAAAAATTATAAGGATACGTTATATTGAGCTGCATCCAGCGGCAATGGTCTAGTGGTAAGAGTAATGTAGAGTCAGAGGTTCGATTTATAAAGTATTTCAGGTCCTTTTTTTTTCTTTCCCCACATTGCATTTGCAATTATTTTAAACCAATGCATCGTAGATGATTGTCCTAAAAATTGTGAGTGATTTAAAGTTCAACACAGAAAACAACAATTTTGGATTGAACCGCAGTATGGATTTTCATGGTGATTTTTGTGGTATCTTAAATAATTTATTCCATTATAAAATTAAATCAATAATTAAATATAATGAAAAAATAATTAAACTGTAAACTAAAAAAAATATTGTTAGATGACGACATTTCAATTATGACAGCAAATTAGGAATATTATGACATTGTTAATAATGCTTGAGTGGGATACGAGAACAGTCTTAATTGGAAAAATCATATGGTGGTAAACCCGATAAAATTGTCTTTTTGAGAGCAATGACACACATTTCCTCTAATGGAGCGAATGACTAATACACACATTTCCTCTAATGGAGCGAATGACTTTATTGATTTTATCGAGTCACCGGATAAAATCAATAAAGGCAATGTTGGGTAATCACCAATCAATCACCTTCGTTATATACGTTTGTTTATATTTAAATGCATACATTAACTAACTACTTGGAAGATGCATTTTATAACAATTACGAACAATGCTCTGTTAACATAGGGAAACCAAAGCCCAGCCAAATATATTTATTATTCGTAATATAAATGGAAAGAATGAAAAATAATCGTTTCCTTGACAACTTGACAAGAAGTAACGTTATCAATCCTATTGTATAACTATAATACGACAATTGTGTTCTAGTGGAAAACAGTTTGTTACCTTTACTCAATTTATTGTTTTTTGTCACATTCAGTCAGGCCTTTCTACGATATTCTGCTTGGTTGTGAGAAATTTACACATCTCGGCAAGCTTGCCAGATTATATAAATTATCATACTATCACAGTTGCCGATATAGGATGTATTAAAAAAAGCAACATGGTCCCATTCTGGAACAGGGTACGGCTTAACCACAAAAAAACTGATTCGTGCGATATACTTTTAAATACTGACAATTAAATTAATTGAAAAATGTTTTTTTTTTGTTAAAAGGACTAAATCATCGATTATTATCTAAAAAATTGAACTGTTTTTCAACTATTATATATTGTTGCATCAATACACGCTTTTAATAGGGTCAATGTGTACCATGTTCCAGAATCAGGTCCCATTTTCGTATTTCAGATTACTTAAGATGTATTTACAATAATAAAAAAAATGTATATATAGCGTCGTTTAGAGAGCAGACTCTCCTCGGGAGCGCTTAGCTCAGAATTTAAACCCAATATTATTAAGATTAAAAATATTACAAAAAAACTTGTGTAATCCAAGTACATATTAAGAAAAATAATTATATGTGAAGATATGCATGATACAGGAAAAGACGATATGTTGAATAGGAAAGTTACGCAATACATCGGTCTGATTAGAACAGGCATTCCACCTAATAATGGTATAATTACATTTTTCTGTTATTGCACATACCATTACTCTATCTCTGTTATTGGGATGCTAAGCGAGTTCCTGTACAATAATAGAGTGCAGTGCCCGTGTAGGAAATCTCTGATTTGAAACATAAATAAGATTTCTCCATTTTGAGTCACGCTAGGTGTAGTAAAACTGTAATCAGTAACTGGAAAGAATTGATCCCGAGAGATAAGACAGAATCGTCAGCCAACTCAGCAGATACCGGGTACGCTATAAATATGAGGCTTATCAATTATATACGGGCCACGTATGCAGCACAGCAGGCGCCCGTTTGAAGTTTTACAATTATCATTATCTTAACTCATGATTTTTGTATCGCTGTCAGGTTTAATTATTACTTTTTGCGAATTTTACATATTATTTCCTTGTTCCTACGTAAATGGTGGGAACTTATCTTTATCTGTGATATTTGATATAAATCTAAGGGAAATCAATCTCTATCCGGCATTTTATATGATTAATCTCCATTTAATATTATACATTACTACTTTTAAATTGTCTTTATTACATTTAACTATGTTACCAAAAATATTTATTTAGCCATTTTGCATCCAAATTGAGCTAATAGTGAGTTTAAAAAAAACGCCGAATATAACTCGTTCTGAAGTGTTATTCTCACCCTACAACATCGATTTTGCAGTTAACGCTAATTGAAGTGGTTTGGACATGTTGAACGACTGGGTGACGAAAGACTGATTAAACAAATTCATACTGAAAGCATGAGTGGAAGTCGCGATAGACGTCGACCGAGATAAGTATGGTTGGACAAAGTGAATACAATTTTGAAAGGAAATAGTAAGAGTTAGAAAGACACAGAGCTGAATGGGTATGAAGGAGGCGAAAGAAGTATAGTGTAATAGGACATTTTGGAAATATATCCTCTCTACTTACCCCAACAGAGAAATGACGTGATGTTATATATGTATAAATAACTCATTGATTTATTTTTTATATATTGTAAATATGATTTATATTAAAAATAAATTGGACACAAAATTATATAATAAAAACAAAGTGGTTATTTGCATGTTATATTTCGAATTTCCGAATAATTTCGACCATCGAAATTTGACATGGCGAATAATTTCACGGTCACTTCATAAAATGCATTTCAATTCGTCTAACTGCACGACATGAAATGTACGCACGGCATCGAGTTATTTGGTGGATATTGCCGTGAAATTGTTTATTTGTATTGAACATCTGACATGAACTAAATGAACAATAAATATTTAAATGTGATGTTTGGCTTTTGTAACATTTGATTTTTTCAATTTGCCACGATTCATGACATCTTGCTATTCGCTGACATATGTATGTCGTCGGATTTCTGGCACAATTTGATAACTAAAAATTGTCAGTTTCTGAGAAATTTAAATTTAACGTGTTCCCCGTGGGGAGCACAAACGCCTGTGATCTGACGACAATCCAAGTTTCAAATCACAAATACTTAAAAAAAAATGACACAAAACCGGAATAAAAATTGAACTAAAATTTAA
This sequence comes from Odontocerum albicorne, assembly GCA_949825065.1. NCBI lineage: Eukaryota > Metazoa > Arthropoda > Insecta > Trichoptera > Odontoceridae > Odontocerum > Odontocerum albicorne. Next base: position 30,965,129 of record OX463853.1, on the reverse strand, counting down.
AATAATCTTTATTCTAGCGACATCTCTGAAAACCTTGTCAAATAATATATTAGTTTATGAGATATTGTTGAATAAACAGAGCGCCGATTTTTTTTGGTTTCTCAATATTTCCAGCATTAACGACCTGTCGCGCGGATCGAGTCCTGCGATGAGTCTCTCTTACGTAAATAAACATTACTAAGTCTCTCTTACGTAAATAAACATTACTAGTGCTATATGCATTTGATTGGGTGTGTCATGAAGCATTGATTTGATCGTAGCATTCCTTTGTTTATTTTACGTAATGTTAAGTTTATCTCCTTTATTTAATGAGTCTCCTTAAGAGTAATGACTATTATTTATTATCAGAAAATTACTTAAGTGTCATGTTTACTTGGTGTTGTAATCAAATATCAGTGGTTCTAAACAAAATATGTGTTTAAACTTAGAAATTAAAAAACGCTGAAATTGTGCCGCGCACAGGATTCGTGGAATTTGATTTTTAACGCGGTGAACAGGTTAAACGTTTCAACTATTTTCAATATATTTAATATACATCTAGGCACTGGTATATGTTTCACTGGGTGAAAATAGTATTTCCAGTTAAAATATCAATTCCATTTTACCAGATATGGTCACAATGGTCATTGATAATAATTACCTTATAAAATATCATTTTGTGCCAAATACCCGACAATCTGGCTAATTTTGTTTGATTAAAACAGTTTCTTTAGAAATAATAAAATGATTAAAGATTTAGAAAAAAAAAAGATCTATACGAGTACTAAAGAAGATACGAGAAGTTTGAGAACTATAAAACGTGGTATGATCACATTAATCAAATTCTGAAAGAGGGAAGAATGAAAAGCTTTTATAATATCATAGTATTCATAACGGCGTGTATGGACGTGGCAGAATCGAAAGATAACCTCCGTGGACTATATGGTAAGACGCCTATAACTTGACCCGGTTGCGGGTTCGATTTCCGTTAGAGCCCAGATATTTTAAGCAAGGATTCCAGTATTTCATAGAGTCCGATATACAGATGTATTGTATTACACTTTTGTTGTATACGGTACAACCTGGCGGAATTATTGCCATGTGGCAATCTCTTCCAATCAACCAGAAATAAGTTAATGATACCTTAAGTGAAAACCAGACTAGAATCTTTTTTAAAAAATCTGGGTTCCAGCGATATTTGAAGCCGCAACCTCCGGTTTGGAAGACGGGCGTCTTACTAACCAGGCCACGAAGGTCGTCAGATGTGTTCCAAGATAGAATAAAGAGATCTTCTCTCTCTCTCTCTCTCTCTCTTACCCTAACGGGAACATGACGTGATTGTGAGTTTTTATCGACACGTATCACAAAAGAGGGAGAACCAATAAAGAGAAGATTATATGAAGTACAGATTATTTGAGATATAATTGAATTTTTTGAAAAAACTGAACCCTCGCGTCATGTTTTTGGTTTTTTACCAAATATTAATAGATATTTGCTTTTAGTAACGCCAAGCAATTCCTAAAATATAATACTTATTACGGATTGATCATAGGATTTTTGATCAAAAAATATAAATGGAAAATTCAAGATATTTGTTGTGCTCATTAAATAATCTAGTGATGAAATCGATATCAACGTAATAATCCAAAACGAACCCAACATAACTTTTTAACTATTCTATGATAATTGAGTAAATATTAAATCTTGGCGCCTTATGTGTGATATAAAAACTTTTATTCGTAATTTGACCATAAAATACTCAGTGCACTGGCTAGATATTTTTTCACGTACAGGATTTCTATCTAAGCTTACTCGATGTGTCGAATAAACCAAAATTTGTTTTGCGAGTTGGGTCCCTTATGCTTATATACGACGAATAAGTAAAGGCGCTCCGCTTAACGGAACACTTAAGTAAATGATAATCCTATTATATCTTTGTGTAGATAAGATTTAATTTTCGAGAAAACAAAACAGCACAATACAAAAAATATTGTAATGATAAAAAATCAAATCATGAAATTGAATTTAATTAAAAGATTATTAATAAGGAAATATTAAGTAGGGTCAATGTTACAAATACGTGGGTTCAATGTTACAAATACTCACCTATTTTGATCACATCATTTGCAGAATTAAAATTTATATTGTTTTTACTTATACGAGTAATACAAACGAAATGACTAATTGAAAAAACTATGCACCAGGAAGAAAAATGTTTGTGTTGGTAATGTTTAACTAGTACTAAACTTATATGTTTACATTCCACTTCACATAAATGAATTCACAAAGCGATTTTAACCTATTGATTAATTGGTCGAGTCAACATATATTGTTGCGAAATTACACGAGGGACTAAATCAGTCTATTTTGAATTAAAAATAATGAATACATTTACATTGTATATATGACGTCCTCCGTGACTTACTCTTGTCTTCCGCCGGGGGGTTTCGGATTCGATTCCCGAAAATATCCAAAAAAGGATTTTAAGTCTGATTAAGTTCGTAGACGGAAAAACGCATTAATCAGGAAGGTTTTATTGATAGGGCCGAAGATAATGATGTCTCTCGGCAACGTTTTTCAAAATGTCCACATTATCAATACGAATATGCTGAGTATCGTACAGATGAAAAAGAAAGTTTTTCAAGAAGAATCAGTGTATTGAAAAATTAACGGCATCAAATGTGAAATAATCCTAATTATTATAAAAAATAGATTTGTATTTAGCAGCCACTACCTTCCTATCCTTACACTAAACTTATGTGTATCATATATATGTATATTTTAAATGTCAATAATAGTGAGATGAAAGCATGAGTTGGAGCACCCTCGAGTCGAGTTTACTCTCTAAACGGCGCTATACAATTGTAAAACTACATAAAACACCATAAGATTATATATAAAGAAACCATATAGTGTTTCGATCGCAATAAATTAATAAACAGATAGCAATATTGTGAAATTTTCATCAAACATACTCGTACGTACGAATTGATTACAGTTCGTGTGGTAAAAACACATTTCGCAATTTGCACACCCTGAAGTGTAGATAACAAATCTAAAATTATATTAGGTGCAATATATAAGAAACTTAAAAGTGCAAGTCAATGTCACTATAAATATGGATTGATTATTATTATTATTAAACATCGGGTTCCCTTTCTATCCGAGAAATGTAATTATCTTAAATTGTCAAATTTCGGTCGTATTTGTCAAAAAAGACAGCGTTTTACTTGATAACTACTAAAAACAATAAGGCATAAATTATTTCAGAAAGCAACCGTTTAATGCGCGATAAATGTCCAAATCGTTGTCTCTTTTATATAGGTAATAGTTATTTGTAGCTTCAAATTAATATGCAAATGATTTTTATTTAAGGCAATGAGAATGAAATATGAATATGTCCGTCTGTATTTATACTCATGGAAGATGCGATAGCAACAAATATGTCTAGTTGTCAACATCAAGATATTTACTATTGCAACTGATTTATTTCTAAACAATGCGTAGATCGGTCTATGGGCTTGACGTATTGCAGCATTAGTGAATTTATTCAAATTATTTATCGAAGATTTCAGCTTTAACGTTGTGAAACTCTATGTTAGAATATTTAACAATAAATTACTTTGTTATTCCACTAATTACATAAATCCCCGTTACACATGTTTCTACCTCCCACATCCCGAAGCTTGAAGAATGACTCGGGATAGCAGGTAGAAACACGTGTAGCAGGGATTAATGTAACTAGTGGAATAACAAAGTTATTTATTGCTAACTATTAATTCAAATGTGTTATCAATAATAGTAATATTACTTATACACATATATTTTCTTTTACAAAGGCCTTAAATTTTATTTTTTACGAATATTACATACGGTTGTAAGATTGTCTTTAAATTCTAACATTGTCATAATTTCTGTACATTCATTCATACATTTCTATACATTCAAATATTGTAACAAAACTAAGAAAGTTGGCAGAATAGTCCGAAAAATACAATATTATAGTTCATAATATCCTGTTATTTTAGCTAACACCCTCCCCTCTATAAATTTTTAACCAAATTCAAAGTTGGTGAATGCACCAAGTATCGGAAAAGAAGCGGTGATCTGTGAAAGGTGAGAAGGAGAATCATTGTTTTATCAGTTCGTCTGCCACCAACATGCGGAAGTGCACTTTCAATTCCATTGTCGGCGCAACAAGATCGATTCCCAGGTGACTTCTTGTGGGAAAATATAATGTGTTACGTATTAGTGATTATACGCCGTGCTGGAGGAGTGTAGGTAATAAAGATACTAAAGGCGGAGAGAAATGGTGGGATTGTTCCTAAATATAAACGAGATGGTGGATATTCTATTATTTTTAGCTGTTTGAAATTGTTTCGAGGCAACAATGCAAGGCAGTTTGGTTGAACCATTCAATTCACAAGACAAAATAATATAATGTATCGTTAAAACAAGGTCGACAAAGAAGTGTTGAAAACAAGTATTTAGAAAAAATAGCAACCTAATAAAAAGTTCGAGGAATACGAATATATTTATAAAAGCGTGATTCGATAGTATTTCATTATGATATACAATCAACTAAAAATAACAACGGAAAGATAGATGGTACGTATACAGAAAAGCCACAAAAGACAAGGGAGTTAAATATACCAGAGAACAAGTTTCAATAAGATTGTCTAAAGAAAAACATTAAAAGTGTCGGTTTAGTTAAGTGTGAAAATGAAGGTTGCTTGAAATAAATCGAACATAACTAGTTAATCAAGCGACCAACGGAAAAAACGTCAAGCTATGGCCATAAAATATGCAAAATTTATTACGAAAACGGTCACGACATTTCGATAAATTTAAACATAAGTTTGTAAGAAAGAACAAACGACTTTTTTAATGCATAGATGTGAGGAGATTATTTGATACCCGAGTAAGGAATACATTTTTGTTTATTATATCGCTATTAAATCACCGATGTTTATTTATTTTAAATTTGATACCGGTTTAACCTACATCAAATAACAAGAAAAAAAAACTACAATTTTAAATACAACATAAGGAACGGGAACAATGATACTCATGCCTCCCCGTGAAGTGGCTCAGTTATGCTTACAACGTTTATTTAGGAGTCCAATCCTCATTTATCCAAGATATAGAAAATATCGATATCGGAAAATTAATTCCAAGGATATTATGTGTTTCACTGGTCTGGAGTTCCAACCAGTCTTGAAGAAAATTATTATTGTACACAATTTTAAGCCATCAGTAAAGGTTCATATTCAAATACTCGTATACCATAATAAACTAATTGGTACATGTTAGACAAATAATTTGTAAGGAATTGTAAAAGACCATTTAGAATATCAAGATAATCCATTTCAGTTAGTAAAATTCAATGATTTACTCTACCAAATACATTTGCTAAGTCGTGAAATGAGCAATCAACACGAGATGCAGTATTTAGTGTGCTAGAAACAAAATCAGTAAATACCATCAGGTTGGACTTAGTTGATTTACCACATCGAAAGTCGTGCTGCTCATCAACAATATGGGAATTTAGGTGTGATCTCAACACACGATCCACAAGTGTCTCAAGCAGCTTGGCTACAGACGAGAGTATGGATATGGGCCTAATTTTTTTAACATCGTCTTTTTGGGTCTAGTTTTATGAATGGGTATAACTCGAGACATTTACTCGTCCAGAAAAACCAATTAAATTCTTGAAACTTTTTGTCTTTTATCAAATAAATATTACAATAACATCTAATCCAATAAAGGGAAAGAAAATAAAGGTATCATTAAACGTACGAGAAATCGACATATGTATTATCATACTTCAATGCACCGGAATTAATGTTATTTGACTTGTTTAGGAAAAAAAACTAGTTTCAACTTAGAAGGATAACGACTGTTTATTCAATTTTCACATTCAAATTAGGCGTCTGATTTGACTTTTAGTCTATTGCTGACCACAATAAGTCATGCATTTGCATTGCAATGCAAAGATGGCGCGGAGTCGGACGGAGGCTAATAATGACAGGTGTCAAAATAACGAGATACTGACAACATTGACATTTGGGTCATGGAATATGCGAATAAATCTGCCAGTGAAATATAATTTCTTTGGTGATTTGCAATTAAAATACGTACCACAATTGTGTTATATTTAGTTAAACGCTGGTGGCATAATCCCACATTACCTATTTTATACAAAGCCTAATCGAATGCGTAAAATATTCAGAGCTAAACATAATAACACGTAGTAAAAGTAAAAAAAAAGAGAACTAAAACTCAAGACCGTAAAAATAACAATATGCTCGTATTTTGCACACAGGAGTTCAACCATAATTAATAAATTTCGAATGATCGTATTAGAAAAACAATTATTTGACTCTTCAGTTCGCTGTTTAATCAAGATTTTCATTTATTTCAATCACGCCTTTTGATCTATTATCAAAATTAACTGTATAGAAATACAATGACATTTTTTATTGAACATATATTAGCTACAAGCGAAAAGTGATTATTATTGTCAAAAAGAATTTTTACAATCCGATCAATGATCTAAAAAATATCACAATCTATAATAGTTCAATGTGCAAAATATTTTTTAACCTGTACACCCAAAAAATGTATGTAATATATTGTAATTTATTTAACTCGCGATTGATTAATATCAATATACCTACATCAACTAAAACACAAGAGAATCCAAACAATGATTATCATATTTGCACTGAGGTTGGTAGAAACAAGATGCCATTTAGTTGTCATTTGAGTGCCTACATACATACATATTAAATTTAAAATGGCCATTTTCTGCTTTAGAAGCTCTTAATACAGATATAGCTACAAGAAAATTATAAATGGTAGACACCAAAACATTTTTGTGCATTTTCTTAAGCTTTATTTATGCCTCCGAGAAATATTGTGCTATTTTAACGCCCTTTTCAAACCAACATAACACTCGTACTATTTTTTACTGTGCTTAGTTGTCAGATACATTTTTGTTTCAGAAATGGCCACAAAGGTATCGAAAAGGTAGCCACGGGCCATACAATTTGAGGTTAATGACTATTGAATGAATGCAACGTTTCAGTTTATGTTGCACGACATTACTACGCCGGGCTACGGAGCATGACTCAAAAACTAGAAACAAAAATTACACATACGGCCGGTCTTGGACGGCTTTTGTTATAAATATAACCTTGTCTATTAAATAAGGCCGACAATTAAATGCTATCTCTCACAGAGATCGGTCACACAGCCGTGAACGATTTCGGCGCAAGGAGAAGTTATGAAGTCACATACAGAGAAAATGGGTAATGGGGAACAGGGAAAGAGGAAAACGGGTGGTCGCAGGACAATCGGGAGAGATACACGTCATCTAAGTACAGATGATTGTGGCATTTTGAATCGATACAAGAAACAAGGGGCAACGTACGGGCCATAGCTAGTCATTTGTACACCTTCCCGACGGACACACGCGGCACTTCGCTTCCCTCTTTACTCGGTTCATTTTGACAGATGAGAAGAAGACATTTTGCCTGGACGTACGTCTTAGCTATGTCAAACCGTGACCGAATGGGCGGACGTACTCGTTTTGCCGATTTTTTCAAACCGATATTTTCGACAGCTACCCCGTGTATATGACCATAAATGGACACAAAAGGGAATGATACACACTAGTAACATTTGGAGCACTACACAAAATGGAAACGTGTCGTAAAATAGTATAAAACCTTACTTCTTCGCGCCGCATTATCTCCACTTGTAAACGTTTGTGGAATTCCTCGCACTCATCCTTGTATTTTTCCATTTCTTCCTTTGTCTGGCGCATTTTTTTCTTTAAAACATCGAGTATCGCGCCCTGAGGCATGTTGGACGTCATTTTGCCGATTAATTACTGTCACAAACACTGCAAATGAAAATAAGCTATATCACAGACGTCACACCCGCGCGCCACTCAAAAAAACCACTTACTGCCGAGGATGGGCTCGGCTGTCGGACTCGCCCGATACCAACATGGCCGCCACGACATCAATACGACCTAACATTCACCGGTCGTGATACTTGACGTTACGAATTATTGTCAACGTGCTATCAATTGCTAAAAATAATTTTATAAAGTGAATTTCAATAGTTTTATTTTCGGAGTTTCATTGCATAAGCTAAATATTATAGATTTAAACAGAAGAATCAATAACTTTAAATTAAGTAAACAAAATCCAAATATTTGTAGGCATAATTGTATTACTTATTCATAAAAATAATAAGATTACAAGAAACAAGCTTCACTTGTTTGAATATATCAAAACGATTCATAAAACATGGAATGCACTTTAACTCGATAACCTCAAAAAATCTAATTCAACTTCTGATTGTTTTGAGATTTCTATAATATATTCTCAATATTTTTTGACTATATACATTTTCATACAAAAAATAAATTAAGTAAATAAATATCTAATGATACTCGGTATTTCTTTTCCGTGTCATTTATATGTTTTAATTTAGGTACAAAATGTTATCAAAATAAGAAATATAATTTCCCGTTAAGTAAATAAAAGATAATTTGAATTACAATGACATTTTCATAAATAATATTTATCGTGTTCGTAATTTGTCAAGATTTGTAAGTATGCATAAAACTATATTATAAATATAGAACGTAAAAATAACGCAAGCGCAAAGAGATAACATACATGGGAATGGTAGGTAGCTCCACCTGTTAGCAAACAATAGCAACAGAGCGATACTTCCTGCAGGGATTCCAAATTCGAAAAGAAGCGCCAAATTAACAATCGAAATAGGTTAGGTCCGTAACGCATCGTTGGCTATTTTCTTTTATTAACATTAGATATACACGCAACAAATACTAAGGGCGAACAGGCAAATAACAATGGCACGCATCAAATCAATACTTGTAATTAGACAATGGCATGGGAAAATTACATGAAGAACTATTTATAAAAGCGCGCGTTTTGGAAAATAACACGAAAGCATGTGGATATATATTTACTTGATATGCCTAAATCCGCGTTTATTTTACTAACTTAATTCGTCCAAACTCTTTTGTTCATATTATTTTTTTATAATTTGACAAGTGTTTATTTTAAACACGTGGAGTCAATTAAGGCAGGATCATTCCTTGTGATCTTCGATGTAGATAGCTGGAGTGGTATGTTATTTAAAAAAGTACCCCGTTGGCTATCTTTAACTGTGTTTTAGGTTATGTACTATCTAATTATTTTTTTAAAATAAATTTAGCTTCACCAAAAGAAGTTTGAATTCAAAGAGAAAAAAATAACGTTGAAACATTTTGAATGTAAGAAAAAATTACAGATATTTGATTATAGATATATATTACGTTGCCAAATTAAACTCATGTTATACAAAGTTCCTCCAAATGTAAATATTCTAGAAAAATCTGATTTAATCAGTCATGTTGGTGTTCTTAATGACACGTTTTTATCACATCCAAATAAGTCAAAATAAAATTAGCCTGCCTGATCAGGTTCGAAAGCCGTGATACACGTACTATATATACTCGTATTTTAAGAATTTCATATCTACTGAATAGTAGTGCCAGGAAGAAGTACTCTTGCAAATTCCACGGCGCCCAACATACTAGGATAAAAACGTATAAACCGTCGTACAAATCACAAACTACAACATCTCAGTTTAAGCGACTTAACTTACTGATAGGATAGCACTTTTTTTTAATTTGTTTATCTTAATTACCGCCATAAAATGAGAGTGATTACACCAATTGAGTAACTCCATGTTTGGTTTACTGGATATTTTTAATGTTGTTGAGTTCAGGAGGGTCCTTCTCCAACATTTCCCCAATCAAAGATTTTGACGGGTAGACGGAGACTAGTTATTCAATTTTATTTTAAGTACAATATTTTTTTTTTATAATTTGCCCTCAGTTAAGAGAGATTTTATTTTTTGTCTTTAGTTATATTAATATATGTCTTGTATTGTTGATTGAATTGAATAATTAGTATTCGTGTCTATGCATTATATTATATTTTGAAAGATATAATTAACATGTACCCAAATTGTAGTTACGTTACATATATTTTTTTAAATTGCAACTATGACATGTAAAGGGCTCAGTGTCGTTTATTTTGTTAATAAATAGACATAAAAAATATAAAAATGTAATTACCATATTTCTTTCTCTTTTAAATATTAACATCGTCATAAGCGAATTATTATTTTTTTCTAAAGTATGTTGAAATAGCCTTTAACAATATGTTTTCATGTTTTAACCCCTCAAGTGAGGTACCAAAGCTTTTATTTTTTATAAATGAAAGTCATGTGATTTACAAAATTCATTTTGTACACACATACATACATACACACCATCAAATATTACCCCTTTTGGAGTAGGCATATACGACAGATCTCCATGCCTTCCTGTATACACACACATCTACGAGGGCGGTCCGATAAGTACTTGGCCTCACCGCCCGATGGCACCACTATCGCAAAAGCAATTTTTTATCGCGTAGTACATTCTCGTTGACAGCTACTGTCAAAATTTCAGCCGAATCGGACGCGTAGTTTTGTTTTGACCACGTGTGGAAGCGAGCGTGTTCGCGGATTTGAGAAAAATGGAAAAAGAATATCGGTCGGTGATTCGATTCTTGTTTTTGAAAGGGAAATCGCGCAGCGAAATCAAAGAGCGCTTGGATGCTGTGTATGGTGACTCTTCTCCTTCGATGGCGACCGTCAAAAATTGGTTTAACGAGTTTCAACGTGGTCGCACGTCGGTTTTTGATGAGCCACGCCCAGGTGCCCCGAAAACTGCTACCACGGAGGATAACGTGACAAAAATCCACGATCTCGTATTGGCAGACCGCCGATTGAAGGTGCGCGAGATAGCTGATACAGTAGGCATCTCAAAAGACCGCGTGGGTCATATCCTGCATGAAGTATTGGGCATGAGAAAGCTGTCGGCGCGATGGGTGCCGCGTTTGTTCACTCCGGACAATAAGCGCAACCGTGAGACCACTTCAGAGCAGTGTTTGACGATGTTTAAGCGCAATCCGAAGGAGTTTCTGCGTCGTTTCGTGACCGTCGACGAAACATGGATACACTGGTACACACCCGAGACCAAGGAACAGTCGAAACAGTGGACTTCACCCGGCGAACGTGCTCCGAAGAAGACGAAGACTGTCCTATCGGCCGGAAAGGTGATGGCCACCGTTTTCTGGGATTCAAAAGGTGTGATCTACATAGACTTCCTGGAGAAGGGCAAAACGGTCACAGGGTCTACTATGCCGAATTATTGGGCCGATTCGACGCCGAATTGCAGAAAAAACGGCCCCACTTGGCGAAGAAAAAAGTGCTCTTCCATCATGACAACGCACCGGCTCACACCTCCGCCGTCGCCACGGCCAAATTGGTAGAATTAGGCTACGAACTGCTGACCCATCCACCGTATTCTCCGGATTTAGCCCCGTGCGACTTCTTTTTGTTTCCAAATTTGAAAAAGTCACTCGCCGGGCAGAAATTTGAGTCGAATGAGGAGGTTATCGCTGCCACGGAGGCCTACTTTGCAGACCTCCAGAAAACGTATTTTTCAGACGGGTTAAAGAAGTTGGAACATCGCTGAGTCAAGTGTATCGAACTCAAAGGAGATTATGTTGAGAAATAAATCGCTACTTTTCCAAAATTTTTGTTATTCTTTTGTAGGTTAAGTACTTATCGGACCACCCTCGTATCTCCTCGTTCACATCTTATCATAAATGTTATTATTTTCATCAAACTCCTTACATTTCCCATAGTCAAAAGTTCTCCAAATATCTACTTCAATTCTTTATTGTCGACCTTCTCGCTCTCGCTTTTGTGGTAATCAAAACTTAATTATCATAATATCACCATAAAGCTATGTCCCTATTGGGGAAGGTAGAGAGAACAGATTTCCCCTCTATTCCACCCTGCCACACGTCTTCCGGTTCTGCCACGTCCATACCTCGTCATGCATACTCTCCTAATATTCGTACATACAAATCATTTCCGTGTCGGGGTAGGTAGAGGACAGAGCGCCCTATCTCAACACACATCTTTCGCCTATTCTACATCCATACACCTTCTCATACAACTCGTACAATTTATCTGATTTTCTAAGTTTTCTTTGAAAATATTCACTTAATCCAACCATAATTTCCTTGCTCTTCCTCTTTCGCACTTACATTTGCACTACATATTCATTTTGTCAGTCTTTCTTTATTCCCAATATAAAATCGATAATAGAAATCAATAATATTCACCTTAAACTGCAAATATATAGTTTGCATTTTGCACGACGAAATACTCAGTCATGACAAATGGTCGGGTCCCATAGTAATAATTAGAAATCAACAGGTGCCCGCATAGGACTTGGGTCATTGAGATTTATCCATTCAACGGGCAAGTTCACCTTGTTGGTGGTTGCCTTTACTCAAACCGCTTTCAGGGGAAATTAATGAATTCATTCGAGTGCCACATTAACGATTAAAACGAAAAGAAAAAAAAGTAGGAAAGGTGATGAAATATAGATATCATTAATTAATGGAAGGAATTAACAACACATTGATAATTAATTGAGTTGTACGCATTCTATGACCGATTATTATTGGTGGTTAAACAGATAATTGCAAAGTTAAATGCAATTCGCGAGTTGTAATTTAAACCAAATGATCAAGGCATTGTGAATTAATAACAGAATGCACATTTAATCTACATTATCATGTTAAATGTTGTTAACATCTCGGTAAAAAAATATTACATAAATTTATGCATCTCATTTTGTTACATATGATATGTTGCATATAATTTAAAATGAATTATATTACACTTAAGTTGTAAACAGTTTTGTAATGTACATGGGGTGTTATTTCCATCTCAAATCATTGCTTGTATTCAGTTAAGAAATAAAGTGAAGAATTTCATTATCACAATCACGCCATGCCCTTATTAGGATAGACAAATAAAATTAACATCCACTTCTTTCTATCCACACCAGTGCATCTGTCGCTTCTGGCACGTCTGTACAATCTATCATACATACTCACAACTTAAGAAATCAGTCAAGTGTTTAATTCCGATAAACGAACTAAATCATGATTTTCAATCGATTGTATGTGAATCATAGAATTTTGCTTTATCACTTATAAAGATTTCGAAAAAGACGATCACCGTGACCAAGTAGATAAGATGCCTAATTAAGACGATCACCGTAACCTAGTAGATAAGATGCCTAATTAAGAAGATAACCGTAACCTAGTAGATAAGATGCCTAATTAAGACGATGACCGTAATCTAGTAGATAAGATGCCTAATTAAGACGATAACCGTAACCTAGTAGATAAGATGCCTAATTAAGATGATATAATCCAAACTGGGAGCTGCGGGATGGATTTCCGTTAGAATCCAGTTTTTAAAAAAGACTTCCCGTCTGATTTTCACTTAAGGTTTTTTAACATGTTTCTGGTTTGTTGGAAGAGATTGCCACATAGCAATGTTCCCAGGTTGTATTGTATACAAATAATTGTATTACTATTACAAGAATAGTCATACTCGTACTTTTAGTTAAGTAAATAATTTAATTCCAATAAACTAAATCATGTTTTTCCACCAATCATAAGTGAAGCATAGAATCACTTATAAACATTTCTCAAAAATTGTTTTGCGCAAAAGCCAAATTGTTTATTATTCTTAAAATTTGCATTGATTTCTCATGCCAATAACAAAATACAAAAAAAAACACATCGAATCAAATTTATAACGATGTTGCAATTATACAAATGCGTGACGCCGAAAAGTGCAAAATCAGTCTGTCAGTTATTTTAAAATAATGTCATAAACGTGTGTGTTGAGCAATAGCCAACGAAAGAAAAAAAAATAAAACACTCATATTGAAACTGTGTTAATGCAAACTTGGACTTAACACAATTTCTCTGACATGACAACAGCACATAACATAACATAACACTGATTTATCCATCTATTATATCTGAATAATATTATTTTGTCATATATAGGCATGCTCGTGCACACCTCGAGGAGGTGTTGCTATCAGAGCGTAGAAAAAAGTTTAACTTGTGTCAATCAGTCGGTGCGAATCAAATTTGGCCACATCTTATTTTGAAAAAAAAAATTATTACACGTTTAAAAGAAATACTCGTATATTACAAAGAAACCTGAAAAATAAATCAACGAGAAAAAAAAATTCACATTTAAACTAGTAAAATCGTTAATATCTGTTTTATAAATTAATTACTTATACTATATTGCACTGTTTCGTAACAAAACATCACCAAGAAACCCTTTTTTATTAACATTACAATTTCTCGTGCCAATGACCAAATGTTTTGCATTGCATTCTAGCGTCATAGGTTCGACTCTTAAAATTAGTGTCGTCTTGGCACTTAGTGATTGCCTTGACGTATTAATTAGAAACTCTTTATAAAAAAACACATGTTAAGGAATTTATTAAACTGCCTGGCAATGTGACGGGACAACTTGACACAGTCTGTTTTTTTTTTAATTGTTGGTTATTTATTATGTTTGTCAGGTGATGGGTTTGGTCAAGTTTGGTTTATAAATAAAATGTCATACAATAATATTGCAGACGATTTTAGTTACATTATACCGGCAGTTGCACAATCGACGAGCAAATATACTTGAATAGTTGTGTTTGAAACCATGCAGACGGTGATTCTATTAAGTCTAACATATGGTTTTGTGGCCATATATGTAATGGGAGAACGGATTACGAGGACACGCGAAGACACGAAGAGAGACCATCAGGTGTTAAGTGCAATGGATGTTGGATGTTCATTCTGCGGCACCAATGGTGTAAGATCAATATGCAATTATTGAAAAAAGTGACGCATTATGTAGATTTTATCACAGAGAATAAAAACATAAATATTTTTTTTTGTTGATTTTTAGTTAATTTTTATTTCTAGCGTAATATATCAAAATCCAGGTCATTCAACAATTCAATTGCAGCTGGTGTTATCTGATATTCCCCACTGAAGGTCTTAAATAACACTCATTGACTATATGTTGCGTGATCCGATGTGTAGCACTACAATTACAGTTGTTATTTTCTAAATCCCTACTTATGTACCATGTATGCACAGTCACCATAGCAATCTGAGATCTGGTTTTGTTCATCATTTTTCTGAACTAAATTATCATCAAAATGAAGACGCCATAAAGCAAATATTTTGGACCTTGTCACCAATGCGTAAAGGTAGCACGTTGAATACAAACTTAACGTAGATCAACAAAAAACTGTCGGTAATATCGTTCTATCAATCTGAATATGTTTAAAGTCCTGAATGTGAAAATCAACGGGGAAACTAGAAAAACTTTGGCTTAGAAAACATAAATAACTTTGGCTTAGGAAATGTAAATAATATTTAAAATATCGAATGCTTGACTATCATATATCGAAAGGACTATCTCATTGGTTCGTCTGCACTCGATAGATACGTTTTCTGCGATTTTATTGCTAAATATGATTGCATATTAACAGAAGGCACCTCACGAAATTACAACTATACAAAATATGGAAAGTGTCACTAAGTTGTCAACGAAAGTGACGAATTGATTGAGTAACATCATGAAAGCCTTCCCAATTGAGGAGATAGGGTCACAGTTTATAGAAATTAAATAAGAGTTGACGCTTAATGGAGGTGATTCATCTTGACACATGTGTCGGATAATGGATACGGGCGACAGACACACGCTGAGATATTATAGTGTGCCGTGACTCAGACAGATATGAAAGTGACCAAGGCATGGATGGGTAACAAGTAACATCATATAAAGAAACCGTTTCATTAGGAAAAGTATAAACTACGAGTATGTGACCTAGTTGGTAGAATGAACTCTTGTATTCCAGCCTGATTCCCGATCGAGTGACCATAAAGCAAGAGATCGTAACGGTGAGGATCAAATCAAGAGTACAGGCGTTAGAAATGAAATATCTCAGAGGAATCACACGGAGTGAGAGATATTTTAGAATAAGAGATGAATTAGTACATGAGATCTTAGAAATATATATTTTGGCTTAATATTTCAAGAGGTATTGACCGAGTTGGCTAGGACACTTATCAGGAATGGTTTCAGATAATTTACCAAAATATTTTTTTTAATGACCTCTTCAGGGAGGACACTGGTTAGTCCTGAGAGACGGTTGATGAGGCTGACTGAAAAGAGACTGTGAACTAAACAAAAGCACAGATGCGAATGGATGAGAGTCGTCTCAGCGTTGAAGTCCCGACTCGTTCAGGGTGAGTGTTAAGAAGATGACTGAATGAATGAACGTAAAATTAATAGGTCCCTATCTACATTACACTTAGTTGTATACAATACAACCTGGCGAGTTTGTTGTCGTATAGATATTAAAATGCACCAAGTGAAAAAAAAAACAGACTGATATATTTTTTACACAACTTAGCCACGGAGACCAGAAAACGTTATTTAAATACTTAAATGTGGAAGAAACAGAATGGGGCATTGTATGATTGGTCAACGCCGGGAATCAATCCTTATCATCTGAACAGAAGACGAGGTTTCAACCACCAGGCTACTACCCATTTTGATAAAAAAAAGTTAAACTTTAATCGAGATACTTTTGGCAAATTTACTCACTCGGTATGATGAAAGACTTGGATGTAAATAAGAATTTCAACTCACCTGAAACAAAATAAATACACTTATGTTAGTTATATGATAAAAAAAATATCAAACTAATATTAACCAATATTTAATAATTAGTATCAATATTAAGTCAATTCCCAATTGTGATAAGTAGAGGGAAGTGATCTCGACTTCGTTCAAATCTGGTAGGTATACATTTATTTAATTAACGACACAACAGTGTCTTTATATACAAATGAAAATGTGACAGGTTATACAAGTACTTAAAAATGATTGACAAATTATATAAAACTTTATCTTAAACTAACATGAGGATGCAAAGAGCAGTAGTAATAATAAATTACAGTCATTGTTTTAAAATTATTTAATAATTACATGTATATTTAAGTTCAATATATGTTATGTATGTATACCACAAAATATTACCAAACTTCACCAAGCAGACTTACGTAATTGTCGAAGACTTATTTTATAGTGGTAAAGAACTCAGATTAGTTTTTAGTGGAATAACGCATACATAGAACAAATATTGGATCTTGCCATGTTCTCCTATTTTTTAGACTCTCAATGTATTTCTTTAAGAATTTATTCGTTCGGTTCTATACCACTGTAATAGCCTTTTTTCGTAAATATTACATTTTGTAAAATAATATAATAGTTAACTTAAATAACAAACTTTCCTCAAGGGCGCTCTAACTCGGGATTCGAACCCACTATTATTGACATTAAAAATATAAACAGAGAAAACAAACCACACCTGGCAGCTGGCAGCTATGACAGCACCCAAGCAAATCTCATTATTATAAGTTTTCATATTTAGCACTAAATCTTCTATCAATACGCATTCTTAATATCTTAATTCTTTATTGTATCATACATTATACGCAACGCTGACGTTTCTACAATATTTATCTAACTTTCATTGATCTTACATAGATTAAAACTTGAATAATTTTGAAGATGCCTTTTTCATGGAATAATTATATTGATTAATTGTAATTGTATTGTGTTAAGTTCCAACGGGAATTGAACCCCCAATATTTGGGTTGGAAAAATAGATGTCTTACCAACTAAGCTACGGAGATCATCACATAATTATCACATTTTTTTACTTTCCGTGTTGTATTAACATTGATATTTCTGTGCATCATATTTTGAAATATGTACGAGTATGGTATGTATCCAGAATTGTTAGTTGTGTTTTGGGATATGTTGATACTTTATTTTTTGTTTTGTTATTGTTTATGTGATACGTAAAAAAGACTGAAGTGTATTTTATTTTGTAAATAAATAAAAAAAATATTGAAGGGAATCGACAAACATAAAATATACAGAAACCCACAATTATGGTATACAGAAATCGAAAAAATAAAAATAACTCTCGGAATTTTGATACAATCAACAAAATAAGTGAAGAAAGTAAAGGAGTTGAAAAAAAGATAAGAGATGCATGAATACACCTTGTCATGAACCCGGAGTTAGTAATACTAATTTTTCCATTGATTTACAACCTCTAAAAGAGCCCCCCGTTAAAATTCCTCGGCGGCATGGCATCGCTTTAATCCGTAACCTTAATTACGTGGAATTATTCGTTATTGAAGCGATCTATCGATCTGGCTGCAATCCACTCTCGGGTTGCACAACTTCACCCAAATATGTCAAGGCCCGTGACCTTTATTCAATACGCTCGCACCGACATGTCGGCCGATTGCAAAACTTCTGCTGATATGTTTTGATTTATCGCCGTCAACATCGGTATTACAAAGCCTGCAGATGTGTTGCACGCTGCTACCGACAAAGGAGAATGCATATTCGGTGAGGTAATAATATGCAATAGAGAAACTGCAACCCATGGGAGAGAGAGGTGCATAGACAGCAGCATATGTGGGAGTGGCTCAAGATTAATGGTATGGAAATGCGGATAACAATACGTCAAACAAAAAAGAGATTTCTACACATTTTTATTCCAACACTTGCCTTTAACTACTTGTTGCAAACATGCTAAAAACCACATCAAAATAAACCTTTAAAGAACATGAAATAGGATCAGAAGACTTCAACCGGTAGGACAAATTGAGAAAATCATATCCGAATACTAAACTCATTTGACCTACATTTCATACGCGACTGGCTTATGTCGAAAAAGATCGCAAAATTACTTATGCACAATTTGAAAATTGACATTAGTGAAAAATTGTCATATCTCGTCTGCTTTTGTCTGAAATACTAGTGATATGATATTTTAATGTAAATATGTTATATTCAAGTCTTAAAAGTTCATTGTATCTTTGATCAAATTGTTTTCTATAAACATTACATGATTGACACTCTTAAAAATGACCTTTTAACTAAATCACATACCAAAAATGTAATACTAAATATACACAAATGCATACTTTTAAGTCTTTGAACTTTATTATATCATGCATGCAACCAAATAATGACTCAACTAGTATACAAGTCAGAAGTGTAAGGTGTGCGTGGAAGAGGCAAACCGTAGAAAACGTTGCTGGATTCATTGGAGCAGACTTTGAAAGAAAGTAAAGTAAGAAATATGAATAATATAAAATTGTGTATGACGAGATGTATGAATGTGAAGGAGGCGAAAGTTGTGTGCTTAGATAGAACATTTTGGAGATCTGATCTCTCTGCCTACCCCGCAAGGGGCAACGGCATGATAATATATATGTCAATTATATCTCCAAATGATTTAAATTCGACTTGTGACAGTGACGTTGAAGGTGCGATATGTTTTGAATATTGTGAACGAGCTGGATGTAAAAAGATGTCCGGGGTGCCCCAAAAGACCCAATGAAAAGTTTAAATTATAAAATAAAACACATGTCATAAAATATTAATCTATTTGACAACACATATAATGCGTAAAATCCATAGAAAAAATACATATTCCAATTTTTCACTAAAAAGTAAGAAGAAATAGCTCAAGCAATATTTTTTTTATTTCTCTCAAGAAACAAAAAAACTACTTATGATGTACGAAAACAAAAAGTAAACACAATCTTTGGTATAAAAATAACCAACATAACACACATCTTAAACATGAGGAAAGAAGAGCTTTTTATATACCATACATGCATGAATAACTCAATTGAAAATCGTGACTTCTCATATAAACGCACCGAGAGTGCATGCGACAATTGTCAATTAATAACGTCACCGGGTCATTAGGTGACATTTCTCGCCGAGTGAGTCAGCTCGCGGTCAGACGGACGCCAATGCGCGACACGTCGAGTATTTTCCATTAAAGGGAAAACTCCTCGGACGTTTTATTCGAGCCGGTGCCTTGACAGATCGTGATGAAAAATGGTTGAATAAAAATTAAATATACAATGGTACCTCGGGTTACGAACTTAATTCGTTCTTTGATTCCGTTCGCGAGCCGAAATGTTCACAAACCGAAATTCATTTTCTTGGGAGCCATGATGAGGGTTAATTTAATGCAAAATATTTATATATACTGTATATTATATATATAAAAAGCAAAAAAAATGTATCAAGAACAACGAACGCAAAGACAAACAATGTTCACAATGCGCGCACCTTAGAACAACTAATGCGTAATGCGCCGTTACAACTAATTCGTGAGCCGAGGCATTGTACGCAGGTCGAGTCCAAATTTGTTCGGAAATTGTATTCGTAAGCCGATTTGTTCGTGACTAGAGGCGTTCGTGACCCGAGGTTTGACTGTAATATGTATCTCCCTCCCGCCCCACCACCGACAGAGATGACCGCATGTTGAAAGTGAGCTGCAAGTCCTTGCGCACGGCTGGGCCGGTTGGAGTCGGCCTCCGGACAGAAAGACATCTGTTCGTGTTGGATTCGCACCATATATGGAATATTGTCGGCACAGAGATCTCTGACAACGTTTGGAATTGTTATTATCATTGGCCACTAACACTTCAGGTGTCAATGAGAAATATATTTTTTTGTATATTTTTAGAAAAAAGTGGCACAACCAAATCAATTGAATTCTGAAAGTGTGAGTGAAAAACCTTTATAATATATGAATATGCACGACGAGGTCTATGGACGTGGCAGAAGCGAAAGATGCGTGCTAGGATAGAATAAATTGGAAATATGTTATCTCTGTCTACCCCAATATGGACGTTACGTGATGATGATGGGTATATTTAATTAAAGAAAAACAATTTATTACCATAGCAATTTGGGATACTGTAATTATGCATTGGTTTATTTTTTGCAAGCTGTTGCACTTTTAAAAACACATAGTGTTAACAGATCAAACCTGAGATTCCATTTTTTTAATTTTAAAAGTGGAGACGAATTGTTGTCAATTGTAAATAAAGGTATGCAATTTAACTGATAACCATGTTTCATTTTAGTTGGGTAGTTTTATATTTTTTTATCAAAGGTTTCGGCTTTAAATTTGTGAATATAAGAATATTTAACAATTTATTGTTTACAAGCTGTTGCACTTAGAAAGCAATGGTCATGGCATGGACAGTGAATGTTCAACAAAATATCATGACTATGTTGTTTATTAAATAAAAACTTATTTGTTCCGTTATATGAATCATTAGGAGAAACAACACGTATTTATCAGCTTTTTGAAGATGCATTAACGGCAGTAATGCATTAGGGATTAAAGTGTTAATGGAGTTATGTTATATAGGAGCCATGTGTGGCGCCTGACACAAGGCTGGCCGGTGTCTCGAGTTAGCCCCACTCTCTCTGCCTCTCCCTCCTGAGACCAGCCTCATGCTCCGGGTCACGGAGCTCGAGACAGGGACGGGACCGCACCCAAAGTCACACTCTTTTTGACCCCCTTTCTCAACTCGAGTGTTCAGAAATCATCGTTGGCAAATTGTACTATGCAAACACCAACCCTTTCTATTCGGATTTCTTGTCAATCTAATATATCTAACGTTGACATCATTAGCTTAGATTGAATCTGTTTTGGAACAATTTGCCTTTGACATCTCGGTTCGGTCTTTCAATATTAATTATCACTCCCTATCGTGAGGTAACTCAAATGTGCAATCCCAGATTCGCACACCCTCGCGCAGTATCCGCCCACTCTTCCAGGCGGCAACTCCGTGCTAGGCGATCTTTTCCTTATTGACGGTCATGTCTCGCAGTCTCAAAAAGTGCCACCCCCTCAGCCACGGTACATCTCCTATGTGCTGCAAACCATCTCTAGGTATGTCTGTTACAAGCTTTGAGATTGGACTTGAAGCCGTCTTCGTACCTCGTTTTTGGGGCACCATGGTCTCTTTTCCCTGATTCAAGTTAAGAGAAGGGTTACTGCTTGACAATTCGACATTCTAGCAATGCGTCCTGCCTATCGGAAGTTGCTATTTTATTATTATTGCTTCTATGCAATAATAATAAAATATCTTAGCCTAATCAAGAACGTTAAAATTTGTGCGCCCTTTTTGCCATTTTATATTAAGGACACGGCGCAAGCATCTGTGATGATCTTTCAATACCATGTGCATCAACGTACAATGATCAACAAAGTACAAGCATAGACGTCATCCATCCAACAAGATGGACAGGTCATCACAATGTAATGGATGACAAAACGAGCGTATATTAACATAAACGATCCAGCCCAACTACCTGTTTCGAAATATTAAGGGAAAACATAACAACGCTTTGTATTAGCTTGAACGGAATAAAATACATTGAAACGGAATTTAACCATGAAATACACATTTTCCTCATTTGTTCTTTTGCAGATGAAGGATTGTGGGGTGTTTAATCGATATTCCTTTTTGGTTACAATACATCCAAATGCGAATAACCAATGCGATTACATTTTTTTCTAAAACTCAACGTCACATATTGACGAACAAGGAACTGCTCCTAAGGTACTTCAGTTGGTCATTTTAATGATCAAATTAAATTAATCGTTAACATGGGTTTACTACTACTGACCTTGCATCTTTCGCCCGGTCCTGTTGGACCCGAGTCCAGTTAGTATTACAAACACGAATACGGATGAATGAAAACAAACGAAACCATTGTGTTACCTACCGTCCTATCCCGTGATGAACGATTCAGTCGGCGTCATTAGGTTCCTTTATATTCCGCAAGGGGACTTCAAACGAATACAGCGATGACATCAAGACGGCGATATACAAGATCGGGTTCAAAATTGGAAGAGAAACACGGGATAATGTACATTCCATCATGTTATTATCATTTACACTTTCATTGAATAAGGCGGGTTTGTTGCCATGTGGCAATCTCTTCCAATCGACTAGAAAGAAAAAAATGCTTTTGCCCTCAAAATAAGCCAAAACTGCAGTTTTGACTTCTTTATCGTCCGTAAATTTCTTCCCTCGAAGTTTTTTTCATATTTGGAAACAAATAATAGTCACACGGAGCCAATAATAGTCAGGCGGTGATTAATGTTTGAAGCCCCAGTTGTGAAGAGCAGTCGATGCAGAATTGCTTCTGTGCACGGGTGCATTGTCATGCAAAAGCAACACCCCTTTTGTCCATTCTGGAGAACAAGACTGGAACCCTTTTTGGGTGACTGAAAAACTGGGTGTCAACAGGAATTCAATACAGACGTCATACCAACTAGACCATGTAGGTTGTCGACTATACACTACAGAGGAGGCATTGAGGATATCACATTGATTTTTCAGTTATTAAGTTATGCAAAATATCTAAATTGATCAAAAGACTAATACTATAACATAAGAGTATAAAGAAGAAGTGCACTTTTTCCAAGATTTATTTAAATCACTTGACTCTCTACTATTCCAGATTGTTAATGTTGTGCAGCTAAATATGTGATGGAGCTACAGTATAACTGCATAGAGACGTTGGACGGAAGGGCAAAACTGAAGTAGACCACGAGTTAGGTCCCTAGACAATAATATATTATAGTAATGGAAGAAATATTTATTTATTTATTTCAACACTTTCGTGTAAATACGCCAGATGGATTGATTGTTTTAAAGCAATTTATTCCAATCAGTCAGCTTTTGTTTCAAAAGTATTATTGTTGTCCACAACCATGTTTCAAACTTAGTAAATTAATAAATGTAACAAAAATAAAGAAAAGGTGAATATTAAGGAGAATAACAATGGGAATTAAATATAAGTTACGATCGAGAGATATGTGAATATGATCGGGGTCTAGAGCGAGGTGATCAAGGCAAGGGGTTAAGGGCGAGGTGCCCTGAGAGGTCTAAGAGTTGGATTTCTGAGTTCGCACTTTGTATAGTTTATTCATAAAAATTAAACCTTCTAAACAAGTCTTTAGGGTTAAAATCCTAATGATAGATTTATTTAAGGTAAGGATAAGTAAACGTCAAATGTAAGATTTATTTAAGGTAAGGATAAATAAACGTCAAATGTAAGATTTATTTAAGGTAAGGATAAATAAACGTCAAATGTAAGATTTATTTTTAGATTGTACACAAAAAAATTCAATAATCGTAAATATCTCTGGAAGCGGTGACGTGATTCACTTTACGTTTGGAGCGTGATTAGATTACATTATAAAGAAGATGGCTATTACCAGCTTTTTCTTCGCGAATTGACGTGATCTAAATAATGTATTTGGCCGAGCGACTTTAAGGGGCTAGCGTCTCAAAACATCTAATTCCTAAGAACTTGACAAATATTAACTCGACTTAACACCTTGTGGAAATCTTCAAAACGTATAGAGATAATTGCTTTCCCAAGAAACAAGATAATAAATATGACAAAAAAGAACTAAGTGTTTAAGATATTTGTTTATTTAAATGTTTCAATACGAACAAAGAAAAAGATCATAACAGTAAGGAAAAACCAAAACGAGTCTTTTTAAACCAGAATCAACGTTATTAAAAATTAAAATAAAATTTAACACGTTGTTGGATTGTTACGTTGATTTCATCAGAATAGCTCGTACGTAGTCACACAAAAGCTTCAAACTACTCAAAGAAGTATGGAGAGATACAACCTGGGCTACACGAGAAGAAACCGATAAATGCATTCGCCCTTAAACATAGATCAAAGGTATAATTGAGACGATAAAAAGATTAAAAATGAAGTTGAACAGGATATCACACAACACAAAAATGAACGATAACTATTTTTTGACATATGGTGGTATTGTGTATTGTATTACACTTTCGTTGTATACAGTGCAACTTGACGACCTTATATCGTCATGTGGTAATTAATATCTTCTTGTATACAGTGCAACTTGACGACCTTATCGTCATGTGGTAATTAATATCTTCTTGTATACAGTGCAACTTGACGACCTTATCGTCATGTGGTAATTAATATCTTCTTGTATACAGTGCAATTTGACGACCTTATCGTCATGTGGTAATTAATATCTTCTTGTATACAGTGCAACTTGACGACCTTATCGTCATGTGGTAATTAATATCTTCTTGTATACAGTGCAATTTGACGACCTTATCGTCATGTGGTAATTAATATCTTCTTGTATACAGTGCAACTTGACGACCTTATCGTCATGTGGTAATTAATATCTTCTTGTATACAGTGCAACTTGACGACCTTATCGTCATGTGGTAATTAATATCTTCTTGTATACAGTGCAACTTGACGACCTTATCGTCATGTGGTAATTAATATCTTCTTGTATACAGTGCAACTTGACGACCTTATCGTCATGTGGTAATTAATATCTTCTAACCAACCAGAAATTGGATAAGAAGCCTTAAATAAAAATCTGAGGTCTAGCGGAAAACAAACCTGCAAACCCGCAACTAAGCCACGGTGGTGCTTGCACTTAGGGTACTATGTCACGACAGAGATATAAATCAACGTTTCTGCCACCCAGTCATTTGCAGGACGGTTCAGTAGTGTCCTGTGTATATGTTACACATAGTTTGTCAAAATAAAGCGTTTTCCTTTCAAGACCTCGATTCTTTACGAGGTATGGACGAGAAATATGGAAAGATCATACCCGAAAAAATGGCTTCTGAAATAGCGAAGGATAATCAAATAGTACATGGACCAATTAATTAATTGAGGGATACCACAAATACTAATAATAATAATAATAAAATAACGATTTATAGAGCTGAGTTATAGTCCCGTTTAGAGCAAACTCTCCTCAAGGGCAATTTAACTCAGAATTCGAACCCACTCATACATTTTGATAAGACCTCCCAAAAATTATTGTATTTAAGTGCTTCCTAAAGCAGCACGCACATTTATTAGATGAAAAAGATCTCTCGGATACAGATTCGAAAGATACAACGAAGACATCCCATTAAAGGATAAAACCAAGAATATACTCATAATTCCATAGATCAACCAAATTCAGAAGCTTTGCTGGTAAAGAATGACGATGAAGAGAAATTACAAGGAATATAGCGAGCAAACCTTCATCCTACAGTGAATAGATAATCAGTGATGTAATGGTAATAAAATTGATTTAACAAATTCCCCCTTTTTGGGAAACACTGCAACAGACAGTTGCAACGCTCACAATTGGAGTAAACTGTCAGTTGGGCGTAAACTTAAGTATAGCAAATTGAATCAGCAGATAATAGTGTTACGGGTACAGCGGAGCTGCTACGTCACCCATTCAGTGACACAAAGAGGCAGGCCAAATCGGCATTGTACTCCACATAATCCTCTCGCGCGGTCGCGGCTGGTGTAGGTACCAAAGGATTCTATTACTAGACCATCATTGGTGATTGAATTAAAACGATACTTAAGGATATGAAAACTTATGTTGCGAATCTAAAATACATTTCGGTTTTTAATGAGCGTAAGGACATTGTGAGATGGGCTATTGGTTTATTTGAAATGATGAAGGACGCCAAAGATTGACTCACGCAGTACATATTTATAATTAGGTCTCACAACTTATTAAGTTGATAAGTTGTGAGACTAATTAGAATTTATGACAGAGCGATTAAATCATTTTCGACAATCGGTAAAAACGATCAACCTATTTTTTCATGTTTATATGTCATAGGCAAAAGCCTAGTTTACTGGGGACACAACAAATGAAAGACAATAAACCCAGATCCATATAAATCGAGTGTCCGCTTTAAATTAAATGTTTATTTTTATTGTTTTTCCTATATTCCTATACTATACTTATATACAATTACTAGTCGCAAATAAATTAACGATAAATCATATTAGTATGTTTCAGTCGACACGGTCAACAAAGAGCATTATGCAAGCGCAACAACACGGAAGAAGGCAACTTGGCAGACCGAGAGACAGGATGTTAGATGACATGCAGCAGGAACTTGTGGAGGCTGTGAGTAGAGAGAAATGGGAATGTTTCAACAAGTGACCGATCAACTTGGAAAATAATCGTTCGGTAGGCTAAAGCTCTGCATGAGGTATATGACCATGCGATGTAGGTTTATATATTTTATTTATCTTATTAAAAAGCACATAATATTCAATAACGATGAATTGGTTTGGTTTATTTTTATTTTTTGGCCCGCGGCGTAGGGACAATCACATCGGTATTCTTAAAATATTTTGATAGATTCGGTTTATTGTAAATATGTGTTTCTCTGAATTGTGCTACAATATATTTTTTATTGCGAGTTGTCAAATCTCTAGAGCCGCTGCAGCTGACTTATTGCATTGTTTGTGTGTTATATATTATGTTTATTACACGAGCTTAAGTCAACTGTCTCAGAACAGCCAATCAACCGATTGAAACGGTTAATATAGATCGTTTATCTAAGTGTGGAGTAGAATTATGTAAACATTTCATTTTAACGGGTGCGGAGACATTGTTATCTACCGGTCACACTCTTCAATATGCCCAACACCAATTCGAATGTGTTAACGGACACCATATGGTACGATTAAGGTGTAGTTGCTAAGTAGTTTGTCTCCCAGCTCGGAGGTAGTAGGTTCTATTCCCATTGGTAGGTACCCAATTTTAGTAAAAAGGGTTCAATCTGATTTTTTCAGGCCTCTTAAATAATATTTCTGGCCAGTTGGAAGATTTTGCCACATTACAATAAGCCTGTACTGTATAAAATAAAAGCAAAATCCAATTGTATTACATTGTATTATATTACACTTACGTGGAAACCAGGATGGAAATATTTTTGAAAAAAATTGGGCTCCAACGCGAATCGAGCCCGGAACCCCAGTGTCGGAAGACAGGCATCTTACAAACAATGCAATATGAATGAATGGTATGTGTGTATCACATTTGCAAAAAAAAAAAATAAATATAAATTTGGCTGCTTGCTTCTCAATTCTGTAAGCGGGAAGATTTCAAAATCATAATTTAAATTGATTAAAAATATGCAAATTAAGACGTTTCGTGAACTTGACTTCAATTCAACTTTATTAAGCGGCCGTTTTAAACGTTTTAAATAAGTTTACAAGTAATGGTACAGTATTATTGACACGGTTGCTAGTTGGCAAACGAATACTTTCCATATGGACACGATTAATGTTTATTATTAATGATTCAAGAATCAAATTGAACATCTGGTTGATGCTGATGTATTTAAAAATTAGCAAATAAAATTTAAATAGTTTAAATTATTTTTTAGCACTTAGAAAACTAAGAAATATACTATTATAAAAAATAAAATAAATTTAATCGTGTCCTCTCACTAAGGCAATTATCACAAACGTAAGATAGGTTAAACCAACTAATGTAACAAAAAAATTAGACCCGAATCCATGGTCCTGTAATATTAATTTCTAGCTTTAAAATTTCATTATTTGTATTCAGAGTTAGATCCCATACGCTCCAAACTTCCATGTGAGTAAATTAAAACACGTGAGTTAATTAAAGTGCCTCCCTTCTTTAAGAAAACTACGACAATATTTGTAAGAAATTTAACATTAAATATTAGTTTATTTATTACACTTTCATTGTATATAGCAGGGGTGGGCATACATGAGGTCAACGAGAGTCACATTCTGGATTTTCATATACATAAAGAGCCACGCCATAGTCACGTTCTCACGTAGTATTAAATACACTAATTAAAATTTATAACATATTCTACACAAATCTTAATTGATATATAAAGTATAAAAAATACACATATAAGAAAATATAAAAATAGCGCAGAATACGGTTTGCGTGGTTTGCGCACATAAAGAGGCAGGAGATACGCGCGCACCCTACACATTGAAATCACAGTACACATGTATACACCAATACTTGCGTATTTGACAGTTGCATTCATACATGCGCATCTTGTCACTTATACCATTTAGAAAGAAAAATCGCAAAAATACAAGTATAATGGGGAAACAAAGTATATATATTTTTATAAGAGACATTGGGAGGCGCACTTAACCCAACGAAGAGCCGCATTTGCCCACGTCTGGTATATAGTATAACCTGGCGGATTTATTGCCATGTGGCAATCTCTTGCAATCAACCATAAACGTCTAAAACAAGTGTAGAGTGAAAACCAGGTTAGAATCCTTTTTAAAAAGAAAAAAAATCCATCAACTCTGAATTGGAAGACAAGTAAGTGTCTTATTAATAGACATTATGTTTCTATCTTTCTTAAAAAAACATTTTTCTGTTTTCATTATGCGTATACAATTACATTTCGAGAGTTCAACCATTCTCACGACGTGGTCGATAAGACTAAAAAATGTACATTTATTTCATAGTGACGTCTTCAACAATTTGTTTATAAGTTAGTGAGTAAATTTAGCAGAATAGACGTCTTATTAAACAAATAGAGGTCTGTTGTTTCCATCCGTGTTCATGGGTGACCTATTTTAGTCAATAATTTCCAAGGTGAAGCGGTTTCGTCATCACTTTGACACTAATTAGAATTTCCGCAAATATGTAATTAATTTGTACAAGAGCATAGCAAAGTATTGCTTGAATAACGCAAGGTATATGTTTTATTTTTCGCTTTCAGTTATTCAATATAAAAGTGTATGTTCATAAAAAAACAGAAACCATTGAGCTGGTTCTGCGTACCTCTTGTCTGGTTGGTTTTAAGAGATTGCCATGTTGCAATAAACTCGCCATTTATATACTTTAATACAAAATATCTAAATAAATAAATATTGAATATAATCGTTACGGACTGTAACGGATGCTTCGTTTTAAGAAATACGGCTGGGAAAAAAGTCAAATATATCCTGGATAATCAAACTGTTATTGCTGTTGAAAGGTAAATATTTAGCTTTTAATATTACAAATTTGGCCGACAAATGTAAATATTTAGCTTTTAATATTACAAACAGGTCGACGGATCATCTCTCGATAAAACTACGAGAATTTCGAATCGTCACATAAGATTTACTTTACACTGGGAAAATTGAATTACACGCCAGTGAAAGTAAACATATATATCGAAATTTGCAAATAAAAATGTAAGCAAACCATTTTATTTATTTATTTAACACTTTTATTTTATTGCAAATACAATCTGGCGGGCTCATTGCCAGTCGGCAATATCTTCCAGCCAACTAGACAAAAGTAAATGAAGCAAGTTACATATTTATTGGCAGTATTCATATCTATTGATTTTTAATAATCGAAAATATGAATCTTTTTATTTAAGGGTCTTTCCGCCCCCTTTTATCTCGTCCATACGATTCACGGTCTTTCGAATTGCGCCATGCTTAAGCAAATATCGTTTATTGGCTTTTCCAGTTCACCGCTTTTATTTTGTGTGCATCCTCCTTTACTGTCCATGCAGTGAGATTCTGGAACCAGTTAGGAACTATTAGTAGACTCGTCCCATCATTGGTTCATGTCAAAAAGCGATTAAGAATCTCTTATTTTTTCCAAATTGTCTTTCCTCGCCACAAACCTTTCATTATTCACTCGATTGATGATTTCATATACAGACTGTTATGCATTATATATTGTTCATGAATTTTGTACAGATTAACAATTTGAATTTTTTTGCTACCATGTAACTTCCTTAATTTACTTATATATAGGTAGGGTGAAAGAGGCTGACATAAGGCAATTAGCCCGTCAGATTTTTAAACAATGAAGTGTTAATAAATTATAAAAAAGAGTTATAATCTTTGATAGACAATGCATCGCGATTGACAGATTGTTAGTCCAACTTGGAAATAAATGACATATGTGCTTGTATTACTCGTATTGTCATATTGTGTGTTTGTTGAAGCGCAACTTGACAGATTAAAGTCGAGATTAGAGAGCAAAGAGTTCCAAATAACAAGACGACCGTAAATACACAATTTCCTGCTTCTTTATCTATTTGTTATAATGAATTGTACATAATGCAGTTTACATTTTGCCTTCTTTTAAAATCTGGCCCATTTGATCCAGCTATGTTTAAAACATCGATTTTATCCATTCATTAATTTCTTATTCCGCCTTCTTTCATACGTTGACACACCTCTTTTTTTATTACTGTACGCATCTTCACAGTATTTAACTTATTTTCATCCTTCAAATAAGAACTGAAAGTAAAACTAGTTAGTACCGACATTTCGAAAGCGTTGCAGCCCCATCATCAGGGCGATGTCAAAAAAAACATTACCGAATCATGAAAGTCACGGTAACAACTCCGTAAAAACAATATATTAGTAAAAAAAACAGCAGTATTTTTTTTTTCAAACATATCAGTCAGTATCTTATATTGCATATTGAATGAACTTCAATATTTTTTTTTTGAGATTACAAGCATTTAAATCTTCAACTTCGACCGCATTTAAATCTTCAACTTCAAGATGTTATAGGTAAAAAATCGATTAATGTGTACTAGATTTGTAGTCAAAATGAATGGTTTTAAGGAATTACTGAACACTGTTTATTCGAGTAACCCCACCCTATTCGCTGCATGGTTGATACGTGTTTAGTGTTTACTTCCACATCGCATCAGTTTCACTTTCCACAGTTCAATTAACGTTTACGTCAAACTCAACTTCAAATGGCTATTTTGAATTACGACACACAAAAATAGATCACTATTTCTGTATCTTTATGTTTTCAATTTTGTTTTGCTTTGTGTCAACTATCTGCCTTAGGACAGACATACGCCTAGTTAGGCAGGGATTGCGTTGTATATTTTATTTCATTTCTTCTTCTCTTCTCAGTGTCATGTCAGGTCCCCCCAACGTTGAATATCACTTGAGAGTAGATATCTTTGTCCCCGGCAGCCCGAAAATATAATTCATTCAAAAAAATAAAAAGTATAAACAAATTTTAAAAATACTTACGGGTTTTTTTAAAAATACTTAGGTAATTTTAAAAATACTTAGATGGGCATTTAAATATTATATTTTGTACGTTTAGGGACGAGAAATTTAGTACCCTTAGTTTGTTGCTCATTTTATGATTTTGTTTACAGTTCAAAGCATGGCTAACATATTATTCCTCAACTGTCTCCGAACAGCTTAACACTTTTTTTTTTAAATAACTCGATTGATGAATGTGAGTTAAAAACTGATGAATTAAGTAGAATAAAAAAAGAGCACGTTGAGGTGGTTTGGAGAAGTTGAACGAATGAGTTGCGAAAGACTGACTAAACCAATTTATATCTCCATTCGTTTCAGACATATGGTATACTCGTATAGTACCTAGTTGTTTCGTGCGTCTTTTGCAAACTTATTCTGTCAATATGGCCAAATCATATCAAGATTCCTTTCTTAATTCTAATTTTAACATATGTTAATCTCCAACAAACAACTGTTTATCTGATCATTTCTCACTGTATCAAACGTTGTTAAACAAGATATTCTACGCCATGCACGCATTTCTTTGAATATATAAAATACATAAAATCATTTAAGGTATACGTTACTAAAATAAGATATACCATATAAACTAGGACCCGAATTTATAGACCTGCTTTAACACTAAACCTTAACAATTCTTTTTACTGAAGAAATAATTATTTAAAGTAAATGAAATCGATCAAATTTATTTTTAGCTTTATTAAATAAGGGAGTCTCACATGGTTTAATTACCTCACTTTAAAGTTTGAAACGTATGCGGTTAGACTAATACAAATCAAAAGGTTAGAAATTCGTATTTAGGCCGGGCTACGGATTCGGATCCAGGATGTCAAAAATTATTAATTTAAGGTGTTTTTACATCAGAGTTAACAGGAATAAATATATATTACAAAAAAGATTTCATTTAAAATCAATAAAGCTAGCGCCCTCTGTGAATTTCCGTGAAAAACTGTGGAAATGAGCGCGTGCGATAATTTGTAGCTATGTTATACTACATAGTACATAGTACTTGTGTAGCGGTGTAGAGCGCCAAACCACACGCATAGCGTTTGTGACTAATTTCATTCATCGCTTAGCCACTTGGCGTATCAGAAAATTAATTATTTTACAACATTTCAGATACTATGGGTTTGGTGTAACGCAATTAAATCGTGCAAACATATTTTTTTTCGAGAGTTGTCAAATTTCTCTAGCGGCTGCAGATCGTACTTATTTGATTGTTTATCTGTGAATTGAGTCAGAATAAAGTCCGTTATCTTGTGTAGACATATCATATATGAAACAAATAAATAAATTAGCTAATGCATATTTTCTTAGTTTCTTTAATAAATCCAAACCTGTGTTTGATTAATTTATCGTATTATATTAGACATCCGTAATATACAGTATACCCTACCAAGCTTATATACTTCCTAACATATAAGAAAGGTGTTAAAATATATGATGTAGAAAACCACAAACGGGACCCATTTCGTGTCGAGAGTAAAGCATTCTGCTAACTATAAAACAGAAGTTGTCATTTAACTTTGCGACTTTTTTTACTAAAAATATAAAATTAAACAAGAATCAATTACCATGGCGACATTTCGTGATCGAATTCACATCAAGGGGGCATGTGGTTCGTTGAAATGTCTCTAGAAAAATTCATTTGACGTTCTCACATAAAAGGGACAGATCCAGCCATTCCGAAAGCGCAATCAAGATAACCGAGGAACTTTTTGCTCGGTTTGCCTCAACAACATTACCGTTTGTGATTTGAGAACAAGAAAATCTTAGCTTACTGCGCTCTCCGTGAAGGCAGTGCCCTAACACATAATTATTTCGTATATTTAACTTTTTTAATTCCATAAGATCTCTAGAATTGTATGGATTACAAAATATCAAATAATGCCCATCTATCACAAATAAGTTATTATTTTACGAACCACATGTTTTAACGACTGGCAGAATGAAACCAGCGGGCGGGAACCGACATAATTGACATTGTTCACGAGTACGTACTCGTACACTAGCAATTATAATCATTATCGCCTGTCCTTTTTTCATTCACTTACAAATCCATAAAATTGCACGAACTACTTTCAAACTTCATACAAGTGTAGATACGAGTGAACACGTTTATTACGAATTTCACCCGTTTGGAATAAGTATTTTGAATTATGTTCACACAATTTACCTTGAATATTTAAACTCCCTATTTTTATTATTTCATAATTGAATAAGAATCATTATTTCTTTTTACATAAAAAATACTTAATGCCCTAGGTTGGTAAGACGCCTAGTTTCCAGCCTGTGTTACAGATTCGATTCCCGTTGGTTGTTAATTTTGTGAAAAGGATCCCAATTTGGTTTTGAGATATTTGGTGAAACAGAACGCCGCATTATGTAGAATGATATTTTAAAACGAGATTTACCTATACATGATATGCACATTTACTTGCTGGTTTGATATTTTTGTACAAACATATACGGTTGTTCGAAATATAAATAAAAAAAAATTATCGGTTGTATCCTTTTTATATGTCATTGTATAAAAGATAAATTTTGATATTGTAAGATTTATGTGTATTACTTTTTATGCAAATAAAGAATTTGAAAACTGGAGAATCGGAAACTCGGCCACAATTGGAGGTAATTATGCAAAAAGTTCCAAATCACAATTTACCTGTTCTGAGATTACATACAGTTGTTTTATATGGGCTTTGGTGGAACATTTTTTGAAACTGAATTTTACAATGATATACTCATTTGTGTGGCTTGATATTTTTGCACATACAGAATTGATTTATGTTTTTTGGGTAACTCATATGAACAAAAAGGCGTTTTGAAGGTAGTGTACTTTTCGCAGGTGCAAAAGTAGATCATCTATGTAATGGAACGACCAGGAGAATAATGTTAAGGGCCTGCCTTTGCCGTAGGGTCTTCGGATAGTGGAATGCCGAAAGCACTGTGCACAAGTTACATCAATTTCAATATGGTTCACGTTCCTCAGCATTGAGGTCACTAAGCAGAGGAAAAGAAAATTTTTGCAAATATAATACGTTAAATAAAAATAAGTTAACAAATCCTGTGTTACGTACTCCTGTGACAAAAAACCTTATATAGCCGTTCTATTCAGTTTACAGAGGAGTTCCTTGAGTTATTAGTATTGTATTACACTTTCATTGTAGTACAAGCTGGCGGGCAAATTGCCTTGCGGTAATCTCTTCCAACCAATCAGGAAGACTTTAACATGCCAGACTGGAATCTTATTTAAATAAATCTGAGTTCTAACGGGAATCGAACCCACAATCCCAGGATTGAAAGACATATGTCGTACCGATTAGACCACGGAGGTGGTCCATGTAGTAAAAAATACGTTTAAATATATCCGTACTGGATATGAACTAGATTCGTTCCTAATGTGAGTGTGGGTGGACAATGACACAAAGCCAAGATATATCTATACAATGTATCGATATAGGTATTATTAATTTTATTACTTACATAATCAGACTGTACGTGCAATATTTGGAGGCGATGCAAAAAATTATAATGTATGATTCTACTTCTCGGTTTACACAATATGTTAACTTTACTTGAACTCAATGCGTAGCGTAATCGGTCTAGAAATGTATACTAAAAGCGACTATATGCACGAAATATATTTTACTTGCGATTTGTGTTAATCATAATTTAAATCTTACAAGAATGCGAATATTATCGTGATAATACTGAAAAACTTGAACGAATATCTGATTAACAGTATGAAAACTGTAAAAATATATTGTTATTGGGTTGTCCTATCGCAAGAAATAGACTTTATGTGGATAGTCAGAAGGCTGAAAAAAATATTATTAAAATTAAACTTTTTGAAAAATGTTATGACTTAGGTCACTAAACGGGGTAATAATCGTATAAATAAATGGATTGAATGATCAAAATGTGTATTGTAAACAAAACAGGAACTGTTATTTATTTTTTCAAGTTTAATTTCATCTATATACATACTATTTTATTATATTGTATCCCATTTCCGTTCTGTACAAAAAAATCAAAGCAGTACCACTCTTTAATTTCTTTCAACCAATCACAAATTTGTAAAATGGTATCTTTGTAAAAAAAACTAGATTGGGAACCTTATACTAGATATTATCACCCTACTGTATTTTTTCTGTAAAATTGTGGTTTGTGTTGCATTAGATTATTGAAAATAATACACATTATTATTATTGTGATTATTCTGAAGCAGGTATTTTCACCACATATATCGAGGTTTATATCAGACGTACTGGTGGTAGTTCAGAAGTTCTCTATTAATAAAAACGAGTATCCGTCGCCGTTGCTGAGCCTCGTAGTCGAGGATCCCCTCGCCACTCTAAGGTCAATCTTGAACTGCTCTTCCACGTCGATCATGTGATCTTCTGTGAGAAAACCACCCGATCCTAGATGCGCCCTCCCTCCCGTAGATGTCACAGGCATGTGCATCTTGCTGAGTCACCTGGTAAATCTGACGCATGTTCGCAGAATGCTGAATGTTTCAATACTTTCAATGCTAACAACGCGCCTAGAGCGTTCTTCTTCGCAACCGTCGGGTGTTAGCAACGCGCCTGATGCGTTTTCGTATGCAAACCAAAGATACTATTACCGCTCCTAGTGCGTTGAAATTGTATACACATACTGAATTCGTAGCAACGCATGGATGTTTAGTTTATTAGTATTAGCACACACAAATATTCACCAGTGTTCAAATATACTCGTACTTCGAGCGGAACGCGTGTACGTCAAGTGATTTCAAGTCAAGTGATCTTTTTCTAATTTTAATAATTAGTCAGCCACACGTGAATTACCTTAATAATTTGATCGCATTGAATGTGTTAACACGTTCACTGCGTCGAACACGACTCCCGTGTCCATACAAAATATTTGTATGGACACGGGAGCCTTGAATGTTTAGTGCACTCATAAACGTCTCCCGATTAAGGATTCGTCGCCGGTTTCATGTGTTTTGAAAACACGAAGGAATACACTTGTATATGATGTTCATATGATCAACCATGCATATCACATGTCTGGTTTATCGCAATTTTACCTTTACGGCTATATCCTATTTAAGTTTACAGTTGAAGCGTTACATGACCGAGACATTTGTGACATGATCACTCCAGTGGATCCGAAGAATTAGACTAAGGGAACGTTGGTGGAATATTTCAAGGCTTAGAATGAAACGCAAAACGAGAATGCATTGTTTTTTTTTATAATTTCGCGATTTTACTGCAACTAGTAAAACAGCATTTATCAAACCTCACATATAGAAGTTTTTTATCAGACGTACTTACTGATGGAATATCAGAAGTTCCCTATGAATAAAAACGAGTATGCAACAAATATTGAACCATTCTGAGACCGAGTTGGAAAGCATTGGTATTTTTTTTATAATTTCGCGATTTTACCACAACTGACAAAACAAAGCATTTATTAAACAACAAAACAAGATTGTGTAAACCTGTCTGTGCCCGCTGGAGCGAAACAAGGAAACGTAACCAAATTGCACAGATAATGAAAAGGTAATTTCTCATTTACTGTCTAAATTTTGCGGACAAGTCTAATAAATGCGCTCGTCACAAGATTCAAGTGACAAAATAAATAGCATGATTCAAATTCTACTTATTAAATTCCTAAGGAATATGTCAACATGAAACGAGGAAGGTTAAATAAAGATCCATAAAACGAATAATGGATAAATTGTCTAATGGTCCGTTGTTTAACACTTTGCATGTTTTTTTTTAAACATTTAGGTGAATTTACAATTACAACTTTTTCATCTGGCACGACGCAGGATCTACTTTAGTTTAGAATATCAAGGGCCAGTTGAAAAAACCCGAAGTAAGGTACTCGGCGGTAAGTAATATATATCGGGCTTAAGAAAGAGACTGTCGGCCATAATCAGCTAACTTCGGCTTTGTAGAGCGTCGTCTCTGTCATTCATACACGTGTTCCGTCGCGATTTGTCACTCGTTGTCAAGCGTTCTAGGATGTGGTATGAAAGACAAAGATGACGCTCCACAAAGCTGAAGTTAGCCGATTATGGCCGACAGTCTCTTTCTTAAGCCCGGTGTGTATTACTTACCGCCGGGTACTGTATATATCGTTATAGCTTAAGTTTTCACAAGAGGGCGATCAACCTTTCCTGGATTAAAAGTAGCTTAAACCTAGGTTTTATAATATAATTTAATGTAACCGATTTATTTAATTCTTACGTACAATCACACCATGACTGCATTTCCATGTCAGTGGAAGCACATAAGACAGAAAACACCTGAGATTTATATAGCGCTATCTAGTATGACATTTCACTCCAAGAGTTTAGGATTTATTTACATGACAAGTATACATAATAATAATATGAGAAAAAAATCACATTAATATTACAATTTCAAGTGGATACTCTTCAATTATATGCATCTGGGTTTGATGCCTGTCATTTGTCGTGTACCCAGTAAACTAGGATGTTGTCTGTATCTTACTGATAAGAAATTGATAAAATCATAAACAGATAATATATGGTAGGCCTCTTCAACAAAAAGTCTGAAAGTAAAAAAAAAATTGTAGTTCACCGGATATCGAACATGGGGCCCTGAGTGCTAAACAAGCATGCTTACCATTAGCCCATGACGCATTCTTTGTATCCAGGCATCTTCTCAAAATGCTTCTTCAATTTTTACTTCATACCTCTCTTTATTTCAGAATGGTATCAATTTATTTTTTCTTATCAGAACATACATACATACCATCACGTCGTCTCCCTATCGGGGTAGGCAGAAAACAGAGAGTGCCAGACTTTCCAATCGCGACACACATCTTTTGACTCTTCGTCACCCATACACATTCTCATACAGCTCCTACGATTCCTCTGATTTTTACATTTCCTTAAAAAAATATTGTACACTTGATCCAATCACATTTCCTTAGTCTTAATACCGAGCTTATAATAAAATGTGAATCGTACATAAATATGTCAGGCATAATGAATCAGATGTAAGGTTTTCCAACTGCGCATAATGCTACATGTCTGTGTTATCATTTCAAGAGTGGAAATCTTGACGTGAAATATAATTCGATAACTTTCAGTTGACACAAGGAATTCTCTCTTAATTGCTCGTACACTCACTGTGTGTTAGGCTAGGCAGATAAACAAACCTCGAACTGTTGACCAAAATGCTAACGATATGAGAAAACACGGAAGAAAAAGACACATGTTTATGACATTGAAGTAAAGTGCAATTATCTGGATTTTGATTAAACAATGTGCAGTGCAACTTCACTTTTTACAAATTAATATAAAGGCGCGTTGAAATCGCGAAAGACATGATTCCCATGAGTTTTTGACCAAAAAAACACGACTACTATCCAGCAGCCTTTGAATTCACCTGATCTGGCTTCCTGCGACTTTTTCCTGTTCAACCGACTTAAAAAACCGCTTCGCGGAACGCGTTACAGTTCCCGAGAGGATGTCATGAAAAAATCGAAGACGGTTCTGATGGACATACCGAAAATTGAGTACCAGCGGTGTTTCGAGGATTGGATCAAGCGCTGGCGTAAGTGCATTGCAGTCGATGGGGAGTACTTTGAAGGGGACCATATCGATTTTGATGAATAAACTTGTATTTTCAATTTTATGAATAAAGTCCTAAAACTTTTTGATCAAGGTAGTATATCAATGTTAAAAAATGTTCTCAGTTTGTAAAGCAGAGTTCATGTTAAGAAGCTTTGACACCTATAAAATAAAACAAACTTCGACGTCCAAGGAATCAAACCTTTAGGGCGTAACTTTTAAGAAACCCCTTATAATTGTCTGAAAAGAGACTTTACTATTAAATCGATAAATATTAGGAACCAAAATCACTGAGAGTGAAACTCAATAAATTATATGAAGATTACAACTTAACGTTTGACTGCAGTCAGCTGTGAGAATAATCGTAGTTTAACCAATTTATCGAAAAATGAACCCGCTACTCAAAATGTGAGAGCTGCTAGATATACTCGTATATTCAAACAGTTACTTTTAATGGATAATGGAAATGACTTTAAAATTAAATTACACCAACTTGGCCGCATCAAAACGCAGTTTTGTTGTAATTAGTATTTTGACCTCAGATTATACGAGTATTCCTAAAATCAAAACATTACCTATCTTATTGACACTAAATCCCTTCTGATAAGCACTTGGTTTGTTTATATACTTGGGTGACAAATTTTAAAACTATGTTTACATTATTATACAGATGAATAAACTACTACAAAAAACTATAAGTAAAAATTGTATTGTATTGCACTTTTGTTGTTTGACTTTTCTGTCCAATACTCGAATACATATTTTAAATAAAAATACGTATAAGGTAATACATACAAATACGAAATAGTCGTTATACCATTGCAACAAAAATTGATTTTATTTTCGTATATTCTATATTAATAGATGTAACATCGGCCTTGATGTAAGAAAAACTCAAAAAAAATATCGTTAGGGTAAATTTTCATGTTTTGCCGAGCCAATGCCTGAATTCAAAATTTTCCATCACGACTGTACGTACTTTCTGTTTAAGATTTTTTTTTAATTCATTTAAAAATACATTTGTAAAATATATGCACTTTCTTTGAGAACCAACGCTTTTTCAAGTATTCGATATTCATTTTGAGTTTTAAGTTTATGTACAATGAGTTGAACAACTTAGCCAGTCAGTGTGCATCGCAAACCTTCGAGCGTAGTAAAAAGGAGTTATCATAAACGTCAAAAGCACGTGTTCTAATGGGAATGGTAGCGCATGCGCTCGGGTTAAATTCCTCAGCGGTTAATGGAATAACAAGACTGAATGTCGAGTGCCCACTCAGCTGATTACCAGGACATCTCGAGTCCTCGTCGTACAGCCAGGATGCTGCGTGAAACATCTTGCAATGCCTGTCCGAGCGCTTAATTTTTTAACATAAATATTCAACTGGCACGTCTGCCCTCGATCACGACTTTAAAAATAGCCACAAAGTACGCAGTTGGCGCTAATTCAGAGCAAATATGTTTCTTTTACGACTCCAGTTGAATGCCAAATCACATCACAATCGTCAGATGATAAACGAAAAATTAAAAAAACCGTCCAACTCAGGATTAGATTTATATAAGACAATCAATCATATTTGAACTTATTCGAAAGGTTATCGTCGATGCGTGACGGGCGAAACGCGTCGAAAACTATCGAGATGCAACAACAATAATGCACTAATTAATTCACATATTGTCTGGCAAAACATCGTGGCAGTCTCGCGAGCGATTGTACTTGCCGATGCATGACTGGCAGAGCCCCGTTCTGCAGAATTGCCGAGTCATTAAACTTCACAGAATGCCAGAACAATACGATGGCTCGCGTTTCAATTGTCTTGCTCCTAATCAATGTGTAAATATTGAGAATAAACAAAGGAATACAAACTATATATTTACCCTTTTCAGTGCCGTATTCTTGATATTCTGCAGCTCGTTTCTTATTAATGAGAACCTTATCATGGTATCCGAGCTGAAGACAGAGCTCCCGAAGGCCAGACCTGGATAGTCAGAACATCTGTGGCGTCTTCGCGCCTCTCTTTCAGCGACCAATTCCGTTCGCTCACTAGGGCATCTCAATCGCGAGAGCTCCTCGATCTCTGGATCCTGTTCCGGCTTCTCCGGTTCATTCTCTACATCAGAGCATCCCTCGGCAGAGCCTCTGGGCTCCCACCTGATCCCATCCTTGAACTCCTTGGAAGGGCGGTCTTTATCCTTCCTTCCTGATTTCTTCTTCTTCGGCGTCTCGGCAGTCTTCTTTGGCAGATCCGAATCACTGTCACACAAGTCAATCGTGTCTATCACTCGATAATTCGCGTTGCTAATGTCATTGTTTTGATCGACAGTCCTCCTGTCAGATCGCATCGCACTTTTTGTTTCTTTCGCGGCTAAACGTTTTTCTTTGGCATTCGAATTATTGTTGTCATTACTCGGACGGTTCGATTTATTAGACGCAACTGTCACCGTATTATTTTGATCAGCTGGTCGAACTCCGTCGGAATGTTTTGAAACATTCTGAGCGGCGATTGAGGTTACGTGGCTTGACGCGATGACAGGAGCGGAGCCGCTTCCGTGAGGGTCCGCGAAAGGACCGACGGGTCCCCTTGTTCCCCTGTCGCGCGGGTGATGCTGGTGCCCCCGCTTTTTGCCGGTTCCCGAGCCGAGTTTTCGGCCTGACATGTCTCCGTCGCGCTTCACCGTCCCACCGTACCCGCGGCCATTTTGCCCCGACTGATCGTCAGATGTCGTGCGGGGCGCTCCGCTGCGCCTGCGCGAGCGCCGCGCACTCTTGCTCGGGGCGGACATCTGCCGGCGTGTATTGGAAATAGGTGCGCGCGAAATTTTAATTTTACTCTTTCCCGACTGCTTCTTGGGAAGTGAGGATTTTCCGGTCGGTTTTATCTTATATTGAGTATTGGCAACTCTTCCTCCGCGATTTGCGAACATAATGCCAAATAATCGCCGGATGATTCCAGAAATTTGCGTATCAATAAATGACGTAATCTGCTGCGGCTTCTAAACGAAATAAAGGAACAGAATTGTTGAAACGCTTCCTGAGTGCAGAGAGTTCCGCACCCTTCGGCCTCGAAGTTACGACTCTCTCTGTGGAGCATTACATGTGAAATATTTGGCAATGCAGCAAAGATTGTAAATGAAAAAAAATGCGAAAGGTTTCCCCATTCATTCATCGATATTCATAGGTGATGCGGTGTCCGAGAAGCCAGCCACGGCGGTGATGAAGTGCGCTAAGAATAGGCAGTGCGCACGGCACGCCGCCATATTAGGCCCGCGATGCCGGGCTAGAAATAGCCCCGGGAACACTCGAGAAGCCCCGCGGCCACCGCCCGCTACACCAGAAGTTCCCTGATCTTCACGTGCGAGGGATTATCCAACTGCAGTGGAGAGCATTCATTTAATTAATTCTAAAATGGGTCA
Organism: Odontocerum albicorne; assembly: GCA_949825065.1. Taxonomy (NCBI): domain Eukaryota; kingdom Metazoa; phylum Arthropoda; class Insecta; order Trichoptera; family Odontoceridae; genus Odontocerum; species Odontocerum albicorne. Next base: position 30,922,312 of record OX463853.1, on the reverse strand, counting down.
ATGGGGAACTAAACACAAGTATTTTTTTTCATCGAGTCTGGGAACACTCATATTCATTATCTGTTAAAAACTCATTTGAGACATTCAGTTCATTAAAATATTCAAACACCTTTAAAAACACTTATTTTATGATAATATTAAATGCTTTTACTAAGTAAACAAAGCTATGTACTTGAAATCCCACGTCTTTCTCAATTCAATGAATTTGTGTCAACTCATCACACATCTTAAATATTTTATGAACCACACATTCTATTAAACGATATCATATTCTTGAAAAAAAATCTGAATCATTGATCAATAGTAGAATTATTAACGTATTATTTTATATATTTCACGTCATTTGGTTTATTTAAAAACGTAGTTTTTAGTGAGAAATATTAGAGTGATATTCATAAAGAAAAGTAAAAGTTATTGAACTTTTAATTTTAACCAATCATGCACATACTAAAAATGACATATGGATGCCCACCACGCGGTCCGCCAACGTTTAGTATACGGCCTGCCACTTTATTGATTTTTTAAACTATAAAATAGAAGAAGTGTTGGTTAGTTATATTGGAGTATTTTTTTTTTTTGATATTGAAACCATGCAAAACTTATGTGGCCCGTGGTTCAAAATGAGTTTGACATGCCTGATGTACGTAATAAAAATGCTTGACAAATTCATGTACATGCTAAAAATGCTCGACATATTCGTGTACATGATAAAAATGCTAGACATATTGTATTATTTGACGTTACACCTTTGTTGTATATAAGTACAACCTGGCGAGCTAATTGTTATGTGATAATCTCTTCCAAACGACCAAAAATGCATTAAAGAGGTCTTAAACCAGACAGGAATCGTCTTTTAAAAATCTATGTTTCAGCGAGAACTGAACCCGCAATCCCCGGGCTGGAAGACAAACGTATTACCAACTAGACCACGGAGGTCGATATATTAATTAACGTACTATAAATGTTAAACATATTTCATGTATTTATTATATATGCCAAAAATATTTGTATCGTACATTTGTAGAAGTATTGCTCTATAGAAATGACTTCTTAACTACTAATATAACAAATTTGGGACACATTATGTAAGCATACTGACCTATATTTTAAAAAAATGATGTAAACGTAACCAGGTTATGAGGACAACGGGGCAGACGGCATAAAAAAACGTCAATGAAGAAAAATTCATAAAAAGTATTTTGTTTTTATTAAAAATGATGTAGAAATGAATAATTTATTTAAAAAAATATACAAACATACATAAATACCATCACGTCGTTTCTCTGTTGGGGTAGGCAGAGAGGGCAGAGCGCCAGCTCTCCTATCATGATACACACATCCTTTGTTTCTTTCACATACATATATCCCTTCTCGTACAACTTCTACGATTTTTCTGACTTTCTACGTTTCCTTCTTTGAGAATATCGTTCACTTCATCCAACCACACTTTCCTTGGTCCGCAACCACCGAGCTGGAAGACAGGCGTCTTACAAACGAACTCACGGAGGTCGTATATTTCTAAACGCTTGTTATATTCCATACAATAAATATTTTTGACAACTTAAATTTCACTTCTTAATTACTTAGAAAAATTGCAGAATATTATTTAAAAATCGGAATCTACCGTGGTTGAAAGAAAAAAAAAACAGTACTCGTATTAGTGTACTATCTACAGAATTGTTCATATTATTTAGAAATTCGTATTTGATTTTTAGATCGTATCGGCGACAGTAACTTTCAAGACAGCACAAATTCAAAGTTACTCTATAATATGGGACTAGATTTTTTGTTCCCTTCGTCATTGCTAGATTAAACTATGCTATTTTGATAGAGTAGTGTTAAAAAAAATCTCACACATGTGATGGAAATTCAACCAAGGTTGTTTTCGTCGGACGTAAAAATGTGGCAAGCTGACAATATCATGTAGGTAATTTTGAACATTATTTCATTTCTCGTAAGTTGCCCTATTTTTTAATTTCAATATTTTATTTCAACCTTAATAATATACTGTTCATTATAAAGAAATACATTTTATTATTCAAGCAATTCACAACCATAAGAGAAGAGAGTTCGTTTAATTTGTTTTCAGGAGAAATTTTATCCATTTATACAGAATAAGCAATGAAGACATTAGGAAAATAAAAGTATGGGTAGATGTAGTATTTAAGACGAAAAAGGAGCTTTGAGATGGACACATTCGGCCACGTAAAGATAATAAATTATGAAAGATTTAAAAATAACAAAAGGTACGTGAAAATTGGAAAAAGACCCATAAAAACGTGGCATGACCAAATTAATAAAATGTTTTAACAAGGAAGAGTAAAAAGTCTTAATAATAAGAAATTCCTCATAACGAGGTGTATATAAGTGGTAGATATTTGCTAGAATATAATGAAGGGGAAATCTATTATCTCTATCTGCCCCAATAGGGAAATAGTGATGTTGATGATGATGATACAGAGGTGGTGTCTTAGGCCTCTAGAATTGGTCGCCGGCCTGGCACTTATGAAAGCACTAGCCTTGGATTAAGAGACGACTTAATAAAGAAAATACTGTTACGTAATTGTGCCAATGCAACACCTAGAATGATTTAATAATCAGTCATATATGCTGTTAACAAGGAGCAGAGACTTAAGAACTGCTAAGTTTTCTAAACTAGCCATATCGGCAGCAGCGAACTGACAATTAAAATAAGCCAGAAAATCGGCTGAAACCCGCCATATCAAAAGCATTCCATCCCCGCGAATTATCAGACAGCTGTTCAATAATTTCGTTTTTGATCCTGAAATATTTGTTGCACTATAATTCCTAATCTTGCTCAAGATATTTTTTTCGCAGCACATCATTATGAATGATTCGAGGTGCGATTGAGTTAAAGAATTTCGTAATCGGTTTAGGGTATACTTTTACTTGAAAAAATACCTCTTGCAGGACACCCATGATGACGAAAGGGTTAACAATTATTCATAAGCTATAAAATGTGTTTATAGGTCAACGAATGCAATCTGCAAACTTTTGCAGAATATAAAAGCATAGTAGCCACGATTTCTGGCAATACTACCAATACAAGAAATGTCGTCTGGTGAGCTGACGGAAAGCAAAAGAAAGCACGATGGGTAGCATAAGAGATATAACGACGTACAGGATGATACACTTAAAACATTAATGCTTAGTACAACTGGAAGCAAACAGCAATATAACATTTATAACCAAATGGCGTAGAACTGTTACTAGTTATTAATAACCCAACGTAGAAACAAGACGCAGACAAGCTGCAAGTACTGAAGTTCTTTGTTATATATGCAGCATGATATGCCTATCACAAATTGACTAACATAGTCATCTCTAATGGCACCAACGTCAAGTACCCTGACCCCTCTTTACACCTAAACATCAAAAATTTAGTTAAAATAGAAAAAATAAAGTGTACTCACATTCTGGAGAGCCTTATCCTTCTCTTCAAGCTTGGCGTTAACCTGCATGAGGGCCTCTTGGGTCTGATCGAGGTCATTCTCAATGGATTGGATCTTCTTCTGCAGGGAGCGTGCCTCCTCCTCGGCCTGTGGTCAACAATAACATTTTTTAGAATTAAAGTTGTAGTAAATATATACGAAGGAAACAGAAGACAAAGATGTCTTCAGTATAAACGGCTAGTCTCCGTTTCTCGTGTGGTACGCTTGTGCCAGCTGTTATTTAATAATCGAGTGTCTAGTTCTGGGTTCTTTGCTCTCAGACAATTATAGATCAGAAAATGCATTTGAAAGAATGAAGCGAAGACTTTGATAAAGTGTTCATTGTTTTTCGGCTTGACTACCGGAATACAGTGTAAGCGAACTTGTTTCAGATACAGCTGGATAGGCTACAAATAGTTTTTTTTTTAAATATTTTTTTACTAGGTCAATTATTTTTTTATGTTGGTCAATTATGCCGGATATTCTTCTCAATATCAATGTCCAGGTTTCGCTCCCATACATTAAGAGTGAATAATTTAACGTGATAAAAGGTGAAAAGCTGTGTTACCCAGAATAAAATATACTAGAAACTTGGGCAACACAACTTGGGTACATATCACGCCGTTTCTATTGCAGGGTATAACTAATCTTTATACTGTTAAATCCAAGTACACAACCTTCGCCTCCTCCACATTCCTACATCTTATCATACATAATCTTCAAATATTTATACCCTGACTTAAGATTCTTTCAAAATCCAGTTCAATTGATCCAGCCGCATTTTATGTGATCTAACATACTCGTACTTCTTCCACGCACATCTTAAATTTGATACTTGTATATTCGCTTAATCATTCATCTTAATGGTCCGTTTTTGATCTTACTAGAAAATATCGATTTTATCCATGCTTTCATATCTGATGTTTTAATCCTGCTTTCTGTCACAAATTGAAATTTCGCAAATGTTTTGAGAGCACGCATCTCATCTCCATAGCATTGATCTTACTTTTATTTTTATTTTAACTAGTCCAAACATTACTTCTATATCTCAAAGTTTGCACCAACAAGATGGAAATAATCAAGAAAACTTGAAAATAAAATGGTTTATATCATTCCAATATCGTGTTATATCAAATAAAATGCCATGTGCAGTTGCAGCATCTTAAAGAAAGTTATGGTATCGGTATTTGGGTTAATGGAGAGCTACAGACCAATATGCAAAGTGAGCAGCGAATATCGGAGAGCCGATATGCACCAGAGGACTTGGCTATAATCGTTCCATCTTCTTGCAAGAATTCTCAATTGTGCGTGCTTGTATACGCTCTTTAATTATTCCGCTCGCCATCTCACTCTTTTTTCATACTTCGTGTTTTCCAATCAGTAATCAACTGTCAAATATACAGATTCAAAATGGTCTTCGTGATTTGATAGAGAAAAATTAATGATAATAATTGTTTTCAAACGAATAACATATACTCGTATATCCACTTTATTCATAAGCACGAGTATACCGTCGGGTTTCCGACATAAATTGGTAGCAAGCATTTTAATGTTTCTGAGATATTTCAATAAAAAAGTTAAAATCTTACAAATTGAGCGGTTTTTTTATTCTATTTTTTGTAATTCTTGAATAAAACACACAGTATGCTTTGATTTAAAAAAACTTTTTATTGGTCATTGAAGTATAATGTATGACATTTAAACATAAAAAACAATATCTGTCAAAATCCTTTTGTCAAAATTTTCGATGATATTTTGGCATAATTGCGGTTCTAACTCATCAATAACGCGAATAATTTCGTCCTTCAGCTCAGGAATTGATTGGAGGTCATTCTTATATACCTGACTTTTCACGTAACCCCAGAGAACATAGTCCAACGGTGTCAGATCACATGATTTTGGTGGCCAATTAACATCACCGTTTCCGGAGATTACAATACATAAAATAATTCAACAATTTGAACGCGTTGTTGTATTGTATACGACTCCATTTTTATTAATGCCATACATTACACTTTTCAAATGTCACAAGACCCAGGCAAGTTCGCGACGCCATCTGTGTTTTATCCAAGAATTAAAAAAAACACTCAATTTGAAAGACCCTTTATAGAGTATTTTTATTTTGTTGTACCGCGTGTTTTGACTTATGATGCCGACGTTCTCGAATCGTGTAAAAAATAAATAGACGACATCGTCATTTTTGGTTGGCAAACAACTATACAAACAAGAAAGAGATTCCATATTGAAAACTGCTCGGAAAAATACTTTATGATGCAATAGTATAAGGTTTAGCTGAACACTTAGAGGCTTGCTTAGAGAAATACGTTCACTGATTTTTTTCGCCTGGTGATAAAGTAAAATTTTCCACCTAGCAGATATTTACTATACATGTGCTGGCTAGGGAATGTTCACCACTATATATTATAATCTAATGTATATGAACTATTAAGCATTTGCTTAGCCTAGTGAACATCTACTATTAAGCATTTGTTGCCTAGAAGATACGTCTTACTGAATATTTGTCGCATAGTGAGTATGTTCCACTGAAAAATTGCCTCCTAGTGGGTGTGTTCCACTGAATATGTGCTGCCTAGTTGATACATTCCACTTAGTATTTGTCGCCTAGTGGGTACATTCCACTGAGTATTTTTCACCTAGTGGGTACGTTTAACTGAATATTTATTGTCTATTGGTTACATTCCATTAAATATTTGACGCTCAGATGGTACGTTCTACGAAATATTTTTTGCTTTGTCACTTAATCAATTGTTCAACTTGTAAGGATAAAATGGCCGTTCGTTACCTTCTCAGCCCTGAGATTAGCATCCTTGGCCTGCTGTTCGCACATGAGCGCGCGGTCCATGGCGTTGTCCTTCTCCAGCTTCATCGCTTGCATCTTCTTCTTGATCGCGTCCATTTTGGATGTGTTTTGTTTTGCTCTTTAGGGGACGAAAAAACTGAAAACATAAAAATAAAATTATTAGGAATAATTCATAAAAAATCAGATCAAGATCATAATATCATTTTATTTCCACGCATTATCTTTATAAGTGTGCGTATTTTCAGGTATGTACATATTTTATTTTCTTGGAAATATTTAAATTTCAATCATAACAAATGTTGACGATCATATTACATAGCATATCATTTTAATTGATATTGGTGCTTGTATTGAACTAAAAGTACACTTCTATTAAATATATGGTAAATTTATTACATTACATTATTAACTTCCATTGTATACATTAAAAACTAGCAGATTTATTGCAATGTGGTAATCTCTTGCAATCAACAAGAAATATGTCAAAGGTTTAGACAGCCTGGAACCCTTTTTAAAAAATGTTATCACCAACGGAAATCGAACTCGTAACCACCGGGCTGGAAGATAGGTATCTTATCAACTAGGCTACGGAGGTAGGTGTTTTATATCCGTGGTATAGTTGATTAGACGTCTGGCTTCCAGCCCAGGAAACACGGGCTCGATTTCCATTTGCAACTATACATTTAAAAAGGGTCCCAGTCTAGGATTAACTTAATATTTATTTAACGTTTTATTTATAATTAAGGCATTAACATTGTGGAGGTTTAAAGACATTGTAATTAGTTTGATCAAACACTATTTATTACACTTTATGTGGAATAAACAGTGTTTGATCAAACAAATACCAATTTATTTAACGTGTTTTACTGATTGTAACCGATTGACATATGTTGATAAACCAAATTGTTATGTATACTACGAAAGTATAATACAATAATTTATTTTATAAAGCTTACATATGCAGGTTAACCTCTATAACATTCAATGCTTAAAGAGAATTATACAAAGAAACAATAAATAAAATTAAATAACTAAGAAATCATTGTTTAGCCGAAAAAACCAGCTACCTTTACCAAGAAAGCTCCAAATACTTTCTTTAAAACATTTCCTGAAATGTTGAAGATGTCAATATCCAAGGCCCTATTCAAAAGGGACAGTTCGTGAATCAAAGGAAGAGCACTTGGCAAATTAGGTCTACTTATTGCCAGTCTAAAAATATCAATATTTATGTATCTCAAATAGTTGTTAAGATCATAAAACCACACATTTTCCAACATGTTGGATTAGATTTTTATAATAATACAATACGTTCCTTCGGGAACAAAGTGATGCCAAAAAACGATCCATCCAAGATGGTTCAGAGTTCGGTAAATACTCGAGGAAGTAAGAAAAATGTACACAGGACGAGAATTAAATTAAAGAAAATCATTTTACATACTGAATAAACTGGAATATTTACCACAAAGACACTTTACCTGAAGAAGTCTGCTAAATGCAAAGAGAAATATTTTACAATTCCAACGACCGCTCACTACACGGACTTGAGACAAATGTCAGCTTTGCAAACACCAAGTTACCAAGAAACATTCTTGGACTGTTCTGTGTTAAGATCTGCCGCATTACTCATTGAAAATTTTATAAATAAGACACGTGTTGTGATAATTACGATGTACATATTAGTGAAAACAGCTAACTAGGAAATATTATGTAGAAATAAATCACATCGGGTCACGATTAAGCACGTTAATTTTAATATATAAGCATTTTTTTAAAATGCTTACTACAAATATCTAAAACAGAATATTTGTATGATTTCTTTAGTCACGTATTTATGATAAAAATAATAACTAAGTGTTTTTATGATGTCCTTATCAAGAACTACATATTTAGTGTAATGAGAAAGTAAGGAGCATTTTACTGGTTGGACATGAAGAATTTCATCGAAAAAAAAATCTCTATGTCTATTTTGCGGCTTTCTAATAACTCGATTAAAGGGATCAATTTAGGTCCAACCGCTTAAAATGTTCTTAAATATACGTATAGACGAGTATATTTAGATTAAAATGTGCATTTTAAAATTACTCATTTTGACGACTTCCGTGGTTTAATGCATATCTTCAGACCAGGAGGTAGCGGGTTCAATTCCCGTTGGTACCCATTTTTTTAAAGAAAGTTTTTCGATTCAGGCTTTTTAAAAATCTTTCTAGGTGGTTATAAAAAATTGCCACGTTGCAATAAACCCGTCAAGTTGTACTGTACACAACGAATGGATATCGTATTACATTTTCGTTGTATAAAGCAGTGCTTCCTGCTTCCCAATTACTTTCATGTAACGGCCCCCTAAATCTGAAGTAATTAATTCCCCCCCCCCCCCCCCCCCAAAAAACCTTTTTTTTATAGTTGAAGATTTATTTGGCAATAATTATGACAATTAAAATACACATATTTATATTCAACACAAAATTATAGGAACTTGCTTAAAAACTTTTTTTTTTAATAAAAACTATACTCGCATGAAACAATTTAATACTCACATTAATATTTGTACTGAATATTTTCGCGACCCCCACGAGAAATCCCGCGGCCCCCAATTTGGGAAGCACTGGTATAAAGTACCATATTTTGACCAACCAAAAAAATCTTTAAGATACCTTAAGTAAAAACCTATCTAGAAATCTTTTTAAAATAATCTGGGTTCCAACAGGAATCAAACCCGAAACCTCCGGATTGGGAAGCAAGCGTCTTACCAACTAGGCTACGGAAGTCGTATATTATTATTCAATTATATTGTTTTATATCATATGTTATACTGCACATTCGATTTAAATACTTAAACCTGGTGGGTTTATTGCCATGTAGCCTTCTAACCAACCAGAAAGATATTTTTTTTTAATTTTTAAGAGAAAATCAGACTGAAACCCTTTTTTAAAAATCGGGAGCAGCGGATCGAACCCGCTTCCCTTGATTTGAAAGATAGGCATCTAACCAACTAGGTCACGGAGACCTATGTGAGTAAATAAGTATGAATATGTTGCGTGTCTGTTTTATGTTTAACTAATTCAAACTAACTCCTTCCTCTTTTTCTATGGAAATATTTGTCTGATAATTGTAATTTATTTTTATCAAACACTGTTTATTCCACTTTTTTGTGACGGTATAACTCTTGTTTGCGCTCCCCTGAAGATGAGGTGAAAGCCTTGAAACCGGTAGGGTTATACCGTCACAAAAAAGTGGAATAAACAGTGTTTGATAAAAATAAATTACAATGTCTTTAAACCACCACAACGTTAATGCCTTAACTATAAACAACATGTCTGATAATTATTGGATATTAAATTGATTATATAAAAAGTTTTAATATATGTTGTATATAGAAGAGAGTGAAAAATATATTAATATTAACTAAATATACAATGCAACTAAACTCTAGGTCGTATGTTTTACAATTACCGCTCGTTGAAATTACTATGTATCAAAAGCTAACAATTAATTTTGAACTTTTATTTCATGTTTACGTTTTTGCGATGATTTTTGTTATTTTGAATTATTAAAAATTAAGCAGTTTTATCCGACTTATGTGTAGAGTATGAGAAGTAGAAGATATTGACTGTAACCTTTATTTAGTTACTTCCCCGTTGTGTATTTTATACATCCATATTAATCACTATAGAAATATACTTAATATTCATATTAGATACATTCGTGCAATCACGCCCTATATAGTCAGATACGACAAAAATTCACACTCAATTTTCACGACACACGTTATACAGCTCTTTTATAAAACGCTTGTCTTCCAACTCGAGGGTTGCGGGTTTGATTGTATTTCACTCAAGGATTTTTTAACACAATTCTGGTTGGTTGGAATAGTTTGCTGCTTGGGAATAAATTCATCAAATTGTAATGTATATGACAACATTGCAATACAGTGGATTTCTTTCAAAATGTCATTAACACGGTCCAAAAATACATTTCTTAATCTTTTACGATTTTCCTTACATACATAATTATATTTTCCCCCTTACATCTCTTAATCGTTCGATATTTGTAAACCACCACTGCGTCTTCTTTTTCATACTGCATAAAACGTAAGTTCATAATTCACATTCATCTTTTTTAAAACCTCATTCTGTATTCTGTCATATATTGTCACGCCATATTTTTTCTACAGTGAAACCGTATTTATTCTGTTACTTTTATTATTTCTTCAAGTCCAAATTTGGCACTTAAATACTGCTGCAAAACATTATTCGTTGTCACTTAAACACCTCCGTGACCTAATTGCTATGACGCCTCTCTTTCAACTCTGGGATTGTGGGTTCGATTTCTGTTTGAACCCAGATTACTTTAAGATTGATTCCAGTATGGTTTTCACTTAAGGCATATTTAACATCTTTCTGGTTTGTTGGAAGAGATTGCAACATAGCAATAAGGCCTCCGGTTGTGCTAAATGGAACGATAGTACAATACAATATATCATTTTGATAGATCATCATATTTTTTAGTTCAGGTATACGTGTATGTATTTACGTGCCCTATTCATCTTATTTCTTTTCGATACCTGCTGTTCTACTCGTATATATAACATAACTGTTCAAGAAAATACACAGAGGAAACATATAATATTCTGATCCATAATAGAGTATAATTTTTGATAAAAACGTAGAATTTATATTTGAATGTTAATTTGTTGCATTTATCTTCGTTTTACCAAGCTCGCGTGATGTTAGCTTCACATTTTACTGGACAGTTTGTTTTCATTGTTCCACAGTCCATGTGAGTTGACCATAAAGAATTATTGCTATATTACGAAGATTTACAATACATTTGCATTGGTACAACTCTCGCATTTTTGTTAATATTAATTAAAACGATAGGAAGGCTGGAAAAGAGAATAAATTAATTAAGATATAAGGTTTATAAATAATTTGAATCATTACGAACACGGAGGATTAAATAAAGAATATCACGCATTTTAAAAATTGGAATAATATTTTACTTTCTACTACAGATAAAATGGAAATATAAAAATATCAAATGCAGTAATGGTGAAACATATTCAGAATTTATCTTTCCTTTTACTATTAAAACACAGACCATTAAAACGCTTTTTTAATAAACACATACGGCACCTTTTTCTTCATAGTTTCCATTTTATAAAAAATAACGTGACGTACAGAATAAATTTAGGTAATTTTCATAATTTTTTTAATCTTCAAGTTAATTTATTTCTTTATTCATATTATTGTGAAGATTTTTTTATTCATATAAAAGCAATTTTTCACGATCTAACAAACAAACTGGGACAATTCCGCCTAAAGAGAGCCTCGGGTTAAGAGGTAAAACATGTGTAGTGGGGATTAATGTAATAAGTGGAATAACAAAGTAATGTGGAATAACAAAGTTCTTCTTATATGGAGTTCCATAAATAAAAGCCGAAACTTTCAATTAAATATTCAGCGGTCAGCATATACGAGTATGTACATATAGGAGTGATCATGCCATAAATGTCTTGGTCCTGCAATGCTCCAACTTTAAACCTATAGAGGATATGCTTGTAAAGGCGAAATTGCGATGGACCGGGCATGTTATACGCATGGGATCATAAGCTGCCAAACCGCGTCTTGTACGGGGAAGTAGTGGGCAAGCGAAGGGTTGGTGGGCAGAAAAAGCTCTATAAAGACAGCCGTGGAGGATGGAGAGCCGTCTGTTCTCAGGCTGATGACGTCTCAACGTGCTGCGGACATGCGTCAGCATTGCTAGACGACTCAGCAAAGTCCACATGTCTGTGACATTTGCGGGAAGGAGTGCGCATCTAGGATCAGCCTGTTTTCTCGCAGAAGATCACACGATCGACGTGGAAGAGCAGCTCAAGATTGACGTTTCAGTGGCAAGAGGATCCTCGAATACAAGGCCCAGCAACGAGGACTTGTAATAATAACTTGTATCTCAATTCCGAGTGTAAAATCTTTTCCAAACCATTGATCTTCTCGCTTCTGAGTCCCAAGATTTATATTAAATGTATTTATTGCTCTTTAATATTTGAAAATACAACTTAAAGCTTAATTAATGAAAAAGTAGCACTGGTATAGCTACTTTTCAATATAAAGAAGCATGCTACTAAACCAACTAAGTGATAAATATGATGGTGCTATTTTACATTTATTTTTAGGACAAAATATTAATAATACTGGATATGGTCAAACAAACGTCTAGTTTGAGGGAAAAAATCAGTGGCTTAATGTTTTTTTACGTCACTTTCCTATATTTGCATACATATGAAGTAACAAAATTCAATATGCTTATAAAAAAATTATATAGTTACGATTAAGATTGAATTGATTTTTTAAATAATCTTAATAAACACGTAGATGTGGAATGAAATGCAGTTCTCGGCCCATAATATGCTAATACAAGAAATACCGGTTTGAATATGAACGAAATAAAAAATAATAACTACGGACTCAAAATAAAGGGCGCCAGAAATAAAGATCTCAGTGTTACGAGGTGAACGAATCGTGCAAATGTTACGTGTTATGCCCAAGGGTGATGTCGCCTGACAGGGACGCAAGACTGTGGTTTCGTTGAAAAGTGCCACTTGAAATAAAACACTTTCGTCTCAACTTATCTGATGACGCATGTTGCAAAATATCCCTTAGTAACAATAAGGTTTTCTAAGTGATTTCCAATTAGGGCTTCCAAACGGATTAAAACGAGACCGGATAACCGGTTATTCAATTTCAGTTTCAGTTTCAAAATATCCTAAAACCAGTTATTTTTATTAGGTTAACCGGTTCGAGATATTTTTTTTATCCATATATTATACATTATTTTGGTGTAGCATTAGGCCATAACTTAAAATACATACATATTCGTACATACCATCACGCCATTTCCCTGTCGGGGTAGGCAGAGAGAACAGAGAGCAATACTTTCATATCTCGACACACATATTTTACATATTCCACATCCATACACCTCATACAATTGAGATTATAATATATATACTATATAATTTAACCACAAGTTTAAAAATAAAAATAAGCTATGCAGTCAACGTATTAAGGAAAAGTTCAAAAATGTGGTTCAGTAAAAATTAACTTATCTACCCGTCCGAGTCATTGTATAAATATTCAGAACTCGTTTGTGACACACCGGTGTGTGAGAATAATGACTGCAACCTGCAACCAACCACAACAGTCGAATGGCAGACTGAGTGCAGACTCAATACCAGATACATTGCACTTTTCTGCTCGCTCCAAGGGCAACAATCTTGTCTGGACCACTTTTATTATACTATCGTATTATATTATGGTATAGTAATTTATACTTTAATCGTCGATAATATCATCGATAATCTAAATCAGTTCTGCCAGACCTTTTTTGTTGAGCTTATAATTCGAACGTACAATACATACTCGTACAATCGCGTCATTTTTCATCGGGGTAGGCAGAGAAGACAGAGCGCCACGCTTTAATATCTGGAACTAGTGCTATCCCTCCATAGCGCAGATAGAGCCAAATGTTCTAGAACTCTTGCTTGTTATAAGGAACCGAACAGAGAAAGAAGACGCTACAAGTACGGAAGCTCCTTGCCCTATATGCAACAGGATATGCCTATTACAAATTGACTAACATAGTCATTTTCGGTAGCACTAACTTCAAGTACTCTGATTCCCCACTTTGTACTGTGCCTTTTATTATACTCGTCACGGGTAATGGGCATTTATATATTCAATCCCTCTATTTAAGGGGTCTCTATTTATACGAATTAATTTTAACGCTGTTTATAATGTTTGAAATTTTAGATAAATAATAGCGACATATTTTTACATACAACTGTAAGAGCGACAACAGTCTTAAAGGAGGGTCCATTCACCGAGAGATATTTTTAAAAGGACAGGATATATTTTTTTCTTCGTATAAATAAATCGTTATCGTCGTTGCTGGGCCTCGTAGTCGAGGATCCTCTCGCCATTCTAACGTCAATTCAGTTGGAAAACGAAGCTGTGCCGAGGGGTATTTTTTCTCTTTTAAGTGAGGGAGCCGTTGCACACCAACAACCTCACCGACCACATCGCTGTACTGGATACGATGCCACACCGATGTGAGACGATCGGAGCACATTGACATGTTTTTTTTTCCTTTTTTTTTTTTAGAATAGATATGACCTAGGTATCCTTATAACCGCGAACACTAGGCCGAAAGAGTAGCACAGTGTGGGGTTCGAACCTACGATCAAAATGTGTGTCGGAAGAAATTTTTGATGGAATCCTCTCTACTGAGTTAAACGGTACCCTAATACGTATATGTATTTTTCTTCAATTATTTGAAATGAGATTGAAGTCATTGTTATCCAAACATCCTCGAAAACTAGATGCAATGTTATTCGAGGGGAGTATTAAACTAGATGCAATGTTCATGTTATTCGAGGGGAGTATTAAACTAGATGCAATGTTCATGTTATTCGAGGGGAGTATTAAACTAGATGCAATGTTCATGTTATTCGAGGGGAGTCTTAAACTAGTGGCCCTCTGCACTGAAGAGCTAAGCAATAACCGCGCGGTGATAACCTTATTAAAACATCTGTTACCCTAGCTTTGTATAAAAATATATTTTATAATTTTTAAATGATCTTAGGATTGTCTAAAAATATGAAAAAGCATATACGAGTATATTCAGATTCAAATCGGTGAATTTTTAATTTGTAAATTACTTAATTTTTTTATACGTATGGTACTCTTAAACGTATCCGTACTGATTCGGCCACATTGAAGAGCATGACCGGAAGACAACATTATCTTCAGTTAATTTATCAAGCTTGCGGGTTTAGAACCGCACATAATTGCACGTATTAGCAATACTACCGAACATTTAAAGAAGCAATAAAACTCGCACACATCTAGCGCGTATGAGTATTGTTGGCAGATGAACTTATTTAATTTACCTATTTTTTTTCGGGTACCATAGGGAATTGAATCCGAAACTGCCGGGTGTTAGTTAAGCGTCTTACCAACAAGGTCACGGAAGTCGTCGTAAAACGTCGACCTCATGAAAAACATGTTTGAACTGCGCCAAAGGAATGCCTTATTTAACTAAATTTAGATCTTGAAATGCGAGATATGAGTTGTAGGTTTGTTTTAAAAGATAACGACACGCAGAGCTGCAGCAGTAATATAATACATTCTTTATAATACATTTTTTATTCTTATCATGTAAATGTTTGAGAGAAAGTTATAAAAGAAAGATTGGCTCTCTGCCCTCCCTGCATAATCCAATAAGGAAATTAACAAGGAACGTGATGCTATTGTATTGCGCATTTGTTGTTTATAGTACAACTAGGCAAGTTTATTGCCATGTGGCAATCTCTTCGTAATATGATGGTATGTACTCGTATAATATGTAATGAAAAATAGTTTAAAAATTACATACCATCAAACTTTTCCCTGTTGGAGTAGGTAGAGAGAACAGAGCGCCAGCCTTTCTTATCACGACATACTCCTCCATATTCATACATCTTCTCATACAGCTCTGTTTATTTCTCTTACTCTTCACCTTTCTGCTTTTATTTATTTTGGTTTCGTTATATAAAGTACAACCTGGTGGACTTATTGCCGTGTGGCAATCTCTTCCAACCAGCCTGAAATGTGTTAAAGTGGAATTCAGTGTAAACCGCACTCGAATTCTTTTTTAAAATATCAGGGTTCCAACAGGAATCGAAACCGTAATCCCCGAATTGGCAAATCGGCATTTTACCAACTAGGCAACGGAAGTCGCCAAAAAATCGTCTCAAAAATTTCATTTATTTTTTTCATACGTATAAATCATAAAAAAATATTAGTTTTTGAAACTGAATTTATAAATGATATCATCCAAACAATCTTACTACATATTTAAAGAAGCTTCACGGTACCAAACGTAATATCAAAATGTATTTTAACTCAGTGACTCTACCGACATGAAGATAACATGACGTGTCGATCTAAGAGAAGGATAGCATTTAAAGAATCTGGCACAGGTCCAGGAAAGAATGAGGAGTGGACAACGTCAGGGCATGATAAATCAAAATGCCAAAGATGTGCTCGTGATGCTAATGCACCAGTGAGAAAGTTATCGAGACGGGATGTTAAACCCCGAATACCATTCTCTGACTCATCGGGTTTTCCGAGTGGACAGAGCGCTGGTTGGGTAACACATTAAGACACTTGTCTTCAAGAGTAGATCTTTTTTGTGAAAGTAGAAGTAGGAAAATTATACGCTTATTTTTTATTTACTATTATGGGCTTAATAAACTTCATCTCGTTATCGTCGGCGCTAGGCAATTTCGGAATTGATTTAAACTATGTTAATGATTATATACTCGTATGTACACTAATCCATAATGAGAAATTATTACAAGTTGGAATATTGCACGAATTCTAAGAAAGACGCAAACTACGAGTACTATAAACTTATTTTACATAGTTTCTATCCTATAGTTTGGAAAATCTAGGATGAGTCGTATGACAGCTCACAAATTTGCCCCAATACAACCTTGTAACGATGTTCAGTAATTTTAATTATATTATCAACTTTAATATAAGCCTCGATTCTAATAAATAGCAAGTTATTTAGGTAAATACATTACATAAAACTAACAATAATGACAAATTAATACATCTTGTCACAAATTAGCAAAAATGTGGCAGTTTGTTAAAATCAAATTATATTTGGTGACGTTTGTCAAAAGTCACTACGTTAGTCTGCATTGGCTAGATATGGGGTATTCGATAATTGGATTTTCGATTTTTTTTTAGTGGATTAATACTATTTAAAGATATTTGGCCTATTTAAAGATACATACAAATCATACAATACATTATAAAGTCAGTATGAAATGAAAATTAGGTATTAAAACGTCAGTTTAGAGAAAACAAATTGTTCGATTTATAAAAAAACTATTCGATTTGTAAAAAAAAAACGATTTTACCCCATCCCTTTGTGACGTGACGTTTTAAACGTCGCACGGTTCATCCTAGACTTTATGAAGTATAGTCGTAAACTTTTAGTATTTAATTTTAGATAATTTCTTTCACATTAAAAAAATATTGGCACTGACGATCTCGGTAGCCTAGTGGAAACATTCTTGACTTGGACCTGCGGTTCAGGCTCGATTCTCGATGGTATCCGAAAAAAAAGGTGCTAGTCTGATAAAAGAGTTCGTATGGTAACAATACTCGAACGCGCCGAACGGTAGTGCTGTCAATACATTTAATGACGAACCGCTAGTGTCATGCCTACTCAAGAGTCTCCCGGTCACGCTCTTCAATATGTCCGACACACTAATTCAGATATATTGGAGGGTACCATACGCAGAAAGAATGAAAATAATATTGGATATCCGTAAAGCTAATGTATGACAGTGTAAAAATACCTGGTGGGTTCATTGGTATTCGGCATTCTCTTCTTATCAACCAGAAAGATGTAAAATACTCTTAGCAAAAACCAGACGGAATCCTTTTTTTAATTGGGTAGCTGCCCAGGCATTCGGCTGAGAGACAGGAGTCTTACTAACTAGGCTATGGAGGTCTGTTAACTTAACGTTTCCAGATTTTATAACGATCATTTTATATAGCGCTGTTTCCAAATTATTAAGATCGCCTCACCTAACTAGTTCAACCTATTAACTTACAGGAGATGTATAGAGGTCAAGTGACTTATCAAGTCTACTGAGAACTTTGGCAATTTGGAGATTGGCCTCAGGGAAGACGGAAGACTGGCTCACAGAAGAGATCCCGCTACCTGAAACGTTCTGTCTAAATATTTAGGTTTGCCCTTGCGTTGCGTCGAAATATTTGGGTTTGCCCTTGTTTTGCGTGAGATCAAGATATAAAATATTGCTATCAATCCAAAATAATGTGAAAATTTTATGGTATTTAGAAAGAGTGAAGGATATGCAAATATTTTTATTTACTTTCCGAATTAAGTAAAATTAACCTACATCCGACAGTCGGTGAGATGAATCGAACTCAGTATCACAATTACCCATTTTACGAATATATCAAGCTCCATGTCACACTCCTACATTATACATATGCAAATACATAGCTTCCACTGCATACTTAATTTGTAGATGTTCTGAATGCACTACCATAAAGTGGAACAGTAAATCAGGATAAACAGTGAACTGACTGACTAACGAGTCGCTGGAAATCAGTACTCATCTATTCAAAAAAAAAAAAAAAAAAAATATATATATATATATATATATATATATATATATATATATATATATATATATATATATATATATATATATATATATATATATATATAAATATATACTTAAACATACATACACAACCTCGCGCCATCTCCCAGTTGGGATAGAGATAGGATAGAAAGATTATTAATATTTTATTTATAATATTAATATTTTATATATTTTTTTTTGTTTTAGACAACTAACATATGTAATAAAATAAACGTAATAAATATTAAACTAACACAAGAAACGTAATTTGCTTAATTAATTTTATTAAAAATAACTTGAGTGCTCCAAGGGTCAAAGCTGTATTGATCGTCATATTATTTTCATCCTTTTTTTCAACATAAATATCTGCAACATAATTTTTCTTTCAACAACACATAAAATTATACTTTCACCACAATTTTAGATTGATAAAAATATCTACAAAGTTAATAATGATTCTCAAATGGGGGACTCATTTCGATATGTAAAAAAATAATCGTTGACCATACCAATACTATCCGAAACGTAGTTTGACAGCTACTGGAATGAATCTAACGGTTAGTTGTATCGTCAAAACGTGAGAAAAATGTTACAGGAATAATGTCACCGCACCAATGTAACGCAGGTCACGATTTGGGCATTCGGAATGTATGGCACATTCACGGAAACCCATTGTTGGTCATTAGTGATTGCTTATGGGCCTTGCAACAGATCGTTTCACCTCATATGTAGGTATATCCGTTGTCAAATCTTTAATAATGAATGTCTCCAATTAAATATGTTAAAATGAATACAGAACCAAGAAATTAAAATCGAGAGAAGAGATGGATTTGTCTGGCCAGTCTTATATAGACACTCGATGCCATGTTTAAGCAGGTCATACAAGGGAACTAATACAAGCGAAACAGTTTAAACGAAAATTATATCTATTCTGAATCGTTACATTGGAAAATATTGAAAAGAAGTTAAAACTAAGCTTATTAACTAATTACTACCGCATGTCGCATAATTAATTGTTCAACATTCAATAAAGCTGGGTTAGAGGGCGATGCAAATGTATGCTAATTTGTGCAAAAGCTGAAGACTTGGGGCAAATAATACGGGGTCATCGCTAAAAAGTGTTACACAGATATTCAAGGAACATGTCAACTCATTGAAATTAACATTAAAAGGGTAATATGTAGAACTAATGAACATTTAAAATGTGGATCAATTTAGAAGTAACTTCGGATGAGGAAATTAAAATAATTGAAATTATAAAAAAAATCTTCATGAAAATTAGAACTATTTTCTATACCTCGCATTAGAAGTTTATGTTTTCTATTTTGTCTGGCGTATCATTATATACTCGTACGATTGTGTGACATTGATCTAATCGGAAGCCATAGTCAATAAGGTAATAATTTATTACTAACTAAATAAGATGGAAGCAATCGAGGTGTGGTGTTGCCGAAGAATGTTGAATGTATCGTGGAAATAAAGTAACAAGGCGGTAGTGGAAGGAAGAATCTACTCAAAGGGAAGAAATTCTTAAAACTATTAAACACCGTAAAATACAATACAACTTTATCTGTGGCTTAAAACGACAAGCAATAATGGAGGATAAATTGGAAGGCGCGAGGATAGTTGGCGAAGAAGAAATATTCTTGTCTTCGGGAAATTAGGAACTGGATAGTGTTGACAGTAGCAAAATTGTCCAAGATGTCAAAAGAGCGGTTCCAGTTTGCTGAAACCATAAATGCCTATGCCTGAAAACGGATACAGTACCCAAAGAACAAGAATAATCTGGAAGTAGTTAGCTTTATTCATTGGTACCCTTCAACACATCCGAATTGGTGATGCTTACACACTGAAGAGCACGAATAGGGGACAACATTGTCTTCAGTCCCATTAATTAAATTATAAAGGTAAAAACTTAATAGTACATTTTGGAAATACTACAGCACATTGAGAGATTTAAACAGCTGCACACGTCTAGTGCGTGCGAGTTTTGTCACCAGTCGAACTGTTTAGCCAGTTTTTTTAATTTTTTTGGGTATCATATAGGATACCCGGGCAGAAGACAAGCGTCTTACCAACTAGGCCACGTAGTAGTTGAGTTAGAGTACAAGACAATCTACAGTAAGCATACGAGTATATCTGTTGAAGATGGCACAGATGCCCACTTGGATCGTGCGGATTTCCTCTTGAATGCTCACTCAGCCAAGATGTTTGGAATAAATTGCACGCAACACTGGTGTACGGGGCTGGTTGCTGACCGTAAACATATATTTACATTCTTGCGACTGGTACTCACACTGCACTGCGCTTCCGCTGCAAGCCGATCTTCAATAATACGTAGAAGAAAAATACATTGCATTTAAACCAATAGAATAATTAAAAAATCAACAAAACAATTTAAGAAATGAGAATAACTATGTCATCTTGTATGGCAGTTTTTTTTTAAATTTTATTTGACGAAATATAAACCTATTAACTTTACTGTGAGGAAAAAATAACGAAAAATGAAAACTCGATAAATATTGAATACATGCAATTAATAAATTTAATATGAACGTGATTATAATCTATTGTATAACACTTTCGTTGTATACAGTACAATCTGTCATGTGGCCTTAAGTGAAATAACGAAGCCTTAAGTGAAATACCAAACTGAAACCCTTTTAATTTTTTGTTGGGTGCAACACCCAGTTTGGAAGACAATCGTCTTACCAACTTGGTCATGGAGGTTGATAATGTAGGTTCGGTATTAAGGTATTATGGAGCACAAAATGGTTTACCAACTGAGAAATATCGAACTCAAGTTTTGTGGACTTTTTCTTTACCTTCGAGTATTAATGAGTTTATCAGTATTATAAAGATCGTTTTAAATTCAGAAAGAAAATATTTGATCCTAAAATTGATCTTCAAATATCGATATGAGTTGATCAGGAAGATATTTAAGAACTGTGAGTCTTATGTAATATTTTGCAGTGGTCTTCAGTAAATCGTGGAACAGAGAAATATGAGTATTTGATATACAGTTTCGCTTTGAATTTCAATTGAAAGAGCCTAGAAGAATAACACAACAAGTCACTTTCTTATTACAAAATTAAAAATAAACCCTAATCATTAAAAAAAACATAACCTTATTTTGTAACTTGAGAATTTGAGCGAACCAATATGAAAGTCAATTTTCTCTATAAAATATTTGTAGGTCATCATTATATTCTCAAGTCCTTGAATTGTATCTGAATATTTACAAAACCAATTCGATTAGACTATATCCGATGGCTAAATGAATATATTATTACTTTTTTTAAATATTTCCCGTGGAATTTAAATAAAATACACAAAAGAAGTTTCCTAAAATAAATGGTGATATACTTTTAAATAAGATATTTTATTTTTCATCAAAGTTATCGTTAAGTAACATAAGTAAGTCACTTATACGTGAATTCAGAAATGCTCAAAAAACAACACGTGTCTCTCACGTGCATCTGCATTCATGGTGCAATTTGTTGATTTAAACACTTGAATAGTATTTTTTTTAAATTGCTACAATAAACAATCATGTCTAGACAAAAGTTTTTCTGAATGTAAAATTTTTCAGTCCTTGTAAAATTTCTTATTATTCGAGTGTTTATTAAAATGTCTTGAAAAATAAGATAGCCATAGTAAAATTATGAAATAGATAGATGTACAAGTTGTCATCTATGTATTTCATAGATAACAACTTGTACATCTATATATTTATAAAGACAAGTATATTGATTGACACATTAAAAAATATTGAAATTTGACCGTTAGAGTCCTGAGAATCTATAAATAGACGTATTATAGTATTAAAAAAATATGTCCAGCAGTAAAACGATTCAACATAAAAGTGTATATCAAATTAATCAACAATTTGATTAAATATTTTAAAACTGGTAAAAGGGTACTTATACAAATGAGTATCTCTAATTTCAATGTTGCAATGATTCGGAAGCTCTAGCATTGTTCAGATCTAAATAAATTTGTTTCGTTCTTTATACTGAGAAAAGCTAAGAACCTTATTTTAGTTCATATTTTGATTGATGGAAATCTGACACTTGTTATTTGACAAGTAATAATCCAATCCCTGTTAGTATATTTTTGAACGTATCAATATCTATTTATCACTGTTAAATGTAAGAAAATAAATATTACTTTGTATTCTAATTTAAAATAAAACATTGTGTTAACTCGGGCCAACCAAGGAAATGGCGTCAATTTAAAAATAAGAGTTGCTAACCTGAAAAAGCTTTCAGGAGTGCGCTTGCGCACAACGCTCAAATTTAAAAAGCCCCTGCGCTTCTAATATGGCCGATCCTGGCACTTTTCCAACTTTTCACAAGATATGAAATTGAAGACTAAAATAGACACGTTGTGTTATTATTATATATTCTCAATTAAGTCATACGAAACGGGGAAGATCAAATTAGTTACATGTTTTCAGATATCTAATAACTAACGCTTTGTGTTTAAAGGAATGTTAATTCCCGAATACAGGAAGGAATGCCATTAGATTTTCTAAATAGCCCTTCATTATATTGAAGTATGAAAAACTTCAGTTAAAAATTAAGCTGAAAGAGGAATTTTTAAATACAATTAATATAATTATAATTCAAAGATTTTACGAATAATTATTATGTATATATGTTAGAAGATAAAAATACATCGTTGTTTTTTTAGTTTCTTCTAGCTTACTAATTTTCCTAATAAATTTTGCAGTTTTCTAACACAACTAAAAAATTTCCTAAATTGAAAACTATCATGAAAAATATTGTATCCAACGTATTCTTTATTTCAATTCGTACAGTTGTTTTATTAATGTTTGTTATTTAAATTTTTAGTGTTGTCCGTAATATGTATGAAATGAAATGTTGAAAGCACCAACAGTCAATTAAAACTTTTAACTACTTACCAAAAACCTTTTCTATAATACTTAACACAAAATTTACCACAAATTCTCAAAAATTGACGTATAATTAAGCCAGAGACAACAAATAAATTAAAAACTTCACTTGGCTTTGGTAGTTTTTGAAAATCGAACTAATAAATATATTATAAAAGCGCGTTTAAATTATATTGACAAATAATTTTCCATATCGCATCCACAAGAAAATTACACAAAACTTTTAAAATAAATATTTCCAATTTTTCTTTTTATGAAGGAAATTGATATTTTTACGTTGTTTTCTTTTTCACCTTTCACGTTATATTATTTTGTTAATAATTTTAAGAAATTGTCGATCGTGTCTGACCGGTCGTTACTTACGTCAAGAGCGTTGGCTCTCTCGGATGCTATCACCTCGCGACTGAGTACACGACTGCCGGTCTGGGGCCGGTGTCGACTTACGGCACCCGCTAAGGGCATGAGGCCCCCCTCGCGCCCCACCAGGGGCTGCGGGCCTACGATGATCTTCCCTGGCACAAAACCAGAGGCGGGAAATTATATGAAATCAAATGAAAATGTTATAGATATAACCTATACGCTTTTTATAATTTTAATCACATTTAAATTTTTTTTAAATCCATAGAAAATAAAACAAAAAATTTCACTAAAGAATTGAACAAATATTCTTTATTAATGAGAAAACATAATTGTGTTTTGTGCACTCAATAATTTTTCAGAATTTAAAATATTCATTCAACGATTTCACAAATTGTTATTATATATCTGCATACATTATATAATAGAATACTATTGTATTACACTTTTGATGCATATAGTATAACTTGGCAGAGTTATGTGACAATTTCGTTCAATCAACAAGCAAAATATTAAAAGGCCCTAAGAAAAAACCATACTGGAAATCTTTTTAAAATAAATTGAGTTCCGACGGGTGTCAAACCCATAACACCCGGATTGAAAGAAAGACGTTTAGACCACGGAGGCTGTAAATTTGAAATAAATTTAAGAAGTAAATATAATTTTTAGGCTACTTTTTAAGTTTATTGATAAAGTGCTTTAGTTTACTGATTAACCCCAGAGAGAGTAAAGTAAACTAAGTATTATATATATATAAATAAATCGCCTGTTTCACTCGATTGAGCACTGCCAAACTCATTGATTAAGGTGTTACATAAAAAAATAACATAAAATAAGAACTATCTCTGTAAATAAGGTAAACCTGAAAAATTATTTATGAAAATTAATACTCAATTAGTTTCAGGGTACATTTTCAGTTCTGAAATCAATGCGGCCCTGATATTTAAAGATAACCATTAACACACATACAAATCACAAGATACAGTATAGCTACACGAGATCACTCACCGACACATATATATCCTGTGTGCAGACACAGCCCCCCCCCTCCCCCCGCCCCACACTCGTGTTTTACCTCCTCATCTCACCGCATCAGCGACCTCCTGCCTGCCGGGAGAGGAAAGCGGGATCAGTCTAAAATTATCCCCTCAAATAAACTGAATACCCAATTATTCTTGAACATTTCACTGCTGTTTCTTCAATCGTAAAAGTATGCTGAGTTAGACTTCCGGAAAATGTATAATGCATCCAAAAAAAGTTAAAGAAATGCACATAATGTTATTTGAAAAGCAATTTGTCGATGTAGGCAATGTGCTTGAAGAGTATTTCGCACTGCATACTGAGCTTCAATTAATGCACAATACAGAATTAAGTCTATCTTTTATCCACAGTCATAATCGAACTTTGTTTAAAGGATCCTTCACATACTCAGCAACTGATGAAATTAATTGCATACATCCCTGAAAGAGAAAAAATGTCTTCATAGTGTTCTGTAGCTCTGATATTTTCACCATTGGTTACATAGGTTTTTTTTATTGAACACATACTATATATTTAATTTTATTTTTGTGTTCCTGGTATTTTTTTAAAGTTCATTTTATTTCACAAGCTCTCTGCTTCATATACACATATGCTACTCGTATTTCAAGCAATATTGTTATAATTTAAAAAACAACTTTATTTCTTACAGATATATGTTTTTTATAACTTTTTGGTGAGGGTAAACTGTGGTAGAACAAATAACTTTTTTTATTATTTACTGTAATCAAGAGTTTGTATTTCAATAAGCATTAATACTCGTATAAGTTTTCCATTTTGTAAGAGCTTCAAAAGCAGCATTAATTTTCACCCGTGCTCGTTCTAATTCATCTCTTTCGGAAATTGGATACTGTCGATTTTTTCTTATAATAACATATGTTAGCAAAAAGTGTTCGTATGCTTTCAGCATCTAAGGCTGGCCATGCAGCGTGGGATGGTCTGCCTCTAAGTATTAGAAGTATGGGTGACGTATTCAGTTTCAGGAAGGACACGAAAACAATCCTTTTTCTGGAGGTCTTATTAAAATTTATGTTTATACAATATACGAGTATTAATATTACACTACACTTCACCTAAAGCTGAATTTATTACTATCACATGTAGCTGGATCTAAAAAAAATTCTTACTGCATTACATCTAAAGCGTTACTATCATATATTGGAAGATCTGAAAGGGTTTATTTGTAGATCGTTTTCCCTTAGTAAGCTTTCTGCACTTTTCTTACCAAAAATGTTTTTCTAAACATTGCAGATGCGAAAAAATACCCAATCTAATTGTCACAATCACATGCTTATGCTCACATTTTTTAATTTTGTATACTATATTTAATTATTTTATAAAAGTGGGTTCAATTTAGTGGAAAAAACAGTGTTTGATAAAATAAATTACAATGTCTTTAAACCTCCGCAACGTAAATATCTTAACTATAAACAATATGATAATTTACTATTCTAATTTTCAGGATTTCTGAAAATTGGATAAAACATTTCTTTGATATAAGTGTTTATTTCCAATAAATGAACTTTATTTACTGATTTCAAGTCGTATGTGTTTATTTAGATTTATGTATATGTGGGGAGATGCCCGAGCTACTAGTTGCAGCCGTCATCGTTTTATTCTTACACTCGATTTAGTTAATTTTTTCTACTCTTCTCTGAAAATCTACTTTTTAAACTGTATTATATAAATTGTCTTTTTGTCATTATTGTTAGTAGTCTCATTTTTTTAAAAATGTATTTTTTTTATCTTTCCCAGGTCTATTTTTATAAGCCTTCATTTCACTAAGCTTCTAAGTTGTTTACATATGAGTAAGAATATCTGTAATTTCAGATAATCAGGAAGCTTTATGAGTTATTTTAAATATACATAATCACCACTAGTATACATTTAGAATATAAATGTATGCTGATCTTTATGTGAAAATAATGTATTGTTTATGCGAATTTTGTTTCGAACACAGAAGTTTATATCATTTTTGCAATTAACATAAAGTATTAGTTTGTTAAATTTTCACTTTGTGGAACACAATTTTTGGATGTAAATTAAACACAATTCTTTACTTTGCAAGTCGTCAAATATCTCAATATTATCAATGAGTGGCGATTTTTCCATCGTTGTTTGTATTTTTTATTCATGGTAGATTTTTATTCATGGTAGATTTTTATTCATGGTAGATTTTTATTCATGGTAGATTTTTATTCATGGTAGATTTTTGTTCATGGTAGATTTTTATTCATGGTAGATTTTTGTTCATGGTAGATTATTTTTCATGGTAGATTTTTATTCATGGTAGATTTTTATTCATTGTAGATTTTTATTCATGGTAGATTTTTATTCATAGTAGATTTTTATTCATGGTAGATTTTTATTCATGGTAGATTTTTATTCATGGTAGATTTTTATTCATGGTAGATTTTTATCCATGGTAGATTTTTATTCATGGTAGATTTTTCTTCATGGTAGATTTTTATTCATGGTAGATTTTTCTTCATGGTAGATTTTTTTATTTCATCTATGTTTTAACTTTATTTAGTTTCTCTATAACAGAACTCATTATTTTTTTTACTTTCATCGAACGTAATAAATTCTAATCCCAAAAGATTCTACATAGTTTATTTGAATTAAGTGTCATGTTTCTTTTAAAATAAACAGACGGCAGATTTCTACGCTTCTCTATGGACGTGCAGAGCTTTTATTTCGTCTACATCCATACATTTCCTTATAAACTCTCTTTAGTGTTTCATACTTCTCTCCTTTCTTTCTGTTGAAATTTCTCCAACAATGTTCTTCAATTCTTTCCATGGTCTTGTTCTTCACATACTTTATTCGTTTCAGATATTTTAAGTATTTCCCCGCTCGTTATGTCAACATCTCCAAACCATCTCAAGATTAATGTCTAACAGTTACCTTATATCCAATTACTACTAACTCTATCATACACTGTAAAACCGCATATATTTCGCAAGGCACCTATTTTTACATAATTTTTCTGCTATTATCACTCTTATTTGATATATTGTACTTTCCAAACGGCAAACGTCCTCAATTCTCTCTAATATTTTATTGATCATCCATGTATTGTAAATATTCATTTTCATTCTTGGCTATTCGCATTTTATTGACGTTCGTGACCTAATTGGTAAGACACCTGTCTTCCGACTAAATTTATTTTAAAAAGGATTCCAGTAAGGTTTCCACTAAAGGCCTCTTCATACTTCTGATTGGTTGGAAGAGCTTGACATGTGACAATAAACCCCCAGGGTGTATTGTATATAATGAAAGTGTAGTCTTGTTTCCACGAAAGACCTCTTTATATTTCTGGTTGGTTGGAAGAGATTGCCACATGACAATAAACCCGCCAGGTTGTACTATATACAATGAAAGTTTAATGCAATACAATATGCTGTTTGTATGTAAAATAAACGTAAAATGTAAAATAAATTCGCAGCCAAAATTTTCATGACTCTTGTTTAATTTTTTTACTTCTTTACCTGGATGACTTAAAACAAACTTTATAACCTTTATCTATCGCCATTTTAGTGAAATTCAATTAATACAAATTTTACTTGATAATCAAGTAGTGCGAACCTGGCAAATTTAATATATAGTGTTTTAAGATTCAAAATTGCGTTATTATTATTAAACCTTTTACAAAAATTAGTCATCTTTTTTATGGAAAAATCATAATAAGCGACGAAACCCATTTTGACCACAGCGGTTATATTAAAAAAAATCCACATGTGATCGCTCAGCGATCATTAAATCCTTGCAAGAGTGACAGTGTGTTGTACAATTTGGTTAGCAGCTGCGATTGGGCCTGATTTTTCCGAAGACGCTGCGGGTAACGATGTAACTGTGAAGGGCGACCGCTACCGTGCCATGATTGAGAACTTTCTTTCACATCAATTCTATGAACTGAGTTGAGTAAAAATGTGGTTTCAGGAAAATGACGCTACATATTATACAGCACGAACCTCAATCAAAATTGATATATCTCTAGAAGTGGTGACATCGACTAGCCGCCAAGATCTCCAAATTTAACAGCTCCAGACTTTTTTCTGTGAAATTATCCTAAAGGACATGTTTATTTCATTAAGCCAACGTCCATTGAACAGCTAAAAAATATACGACCAGCTTGTTGAAATATCGCTTGAAATTTGTGAAAAAGTTTTGAAAGACTTCGCAGTTGTATGACAACAAAAGGTAAGTATTGGTAAAAAATATATTTCACAAATAATTGTAAAATTTAAATAAAGCATTTATATTAAAATATTGGTTATTTTATATAGATGGGTAATCGTTAACGCTATTCTAAACATGATAAGATTACCACACCACCTTGTAGCCAAACCAAAATAATCCCTAGATAAGTAATCGTTAACGCTATTCTAAACATGATAAGATTACCACACCACCTTGTAGCCAAACCAAAATAATCCCTAGATAAGTAATCGTTAACGCTATTCTAAACATGATAAGATTACCACACCACCTTGTAGCCAAACCAAAATAATCCCTAGATAAGTAATCGTTAACGCTATTCTAAACATGATAAGATTACCACACCACCTTGTAGCCAAACCAAAATAATCCCTGGATAAGTAATCGTTAACGCTATTCTAAACATGATAAGATTACTACACCACCTTGTAGCCAAACCAAAATAATCCCTAGATAAGTAATCGTTAACGCTATTCTAAACATGATAAGATTACCACGTCACCTTGTAGCCAAACCAAAATAATCCCTAGATAAGTAATCGTTAACGCTATTCTAAACATGATAAGATTACCACACCACCTTGTAGCCAAACCAAAATAATCCCTAGATAAGTAATCGTTAACGCTATTCTAAACATGATAAGATTACCAAACCACCTTGTAGCCAAACCAAACTACGAGTAGTTTGAATCCTGAGAGATCATCTTCTGCGTGCGGCTCTCACACACAATGTGTCATCTTCAGCCAGGTCACGGCGTCTAGAGTCAGATTGTGCAATATTGCACGCCTCTAGAAAACACATGCAGTAAGCAGCTGTCAAAGATGTGATCCATGGTCAGAATTTCCCCGCACCTACGGTAAGGAGACTCTGTTAGGCCCCACTTGTCCACATCATACGCAGTACGTCCTATTCAGAGTGCACCATTCATTCCTTCCATAATATGATTGTTTGTTACGTGACCGCGTTTATCGGTATATTATCGATTTGCTCCAAATTGGTCGACAGGTTACAAGGTATGTTAGTTAGTCAATTTGCGACATCATGTGCGGATAACATATTTAGAATTCAGCGTCTTCTCCATCAAAATAACGAAAGTAATAATGGCATTATCTGCTGCTTCATCGATTACGAGAAGATAGTCGATAGCCTCCTGTAGATTGCTGTCGGAGACAGACGACGACCTCCGTGGCCTAGTTAGCTAGGCGTCTGTCTGCCAACATAAAGATTGCGATAACCAATTAGTAAGACCCATTGCTAACCATTTTTAAAGGATTTAAGTCTGGTTTTCACTAAAGATTTGCTAGATGGCAATACACCTGTAAGATTGTACTGCATAAATCTAAAGTAAAGCAACTCAATACTAGTAGGGCTGCCGCGAGAGGTAAAGCCGCATGTATGCAAAAACGAAAACTCTATCCCTGGTTAATTTTAAATACTTTTTTAAGAATGACTCTTTCAGAATGTGATCAATTTGGCTGTGTTACGTTTTTATATGTTTTCCAATCTCTCATATGCTACTCAAATAAATTTATTTTGTAAATTCTTTTTCAATTTATTTTATTTTATGATTTATAAGAAAACAAAGTCTCTTGAATATGTGATATTATAACGCAACCTTAATTCTAAAGATTTATTTTCAATAGAATATTTTAATGATAAATTATAAGGTATGTCATTAAAAGTGATGGGTCTTACAAAATTATCAGACAAAAAAAAATATTTGACCTTAAATATTATTTAAGATTGTCATCTTAAATTTCCACAATTCCGAACTGACTCAGCTTGTCAGGCTACACGTTCCTTATAGGTCCACCAAAAAAAAAGTCTACATTGATATACTCATAGTTATAACAAATTATTTGTACAACACCTGGATGCAAGACTACCAAGATTGAACAATTATTAGTATGGGCACTTTGTGGACTTTCGTATGACTTTGATTACTTGCGAGTACCAACTTTGATGTATGGAAGTGAAACATGGACGTGGAAATATGTTGAAAAGTGTCAATAAATGCTATAGAAATGCGTGTACTAAGAATAATAATATTTCCGGTTATAATGTATACAACAGAAGGGTTATACAACGTGTGCTGGAATATAACGGATTGCAAACGGCAATTCTTAAGATAATGTCGTTTTTTTCACTCAACTATGAAAAATAGTCAGATGAAGGAATTATTCATCGCACCACAGAGGTTTGTATTACACTTCCGTTTCATGCAGTACAACCATGCTTTTATAGTTTATTTCCACGTGGCAATCTCTTCCAATCAACTATAAATATTTTAAAGAGGCCCTAAGTGAACAACTTATAGGTAAATATCAAAGTCACCAATCATCAATAAAGTAATGGGAAAATTGTTTTCGGCCAGTTGAATTGTTTCGAATCGATCCAATAGGGCGAGGTATTATGCAGTGCTTTTGCCGTTGCAGGTTCTGTGACGTAGAATTGTCTGCATCTAAGTATTAGAGATGCAAGTGGAGTGGATATTTTTTTATTAAAGATCTTCAAAATGTATGGTTATATATAGTATTATAAATACGACAAATATACCTATACACTAGACTCCACCTAAAGCTAAATTAGTTACTATCATATATCTATAGATCTTTGATGTATGAGAGTGAAACGTGGTAAAGACTGAGAGGAGCCGAATAACTGCTGTCGAGATGCGTGTATTGAAATAAATATTTGGAGTGACAACGTATGATAGAATACGGAATGAAGTGATTCGGGATGAATATGAACTTAAGGTTGACGTGTTGAACAAGATGAAGAAGAAACTCTGAGATGGTTTGGGAATGTGGAACGAATGAATTAAGAGAGACTAACAAAACAAATATACAGTGAATGGAAGGCGTGGTAGAGGAAGATCAAAGAAATTATGGTTGGATAAAGTGAATAATAATTTGAAGGAATGAAATGTAAGATCTGAGAAATTATAGGATTTCTATGAGAAGATGTATGGATATATAGAAGATACGAAGGGTGCATGTTGAGATGGGAAAGTGACGTTCTTTCCTCTCTGTCTACCCTAACAGGGAA
Organism: Odontocerum albicorne; assembly: GCA_949825065.1. NCBI lineage: Eukaryota > Metazoa > Arthropoda > Insecta > Trichoptera > Odontoceridae > Odontocerum > Odontocerum albicorne. The sequence continues at coordinate 30,890,225 of OX463853.1, read as the reverse complement.
ATGGCGTGATGGTATGCATGTATGAATTAGTGACGTTATGTCCAGAGATGCTGTGGAAGCCCGCATCCCCTAATGGTTTTTATTGTGTACTGAGAGTGTTAATGAGAGGATTTGAGTAGCTTGAAAGGGAACGCGTCTGTCTTTCGATACAGAAGAAGCTGGTTCGATTATCATTGATACCCGATTTTTTTAAAAGAATTCCAAACTGGTTTTCAATAAAGGCCTCGTTAGCACCTTTCTGGTTGGTGATAAGAGATTGTACAGTACACAACAAAAGTGTTATGAAATCAATATCCAGCCTCCATGGCGTAGTTAGTTAGATGCTTGTCAGCTACAGTTTCGATTTGCATTGGCACCAATTTTTTTTTCAAAAAAATGCTCCAGTCTGGTTAAGGCTTTGTCAATATTATTCTGGTTGGTTGGAATAAACTGCTAGATGGCAGTAAACTTTTTTATTGTATTGTACACTATGAAAGTGTATAACAATTCAAAATATCCATTTCAAATCATACTTTACCACTCTCTACAATTTCGTTTAACTCATTAACTTTTCAATATTATTTATCGTATCTACCAACCTATATATTAATCCAGTTGACAGCCATTGGCATCGTTGAGATCACCAATACATAAGAGCTTTTTGAAGTTCTTCCAAAATACATAACAGCATCCTCTTGGCATCAAACATTAGTCGACATCCGATACCAAATCAACATATCGGTAGTGCTCTGAAAAAGTGACACAACTGAAAAGTTATATTTTTAAAGTTTTTATTCAATGGCGATAGAAATGTTAAAGTCCAACTGGTGTCATATTTCTTCAGATGTGTGTGAGGTCTATTGACCTGAAGGAAATGTTTCAATGAGTGGTGTTATTATTGCATTTTTTGGTTATTCCTTGCTGTTTTTTTTGCTAATGAATGTATGTTTCAAAATTTATCGTTTTTTATATTCCATTTTAATCGTTTCGACAATACCAGACCTACATATATCGTATCAGTACATAAAGATACAACTGTAATGGCATTTGACCTTCTTTTCAGCAAGTCTTCTTCCGAATAGCTAACGGAGCACAGAGGATGCGACATTGATTAAATGTCCCCACATATGCATAGTGGTGGATATTACATACCTTCGAATTACATGAATCATGTTTCGATATAGGAAGTAGAAACACTTGTCATGGGGATTACTGAAATTAGTGGAATGATATTTGATCAACCGCCTTATCTCAAAGATTGAAAACGTAACAAAAGTGGTAGCGATTTGGCATTTCATACATTTGAGTCAAACTGCTACTTTAATCTAGTGGTATAGTGCAAATATTTATTTATTTATTTTCACAGAGCTTACAGCCAGACAGGATTAGGTGTAGCTCCCGTCAGCAACTTAAAAATATAAAACGAGACTCTCACATCCCTCCTCACGCTAAGAAGGTTAGTATCCTAACATACCAAGAAAGAATCTTGTAGGATAGATCCACGGGTAGATACCGCATTCCCGTAAATAGAGGAATCTCAAAAAAGAATATTTTGAACTTTCTCCACCATGATAGTAACGAATGCCCCACGTTTTCCCCACCAATGGTCAACATTCCAACTTGCTACGAATCAGCGCATTGTAGAGGGACCTGAGAACTTCTCCCCCACTAATGACTGAGAGACTTGTATCACAAACCCTAGTACCCTTCCTCAATATGAGGACCAAATGAGAGCCTACTGTTAATGTTAATACCCAAATCTTTAATGCGTTCTACTCTTTGAAACACAAGACCGTTCAGGGGTATCTATGATATTTGAAAGTCATTGATCTGGAAAAAGACAAAAGTTTCCATTTTGAAATATTGGAATTGAGTCTGCATCACTGATATTAAGTTACGGTGTAAAAACGATGCACTTTGTATTAAGAGTAGCCGTAAAGTATCGTCGTTACTAGTTTAACTTGAAATGCTTGAATAGCATACTATTAGGTTGGTGCATAGTTAACGATCGTTTTAACACTGCCCTTCGAATCTGTCATTTTATTTAAATTTTTTTAACTAATAGATTCCTTACTTATAACATTTAGGTAGTAAAATGCGTGTCGATAACCACCTTCATCTTCATATTCGTTATATCATGCGTAAAATGCACAGTAATTTCGTGATCTTAACGAACCCTTTGGTGAAAGTCAAGTTTGAAAAGGGTTCAATCGTTTCAAATCCGTCGAAACAAACTTAAAATATGAGGAAGGAAGAGGTCGTTCAACTGATTTTAACGATCAGGCTCTTCAGATGGCCGTTGAAAAAGACACAATTTTGACAACAAGGATGCTGACCAAACAATTCAATATCGACCATTCCATTTAATACTTTAGATTTATAAGAAGTTATAACAGGGATATTTAAAAAAAATAGATTTTATAACACTGCTTAGTACTTAGTTGTCCTTCGATTCGATTCCCGGTGGATTCCTGACTGATTGTATGTATTCAAAGGCCTTTTTTAATCAGAGTTTAAAAGTAGCGGAGCAGAGTTTAACTTTTTAGGTATCAGGTGTTACGAAATTGCGCTAGATACTTGTATATAAATTGCGCTAGATACTTGTATATAAATTGCGCTAGATAGTTGTATATAAATTGCGCTAGATACTTGTATATACATTGCGCTAGATACTTGTATATAAATTGCGCTAGATATTTGTATATAAATTTCGAGACATCAAACATTTAAACCATTACTTCAAATATTATAAATCAAAAGAGATTTTAAATAAATAAGCGGTAGATTTTTTTTTTGAAATAAAAAGTTAGTAATTAATTAATTAATAAGTATAATAGTATTTCATATAAGCGGTATCGATAAAGCTACTATCAGAAAATAATGCTGTTACAGCTATTGTTAAATCTAAAGTAGCAAGCTACCCAAGTATTTATAGCTATTCTTAAAACGACACGCTCTACTTTCACTCGCTACATAACAACGTAGCATATACGTCAATTATTTATTCATTTTTAACACTTCACAATGTAACAATTTGGTAAGATTATTACCAGTCAGCAATTTATTTGAATCAAACTCACAAAAGTAAATAAAATAAGTAACAAGACCGAAAATTATTCAAATAATTATTTATTTATACAAAATTCGGGAGCAGTATAAATAATTAAAGTAAATTCAAGTGAAATATGATCACTCAAAGAAAAAAGTAAGGGATGGTGAAAAGGAAAATCGGAAATGATAAAATTTTCTGGACCTACGTGACCTAGGTGGAAAAACGCACCCAGAGAACTGACCCAGAGGCTGCGGGTTCAATTCCCGTTGGAACCCAGTTTTTTTTATTCAGTATGGTTTTCACTTAAGGCCTCATAGACATCTATCCGATTTGTTGGAAGAGAATGCCATATGGCAATAATCTCACAAGGTTGTTCGCTTGGGTTCTGCTATATTATTCGCTTGGGTTCTGCTATAGCTGCCAGACGTGATTTGTTTAGTATTAGTGGGTTCGAATTAGAGCGTCCTTGAGGAGAATTTGTGTTCTAAACGTAAAATTGTCATTTGAAAATAAAAATTAAACACGTCGTATTACTGACTTGAAATTAAGAGTTTAATGTATTTCACTAAACTGCTCTATATGCAAGTGTGAGATGGGTGAGTAAACCCTGGACCATGTTTTTTTTTAATATCCTCGATGCGCCACATATTATCTTGACTCAATTATAAATGTCCTCCGTCCGTTCCACATGCCCCACCTACTCACACTTAATTCTCCATTAATTTACAGTCACATATCGGAATTTACTATACCAAACTCTTTAGACATTTAGTACTAATGTAGTTTCATACATATTCTTAAACTGCCTCCTTTCATTTAAATTGTTATCGGTACAAAGAATTCTTTTTATAGGATGGAATGCCTAATTATTTAATAATAATAATCCTTCTTATTACTAAGAGTAACAACCTCAGCAGCCTAGTTGGTAAGTCTCTTGAATTACACCCGAGAGTTTCTAGTTCAATTCCCAATGCAGCCGTTTTTTTTTTAATATTTCCCAGTCTGGTAAAAGAGTTTGTCTATCAATGATATTCAAAATTATAGGACGTGTGAGAAGTATTGTTGCCTCTTTACATGTTAGGTAGTATTGGTATCATGTACGAAAATGAACCCCGAGTTATGTGCCTACTCAAATAATTTTAAATTCGATTAACGGGGCCGAAGACAATGTTGTCTCTCGGTTACGCTCTTCTATATGACCGAATTATCAGTTCGGATATGTTGAAGGATATCATACAAATGAAATGAAATAGGAGCCAGAAGAGCATAGAGAGTGCGGACGAGAGGGAGGGATAGGAATACTGTATCGTCGTCATTGTTGCCGAGTCTTGTAGTCGACGATCCCCTCGCGATTCCAATGTAAATTTAGTTGGAAAGCGTAGCTGTGCCGTGGAGATTTGTTTTCTTCTTCTTTTAAGAGAGTAAGCCGTTGCACACGAGTAAACTCACCGGTCACACCGCTGTGCAGGATCCGACACAGTATTATAACAGGAATACTACACATAGCAAGGCCCAACCTTTATGGGTCGTGTGCCTAATCCGGCATTGGGTTAAGGCTCGCGGATCGTACGTATATATTGTATATTTTTAAATCAATTGATATACCCAGTTTTGAATACCTGAAAACGAGATAACGTGCTCCAAACCGTGCGACCGCTCACAGCCGAACATGGGATTGCGGTAATCGGACTTTTGAACAGACTTCACGAGCTCACAAATACTCTATGCCAAATAGTAGGGAGCGAAACCAGAGTGCAGCCTGATATTAGATATAGATATAGGCTTCAGACAGTCTATGATGATCCTGCAGCTCTCCTTCATAGCCGTGTCGGTCGGTGTACAAGGCGTGTGCAGATTTATGCCACACATGACATGCATACTCTATAACCAAGCTGCAGATAATGTATGCTCTAAATAAATACATGTGCTTTTTAAAGTTTTATGAAACAATTGTGTATTTTTGTTAATTTTTTCATGGTTTATGAAAAATCGCGGGGTGCACAAAACACCCTGACGGGTCATATGCGGGCCGCGGGTTGACCATACTTAGTAAATAGTTAATTTTGTTTATTTGTCATCTTTAAATAATTTAATTTCAGCACGAATATTAAAAACGTTGTATCAAAAAAACCTTTTATGAGTTGTGTCCCAATTTCTGAAGTACCGGCGATTTCATTCTTCTCACATAAGACGTACTTTGAAAGTTAATACCAAGATCTTTACCAATCGACTCTCGACAACTTTTGATACGAACCAACCATAAGAACAAGTTAGATCATATTCAGGTGTTGCGGAAAATAATAGAACGATGTGAAGAATACGAATGTCCTCTATACCTAGCCTTTGTAGACTACGAAAAGGCTTTTGATTCAGTAAAAAAAGTTGCCGTACTAAAAGCTCTAAAAGCACAAGGCATTGAGAGGGCATTCATTAAATTGTTCAATAACATCTATAAGGATGCAACAGCAAAAATACATCTCAACAAATCCTCTGAAGCCTCTATTTCCCCCAAAATTATTCACAGCTACACTAGAATATGTATTTAGTAAACTGAAATGGGACAATAATATAAATTGGTTGATAGTATAAAGTACCTTGGAGTTTATGTAGATCAGTTCCTTCGTTGGCAGGTCCATATTAACACTTTGAGCACAAAAATCAGAAAACTAGGATACGTATTCCGTATGATTCGAAATGTGCTCAGTGAAAATATTCTTAAAAGTACGAGTATATACGAGTACTTCGCCTTATGTCAGTCAACACTTTCCTATGGTATATCAGTTTGGGGGGGGATGCACCTTAACCCAGAAACACATATTGCAGGTTTCCTAAAAATTGATTGTGAAAATAATTATTAACTTCCTGCCCGGTATACCACGGCGGAGCTTTTCAAAGAGTATCGGGTTCTGAACATAGCCAACTTGCATCTCAAATCCATTCTCTGGCACTACCACCGAGAGGAAGGGAAGATGCAGAGACACATGACACGCATGGCAACTAATGAAATGTTCACCATCCCTAGAGTTAAAACCTCTTTTGCCCAAAGGCAATATGCTTATTTGGCTCCCATGACATACAATGACGTGCCGAATTCAATAAAGATAAAGGGAGTAAAACCATTTAGACAGTCGATTGGAGTGTGGTTGTTATTGCGACAGGATTTTGAGTACTTGGGCTTTCAGGATGAATGACGTGTGGAAATGATATGTGAAAAAGATTTGTGTGGGCTCTTGAGTGTGGGTTTATTCTTGTTGTTTTAATTTTTGTTGTTTTGTATTTGTGTTTCTGTATATTTTTGTTTTTATTTTTATTCTTATGATCGTGTGCGGTATATTATGGGATGCACATTTTTGGTATTTCTGGAGTGATGATGTGTGAAGAGTTTGATTCCGCATGATGTTTCCAGTTGTAATTGAGTGCCACTGTTTGTCAGGTTGATGAGAACGTGCAACGGGGTTTTGTTTTTGTGTAATCAAAAATCGGAAAGAAGTATCGATTTATTTTTTCATGCTAAATATCCTCAGTGAGATACAGGCCAATATTATACCATGCGCATCACAAAATACGGAGGCCATAACCTTCCCGGCCGACTGTTGAGTTTTTGGTCGCTTCGGACGACTTTCACCGGCTGCTCTCCACTCAGTTGACTGCCGATTTGATTCCAGAATATAGTGGTGGATCCAAGTTTCATCCATTGTCACATACCGATGCAAAAACTCCTGTTTATTTCGCGTAAACAGTGCCAAACAGCACCCTGAATCTGAATCATCGATGCGTTGTTGTTTCTGTTCCATTGTGAGCAAACGCGGCACCCATTTCGAAAAAAGCTTTTTCATGACCAAATGTTCATGCAAAATAGTGTAAACACTACCAAATGATATCTTCAGGATGTCAATTATTTCACGCAACGTTACTTTGTGATTTTCCATCACAATTTTGAGGGTTTTTTTTAATGTTTTCTGGTGTAACAACCTCATTTGGACGACCAGAGCGTTCAGCATCATTTGTGTCTGTACGACAGCGTTTGAAATTAGCATACCCCCGACTAATGATTGTTTTAGACGGAGCAGAGCCCGGATAACCCTTTTCAAGCCATCGCTGAGTTTGAACGGTATTTTTTCCCATTAAAAGCAATGTTTTATTAGCACATGAAATTCGGTTTTCCATTATTTGAAAATAGCCAAAGTAGCGTCACTTAAACCACTGTAACTCAATTACACAATGTCGGAATGTCATGAAAGTTTGACATGTAACTTCTAAAGGTTGGTACTAACGGAGAATGGTATGGATTTGTTATTAGAGGCGCCATATATTGGTTACTCCCGGGAATTGTTGATAGACACGATACTAAAAGAGACCGTAAACGAAACGCCTGGATTTGCAGCAAAACAGAAAAAGAAGACGTAATGAAGGTGTGCAAGAAGATGGAGTGAAAATGGGCAGGACACGTAGCCAGAATGTCAGATTCCCGATGGACATCCGAAATAATCCAATGGTACCCACGAGGCAAAAGAAGCTCAGAAAAAGACCGAAGGTACGTTAGATGGATGAAATCAGGAAGCATGGCAGCATCACATGGCACCAATGAGCAAAAAACCGAATTATTTGGAGTCTACTTGGGGAGACCTTCATCCAGCAGTGGATCGACCTAGGTTGAGAATGATGATATCTATTATTTTCATGCAGGTTCTTTAAATTTAGAGGAAGTCTTAAAAACGCTCTCATTTAAAGCCTTTAACACTTGCCATCCTGTGATGGACAGCGAGTGACCACGACTTATATTTTATTTTACTATTTGACGTTTTAATACATAATAAAATGATTTTTATAGCTAATTACAGAAAATAACCTAGCAGATTTTGCATAATTTTAATTCAAAACATACATTTTTTTACTGGACGCTTAGCGTCCAGCATCGTGGCTGGCGGAATTGTTTAGCACAGTAAAGCAAGTGTTAAACAGAGATAATATAAAAAAACAGTTCGTGTTTTGCGTGATCATATACTCGAATATAATGTAGTGGTGATATTTGTTAGCATAAAAGCGATAGATGCGTAAAGTATTAAGTTACACGTCATAAATTGAAGTTTATTTTAATTTTAGATACTACTCAAAAAAACTTGTAACATTCATAAAAAAATGACATAACAAAAAGAACAATAAAAATCACTTCTTTTGTTCCACTGTTAAAATAATTTGACAGCGCGTGTATCAAGAAAAAAATTCACTTCAAAACAAGTCCGTGATAAAAAAAACAAGTGCTTTTTTTAGTTGTGTCACTTTTTCAAAGCGCCATCGATCTATTTTCAGTTCGCTGTCCATCAAACATAGAAATGATTTTATCTCACAGTATATTTTAAACTTGGATGATTTATCGTGTCAATATGTTGAATAACTTAATGTGGATAAAAATCAATACAGTGACATAGTAATGCGCGAGAAATAATATGTAATAATTAGTAAAACTACTAATGGTAATCGTAAAACAAATGTTAATGCGACTCTACACTGTCATGTGTAATTAGTTCAAAGCAGTGGCGTAACTATTAACTCAAGTCTGATACGTAACACTACACTGCACCTAAAACCGATTGTGTTACTAAGACATATCAGAAAATCTGCAAAGGTTTCGTTGTAATTTGTCTTCCCTTGATAAGTTTTCTTACCAAATATGTTTTTCTAAACATATCATATGCAGATACGGGGAAGTTCCCAATCTAATGGCCGCAGCTACCACCTTCCCATCCTTACACTCAACTTGTTTGATTTTGAAATATTTTTAATATGTCAATAATAGTCGGTTGGAATCCCGAGCTAGAGAGGCTGCTCTCCAAACAGCGCTATATAAATTATTAATTTTTTTATTAATATTACCCGACGTAATTTGATTTCTCCTCGCTTTGGTAAACGTGTTTCGACCGCCTAAGTTGATCAGTTAAGTCATGCATTTGTAATTACTGATACCAAATACTATTTCATAAGATAATACGCAAAGTTTTTTCCTTTTCTATGATAGTGTCTGGTGACATCTCTCCCTCCCACATTTCTCACCATTACATAAATGAAATTACCAAGTTTTATCTGGAACGTCCTAAAGTACTTCCGAAGTGATAAAAATTGTAAATTTAAAAACAAATGTCGCTCAAATAACAAATTATTGTCGATAATAACTTACATAGTTCTGATTTGTATCAACAGATACCGTACTATTATATTTTTACTATTGCAAATAAAATGATACACGCGCTGTAATAATTCAATTATAAGAATAAAATATTGTAATATATTTTTATACACTTCCAGATGTATTGTTGAATAAATAATAGTCGCGAGTAAAGATTTTATAGTGTTGACATTCACTTACCAGTTGATGTGTCGGGGCGGTAGCGTTGTGTTTAATTAGGTCTTTATTTGGTAAATTGGTATAAAATGTATTTATTATATATGAGTAATAACTAGTTAACCCCATGAATATTTTACATACAAACACCATTTTGTAACAATAGTTTTTTAACGGTACAGAAACGATATGAAAAAACTCGAAACGTAAATCGTCTTGTACATGGGTCCGCAAACTTTTTGAACTTTGCCACCTGATAGATAGATACAGAAAGTGATAAATGATAGATTCAGAAAGTGGCGTACCGTCCGTATTGTAGTGGCGTACCACCTGTTCGATTTTTGGCTTCTCAGGAATAATTATTTATTTCATACAGGTTTTCACGTGACTGGTGATTTGTAGCTGTATCAACATAAAGCGCGGTTCAAGTAAAACATATTAATTTGATAGCGCTATTTAAGTTTCTTTTGTCGTGGTTTTGTTGGTAAGATGAATGTTTCGCATTGTTTCATCTAATTTTAAATAAAAACTAGCATGCTACTTTAGGTAATAAAGTAGACAATATAAAAAAAATGTATAAACGGCGCTTCTTTGCATCTATTCTTAACTGCGTTTTTTAAACAATATTGGATAATATTGACACCGAGTAAAGCACGTAGCTCGCTGTTCGTCGTCGTATATGTTGGAAATCCTACCACACTCAGAAAGGTAACAATAACATGTCAACTAGCAACTTACGCCTTTTACGTTATATAAAACGAGTATATTTTATGTTTTTGTTGTAATATTTTATTGTTAGTAAGTAATTGAGCAGGTTGAACTAGTTTTGACGAAGATCAGTTATACTACACCTTCGTTGTATACAGTGCAATCTGGTGGACCTATTAGCATGTGGTAATCTATTCTAACAAACCAAAAAGATTGGATTTTATGGAAGAACAGCTGAACAAATTACAGCGCCTTCAAAATGTTTGTCTTAAGGTTTATTTTTAACCTGATAAATCACGATCATGTCACTGCATATCAGAAGGCGCTGAACTGGTTGAACGAGAGAAATAGACGCCAAATTCACATACTATATATAATGTAATATCCTTCTTTGTCCCCACCACCCTCTCTTATCTCGTCGAAAATTTTCAGCGTCTTCCCGATCATGGACTTGCGATGCGCTCCGACAGAGATTGTTTATTGGCCTTCCCAGTTCACCGCTCTTCTTTTGTCCATGCAGTGAGAATCTGGAACCAGTTATAAACCAATGTTAGACTCGTTCCGTCCTTGGCATGCTTTAAGAAGCGACTGAAAAAACTCTTAATTTCTAGTCAGTAATACAATGTGTTTCATTTCTGATTTTTTCGTCTCCATCATCCTTTCCTTTTCCTTTGATTGATGATATCTCACTTTTACTCTCATATGTTGATATCCATAAATTGTATAAATATGAATAATCTTCTGAATATTTTTTGCGATCATAACTTGCTTTATTTACTTTTGTTTGGTTGGTTCGAAGAGATTGCCACCTGGCAATATATCTGCTCGATAATCAAATAAATAAATAAAATAAAAGAAGTTAAAAATGTTTTCGAACTTCGAGTGGGAATCGAACCCGCAACCCCCGGGTCGGAAAACAGACATCTTCACAACTATGCCACGGAGGTTAACAATGCAGAAAAATAATAAAATCTGGAATAATTTCAAGAGCTTATAACATGTACAAAAATTAAGGTATTATAAATTATTCCGAAAACCCTCTTGCAACTAATTGTTTCTAATTATATAAATCTACAAAAGATTACTTTTTTGACATTCAAAGCAATAGCACTACCTGATAAATTACGCCAGAGGCGGCCGATGGATACTCACTCTCAGTTACGCCACTGGAAAAACAAGTCAAAAAGTGGCGAAGGTTGTTGGAAGCAGTCCAAGAGTTTGAGAAGTGACGCCATATTTACGATAAAAACAGCTGTTGTGACCATATTTAGAGCTCACCTCAACGGATCTGTGACAGGGTCGTGTTCATTAAGTGACCATCTGTAATCTCCTTAAGAATATTCATTTTCTAAACAATTTAAATATAATTTTTAAACATTTTTTTTATATTTAATCTGTAGGGTAACCATGATTTTGTTTTTAAAACAGAAATGTTAGTTATTAATCAGCAAACAATAAAAGAGAATAAAATAAGTGTATATTCATGTACACTCCAACTCGGGATTCAAGCCCGCAAAATCGGGTTCAAACCCTCAGTTCAAAAATATTACAAAAAAAGTTAAGTGTTAAGGTAGGAAGGTGGTGGTTGCGGCCATTAGATTGGCACTTCGCAGCATCTGCATATGTTAAGAAAAAACATATTTGCTTAGAAAATTGAGGGAACTCACCTAGGGAAGACGTACTGCAAAGAAATGTTTGTAGATCTATAGATACATACATACCATCACGTCATTTCCCTGTCGGGGCAGGCAGAGGACAGAGTGCCATACTTTCCTAACTCGACACACATTCTTAGCCTCTCCACATCCATACACCATCTCATAAAACCTCAACATTTCTCCGATTTTCTATTTTTCCTTCTTTCAGAATATCATTCACTTGATCCAACCATACTTCCCTTAGTCTTCCTCTCACATCTGCACTGTATATCTATTTTGTTAGTCTTTCTTTCTTGAATTTTGAAGATGTTTAATAAAAAAGTGTCCATTCCACTTATATCTCAAATACTTAGAAGCAGACCATTCTATGTCACAGAACCTGCAATGGCAAAAGCACTGCATAATACCTCGCCCTATTGGATCGATTCGAAACAATTCAACTGGCCGAAAACAATTTTCCCATTACTTTATTGATGACTTTGATATTGGCCTATAAGTTGTTCACTTAGGGCCTCTTTAACATTTTTGTGGTTGGTTGAAAGAGATTGCCACGTGGAAATAAACTATAAAAGCAAGATTGTACTGCATGAAGCGGAAGTGTAATATAACCCTCTGTCGTGTGATAAATAATCCCTTCGTCCAACTGTTTTTCATAGTTGAGTGAAAAAAAACATTTTTTTAAGGAATGCCGTTTGGAAACCCTTATATTCCAAAACACTTTGTATAACCCTTCTGTTGTGTATAGTACATCTGGAAAATTGTAATAATAAAATGCCTAAATGTAATAATCCAGCTTAGAATACGTCAAGCCTTTATCTACAATGCCAGCATGGTTATTGTAACAATGTGTTTTATCATATTTTGCAGTTTAGGATGATCGCTGTGTTATATCATATTTAACACTTCAAAACAGATGGCTTCATCCTTATGTAATATAATATATTTAGGAAAGTACTTAACATTTACCAATTGTTGTAACATTTGTTATTATTTTTCACTCATAATTTATATCTCAGTCTCCTTGAAATTCCCAATGTTTTGATCTATCAACACTTTCAAGTGAATCAAGTCTTGTAAATCACCATTTTGTTTATACCTTTAACATCTTTCTGGTTGGTTGGAAGAGATTTCTATGTGGCAAAAAATCCGCCATGTTGTACTGTCGACAGCAAAAAAAAAAGGTTGAAATATTACAAAATGTATTTTCCTTTCAATATTTTAGTGCCATTGTTGGGCATGGAAGAGGACATGAAAAAGGACTGAGAGTTGAATAAATGCTGCAGAAATGGGTGTATATAAAATAATACATGGAGTGACAAGGTATGAGAGAATACAGAGTGAAGTTACTAGAGATGAATGTGAACCTAAGGCAGCTGTGTTAAGATGAAGAAGAGCACTCTGAGATGCTTCGGGCAAGTGGAACAAATGAACGAAGAAAGACTAACAAAACAAATATGCGGTGCATATGTAACTGGAATGCGTGGTAGACAAAGGCCAAGTAAAGTATGATTGGATCAAGTGAATGTTTAGAAGGAAGGAAAAGTTAAAGAAATCGTAGAAGCTGTATGGATGTGGAAGAGGTGAAATATGTGTCGAGATAAGAAAGTCTGGCACTGTCCTCTCTGCTTACTCCAGCAGGGAAACTGTGTGACGGTATGCATATATGTATTTTTACTTCCTATAGAAGTTTGAAAAACAAAATATGACAGAATAAGGACATTAGGAAATCGTATAGATTGAAAGCAGTACTTCAAATAAAGAAAGACGCATCAAGGTGATTCGGCTACGTATAGTAGAAAGAATGAACGATAAGTTGTGTATTTGCACTGTACATTTATTTTATTAGTCTTCATTTATTCATGCATTCTACATGCTTAAACCATCTCAGACTGCTCTTCTTCATCTTACTTAATACAATAAATAAAACGATTATCAATTTATTATTTCAATAACTTTTATTTTGATAAGCATCATGGAATGGTATTTTGACTATTGTTAAAATTTTAAACACTTGAACCAATCTAATTATAATATAAAACAGCAATGCTATTTTTTGTTCCTTAGTCTACTCTACTCCTAGGCTAAGATGATATAAGAAATATTTTTATAAAATAGAGAAAGCTTAAATGATGCGATTATTATCGAGCAAAAATAATCAAAGAGAAAGAAAAAACTGTCACATTGATAGAAAACACTTAATCTATGGTAGTATCTAAGAATAAATCGGCAGTATTAAAAAAACCGACCAAGTAAAAAATATGACTTTGACCAAAATTAATACTCAGGTAATTAATTATACTGGCCATTTTTTATTGGAAAAATATCCAAATCAAACTCAACTCCTATCAACTAAAAAAATACTTTTTTACCATATCAATCACAATGTTTAACAATAATTGTTTTCAACCCTTTTAGTACCTGACCAATTTTTAATGAACTGGTCAAAAATACCTTAGGAAATATCTTTCTGTATGGTAATTATGAAAATTGATTTATTTTTTTTATAAAAAGAATCTAAAATATTTCAAAAGATCAGATATGATAAAAACATTTATGTTTTATTGAATATATAAATTATATATTTCTTGATAAAATTTAAAAAAATATATATAATAAAATGTATACAGCAAAGAATCACGTATCAAAACAGTTATTCCAGTTCATGCACATTATTATACAAGACATAAAAGCCAAGAAAATAAACAAATCTTAGTAAAAAACTCTTAATATGAAAATATAAATTGTAGTATAAATAAGGCTAGATTTCTAATTACCCGAACACATACTGTGAGTGTGCTTGCGCATTCACAATGATCAATGGTAAAAAAATGCAAGCGGCCAACCTTACAACCTGACACAGTCTAAAATTTGAGTCGACTCAAGGTCGATTTACTCTTTCTGTGCAGCTCACAATATGACTGCAGTCAAGTGATAAATTCAGCTGAAGTTAATCAAATCAACACTGATTATTATGGTATGAAGCGAATATTTACACTGGAATGTAGCACTAAAGATGATGTTGATTTTGTCATCCATCCAATTACATATAGTGGATGATTAAAACATCTATGGTATTTTCATCCATCCAGTTATATATAGTGGATGATTAAAACATCTATGGTATTTTCATCCATCCAATTATATATAGTGGATGATTAAAACATCTATGGTATTTTCAAAACCACCACAAAGGGTTTGGTTTATAGTCCAGTCTCATTACTTGAGTTAAGTTACTCTGGATATTGTATGCACCACTCTTCTACTTCCTTGTCCACACCTCATGTTGGAGAATAGTGATCTTCATGGGACAACACGCTTCTTTTGATAAACTCCCTCCATCCAGAGCGATTCTGAAAGAATTGTTTAATGAAACATTACCAATGCCAGTAATCGGTCAGATGGTGGAACATTACATACAGCGTCATTAGCACCTATAGGTTAGTAGGGCTTGTTATCCATTATTAAGAATCTGGTTAAAATCTTACTTCAGCATTTATTACTTATTAGAGTAGACAAACTGCATTTATAAATTCAAAACAAGTTGCTTTCGAAGTGATACAGTACTACATAACAGGGCTATTATAAGTAATGTGTAATTATTATTGGTCAGTTTTTTCATGTTAGTTCAACATATAATATAAAAAGAAAAACCAAAACAAAAGCAATGTAATTTTTTTTATCATGAAATACAAAAAAAAAACTATTTATAAGACATGCAGTGCTTCCCAATACAGACTTTTTCTTTAAAATTTCCTAAAACATACATTTTTAGTCCTATTTTTATTATAAAATATCTAAAATGTAGGCACCATAGAAGAAAAACAACTGTAGAAACTGTTAAGAGAGAGAAAATTCTTAATTTCAGTATGATTTATTCGAGGGCCAAAAAAATTTCAGACTGAAAACCATTTGAATTATTAACATTAGGTGCTCATGAAATCAAATCAAGTGCTCTTGATAATTATTTAGCTTAAGATAGTCAAGTAAATAATATGTGACAATATTATCGATTGAAACACTCTTTTAAATCAAACTTTATCAATCACCAGTTAAGATATCAAAATTTACTAAAGTAAAATTTGGACCGAGTTATTTTATTTAATCATATATTGTCATAATTGAGTAATTACATTATAAAATTAAATAGAAAAACGTACGACTAACTTTAGTATCATTAATTGTTGAACACTTTTTATGCGGGTGGAGACTAATTGCTGATAACACACACAGCAAATGAACAAGTTAATAAATTATAGAAAATTAACTAAACCTCCAAAAATAGTGAAACGTAAAAGAATAATGTAAAAAAGGGATTTCAAAAATATTTATAACAATAACAAAAAAATATTATTTTAAAAAATAATTGTAATTTTGAGATAAAAAAGATACATGTAATACTGTTCTGAATCAATAGAAATACACAATTCCCTGGGGCGACTTCTGAGATGTGAAAAAGATGGAAGAGTAGATCCCTGCCCTAAATGGTAAGGATTAACAAAAACAGATGGCAGTATGAAATTTGACCCTTTGCAGTACAAAAGAAAACCTATTTTTAATCTTCAATTCTCACTGTTGCCAAATTGTGATAGTCTTCTGATTTCTATGAGTGACGCACTCTTAATCGCAATTCAAGTATCCAGTACGCAAAGTGTTAAACTAGATATGTAATACTATCAATACGAGGGCTCTAAGACAGAATAAGCATGCTAATATTTTTTCTGTTTCACATAAATGATTTCATACAAAACAATATCTAGTCTTGCCATAAATTTAGTAACTAAGAAAATAGTGTATGTAAGAATAGTGAAGAATAAATAGTAAAAGTAACAATTAAAAATAAAATGAATGAAAATTATTTTTATTTATTACGACACAAATCTGATGCCAATCTGGTCTTTCTGCTATATAATACGAGGCGTATCCAGAAAATAAGTGTACTGAGGCTCTCACGACCGGATGGATTTTATTTTCGACATGTTGGCTACACTTCCGTGTAGCCTGACCCTTCCCCTCCGCAACGAGACCGGTTTGAGGTCAGTATGTTGAGAAGTGTCGACGCGACAATACGTTTCGTGAAAAATGTCAACCCAATCTCCCGCCAAGTGCGAAATTTTGTAAAAAGGCAAGATTTTTTGAGGCGCTGCAAACTCCATGGAGATGAATTTCTCCGCTCCATCGTTACTGGAGATGAAATTTGGGTTGTACACTACACGCCTGAAACCAAAAGGCAGTCTCAACAGTGGCGTCACACCTCTTCACCCTCCGCCAAAAAGTTCAAAACAACAATTTCAGCCAAGAAAATCATGGCATCCGTGTTTTGGGACTGTCAAGGCATAATTTTAATTAAATATATGCCTCAAGGGGAGACCATCAACTCTGCAAGATACTGTGAGACCCTAAAAAAATTGCGGAGGGCGATTCAGAACAAGAGGAGAGGCATGCTGACAAAGGGAGTTTGCCTGCTGCATGACAATGCCAGACCACACACGGCCAACGCCACAAAGGAACTGCTCGCCTCGTTTAAATGGGATGTCCTGAACCATCCCGCGCATTCCCCTGACCTAGCACCTTCAGATTACTATCTCTTTACCTCCCTGAAGCTGTACATGGGTGGAAAAAGGTTTTCAACCGACGAGGAGGTAAAGGAGGCGGTGGAGAAGTGGATGGAGGGGTTGACGGGAAACTACTTCGAGGAAGGCATCAAAAAGATGATACCCCGCTTCGCCACCTGCATTGAGAGGAATGGCGACTATGTCGAAAAATAGCTTACATATGTACTACGGTAACCACGTAATTTTTTTGTTTAAATAAAAAAAATTGTAACCTACAAAAATTCAGTACACTTACTTTCTGGATATGCCTCGTACAATAGAAATTTTAAAGAAAACATTACAATTTTTTTAAACTGTTACACTTTCATAAAATACTATTTTACGAGATTATTTCCACATGATCTCTTTCAACCATCAAAAAAACCTCACGGTCGGAGGGCAGTATTCTTTTAGTTTATCTTTTGCAACAGAAAGTTTATCAATACCATTTTGTTCTATTGGTACACAAATATTCTTGATATTTTCAGACATGAACTGATTGACAACTTCACTTATTTACTTTCCACTTCTGTGGAATTCTAAAATTGTGGAAAGGTTGTCTTTAAGCCCTACGCATGATGCCTGTCATCACAAAGATGTTAGACTGATTGACTTCAATTACCAAATCCAAGGTCCGAGGATTACAAAACAACCACAAGTGTAGTTTCATATCTCACTGGAAAACATAAGTTTCTTAGTTCAAGACTTAAATCAGAACTAGGTATTATTTTAAGTTACACAACATTAAGATATACTCGTATATACATATATAAAAAAAATCCATAAGTGCCAATTAACAAAAAAAAACACTGTACAAGCAGATTTAAAATTCAAATTTACAAAACCTCAAAACAAAACACAAATGCCTGTAACATTGGCAATGTCCTTACTTTAAGATTTTTCCTTCTAAATTAACTTCATAATATAAAGTAGCTAAACTAATTACCAGCATTAGTTGTTAAGTTATAAATGTAAAGTAACAGAAAAATTCTAGCCTACTTTTATCAAAGGTTTCAACTTTAAATTTGTGAAACTCAATATTAGAATATTTAACAACAAATTACTTTCTCATTACACTAAATTAAATTTATCTGCGCTGCACATGTTCCTACATCCTAGTTATCTATGACCCGCCACCTCTATGCAATGTCAAACAATGCGTAACTATTGTATTAGCAGTGTAGATAAACTCATAGATCCATAACATGCTCGTACATGTTCCACTAGAATCCGGCAATACAAAAAGAGTGGAATTGATTACTTGGAATGACCATTTCAGGATAGCCTTCCTTGAAAATGTAGCAATTTTGATAAGGAACAATGTGGTCGAAAAGCAATGTTGGTTACATTCTTCTTATTTGCAATTAAAAACTAATCCAATGAATTAATTACCTTAAACATCTTGTATTTTTTCATATAAATTAATAATTTTCTACGAATAAACTTCCTTTTCAATTATTTCAAACACAAAAGGATACAATTAGAAGATTTTCTCACTTCCAAGTAATCAACACTACCCCTTTACTTGGACATCGCAGATTCCGAGAGGATTACGTACGACGATGTCATCGTGGATCCATTTCTTTATCTACACTGCTAATACAATAGCTACGCATTGTTTGACATTGCAAAGTGATAGCCAATCATAGGGACTAAGTGGTAAAGAGTTAGAAACACCTGCAGCAGGGATTAATGTACTTAGTGGAATAAGCGTAATTTATTGTTAAATGTTCTTACCCACTTTTGACATATTTTAAGTCTTACAGAATTATTTTTGATAGAAGTCTTATCTAGAAGCTGTTAATGTATCTAATACCTTCAAATATTTGAATTTATTTAAAATAAAACAAAAAAAATTCTTTTAAAGATTTTTTTTAACTTCATGAACACATTTATTTTTCACAAGTACGTGTATATTTTTTTAAGAAATTTCATATAAAAATATAAAATTTAGTTTCAGTTTTCATTATAATTTATAAAAAGAAATATTTGATTCCTTTTCTAAAGTAATGAAATTTTTTCCAATGTTCTACATTTACTCACCTATTAACTGAAAAATATAATAAACTATCAGAATTTTTTTTAAGCCATATTTATATATTTGTTATATATTAATAAATAAATATACATTCTCTAGGAAGAACTATTTTATTTCTCGAATAGATCCTTAACTTCATTTCGAATATGCTGAATGCATATTATTATGAAAGATAATAGTTTAGCGCACTGTTGACCCAAATTTGAGCAGTTTGTTTCGGTGTCATTTTGAAGATGAAACAAAATAAGTTTTTTCGGTACTTGATCCTTTTTTACTAACACAAAGGAAAGTGCGACACAAACAAAAAAAAGGCATCTACGATGTATGCTGACGATATAGTAAGCAATTGCCTGTGTAAAATGTGATTTAAAAATTCCGTAATGGTGATACAATACTCGAAGATGGTGTCTGCTCTGAAAGACTAATTACCACCGATGATAAAATCAAGGCTTCAAGAATAACTGGAAGTCTACGACACGAGATTGTGGAGAAACTAAAAATATTGAATAGCTCAAACAAATCCATGAGCATTTGGTACAATTTCGTTTAAATTTGACCAAAAATACCCAATTATCATACTTACACAACCCAATAAAGGAAATAAATTAGATTTCGCCAACTTAGTAAAAAATTATATCATTGAATGTTTTTTCATTCAATCAGTCAGTGCCTTGGGATCTCAGATGCATCAGTAATAAGGGAAGCAGAGCTCAGTAAAATACCAAAATTAATCTTTACTTTCTAATCGGTATACATACCGGTTATAACCTATTGTTATGAAAATCTTAGGTCCAGTGCTCAGGCAGTTGCAATTAGACACCTGAGAGAAATTGTGGGCCATCCCTGAGACCAGTAAGAAATGACATACTGAAGAGAGAGATCAAACTCCTGGTATTCTATATAGAGAAATCTCACTTGAGACAGAACTACAAAGGACGCCTCTTATCATAGCTATCCCTCATGATTGAGTATGATTTTCAGCCATCTTATAGATTAGTGATTCCCAAAGTGGGCGCTGGAAGACATGGGGGTGTTAGGTGGGCTCTAGACTGTTCAATAAGGGCAAAGAATAAAAATAGATATTTCCTGGGAAAAAAATAGCATGTCTGCAAAACTGATTTTACAGTAGAGCTGTTTGAAGTGAATACTACCTTGATCAAAAAGTTTTAGGACCGGCCACCGTGTGGCGCTGTCAGTCACCCGATTCGAATTATTTTTCTTTGTTTGGTTATCACATCTATCATTGACACTTCCCTCCAAATTTCAGCATCATAGCTTGACATTTGTAAAAGTTATGCTGTACTGAGTACATCTACCTTTGTGCGTGTTTTCGATTTTTTACAAGTTTGAAAATGGCATCAACTGTGCATGAACGAGTTTGCGTTAAATTTTGTGAGAAAAACGGATTTAACGGTCCGCAGACCTTGGAAATGTTGGAGAAGTGTTTTTCGGTGGCACGAACACTTCAGAAGTGGTCGTGAGTCGGTCGAGGATGACGAACGCAGTGGCAGTCGAAAACCGATGAAAACATCGATAAAATCAAAGAAATGTTGGCCGAAAACCGCAAATTGACCATCAGAGAACTGGCAGAGGACTTGAACATCACTTATGGATCCGCTCAAGACATTTTGGTTAATGATTTGGGCCTCAGACGTGTCGCTGGAAAACTGGTGCCGAAAGACCTCAATTTCATGCAAAGGACCACGTTGAAATCGCGAGACATGATTTCCACGAGATTTTGACCAAAAACAACACGAATACTATCCAGCAGCCTTCGAATTCACCTGATCTGGCTCCCTGCGACTTTTTCATGTTCAACCGACTTAAAAAACCGTTTCGCGGAACGCGTTACAGCACCCGAGAGGATGTCACGAAAAAATCAAAGACGGCTCTGATGGACATACCGAAAATTGAGTACCAGCGGTGTTTCGAGGATTGGATCAAGCGCTGGCGTAAGTGCGTTGCAGTTAATGGGGACCATATCGATTTCGAAGAATAAACTTGTATTTTCGATTTTATGAATAAAGTTCTAAAACTTTTTGATCAAAGTAGTATATTGTCAGTTTCTTCTCATTTAAATAATTATATTAACTTAAATAATTTAATAGAAAACAAATCAACATAAAATTCACATTTACTAACAGCCAAAAATGAAAACAACATATTTTATATTAATCAATAAAAGGCATCATATTATTTTTGTTTATAAAATAAATGCTTAAATTTTTTTTAAATATATAATTTAAATTTCATTGTATCATAATTTTGAGTGACTAAGGGGTAGTGAGGGGCACTGATGATATTTTCTAAAAGAGGGTTGGTAGTCCGAAAAAGTTTGAGAAGATGGAACACACCAGTGTTTATTTAGTGTGTGCAATTTCAATAAGCACAGTCTTCTTACATCAAACCCAAAGTTTCAACGGCAAGATTAAATTTCCAAGATAATCGGCAGACTAAATCTGCTGCAGTCTTTCATTAGGCAGTTTTATATAGTGCTATATGTGTGTTGATTGATAACACTATAAAAATTTATAAGCAGCATATAAGCTACAAAACATAGTCAGATGTAAAATGATTGAGTAAAATAAGTCTAGAAATGAATCCGCCAGGAATCGAATTTGGGGTACATGATTGCTTAGCGTGTATGCTACCTGTTAGACCATGGCTCCAGACTCGCTGCCTCTTGGATGAACCAGATTAAATGTGTCCAGTTTGAAGGGCTAAAGAAAATAGGTGAAGCTCTGCAGGAGCAGGATACAGCTGGGATGGACACAAGTCCTAGAAAGGGCATAGGAGATGAATGTATGGCAGTTCTCCATGAATGATACGTCCCCAACACAGAACAAGGTAAAGAATAGAGACAAATAATAAATCTTGATACAAAACTGCATTCATAATGCATACGTTAAGACTAAAATGAATTATCTTTAGACAATTTTTTTTAATAATTATTTACAGCACCCTCCCATTTTATTCTGCTACCAGAGAAAGTAATACAGAATATTTTTAGTTTTTGAAAAGGGTTTAAGGGTACAATTTCTCAGGCATTCTTTTTAACCATTACTGTAACATTTTGATCAAGTTTTAAACTAAAGCAAGCGAGATATTAGTTTATTAGAATATGGTATAGTCTTTCAAGTTTACACTGCATATTAGTGTTTCCAAGTGCAGCAGTACAAACTCGAAAATAGCTTATTCCATAGATAATAACCGAGAAAGTCTACAAACCTTTATTAGAATATTTATATGTTAAGACAATTTTCGTTATGAATATTTTGCAGCCTTTTTAACATGCTCTAGTAAAAACAAACATTATATTGTTCTATTTTGAAAAGTTCAATTTTTCAAATGTGGGCACCTTTATGTAGAAAAGAGTACACAGAGTATAAAAAGAGCATAGAAAAATTGAACATTTTTATAATCTCTTGTTGTTTCACAAATAGTGAATAAATCAAAATTGAACATATTTATTGTTAATAAATAATTTATTTTTGATATATTTTAATATTTATAACTCCAAAAATTTCAACTTCTACACGAAATATTGTTATCAACCTCATTCTTTTTTGTGTCATGCATTCTCAAAAAGCACCTAAATCACAATGTGCAAACCAAGGATCAAGCTCTTACAGTAACTGGTTCACAGGCTCCAAATCAGGTTGACAGAAGTTTCAATAGTGGAAGAGACCTTAAAACTTAATGAAATGCCAATTTTATTTACCTATACTCGTTTTCAGAGAGTGCGAACTAAATGGGAGGGTGCCTTGACATTATTTTGTATTTTTTATTGAACCAACCATTATAATAAATACATATAAAATAAAACTTTTAAAAATTTATTTATGAATTAACATTAATTCTGCTTGTACAGGCATTTTATTTTAATAATAACAACATACATTTTTACAAAAGGTTAATCGGAGAATAACACTTCAATC
Source organism: Odontocerum albicorne (assembly GCA_949825065.1). Classification (NCBI taxonomy): domain Eukaryota; kingdom Metazoa; phylum Arthropoda; class Insecta; order Trichoptera; family Odontoceridae; genus Odontocerum; species Odontocerum albicorne. The sequence goes on along the minus strand of OX463853.1, from coordinate 30,866,921 downwards.
AATCAATGCATATACAGTACATAACACAGAAATGTAATTATCTGAAAGCTACTAATTATTGAACCTTTCTATGGTATTCGGGAGTTGCATTTCCGTAATCCTGCAGATTAAACAAACTAGCCCTATTATTGACCATATACTTGAGGAGGTCATGTATATGTGACACGGTGTGCTGTAGGGATTTTTCATCCAGTGCTGTGTAAGCCAGCATTGGGCCAATTTTAACAGATAGCCTCAATAAGTGTATTGCGCCATATATTTTTGACATAGGCGTTTCAGGATAGCTCTGCAATATTTCACTGTATTGAGGTCTTTCAAATTTATATAAAAGTTGCGAGCCTAAAGTGGTATTAAAATACTCCTTGATGCCCTCCGTGAAGTCAGATAGGACGGCCTCTTTTTGTTGATTGTGCATTTTGCTCGATTTCTTGTGGGCCAAGTAGTTATCTATTATCTGGAAGACAGTCAGTTTTGCCGGGAGGTTGACCAGCTTCTGCTGCCTTGTGATGATGTCCCAATCGTCTACTAACCACGCTCGGAGTTCTTCTGGAACTTTGATTCTTACTTCGACTTTGTTGAGAAATTGTTCTTCAGATTCAATAGATAAATCTAACCGTCCTCGTTTCTTCCTAAAAATAAAAATATTAATCAGAAACAAAGGTGTAAGGTAATTTAAGACTAATAATGTCACTGAGTATCGATTGTTTTGATTGAAAATTTATATGTGAGCATTCATCTTTTAGCTATCATAATCATATCCAAAGACTCTTCTTCAAATAGTTTCACATTCAACTCTTTTAATATACCTTCAAAATCAAAGTATTTTTCAGTAGTTTCATTAAAAAGCAGATTTTAATTTCAGTATTACAAGAGGATTTCTAAAAAATTCAACTATCTCCAAGTTTAAGCATTAGTGTCCTAAAAGGAAAGTGGAAAATAAAACAATTTTAATAGATATTATTTTCAAGAATTATGTGTAATTTAAGGATACTATTGTAACATTACGCCTTTTGTCAATTTAAATGTCGACCATTACCTGCTAGCGTGTGACACATTCTGATACATGAACAATGCGGCTCAGACTATCAGGTATTAATGTTTGAAATTAAAATTCTCAACGCATGTCTAAATATTATACTTTATCAATGCCTAGGTAAGTATTTTTTTTAATTCTCCCTTTAAGTGTCCCAATTTTATTGCCACTGTAACTTGAGAGGCAAAATTATTAAAAAGATCTAGTGGGGCAAAGACTTTTTTCTAATTAATATTTATATATATAGAAAAACAAGTGCGCATTCTAAGCAGATTCTGAATTTATAAGACCTGTGTCGGAAAAAAGCCTTTTTGATTATCCGAGATGAGAATATTACAAACCATCAAAGGAAAATCTCATAAAGATAGTGTCAGAAACTCATATAACCCGCAATATAGATGATATAGTAAGTTGGAGCAAGAAGAGAAGTTGGTACTGACCTGATCATGTCGATAGGATGGGCAGGTTCAGGATGCCATACGTAGGCACAAAATCCCCGCAGGATATCGCATGCCAGGAAGGCCACCTACCTAAAAAATGAGAGACATCTGGTGCTCTACCTCCCAGGAATGATGTCCGTAACACTAACTAACAAACTAGTCGAGGTGAATCGGTAAGACAAATGGGGTTACCTAGATTGGACTTTAAAATTTGGAAAATAAATTATTGTAAATGTAATTTCTGTTACCTAGGAACATCTGATCCTGAATCCTGCGAGACAGTTTCCTGGTGGGGTGTAGAAGCCCGTGACTCTCCATCTTTTTCCTTGTCTTTATCCTTTTCTTTTTCCTTATCTTTGTCCTTATCTTTGTCCTTTTCTTTTTCTTTATCTTTATCTTTATCTTTCTCCTTTTCCTTCTCCTTGGGAGGGGGTCCCGGGGTAGCTTCACTTTGCTTAGCAGAGGAAGGAGTGGTTCCTACTCCAGTCTCTGATTTACGTCCTTTGGCTGTAGCTGTAAAATATAAACAAAAATTATTAAACATTATAATCCGAGTAATAAAAAGAATGTCAATTGCAAATCTGAAAATATTCTTGGACATTCATACAAATCTAACTTGTAAAGTTGTACTATTAAATTCTGAATGCTTAAAAATATTGTTTGTCCAGTGAAGGTATACTTTTATAATGAACCTGAAGGATAACCAAAAATTATAAATATATCTATTATTTTTATCAATTGTTCTATTACTTATAATTTTTGAGAAGCAGTTTACTGCCTTTTAATCCTCCCTAGCGGTTGGCAGATAGCATGAAGAATAATGAGGGATTCTTATTTCAAGAATAATGAGGGATTCTTATTGTAAGATGAGTTGTTTTATTTCATAAAAAAATTAATGGTGGTTATTATATGTTCCAACATTTTAGTGCTCGTTACACTCTATCTATCAACAAAAGACACGATGGAATCTGATATATTATAATTGCAAACTTAAGGACAAATTATTTTCATAACTCTGTGATTAAACGACTTGACCGGCTAGGAAATGAGTATGCTATGATTATCTTCTTCTCCCTGGCTCCATCCCAACTCACTGTCTGCGAAGACTGCTGGGGTCAGCTCTCCTCGTCCTCAGGTTGTATGCTCTTCTATCCCGGACTACGTCCCCCAGGCCGTGCCTCTGCATCAGGTTATCTTTTTGCACAACCCATGAATTTTTTGGTCTTCCTCTGGTTGTTATTCGAGGAAGATCCATGGAGATTGCCTAGTTCACAATGTGATCGGGTGCTCTGCGTCCAACGTGCCCATACCATCTCAATCGCCTCTCCTCCATCTTGCTGTTGATGTCTGTAACACCTAGGCTTACACGAATGCGTGAGCTTTTTATTTTGTCTCTTAGGGACACACCAGCTGACCATCTTAGCATGCGCATTTCAGCAGTTTCTAGTTGCCTAGAGTTAGAGTTATACATCGTCTAGCATTCGGAGCCATAGAGGAGTACGGGTATGCAATGATTATGGACACTTTTATTGTGGAAGTATTTTGTTCGATATTATTATAGTCGCAGAAACGTGTATCTTGTACAACTTGTTCTTTGTCCGAATATTAATGTCGAGGAAAAAGAGGCGCCTTGCATGTTAAAATATTTTATTTATATTAATTTATTTATTGTTTCTGTTTTTTTATTATATTTTAAACATGATTTGAAGATGGATGAATAAATTTAATTTTGGTTTTTAATTTTTTCCTTGCGTCATATGTTAATGTATAAACTATTTGTTAATGTGTCTATAGAGTTTGATCCTTTACTTTGCCTGAATTATTTATTGATATTTTATTCTTAATTAAGGTAGTGTTTTTTTATGAGAATTGAGTGGGTGAATTATGTAAGTAAATTTTTGTTTTTATTTGTTCTAAATGGATTTTTTTTTGTGTATATTGTTGTTTTTGAAAATTCATCTACGTGCAGGAATTACAGCCCAAGGTATTCTGAGCCTTGGCCTACTGAGTCTTTGTGTATGTATAATTTTGTACGAGTCATGTTAAGGTTTTAATGTTTATACTTTAGTAATATATGTTTTGTATTCATGTACACTCTAAATTAAAATATTTTAATGGGTGTAATTGATTACACTGTAAAAAAATAAAATATAACATATTTTTTTTACATTTTCCGCATCACAAACATTTATCATTTCAGTACATATATGGGATATTATCTGAGATTTTCACTGAGATGTGTTTCAAGGATAGATTTTCATCTTATTGTTGGAGACAACATGAATTTTTTAATACTAGTTCATGACTAGATTGAAGCCCAAATTCAGAGATCAACAACCAAAATACTAAGTTCTAATCTAAAAATGTCATTACTTATCAAAATCGTATTGTACATACAAATGAATGCATTCAATAAAAACAGAATTCAATACTCAAAATGGCTAGTTTGTATGACAAGCTGTAAAATAATAATATTTATCCGAGTTGGTAGGATAATTAGTAAAATGCATCTGGATGGGATGGGCTAACACATAACCTTGAAGTTATTTCTATCAGCTATCTGATATCTTACATTAGTAATGTGCAAATTAATCAACTGAAACATATTTGCAAAAAATTATGAACATAAATTACTTATGATGAACTTACTTTTCTTGGATTTGGCAGGTTGACTAGAATGTGCTTTTTGGACTTCTTTTTGCTTCTGAACATTAGCTTCATTGTACTTCAAGACACGGCTTTCTGGTACCCATTCATCCCAACTGAAAGGCAAGAAATAAACGTAGTCAGTGAATAAATCTTTAAGTAAATATTTCTGTGAGGGGAAACTCTCTAATGAATCTTTAAAGAATTTGATTTCATTCCGCTTCGCAAGAAGTGGGGTCTATAAGAAACTATATTGTCAGTAATCTATTAGACAAAATATTTTTTTATTTAAACTTTATCTAAATTATAAAGATGGAGAGTTTTTTACCATGTGGCAATCTATATTAATCAACTAGATAATAGTTACACAGATTCATGCCAATTTCTGGGTGAAAGGTTACCTATACAATGTTTTTTCTAAAAAGCAAAATACAGCATAAAAATATTAAAAAAAAAACAGTAAAACAACATATGTTAAAGGGTACTGATATGAATGAAAAAAGTTTAGATGAAAAGTGCTGACTTGAAATTTCTTAATGTTCAACTCAATTTGAGGTGATGCCAAATGTCAATAACTTGAGTTCTAGTTTGAGGTGCATGGCTGGGCAGTCAAGCATTTGACTTCCGTGAAGAATCCTTCCTTTCACATCTCCATTCAAACAAAACTTAAATGTAATGCATTTTGAATAGTAAAATAAATAAATTTAAATGCATTTTGAATAGTAAAATAAGTAAATTTAAAAACAACTATTTTAATTTTTAAGTAGGAATCAGCAGATTAATGTATTTAAATATTATATTGACGTAATATATACTTAGAATAAAGTTTTCCTCCGCAAACCTCGCACTGTGCTACTCCCCTAAAATGAAACAGGCATTTTTTCCGCCTAGTATTCCGGGGTATAAGGATACCTATGACTTTGGTCATATCTATTCTTTCAAAAAAGAGAAAAAAAACATGCCGGTGTGCTCCGATCGTCTCACTTCAGTGTGCCATCGGATTCAATAATCCAGTGGCCGGTGATTTTGCTAATGTGCAATGCTCACTCCCTTAAAAAAATCTTACCAGCACAGCTTCACTTCCAACTGAAGTGGCGTAGGAAAGCGAGGGGATCCTCAATGACGGGATCTGTCACAGATGGCACTACCTAATTAAAAATTGGTTAGAGTTCAAGACATTGCAGTGACCTTCCATTGAGTCCAAGATTTGAAAAAATCCACTGCTAATCAAGCTGTGAATACGTCAACTTCTGTGGGTGGACAGTAGATAAAATTGGATGAAGACCTAATTCATTTAAAAAAAAAGCACATGACAAAAACATATGAAAGAAAAATCAATTTCATTCGAGGTAGTAATGCTGAGTTATGTTACGAGTGATGATACTGTAAAAGGAATAATACCAATATTGGCAATTTGTAAAATATTTTTATTTGTATTTCAACTGATGGCACAATAAAAATCAATAGATATATAAACTTGGCAAATATTTTTCCAAGTTTTTGCCGTGTTGAATGAGCTTAAACGGTGGCTGACGTTTAGATGTCACAAAAACATTACCTAATTCGGTAATACAAAATCCCTCTAAATATAAATAAATTAACGCTAACTAAATACACGAAAGTTCAAAAGGTTTAAATATTAATCAAAACGCAAATTATTTTAATGTTACAATTAATTTAGAACCTCTTAAATGTTTGTAGCAATAAGAGCGAGTTACGCTTCATTTGCACATATTTAAAAAAATAAGTATTATGCACACTTTGACAGTACAAAAATATTTGATATAATATATAGGCGGGAGTTTATCACCCTTTGTGTAGGACGTGTGATTTTTTTACTGAAATAAAGAGAAAATAAAATATACTCACTTTTTATTCCATCCGGCGTAATGAATGAGATATTTGATATGTTTTTCTTTAGAAATCAAGCTTTTAAGACATTTCGCTTCGTATATCAGTGGTCCATGAAAGCAAAGAACTTTCTCGCCTAAAAAACACAAAGAAACACGTATAAAACATTGGAAAACTGATTGTCTAACAAATTAATGTTATTATTTTATTTACCTTCGCTAAATTTTAATTTAGGTGCCATTGTTTTTAATTTGATGTTTAAAAACTGATTTTTCGCTAGCTCGTCAATAATCACATCAACAAACGCTGTCGAAATAGTGTTGCCAGTATATTTACTGAAATATTGGATGGAAACAAACGAAAAGAATGTCATAAATTAAGTTATTTTTCAAATTAACACTATTTGATTTTTTATCTGACTTTTTTTATATCTAAAAGCAATCTTACAACATCCATGGCCTAGTTAGTAAAACGCATGTCTCCAAATCCAGATGTTACGGGCTTAAATCCCGCTAGAACCCACATTTTTTTTAAAGGAATCTATCTGATTTTCACTTAAGACCACTTTAACATCTTTCGGCTTGGTTGGAAGAGATTGTCACATGAAAATAAGTGGCCAGGTTATACTGTATACAACGAAAGTGTAATACAACGAAATACATTCTTATCATTTCTTCCTTTTAACTTGTCGATCATTTAATCTGAGGTACTTCAGGCATCTGATTCTTCCCATTTAGTATTTGTTCATCTTCGCGACATTTAGAGTGACTTCATCAAGGTCCGGCAAGGTGCAAGATAGAAAATGCTCGATGGTTTGTATCTAATCGCACTCATGACTTTTGTCATAAGATAGTAGAGGTACAATTTCATTTTACTCCGTTGGAAGTGTAAAGGCCAGCGCAACTTATGGCTAAATAAGACTTTTTCATAGTCCGTATTAATGACTATTTTCTGATGATAAACTATTTGAAGCTTTGACCTTATAAATTGTAAACAAATGTTATTTTTTAAAAAGTATTATCACTTTTTTTTCTCCTACGTTATGTACATTTTATTCTTTTTTGATCATACTGAAATATGTATTCTTCCAAATCATTTATATCCCATGTTAAATGCTTTAACCTGTAAATTATATACACGTTTTTCTTCTTAAATACATTTTGTGCCTTCTTATTTAATGGAAAATATTGAACGAAACTAATTTCAAAAGCAGCTTAATTCATTGTTAATGCACTAACTGATTTTTTATTATAAAATAATATTAAAACTACTCTTCTTACTCATACTTCAATAAAAAAAATTACAAAAATGGATTTTTTTGGACATTACTTCTCAACTATACCATTCAAATTAATAGTGATCAAATAAAAAAACAATTCCCATATCTTTTCGAAATAAATTACTTCCCCATATATTATTTATTGTAATTTATTTTTTAGATTTAATGTGAAATATGATTTTCATAATAAATTTTCTCACTAAAGCAGCTAAGATAAATGTTTTATTTTAAACTTGAAAATTAATTTAATATATTGTGTCAATGAGTATTACAAGCTCCTTTTTCAACAACCGCACCTTTTCTATCAAGAATACCGGTATTAATTTCATTCCTCACTGAGTATAAGCACAAGTCCCACAATACGCAATATGCAAATAATATGGCTTTCCTCATATTTACCCAATACGAATGTAACTCACACTCTTGCATTCAAAACATTATTACTCAACTGGAGTTTTAGTATACTGACTGGAGTGTACATAAATCCCATCCCGCCATTTCCCTGCTGGGGTAGACAGATAACACAGAGCGCTAGACTTTCCTATATTGATTTATATATTTGGCTTCTTCTACATCCACACACCTTTTTATACAGCTCCTATGATTTCTCTTACTTCTTACATTTACTTATTTCAAAATATTCACTTGATCCAACCATACTTTCCTTGGTCTTCCTCTACCATGCCTTTCAATCACAATTGCGCTGTATATTTGTTTTGTTAGTCTTTCTTCATTCATTCTTTCCATGTGCACAAACCGTTTCAGAATGCCATTAAATAAAAGATTCACATACATATCATCTCAAATTGGATGTCAAGAAATAAAATTTAATTAAATTAAAATTAAATCCTAGAAGAGTGGGTTTCACGATACTTTGCACTACTGGTCTAGGATGACCATATTTTAATTTATTTTGTAATATATTATTATATATTTTTAAATATTGTCTATCTGATATTTTCTATTCCAATAAAATACTTACTTACCATAATAATAATAATATAATATCAGATTGAGGTATGTACCTAATGACTATAATGAAATCATGGTCAATGTAAAATTAAATTATTTATTCAATATCAACACTAATAAATACTAAGACCAATTAATCGTCGCTTGAATTGATATTTATTAAAAATTGATTGAGATCAGTAATACTGTCCACAGCTACTTCATTTTCCCTGTATTTAAATTCCGTTTCCTGTACATGCCGGCAAACATTACTTCACTCGTCGCTTGAAATCAAAGAAACCTTCTCTTTGACCAACCTTTCGACAGAATTCAACGGCATATCAGTATTTCTAGAGCCCACATATCCCTTGATAGAAGCCCAAACCTTTTCTATTGGATTGAGATCTGGATGGTAGGGTGGAAGCCGTAAAACATCGTGTCCATTATTCTGAAATAACCCATCGATGGCATATTCCTTGAATACACTTTTGTGTCTTAAGATTAACTGATATAATTCTGGCTTAAGCATTTCACTTGATAAAGGGATACTCCTCTGAGTTAGCCATTGAATCATATCGGCCTTCTTGGAATTTGATGTTGGTGCAGGATTCATTACTTTATTATGGTATGAAGCGTTATCAATTACCACCACAGATCTCGGTTCTAAGTTGGGAATAAGTTTTTTCGTAAGCCATTTCTGATAGTTGTTGTAGTTCATGTCATCGTGGTAGTCTCCAGTTTTTTGGTGAGATTTGTATATGAGTAGACCATTAGGTATGAAACCTTTTTCACTTCCAGCATGTACAATAATGAAACGGGATCCCTTTGAAATGGGCTTTCGAAGTCCCTCTTCAGATTCATCGCTCCATGCTCTCGATGACACGTGGCTAGTATGAAAATATGTTTCATCCGTGTACACAATTTTTCTACCTGCTTCTCGGTATTGTTTGACTGCCCTTAAATATGATATTCATTTAAATACTACGAGTATGTCTGGGGTTTCCCTCAAAATATTTAAATTGTCTTGCGTTGCATGCCAGCGAAATCCATTTTTTTATTATTCTATTCACTCGTATGTCTGGGGTTTCCCTCAAAATATTTAAATTGTCTTGCGTTGCATGCCAGCGAAATCCAGTTTTTTATTATTCTTCTCAGGATTGACTCAGATCCATTAAAATTAATTGATTCTTGCAACACTGGAAACAATTTTGGGATTGTAGGCAACATTTTTTCTTTAATGTGAAAATCATATATACACCTTCTTATTACACATTCATCAAAATTGTTTACAGATACTTTGTTTTGTCAGTTTTTTGTTTTTTTTGGAGACCTAATGGCATCTCCTTTTCCGTTTTTGTTAAAAGAAGATGTTATCGTTTTAATAGTTTTTGGCGATACCCCAGTTGCCATTGAAACTTCGTTAATAAGAATCATTCTCTGAAAAAAAAGGAAAAAAATATTATTAAAACTTCTTGATTAAAAATGTTCGTACACAAAAAGATAAACTATTTCATATAGCCGAAAATTATTATTATTATATATCTAATATGGCATAAATAAACATAATCGCAAGCTAAACTAATATTGTATTACTGGCAATTTAATTCAATATCTTTTAAAAATAAATTGTACTTAACTTTTTTTTATAGTATTAGGTATTTATAAATATTGTAAATTTTTTAACTACTCCTACCATAAGGTGATTCAATGAAGAATAAATAAAAATCCTGAATATTTGCCTCCTCACTAGTGTCCCGTCATCTCTTGATGTAATTATAAACATTCAAAATCCACTTCTTTAGTTTGTCCGCACAATGCTCTTCCTTTTCCTAACTTCGTAACTTCAGACATTATGGTCACCGTATTTTCGTCAAATAAACACTGCGCGCGCACGCTTAAAACGTTAAACGGAATGCATCAACCAACCACGGCATAGATACTTACTAATACACTGACACATTTTGTATATTACGCACTAAACTTATCAATGTGTTAAAAAGGGCAAGGTTCCCCGACACGCACTATACGAGGGTTGCTACTTTGAGATATAGCAACACCAGTTTTGAGATATGGCAGCACCAGTGTAGATAAGTCAAATCTGACAGCATCGATAAGTTTGGCGTTTTAATGGTATACATGCTCAGAAAGTTTTGTCATGCGAGTGCTATTTGTGTTGTTTACAGTGACTTGAATAATTCATCTCGGCCAAAAATTGATTTAAATCGTAAACATTTTCGTGCGATGATTTTTTATAATTTTCGACGTGGACTAACTCAACAACAGTGTGCTGTTGAGTTAGTCCACGTCCAGTGTACTCAACTCGCTTCGACTTTTGGTGATGAAGCACTATCCCGGGCCACTGTGTTTCGCTGGTTTTCCTTATTCAATCGTGGTCGTAGTTCGCTCCAGGACGAATTTCGTGAAGGTCGTCCAAAATGGGTTGTTGTGCCAGAAAACATCGATGCTGTACATGAACTGATATTGCAAGATTGTCATGTAACTTATCGTGCGATTGAGGCATGTTTGGACATTAGTTCCACTCGCATACATTGAATATTGCATGACCATTTGGCCGTCAAAAGGAGAGTCGTACGTTCTCGGGCTGATGGCGTCTCAGCAGCTAGACGTAAGAGAAACAGTGTGTGCGCTGCGAACATGCGTCAACATGGCCAAGCGGCTCAGCAGGGTCTATATGTCTGTGGCATTTGCGGGAGGGAGTGTGCATCCAGGATCGAGCTGTTCTTTCACAGAAGATCACACGATCAACGTGGGAGAACAATTCAGGACTGACGTGGGAGTGGCGAGGGGATCCTCGACTCCGAGGCCTGACAATGATGGTTCAAACGCATGCAAAAGTGTATTGATCTTCATGGAGAGTAGTTTGAAAAACAATTAAGTAATTTTCGATGATAAATATTTGTTTTTACTTGTAATGTATCCCTATTAATGTTATCTTATCATATTCTCTGTTATCCACATCCAATAAATATTATAAGTTATCATGCAAACCAATGTTAAGCTTATCAATGTTAACCATACCATGTTCTATGTTATCTACATCCAATAAATATTATAACTTATCAATATTAACCATGTACTATGTTATCTGCATCCAATAAATATTAGTGTTATCACGTGTATGTCAAAGTTAACTCAATGTATTATGTTTAAATTTATTATACTGTTAATATTATACTTCAATGTAATTCAACGATTATACAAGCGAACACCTCAAAATCTTTTCTTTAAACTCCAACCATTCCGAACGGTCTGCCCCAGTTCGGAATGTAAATTTCATCAAGGCAGTATATTCAATGTAGATCACTCTGTCCCCTATACTCAAACTTCGTGTCCAAACTCTACTAACTCTAATACATACCTACATCTAATGTTGGACACTGGTGCCGATATCTCGTTAATAAAACTCTCGTCCATTCAAGGAGACGTCTCTGTCGACGAAAGTAACATTGCATATCTTAAAGGTGTTAATAATTCATCAGATGAAACTCGAACTCGAGGCATCGTCAAACTCGAATTATGCTTCAATGGAAATAAATATAATCATGATTTTCACATAACCCCACAAAACACCAATATCCCATTTGATGGATTACTTGGTGACGATTTTTTGCGTCGAATACGGGCAAAAATGAATTATTATACTAACTCTCTAGAATTCCATGGTCAATATATCCCTATGTATCATAAAATCGACATGCATAACTCTAGCTCTAATTTGAATACTAAATCTAGCTCAAATTATATGTCTAATCCTATGTCTAATTATAAGTCAGTACATGAAACTTCTAAACTTCTAAACTTAAATATATGACCAACTCGAACTCAACTGTATTTATTATTCAGCCTCGCACAGAAACTCTTGTTGAATTTTTCGTGCAAAATCCTGAAATAAAAGAAGGGCTTGTACCCGAAATATAAATACTTACGGGCGTATATTTATCCAAATATATCACTAAGGTCAATTCAAATTCACGAGCCTTAACTACTATATTAAATACAACAGAAAAACCAATTCGTATCGAGGAAATGAGTTTAACCCTTGAACCATTCGATGAATCAAATTCTAGAATCCTAAATGAAGATTATGTAGCAAAAGAAAATAAAATAGTTAATGTTGTATCAAATTATTTCAATAACAACTCAGATCGTGAAAGCAAAGTCCTAAATTCAGTACGATTAGAACATTTGAACAAAGAAGAGAAACATTCCATGTTATCTCTTATCAAAGAATGTAATAACTTATTCTATTTAGAAAATGATGAACTACGTCGACACCATCCGTCGAACACGAAATCCATACGAGCTGTAATGTCCCCATTTTCACTAAATCATATACGAGTAGATATCCTGAAGTACATAAAAATGAAGTCAATATGCAGATTAAAAAAATGTTAGACCAAAAAATAATTAGAAAATCCAATTCACCATGGTCATCTCCTCTCTGGGTTGTCCCAAAGAAGAGAGATGCTAGTGGAAAAATTAAATGGCGTGTGGTTATCGATTACCGAAAATTAAACGACATCACAATCGGTGACGCTTAACCGCTTCCAAATATCTCCGAAATCTTAGACAAATTAGGTCACTCCAATTATTTTACTACACTTGACCTCGCTTCTGGTTTTCATCAAATCAAAAAGAATAAAAAAGACAGTGATAAGACTGCCTTCTCAAACCCTCTAGGTCACTTCCAGTTCCAAAGAATGCCCTTTGGATTAAAAAATAGTCCAGCTACATTCCAGAGACTCCTTAATGCTGTTCTCTCTGGACTGCAAGGAATTAAGTGCTTCGTATATCTTGACGATATCGTAATCTATGCAGATAATATTCAAAACCATGCTATCAAACTTTAATAAATTTTTAACCGATAACTAAATCACAATCTCAAATTACAACCTGATAAATGTGAATTTATGAGAAACGAAGTAGCTTATCTAGGTCATGTCATTTCAAAAGAAGGTATTAAACCTAACCCCGATAAAATATCTGTAATAAAAGATTATCCAATTCCAAGAAATACCAAATATATCAAAGCATTCTTCGTTCTAATTGGATACTATCGTAGATTCATCAAAAATTTTAGCCATACCGCACAACCTCTTACAAAATTGTTAAAGAAAGACGAACCATTCAATTGGACAACCTCTCAACAAGAATCTTTTGATCTAATGAGAAATCTCCTTATCACTGAACCAATTCTTCAGTATCCAGATTTCTCACTTCCTTTCAATGTCACGACAGATGCCAGCAACTTCGCTGTCGGTGCCGTGTTATCTCAAGGTCCTATCTCAAAAGGTTTACCTATATATTTTGCTTTGCGAACTCTAAATAAAGCTGAATCCAGCTATTCCACCACTAAACGCGAATTACTAGCAATAATATTTGCTGTTAATCATTTTCGACCTTATATATATGGTGTATAATTTAATATCATAACAGATCATAGACCACTAGTTTGGCTATTCAATACGAAAGACCCCGGATCTAGATTAATCCGTTGGCGATTACAACTTGAGGAATATGACTAAAATATTCTTTACAAACCCGGAAAACTAAATTCAAATGCCGATGCTCTATCTCGAATAGATAATAAACAAATCCACCATATTAAAATGAATCCTGAGCCGAACTCCTACAAAGACTTTATTAAATCGCATTATTTGAGAAATAATACTGAATTTCAGAATATTGTCGAAATCGAGAACTTTTTACTAACTTGAAATGATAATTGGTGTCATATAACGTCAAATGATAAGGAAATGTCACAAGGAATAGCTTCCCAAATAAAAGATCTAATTACAAATTTTAACGAAATCTACAAATCTAAAAGTGACGTTAACGATATACTATTATCTGATAATATTAGGTCCTTACATATGAAATTGGCGTTTTGTTTGGGAGGAACATAAAGTTGATTTTTTTTTATATAATATATTTATTTAATCAAAGTATGTACCATTGCTATCTATGCACTTTTGCCATCTCATAGGTAGTTCATCGATCCCTTTACTAAAAAAACCATTCGGACGGGAATCAATAAATTCTTTGAAGTCGGTTTGGACTGCCCCATCGGAGTTGAATTTTTTCCCTTGCAAGAAGTTATCCAAATTTCGAAAAAAATAGTAATCTGTTGGGGCAAGGTCCGGAGAGTACGGTGGATGTCTTAGACATTCCAATTGAAGCTCTTCTAATTTGGTAGCCGTCTGTTGTGCAGTGTGTGGTCTAGCGTTATCATGAAGCAGCAGTGGCCTAGAGCGATTAACCAGCCCCGGTTGTTTAGCAGCTAGCTTTTCCATCATGGTTTGCAGTTGCTGACAATAGACATCTGCCGTAATCGTCTGGCCAGATTTAAGAAAGCTGTAGTGAACGACACCAGCACTAGTCCACCAAACGCTCACAAGTAACTTTTTTGGAGTCAATTTTCGCTTGGGGCATGGTTTGGCTGGTTCGGCAGGGTTCAGCCATTGCGATGAGCGCTTCCGATTATCATACAGGATCCACTTTTCATCACAGGTAATGATTCGATTCAAAATCCCTTCATTATTGTGCCGGTTGAGTAATGCAACGCAGCAGTCAACGCGCGTTTGTTGATTTGCTTCACTCAATTCGTGAGGTACCCACCTTTCAAGCTTTTTCACCTTCCCAATTTGCTTCAAGTGGATTAAAACAGTTTTATCACTAACACCGCAGCCTGCAGCTAACTCGGACGTGGTTTGCGATGGATCCGCTTCCACAATAGCCTTCGATTCTTCATTATCAACTTTGGTCTCCGGCCGTCCACAGGGCTTGTTCTGCAGGTCGAAATTTCCAGAACGAAAACGTTGGAACCAAAAACGCACTGTGTTTTCTTTTGCGGCACCGTCGCCATACACATCATTAATCCTTCGAGCCGTTTCTGCAGCACTGGTGCCACGGTGGAACTCGTAGTCGTAAATAACGCGATATTTCAAGTTTTCCATTTTGTAAACTGAGTGACGCAAAGAAAAAAAACAATTGAGGAAAAAACAAATGAATTATAATTTTCGAAACACAAATACTTGAGTAAATAGCTGTATAAATTTGAATTTGGAATTCCTAACCAAAGAGAAGATATTTGAGATCAAAGTTGCCAGTACGGCAAAACGCCAATTTCATATGTAAGGACCTAATAATAATTTTATAATATTCCATACGATAGTCAAAGAACACTTCTGGGATAAAACCTCATATCAAGACAGATTTATCTGCTTTAAAAAATTAAAAGACATCTTAATATCACAAAACATTAACACTATTTCTATCCCTAAGTTCGGAAACGATATAAATAACCTTAATTGGAATAAAATCAAATTTATTATATTTTACATATTCACCGAAAGCAATATCCAAGTTACAATATGTAAAAACAAAATATGTTATCCAGATGTTAAAGATATACCAAATATAATTAAAGAAAATCACGATTGTCCTCATTCAGGACATTCGGGATTCCATAGAACGTATCGCCGTATTGAAGAAAGATATTCATGGAATAAAATGAAATCCGACATCAGAACTTATATTAAATCATGTGAATCATGCCAAAGAAATAAAATCTCTAGACAACGCAACATACAACCAATGGAAATAACCACTACATCGGATCTACCTTTTGATAAAATTTCTCTAGACATATTAGGTCCATTACCATTGACATAAAATGGTAATAAATATATTCTGACGTTGCAAGATGATCTTAGTAAATTCTCCCAAGCTTTTCCTATTCCTAATCATGAAGCTACCACGATAGCTGATCAACTTGTAAATAACTTAATATGTAAGTTCGGAATACCTAAGAAAATACTTACCGATCAAGGTAAAGACTTTACATCTTCCATTTTGAAAGAAACAGCTGAACTATTTAAAATCAAACAAATACAAACGACCTCTTATCATCCTCAGTCGAACGGCGCCTTAGAAAGAAGCCACGCTACTTTAGCAGACTACCTAAAACATTATATTTCTGATAAACAAACTGACTGGGATATATGGTTAAACTTTGCCATGTTCTCATATAACACAACTCCACATACTTCTACTAATTACAGTCCTCACGAATTAATATTTGGTCATAAACCTGAATTACCCACCTCTATGACTAAAGAATCCGAATTCAAATATACATACGATAACTACATCGATAATCTACAGCTCAAACTAAATCAATCTTACAACATCTCAGAAAACAAAATATATTATACTATATTAAATAATCTAGAATCGTGTCAAAACCTTGATGAACTACACTTAATATGTAAAATAAATAACCCCTTTTACTCTGTTCATTCTAATCCAACATGTGAAACAGAATTATTACAGAAACATATCGAAATTCCAACTAATTGTGATATCAGAATAACAAATCAAATCAATGAAATTTGGCATAAATTAACTAACAAAAATCAATAGATCTTTGTCCTTAATAAACCTACTACGGTTACAATTAAATGTAATATGACAGATCCTACAGACATATTATTAGATAATTTAGGAATTATATCCCTGTCCAATAGTTCTAAGATTTACACAAGCACAACTATAACTTACTCTGTATTAGATAATAAGATCGACCTTAAAAACACGTTTTTGTCAAAATCTATTTTAACTTACTATAGTTCGGAAATTCTAGGATGAGTCCTGTGACAGCTCACAAATTTGCCCCGATACAACCTTATGTAATCTATTTACCTAAATAACTTGCTATTTATTAGAATTGAGGCTTATATTAAAGTTGATAAAATAATTAAAATTAATGAACATCGTTACAAGGTTGTATTGAGGCAAATTTGTGAGCTGTCACAGGACTCATCCTACAATTTCCGAACTATAGAAGATAATTGTTGTAAATATGATAATAAAACAACCCTTTTACCTCTTTCAAATATTCAACCGAAAATGTATGATTTGAACAAAGATGACTTAAATTTAGCATCATAAATTAGATAAAATTTCCAATGACATTAATCAATATAGCTGCACAATTAAAACTATAATAAATAATTCATATGTTTCATATACATTTATGAGCATAGTTAATCTAGTTGTCTTATATGTATTCTAAAAACTATATCAATATTATATGTCAAAAAGAACCAATTCAAGCAACAACTGTGGACGTTGCTGCAGTAACGTAATCAATTGTTTTAATGTACGTAAAGTGCTTAATATTAATGAAGTAGATCTTGAAATCCCTATCAACCAAACTCCTAGGCGGAACGCAAGAATCCAAAACACTGTATGCTGATAAGTCGAGGACGACACTTATCTCTAAGAAGGGAGGTGTAATGTATCCCTACCAATGTAATCTTATCATATTCTCTGTTATCCACATCCAATAAATATAATAAGCAATCATGCAAACCAATGTTAAGCTTATCGATGTTAACCATACCATGTTCTATGTTATCTACATCCAATAAATATTATAACTTATCAATATTAACCATGTACTATGTTATCTACATCCAATAAATATTAGTGTTATCACGTGTATGTCAAACTTAACTCAATGTATTATGTTTAAATTTATTATGTCGGAATTATCAGGAGCTGCTTACTATCCAAATTCAATAAAGATTTCATATCACTAAATGGAAGTAAACAGTGAACGAGACATTCCAATTAGATTGATAACATACCCGACCAATTATCTAAGGGTCGTGCGTACGCTCTCTTCACTTTAAATATGACGTCATATCAGATGCAGAATCATTATTCTTAAAGCCACTACGATGTTAACATCATTGTTATTATTACTTCCACAATACTGTTAATATTATACTTCAATGTAATTCAACGATTATACAAATAAAATTACACAGTTGAAAATCTAAGTGTTTTCGTTGCAAAAGGCCATAACAACTTGTCTGTCTCAAAACTTAAAAAGCAACCCTCGTACAACGGAATTTCGAGTGGCTTCACCTTATTGATAGAGATGCTTTATCAGTTATGGATGTTAGTATCTTTCTAAAATATAGCTTCAAATTTTTTTGTGTTTGTCTTGATAGTACGCTCTTCTTTGATAGAAAAATTGGCTGTACGGTTTCTATATATAGTCTTAGAGAATTAAAATTTGTAAGTGAATGTTTTCCAACACGGGAAATAAAAACTTTTATTTATTTATTTGTTGTTGCATCTGGATTATTGTAACTATTTATTCTGGTTTGACTGACTCTTCGAGACTCCAGTCAGTTTTCAAGGCAGCTGCTAGGTTGATATATGGTAGTCATAAACATTGGCATATAGGTCTGCTTCTAAAAAGTCTACATTGGCTTAAGTGTCACGAGCGGATTGATTTCAAACTTTGTCTCTTTGTATTCATCTCCCTTAATGGGATGACTTCATTGTATCTTTTGAATCTATGTCTTAGGGATGTTCCTTCAGAGAGAAGTAGAAGGTTGATTTATTAGAACTATTAATAGAACTTTGAGGTTGATCTAATAAATTGGTGGTTGCAAATTAATCAAATATGGTGGGATATTATGATAAAGCTTTTGTCATTGCCGGTCCTGTAGTGTAGAATAGTATGCCTCCTTGTGTCAGTAATATTGGTGGCATGTGCAGCTTTATCCTTTTTGGGAGGTCTTATTAAAATTTATGAGTTTGAATCCTGAATTAGAGCGACCTTGAGGAGTTTGCTCTTTAAACTGCGCTATATAAGCTGTCCTTTAATTATTATTCTCATGCTATTTTATTTATTTATCTTCTATTACCTCCTCCATAAATAGACACCTTATAAACCTCAATCAGATTTTTTACATTAAACATTTCATCTTTTATCATTCAAAATTTCATTCATTTGGTCCAACCTCACTTTTCTTCTTTGTTTTCTACCATGCCTTCCATTAACAATCACAATATAATTTTTTTGTCAGTCTTTCTTTATTTATTATATTGACTAAACCATCAAGAAGTGTTTTCTTCATCCTATTTATTTCAGCAGTCCTCAGTTCACACACAAGAAATTTGAGGGAAAAAATATTCATATTGGTTTGAATTTTTAATATGTATTTAATGGTTAATAAGTTTTAATATCTACATATAATAAATTTTAAAGTAGAATGAGAAATATATCTTAATTTACAATATATAATTGGAAATATATTTTAAAGACTAAATATTATTTGGTAAAATTCAAAATACAAAAATAGTTACAAAACATTAATTTATAACGATGTATCAAATGTAAGGACCAGAACACTAGCAGTCTAAAAATAATCTAATGAAAAAAAAACTCGGTTATTGTTGAAATTTAAAGCAGAGATTCCCAATTTTCAATAAATTAGTATTAAAACATTACATAGGTATTTGAATAGGTGCCGCGAATAAGGTGGTAACTAACAAAACTTGTATTTTACAGTATTCAAGAAAAACACTTTTTTTAGTAAGTGTCGATATTTGAAAAAATTGAAAAACACTATAATCATGTGGAAAAACGTGGTCCCCGAATGCAGTTACAACGTTATTCCACAACTCTTAAATAAAACAAACAAGTTGTGTTGTTAAAACTTTTATATGAAAAATCAATCACGTACGTTAGTTGCCACGTTATTCCACTAACCTCTTCTGATCTTCTTTTACTCGTTACTTCTTTGCGTTTTCTGCTTATATAGAATTGTCTGCCGCTTCTTCTGTTTATTATTTGACCATTCTGCAGCCCTTGCTTGTTGTTTTTTAACGAAATTAAGTTTATTTTCTACACTAGCACAGTGAACGACGGGCGCCTCTCCAGACATGTTGATACTTAAAACCACGTTATTCCACTGAGCGCGCGTAAAAATCCAACGGCAATGTTGGCTTATCAGTAGAAACGAAAGCGATAAAAAATATTTTTATGGAGGGGACGAAGGACGTAACCACATAGCACGTTATTTCACAAAAAACTGGATTTTAAAAACATGTTAGTTACCACCTTATTCGCGGCACGCATTCATTTAACGAATATAATTTTCAGAATATATGGCAATGAATAATATTATATTTTGTAAAATAATACATTTTTCAGATTCATTCCGTTAAAACAACACAAGAGAGTAATTAAATCTCCATCATGTACCAAATCTCAAATTGAAATAAAAAATATAAATAAAACCGGGCCAAATGGTATTACAATATGGCAGTAAGTCATATTGGTAACATAAGATACAGAAAGGGAAATAGGATCTCTTGTTAGTAAAGTAAATTCTACAGGAGACACAAGGTTAGGTAATGCTAGATAATTTGTCTTGATAATTTGGCAAATATCTAGTAATGTCCTTTTTTCTACATTCTTTGCATTGTATTACACTTTTATTGTATACAGTACAGCCTAGCGAGTTTATTGCCATGTAGCGATCTCTTCCAATCATTCAGAAATATGTTAAAGAGGCTTTAAGTGAAAACCAGACTGGAATTCGTTTAAAAAAAAACACTACGTTCCAGCGAGATTTCAACCCGCAACCTCCAGGTCGTCCAGTGCACAAATGCATCTGTTAGGGACGCATCTACAAGTCTTTTTAATAAATATATGGAGAATACATTTTGAAGAAAGCACTAGATGGATGGCAAGATAGAGTAGTGAAAGAAAGGTTCACAGATGAAACACTCTTAATCGCCAATAAAGATGACATGGCAGAATGTATGAAGTGAGTGGAGATAAAAAGCTTGCAATTAAGTCTTTAAATAAACAAAAGCAAGACCAAAATAATGATTGTTAATGTTCAATCAACGAAAATGTAGAGGCTCTTACCTAGAAAAATGGAGGTTGTAAATCAGAAATTTGAAGGCAAATTGGTATAGTAAAATCTGCAATGGTCAAAAACTCGGTATATATTTCTTAAGACCAATGTTGGTCTAGTGAGATCTCTGGTTTTTACCATGGTACTCTATGAAATGTAGAAATGAGTGCTATGGAAAAAATTTTGAGTGAGTGCTATGGAAATGAAATTTTGTAGAAATGAGTGCTATGGAAAGCGATAAGTTGGTTGTTTTTGAGATGTTTGTTGGCGCCGAATACTTCACATTTCATGGACTGCAAGTCAAAAAAAGCTGTCAATAACACGCAGGAATACTATCGAACTATGGACATACCACTAAAAGAGATGAAAACTTCTGGAGAAGATGGCAGTGAGCAAGAGGATGGTCTTCAACAAGGCAGATAAACCAAGTCAAAGAGATTATTAGCTTTTTATCGAGTGCTGCATTTATCATGGTTCAGGAATATCAGTTCAGTTTCATACCATCGGGAAACTACAATGTTCAACCATGAGCAACAAGACTAAGAAGATTAAAATAAAAACAAGTATTGAACAAGAGGATTTGATTCATGTATTGAAAAATAATACAAACTGGTTTGAAAAATAATGACAAAATTGGTTCGAGTACTATTAAAATGTAATCAAGCTGTTAAAGTACACATAAGTAATTATATAAGAAATAAATAAATATTAAACAAAACATTCTATAAAATAGCATTGGAAATCTCTGCCTAAAATTCAATTAGTAGAACATTTGGTCGGATTTCAGATTCACTGAATTAGTTGAATCGGAACATTTGGCATAAGTCAATAAAACTTTAAATACAATAATTTATTATACGAGGGTGGATCAAATATGAACGAGACTTTTGTTTTGGAGCGCATAATTTTAAATGGAGTGCGCAGCCGCCTCGAGGAGTGTCGGGTGCGGATATCAGGAGTAGGGAGAGCGGTCGGCCAGCCTCGGCAGATTCAGTCATTAGTATGGCATACGATGTCTGAGAAAGAGGTGCACCCGTCGATTGCGCAATGCATAATTATCAAGTTTCTCGCTCGTGAGGATGTAAAACCGGCCAAAATTCTGCGGACACTGACGGCACAGTTCAGGGATCAAACACTGTCAAAGCCCCATGCGTTTGCCTGGCATAAGGAGTTCATGATAGGCCGTATAGGCGTCGAAAACGAGAGCCACGATAGTCGCCCACGGACGAGCATTACCAAATAGAACATTAACGCCACTCGTGATATCCTGGAAGGCGACCAACGTTTGACAGTTTCCGAATTTTTTTCTGAGACAGGAATAAATTATGGGAGCACTCAATCCATAATCACAAAGGACTTAGTATTCCGAGAAAGAAGGATGAGGCAGCCCCTGTGAAAGCCAAGACTTCGGCTGCCAGCCAGTAAAGCGCTTGCAACCGTTTTTTGGGACCGTCGCGGCATTTCGCACATCGATTTTTTGCCCAATTGTCGCACCATCAATGCGACGTACGACTGAGATTTTTTGAGTGAAGTTAAACTTGCTTATCAATGCAAAAAATGTGACCAACCGATACGAGAAGTGTTTCTTTTCCATGACAACGCGAGGCCCCATACTGCAGCTATAACATGCGAACAATTGGAGGAAATGAGTTGGACATGACTGGAACACCCTCCCTATAGCCTTGCGACTTTCATCTCTTTGGGCCACTGAAAGAAGCTCTGGGAGGCCAATGATTCAACAACGACGATGGAGTAGAGGGGTTTGTGCGCAATTAGATGCTGACACAATCTACTTCTTTTTACGATGACGGGATAAAAAAACTACTGATCCACTGTGAAAAATGCATTTCTAAAGCATATGTAGAAAAATGATGTGTACTTGGTCTTAGTCATTCTGCAAATAAAAAAATTAAAACAAAAAGTCTCATTTATATTTGATCCACCCTCGTATCATAACGATACAATATTTTTGAAAAAAAAAACAGTTTTTTGTTCCAATCATGTCAAATGCAGATTACTAAAATACATTTGTTAATGGTAACAAGAAACTTTTATTTTGGGTTACAAATTAGATCTTTTTTGTACTGTTTCAATATATACCTGTCATAAATAATATTTAGGCTCCATTGTTTTACTACATACAATACAGAATACACATAACATTATAAAGGTTCAATACAATAACTCTTTTTAACATAGCAACACATTCAGCAACAGAGCTTATATAATTTGAAAAACCAGAAAAATTCTAAGGCACTAAATTAGTTCCAAATTAATAATGTAGTCATTTCTAGATGGAAGTTTAATAAAACTATTAGGTTTTTTATTGAATACATATAGGAAAGAAAATTTATTTGGTATATTTTAAATCAATACATTAACAACCTATGAAAATTCATTACAAAGGTACATTTTCCATCAATAAACATATTGACCAATAAAATTCTTCAACACAAATTATAATGGACATTTGAAACGTTATAAGAAAATTCTATATGGTATAGAAGCACTGTGAACCACTCATACTGTGGATCTGAACACTAGTCAAAAAATGGAATATATAATATATAGCCTTTTTTACTTGCACATACACATAAAATAGAAAAAATGTTAACATTATCATACACAATATTAACCCTTTCGCTGTTAAACTTTGCTTCTAATTTTAGTTTTCCTCCAGTTCAAGGTCATTTTTGAAAATCAAAATGAATCTATTTTGCTGACTGTAGACTTTTGAATATAATGCAACATAATTGGATTAACCTTCTAAGTCCCGCATGACCCTACAGCTTGCTTATAGCCAGGACTCTCAGAATATCGGTTAAGTGGAATAAAAGAGCTGAATAAAAAAAAAATAGAAGTGTAAACTTCAGTGTAACAATTACAGCTACTATAATAAAATTGTATTACAATTTAATTATAGTAGTAATGAAAGGTGTTATATCTGAAACAATACGAATACATACATATAACTTAAGAAAAGATGGAATTTGAACTGGCAACATTAGAAATTGTCTTTCTTACCAAACAAAATATGGATATTTGAAACTTGGTCTTGAATAAATCAGTATTGAATGTTGGGAGATATTTAAATAACTGGAATTCTGTTTTAACACGTTCACTGCGTCGAACACGGCTCCTGTGTCCATACAAATATTTTGTATGGACACGGGAATCCTTGAATGTTTAGTGCACTCATAAATGTCTCCCGATAAGGATTAGTCGCCGGTTTCATGTGTTTTGAAGACACGAAGGAATACACTTGTATATGATGTTTCAATAGAAAGTAGAATTTGATTTTTAACAAAGTTATGGGTTTTCAAAAATTCGCGAATTTTCAGCATCTCTGTATGACATTTAAGTATTTTATACGCAGTGAACGTGTTAACATACAAAAATTTGTTGTGAAAATGATGAAAGCAATATTTAAGAAAAGTTTTAATTTAACATGTAATGTTGATGTATAATTCACTTTCATTTACCACTTATTATTTTTTTCTCTTTTAACTTCATTTAATGCCACCCTTCACTCCCGAAGTATTTTTGATTTCATGATAATACAAAATATGAAAGAAATAATTTATTGGATTATATTGTGAAATGTGCAATCCTGATTGTATCTTACCAACTGGAAGACCCAGATAAACAAATTATAAAATCAAACCAAAAGCATTATAATTTGAAAACAACAGACTATTTGATTTTTTTTCTTTATTGCACAATTAAATGAAAACATCTTCAGGTAATTAATTGGTAATCCCTAAACCGATTTTTAAAAACAATTTATATTGGAATGATATATAATAATTTTTCAGTAGGAATAAATTGAGATTTTTAAAAAAGAATTTTGAGTTTGTCTTTGAAAAATATTTCTTTTCTACAAATATTTATTAGGCAAACATTTATCCATTCAAATTTGAAAAAATCTAATAATAATTTATATTCATACCTAAGTTATTGTAAATATTATTTTTAATTATTGTGATGTGAATAGCCTGTTTTCGTAATAACTACTAATTGTAACTATTTTTTGTGAGGAATTATTTGTAGGAAACAATTTTCGATTCTTTATTTTCTTATATGAAAATATTAGCTGTCCAAAAAATAAGCACCTCTATATAACTTAACTTACCCCTACATATTTAAACGGTTGAAACATTAATTATTTCATTAATATGCATTTATTAAATATTCTAAAGAAATTAAATATCTAATAGACATATACAAATGAAATTAAAATTATTATATAAACTATAAATAAATATATATATATTTTTTTAAATAAGTTTATATAACAAAAACAACATTATGTACAATAACCAAGTAACTACCAAGTTAAGAAATTTGTATAATCGAATCAAAATAAAGTATGTCAGCCATTTGTAATTATTCTGCACCATGTTCACATTGTTACTTTGGATCTATTCAATGTGGAAGATTCAAAACCTTACACAGTTTTAACTTTTGATGGGTCAAAAATTGGGTCTTTCTTCTATACAAAGTAGTTTTTGACTCTTTGTATTTCAAGATTAATTTTATTGGTGTTACCAGTCAGTCGATGCAATATTGATAAAATGAAATGAAATATTGTTGCTTACTTTTTTTTTTAAAATAAGTATTGAAAAAAATAACATCGCACACATACACTACACTACGCCTAAAGCCGATTGTGTTACTATCACATATTGGAAGATCTACAAAGGTTTCTTTGTAGTTCATCTTCCCTTGGTAAGTTTTCTTACTGAATGTTCTTCTGAACATATGCTGATACAGGGAAGAAGTGGCCGCAGCCATTGCCTTCCTATCTGTATACTCAACTTAAATATATTTATTTTGTAATATTTTTAATCTGTCAATCAATAGTGGGTTCGAGTCCGAAGTTTGAACGCCCTTCAGGAGAATTTGCTCTCTAAATGGCGCTACATAAGCTGTCCTTTTATTAGTATTATAAAAAATATGAAGACATATCTGACACACCACTATCTGTTACAAATGTTAGCCCCAAACTAACCGTAGTGTGATAAGATCAAAATTGCACCGCTTTGGCACCCTCGAATGTAAAGGGTTCAACATGTTGGTGTACCTAACATAAAAATATCTAAAAAAGGTGGACAAAGTGCAGTACAGTGCTGTTAAAGCTACTTTAAAAAAAGTAGCACTGTTACAGCTACTTTCAGTTTAAAGCAGCATGCTATTCAAGCAGATAAGTAAAAAGTAATAAGGGCGCTAGGATGAAGTGCATTCTACTTGTATAGTGTTTCTTAACATTGGCATAATATAATTACAATCAGTGATATGTGTGTACTTTATTAAATTATTTTATTGCAAGAATTTACAAAATTATGTTCCAGGTCTAAAGTTGAATGAAAATATTAATAACAGACTTCGACAGAAATGAACATAACATTCATAGTTTATCAAGTTTTAGTCGTTTGTGTATAAGAAGAAAAAAAAAAACATTAAAATAATACAAAACAGATTAAAAATATATATTTTTGTATGGTATCTATTATATTCTAAATATTATAGTAAATGCATGGCCGCACATTTAATGCTTTGGAATTCTGAAGATCGTCAGATAGAAACCTCAAAAGCATGGGAATCTTCGTTTCCATTCTGGACCACTATTAGCATCATCATCATGATGACCTTCACGGAAAAGCTGGTAAGATACCTGTCTTCCAGCCTGGGAGTTTCAGGTTCAATTCCTGCTGAAAACCAATCTTTTTTAAACGGTTTCAGTCTGCTGTTTATTTAAAGCCTCATTAAAATATCTTTCTGGTTGGTTGGAAGAGATTGCCACACGGCAAAAAAAAACTTTCAGTTTATACTGTAAACAACAAAAGTGTAACAATACAATATAATCATCACTATACTGAATTTGTTATTTCTAAAAATCTAATTGTATTGATGAATTTATTAAATTTATGTATTTTGAATTTCTTACATGGATATTCATATATAAAATTTTAAGTTGGTAAAATTAACTTTGTATCTTGGGTAAAATGTGTCTATGTCTTTTAATTGCATAAAGTGATATCAAACAATTTATAGTAATATTCTAAATAATTTATATATTTAATCTCTATATAAGGCCATTTAAACAATCGTGATAAAGGCGAGCCATGTATTTAGGTATTGAATATCCTGAAAAAAAACTCAAAAAAATAATTAATGAATCGTAAAAGAAACTCCTATTATAGTAAATTATATTATCATATTTATTCGTAATATTTACATAATTTAAATAATTTCATTAAAATTAGGTAATATTTTTTTCAATAAAATGGAAGATCTAATAATATTTGTTAATGGAATAATAAAATGAAAAATAAATATTATACTTGATAAATAATATATATTTATGGTGCAACTATATTGTATACTTAGTACGTTGGTAAATGAAAACAATTTCAGTCTTTCATTATTAATGTGATGCATGAGACTTTTTATTCATTTATTGCAGTTTCAATAAAATGCATTTTTATATTATTTGAATCAATACGAAACATGTACAAGACCAAATTCACATCTGACCTAAAAATGACTTTGAAGAGCCGGGACGATGGTCGGGGGGCATTCATTCGAAAATGCATTCACCCAACAAAAAGATAATTTTTTACACAGCATGATGCAC
Organism: Odontocerum albicorne; assembly: GCA_949825065.1. Classification (NCBI taxonomy): domain Eukaryota; kingdom Metazoa; phylum Arthropoda; class Insecta; order Trichoptera; family Odontoceridae; genus Odontocerum; species Odontocerum albicorne. Next base: position 30,839,332 of record OX463853.1, on the reverse strand, counting down.
TGTTACAAAAAATCGTAATTATTAATTTTCGAATATCATCTTGAGCATTTATTAATGCGTACCTTTTACTTAGTCATGAAATTCAATTACTCTTTCTTAGCACCACTGAAGAGGGCTATATTGCTGTAGGTAGACTTGACAACTTTCGTGGCCTAGTTGGCTGCCTGTCTTCCAGCCTCCAGACTCTGGGTTAGATTCCCTTAGAAACCCAGATATTTTTAAAAAGGATTCCAACCTGGTTTTCACTTAAGGTCTCTTTAACATCTCTCTGGTTGGTTGGAAGAGATTGCCATATAACAATAATCCCACCAGGATGTACTGTGTACAATACAAGTGTAATACAACACAAGACTTCCATTTGAAAATTGCAGGTGTATATCATGATCGATGTGTATTCTAATACAAAAATTAATTGAAAAGGTATTGAAAAATAAAAAATGTGATGCATGACAATATTTTAACTAAAATAGGAGGGTACAAGAAAGTAATTGTTAATGCTTTTAGACTCAATTTGTTTTTGTTTTTAATTAATTTATGCTATTTTCCTTTTTTTTACCGATCGATTTTGGTACCCTTCTGATATCACTCCTGAGGCTAATGCTGCATTTGCTGTTCCACCCTTATACCGACTATGGTTTGCATATTTTTCTTAGATAATTTGGTATTCTATTCTTGACCATTGTTACAATCACCTCAAGAGAACTTTCTAACCAGCTCAACCTACTTAATAAATAAGGAAGGTTGAAAGACTTTAATATTGCTAACAAGAGCGTCATCTAGATTCTTAAATTCAGATGTAAAATGGTCTAAGAGTAAAATCAGTCCGAATGTGAATACATCAGGAATCCAGGGATCCTTGGGGCGCCCACTTGCTTAGCATGAAAACTAATCATAAGACCATGACCACTGACATTGGTTTTGCAATTTGATGATAATTTCAAGATAAATTGTCCGATTGGCAATCCTGAATACATTTAGAAGTTTGCTCGATTTAAATGAACATATTCACAGTTAGATATTTATTTGGTATAGTGATACTATTAAATTACCATCAGCAAAATTATAAATTATGTCGATTGAACATAGATAAAAATATTGATAGGATCTTACTATGGGTTGCTCAATGTTTAAATTTACTGACTATGATCTCAGTTTGATCAGATATGTCAGCTCTAAGCCAGATATGAACTCAACCTTATAAGATGCAGTGAGCCATTACAAAGAAAAAAAAAAAGATAAATAAAACAACACCATACTCTAAAGACACTGACAGAAATATACATTTTTCATATATTCTTCTAGTTGTACATTGTCAAGGTTTTTAAAGCTGCTAAAACACCACCATAAAAATGATGAAAATAGTATGATTTGCCAAACCTAGTATTTCTTTAATTTCACACTTTTTTGGTATGTGATCAATCAATAAAATTGGAAGTTATTCCAAATATTCGCCATCAGTACTTGCCGCCATTTAAAAAAAAAGATCAACTTTTGGCAAACAAGGAAAAATTAATTAAGCTGGCGAGAAGAAATATTTGTACATACTATGAATTTTTTATAAAAGATTTTTTAAAGAAAGTTTAAACAAACTTTCAGGAAAGAAATACAACACAGTAAATTTTGCGAGTTTGAAAGGGGAACATTACTTAGTGACATACACATGTTTGGTGTTTGATATGTATTTTTTATGTATAACATAAGAAGATTATTGCTATATTATCACATCCATATTATATTAGAACACTGTATCAATAACATATCTAATTAAATTCACCAATAATCTATTGATGCAATACAAATAATTTTGGAAATTGTAGTAATATTTCTATAAAAGGCTCACTGCATTTTAATGCAAAATGGAATATTCCTTATTATAGATGAACATAAATATAAGATACAAAAATACAGTATAACTTCAATTTAGAGAGGTAGATTACAGAGAAAAAAGTACAGAAATTCCTCCATTTATGCAATTTTACTTTAATGCGGTTTATTCTGTTTGAAATTTCAAAATAGTGATATCTAATATGATTAAGTGATCATTTGGCTTCTATATCGTTATTTCAATACACAACTGTAAGAACGTCAATAGTAACAATGGAAGATTTATCCAGGGAGAATTATTTTGAATAGGTACAGCAAATTGCAAGTTCTGTAATTTTTCTTGGTAGCATCAAGATGTGTATTTTATTGGTTATCAGTAACCACTTATATAGACTTATTAAGAAAATTAACTAAAGCTTTTTTAACTAAGTAAGTAAAGAATATCTGGAAATATGTAAAAGATCACTTATTCTACATAGTATTCAATGGCTTCATTTACGCGCTGTTTCCCTGGAATCAATTACTTGTGTAAATGTAGGGATTGCTGTATTTTAAAACATTATTCTCTGTGTAATTGTAAGTCTAATTAATTTAACAGCTAAATAATTAAAATAATATTATTCGTGTAAGAGTTTATAGTTTCTGGTAATTATTTACGTAAACAAAGTATTTAACAGAAGTATTTAACAAAATATTTAACAGAAATACAAAAAAAACTTTGTAAAACTTGAATAAATAAAATGTGTACCTGAAAGTTGGAATTCTCATCGATTCTGACATCCTGGGTTTTGATTTCAAGAAAAATCCTGAAACTATAATTTATAGACAATTTCTCGAATTTATGTAACGGTGCTTATTAGCTGCCTTGCATGGATTCTAAAAAACTATCTTGAAGTGATATTAAATAAGGTTTTATTAAAAAATCTTAATAAACAGAAGTTATTCCGTATTCTCATTGATTATGATACAAAATAATGCATGAAATCAAAAAGAGAAAAAAAAATGCAGGCAATAATAAACAAACCATGTCATCTAATAATTTGGCTTGTTTAATGCCAAACTTCTATCAAACTTGAAAACCAACAAAGAAAAAAAAAACACAATGATACAGATAGAAAAAAACACAATTATAATTATTAAGAGATATTCGATAAGTGTATTAAAAAAAAAGACAAAATCTCACAATTTAATCATAGGTACTAAATATCTTAGTTACTAAACTTATAATTAGTTGTTGACTTGAATAATTTTCAAATACAATAAGAGATGAAAAAGAAAATGATAACTTATATATAATTAAACAACAATAACTTCTAAAAGCATTAAACTTCTGAAAGCTAATTAACATTTTATAGATTCTTTTATCATAGTAATATTTTGAACTTTAAAAGGAGAATAATCTTATATTTCACTACACTAATTAGATAATGTATTTCATTTTTGCTTTATTTGAAAAAATGTCTAACTTCTTAAGATTAAGTAGTGATTTGGTCTGTAATCAAAAAAAGAAAAAAAAAACACACTTTATATTCATGGTTATAAGGTTGGTTGGGTTTATACTCACTCCAGTTTCAATATTAACTAAATTTAAAACTGGTATTCGAAGGCATTTATACATAGATATTTCTTAACTTTTATAAAAAACAGTAAATGTGAAAAAATATTTATGAATTAAATAAGAAGTTTCTTTATAAATTAGACAGTGTTTTTAATTATTGGGTTTTCCAGTAAGCAATTTCGTATTTTTAGATTAATGATGGTTTTCGATATTTTCAATATCTCAGTATTCTCGACTGTCACAGAACACTGGTTATTCTCGATCAAAGCCTTGATTTGATCATCATCAGTGGTACTCGGCCTTTCAGAGTGGATACCATCGACAAGTGTCGTATCACCATTATGAAATTTTTTAAAACACTTTTGACACACACAATATTTTACTGCATCATCATCGTACACTGTAAATACCTTGTTTTTGGCTTATGTCGCATTTTGTCCTTTGCGGTAGTAGAAAAAGCATCAGGTACAAAAAAACAACTTATTTTGTTTCATCTTTAAAATGGTGCTGATAAAAACCACTCAACCAATTTGGGTAAAAAAACAATGGTTAAAAAGATGCGTTTAACTATTACCCTTAATATACATTCAGCATTTTTGGAATGAAGTTAGCAATGAAAATTTTATCCTAATGACATCTATATGAGAAATACGAAACCACTTTCTGGACAACATATTAGTATAAAATCTATACAAATTTAGCAATAATCCATTTACACTAAAATGAGCGTGACTTGCATATCACATGTGTAGGTACTAATCTTTGCTAAACTGAATGACACTCACAAGTTTCATCCTGTGAGTTGTTCCAATGATACACATTTACAAACAAACATTTAAACTGTTCATAATGTGTACTGTAATTATATTATCTTTTGCTATTCAAAAAGTTTTTTTATTTATAGCATGAAGTGGTGAAACTATAAAATGATTTACAATTAAGTGTAAATGAACCTTTAAAATTAATTTATTATTTTATAAGTTTTCAAAGTGAGATGCATGTTAGAATATTAATTTTATAAGAAAAATTGCAATGATTTTTTCATCTTAAGAAAAAAAAAATAAACTATTTAAGAGTTTTATCAGTATAATTACAATAATGTCTTCAAATATCTCATAAGTTTGAAAAAAGTCATTGAAATAAAAAAAATATGTGTGCAGTAGTATTTTTAACACATGCGGGTGGTGAACTCTGGAGTTGAATTGAAAAGTTACTCGAGTGGTTTCAAAGGCCGAAGGCTCGATAATTGGGACCAAAGACAATGCTGTAGGATATTTTGCGGAGTTGATTGTAAGAATTCATTTCACTAACTCGGGTTTAGAATTAGATTTTCCATTCTTGTGGAACTATTCCATAGTGGGTTTGAGTTTCAAGTTGGAGTGCCCTTGCGGGAAGTTTGTTCTCGAAACAGTGATATATAAATTGTCCTTTTATTATTATAGTGGAGTATTCGGTGGAATAGTGACAATTGACAGCTGAACATGATCAAGAAAAAAGATTTATGAAGGTACATTTATCTTCAGCTTGCTTCAAATCAGATATCTCTTCTTTACTTAATAAGACTGTAAAATATTTGACAATGTTTCTAAAAATTCAGTAACTTGTTTAATATTTATTTATTTTTCAAACACTTTTTCCAAAGAATTGTGATTTCTTAAAATTATTGTTACAAGTTTGATTTGTGGCTTAAAAATCATCTTAGATGCGGATCTAGGTTAGGATTCCTCAACTTATTTTTGAAATTTGTATCTACCATAATGGTCACCTAAGATGAGCCAAGATCAATTAATGGATAATGATGTATTTTGTAGCTGCATGATTCTTTCCATATATAACTACGAATGTGTAACTGTTCTTTAATTAATAATCTACATTAATATTCAATCAAGATATTTAAATTATTTTGTCAAGAGTATAATCATACTAAACATAAATATAAAAGTGGAAAAAGGATTTTAATAGTTTAAAGACATTTTATATCTCGTATTATTATAAAGTATGCAGCAGGAAAAATAAAATCCAATAATTTTAATAATATTTTTCATATATTTTAAAATATTATTAATTTTACTAAATAAAAATCACATTTCTTACCTATTCAAAACCTCTAATTTAATGCTTGTATAATATATCAAAGATTTCACAAAATATCTGTATACACAAGCAGAACAAAACAATATTGGAGCATTGAAATAATAAATAAATCAACATATCTTGAATTTTTTATAAATACAAAACAATCTTAAGGATCTACTCGTATATTAAGGGTATTTGGAAATACTCTTTAAAAAGAGATCTTAAGTGAAAAATATCAAATTATGCAAGTCAATAGTTCAATGGAAAAAGGTACATCTGAAATTACAACATTTAGGTTCAAATTCATCATCAGACAACACTAAATACTAAATCTTAACTTTTTTTTCTAAAGAGATTAGTATTTCAACTTAAATTTCATACAAATCTGTTAAAGCTTTCTTAAATAAGGGAGTTACGTCGTTTTATCGCCTCATTTTAAAGTTTGAAATGTATGGTATTCGACTCCAACTACAAAAAAATAATTTTAAGGTTGGAAATTAGTTTTTAGTGTTTAGGTCAGACTATGAATTTGAGCCATCTCTCACATAATTTTTATATAATAAGGCAATTCATCCTGTATAAAGATGATTTGTTTCTGGTGTCATTTATGCATAATAAATGGTTTAGAGCTGTCTAGTAGTAAAATATCACCTAAAGATCAGTTTTTATTTATTTATAAAAGGAAGCTCATTGATGCCATTTAATAAATTTAGGTGGTATAAGGTCTAAGGTGAGGGGTTCGAATTGTCAGTAGGATCACAGTGACTTACACTATGCTGGAAGGTGTAAGTCTATAAAATGCTGTGGAACGCCGAGTTGCATACTATCAGCAACACTACTGGCTAGTCCGATTCGTTAGCGTCCCCGTCGCGAACCCTGGGCAATGTGGTCACACTATGTGGATCATAGCAGATAGCGGAAGGATGAAAGGCGAGTCTCTGGCACCTAAAAATCAGACCCCACCAGCTAAGGGAAGGAAAACTCTAACAGAAAACCAGGGCAGGGTCTCAGGCCTTAAGGTGGCAGCCCCACCAGGGATCTAGGATACGATGGGTTAATCGCCTGTCTATCTGAAACCACACGATTATGAAACCAAAAGCAAATGGCGACGACTGCTGAAGGAGGCCGGGGCCCACAATGGGCTGTAGTGCCATTGATTGATTGATTGATTGAAGGTCTAAGGTGAAAGTAAGATACAAAATTCAGGATATCAATAATGAATAATAAATAACTGATGTTCGAACAGATACCAAGATTATTACAGTCAACTAACAAGTCTAAATACTCCAAAGCATTTTTTAAGACCCCCTTTCTAATGCATCAACTTGATATCTATTATAAAATAAATTATATGTCAAACTCCAGATGTTATTAACCTTATGCCAATGAAATATAATTTTTTTTATCAACTTTATTAAACACATAACCATGAAACAATTCGCACATGTTAACTTGGAAAACATTACGGTAATCTAATTATCAGTTTAGATAAGACTACCGCAGGTTATGAAGTATCTAAGTAATTATCTGTATGAACACCTGTCAGGTACGGTGTTTCATTTAACATTTGGTGTTGACGATTGCACTTAATTAATTTTGATTTAATTTCACGAGTACATAGCTAGACATCAAGTCTCTCTGGTAAATTAAAGAAAGTTAAAAAATAAACTATTTACTACTGTATGTTTTTTCTATTTCCAGGGCTTCACTGAAGATATCTGAAACAAAAATTATTGAAATATATTGTGTTAAATTAAAATAAAAAGTTCGTAATTGTTAAAAAAAAGGATCCAAAATCGTTACGCATAAATTATGTAGTATGATAAGAATATAATTTGAAAATTTGGAACTATTATATATACCTCTTTCCCAGTTTATCAAATAAATGTGGTTAAGTTATATCAACTAACTTTAAAAGAACATTTGTGTAAAACAGAGGTCCTTAAATTTATTTACCTGATGATCACATTTGGATACTGAAAGTGTCAGTTGGCCCGGATCCTAAAAGAGATATACATTCTTATATTATGTATATATTGTAGAACAATATATGTTTAGCATACTATAGCTGCATATTATGCTATCAATGTGGGTATTATGCGTACTGCGTACAAGAGTGCTATAATTTTGGTGTTTTCACTGAAAATATTTTTTTCAGTATTTTTGAGAAAGCATACACTGAGTTTAGTTAAGCATACAAACCCATTTCAGTACACATACCATACTTAGGAGAACCCTGTTTTAAAAGTTACTGTTTCTAGATATTATAAATACATATAAACAATTTGGTAGAATCATTGCAATATTAATAATCTCTATATATCTAATCAGACTATTATCAAATAATTTTATTTAAACAATTATTGAGTGAAACTGGCAACATTTCTATAAGTTTCTTTTACAAAGATTAATTATTTTTCTGTTTAATTTATTTAGTTTTAAATATAGTCCTACAATTTTAATAAGCAACAAGTACACCACTGACATTTCTTAGCATAGATGCATCGAGAGTTCGTTTCACAGCAGATCTTACATGAAGAAGTTTAACTAAGATATTGTTTTCGTTTTAATTTATTGTTATAATGGCGCTTAGTAATAATTTATTTCAACACTATTAAGGTATCAGATGTTATGAAATAGTGCAACATGAATTACTAGTATTTTTTACACTGTCTTCTGTATAGGTTTTTGAGATTTTTTCAGAATGAATTAACTATATAAATAAATTACCAATAGTCAGGTCCATTGAGGATCGATTGAGAATCAAACTGTTGCTCACACACATCCAGGTTTTCTGTGGAAGTGGAATCTGAGGGTGGTGACACATGCTCCATGGAGGTCACTCCGATGAAGGGGAAGAATGCACCGACAGTAGATGGGTGGGGAACATTCAGGTCTTCTACCACATAATTCTCTTTTGAACCATTCGATCGTCGCAGGGTACTAGCATTTACTTTCTCCTGAAGAGTATGGATCTGAAAAAAAAAAAAAAAGAATTTCAAGTATTTTTTATCCAAAAATATAGAAAATTGATATATCGATATCCACAGTGAATAATATTACAAGTTACATTTAAGCAATTAAGTTGTATCCATAAAGGTCAACCTCATTTTACTCCGGGTTCCGTTCCAGGAGTCTACGATGATTCCTCGCAAGACATTGTAAGTGGATAATTCACCGCAGCAATTATTCATCACATATAAAGTTTTATTTCATCTTTATATTCAGAATAACCAACTTTTCTTTCTTTTTGAAATAATTCTTTCATTTTAAAATAAATACTAATCATTTGGCCTTTCTCATCAATTTTAATTGTATTTTGCTTATTGTGTTATGTTTCGACTCTTTGCACTTGAAGTCTTTTAGTCACTTGAAGCAATATTGATAAAAATAGTTTTTTAACATTGTTTTTTTTTAATAACCTAGTTATGAGAGGACACATCATCTGCTACAGAAGTTAAAACTAGTGTGTCACATGTGAGATTTGTGATTAACTCAAAATTGTGTGCTTTAGCAACTTCGAGTGTAAAGACGACTATTGTCAAGCTTTAATTTTTATTTAACACCTTAACGACTGGTCCCGCGCTGGTGCGGAAATTTGATCCAACCGTTAAGGACCGGTCCCGCGTTATCACGGATTAATAAGTAGTCGAACTCAATGCCATCTATTGAGTAAAACAAAACATGTGTTCATTCGAAAATAAATTCATGCCACTTAAAAAGATTCGTGTCATAGCTATGAGTCGATTTCATGAACATTAGTATCTCACTTCTAAGATTTTATGACTATGAAATTTGACCTGGATTAACCCTTTTCAAATCTTATCTCGAGTGTCTGTGATATTTTTTGTGGTCCGACCGAATTTGTTTGGATATTTTTTTGTTTTTAGTCGAACTCTACACCATCTCGGGCAAATTGAAAAATAATTTCATTAATATTTATTTTCTTGCATTAATGAAAATTAATGCAAGAAAATAAATAAAGAGCAGCAAAAATCATCAGGTGAAAATATTTCAATATCGTATGTCGAAATGCAAAGATATATTTTTTTCTATAAAAACACTTATCTCATGGGTGATTTGTTTATTTCTATTTTAGCTGAGCTTAAAATAATCAACGTAATCAATTTTATATTTTAAGACATGTCAAGGACCCTAACATTTTTTCTTTTCGCAACATCTGTTTTCGTAAAATGAGCCGTCAAGCGGAGTTATTTTACGTTTGTAATCTTATCTTTGAACCATTAAACTAATAGTATTATTAAGACAGTGGCTCTCGACCTTATTTAATAATTATTTATAAAATATTCATTTTTATTAAATATATAAATGTAAAAATACAATGAAAAAGGTTTTTTTATTCAAAACTACAAAGAATAAATCATGTTTTACAATTACTGAAAGATTCATAAAAATTGATTCATAAATAAAAAAGAAAAAATTATTCTAATAAATTTTGGGAAAAAGTACAATTTTGCGCAAAAACATGCTAGGTGTATATTTCATACATTTACATGCGGTCTTTAAGGTGTTAATATTAACCAAAAATTTTCAATTTTTTACACTTTTCATGCGGATTTTTTTCTATTATAGAGAGTAATAAAAATAAGGTATTTTTTTTATCTTCAATTGTATTTTTTTAAATATCTTTTCTTATTCTGGGATAATGTACATGAACCCCTAGATATGAAGGAGTATATGCCAGTGCCAGTGGCCAGTGATGCCCACTTCATAGAACCTCGCTAGTTCTGTAGTTCACTATAAATTTAATAAATTTCGCTATAGACGCTCTTTTATTTTTCATATTTCTCTCCTATACTTCAGTAGAGATTTCTCCAACTATATCCTTCCATTCTAATCTCAGTACACTTCTGCTTCTCCATTAATTTCAGATATGAATATATGTTTTGCATGTATTTCACAATCGAATTACGGACAGTCTGACGTATTGATGCATGGAGGTTCCCCTTATTTTGAAACATCTTATTTTAATCATAGTCCTACCAAATGTGTAATCTGCGAATTGATCTGGGTGTTCATATAAATTATATGTTTATTATTTTGCATAAATGGTACATTTGGCACGTTTATTGTTTTAGATAATTTTTAGATAAAAAGAAAATATTTATTTAAATTTAAGTAAAAAAATTACTAATCTGAATAATAATAGTAGCACTAGACAATATTGTCTACATTTCCGCATCATTAGTTCAGATATATTAGGGGTATCATACATATATGCTAGTATTGTCAATGCTTGCGATGACAAATTGCGAGTTCTGTGCTATTCCAGTTGCTCTAAACTCAAAAGCACAATTAATAATGCCAAAGACAATATTGTCTCAATGCCAAGCTTTTCGACATACCTGCAATACATTCAGGTATGTTGAATACATTCAGGTATGTTGAATATCTGTCAATAATAGTGAGTTCGAACCCCAAATAAGAACACCCTAAAGAAGAGTTTACTCTCTAAACGGCGTTATATAAATTGTCCTATTATTATTATTATTACTAGAGGAAAGGAATTCATTTGAGGGTAAGAAAAGGGGCCAAAAGAAAATCTGGATGAAAGGGTAATCTGAGCAATATTCTTAGTTCTAGAAGCTCTTGAATAAGATTCAGAAGTTTGCTTCCCAAATTGCTGGGTGAAGGGACTAAATTCAAGGAAAAAGTTTGTAATATCTAGGGCCTTATGGTAAGAACTAACCTCTTTGACGAGCCTCATGTGGTGCAAAAGATACTGCACATCTCCCGAGCCAGGCAGGTGAAGTGGTGGCAGCCATCGCATGTAACAGGTCCTCCAGAGTTCCAGTGAAGGCAGCGAGATGTTGGGAACTAGCCTCTGCGGACTGGGGGTCAGCCCCAAGGACTCGGGACCTGAGGAGCGTACTGGGCTCGCCAGTCCTGGAAGGCGTATCGCAGTTTGGGGAATCACTGGAAAGGAATTAATAATTTAATTAACAGTTAAGGACTTATCACTATTATAGCAATAAGAGCTTCGCTAAACTTATACTTCGATTAATGCTATATACCACCATGACATATCCTGTTGGGAGAATAAGACAGGACAGAGCAACAGACTTTTGGCCATCTCAAAATTTACCTCTGTAGCCTAGTTGATTAGATGTCTGCCGTATGACCCTAAATTTTCTTTTAAGGATGATTTGCAGAATTTAGTATTTAGAACCACACAAAACATGTCCCAAGTAATAAATCGATCAATAAGTCCCGGGACTAACTACTAAAACAACATTTGTTTGTCAAAATTCTTCTTTATTCATCAACATAGTCTCCTTCAAGAGCATTCATTCCAACGCTTTCCTAACTTTTCTATGCCAGCCGTGTAGAACGATTTATCTTTGGTTTCAAAATAGGCGTTAGTTTCGGCAATCACTTCTTCATTGGAGCCAAATCTCTTCCCCTGGAGCATCTTTTTAAGGTCTGTGAACAGCCAATAGTCGCTGGGGGCCAAATCTGGAGAATACGGTGGGTGCGGAAGCAATTCGAAGTTTAACTCATGCAATTTGGCCATCGTTATCATCGACCTGTGACACGGTGCATTGTCCTGATGAAAGAGAACTTTTTTCTTCTTCATATGGGGCCGTTTTTTTGCGATTTCTGCCTTCAAACGCTGCAATAACACTATGTAATATTCGCTATTGATGATTTTTCCCTTTTCAAGGTGATCGGTGAATATTATACCATGTGCATCCCAAAATACTGAGGCCATAACCTTCCCGGCTGACTGTTGAGTTTTTGGTCGCTTTGGACGACTTTCACCGGCTGCTCTCCACTCACCTAACTGCCGATTTGATTCCGGAGTATAGTGGTGGATCCAAGTTTCATCCATTGACACATACCGATGCAAAAACTCCTGTTTATTTCGCGTAAACAGTGCCAAACAGCGCTTTGAATCATCGATACATTGTGGTTTCTGTTCCATTGTGAGCAAACGCGGCACCCACTTCGAAAAAAGCTTTTTCATGACCAAATGTTCATGCAAAATAGTGTAAACACTACCAAATGATATCTTCAGGATGTCAGCTATCTCACGCAACTTTACTTTGCGATTTTCCATTACGATTTTGAGGGTTTTTTTAATGTTTTCTGGTGTAACAGCCTCATTTGGACGACCAGAGCATTCAGCATCATTTGTGTCTGTACGACCGCGTTTGAAATCAGCATACCACCAACAAATGGTTGTTTTCGACGGAGCAGAGCCCGGATAACACTTTTCAAGCCATCACTGAGTTTGAATGGTATTTTTTCCCATTAAAAAGCAATGTTTTATCAACACACGAAATTTGTTTTTTTTTATTGTTTTGAAAATAGCAAAAATAGCGTCACTAAAACCACTGTAACTCAATGACACAATGTCATGAAAGTTTGCTACGTAACATCTAAAGTTTGGTACTAACTGAGAATGGTATGGATTTGTTATTAGAGGCGCCATCTGTTGGTTAGTCCCGGGACTTATTGATCGATGTGTTATATTATGTAACTATTTTAAATTTGAAAATCTCATGTATAGGTTAAATCAGCCATGAGCAAATTACGGCCCACTTTGTATTTTAATGTGACTCGCAAGCTATAACTGATTAATAATAACATTTGGCAAATTTTTGTGCTGTTTATATAAATACTTTTTAATTATAGCCTACGTCTACTGAAAATTAGTTTTTTTAAGACTCGAGTCGCATTACATGGGTGAATTTGACTGTTTTCATTCTAGCTATAAAAGTTTTCTTTTTTATTTATTTATTGCCTTGACAAAATAAATCATGTTTTATTTGAAATCTCATTATATTAAAATTATTAATGTGACTCTTCAGTCAAATATTTGCCCAAGCCTGGGTTAAAGCAAAATTAGAAAGAGTAAATACTTTAATTTTTCAATAATTACCACTTTTAGGAGGGTGAGTGGGATGCGAAGGGGGCGAGTAGAGAGGATTATAGAAGTACTGGATCTCTTCATCGGTGAACTGTTCGTGCCAATCCCATACAGGTCTCATATTTGAATGCTGCAAAATAATGTTTCTTGTAAATAACATCAGTAATAAGAATGCACGCATTATATAATTTAAAAAGGTAAATATATTTATTTTTAGAAGACTAGTACATTAGACCAGGTTGCTGACAGCTGCATTAGACAATATAGACAACCTCAGTAGCCTAGTACTATACCTGTCTTTTAGTCTGGGGGTTGTGGATTTGGTTCCTTTTGCTGTCAATATATTTTAAAAAGGGTTCCTTCCATAGTCTGGTTTTCACTTCAGGGTTATTTAACAACACCTTTCTGGTTAGTTAATTTTCACTATAGTCAAGATCAGCAAAAATATTCAACATCATGTTAGCCAATACAACACAATAAATATCTGGTGTGAATGACTAATTCAAAATTATAAACTTTCTGCTTTTTCACATTAAATTGGGCCACCATTTCATCTTTTACCAGTGACTTTATCTTTTACCAGTCCAGTCTTTATACCGACAGCATTCTCTCCAAATACATTTCCAAAATGATCTTGAACCATTTTAATCTCAAAACCTTTACTTCTGGCCAGTGCAGCAACCATTTTGAAAACTTCTGCAATGAAGACATCTGATGCCTGACTGCAGAATCACTTTTGAACACTTGGTATTGAGTTTCATTGCATTGTCATATGCCATTTGACTTCAATATTCAGAACAATTCACAGATGGTCATAGAGTGAAATGTGTCAGTAATTTAAATAAAACTAATGGAGAGATATCAAGTGTTTAATCACTATCCATTATTGAATTCGATGATCCTGTGGCCTAGTTGGTAAGATGTTTGACTTCCAAGGAAAAATTAAGGAATATGAATAATATATAAGTTTACCTTAAACATAGCAATCTCCCTGTCCCTGGGACTGTTGAAGAGGAAGGTGTGGAAGAGCTGGTTGTGCGCTGAGTCCCAGAGTGTGGCGAGATAGGCATCTGTGAACTGAAAAGAGGAGGGGAACTGTAGCTGCAGCTGCCAGCAGCAGTCCAAGAACAGTAGGAATACTGGAGACATCTCCTTCTCACCCTCTGTCATCTCTGATTCTTCTAAAGCCACGTGGCCCAATCTGCATTGTAAAAAAAAAAAACATTCCATGAAATAAACACAAGAGCATTCTTAAACAAATAACATGCTGGACTAAGTATTATTCTTTTCACACCATTTGGACAGTTCTTTCTTCGTCACTATGTGACATCACCCTCATAAAAAATAAAGAAGATTTTGATCTTCTAGTGTAGATCACATTGGATGGGAATTTATTTTGTCCCCCATAACAGTGTGGGTGGTGGTGGGATCAAACTGAACTGAGCCCATTACAACAATGATGATTTGAATTCAAAATTGAGGCAGAGAATGGTGCAATACTATGGAAGATTTTACTCTATAAAGTTGAGACATGTATCTTGATGTATCCAAAATGAATAGATTAGAGGGGAGGAAATGTGAAAACATAATGCTAAAAACACCTTGGACGGACTTAAATGTCTTCATTAGTCGAGATTGAAAGCGAGTTGGTCACAAACGTTCAAATTCTCAAAGAATATTTGGGACATCTCTTGCATAATAAATATTACCTCCTAAATCATTATAAATCAAGGTGAAGGCGAGAGTGAAAGAGAAAAGTATATGAGAAGAAAAGACTGTACATAAAAAAAAATTAACTATCAATATTTATCTATTTTTTAATAGTATAAATCAAACAAATATTTTTTGGTAAAGGAAACAATAGGGTTTGAGTAGGATAAAAATAAACATACCTGTCACAGAAAGGATGTCCTAAAGCCACCCATTCTTTTTGTATCAGTGACTGAAATCCTGTGATTGTCCTGAAGTGGGAGTCCAGAAGTAGCTGAGTTAAGGACGAGACAACCGCACAGTAATCCATACCATCACCTAAAATTAAATTAAGTAAAAAATATTTTCAAAGGAAAAATGCGAACTATTTATTTTTCACTTAATTATATTATTATTTCTACTGAAGATACTTGACATGTAGATAATAATGGATATGAAGCAGAAATCCGAAGAGACAAACAACGTGACTTAAACAGCAATATCTAAGTTGAGCATGATTTACAGAAATATTGAAAATCCATCACAAAAATAACAGAGATGCATTTTATTGAGTCTCTTTAATTTTCTATTTTCTTGTATGAACTATGACATGGTCGTTGGCAGTTAGCGAGAGGAATAAAATAGATGCCTGTGAAATAACAATAAATACGAATAAAATAAAGAAAATGCAGAATTTATTTATGCTAATGATCTTTTTTGATTACAAAAATGAAGACCAAAACACTATTTAAAATTAATAATATGTGAGAAATAAAAATTAAAAAAGAGAACTTCCTATGTTGCCAAGTTAGTAAGCATTTGACTTTCAGCTGGGAGGTTTTGAGTTTGGTTTCATCACAAGTCCCAGTCTGGATTTTTACAATAAACCCGCCAGGTTGTACTGTACATAATGTATGCATATATAATATGTAATACAAGAAAATAAATATATAAGATAAATGTACTGTAAAATAAATACATTTATACCAAGTATATAAATCATTTATAAAGCATAGATAGCTGTTTATTTAATAACTAAAGCAACAAAAAAGATTTTTTCCAAAACAACAGCGCATACCTTCTTGCAAAACAACAGTAATATTTTTTGAAAGGGTGTCTGCTGCCTCGGATGCCAGATATAGACTTTCCGAGACATATTTTAGCCATTTTGTAGCCTCTAAACTGGAGTAAAATTTGCCATCTTGTTCCTGAAACATAAAAATATGCACATAAGACATAATGTTGAGTTCTGTATATCCTCAGCAAGATATATGTGTAGGTAAAGACATAGTTTACAAGGGACATAACAAATGAAAAGCAACAAACCTAGATCCATATAAATGAAGTGTTCACTTGAAATTACCTGTTTTATTTTGTTATTTGTCTTGTTTTTCATAAACTATGTATTCATACCATTATTTGTCATGTAAATAAATTGGATTAACAAAAATAATTGAAAATAAATAAAAAAGAGTTTATAAAAATAATAAAAATGATCTATTCATTTTCTTTTCAAACACGTAAATATTACACCTAATTTAAATACAATTAACAAAGTAATAATTAAGTTAAGTTTTCAAATATTGAGTTCAGTTTTTCTTCTAAAAATATATTTTAAACACTTGCAAAAATTTGGTTTCAAAACTGATACATAACCGAATATGTGGTGTGTCAATGGATGATTATAAGAAATATTATTATTAAGGATGAATGTAAGTTTAAAACTAATGTATTAAATGGAAATAAACCAGATCATTCAAATTAAAAATGTTTATTTCTTTGGAAACTTTTTTTTCATTAAAATAGTACATGTACACTAATTCGGTTATGTCTACATACAAACATACCATCACATCATTTCCCAGTTGGGGTAGCCAGAGAGAATAGAATGCCAAACTTTCCTATCCTGACATATTTCCATCGTCTCCTCCACATCCATATAGCTCTTGTTTCTCATACATCTTAATTTTCCTTCTTTCAAAATTTCATTCACTTGGTCCAACTATATTTTTTTCAGTCCTCCTCTACCACGACTCTTTCATCAAAGTATGACTAAATCTAATTTTCTTACAAGTGTACAAATACACTGTAAGGTAACCTAATATGTTTCTAGAGACTATGGAGGAGGGACATCTGCATGTTCTTGTAAAAAAATATCCTATGGGTTTGACCATTTTGAATATAATCCATCTTAAGGCCCAGTAACTCAAATGTGTAGATACACAGTATTATCCCACTAACGAGGCAACTAAGTAAGCAAATATGTGGTCAGTGTGAATCTGTATTAACATTGTTCTATGGAATAAACACAACTTGACATTGGCGTAATCTCCTTAAATCTGAGACAGGGGCATCTTCTTCTTTCTAGTTATATTACTAAGTGACCTTTGTGTTAGTTTTTTAGAATACCTCTCTACAGTCAACAATTCGGAGATCAGCAGTCAAGCTAGTCTTGTTGCATCCTATACTTGGTTGGTATAATGCGCTGTAGATCGTCCTCTTGTGAGGCATATGCATTTCCAAACAATCTCCTCCTTTGCAGATAATGTGTCTAAAGAATTGGAAGACTTATCCAAAGTGATAATTATCTTTCTACATATCACTGATGAACATAAGAGATTTAAGCTCTGTGGTGATGCTTCTCCAATTTTGATAATCCATAACTTTTTTCCTCCAAATTCCTTCTCGCCAATATTGTCGACAAACCTCAGGGAAATTACTCACCCAAAATGAGAGAAATTATTCACCCAAAATTAGAGAAATTACTCACAAAATGAGAGAAATAACTCACCCAAAATGTCCTAAGAGTGGTGGGTGCGCACAGAGTAGCTAATCTCTTGTAGGTATTACGTAAGGAGTGTGTGGGAAGCTGCAACGGGCGCGGAGCTACCTTCTCGGGATGTGCCCTGCGTGCCGCTTCCAGGAGCACGGACTCAGGAGCATGTGCGGGTGCTCCTCCGGCAGTACTCCCGCTTTGTGCTGCAGAGCCAGCGTACAGCTCACCCGACCTAACTAGGGCAGCACCACAGGGAGAACTCCATACCTGAAGTGGTTGAATCATTTATATTTTACAACATAAAAATATTCAAAAGGTAAATTTTAGTAAATACGAGATATCTTTCAAAGTTAAGGGTCAGTCACTAATAACAAAATAAAAATAATTGGCAACAGTAGGAGGAATGGCACATGTCTAGAAGCTTCAACTGGTTCATTGAGTAGCTTTATTTTGTAGTAGTAGGTTAATTTTGTACCAGTCTGTTGTTTGCTCTACAGTAATTCTAATTTATGTTTGCGAGAATAAACAATCCTGTCATGATTAAAATTGATTCCATCTCGTATCATTCCTTTCTCCATCTCAAAAAATGGCTTGGTTTGAGAAGAGTGAAGATTTGAAAGATGTAGTGCTTTAGACTGTCAAGGAGCAATCAAGGAACCAAAGCTTGTTTCTCGGCATAAAAATACTTTGAAAATAATGGTGAGTATACAAGTTTTGTGCTGGTAATAATTTTGTTTAGGTCTGACCTTTTTTGTATTATATTCTACTTTCGTTGTATATAATTTGGTGGACTTATTATCAAGTAGTAATTTCTTTCAACCAACTAGAAAGATGTAAGAAATTTTAAGTGAAAACTAAACTGAACTGAAGAGATTGCCGTCTGGAAATAAGCCCGCCAGATTGTATTCCCATAAAAGTGTTAAATAAAATAAATAAATAAAATAAACTGAAATCCATTTTGAAAAATCTGAGTTCCAACAGGAATGCAATACGCAACCCTTGGGTTGAAAGGCAGGTTTAAAATATTTATCCTTAGTTTTTCAAAATAACTAAAAGAGAAATGTTAAATAGAATTTGAAAATAAGAGTTACCCAAACAGGAACCCTGCCCTTCCTGAAGTGCCTGGCTGCTTCAGCTAGTTGGCAATCTAACACAGTGCTGGGCACCACCAGGGCTTCCCCCGCACCACTGAAGAAGCTGTCTTCAGCTATGTTTGCTCTGGATAGACGCCAACTGGAATTTAAATGTGTAATTCATAAAATAATCAATGATGAAAAACAAATGCATAATAACAAACAGCAGTCAGAATATATAAAGTACATGTAAGGACAATCATGGAAAAATAATTTAAGATAAAGACAAAAAGTTTATTGCGTAAGCCTATCGATAAAGATTCTTAAGACAAGCAAAATGTTGAGAATCAGTGTAAGGACATCCCACATCAAAAAGTATTAAATGATTTCAGATGGGAAAAGAGGAAGAAGAAACAGCAGATCTCCCATGTAGGGTAGATGGTGGATATCAGAATATTTTTTAAATTAAATATTTATTGTTGGTTAGCGCAAACTCACCTGTCAAAAAACCCAAAGCCTAATTTAAATATTAACCATATATTTTTGCTTATTTTCTAATCTATAATACTTAGCATATTTTCATTTAAAAATACATTTTGTTTAATAAGAGAATTATTTATTTTACTAGTAATTTTTTTCTAGGTCCACAATAGTCCAGTTTTTTGTTAGTTTTTACTCAACATTAACATTTATTTGACTATTTCAATCTATTAACTCATAATGTAACTTGGGTTTTACTTTGTCACGTTTTACTTTTCCCATTATAATACAGTCCAAATATTTGGACCTGGTTTGTCTCCATACAACACTTTTTCAAATCTACATTAAAAAAAAAAATTATTTTACAATTTTTGCGCAAGATATTCAATAAAAATGATGGGGATATGTAAAGTAGTAGTTATCTTGGAAAAACACTGCATTTAAAGGTTAATTCATTATGGCTGTTCTTCCGTTATTTGTGTTGAATCATATCATCACGCTGTGTCCCTATTGGGGTACACAGATATGACAAAGTGTCAATCTTTCTTATCACAACATATTTGTTTCACCTCCTCCATAGCCATACATCTTCTTATGCAGTTTCTTCTGTTTCTGTTTGTTTTTATTCTCATTAACTATGTTAGATATATTTCAACTATTTTACGTTAGTATGAAGTTTGTATTTTTTTTTGAACATTTATGAAAAAACTACATATTTTACAACAGATGTGTATTTCTTTAATGGTTTTTGATATAATATTTTAAAATTAAATATGAACTTTGATGAAGTATTGTGGGTATTTTGAAAGAAATTTTGACACTTTTCATTTGATAGTTTTCGACATTTGAAATTTTTCCATATTTAAGCTTATTTGTCATCAAGGCTGTTTCCAAATATATTTTTTAATTCTCGTTGAAAAAAGCAATTAAAAACATTGATTTATAATATGAGCATACTTTGAAATAAATCATTGCAATATGCGTTCAATGAAAGAAATAGTATGTTTTGAATAAGTTGATAAAAAAGTAGTAATGAATTTTTTCCAAAATCAGATTAAAAAAATGGGAGTCACCTTATAATCAGTCAGGCCTACATGGTACATAATACATTTTTCAGTTTTTTTTAACTATATGTAAAGCAATTACTTTTGACAGTTAGTCCTATCCATCTCTTTCTTTCAGTTTTTTTTAACTATATGTACAGCAATTACTTTTGACAGTTAGTCCTATCCATCTCTTTCTTCCAGTCCGTTAGTTCTATCCATCTCTTTCTCTTTGACAGTTAGTCCTATCCATCTCTTTCTTTCAGTTTTTTTTTAACTATATGTAAAGCAATTACTTTTGACAGTTAGTCCTATCCATCTCTTTCTTCCAGTCCGTTGCCTTCGAGTACATGTTGATCTCTGCCAGTTCCTGTGGTAGGTGGTAGGGTTGGCTGTATTCGTAGGCAAACAGCAGATGGTGGCGCCGGGGAAAGGCGTGGTGCAACAGTGCGGCAGCAATACCCCGTCCCTGCCCTGATGCTGAGAACTTGAAGCCAAATGAAAGTACTCGCATGTTCTGAAAATGAAAAAAAAATTAAATAACACATTTTTCTCAACCCACGCGGAAGAGGATATCACAGTAAAAAAGTCAGAATCTTAAAATAGTTCCCAAAACAGCATTAAAAGTTTTATTGTCCTCTACTTGTGAAATCTGTCATTCATCGAGAAATCACAACCATGGTATTTTATATGTTTGTGTCACCCATCATAGCTCCATGTTTTTTGTTTCATTTACTTATTTAAAGAAAAATGAACAGTGCAGTTTTAGAAAAATCTGTTTTTATTGCAATATTGAATTAATATTTCCTTGTATAGTTCTTACTTCATTGTCTTAACTATACATTTGCAGTTTTATATATTCGCATTGTGAATCAAACTAAGAAATAATATAAATTTTCCAAATATATATATCCACTCAATACAGAGTAAATTATTTATTTATTTCGTTTCAGTTTTAACTCATTCAGACCCTGTGTGCATAATTATGCACACTTATTTCAAAGCATAATATAACGAATAAAATACTCGTAATATAACGAATAGCATAATATAACGGCAAATTTTCTTTTAAAAACCTATGCAACAAGATTGTCTTTTCAGTCGTCTGTGTACGTTGAGACCTGTTGGGCATAATTATGCACATGTTCAATTTCCTAGTAAAAAAAAAAAAAAACATTTTTCTTCTATTAAAACCCCGATGAAGCCTAATCCACTCTTAAATATTTTTTTTCTCCCTTAACAATAATTCAGGTCTGAATGAGTTAAACAAATTTTAAACTAGCTTAACTTACATCTGAAAATTTACATTATTTTTTTTCCCCATTTCAACAATACTATTCTTAGCAGATCAACTACATAGACAATAAAAAATCTGGATGATCTTGGCTTCTATAATACTGTTTTGTTAATAAAAAATTGTAGTATATATTATTTTATTTTTTTCCATAATATGGAAATAATTTTTGTACGGAGGTTTTCATAATGTTCAACTACGAAACATTTTATTTGACATAAATACCTTATGTATACTTAATTGTTATTAAAGACATAAATGAAAAGTGAAACTTTAAGATAAAATTTAAACATTTCTAATAAAAAGTCACAAATTAAATTAACTACAACATACTCTAATTGGGAACAAATGTTCATTTTGAATATTTACTTTGGTGGGTTAAATAATTATCTTTTTAACAACCATCATATTAACGTCCCACACCTTTGATACCGATTACATTTTTTTAATATCTTATTGGAACATTTCTCCTCGTTCCTCGCTGAAGTCTCCAAGATTAGATGGAAAAAACTCTAGGTGATAAAGGAAATGTAGTTTTAGACTCATATTACATAATAAATATTTAAATTTGTGTAGCATATCTACCACAATATTTCTGTAATTTGAATCTTTCTTATTTACCAAGAAACCTTAAGTAACATTTTTTAAAGCAATCCCAGTTTCTTTTCACAATCTGTCTTTTTTAAAAATTCGGCAACAGTTTACATATTTGTAGTCTGAAAAATATTTCCTCTTTAATTTTGGTTTCTCATAAAAACGGAAACATTGTACATAAATATTTAAAACTCTGAACATCTTTTGACAGTGCTTTCACGAATTGGTTCATGATCCCTAATTTTATGCTAAGTGGTGGTGATGATATATTTTCTGATAAAACTAAATTACTATACTTGATGTTTTTTTGTCGGGACTACTCCAAGGAAGTAGAATTTTGATATAATTTATTTCTAATTCTACTAAGAAATCCTACCTCTTTATGTCATTTTTTAGTTATAAATTCGATATTATAATTCAATTTAAAATGTTTATCCAGAATAATACCCAATTATTTGAGACATTCATTTCCTCTATAGCTCCATAATTTATTATCAATTTGCCATTTCCACCACTTATGACTCTACTTCCCACTATCATAAATTTGCTTTTCGAAACATTTCATTTTAATCTACGAGGGTCATCTAGAAAGTAAGGTTACAAGGGCTACCGAGGCCGGGGGAAATTTTTTGTTGGCGCACCTAGCGTGTAGGGGGAATCCTAACAGTTAATTTGTTTGGTCCTGCGTGTTTATCTGCCATTTTCTTCAGTCACAGTAAATTCTTCCGATGGAGAGGTCGTCGCACGCTCCCGCCACCTCCCGTCCGTGCGAGATCCGCGCGGTCATCTGTTTTTTTGACTTTGCAGAACAATACCGCCGCGAATATCCATCGGAAGCTCGTGGAAGTTTATGGTAGTGATGTGATGAGTCGACAACATGTCACGAAGTGGGTTAGGTTGTTCAGAGAAAGGCGTACTGATACGACGAGGCAAGGCAGTGATTTCTGAGGAACTTGTGCAAAAAATTGAAGAACAAGTGCGAAATGACGCTTGACGACCTTCACGAAGAATTTCCTGACATTTCTTGAATTCTTCTTGGTGATATTGTGTCAGAAAAACTTGGTTACAAGAAGTTGTGTGCGAGATGGGTGCCCAGAATGCTCACACCGTAGCACCGTCAAAATCGCATGACCGCCGCGCATGAATTTTTGGATCATTTTGCACAGGAGGGAGAAGCTTTTCTGAACTCGATAATGATGGGGGATGAGACGTGGGTGTGTCACTACACCCCAACAATTTCCCAACGATCAGGAGGTCGAGGAAACTGTGAAGAAGTGGCTGAAAGAGCTGGCGGTGGAGGTCTATGACACTGGCATACAAAAGCTGGTGCCCCGACTACAGAAATGTCTCGATCTCGACGGCGATTACATTGAAAAATAGTTTAATATATTTATCCTGTGAATTTCAATTAAATACAAGCATTTTTCGATCCTACATAAATGTTGTAACCTTACTTTCTGGATGACCCTCGTATTTATACAAAGCAAATGAATTTTCTCCCCCGATGTTTGAAGCATCTATTGCATGGCTTCAGGTACATTTTGCTCATATACATAAATCAAAGTGTCATCAGCAACAAGTTTTATTTCACAATCTTTATTATGTAATAGCAGCAGTAGTAGTAATCTCACTTGCATGAGTTTTGTGGCAAGTGAAAATTATTTTGATTTTCATATAAGGATTTTAGCTATCAAGATACTTAAAAATTTATTGTTCGATTTTTTTTGTTTTCACATACTTTACTTTTATTTCACAGTGCAATATATTTCTACACCACATATTTTTTACACATTTTCATACCATTAATAAGATTCATTTTTATATTTTTCCCATCAACTTTTATGAATCGTAAAGAGTAATAAAATTGCACCTTGCATAACACTTGAAGACCCTGCACCCTCCTGGGCAGGGGTTGGTGTGGCCGCAGCAACCTCTTCCTTTGCCCCCAGCTCAGCGCATTTGAGCTCTCCTCATCCCCCACTAGCTCCGTTACAGAGCCCACCAGGCTCAGGGGGATGTCGTGGGGGCCTAGAATACGACTTTGCTGCCTGCATCCTCCCAGTACCTGATGACAAAGTAAACATATGTATATTGTGAATACAAATAAATAATGATATATAATAAATCTAAATCCTGATTTATGACTACATATACAGGGTGTCACGTATTGAGTGAATCATATTTAGGGTGATGATAGATTGGGTCAAGACCTACCAGAATATCAAAACTTGACGTCAATAAAAACCTTACCGTTTTTAAGTTATTCGGACTTTTGTAAAATTTCGTAAAATACCTACCTAGCATCAGATTTTTTGCTGCGTTGTGTACAAATCACCATTTTCGTAATTTTTTTTATCATGAAATACTTTTGAATAGTAGCCTTATCTATCGCATACAAAACGATTTCCAAAATTATTAGGGGTGTAGAAAAAAATTATTTGAAAAATTAAAAAAATCTTAATTAAAATTTTTTCGCTAAACTTTGGCCTTCTGAGTAAAAAAAAATTGTAATGGGCATTTCCAGAATACTACTTTAAAAAGTTGCTCATTTAATGGAGATTTCAGAATAGTGCAACACTATTAGATTTTTTTACAGAAAACGAAATATACAATTTTTTTATTCAAAAGGGGCTGATTCTGACCAAAGTTCAAGTAAAATGTATTAATGCAAGATATACTTCATTTGTTTTCTCGTAGCGTGCCTATTGTAGCATTAATGTGCCAGTTTGTGTGATTTAATTTAATGATGATGATTGAAACACAATATAAATGTTAAAAAAAAATATTTTCAATGAATTTTACAGGTGATGCTCGAATTGTCGCCCTCCTGTCCTGATGCAAGCTCGGCATCTCCTCAAAAATGATCGCTTCAGCAATCTCAAACTGTGCGTCGAAATTTCACAGGCAGCTTGCGTGCGTAGTCTCTTGGTAACAGGGTCTGTACGCGTTGAATGTGGTAGGGATGAAATGCATATCTTTTTAAAACTCTGTGCACGGTAGTTTTTGGTATACCCGTACGCTGTTGGATCATCCGCACGGAAGTTAACGGGTCATCTTCCTTTTCCTGCAAAATTGTATCATCATGTACAGTTCGAGACCGTCCTTCACAACCACGTCGGTCAGGGATTCTGCCTTCCATGTACGCATTGTGAGTTCTGATGAATACCCCATAGTTAAAAAAATTACGAAAATGGTGATTTGTACACAACGCAGCAAAAAATCTGATGCAAGGTAGGGATTTTGTGAAATTTTACAAAAGTCCGAATAATTAAAAAATGGTAAGGTTTTTACTGAGAAGAATTTTGGCAAACAAATGTTTTAGTAGTTAGTCCCGGGGCTTATTGATCGATGTGTTATATGTTTTACATAACATAAATCATGAACATCAGTAGATAATGCAACAAATATGTAGTTACTTTAGTTATTTTTGATATACAGTCATCCCTCAGTATCAAGACCCCTCATACATAGATACCAAAACTGTTGATGCTTAAGTCCCTTATAAATTGCATAGTATTTGCATATAACTTATGCACATCTTCCCATATCTTTTAAATAATTTTTAAATTACTTATATCTATTAAAATGTAAATAGTTTTACTGTATTGTTTAGAGAATAAGAAAAAAGGCTGTACTTGTTCAGTACAGATATAGCCATCGAAGGCGTAACTAAATACTACAAGTCAGCAACAACATAACATTTTAGATTTAACACTTACAGATTAATGACCTGATATATTTTCAATACACAGTTAGTTGAATATGTGGATAACAAAAGCCAATGGCCTTATTATACCTTATGCACAAATAGAGCTTAAAAGATACTATGTGAATAGTCAAATTCAGACCACAGAAATGATAACCTCTATTTATATCTCGAGGATTACAAATCTGATACAGATCTTAAACTTAGATAAAGAAGAAGTGTGTAGAAATTGATTTCAGATTTCAGGGATATTCTGGTGTTAATCAGGCATAAATTGATTTCACATATCAGAGATATTCTGGTGTTATCAAACATAAATTGATTTCACATATCAGGGATATTCTGGTGTTATCAAGCATAAATTGAATAAATATACCTGATCATCTGATGTGACGAATGATAGTTTATAGTTGGTAACAAAAAGTGATCCTAATCTCCCTTTCTGCTGCTCGGTCACTGGAGCATACATCAATACATTGTGAGCCGTCCCAATCACCAGCTCTCCTGTAATACAAAACATCATTTGGTTATTCAAAAGGTTTTCTATTATACAAATCTCCAGATACTTCCATGAATTTTCATCTCTTTATTTAATGTTTACTTGATTGATTAACAATCCCCTTTCAATGCTGCTCCCTATCGGAGTAGATGGAGAGAGCGGAGTGCAAGACTTTTCTATCAGAATATAAATATATCATCACAACATCCATACATATATCACCACAACATTTTTCAACAAATATATCATCAAAACATTTTTCAAAAAGCTCTTTTGGTTTTTGTGACTCACTTATCTTTATTCAATAATAAAAGGATAAGTTATATTAGAGAGCAAACTCTCCTTAAGGGCGCTCTAACTCAGGATTCTAACTCACTATTATTGATAGTTGAGTGTAAGGTTGAGGTAAAGATAGAAAGGTAGTGGCTTCAGCCATTAGATTAGGTACTTTTCTGCATCTGAATATGTTCATATAAACATATTTATCTTCTTTCTTTCAAAATTCATTTACTTGGTCTAACAATAACTTTCTCAGTCCTCCTCTTTAAGGCAAGAAACTTGATAAAAAAAACTATGATTACCTAGAAGAAGCTTTGGTTTTAGTTCTTCAATTGGAATGACTTTATCATTGTTGATCTGAAAAAAAAAATAAAGCTTTATTTTATTTACAACCAACACACCCTTGAAATCAATTATAAATAACAAAATATTGTTCTGGGAGAGTAAAGTGTAATTTTTAATAGATTTAAAAAAGTAGTAAAAGTTTCATTTATTGTAAGACAATAAACAGGATCATCATAAATATCATAAGTGTTTTTTTTTACCAAGTAAAAAATGTAATTCAAAGGGTAAATTAATTATTTATAAACTAAATGACTTGGACTTAATTTTTCATAATTCACATTCTAAAATTATTTTTAATTCATTTATTATTTTTTGTACATGGTACATCTGATTGATTGGCTTATTTCTATAGAGCAATTTTTTTCCAACTTGTCTTTGAAACGTAAAGTTGTTTTAATCAATGACATATTTTAGAAATGAAAATATTTATTTAAATTCAAGTAAATTTATTTTACTTATCTGTAAACCCCCAGGGGAGTGACGGTGAAATATCAGGTGGATCGCGAAAATAAAAATAATTTACGTATACAAAAGGAAAATAACACATTTATTTAAAAATTTTGCAGGTTGAATGCAAAATCTTCTAATAACTCTTGGAAGTTTGTTCTGCACATCTCATAACTCTAGGAAGTTTGTTCCATAGTCACGTCTTTAAGACCACAAATGAAGATGTTTTTAATATTATACAGAATATACAGAGACAAGTGTAAAACATTTAACTTAATTGCCAAAAGACAAAAGGAATGATAAAATAGTAAAGTTTAAAGCAAAGTTAAAAGATTACTCCTAATCAAATCTAAAATGAACTCCAGGGAAGATGAAGTCAAATGGACAAATAACTATTTCCAGACAAATAAATAGTCATCAGTAAAAAGGGCCATGGCGTATGACGGATCTTCAATCTTAAATTTCTAAGTTGAGTAATATTTATTATAAAGTAATATTTATTATATATAGAGTGCAAATATGAGTGGTAAAGGAAGACCAAGGAAAGTATGGTTGGATTAAGTGAATCATATTTTGAAACAAGGAAATGTAAAAACTTAGAGAAGTTGTAGGCGTTGTATAAGGTGTGTTGATGTAGACAAGGCGAAGGATGTGTGTCGCGATAGGCAATATGGCATCTCTATAAAAACAAAAATCAACTAATCAACATGAAAAAAAAAGGATTTTCAAAGCTCCAATGAAAACATAATCCTGTCCCATCGATCGCCGCCACTCCCATGAAATAATTATTACCTCAAAGCTTGTCATTTTATTGAAAAAGACCATAAACAAGCCTAAAATATCTTAAAAACCAAAGTGATAAATGCGGATAAAATTTTCATTAATATCTACAATATATATTAGTTTTTTTTAATATTTTTGATACAGGTACTCTTAAACCGCCAATTTTTACAGGTCTCTTAAAATATATAAGCAGTCACATTTGTATAGAAGGCACACTCTAGGCAGTTTGTAACTTATATGTAATTTAAAAAATCTTATCCATTCCGTTTCGAACGATGATGTATTTCGCACCACATAAAAAGTACTATAGTTTACATCCTTTCTTCTTACTGCAAATGCATCTACCAGGTCTGTAAATATGAAACCGGATTTTTTTCAAGAAAATACACATTTATTGTATGAAAATGGTAAAAAATATTTTATTCAAAGTATTGCCCATCGCTAGCTACACATTTTTCCCATCACTCTGGCAATTTGTGGATGCCACGCCAAAAAAACTGTTGCTCTTTTGGGGCAAACCAATCATCGAGCCATTTTCGTATAAAATGAAGCGCTGCTCAGCAAGTGCGTGTCCCATCTATGCAAATAAGTAGTAATCGGATGGATCTAAGTCTGGTGAGTAGCCCGGATGTGAAAGTATTTGCCAACTAAACGCGTCAATCGTTTCTTTGACCAGTTTTGCTGTGTGCGATGGTGCATTATCATGAAGCAAAATCACTTTATGTTGCCTCTTTTGATATTCTGGTCATTTTTCACGCAATGCTTGCTTCAAATCCATCATCTGTTATCGGTAGCGTTCAGTATTAATGGTTTCGCCAGGTTTTAGCAGCTCATAATAGATAACACCCTTCTGATTCCACCAAACACAGAGCATTGTCTTACCTCCATAGTGATTTGGCCTTGCAGTCGATGTCGCTGGTTTGCTTGGAGTTGCCCATGATCTTTTACGCTTAGGATTCTCGAAATATATCCATTTTTCATCGCCAGTCACAGTTTGATGGAGAAATTATTTTCTTTTGTACCTGGCGAGCAGCATTTCGCAAGTGGTTTTTCGGTTTTCCTGCTGTCTTTTTCGGTTTTCATTCAGTTCATGTGGAACCTATTTTCCCACCTTCTGGATCTTTCCCATGGCTTTCAAACATATGGAGACGGCTTCTCGTGTCACATTTAATTGATCCGCGAGTTGTTATTGCGTTTGAGCATCATACTCATCCAACAATGCTTGCAATTCGGCGTCTTCAAACTTTCTCAGTGGTCTTCCACGTTCTTCGTTTCTCACGTCAAAATCGCCACTTTTGAATTTTTAAAGCACTGTGATTTACCAAGAGCATGCTCACCGTAAGCTTCGACAAGTATTCGATGCGATTCTGCAGCAGTTTTCTTCAAATGGTAACAGAAAATCAAAACTGTCCGCAAATCGTAGTTTTCAGGCACAAAAACAGACATGTTCAACGCTATGAAAACATATGTAGTTGTATTAAACTTGTATTGTTGTGAGTTAAAAATCTTTGACAAATGTACACATTAGAAAAAGGCGCCAATGACGAGGTTTGAAAGTCACTACATTGACAACTAGAGCCATCTATGAGCAAATTCCGGTTTCATATTTACAGAACTGATATATACTCCTTCACATATAGGAGTTCACGGCCATTATTCAAAGAGAGAGAGAGAGAATGCATCTATGATCTCATTGAAGTTCATATTCACACTTTATTTTTTAAATATTTTTAAAACCTATTTATGTAGTATGTTGGGAGCCCAAGGCAAATGCTTGGGTTTGCCTGTTAGTAAACGTGGCTTGAATATAGGTACCGGAACTAATAGTTTGCTAATCTTGCGACACACCCTCAAAAGAAAATCAATCAATAATAATCAAATTAAACTGGATAAAAACATTATATTAACTCTAGGTTTAGATTTATTTTAAGATATTATATTTTATCTTGATTTACATCAGATATTAATCCTTTCACATCATCATATGTTAAATTCGAATTTCCAACACACAGAGATAACAATGCTATATGTAATGGTTCTTCCATTTTAGTACAAATTAATGTCAATAATGTTTACTTTTAGACATGTAAAATTCCTGTGAAAATAATATTTAATATATTCCTTTTTCAAAAAAAAAACCTTTATTTTCTTCAAATATAAAGTATAAAAGAATCATAGACAATTTAAAATTATATAATAAATATTTACTTTTCTTTTCAATACTAGTTACGTTTTGCAGATATCATTTAGAAGTAATATTATTTGTTCCTTTTTGACATAATTCTAATCACTCAACTAATCATACTGTAAACCATTCTTCCATTATATATAATACAACTTGGCAGAATTACAAATATTATGACAAATCCATCTTTACAAAAAAATAAGATATTTGAAGCCCTCATTTAAATAACTCAATTTGACTGATTTTTTCCAGGTAACATGAGAACTTAAACCCAACATATCAGTCTTAGTACTAGAAAATAAGTTGAAAAATTAACTTGCTAAGAAATCAATATTTAAAGAAAATATAAAGATCTTTACAGTGGTGATGTGATCAGAATATAGTGGCAAAAACTTTTTTTTTAAATAAATACCTATTTTATAATTTTTGCAAAATATTTTGTTAATATCAACAAATTTACAATATGCTCAAGTATAAACATAATATAAAATACATCTTGATGTATCATTGACACAATAAAAACCCTTAATTAAATTGTGTGTTTATTGTTGTCTTTCTTCCAATTAACAAAGGTAATATGAAAATGATAATTCAGTTTTGATGTTGGCTAAAAAGGTATAATTTTGAAACATAGATGTGAAAGAGATGGGAAAATAAAATTAACAATACAATAGAGCTGTATTATTAAAGTATACAAGACAATAGACCTGTATTCTAGCAAATAAAATTTGATTAATGGATAATTTCTAAACCAGAAAGATATTTCAATATTCTTGTTAAATTATTTGTTATGTTATGTTAAAAAAAAACATTTAAAAAGTTGCTGGGTTAATATAATAATACACATTATTAACCCAGTGATAACTAAAACTTATCAACTGATATAAGTAGAAATTCAATGTGTAAATAAAAAAAACTGTTAATTTGTTAACAAATAATATTATTATATTACTATTAATGACATCAAGAAACAAATTTATTATTATTATAATTAATAGAAATATTTATCTAAAAATCTTAAATTTTGCATGAAAAAGGAAAACGCTGTCAAACTAACTTTAACAACAACGTTTTGAAACTTTACTCTGCAAATTAGGATATACATATAAAAAAAACTTCCTATAAACGACAAGTATAAGGAAGAAATATTTATAAATGTGTTTAAATAACTTAATTTTCATATAAAATAAGCATAAAAATCATACGTGAATTAAAATAATGCAAAACAGGAATAATTAAACGAAAAACCTGCAAAAAAAATAATTGATAATTGAATTATAGATGTCAAAAGATAATTACTGTGGGAACAATATTAGCTATTTTTGCCTTGAGAGTGAAATCTACAAGAAGGTCAATGATTCTATTGTAATAGGTATAAGATAAGATAACTACTCATTGTACAATTTGACTATTACCTTGAAAGATGTATCCTCCAGTCCCAAGTAGCTTTTGAAATTGTGTACCAACTTCTTTTCGTTCATGTTTACATTTAATGTTAAAAAATAACAATTAAGATTACTTCGAATTATTTTTACGAGCCATCGCCAAAACTGCGTGTTATTCTTATTAAATAAGAAAAGTTGTTGAAAAAATATTAAAAATACTAGAAAATATTATACATTTGAAAAGTCGATTTCACCGTATTCGACTGTTTTTTGATGTCACACCCGTACGTGAAGATCATAAATTAAATGGATAAATTTAAGATGTTTCGAATTATTATACAAAAATACGTCTAATTACAGAAATATAACACTAGAATAATAAATAAAACTTATTTTTAATTACAATTATCTTTATAATCCGAATGTGACATTTCGTGATATAGGTTAAACCAATCCATGGGCAAAATTTACGTTCGTTCATGTACGTAAACAGTGCTGGCAATATAAAAAATCTAACGCCATTAAATGGCTTCAGCGATTCTATAAAATAAAATACCAACCCAATTGGAAAATAAGTTTTTTCGTATTTGATTATAATGAATATTTTTAAAACAAATAAGTATATAAAAAGATGAGAAAAAAATATTTTGTAAAGGGTATAGACCACTATTTTTCGAAGTTTTTTTTTAAATTTGAGATATATCTGTATGTCAAAGAAATTCATTTTATCCCACAAACATAAAACAAAATCGACGGATTTCATATTCTTCTTTCACGCGGCTGAAACTTATATTGGATTGGGAGTCATTTTATGGACTGCGGCAAGACCTTAAGGAAAACAATGTATCATGCATTCATTTAAGATTTAGTTCGTGGAATTTTGTAGTAACCACAAACTCTACTTAGGTGTATTTGCAGCGACTATGATCTTATCGCAGTCTGTTTAGTGTATATCAACATTTTCTTGGCAGAGAGGGTGATAGTTTTATAAGTTCTTCTATGAGATCTCCATTCAATAGTTTTGTTCATTCCCACAACTTGCGCCACCGATCCGATAAAGAGCAGTTATGTAAAGGAACTGTTCTTGCCAGAAAGTGTGAAGAGATTTGAGGAATTAGCCCACTCCCACGGGTTTAAAATATCCAGTTGATTTGGAAGGTCCTTTTATTTAGGGACACTTCATAGTACAGGGTGGCCCAAAATAAAGAGTATTTTTCTATCATTTATTACTCTACAACGCATGGAGGGGAAGGACGCGGAAGGCGTCACTCACTCTATCGGTTCTGGTAATTTTAGTCTCCATAAGTTACTTTACGAGGCAACAGTGTGTGTTTTGTGTCTGTACATTTTATGAAAACAGTGGTTCATATGTAACTGTTGGAAGATTATCTCAAGTTGAGTACCGATTACATAGTATTAAACGGTATTCGAGTACCAACCTAATTAAGCAGTGGGTTAAAAGATTTTAAGTGACTAGCTTCTTGCTGAAATCTAGACCCCAAGGTCACCTGAGGACTTCTCGAACAGAGCAAAGTATAGAGCAAGTCAATGAGTCTGTACGCGCTGGTCCAATACTTTCAACCCGCAAGCGTTCGTTAGCATTAGTGATGGCGTGTACGACCTAGCAGCGAATTTTATAGGCTGACTTGGTTGAATTTCGCGGCTAAAATGTTTGAACAATTCTTCGGGTTTACCAACATACAATTTTCAGACGAAGCAGGCTTCGTCAATAAACAAAATTGCCGCTACTGGAGCTATGAAAACCCAATCCTGAAACACCAGAGACCACTCCACAGAGTTTTAGCAGTCATGTCAGCATCGGGAATGATTGGTTCTTATTTTTTAAGGACGCTCGAGGCCAAACAGTAACAATTTATTCGGAGCGTTACATTCAAATGCTAAGAGTTTTTGACTATAAAATTGCGAGAATTTCCGGGGTACAATTCGAAGACGTAGTTTCAACAGGATGGGCCCACTTGTCACACGCCCAATAACAGTTTGAAAGTGGTTCAAGAGATGTTCCCTGGAAAACTGATTCGCGAAGGGGTGACATTGTGTGGCCACTATGAATTCCTGATTTTTCCCCACTCAATTTTTTGTGGGTATATCTAAAAAGTTGAGTATACGCAAATAATCTAACGTCTACGCTAAAATTGAAACCAAACATACGAGTATGTCAAGAGATCGAACCGATACCTCTGACTGGCGCGTGCTTCAAAAATGTTGAGTCAAATTAGACGAATGTCGTCAACGCAATAATGTTAATCTCTACATTTATTAAAAAAAACAACCTTTTGTTACATGTTTGCGGTAATTTAAGTTGATTACAATAAATCATTGTTTTATTATGATTTTTTCAAAAGTGAACTTTATTCTGGGACACCCAGTATAATAATCTGGCGAGTTTATTACCAGGTGGTAATCTCTTCCAGCCCATCAGAGTAAATAAAAGAAACCAAACAGTTGCAAAAAATATACAAATTATTGTTAATTTGTAAAAAAGCTCATGAACTATAAAAGTATGATATTTACAATCCATTGAAGAAGGCAGGGATGGTGGAGAGGAAAGATAAATAAGGATTGAAACACGTGACAGCTGCGGAGTAAGTTTAATAATCATCAGTATTTTGTGTACGCTTTGATAAATGTCTAAATATAAACATCAATCAAAATGATTGACAATCATTGGTATTTTCAAAATGGCATCTATAAAAACAATTTATTTTAATATTTTTGTCGTTTTGATTTTCATTCGATAAGTTTTATTTTGGGGTCAAGTGACCGTGCTTCCCAAGTTTTCATATTTTTGTGCATTGGGGCAGAAGGAGATTTTTATTTTAGAAAGCAAAAATCACCCATTTTAAAAGGAGAAACTATTTCAGAATTTTTACACATTTCCAAGAGAGAGAGCGTGTTTTCGAATGGGTACCCTAGGTGTCAATACCTCGTCCCGGCTCTACTAATAAATTGTGGTTGTCGGCGCCAGTAGTCTGCTAGCCAAGATGCTTACTAAGGAAACTTTTAATTCGGGTTAAATTTCCGGCGAATTAAGCTGCAATTTTCAGGTTTCGTTACATTTGAATTAATGTTTTGATATTGTTTTCAATTCGTTTTGGTGGTTTTGTAATCAA
Source organism: Odontocerum albicorne (assembly GCA_949825065.1). Lineage (NCBI taxonomy): Eukaryota > Metazoa > Arthropoda > Insecta > Trichoptera > Odontoceridae > Odontocerum > Odontocerum albicorne. The sequence goes on along the minus strand of OX463853.1, from coordinate 30,804,271 downwards.
GTCTCTTAATGGGATGAATCTTTGCCTGAAAGATGTTCCTTCAGAGAGGAGTAGATCTTTAAGGTTGATGTCTTCTTTATCTAATAAATTGATTGTTTCAAATCAATCCAACAGGGCAGGATATTATAGATAAATAAATAATAAATATAGGTTTATTGATAGCAACATATAGTAGTGTATGTACATATTTAAATACATTCCAATATCACATATACTCGTATATCTTAAGATAAATAACAGAAGATACATTTAAGAGAGATAAGCTATCAAAAGATCTGATACACCCCACTAATATAGGGCGAGCCCAGCCACGAAGACACCAGGTGTTTTTCAGCCCACACTCTCATGACAGAGCTTTTGATATTGCTAGTCTTGTAGCGTAGAATAATCTGCCCCTTAGTGTTAGAGATATGGGTGGGATGTGCCGCTTTAGGAAACACTTGAAAATACCCCTTTTTTTGGAGGTTTTATCAAAATTTATGATTATTTATGAAAACTACACACATACACTAAACTACACCTAAAACATAATCTTGTTTAATAAATTAACGTTACGAGCTTTTTAATTCGTAAATGGTTTAATAATTTCATTATTGTTAATAATTTCAGTGATTGTGTATTTTCTTGATAAATATCTAAACCCGCTCCTATTTCAGTGTTGATCTAAGGTAATTCTTAATTTTAATATGCTAAAGTTACGTTCAGGTGAAGCTACTGAAATTGGAAGAGTTGAAAATATTCGCAACATAATTTCGATGCTTAGATAAGGTTCCATTAATGATTATGTTCAGAAGTTTCAGAGAAGTAAGGTATGATCCAGATTCTCCACATAATTATTGTCATTTTAAATTCTCAATTTCAAGTTCTCGAAGTTAAAATACTGCACCCCAATCCGGGATACGTCCGGGGCTGCTGTCCTTCTCGTTCACCCATTGTTTCATCACAGTCCATCATTTTTAATTTAATGTGTTGCTTGTGGTTAAAACCGAAACCTGCAATTTTAATTTCTTCTGCGTTAACTTCTTAATCACGTTATATCCGTTTTGGTTTACGTAGAGAGAACAGAACTTTACGCCTTTATATCTATGCATACAGCTCTCGTTTCGTCCACATACATATGTCATGTATCTATCTACTGCCAGCACATGTTAATCTTATCTTCTTATCTCATTCACCCTCAATATATTATGCAAACCAATGTACCACTTATCTAAGAACCTATTAATATTGGCATTATCTGTAACACGGTATAATCACCAAAACCGATGTTATCTTACCCACATTCAAATAAATATTATAAGTTATATTATACCCTTGTCAAGCTTATCGATACTAACCATGTACTAGATCCTATTATCACATTAGTGTCAATTTAACTTCAATGCATTATATTTAAGTTGTCCTCTCGTCTGCCCAAATCAATAAAGATTAAATATCACTAAATGGGTAAGCTGCGATGGATAAATCACCGATATCGATTTGACCTTAAAGGGCAAACATAACATGCTCGACGAATTCCTTCTTAATCTATTGAAGGGTCGTGGTATAGTTATCTTTGCTTTAAATAGGAGGTCATATCTGAGGCAGAATCATTATTCTTAAAGCCGCTACTTTGTAAAGATCATAGCTGTTACTATTTATGTAATACTGTTAATATTATACATCAATGTAATTCAACCTTCATACAAATAAAACTACACGTTGAAATTCTAAAAGTGTTTTCGTTGCAAAAGGCCATAACACATACATGCTGTTCTATTTCTCATACTTTTTACATTTCACTCTCTTCTCAATTTACCTCGCTATCCATTTATTTTAAACAAATATCTTTTTTCGTCAGTCTTTTGTAGCTCATTTTCTCAATTTGACCAAACCATCTCAAGATTCCTTTCTTAATTTCACTTAACATATAACATTCGTCTCTAACAAACAGCTTTGGTTTGTTATCCGATCATTATTAACCTTTATCCCGATCCACGTGTGAATGAACTTCCGAGGTCAATATGTGGTATACAAATTTGGAATGGGAATGTACACGGATTCCAGTATGCTGATAACATAGTAGTGTTAGTGAGAGGGAATATGGATTACATTACAGATATTGATAAATAAATTGTATGAGATATAGGAAGAGAAAGATGTGAGAATGAATGTTACGAAATATCCAAAGTCATGGCGATATAAAATAGTGAAATGAAAACTATATGCAATATATTGGTGAACAATAAAATCTTGGAGCAAGTTGAGGAATTCTCCTATTTGGGTAGTATTTTCTCAGAAGAGTAATGTAAGTATTAGTATTAAGAGGGATATCGAACGGCGTTTAGCGATAGGAACAAAGTTAATGGGGTACGAAAATATATATATGATGCTTGAACCGGGCTGTATAAAAATCTGCCAAAATACGACAACACAGGCGGCTCTCGACTTTCGCACATAATTCTATGGCGTTTTGGTAAAGAGGTACAAGTCATCAATTACTTATTTGTCAGTTTGACGTTTTGTAACACTTGTATTCCTGAAATACAGACCTCAGGTAAATTATAAAGGTAAACTTTGAATACATAAATTATTTCAGGAATACAAGTGTTGCAAAACTTCAAACTGACAAATAAGTAATTGATGACTTGTACCTCTTTACCAAAACGCCATTGAATTGGTTCCTGAAAATGTGTGCGAATGTTGAATATTCGAAAGTAGAGGGATATAAAAAAAAACATTAAAAATTCTATTTTAAAATATTTATTATATTTATCAATAATAATATTTATTTATCAATAATAATGTTTATTTATCAATAATATATTAAAAATACAATATTTATTTATCAATATACGAGTACATACTATACATAATTAAGTTAACGAGGCGTGTTTAAGTGCTTTCAGGTGTTTTCTTTATAAACTTGTCAAGAGTTAGCTGAATACCACCCTTTTTTTTATTTTCTTGATAAAGAGTTCTATAACATGCTGTATCTTTCTCAATCGCCCTACGTTCTTGAGATATAAGTTCTCCATTGGGATCACATTGTTCCATGATAGTCACAAATTTGTCAAGATGCATGAAGGCTTCATTCATACTTTTGATTGTCAAAGTCTTGACGATTTTATCAGCTTCTTGTTCCTCACTTTCATTGTGTATTTCATTTAACTCTTGTTGCTCAATTAAGTATTCATTTGACAGATGTACTTTGTGAGATTCAATCAACTCATTAACATCTTCGTTGTTGACGTCCAAGTTTAGTTCATTCATTAGGCTAACTATTTCATCTGTGATAGTTTCCGGAGTTTCTTCAGAATTTATAAAATCATTCATCATTTGTGGGCATAATTGTTTCCAGGAACCTTTCATTGTTGACTCTTTTATTTCTCCAATATTGCTTATTGCGTTCCATATATTATAGTTCTTCCAAAAAAGTGGGAGCGACTGCATGGAAGCGAACAATTTTTACATTATCGACAAAAATCTTAAAAAAATTGAATTTAAAAAAATGTGCCAAAGTCGAGCGAGGGCTGCCTGTATTTTAATACCAACTTTGATCTACGTGGACGTGGAAACATACTGAATGGAGCTGAATCCTGTGGAAATGCGTGCTCTGATATGTATACATCTGGTGACAATGTTTAATAGAATACGGATTACTCTATCAAACATTGTACTCAAACTATCACACAAAATAAATTGAGTCACACTCATATACTCGTACGAGTATGTTTCGCATTTATCGAATATTCTATGATGCTCGAACTCAATATGAAATCTAGGAATCGAGCACGCAAAAACTGACGTTTTCCCCAGATAAAGCGCGCACTCTAAATTGGAAATAAAAAAACAACTGACAATTGGATGGAGCACTCGAAAAGGATGTCATCAGGAGGTCAACTGCCTTGGCCTACTTGGAGAGCCCTAAATATACTTCGAGTAAGGGTGAATACAGAGATGAAATTTCTTTAAAAAAAGTAGCGTTGAATGTGATTGTGAGGTTATACAGGACTTGTATTGACTACATCCTCTGAACAACACCTGATTGTGAGGTTATATAGGACTTGTATGGACTACATCCTCTGGACAACACCTGATTGTGAGATTATACATGACTTGTATGGACTACATCCTCTGGACAATACCTGATTGTGAGGTTATACAGGACTTGTATGGACTACATCTTCTGGACTACACCTGATTGAAGCAAATTACAGGTGATCTCTATTGTCTCCTATTGAAAACATGTGGCATATTTAATAATTGATGGTCTGGACTCGGAATATTTTTTTTCCGAGTAAACATCACCTGGACCAACAACAGCTTTGTTATTTCGGTAAAATTAAATACATCATGATGTTTCTCTGCCATGGTAGGCAAATATGACACAGCGCCATACTTTCCTATCTCGACACACATTCTATACCTATTCTATATCCATACACCTTCTCATACGACCACGACTTCTCTGATTTTATACGTTTCCTTCTAACAAATATCATTCACTTCATATAACCATACTTTCCTTGCTCTTATTTTACAACGCCTTCCATTCACATTTGTCTTTCTTCATTAATTCATTCTACGAGTATATGTTCTATGTGCTTTTTTTTCATCTTACTCAACACATCAGCCTTAAGTTCACATTAATTCCTAATCACTTATTTCCGTATTCTGTCCCCCTATGTATTCAACTCAGTGCACGCATTTCTACAGCATTTTTTAGACTCTTTCAGTTTTTTCCACGTTCACGTTTTACTCTCATACACCAAAGTTGGTACTAAAATACTGTTGTGGACTATCAATTTAACAATACGTTTGAGTATATATGTTTTAGTGTCTCAATGACTTCATCCCAATGATTTCCTATCGCCACACGTCGGTCGATATTTTTCTTAACACTTTCATCTTCTGAGAAAATACAATACAAATAGCAGAATTCCTCAACTTGTTCTAATCTTTCGCTGTTCACCTTTTACACTTTCATGTCACCATGACTTTGGATTTCGTAATATGCATTCTAAAAATCTTTCTTATCGCATCTTTTATACAATCTTCTTTTCAAACTCTAATTCATCTTCATTCTCCGCTAACACTATCATTTTAACAACATACATTAATAAATCCGCGTAAATTTTCTTTCGACATTCGTTTGCCACCCTTTGACCTAACATACTCGTATGTTGTTCCTTCACACATGAATCGGAACGGGGGAAATTTAGTGGCATTTACTATTTCTTCTTCAGTGATATCTGGTCCTAATTCATTAATCTTTTGATTATCTTCAATATTTCCTCTATTGTCTTCACAAAGCTGTTCTTCATATTCCATCTATGGGACGGCCTTTTTCTCCTAATACATTGTAATGCAACCAGCTTTATTAATTTCTCTTTCACTTAAAATTATTGACATGTTTTTGATAAATTCTGGGCATGTTTTGAATACGCCAATAACAATTAATTCCAGTGTCACTGACAAATATCAGATCACGCATTGGACTTGGGCTTCCTGTTTAGTCGCTGGTAGGGAAACATGCATCGCCTCCCTGGGGAATTCGCTTCCATAGCATGGATCATTAGTCAAATTAAAATATATTAATATGCACAATAATGTTCTGAGTTTACTGTCGAAAGTATGTCATTATCAAAATACGTATTTATTTATTGAATATATAAATACGACACTTGAGTATTCCTTGAAAACCCATCATTTACTAATTAGATAAAATATCAACAACTTGAAAATTAATATTGTACAATTCCGAACGTGTATGATGTATAAATCACCAATGTTCAGTTGAAAAGTGAAGCTGTACCGTGGAGTTTTGACCTCTTTCATCTTTTTTCTCATCTTAAAGTGAGCTGTTGCACAACATCAAACTCACCAGCCACACCGCTGCGCGCTGGACTGGATCCGCTGGTACACCTGAAGTGAGACGATTGGAGCACACTGGCATGTTAGCTATGACAGAAGTCATTCTAAACTCCTGAATACTAGGCGGAAAAAATGCCTGTGTCATTCGAGGGGAGTAGCACAGCGCGGGGTTCGAATCGGCGACCTTCCGCACGGAAGTCCATTGCATTACCGCAAGACCATGCACCTCAAACAAATTAATGAAAAAAAAATTCAAATACAATTATTAAAATATAATAGATGAAAATACAGTGTTAACTCAATAAAAAAAGTGAAAAAAATGTTTTATAATATAAAAACACATCGCACTTTTTACATATCCTTCTTTCAAAATACCTCACTCTTGATCCAACGACACTTTTCTTGGTCTTCGTCTACCACGCCTTCTATTCACATTTGCACTCTATATATTATGTTTTGTAAGTATTTCTTCATTCATTTTTTCAACATGTCCAAACCATCTTAGAGTGTCTCTCTATTAAGTCTTTTAATCACATTTACACTGCATATTTTTTATTCAGTTTGCATGGATTTCTCCTGTTACACAAAGAGGGTCTGCTTCTAGTTAACTTATCAGCCAGGATTCTTCTCATACTGCTAGGCGGTGCCGAGAATATATCCACAGTGTCATTTAATTGGTTCAACATCTCTATACCACGCGTTACTGAGTGTTTAGCCATGATATTCGTCCTGTAAGTTGGTATGTAGAACAGAGGGTGATTCCTTGCACGGCTATATTTATTAGGTACATATAAACTTAGTGCTTTTAGTATCGCGGGACAGTTAAAGCAACCTTGATTTTTTTTAGTAGGAATATCACAATGGATTCTTGCCTTCTTGTTTAGAGGGTTCTATAGTTATCTACACACCGTGAGAAGTTCGACATGGTGAGCATATTTTGGGTAATCTCCCTTTGTTATGTACCATACATATCTGAGGATTTTTTATCGAGGGAAGTATATGTCTTTCTTCATTCATTTATTCTACATGCCCAAACCATCTCAGAGTGCTCTTTTTGATTTTACTTGATATATATCAGCCTTAAATTCATATTCATCTCTAATCACATTATTCCGTATTATGTCATACATTCTTACTCTATGTATTCTTCTCAGCGCGCATTTCTACAGCATATATTCGGTTCCTTTTCATATTTTCCACGTCCACGTTTCCCTTCCATGCATCAAAGTTGGTACTAGAATATTATTGTGGACTACCATCTTATCCGATTATGATACAGTTTGGTTCGAGTATATATATGATATGTTTTAGTGCCTCGTTGACTTTGTTTCCTATCACTACATGCCGTTCGATAGCGCTCGTAATTCTTGTTACGTCTGAGAAAATACTATGAGTACCTAAATAGCACAATTCCTTTAATAGCTCTTTTTGAAATAAGTTCTTGTTGTTAATCTATTAACTGCCATTAATTTATAAATTAAACTTTCTATTGTATAGATTTACGAGTATAAGAAAAAAATCGTATAATATATATGTACGAGTATAAGAAAAAATCGTATAGATGTATGAGTATAAGAAAACTCGTATGGATGCACGAGATAAAAAAAAATGTATAGATGTACGAGTGTAAGAAAAAAATGTATAGATGTACGAGTATAAGAAAAAAATGTGTATATGTACGAGTATAAGAAAAAATATTAAATATAGGGTTCGACACTCTCCGCGGTTTCAGGTCTTCAGTATTTCTACCAGACAATTTTTTTTCAAATGGAGAAAGATCTTTTTTTTGACACCATCCCATTCAGGGAACCCCTGAATGGGATGGTGTCAAATTCAGGGTTTTCCATTCAGGGAACCCCTGAATGGAAAACCAGTATCTTACTAACTAAGCCAAATAAGTCGTTAATTTTATACTTAGTATGCTAAAAGGTTTGTATTGATTCTCGCACAAATAGATAGAATGGGACAGTAATTACAATAAAATCGATAAAAGCCGTGAATAACGCAATATTTGGAATGATTTTATCAGGATATCAAGTTCGCTCGGAGATGCCAGCTGACTGGTACGGATTATGCTGGATGCTGGACACTGGACTATGTACACACTGCGACAGAGGTCTGTATCGACGCAGTTTCCAGCACGTCACTATCGGCATCCAGTGGCGCATCATTTTAGAGTCACATATTTGACCTACGGTATTGTTAACCATTGGAGTAAACAACTAATTGGACTTTGGACTATATTTTTTTATTTGGACTGTATTTTTTCGTGAATATATGACGACCCCTCACGTGATTTTTAAAGTCTGCCCAGAGGCCCAGTTGTGGCCTTGTTAACATCGTTAGTCATCATCCTCCGTGGGAAGACAGATATTTAAATTATTTTCTTGCATCCATCTCGGCTCTCCGTGGGTACACCCAAACTATTGGACTACCCAACTTCTATCAGACCATGGGAGCTTAAATGGCAAATTTTTTAGTTTCAATATTGTCCCTTTGCCCTGTTGCGCGGCTTTCACACATTGCCACGGTTGCCCACTTTCGCGGCCATCTGGATCAATACGCAGATTACATTCTGTGATACTGCGATAATAATCGAGTCAGTAAGTTCCGAAGGGAACTCCACTTGCCTAACATCGGTTAATTTTCGGACCGTTTGGCTACTCTGAACTAGTGGCGTTAAATAATGATAATTTTGTTGCATTTAAAAATTTCTTTGAAAGTACTGGCAACTTGCTGGGCTGTTTGAACTCTAGGCCTTAAGCCACTTTATAAGATTTTTTTACTGCACTGCGAGTCATTTTCCTTCTCCCGTGATCTCGGATCTTAAGTCCGTCGTCACTACTATTACTTTCATACTCAGGTGAGTCACCACCGGATAAGGAGTCCCTTTGGGCAGTTCCTTCTTCGTCACTATGTGACAAAATAAAATAAAGAAGATTTCAATCTTCTAGTGTAGATCACGCTGGATGGGACTTATTTTGCCCCCCATAACAACGTGGGTGGAGTTGGGATCGAACTGAACTGAATCGTATTTGTTTTAAATAAATATATTCGTTTTTTTTTCAGAAAACGTATTACACGCAATTTTTAGAAAACGTGTTACGCGTAATTTTCAGAAAACGTGTTACTCGTACATGTAATTTTCAGAAAACGTGTTACACGTAATTTCGCGACCCCCTGATATTTGTGTATTGTACGAGTATCATATTACAGTTTCGTTGTATACAGTACAACCTGACTGACTTATTGCCATATGGTAATTCCTTCTAATCAACTAGAAATATGTTACAGAAGCTTTAAGTGAAAACCAGACTGATATACATTTTTGTAATCTGGGTTCCAACGGGAATTAAACCCGCAACTTCCGGGTTGGGAAAAAAGCGTCTTACCAACTAGGCCACGGAGGTTGTCGTCGTTATTCGTCAAGTGCGATGGAATACAATGCAATTTAATTTGGATAAATGGAAGAATGATTTATTATTTGTGTTGGATTGTTTTTATTTTAATTCTAAACCTATAAACGTCTTCACTGTGTTAATTGTTGAATCTAAAGCAAAATTAATTTCGACAATAAATAATAGAAATAAATACCGTTTTTCAAATATTTATTTTGACAAGTCACGGAAGAGCATTTGTAAAAAATATATTGAACAGTCTTACCGCGAACTGTTCATGGTCTACCTTTGGGTCCACCATAAGCTACCCTTAGCATGTACGCGAAACGACAAGGTTTACAATTAGAATTGTCTCAAAAAATGTATGCAAACCTTACATGGCTAAAAAAGATGTGGGCCACTCGTTAATCGTTGTTGTTGTAAAAATAAATTTGTTCGTGTTTCTTATAAAATGTGTTATTTTCCTTTTGTACACGTAAGTTATTTTTGTTTTCGCGCCCCCCTTGATATGTTATTTCAGTACGACCCTCCTGGAGATTGCGACTTATAAAATAAGTAGTGTTATAAAATATATATAAAAACTAGTAAAGACAAACAACACAACAAAGCAAATCTATACAATTCATTTCGGCAAGCAGAACTTATTCCCTTTACTCCTGTCATACGAAAATCCATATAATGCCCATATTGTTTGCCTAATCAGTACAGTCTTGTTATACAAGAGTTGTATAATACTAATAATAAGCTGTAATAATTTCACTATGGAAAAAAACATTTTGCCGAGTGGGCCTAGAAGGAACGTGTAACACGATAAGCTGAGTTCGTTTCGGGCTATTGAAATACGAGCTGACAATGTTAAATAATGTTGTAAGGTCATTTTTTTGCGTCTACCTGACAAGATTGTAAGACTCTTCACTTCTAACAATAGAATATAGTCTTAACTCAGTTATTGGGATCAGCAATTTAAGGATCATAACATGTTGATGATAAACCAATAAATTCAAGCCAACTGTATTAAGGATCGAATCAGCCCCTAGATATGGAATGTGCAGCAACGAGCACCATGATGTGTGGTCTAAAGAAGCAGTAGTCTGTACTATCCCTGGCTGTGACGGCAGAAAGATGTCTCCACTCGCTATCTGCGGTGCCGGTGCCGTGCTGACACGCGACGGACCCAACTCTCAGGGGAGTCGTGGGATTCGACTGATTTCACCAGCACATTTAATCTGTTTTGCAGAAGTACATATCCACATGTATTCAGCTATCTCATTTATTTGTTATAAATATATTATTCAGATAATATTGAATCTTTGAGATTTATAGCGTCGTTTCGTGATAAAATATTATATTGTATTCCATTGTATTGCGTTTATAAGAAGCAAAACTGGAATATTGGTCCGAACATTTTATATTCTTTTAGCTTTTTGAAACCAATAACCCTTTTTGGGAGGTCTTATTAAAATTCCATGTACGGCAAAGCGAACTAATGTCTCCATATTCAAAGAACTGAGAGTCACCAACAGCTTGTCGACAGTATATCTACAAGTCCTTCGATTATTTGGACACATAGCACGTAGCCACGGAGATAACACATCGATCAATAAGTCCCGGGACTAACCAACAGATGGCGCCTCTAATAACAAATCCATACCATTCTCAGTAAGTACCAACCTTTAGAAGTTACGTGTCAAACTTTCATGACATTCCGACATTGTGTCATTGAGTTACAGTGGTTTTAGTGACGCTACTTTTGCTATTTTCAAAATAATGAAAAAAAAAACGAATTTCGTGTGTTGATAAAACATTGCTTTTTAATGGGAAAAAATACCGTTCAAACTCAGCGATGGCTTGAAAAGTGTTATCCGGGCTCTGTTCCGTCGAAAACAACCATTTGTCGGTGGTATGCTGATTTCAAACGCGGTCGTACAGACACAAATGATGCTGAAGGCTCTGGTCGTCCAATTGAGGCAGTTACACCAGAAAACATAAAAAAACCCTCAAAATCGTGATGGAAAATCGTAAAGTAAAGTTGCGTGAGATAGCTGACATCCTGAAGATATCATTTGGTAGTGTTTACACTATTTTGCATGAACATTTGGTCATGAAAAAGCTTTTTTCGAAATGGGTGCCGCGTTTGCTCACAATGGAACAGAAACAACAACGCGTCGATGATTCAGAGCGCTCTTTGGCACTGTTTACGCGAAATAGACAGGAGTTTTTGCGTCGGTATGTGACAATGGATGAAACTTGAAGGGGACTATGTTGATGAATAAAGAAGAATTTTGGCAAACAAATGTTGTTTTAGTAGTTAGTCCCGGGACTTATTGATCGATGTGTTAGTTTAGAAAGGCTTATGGTCACTGGAAGCGTGGAATGCGTCCAGTAATTATATCCATCCAAACGGATGACTGACAATCATCTTCGATTGCGAGGGGTAGTCGATCATCATTGATATTTCACGGCATGAGATCGAGAGCATATTACGAGCATAACCAATAATGATTTACGATATACAATTTAGCCAAATAATCAAACTGCTAATATGACGATAGAAAAAAAATACGACTAATTCCTATCTGAGTTTGTGTAGTAACTTATAGTGTGACTCGCTTTTTTATTTCTGAGTTCAAGAAATAACACAGCTCTGTACATAAATAAGGTGACCAGATTTTGAAAATACTAAACCGGGGCAAATGATCCTCCTCCCTAAAAATCGTTCTTTACGATCATTTTACTAGTGAAATTATTTATTTTACATACGTAGTGGTAGTATTGAGAAAATACATTTCAAATCAAATCGATAAAAAAGCTAAAATTTCAATTTAGATGTTCAATAATTGCACACCAATTATATTTAAAATTCAATATTTGCGATTCCAACAACATACTATAAGAGTTTTAAGGGATCGAGAAATAGATTGGCTTATTCAAAACAGTAAACGGCATTATTTCAGTTTTGCAAAAGGAACTATCGTCATTAAAAAGCAATATTCAGTTCCTCTCTGATAAAATACAAAACGCTTAGATAGAAAACATCGAAATGAAACTTTTGATTGTCAACATCGTTACCTAAAAAATAAAAATTGAATGCCTTTCAGATTGATGATTTTTCCAGAAAAACTTTTTCTTTTGATACCATTTCGTAGAAATCTTAACGACTTCCGAACATATTGTTGGAATTTACTTTTATTATATTATTTATGGTTAAGGCATTAACACTGTGGAGGTTTAAAGTCAAACACTGTTTATCCACTTTATATAACGGTATAACTGTACCATATTGGTTTCAAGGTTTTCCCCTCATCATCAGGGGAGCACAAACAAGACTGAGTTATGTTCGAACTGGTACCGACATACATACGCGTCTAAAGTAAGAATTCGGGTTGGGCTGAGCTCCGTGGCCTAGTTGGTATTACATCTGTTTTCTAGCTCGGGTGTTGCGAATTCGATTTCCTTTGAAACAATTTTTTTTTTATACAGGGTGGCCCATGAAAGGCTGAAGGATGTACATCGCTGTACTGCGCACACTGCCATCGCCACCTTGGCAGTGTGCGCAGTAGCTCCATCCTACTGAAACCATACCTCCTGATTGTCTTCGACCGCTGGGCGTAAAATTTTTGCAAGTTTTGTCCTATACAGGGCCCCGTTGATTTTTTGTGGCTGACCTTCCTCATTTTCAAAGAAATAGGGGCCGATAACTCTTTCAGCCATAACACCGCAACAAACAGTACATTTTTGGGGATGCAATTGATGCTGACGTAATTCCCTGGGATTTTCAGTACCCCAAAATCTGCAATTTGTTTGTTGATGTACCAGTTTAAATGAAAATAGGCCTCATCACTCATTATCAAGTTGTACAAAAAGTTGTTATCTCTGGCTAGGTGTTAAAATCGAATGGCGTACTGCAGGCGCTGCTGAGTATCTTGGGCTAGTAAAGCTCTATAACCTGGAAAAAATAAAGATTGAAAATGAACAAGTTATGACTTTTTCAAACCTTTCAGTCTTTCAGTGGCTACCCTGTATAAAAGGATTCCTGTCTGGTTTTAACTTAAGGCCTCTATAACATCTTTATGGTTAGTTGGAAGAGATTACCACATGTACCAGTCAGGATGTACTGTGTATAAGTGAATTGTATTGTATTACACTTTGGTTGTATACAGTACAACCTGGCGGGCTTATTGTTACGTGGCAATCTTTTATAGCCAACCAGAAAGATGTTATAGAGGTCTTTAGCGAAACCCAGACTAAATACTTTTAAAAAAAATCTGGGTTCTAGCGAGACGAACTCACAACCACCGGGTTGGCAGATAACTAGGCCACGGATCCCATCGTTTGTTAAGTGTATTGGAATACAATACAATTTAATTTGAATAAATAGAAGAATTATTTGCTTTTTGTGTTGGTTTGTTTTTGTTTTAAGCCTAAATTTAATGTCTTCATTTTGTTAATTGCTAAATCCGTTTAAAGTAAAATTAATTTCGATGTCAAATAATAGAACTATTTATTTTTGTTAATATTATAATTCATTGAAGAGCATCAGTAAAAAATAAATCTTACCGCGACCTGCTCACGGTCTACCTTTAGGTCGACTATAAGCTGCCCTTATAAGCTGCATGTACGCGATACAAGGTTTGCATACATTTTTGGAGTTAATTTTAATTAAGTTGCCTGCCTGCATATTTTTTGCTATATTTTAATCGTTAGTCAAGTTCACGATATGACCGTATTATTTTTCAAAACAAACGTTGTCCATACATACAATCACGCCGTCTCCCTATCGGAAAAGGCAGAGAGGAAAGAGCACCAAAACTTTCCAATTGCGAAACACATCTTTCGCTCCTTCTATATCCATATACTTGCTCATACAGCTCCTACGATTTCTTCGACTTTTACATTTTCTTCTTTTAAAATATCATACACATGATCCAACCATAGTTTCCTTGGTCTTCCTCTACCACGCCTTCCACTCAGATTTACACTGTATATTTGTTTTGTTAGTCTTTCTTCCTTCATTCATTTCACTTGCCCGAACTATCTCAGAGTGCCCTTCTTCATCCTTCTCAACACATCAGCCCTAAGTTCACATTAATCCCTAATCATTTCATTCCGTATTCTAAATCCATACATTTCTACAACATTTATTCGTCTCTTTTCAGTCTTGTTTACACGTCCACCTTTCACTGCCATACATCAAAGTTGGTATTAAAATACTGGTGTGAACTATCATATCTTGTTTTAGTGCCCCATTGCAAAAGTTATAGATATATCAAATACAGAGTCGTAACGAGGTATTTTGGTGACCGGGTCAGCCATTCGAAAACGTGCTCCTACAAGATGATATTCTAAATACTTTCGGGAACGGATAAAACTGCTGTTATATTTACCTCATATTAAAAAAAAATCCCCTTCACCCAGTTCTAAAAAAGTTAAGATTAGGGACGTAGGTAACTTAAGATTAGGGACGTAGGTAACTTAAGATTAGGGACGTAGGTAACTTAAGATTAGGGACGTAGGTAACTTAAGATTAGGGACTTAGGTAACTTAAGATTAGAGACGTAGGTACCTTAAGATTAGGGACGTACTATAGGTAACTTAACCCTTTAATATAAACCAACGAATGAAAATGAGAATTTCAAACCTTTATTACTTTATTTTTCGACATTTCAGGTTGGAAAATTCATCAATAAGTACATCGAAATGGATTTTGTTCAAAATCAAATGTCCTTAATAATAATAAAATGATAATTTATATAGCGTCGCTTAGAGAGCCAACTCTCCTCAAGGGAACTCCAACCCACTAATACCGACATACTATATCAGTAGAGATAATAGCCATATCTAAAGATCATTCTCGTTCAAGACCAGATCTATTTTTATAAATTTATTTAACGCTACTTTTCTTTTTTTTCTGTTGATTCTAGCACCCTTCAGATAACGCGCTTGGGGCCAGTGCCCAGGTTGTCCCACCATTCTCCCGGCTCTGATCATATGGATATACAACGGCCCTGTGGCTAAGCGGTGCCGGCACGCGACAGCACGCGATTCCCTGGGGAGCAGCACTCCATGTTCATCGGCTGGAGCCATGCTCAGCACTTAGTGGCATCGGCGACGGGGACTAGTGCCAAGTGATGACCACACATTGCGATACCTACACCATGCTGGGCAGATTGCTAGTGCTAACGTCATGAGGCACTTGATCCTTTTTCATATTTTTTGTGAAAAATCCATTAAAAACAGGAGGATTTAATCCATTTTGTAAATATAAAAAACAATATTAATCGATCGATATAGCTTTAATCCAAGCTTGGTCAACCCGCGATCTACAGGCTACATGTGGCCCGCGGGCTGTTTTGTGCGACCCGGGAGCTATTTTAAATATATCATGAAAAAATGACAATAATACATAGTTGTTTAGTGAACATTTGATGAGTAGATATTTTTCATTATGATTAGGAAATACATGGGGTGACAATGTATGGCAGAAGTAACTAGAGATGAATGTGAATTTGAGGTTGATGCGCTGAGTAATTTGCAGAAGATCACTCTGAGATGAACGAATGAATTAATTAATTAGAACGAACAAATAAATTAAGAAAGACAAACAAAACAAACGTTTAGTGCAAATGTGAATGGAAGGCATGGTAGAGGTAGACCAAGGAAAGTATGGTTGAATCGAGTGAATTATATTTTGAAAGTAGGAAACGTAGACAGTCAGACAAATTGTAGGAGTGATATGCTAAAGTTTATAAATGTGGTAGAGGCGGAGGATGTGTGTGTCGAGATAGGAAAATCTAGCGCTCTATACTCTGTGGGTGTCGGCTATGGCCTTCTGCAGCTCGGTGGTAGAATAGTTGTATTTTTTAACAGACCGAATAATTTTAACTGAAATATATTCGTCCTCGTTGCTGGGCCTCGTAATCGAGGATCCCCTCGCCATTCCAACGTTAATTTAGCTGGAAAGCAAAGCTGTGCCGTGGAATTATTATCTTTTTTTCTTTATCTCCTCTTTTAATTGAGTAAGCCGTTGCACACGAACAAACTCACCGATCAAACCGCTCTACTGAATACGATGGCATACCTGAAATGAGACGATCGAGGTACATCGAATGTTGTTTGTAAGTTTTTTTTAAAGAATATCAGTGACCAAAGTCATAGGTATCCTTGTACTCCCGAATATTAGGCGGAAAACGTCTGTGTCATTCAAGGGGAGAAGCACAACGCGAGGGTTGAACCGGCGACGTTCCGCACCGAAGTCCAACGTTCAAGTCCCTTCTATAGAATAGACATTTTTTTATATCTACGCAATTAATTTAAGAAGTAATAATAATTATTTATTGCAATAAAGAAATCGTGGTAGCGTAGGTAGTAAAGCGCTGAATTTTGGAACATAATTTGGAGCACGTTGCTTTGTTTTAAGTCATTAAATTTATCAAATATTTTGGTAAATTTATTAATTTACTAATACAGGTAGTCGTCGAATTACGACCACAATCGGGTCCGATAAACAGGTCATAAGTTGATCTGGTCGTAAGTCGGTTTATGCAATAATTTCGGTACACGTGTGAATTATAGTGCGTGATGATATCATAACATAAGACTCTATGTTCTTATTATAATCAGTGTATCACCACTGTCGTTTATGAGGTTTCTTTTTTTATTATTTTTCGAGTTTGTCTTTGTTTTCTTTATCATTAGCATTCCTGATATTCGGATATCTTTACGTATTGCTTTGTTTTTTATTTTTACATTTGTTAGGATTAATTAAATAAATATGCTACAGTACAATTGGTTAAATGTTATATGTATTAATAAAACATGAAAATACAGTTGTTGTTATACATACGAGTATAAAAAAAATATTGGCCGCTTGTTTGTCTAGATTGTTTGTTTCTTCTTCTCCTTGCATATTTCCCACATGGACGAACCACATCGTGTGCCATCCGTTCAATCCTTACAAATCGTTCGATGTTTGGGTCCATTTCTTCAAAATGTGGAAGAAGTTTATTCCAAAGATAAGTAAACCTTCGGATATTCCCTTAACGGTGAATTTTCTTTCTGGCTCCTCCTCCTGTTCTTTTTCTGCTTCTCTTCTTTCTTCTTC
This sequence comes from Odontocerum albicorne, assembly GCA_949825065.1. Lineage (NCBI taxonomy): Eukaryota > Metazoa > Arthropoda > Insecta > Trichoptera > Odontoceridae > Odontocerum > Odontocerum albicorne. Next base: position 30,786,916 of record OX463853.1, on the reverse strand, counting down.
CGCTACTTTTTCTTCATCCAATTCAATAAGTTCTTCATTCGTAAGTTCTCCAGACTCATGATCTAGTAATTCCTCGATGTCCTCTACCTTACACTCTAAAGACAGATTTTTCGCCAATTTTACTATTTTTTCTATAACTTCAAGTTCTTGCTCACTATGGAATTCTTCAAGTATTTGCGTAACGCTCATAACAATTTTCCCAGATACCATTCATGCCCTTCTTTGTCACAGCCTCCCAGGCAGGAGCGATATTTTTGGTACACCTAAGAAAATCGTACTGCTTCCTAAACTGTCGCCACGATAGCTCTCTGTCAGCATCTATAAGTTATTCTGAGATAGTTAGCCTTAAATGTAGCAGTATAACCTTGGTCCATAGGCTGAATGAGTGGAGTTGCGTTTGGCGGCAAAAAAATAACTTTCACGTTAGGATGAAGATCAGATACTATACATTGGGTGGATGTCCAGGTGCATTATCTAAGAGCATCAAAATATTAAAAGGTATTTTACTCTCCAGACAATATTCATGAACTTAAGGAATAAAACAACTCACGAATCAGTCTTCAAATAGGGTCTTCGTCATCCATGCTTTTTTATTTGAACGAAAGTACACGGGCAGTGTGTGCTTGTTTACATTTTTGAATGCTCGCGGGTTTTCTGATTGATAAATTACTAAAGGCTTGAGTTTGAAACCCGCGATGTTTCCGCCAAGCAGCAGAGTCAACCTGTTTTTTTAAGTTTCTAATTCAGGCATGCTTTTGGCTTCTATATGGATGTAAACGCGTGTTGGCATTCGTTTACAGAATAATTCCGTTTCATCCCCATTAAAAATTTGCTCCGGTAGATACTTTTTTCCCTCCTTCGTACTGCTTAATTACCATCATTTTTGTTTTCAAATCAATAGCCTTTCATTGTTTCTTGGCACGTTGAGAAATTTACATTTTCCTTGTTGTAGACATCTCGGAAGGGTTTAAAAAATGCTTATAATACCGATCGCGGATTGTGGTCGTAAAGTCGAACAGTCGTAAGTCGCGTAGGTTGTAAGTCGACGACTACCTGTACCTCCATTCTCGAAGAGCTTAGAGTCATCGAGATATTGTCGACAATATGCCTACAACTAGCCACTGATTCTTTGGACCGTTTGGAGATGTTTATGATAACTGAAAGCGTGGAAGGACGACGCACAAGAGAAAGAGTCCAAATGCGCTGGATTGGCCAAATGAGAGGCGTAACAGGATTACTTTTAAGAACTGCGAATTGTGGAGAGAAGTCGTCAAGGGCTATCATGACTGTCCCGATGCTCAGTCATGAGCTACACGACAGGATGATGATGATTTTTTTTAAATACACGTGCGACCTGCGACCTATACTATATACCCAATGCCGGTTTTGGCATGCGGCCCAACAAGGTTGGTCATCTCTGCTTTAACTTACCAACTTTAAAATTATATTTTAGCCAAGACTTGATAATGGCGACTATAAAAATGATTTTGATGCATATGAGTTTAGTCTCTAGTAGGGTAGGCATGGAGAACAGATTTCCACTTCATTCTATCCTGGGACCCATATTTCACTTATGTAACGTCCATATACTTGGTCATGCATACTCTCCTGTTTTAAACGCTTTTCTTTGCTCTTGCAGAATTTGATTAATTTGGTCGTGCCACATTTTTCTAGATCTTCCCAAACTTTTCAAAGTACTTGTACCGTCTGTACTACTTTTATAGATTATTTTTTAAAAACTTTTATCATTCATTCTTTCTATCAGGCTAAACCATCTCAATACTTCTTTCTTCATCTTAAACATTGGAACTTCAATCAATCCGCACCATTTCTTAATATTCTTATACCTCGTTCTGTTGCACATTGTTTTTTTTTTAATTCTACGCAACTCTCTCATTTCTACCATATTTATCTTAATTTCGCCACTTTTATGCTACATCTAAGATTAGATAGCGTATCATTTTCTTGGTAGACTAAGATTCTATTACAAAATATATTTAGGCATTTCTCACTTGCGGATTCTCGGTTTTACGAGTCGTCCGACCGTTTTACGTAGAACTGGGCATTTCACGAATCAAGTCCTCTTCGGTGTATGACACCAGATTCCTTGGGCAAGTGTCGCATGGACTGCTTTTCACAATAGATACAGAAAGTATTGTGAAAAGCAGTCCAAGAGACAACCTCCGTGGCCTGGTGGCACTTGTCTGACGATCCGGAGGTTGCGGGTTCGATCCTCGCTGGAACCCAGATTTTTTAAAATAGGATTCCAGTCTGGTGAACACTTAGGGCCTATAAAAAAATATTTCTGGTTGGTTGGAAGAGATTGCCACATGGCAATAAACTCGCCAGATTATAAAAAAAAGTCGATCCATCATGTAATATTCCCCATTTTGACATGCTATCCTGGTTTCTCCCAATTCCTACTCGGAGCATATTAAGAGATTTCTAGGGCAGTCCAAAGCCAGGTGGTAAAGTTTCTACGGGTAAAATCCATCCGCTGGGGTCCAATATTCCTCTTCACTCGTTCATCCTTATAACAGCAGGTGGTTGTTCCAGAGACTTAGTGGTCTTAATTAAATAGTGCACGGATTTTAACCCGGGGGCCGTTGGTGGTTATTGAAGGACATCTGATTTCCCCCAGTTGAGTAGGCCGACTTACAAGTAACTAACTGAATTAAATAGTAAAATTATGTAAACTAACAAACGTTTGTTAGATACCATTCATATTTTTTTCATATAATATAAATTTTTTTATCAACTTGTCGTTGCCTGGGAAGGAGCTTTTATTTTCCTCGTGACATATTACTCGTTGAATAGGCCAATACTCAGAGAAAAAAGGGATGGTAATAACGGAGAGTTACAACTCAAATAATTTAAATGTAATTGAAATTAATACATGTATAACGCACAATGCCTACAAGCGACAATTGCTCACCATCAAATAAATTCTTTACCTATAATACTCGTATATGGTATGTGACCGGTTCTAGAAGCTAGACTTGAAGATGGATCTTGAAGCTGGATTTTGAAGCTCTTGCAGGATTAATTGCGAGTCTCTGAGAAAGAGACCGCCAAGCTATTGGAGCACGCTTTCCAAATAACCCGATAGTCATCATCTCATTGCGTTTGTATAATATTTATGGGGTTCTGGGACGTTGCCGAGGATTAAGCTCGTTTATTGGGCTTTCTGAGGAGCCGCGCAGCCTAAACCCTGAAATTAATGCACAGGTAGTCATAAACATTGATGAATTTCTTCGGCACTCATCGTGGTACGTGTGAGAAAAAAATTCGCCCACTTTCGAGACATCAAAAATGGCGGCTATAACAAACTAATTAAATATAATTTTGCATTTATTTTCTCAACATTGAGGCCTATTCTCTGAGATGGTTTTTTCCCCATTTCGTAAATACCCAAATATCATCTCGGACTTTTTTACGACTAAAGAACACGAGAGTGAAAGTCACAAATTTAGGAGTTAATATTCAAAAATTGATAATTTGTTACTTATTTACAAATTATACAGGAACTGTTTTTTCCCCCATGGAATGACTCAATCATCGTCACATATTGTTGGTGTTTATTTAGGCTGCTTTTCGCGTGCTCTACATCGTACCACAGCCTTCCAACATTTAGTTAAATTTATATCAATAATTATTTTTATGATAAACACTTTTTGCTTACTAACTTGATACTTAAATCATTAATCAATTTCTTCCAATCTGCCAGATTGTATTGTAAACCAGACGAGCATCTTGTCATGTAACAATCTTATCCAAATAACCAGAAATCTGGGTTTTCAGCGGGAATTCAACCCTCAACCCCCGGGACATAAAACAAAGGTTTTATCAACAAGGCCTACTATATACAACGAAAGTATAATAAAAAATAAATAAAATTTTGTTAATTTGTAACAAAGGTGGTAGTTGGAGACATATGAATTACTACAAACATGCAGATTAATCAAAATTATTTATTGAGGTAAATAATAAAAAAAGTAACAAAATAATTTAAACAATTTATATGCCAGAAAAAGCATTTATAGAAAATATGTTGTGTTTTTTAATAAATTTAAAAAAAGTTGAAAAAAAATCAGTAAAAAATTCCAACACACCGGTTTTGAGTTATTTGAGCAATAAGTAAACATAAATAGCATTAAGTAAATAGCATTAAGTAAACATAAATAGCATTAAGTAAACATTTTACTTGCTAGATGTTTGTCATATTAATAAATTCGATATGCTTAACAGATATTTAGAATTAGGGATGGATATTATTTTTATACTGATTTTAATTATTTATTTACATGACAAGTATTCATGATATGAGAAAAAATAAATAAGACAGATCAAAACAATATGGTTTCTAGTAAACAATCTCAAATTATATGGATCTGAATTTATTGTCTGTCATTTGTTGTGACTAAAGTTAAATAGGCTTTTGTCTGTATCTTGATATAAATATTCATACACGTATGTAGTTTATATTTGCAGGTATGTAACGACTAAGTATGAAGATGCTCACCTGGCAGTGAAACATCCTAGATTTGATGGGCCTTGTAGTTGAAGACTTGTTCCAGTTAGCGAGGAACCTGGATCACTTTGAAGAAATGGTAAATGCCACCTGTAGTTCCAAATGGAGGTCAATGCCTGAATACAGACACACCACCAAAAGAAGAAACACGTCACAATTTTTTTTATTGTTCTTTATTGTATCTCTATAGAATTAACATCTCCTATATACATTTTATAAAACAATTAAAAAAAAATATCATTTGAGAATCACTGAATTAGGTTAATAATTACAAACATTAAAATATTATCTTACAATTTAATGAATGCCGGATTCTGGATGGCATGAAAATGGAAACATTTGCTGCACACTAAAAGTGTTTTGTCACTCCTACGGGACACACATGTGTATTATTGTCTAAACTGATTGTCAATTCAATCAAGTGAAGTTCTATTTTAATGTGATAGCAATTGATTAAAAAAGTAAGAATACTTTTATAAAAATATCAATCACTTATTGAAGTTATTTATTTAAATGTTTTCATGGGAAAACATATATTTTGTAAAATTTTCTCCATCGATTAAACCCCTTAATTAATTTAAAAAATATTTGTTTAATTAACAGTTTCATAAAAATAGATCTGACAGATTTTTCACAGTTTTTTTTTAATTAATCAGCTTTTGATTTTTATTTTAGTTTGTGGATTTATCAGTTACTCATTTAATTGAATTCTTGTATTTTAAAATTATTCAATTGTTGTTTTGTTGGAAAAAACTTAATTTCTTAGTATAGAATAGTAATTTATTATATTCTAAATGTTTTAATTAGTTACTTTTATTATTTTTAAATATTTGTTTACAAACATTATAATTGGAATATTTATTTTATTTTACATTTGATATTGGTTTAACACAATTACATCAAACAAAATGAATAATAATAGAAAAAATTAAATAGATAAAAATTTAAAAATAATAACAATTGAAATAATGATTATTTATACTTCCCTGTGAAGTACCCAAGACATGGCTATCAAGTTTATTAATAAGCTCAATATTCAATTTATTCACCAAGATATGGAAGATATCAATATCGGAAAATTCATTCAACATGATCATTCCATGTATGAGTGGTGACGTTCTTAATAGTTCAGTTTCTGAATACTGCACCGAAAAACATGATAATCTTAATTTATGGTAGTGTAAATTGTTATCAGATACATTAAACAAAAATTTGTTAATCAACAAGAGGTTCTCCATTTTTCCTGTTGGTGATTTGTACATGTGTTTGTTCTATCTCAGATCGATTATTTTATTTTTTTAAATTAAATCTTCCATTCAATAATAGAAAAACATTTTGTTTCCTTTTTTTTAAATGTATTGCATGTATCTATGAAATAAATATGACTTTTTAACTAGGTATCTGTTATATTTTTTAAATCTATGGTTTGTGTTGTGCAAGTATTTCTCTATATCACAGATGGAATAAAGGGTTAATTATTATTGATTTAAATTAACATTAATTAAATCAACATTTCATATATCATATTCATATTGCTGACTCAATTGATTTATACGCTCAAAATTTCTTAGTTTGTTTAATAAAAATAATATGATAATTTTTAAAATGGGATTCATATATTTTTATATTTTTTTATCCACAATACATTTACATTTTTTTATGGAAAGGTGAACCATGTATATAATAATGCAAAAACTTTTCAGTTTGTGGATGTAGAGAACTGTTTAATTTAATAAAGCCTATGACAGTGTTCTCATTACTTAATCACAAATTTCACACATTTTTCCTAAATACTAAAACGCTGAACTGAAACATTCATTTTCTTAGAGAGTAAAATCTTCTCATGGGTGTTCAGGTACATGTGTAAAATAGAACTTTACGTTAATAGAGATCAAGCCCATATTCATTTAATTTTTTTTATAAATAATTAGTAATTAGTATAGTGTAAGGGTAGGAGGGTGGTCGCAGTGCGTATTTGATTGGATATGTCTAAAACCATATTTAGTAAGAAAACTGCTAAAATATTTAACACGGGAAGACAATATATGAACAAAATATACAAATATTAATTCATTTTTAAAAGACCTCTCAAATAGTTTTCAAATGCTTCCTGAAACTTTACACTCTTTTTATTCTCTAATAATAGACTAAGACAATTCAAAGTCAGGAGACCAGTCATAGCAAAGTCATGAGACCAGTCATAGCAAAGATCTTACCACAACACCACGCCATATTTGTCAGATTGGAAGTAATTAATATATCGAAGTAATATGAGAGGGATCTTAATATAATTCATCTCTCAAAACTAAAATGCCGCAGACACAGGTTTAAAAATAATATTTAACAAAAACAGCACCACAAAGTGAAACTATAGTCTTTTAGAAGATTCAAGAAATAATTAAAATTTATTTTATTTTTTAGATGGCATGTGATACAACATTTGATTTCTTGGACCCCTTGGAATCTATAGATCATGAAGAGACTGACGAAAGTATGGAATGTCTTCTCAACTTTTGTCCTAATCCACAAAATGAACCAACAAATATACTGTCAGGCTATAAAATCCAAGAAACTGACACGTCAGATTCAGTTCTACTCTCAGATGTATTACATCTAAATGAAATTGCTGTTAATCCAGATGCAGAAATACACCAATCAGGCTATAAATCGCATCAATACACAAATGACTTAGTGAAGACCTCTAGAGAAATAGATGACCTCTTAAACATTGATCAAGAATTGGACAATTTCTTATCGGAATCCGCTAACTTATTCGATTCAAATTGGGATGTTACCTGTCTACCAGACAAGACGATGTTTTGCAATGAGTTTTGTAACAGTTTTCTTAATGAAGGATCTCAGTGTCTATCATTTCAAAATCAGCAAGAACCACTTTACGTTCTTGGAGTCCATTTATTTGCTTATGAAAATGAGGAAAATGTCAATTTCCAAAGTAACCCAAGTTGGAACTCTCATCAACAACCCCAGTTTTCTATATCAATCGATTCAGAGAATACTTCACCTATTTTTGATTCAAGTGACAGTTTAACAGGATTGAACGATCAAGATAATTATAATCTAAATATGCAGAGTTGGTCTAAATCATCACATTTTCAAACTCATATATCTCATTCCGAATTTTGCGATAGTGAAGATAATTCCCAAAACCAATTTTCAATGGCCATAGATCCTACATACATGTCTACTATACCAAATTCAGGGAGTGCCAAACTGGAAAATAGTAGAGAAAAAATATATTCTTGCACATATGAAGGTTGTTCAAGAATATATACAAAATTGTCTCATCTAAAGTCGCATCTTAGATCTCATTCTGATTACAACCAACAAAATTGGAATCCAATACTCTTTCAATATCCAGAAGATTTCAGTCCAAGAAGCGAAGATTGGAATTCACAGCCACAATTCTCAATAACTATAGACCCATCGTACAACATTTTATCAGCTTCTAAACGAGAAGGCTGTTCAGAAGCAAATGATGACAAGGTGTTTCCATGTATGTTTGAGGGATGTTCAAAGCTCTATGCCAAAGCTTCTCATTTAAAAGCTCATGTCAGAAGGCACACTGGTGAGAAACCCTTCTTCTGTACCTGGCCAAATTGCACTTGGAAGTTTTCCAGGTCCGATGAATTAGCAAGGCATCGGAGGAGTCATTCTGGAATTAAACCCTACAAATGTGATGACTGCATCAAGTGTTTTAGTCGATCTGACCATCTGGCCAAACACAAAAAAGTTCACAGGAAAAAACTACATGTTCCACGCCAGGAATATAGAAAAACTCCTGCACCTAGACCCAGGGGAAGAAGAGCGGTACTTTCTGGACTAATTTAATGAGAATTCATATTTCGAAAAGTCCAAAAGTTAAATTATGAAATGTATTTATACTTGTAAATCAGTTTTACCATGGCTTTATCGTGCTTTCAACTCTGAAATTGTTTGTATTGTAGAAGATCGCCAGTTGCAAATTAGTGTTGAACTACATCTCTTAAGCATGAACATTCATTTTTATGATTCATTTCTGGGACTTTAAAGATATATACGACCTCTTTCATATTTATTATAAGGACAAAAATAAAAAAGTTAAATAAATACCTACAATACATCTGTTAAAAAATAAAAAAAAGTTTACAATAAAATCTAGCTTTAAAAATAATATGTTTGAAATATGTTAATAAATAGTGTTTTTTATATTTGAACTTATGATTCATTTCTGGGACTTTAAAGATATATACGACCTCTGTCATATTTATTAAAAGGATAAAAATAAAGAAGTTAAATAAATACAATAAATCTGTTAAAAAATTAAAAAAGTTTACAATAAAATCTAGCTTTAAAAATAATTTGTTTGAAATATGTTAATAAATAGTGTTTTTTATATTTGAACTTTCCTAAGGTTAAATTTAAAGGTGAATTAGGAATATTTTTAGGTAATAGTATTATTTTGTGATATATGTGTATTATATATTTTTTAAATGTTTGTTCTTAAGAATGAAATAAAATTGGAAGTACGTGTACAGGAGTATCTTGTATTTCCAATACATATCATGAGGAACTGTTAATTTCATGTATATTCCAGTAGTTTTCAACCCAAAGACTTTATTGAGGTTGAAGACTATGTCACTTTCCAGCCTGATCCTTCACCACGTCCACATAACCAATTCCGATAAGTTGAGGCGTATCATATAAATTAAGAAATGTACCACATTCTTGTTTTGCATACTGCTATTTTAATTTTTTTTTGCTTTGGTGGTGCTAGGCTAATCACCTTGTCTTTCTCAAACTCTACCTCAATTATTAAAAGCCAAAAAGCTTTATGCACATGCCTCAACATACATAAAAAAAACAACAAGCTGCTTATCAAGTGGGTTGAAAAATCTTCGTAACCTCTATACACTTCACACTGAGACTGTGAGCGGACAAGTAATAATATACTTCACGTGCCAACTTCATAAAAAGATCATTCAAAGAATAAATATTTTATGTATGAACCTATTTGTTTATGTGAAGTCATCATTGTTTATGTTCTTTTTTTATGAAAATAAATATACCAATAGTATACAAATTCTATTTTTTTTATTAATCCATTCAGTATAAATTGAATAAACGGAATAAAAATATAACATTTGATTTCATTTTCTTCCGCAATATTATTTATGATATGATAAATAATCATTTCAATTTATTCTCTACACCCACCCCATCAGACCACAACTATTGTAAGTAACATGTAATATAATTTAACTAATTCATCTAAAGACACAACCAAGTTGAAATGTACATGGTGATATGTGTAAAAATATAGTGGAAGAAAACAAAATGTTTTATTTTTATTCCATTCATTATGTATTTTCACAAAGGGATGCCTTAACCATTCTAACAAATAACTTTTATTTTTTCTAAATATTTGTTTCCTTTGTTTTCAAACATTTCAATTTTGTGAATGATATCTATCATATATAACACTGATTTTCTTTAAGAAAAAATGAATGTGACACTGTTGTTAATGAAAAAAACATGATGATGAAAAAAACATGATGATGAAAAAAACATGATTATAAAAAAAAACATTTATATTTTAAAATAATATTTATTTTGAGTTCAAGTACATTTCAATAAAATATTTTTACATCTTTCACAATGTGCCACAAGTATTGTTTTGCTACAGTTCTTTGTGTTATCTTTGCCATTGTCAATTGTTTTTGACCGGTACTATTGGATCATGTTTGTGAGAAAATCTTTATGTGGTATTTATTATTGACTACATATTTAAATATCTCTGATTTGGTTTGTTTATTTTAGATACGGAAAAAATCTAGTTTTCTAGTTTGTTAAATCCTAGTGTTATAGTAATAGACCGGTCGGTCACTAAACCTAACCTCCAAATTTTGACAGAGGGAATACGCAAACAATTATAACCACCTCGTACCACTCCTTTCAAATGAACAAAATTCCAACTTCAGCGAACAGGAAAGTTGATCTTATAACTTGGCTTCGAAACAAAGGTGTGGAGGCAATGCTGAAAAATCAGCTGATCCAATTTCTGAAGATATACAAACCACCAACACCAACTTATATATTGGATGAACTGGCCAAATCCAATGGCCATACGGTAATCAGGTTGCCGCCATACCACTGCTAGTATAATGCCATTGAAATGATATGGGCCCAAATAAAAGGTTTGTTTATTTTTTATTTATATCCTTTCAGCTCCTCATTATTTCATCATCATCAGCCCACCTTTTCCCACTGCTGGGTATAGGCTATTTCCCCCTCACGCTATCTTACACATTATTTAACATTACGTAATGTAATGAAGTTACTTTCTTTCTTTTTTAGGATATGCGGCCAGGAATAACGCAACTCCGCCATTCACAGCGAACAAGATGATAAAGTTATTAGAAGCATGCGCCAAAGTCACGGCAGAAGATTGGAGAAAAGTGGTGGAAAAAACAAAAAAATAATGTTTTGCAGATTGGGATGTGCGCTTCGACAATTCATGTGAACAGAATTTCATTATAAATGTTGGTGAAAGTTGTAGTTCTGATGACTTTAGTTTTGGAATGTGCCCGTTTATCGGATTCGGACAAAAATGTAAGTTGTATGTTTAAATAAAATTATTTTTATCTTAACTGACGTTTTAATTACTAATTTTCATTATACTGACTTTATAATGTATTGTATGATTTGTATCTATCTTTAAATAGGCCAAGATCCACCATGAATTAATACTAATTACGAACATTTAATTTAAGGTATAAAAAAATGGAAAATCCAATTATTGTATACCCCATTCCTAGCCAATGCAGACTAACGTTGTGACTTTTGACAAATTTCACCAAATATTATTTGATTTGAACAAACTGCCACATTTTCGGTAATTTGTAACAAGATGTATTAATTTGTCATTATTGTTAGTTTTTAAGTAATGTATTTACCTAAATAACTTGCTATTTATTAGAATCAAGGCTTATATTAAAGTTGATAAAATAATTAAAATTACGGAATGTTGTTACAAGGTTGTATTGGGGCAAATTTGTGAACTGTCACAGGGACGATGCTACAATTTCTCAAGTATAGTCACTTCCATACTAAAAATCGCACTTGCATTTTACTGTCGTGAATGGTAAATCACGTCACAACGAAAGGCAAATATGGTTATAACTGTTAATAATGGAAGATTACAATTGCATGAGGTGTGTTAAGTAATGTCCAGAATGTATTTGATTTTTTTTTAATTAAATGTACATAATTTTTTTTAATTAAATGTAATTAACAGTGCAGTGGCAGGAAAATCAGTGCGTAAACAAAGCACTCTTTTGCTTAAAGTGAAAAAAGAGTTGCTGAAAGCATTAGATGTAGGGCATTCTTCGAAAACAAATGTTGGTAAAAAGTTCGGAATCCCTAATTCGAGGTTGTCAACAATCATAAAGGATAGATACCAACTTATTGAAATGTTTGAGCGCAGAATGTTCGAGCCAGATAGGAAACGGATGAGAACGGCTAAATACAAGATCTGGAGACCGTATTGCTTGTTTGGTTTAAACAAGCTAGGTCTCGGAATGGTCCAATATCAGGACCTCTATTAATGGAAAAAGCTGATATGTTTGCAAATTCAAAAAGGGATTGATTTTAATGGAAATCCATATCGGTTGGTACATTTCAAAAAAAGAAACCGTATCGTTTTTAAAACTGTTAACATTGATGATAATGTATGTATGGCGCCGATTTTAACAGATATCGATATTTTGGACCTCGCACAGCCCATGGTAGTGGATGCTGCGGGTGAAGATAATGTAGACAATTATATCAATTTACCAGTTCCTGTTCCCAATGCATCTTTGTAATTATAATTTGTAGATTTATATATATTTAATTATAATTTGCCACTTTTTGATTAATATGTGCTTGCCATCTTTACCACATATGCAGTTAGGAATTTTTCAAAGCTCGTTAAATTTTGCCTGTAATTCTTTTCCAACTTTCAGTAATTGGTATAGGCATATAATCATTCTTTAACAAATTCCAAATAACTTGTGTAGTTTCTCTATAATTTTTCATATCGTTATTTTTTCTCAAATAAATATATTAAAACATATAATTAATTAAAGCTCATTATTATTTTTAGTGGCCAATTGCAAGGATAAATGGAAGAACACTACAACCTGCTCTGTTAGAAGTCTCAAACTACTTTCTAGTGGCTCTTCAAGTTAACAAAAAACTGCATATTATTTGAAGAAAGTGATGCAGTTCATTCTACCATATATATAGCCTGTGGTATATATTCAAGAAAAAGGAAACATGCTTCTTTTAGAACAGAACACTAAACCGATAAATAGTAATTGATTTTTCAATATATTGTTTTCAAAGGAATGCATTTTTATTTATTCACCTTGACTCACAGCTCATTCATTCATTGGAGCATGTTAATGTTTTGACAGGGTACAAATGAACTGTAACGTAGGTGCGTTGGTTGCTGTGCAGTGCTCGGAGAATTGAGTCGCGGTTCCAGAAGCCTAGATCGATGAGAAGGTAGCGGGGTGAAGAGATTCCTCTAAGGCAGGTTGGTAGCGGGTCTCAAGTGAAAACACAGTCAAATCGGTTTGGATTGAGAATATAATTAAAAAAATTAAAGTGACCTTTCTTATGAATGGGCATCCGGTCATAGTAAGTGCTCACACCTCGCGAAATTCAACAATTTTCGGGAGTTTTGAGCCCTGCTTAAAACGACCGGTTCGCGACCTTGTCACGACGCCCCGCCCATAAGTCCTCACTTCCATTGCGGTCGCGATCATGATCAGACCCAAACAAACATATTTTTACATAAACTTATGAATACCAAGGATTTACAAAATATTACAAGTATCAAGGATTTACACAATATAACAAGATTTCCAATCAATATAACACATACTAGGTTAGTCAAAAAGTTTTGAAAGCGACATCTATGGAGCAGTAGAAAACCAAAATTTCTACGCCATTTTAATATTTCATCTTTCATAAGAACGTACTCAAAATTTCATTTCGATCTGTCAATTCATTCTTTGTTTACAAGCCATTTGAAGTTGACGTGTCAGTGTATTTTTTAACAATGGAAAAATCCGAATATCGTGCAGTGATTAAATTCTTTGTTTTGGAAGGTTTATCGGCTACTGAGATCCATGCAATGATAGTGAAAGTATTAAAGGAGTCTTCTTCATTTCCAACCGTTCACCGATGGGTTTTGGAGTTTAAGCGTGGCCGTACAAGCGTTGAAGACGATCCACGCTCAGGACGTCCAAAAAGTGCATCAACACCAGAAATCATAGCGAAAATACAGGATATGGTTTTGGAAGATCATCGATCGACTGTGGATGTGATAGCTGACACCATAGGCATCTCACATGGAACAACATGGCATATTTTGGCTGAAGTTTTGGGTTTCAAAAAACTGTGTGCACAATGGGTGCCGCATTTGCTAACAATGCAACAAAAACACGTTCGAATGCGACTTTCTGAGCAACATTTGGAGCGATTTCGAAAGGATAAAAAGGATTTTCTATGTCAATTCATCACTATGGATGAGACTTGGGTCTACCACCATGATCCTGAATCAAAACAAGAGGCTAAGGAGTGGTGTGAACCAGGCACTTTGGCTACGAAGCGAGTTCGTGTCCAGAAATCGGCCAAGAAGGTGTTAGCGTCAGTTTTTTGGGATGCAAAAGGAATTTTATTGATAGATTATCTCCAAACTGGTAAGACAATCAACTCTGATTATTATTGTGACCTTTTGGACCAGTTGGATGAAAAAAATTGTGAAAAAAGACCCGGTTTGCAGAAGAAAAAAATCATTTTTAATCAAGACAATGCACCTGCTCACACAGCTCAAAAAACCATCACGAAAATCAGTGAATTGGGGTACGAATTGTTGCAGCATCCACCCTATTCGCCAGATTTAGCTCCCTCTGACTTCTGGCTGTTCTCACACCTCAAAAAATTCCTTCGTGGAAAGCATTTTTCATCAAATGAAGAGGTTATAGCCGTCGTAGAGGAGTATTTTGCAGGCCTTCCAGAAAGTCACTTCCGTGATGGGACAACAAAGTTGGAAGATCGTTGGACCAAGTGTATTGATCTTATGGGAGACTATACTGAGCAATAAAAGTGATTTCCCCCCAAAAAAAATGTATTTTCATTTCCGCTTTCAAAACTTTTGAGGTAGTAAAACTGTGTGACTTCCTTATTTAAAGAATCTATGTTAAATTTATATGAAATTCAACTTTAAACACTAATTTCTTCAGTAAAATAAATAAATATAGGTTTATTTATAGCAACATAACACATCGATCAATAAGTCCCGGGATTAACCAACAGATGGCGCCTCTAATCACAAATCCATACCATTCTTAGTTAGTACCAACCTTTAGAAGTTACGTGTCAAACTTTCATGACATTGAGTTACAGTGGTTTTAGTGACCCTACTTTTGCTATTTTCAAAACAATGGAAAAAACCGAATTTCGTGTGTTGATAAAATATTGCTTTTTAATGGGAAAAAATACCATTCAAACTCAGCGATGGCTTGAAAAGTGTTATCTGGGCTCTGCTCCGCCGAAAACAACCATTTATCGGTGGTATGCTGATTTCAAACGCAGTCGTATAGACACAAAGGATGCTGAACACTCTGGTCGTTCAAATGAGGCTGTTACACCAGAAAACATAAAAAAAACCCTCAAAATCGTGATGGAAAATCGCAAAGTAAAGTTGCGTGAGATAGCTAACATCCTGAAGATATTATTTGGTAGTGTTTACACTATTTTGCATGAACATTTGGTCATGAAAAAGCTTTGTAGTGCGTCGTCTCTGTCGCACGATGCGCTAACAGTCCGGTATCTAGACACGTGTATGAATGGCAGAGACGATGCTCTACAAAGTCGAAGTTAGCCGATTATGGCCAACAGTCTCTGTCTTAAGCCCGATGCTTATTACTTACCGCCGGGTACTGTATATTTAGAATAACAGTATGACTGTTATAATGCTTTCAACACTTGCCTATTTTCAACTGGAGTTATCATGTAAAATGTATTGAGTTAAAATATTTGTCATTATTATTGTGTTTTAAGATTTTGCAATGATTTCGTGACATTATAAAATGAGTAGCGAAAAACTTTGAATTTTATATGTGTCTATAAAAACTTATTTATGATAGTTGCACATTGTAATTCATTAATTGGGAGAATGCAATATTTGGAAAACTTTCTGTTTGGTTTGGTGGTTATATTTAATGAAGATGTGAGTTCAGGAGAGCCCTTCTTTGACACTTCCTCAGTCTTAGTCTTGACCGGATATTCCATATACATTTTATCTTAATTGTTTATTTATAATAAAATTAATCTTATATTTGCCTTGTTTGATTGTAGATATTTTTTTCCTTTTAGTGTGGTTACACGATATATTGGTGATTTTGTGCGTCATATATTGGTATATTGTGGGATGAATGTTTTGGTCTGTCTGAAGTGATGAAATGTGAGGAGTTTGATTTCGTGTGATGTATACATATGTAATTGAGTGTCACTGTTTGTCAGGTTGATGAGAATGTGCAACGGGTTTTTATATAATAAAACATCGGAAAGAAGTATCGATATATTTTTTCATTATGTCCTCAGTGAGATACAGGCAAAAGTCTAGTTTACTGGGGATACAACAAATGAAAGGCCCAGACCCAGATCCCAGAAAGACTCAGATCAATTAAAATTGTGTCCAAATTAAATAACCTGTTGTTTTTTCGCAAATTATGTATATTTCTTGTCATATGTAAAATAAATAAAATAAAATATGTTTTCTGAACCGTGCTGAGGATGTTGACATTTTATCTTTTGCTTAGTAAATAATTTAGTGAATATCACATTTACCTACACAAACAATACTCATATCCTCACATCAATACATGTGTATACATAAACACAAATGTAACAGTAAGGTCAGGTGACCAATTTGTCAGATTTCTGGCTCAAATTGGTAGGTGAAAATTTTTGAAAAATGAGATTTTAATAATTATCATCAAATGGCAAATGTGCATTTCTGGTAAAAACTTGGAATTGATATTTCAATTAGAAATATTGTTTTCACAAGTTGAAAAATATGTAAGTGCCCAGATGCATACATATTGGAAGGAGTTCTAACTTTTAAATTGAAATATCTCAGAAATAGAAAAATGTTAGTTACCAATTTGTGCCAGAAACCTGACGATTTTTTGCTGTGTCTAACCTCTCCAGGTCACAAGGGGGATATAGCTGAAATAAGTTTCCTGGTATAATTATTCTATAGTATTTCACTATACTTATATGCACTAACAAATATTTATCACTTATACATACAATTCTATATTTGTTATATATTTTTAATTTATTTAATATAAACAATATTTAATGTATGCATACTTGCTAAACTAAAACCAAAACCATAATTCTTACATTTTACTCAAAATTGTAAATGGTAATTTATTTGCATAAAATTAAATAAAAAAAATAAGCATCAGTATTGGACATTGGACGTTATTGAAATTTTCTGCAAGAATGCTTAAATAACTCAATTCCAGTAAAACGTCTCACCCAACATGGAGTTTATGATTTCCATGCAGCAGCATATATGTGTGGTCTTATGTTAATTTTAAGTCACTTAAGGGTACTTGTGATATTATTTATCATTTCTTTTAAAAAAAACATTTTTGGCATTAGTCTACTTACACTCCAAAGGGAGTATTCCATACTATAGGACAGTTACTAACATGTATACCAAAGACTAATCTTAGGCCTTTTGAATTTTGCCTATGAAGAAAATAATAACACAAAAAGCCTTACAAGAAATTGTGCTAAGTTGGACTCAAAATGTGCTCTACGTTTGGGAGCACATATCTATGTGAGAGTATTAAACAATGAAATTTATAAAATCAAAATACAGGTGTTCATTGACAGACAAATCACTGTCAAATTTATTGCGATTGGTACAAGTATCAATATCGACATTGCTAGAAACCTTGATAAAAAGCATTGATGAAAACCAGCAATCGCAGAGCTCTCATTAAATTTTATGTTTTTTATATGTCTTCAAATTTAATGTATCTTGTATTCCATTTCAATAAAAACTTATACTTAAAGTTGGACAGCCATTAAGGACCATTTATTCAATTACCCATTCAGTACACCTCAACCACTATAATTTGCCAGCATAAAAAATGAAGCGTGCCGTTACATTGAAGACTCTTTATAGCCAAGATGCATTGGATATAAATTAGAAGCATTTACTTTCTTTCCAAAGTGCTTAGATTGTTAAATTTTATAGTATTATTTCTAAGATATTAGAAGAACCATAACAGTGGGTGTAAAAGATAGTATTGAAAGAATTTATTTAAGAAAGAAATAACCATAAAATGCATATTTTACTAGCCTAATAATTTTATTCAAATAAAATACGCTTAACAAGAGTGTGACTTTTTTTATTGCTACTCGCATTTTTGCTAGCTTCACATTCATATACCCATTTGGTAAATTTGAAAAGAAAATAAATTTTAACGAAATTCTTGAACTCATTAATACAATATGGTTGTAAGTTTACCGAAGACAGCCTATTAGCACTACTCAAGCAAGAATCAAAGTGAAATAAGGTCTGAAAATAATTAAAAAAAAACAGGATATCAATAATGATTAACAAGTTCACCAGAAAAATAGAATCAGTAATGCTGCTGCTGATATTGGGACAGATAGTTTTTGGTTAATGATCCCAACTTATTAAATACAATGAATTGAAGCTATGTGACAGAAGAAAAACAGCTGATATAGTACTGCTATACAAAATCATTCACTCAGTAATTGATACATTTCTCGTAAGCATTTCATTTCGTATTCCCACTAAATCCACAAGACAGCTCAATCCCTTTTATACCGAAAATTGCTATACTAATTATAAAATTAACTCCTCTATAATTCGTATGCAGACTTGGAAATGAGTTTTGCAACAACTTAGATATTTTTAATATAAGTATATAGTATTCGCCAGAATATCACAATATTTAGAAATAGCTACTAACTTTGTGCTTTCCTTTATTAATATAAATAACCTAGTATAAACTAAACATTATGGACAATACTTGGCCTCTGGAGTTGAGTAACCCTGCATCAACATGTGGAAGGTTTCGATTCTGCAAAGCAACTTGAATCTCGCTCTACAAGTGAGCCCATGTGTTTTCTATATCTCAAGATCTATCCATAAAATTCTCGAAAAATCCAATTCTTGTTCTATGTAAGCATTGTTCCACTAAAAACAAATGTAAGTAATTTACCACTACAAAATAAGTCTTCGATAATTATGTAAGTCTACTTGGTAATATTTTGTGGTATATAGTACATACATATATTGAACTTAAATATACATATTAATATTAAATAATTAAAAAAAATTACTGTCATTTATTATTAATACTGATTTTTGTATCTCCATGTTAGTTCAAGATAAAGTTTTGTATTTTTTGTCAATAATGTTAAGTACTTGTATAACTTGTCATATGTTCATTTGTATATAAAAGACACTGTTGTTTCATTAATTAAATTAAATAAAATTGTTTCTCATCTTATAGATAATTTATTTGAGATCAATTAAAAGAGATCTCACCCTCTTGTTTTATGCCTTTAGTAATTTTAAATCACTCAGTAAGTTCTCCATTTACTCTTGGACCTGCACTACCGTTTTCATACAGCGAGGCAATTGCACATACTAATTAAGCATCCACATTATGTTTCAATACATTCCACAATTTCTCCTTTTTCACAGATTCATACACTTTCTTTAAGTCTACAAATGTACAAAATATCTTTTCCCAAATGTTTCATAATGCGAAAATCTAGGCCAAGCACCCTGATTCTGTCTATCAATTGCGAAATTCGAGGATCACCCTCCACTCTGTTCCGACATACTGTATACCAGACATACCCACAGTAATACATATCCACGACCTGCATGACTTTGTAAGATATTTGTCCTCAAACCCAAGGAATGTGGGTTAGATTTCTGAACAGTTTACAGTTGTTATTACTAAAGGACTCTTTAACATTCATTGGAAGGGATTGCCACATGGCAATAAATCCATCAAGTCATACTGTACACAGCGATAGTGTAATACAAAATATACATGTGTTAAATTATTTAACCTTATAGAATTTTCAGTTTGAAATGCATGTTTCTTGAAGTGTGGGTCGATTCCGGTGAAAAATGAATAATCTCAAATTAAATAAAGATAAACATTCTATCATGAGATATTTTATTGAGTAATGACTTATAGAGATGAACATTTCGTCATTTGATAATGGATGGTTAGCCAAGTAGAGAGAATTAATTATGAAAGATTTACAAAAATAATCTATATGAATAATAATGATGTAATAAATACTGTAAGTTTGGGAAGACCTTGGAAAACGTGGCAAAAAATGAAGCAAAATCTGCAAGGAAGAGAGAAAAACTTTTATAAGAGAAGAATATAAGGAATTCTTTATGCTCAACCATGAAATCATCAAACATTTATACAAAACTATTCGATAATGGAGGAAAAATCCTTAAATTTTTCGGAGATGTAAGGAAGCCTGCCTCCCGCGCATGGCCGGGGTGACTTCATTGAAAGCAGTTTTAATTATTTAGGGACAAGGTGAGAAAAACCCTAGATCTTCATAGTGAGATTGAGCTGCAAACGTGATGTCAAACAAGAAAGAGCTTAAAGAATTGGAGATTCTTATTGATGATTCGGTAACTAAAATCCTGCATGAAATTTTCAAGGATGTGAAGAGCGAACGACGGAATTGTGATTTAGGTATCTCATGAACTGATTATAACCTTAAAACGACTACTGAACGATTTGAAAGAGCGTCGAGAGAGTGAACATTTGAAATATAAATGGGATCCTGCCTAATTGTAATCCTATTACTTATTTATTTTTTTGTTCTCATAAAATCTGTATTAATGGTCTCAGTGTAGATTTCGAGAAACAGCAAGATTAATGTTTATATTAAATCTTCTTCTTTTTCTTAAATTAAGGAGTATACGCCATTGTCGAGTGATGATATTGGCTGTCATAAGTCATAGGCGCCCGTTACACGGTCAATCTGGATCGCAATCCGTGATGGCCGATCAATGATCGCGGTCAAGATTGACCGTGTAATGAGCGGATTGATGGATTGATCAATCGGATCGCAATCCGTGATCGCCGATTTGGATCGCGGATTGCGATCCAGATTGAGCGTGTAATGGGCGCCATAGAGAATTATGTGGCACTCTGGTTCTCATTAATGATTGTGCTCGAAAAGCTATTCTTTAATTTTTTTTTGTTTGTTAGTATATATTTACAATTTATTCACTTCTTTGTGTTTGTACATTTTTGGTATTTTATTCTTTTTATTTTACTTAGTTCTTTTTTTATTTACATAAATATAGTAAATTTAAAATGCATTAAGTTGTTTTTCTTTGATGTGGGCGGTCAGAATAATGCATTTAATTTTTTCCCAACAGTTTTTTAATCAGTTTATGATAGAATATCAAATACAATTTGTTATTTTATACTAGCAGACGTTGTTTTTGACACTTTCTAATAATTGTACTGTGATATCCTGGATAATATTGTATAATATAGTACATGATTGACCACTCGAAATATTACATGTGATGAAATTATTTTTCAACACTTCATTGTTTTAGGAAATATGGTATCTCAGAATTTACATGTACGATAATGAAGATGTATTATTTAATTATTCTGGTGTTTTTAAAATTCCTTATCTAACGTTTCAATATATATTATTCATTTTTATTCTTAAAGTATGTGAAATGAGAAAATCAATTGTTAAAGAGTTCATTATAAGTTAAGTTATTGTTTATAGACACTTTTAATTTAATATGATTTCTTTTCTAGTCTTATATTTTACTGTTGCAATCTATACTTAACCTTTGTTATATGTAAGAATTGATATTTGTTTGTGTGTGCATATTTTTGTTTGATGTGGACGTTGTATAATACATATTTTCTTTTTCTTTATAGTATTATGATCTTACAGCACACCACCTTTTCTTCTTCTTTTTGTCGATGCTTTCAAAGATGACTAATTTATTAATCTTTTATCATGATTGCAATTTTGATAAAAATAAAGACGATAGTCTTGATTAATTTCTTTTTTAATTTCCCCCTTTAAACCCAGCCATCTGCCTCTTTTCTGATTGATTCACTTTCAGTTGTTGCTCTAATCGGATTTCGGCTCTCACCAGAAACGCTTGCACTATTACCATACCAATGTTCAAAGTATTCCGTCCCATTATTCAGACCTTATCATCATATTTTTTTATCTATTTTTGCATCAATTTATCTGGTCAAAAGTCACTGAAACTTGGCTAAAAACATCGTTATCTTTACAATTTTACACAATACCATGGATCGAGCTGATTCCAATCAATAAAATGGGCAAATGTGCTAGCGGGATTGAAATTAGCTGAATCAAATTCTACAGGAAAAAATCCAATTACGGACAACACACCGCATCAAAGCTACCCCATTGCGACTTCATATTTGTATGCTGTAAAAACAATATGCTCTCCAAAATATTTCAGGGATACAACCCGTGTTTGGCAATTCTGAAACATCAAAAAGAAAACTTTGACTTTTAAGGCTCATAGCATTGATAATAATATAATCTATAAGATTTAGTTGGTGGGCTTGAAAGTTGAAGTTTTCGATAATTTTTTTGAAGCGATTTTGGACTAACGTACTCCTTACAAAGTGGTGAAAATAAAACACTCTCCTACTCCGTGGATTGATTTTGAGTTTATGGCTTTAAGAAATAAAACAAAATCCCATTTCAAAAGACACCATTCCAATCAGCACTGGGAGTTATACCGAGTAAGAAACAAATGTAACCAATGTCGTAATGAATAACATTAAACATTCTCACTCTTCTCTGAGCTAGGATCCCCCAATAAACCAATGAAAAATGCTAGAATTATACACCAACTAATATGTCTCCCTTTTGTTTATCTGCTGTAAAAAAAATATTTTGGAAACTATAAAAACAGTATCAACTAGAAAAGACGACATAAGTGGTAACCGTCTGAGAAATATTATTCGTGCTTCTACCAACTTTAACGTCTGGTCAACTTGATCTACCTGCGTTTGTCGTGCTCAACCTTTATAATTTACATCATGTCATTATTTTGCACGTACATATGGATCAACACGCTTTATACCTTTAAGGGTAGGTACTCGTAAAAGAAACAGTAATCCATACTTTTAAATTCATCCACACAAATTTTCCCCGGTTAATATTTATAATACTCGTGCTTGTTATATACGAGTATATTATACCCCTTTAAAAATTTCGAACAAGTTAAAGTTTCTGTTGCTTTTTGCTAGACATATTTATAGATTGTTATTTTTGTAACCTAACAGTTCTAATAGAATACTTAAAACCCACAAAGAAATACAAGTGCATATATAAGGTTTGGCCTTGAAAGCAGACAGGAAACGAAATACTCTTGGTATCGAAACCAGGACGAAATATTATTAAACAAACAACCTAAGAATTACAACACTAATATCGACAAAGTTTTAAGGATGCAAATAAAAAGGAGAGAGAAGCACTAGTGAAAATGAGATTAAAACGCTATTTAGTTTATTAGATTAAGGTGATGATAGCCCTTGCACAGATCGCAGCCATCCAGTCAAGATTCAATTCCAGGAATAGATAGTTCTGCGAAGGGAATTCTAAATTGTATGAAGAGTTCTCTGGATAAATCCCGTTATATGTGTACAAGATGAAACACAAAGATATCACAGATGCGAATGGAATTCTTAGATAATGTATTCTGAGGAAATCACCTTATATAGTTATAGTTAAGCAGATAAACTTGGGATCAAAATAGGTACACAGAATGGTTTATCAGCTTGATCGTCCATGATTGACAATAAAAGTTTGACAAAATAAGCAAAAATAGTTTTTTTATATATATACTAAGTGTAAGCTTTATAAATTGAGGTTAAGTAAGATTTTGTTTGTTTGAGATCAAAATTAGGTATGAAATGTTTCAGTTCAGGGGTTTTAGTATTACCATATACTATTATGCCACGGAAGTATGTTCATATTTGAGGGCTGTGTAATAGGAGAAATGGTAAATGAAGTACATGCGAGTATACGGAGAGGCATGCTAAAGTAATATTTTACCTGCTTGTCATGTTTTATAACTTTTAGATTTTTTCCTCTTAATATGATTTTTTGTGCCTATATAATATGATCATTGTTATTTCGCGTGTTATATTCGTTATATATTTATTGTATTAAACTTTCATTGTTATATTTTAGACCCTTTTGTCAAATCATTGCACCATTCTGCAATAATGGAATAAAATTATTATTAAACATCGAATGAAAGTTTGTACAGTATACTTATCTACGATGTCGTACTGTATTGTATTACTTTGAATGTATACAATATATTTATTTATTTATTTAACACTTTTATTGCAAATACAATCTGGCGGGTTTATTGCCAGGTGACAATCTCTTCCAGCCAACCAGACAAATGTAAATGAAGCAAGTTACATGGTCGCATATATAGTATCATTCAAATGACTATCCATCCCCAAGAAATCCATAAACACATATGTGAGCATATGCCCACGAACCCCATAAAGACGGACAATCACCCGAACATTCTTTTTCATATAAAGTGAGATATCATCAATCAAAATAAAAGGAAGGAATGGTGGAGAGGAAAGGAAAAGAAAAATCAGGAATGAAACACGTTATTTTACTGATTAGAAATTAAGAGTTTTTTCACTCGCTTCTTAAAGCACGCCAAGGACGGAGCGAGTCTTATATTGGTTTGTAACTGATTCGAGTCTCACAATATATTCAACACACCGGGTCATACAACATACCGGGATATATAACTCATTGGGCTATATAACACGGAGCTTATTGATTTGTGGTAAATATTTTTATCGACCAGAAGTATACTCGTATCAATCGGCTTATTAAAAAACTTATACTGTGGTTCATTTTTTTCTGTTCTATCGGGAATCTGACTTGAAATGCTCTGACTAGCACTCCGTTTTCCTCTTTCTATTTTTTCATTGTGGCTACTTCAATTTCGTAAACCAATACCGAATGTGAAATACCAGACGAAAGGCCTTTTTTGGTACCACTTGGAATTGAATCCAAAGCGTGGGAGTAAAGGGGTCTAAAATGAGGTATTCATTAAGACGAAAAAGAGTATTCGGAGATGATTTGAGCATGTAGGATAAATTAATGAAGAAATACTATTAAACATAACAAATATGAGTGGAAGGCGTGGTAGAAAAGACCCAAGGAAAGTATGGATCGATCAAATGAATGATATGTTGAAAAGAAGGAAGTGTAAAATTCAGAGAAATCGTAGGAGTTGTATGAGAAGTTGTATGGATGTAGAGGAGGCGAAAGATTTATGCCAGGATAGGAAATACTAGCGTACTGCCTCTCTGCCTACACTGACAGGGAAACGGCGCGATGGTATGTATATATTATATTGTAATTTGTTTTATCAAACACTTGATTTCACTTTTTGTAACGGTATAACCCTACCGGTTTCAAGGCTTTCACCTCATCATCAGGGGAGCACAAACAAGACTGAATTCTGCTCGAACAGAAACCAACATACTCGTATTAATGTACGAGTATGTTATACTCGTATATGATACGTGTATGTATGCAGTATATATGTATATAAGATGTTACTAAGCCCGTGTTAAAATACGTACCAAAACTTGGTACAATTATTTTTCTTTCTACATATGGTACCGTTCAATATATTCGTTGGTGATGAGCGTGTCCGGGAGACAATATTGTATTCAGTCCCATTCATCGATCCTTCGGGCTTAGAGCCTCTGGGGTAGACGCGTAACTCGTGAGTCGTCATTGCACATGTTGGCAACAATACCACACGTGACGAGGCAACAACACTCGTACACGTACTTGGCGTGAGTATTGATGCTAGACGAACTCTTTTACCATCCGAAACCCCTCGTTAACTAGGAAAATAATGGTAAAATATGACAATATCCTCGATATACTCAGGAAAAAAGTTCGAAGAAAAAATATTGGCGCTATGCCAGAGAATGGACGATGACAGAGAATAACGATGAAATGATATGAATTCATCACCACGTAAAAACCTCGTGTCTCTGTTTGTATTAAGCTTGAAATACTTCAGTTAGGGCAGTTCAGTTCGATCCCACCACCACTCACCTTGTTATGGGGGATAAAATAAATTTCCATCCCGCGCGATCTACACTACAAGATCGAAATATAAATTTTTTTATGAGCGCGACGTCATGTAGTGACGAAGAAGTTAGGATACGTGCATTCATCCATTGATTCGTATAGTACCTTTCAATACATGCATATTGGCGATGAAGACATTAAATAGCATGATCGATATACAACATTGTCTTCGGCCTCATTAATCAAGATTTCAAATTATGAAGGAGTAATCACGAAAGTCGCAGTGCGTTATCGAGCGTGTTATGTTAAACCAACCAACCAGAAACATGTTTAAAAGGCCTTAAGTGAAAATTACTGTTTATTAATTTTCATCTTTTGTATTGTGGTTTTTATGTGTGAACATCATTTTCCATTTGTGATATGATTTTTTATAGATAAAATTTGGACTCCTGTCAGCTTTTCTCTTTTTTTGCTGACAGTTAATCGGAGGTGGTATTTGAGGGCTTACTTTTTAATTTTTTCTGCCATTTATTAATTTTCTATTTGTTTCTTAGTCTACATTTATAAAGATGTGGGCTTAAAAACATCTGATGTCTTCGCAGCCGGGTTCGTCCTATATTGGTGGGGTGTATCACGGCCGGGGGATGTTATGAGATGAGCCCAGACCTTTTGATAGCTTCTCTCTTAGATGTATTTTCTGCAGTTTATATTGAGATATACGTGCGATTTCGGAATGTATTTATGTATGTACGAGTACATACAATGTTGCCATCAATAAACCTATATTTATTTATTTAAATTAGTATGGAATCCTTATTGAAAAAAAATCGGGTTCCAACGAGAATCAAACCGACAACCACCGGGCTGAAAGAAAGACGTCTTATCAACTAGGCCACGGAGGTCATCTATAGAACGTGAAAAATGATACACACGTCTAGCGCGAGATTATTATTAACAGACGACTCTATCAGATTGAATTATTTTTTTGAAAACCATCAGAAATCGAACCCGAATACCTTGTATTGAATTCAAGCATCTTATCTCTCATTACGTTTTCTGATCAGTAATCCTGAAGGACGATAACGAGCTGGCATACCAAGACTGAGTTGAGAAGACGAAGTCTCAAGAGGCATATCAGCATTCCAAATAGGGAACCAGACCGAGGTCGGTGGAGGTTGTCCAGACCGAGGTCGGTGGAGCTGAAGTCTTAAGAAGGCCAAGATCAGCGCTGTATTGTTAGATTGAATATAAATAGTATTTCTTGTTTCAGTTTACATAATTACTATCGTCGTCGTGGTCGCTGCTGGGCCTCGTAGTCGAGGATCTCCTCGCCATCTCAACTTCAATTCAGTTTTTAAGTTCAGCTCTGCCATGGAGTTTGGTTTCTTTATTTTTTCTCTTCTTTAAGTGAATGAGCTGCTACATGCCAGCAAACTTACTGGCTACATCGCTGTACTGGATCCGAAGGCACACCAAAATGAGACGATTGGAGCCCACCGACATGTTTTTTTTTCATTTTTTGAAGGAATATATATGACCGAAGTCATGTGTATCTGTATACCCTCGAATACCAGGAGGAAAAACTGCCTGTGGGAGGGGACTTACACAGCGCGGGGCTCGAACCGGCGACTTTCCACACGAAAGTCCAGTGCATTACCACGCTGCCATGCATCTCTTTAAATACACACTATATAATTTTTGTTAAGAAAAATTAAGACTAAACAAAAAAAAAATATCGAAACTGAGGTAAGGAGTAATATAAACCAAAATAATTGTATGTGTACGGCACCGGTGCAAAGAACTGTCTCATAGGTGGATGGCTGCTGCGCAACGCTCGGAGAATTCAGCTCACGTTCAAAGGCGTAGATCGGTGAAAGGGTAGCGCGGTGAAGAGATTCCTCTTAGGCAGGTATTAGATGATCGCAAGTAAAACACAATAGGTAGAGTGAACTAAGAAGTGACTTTATTATTTGGCAAGTGTTCCAAGTGATGAATATCTCGTTCGGAGTCTCGGTCCAATGGTAGGACGCCTTACTCCTTCATCGGATAATTTCTGACTGATATGATATTTAATTGGATATTTTGGTTCCTGTTTTAGGAGACGGGGAGGGATAGTTTTATGTAATTTGTTTGATGAATGATTATGAGAAATAATAAGACGTTAAATACTTGTATACATGTGATGTTATATAAATGATATTACATACGAATATACATATATTTGTGGATGTGCGATGTCACACACGCTTATATATATTAGATGGGTGGTGAGAAAGAAATGGAGGTGAGATGATGGTGAGTAAATCATAGGATGTTGTATATAAATATGGGTATTTGGGGAGACGTGTGTGACTTTTAAAAATATATTAATACATAAATATGGGAAATACGCGATTGACTATGGTGGGAGGCTGTCGTCTGCCGCTTGAGGAGTCGGTGTCGGTGTATAAATAGGTGTAGAAAATGGTGTAGAGAAAGGTGTAGAAAATGGTGTAGAAAAAGGTGTAGAAGACGGGGGGGTATTCAGAGTGACGGGGTCATTTGCAGTTGGGGGGGGCGTTTGCGTGTGGGCGGGTGCGGAGAATAGATTTTGGACGTGGGTGCTTGTAGTTGGTGTTCGCGTTGTAGTTTCCGAGATTTTGTATGACGGGGTTGGGATGTCTTGATATTGAACTGTAAAACCTTTCGGCCAGAGCTCGCATGTGATCGGGGATAGTTTCGAGTGCGGTGTCCGCGTGGAGTCTAGAGTTACGAACTATGTAGGGCGCGTTTAATATCATGCGGAGGGCTTTGTTTTGAACGATTTGAATGTGATTTATCGTGGTTACCGGCGCGTAGCCCCATACCGGAAGGGCGTATGTCAATTGCGGTCTGATGATCGATTTATAAAGATGGAGTTTAGTGCGCGGACTTAATTTACTGAATTTACCGACCAATGGGAATAATGATTTTAAGGTTCCGAGAGCTTTTGCTTTTACAATGAGGGCGTGTTTGCGCCACGTGAGTCTACTGTCTAAGGTGAGGCCTAAGTATTTCACGTGGTCGGTCCATGGGACGCTCTGGCCGAAGAGTTTTAGAGTTCTGACGGGTTCGATGTATTTGCGTGAGAAGCGGACTGCTGTGCTTTTGGAGGGATTAATTTTGATCTTCCATTCTGTGCACCATTGCTCCAGAATGGGAATGAAGTCTTGCAGTCGGTTGTGGGAGTCGGACTCGTATTTGGATGATGAGAGGAATGCTGTGTCGTCGGCGTATTGCGCGGTGATACAGTGTGCGTTAGAAAATTGGGGCATATCGCTCGTATATATATTGTACAGGATGGGGGACAGGAGTGCACCTTGGGGCACACCTGCCAGAATGGGGCGCGGGGAGGAGTTTATTCCGTCTATTTTGACGGAGAAGGAGCGATTTTCTAGGAAGGAGGCGATGATTTGCACTAGTCTAAGTGGAATACCCGTCTTGTGTAGCTTGTATACGAGTCCGTTGTGCCAGACGGTGTCGAAGGCTTTGGCCACGTCTAGCGAAAGGAGGGTCGTGAGCCCTTTGGCTCTGAAGGATTTGATAATTTGCTCTACAACGCGAAGAAGTTGATGGTTGGTCGAGTGCATCGGCATAAATCCGTGTTGCGATTCTGGAATGACGTTGCGCGCGTATATTTCAGTCGAGAGACGGTCGAGGATTAATCTCTCGAGCACTTTACCTAGGGTGGAGAGCAGACTGATCGGTCTGTGATTTTCGGGGATGGCGTGGCTTTTGCCCGGTTTGGGGAACATAATGACATCGGCGTTTTTGAACGGGGTCGGGAAGAATTTGTGTCGAAAGCAGGCGTTGAAGATGGCTGTAATGGTGCAGATGGCTTTTTTAGGGAGTTTTTTGAGAGTGAAATTGTTGATTTTATCGGGGCCGGGGGCTTTTTTATTGACTAGATTTTTTATGATTGTTTGAATTTCTCGCGGTGAGAAGAAGTCTGAGGTGGGGGGGGGTTTGTTCGTTGAGTATGTTGACAACTGCATTGTCGACCATTGTTGTGTGAGTGGGGTCTGAGAGATCTGTATTTGGCGAGAAGATATTCGCTAGAGAGTCGGCGAAGGTCTCTGCGCGGTCGCGAGCAGAGAAGACGGTGCCGTTTGGCCCTTGGAGAGAGCTGGGGCGGGGGGGGCGTATTTCGGAGGCAACGTGTGAGTTTCCATTTGAGTCCTTCGTTGTATTCGAGGGACTCGACGAAGTCAGACCATTTATCGTTTCGGATCTGTTGTAAGTGGAATTTTTTTTTTTACTAATCTGTTATATTCTGCTTTATACGAGGGGACAGCTGTGCGTTGCCACAGCTTTCGGATTTTATTTTTCTACACAATCAGCGTTTTGATGTGTGGAGGAAGGGGGAGTTCGGGTTTGTCGGCGGGTCTCACTTTTGAAGCGGACGTGAGAGCGGATTTTATGGTGGTTGTGAAGTCGTATATAGCAGTATCGATGGAATTCGTGTCTGGAAAAGTTGTTGGAATTTTAATGCAGTTGTCTACGTAGGTGGCGAAGTCACCCCACGAGGTGATGTGCCGCGGTGGGGGTGAGGGTGAGAAGGGCGGAAAGCCATCCGTCAAGTGAAGTAGTACCGGGTAGTGGTCGGATTGAAGCTGGTGAACGGTCGTGAGGTCTGTTTGATAGGGGATGTCATTATGCACGATGATGTCTATGACGTCAGGGCGATGGTTGGGGTTTAGTGGATAGAGTGTGGGGGACGTAGGTCCGACCACGAAGTATCTCTTACGAGAAGAGATTTCGTCGAGCGTTTTGCCATGCGCGTTGGGAGTGTGGCTGTGCCAGAAGGGGTGTTTGGCGTTGAGATCTCCTGCTATGATGGTGGGGATGTTATCGGCAAAGAATGAGTCCAGTTCGGTCTCGACAAGTGGGGAAGATGGGGAGAGATATGTTGCGCACAGTTTGAGGGGGCCGTGGTTGGTAGTGTTTACTATGACGCATGAAGCTTCTAAGTTATCGGTGATAGGGGAGGAGATGCGGCAGTGGTCTATGGTGCTTTTTATGAGGATCGCAGTACCGCCTTTTCGGGCGGTAAGGCGATCGTCTCTGTAGCAGAAGTAATTTTTGATGCTGTAACGGTAGCTCGGTTTGAGGTGTGACTCCGTTATTAGCATCACGTCCAGGTTGTGCTCGAGAAGGAAATCCTCGATCTCGTTTTTGTGCGTTCTGAGGGAACCGTTTGCATTCCAGAACGCGGCGGATATATGAGAGGGCTTATAAGTGCGAGCCATTTTGTTGAATGGTGTTGAGGAAATTTATGGCTTCAGTGATAGCTGATCTTATGTTATTAATTATGAAGTCGCAGTTTTGGGGGGGGGAGGGCAATGTGTGTTGTTGTGGAGTATATGAGGATAACAGGGGGCGTGGGGCTGCCATATTGGCGTAAGAAACGCTAGAAGTGACTGGTCTCGATGCACTCTGGGGGGCGAAAGATCGGTGGGTGGTGGTATTGTGTGCGGAGGGGGCGGTGGGGGGTGTTGGTTGGTAGGGGTTGCGTTTAGGGAAGCGCGGGCAGCCTCTATAGTTGGCCGTGTGTGGGCCGCCACAGTTGCAGCAGGTGGCTGGTGTGTCTATTGGCTTCCGGCATTCGGAAGTGTGGTGCGCTCTGCCACATTTCACGCATGTGGCGGGAGCGTGGCAGTTGCAAGCTGAATGGGCAAAACCTTGGCATCGATGACATTGCCCCATTCCTTTTCTTTTATGGAGTTCCTCCACCGTGACTCGAATATCGAGGACACCGCGGAGTTCGGTAAAGATCTTTTTGCCTGCTGGGTCTCTGGATAGTTTTGCTATGACCATTGGGAGTTCGACTCTGTTCCGGTTTTTCATCCGGTAGATGTTTAATACTGGATACTCCAGTGATTTGAGTTCTTCCGCGATGTCTTCGACGCTAATGGAGGTAGGAATTCCGCGTATGACGGCTAACAGTGGTTTCTCGTTTTCGAGGTAGAATGAGTGGCAGGGGATGGCGAGGGAGTCTGTTATGTGGACGAGGGCGCGGTAGGCTTCGACGGTTTCCGTCGAGAATTTTAAGTCTCCGTTTGGCATGACCTTGGAGGAGAATGCGATCTTCTGAGACCTGAGTTGTGTTCTCAGGTCTCCATATCGGTCCGTTTTGTGGAGGATAATAGGGGGAATGCGGTCCCTTCTGATCGGGAGTAGGGTCGGTGTGGTTTCTGGTAATGATGGTTCGGGGAGTGTGGGAAGGGGAGGACTGGGTGGACCTCTCATTCTCTTGTTTATCGGAGTGACGATGGGCTGAGGGTTTACCGGGGGGTGGGCGGGGGGGGGGACTTTCAGGGGATTTGAGAGTCCGTTTGCGGCTGGTGGTGGCTGTTTGCCATTCCATGTCCGGAATATCCGGGGTGGAAGGTTCTGGCGGGGGGGGTGGGACATTGGGAGTGGGGGTGAGGTTTTGTGATGTTGTCGGGACTGACGGAGCAGGCGAGGCGGTGGGTGGGTCCGCTGGCTGATTCTTTAGGATGAGATCTCGGAAAAGCCTTCCCAATTTCAGAGTCACTTCCCTTGAGATTGACTCTGACTGGATAAAGTCAATAGCCTCCTTGAACGAGATGTTCGGTTCAGGAGATTGCGAGCGGTCAGGTGACTTGGCGCGGGCGGTAGGCGGCGTGGTTTCGGGGATGGGCGTCAGCGTCTCCTTTTTCCGAGGAGTAGACGTTCGGCTTGGGGGGTGGCATGGCGAGGGTGGTGGACGGCGAGGTGCGGGCACTGGAGTGGACGAGCGTGACTCCTTTACGATAATGGTACGAGGAGTTTTAATAATAAAATCCGACTTAGTGGGCTTCATTTTTCCTTTTTTAGTTATATTTTAATTATATTTGGCGAGGGGAAGATATGGGTTGTACGAGTGCGGTCGAAACAATAACAATAACAATGATAATAGTAAAGAAAATAATAAATGATAAATGATAAATGTCGCAAAAGTGGGTGAGAAAATGATGAAAATGAGTGGGTGAAAGTGCAGACGGGATGGGAAGAGCCGTCGACCTTATCCAGGTCTTCAACCCCGCCCGAGGAAGTGAAAGTGTGAGAAAGGACAATATCAGTCAGTAGCTTACCAAAATGAAGTAGCGGGCGGCTGTCATCGACCGGCACTCAGAACGGATATGTCACTCGAATATGATTAGTGGAGGCCAACTCCATATACGCGTGAAGTACCGAATACCGAGTAACGAGCTGGACAATGGCGGTGGGCGTGCGTGGCGGTGTCAGTGAGTGAAACTTATGCGCGAGATAGATGCGCGATCACAAACTTGGTAGAACTGTATTTGTTTGTTTGTGAAATTTATTTCGCGAACTGTACTGCGGGCGAAATTTGTTTTGCGGACTGTACTGCGGGCGAAATTTGTTTTGCGAACTGTACGGACTGGAGAGCGACTGTGTAAGCGATGATAATACGTGTGCACTGTAGCGCGTCCATGACGGTTCTGTGTCTGGCAAGTGTTGTTTTGACCCTTTTTATGAACGGCTAATAGCTCATCGTAAGCGCCATTTAACGCCACTGCATGCGCTCACACCTCGCAAAATACCACAATTTTCGGGAGTTTTGCGCAATGCAGAGGCCGGCCGGCCAGCGATATAGTCTCACGACGACCGTTCATAAGTCTCATTTCCGTTGCGGTCGCGATGCAACGCGGACCCAAACAAACATAAATATACAAACAAAAACCAAACAAATATCAAAATATAACTAAATATCTACACATATTAAACAATTAAGAAACTAATCATAATATGTTTAATGATGACGCATACGTCCGATACAGTATGAGAAGATGTATAGATGTGGATGAGACGAATTCTCTCTGCCTGCCTCAACATGGAAATGGCGTGGAATGTATGTATATAAATATAGCGCGATTGGAAACATAATAGAAGAGATTGCCACATAGCAATAAGCCCGTCGTTTCTACAGTATAATAAAAAACACATTCAGAATACATATGTCTCATTTGATTCAAAATTAAACAGTATAAAACATTTTTATCAAGACCCCAAAATCAGAAAATGTATTTAATACTTTTGTATGAAATATCCAACCTCAAACCGCTTTATTTTCATTCACTCAAATTGATTACCTTCGTGGTCTTGTTGATAAGACTCTTGTCTTCTTATCCGGGTGTTACGGGCTCAATTTCCGTTGGTACCAAATTTTTTAAGTGTTCCCGTTCGGCCATCACATAAGGTTTATTTATCACCTTTATTTATTTAATATTGCAAAACAATCTGGTGGATTTATTACCAAATGGATATCTCTTCCAGTCAACCATACAAAATAAATAAAGGAAGCTACATGGTCACAAAACATATTCAAATGATTTTTCACGTTTTCAAAATTTATGAACTATATACTATATATGATAAAACATAGTGTAGCGACCGTGCGTGCGGTCACTGAACCCACTGGGGCGACCTTTGGCCGCTCGGTCATTGAATTCGCTCTGCAAGGAATGCGAGACGGCGCTGGGCGAAGGTCGCTGCGCGGTCATTGAACTCACTAGTAGCGAACAGCGAGAGTGAGATGCCGACATATCTCTTGCCTCTCCTACAGACCATAGTATGAAATGTATATGGAACACGTGACAATAACCTTGTGTCCGGCGAAGCGAGACGGCGACATGTTCTGCGCCGTTCTATACATTATAAATACATACGCTCTCAATAAACTCTCTCTTTTTGCTTATCTTGATCTCGACGACTTTTATTCTAAGAACCTCATCCTTCTATGCGAAACGCAAGTCCCTAAAACAGTAAAAATAAAAGTGAGATATCAATCATATGAAAAGTAAGGGATGGTGGAGAAGAAAGAAAAGTCAGGAATGAAATACGTTATACTACTGACTTGAAATAGAGTTTTTCAGTCGCTTTTTAAAACATACCAATGACGTAGCGAGTCTAACATTGGTTTATAACTGGTTCCAGAATCTCACTGTATGGATAGAAAAGCATTCACTTAATAAAGAGGAGCGGTGAACTGGGAAAGCCAATGAACAATCTCTGTTTGAGCGTATCGCAAGTCCACGATCTGGAAAACGCTTTTCTGATTGGTTGGAACACATTGTCATAAATAAGCTTACTAGATTTTACTGCATACAGCGAAAATGCAATACAATAATACTCGTACATTGTTATTTATGTGAAAAATCGAATTAGCATTCTTATATTGTATTGTATTGAATTTCACTATCATTGAATAGAGTACAACCTTTTCTTGTTATGTGACAATATTGTTGAAACTACTAGAACGGTGTTAAATAAGTCTTGAAAGTTCGCAACCTCCGGGTAAGTGAAAACCCATTTAAAAAATAGGGTTCCAACGGGAATTTAATCTGCAACCGCCGGGCTGGAAGGCAGACGTTTGAACAAACTAGACCTCGTAGGTCGATCCTATTTGGGTGAACTTATCAAGCTATAAAAATATTAATTGCGTGATTAAATGTTGAAAATAATTATCTACTAAAAACCGATGTCATGCTTCCTCAAATATCTCAAAACAGGTTAAACGTGAATTTTGTCTTTTTTGTGATACACGCATTTAATTTTAATTATAATTATTTATTACGAATTAATATACTGGGGAAACATTGAGGAGTGTCAATGGTTATATATGATTAATTTTCATTATCTTCACTACCACGACATACTCGTATTGGGGAAGGCAAATATAATAGATATCCACTTCATTCTGGCACGTTCATACAACTCGTCATGCATACTCTCCTATTATAAAGACTTTTAACTCTTTCCTATTTTAAAATTAATTAATTTGGTCGTACCACGTTTTTCTACGTCTTCCCAAACTCTTGGAAACTTCTATACTACTCACGTAGATTATTTTTGTAAATCGTTCACTATTCATTCTTTCTACGTGGCTAAACCATTTCAACGTTCCTCTCTTTATCTTAATGACAGCTCCTTTCAAATCGCATTCTTTCGTATTGTCCTCATTTCTTGTTCTGTCATATGTTTTCTGCCACACATGAAATATATTGAGATATCAGAAAGAAACGTACGGTTAAAGTGTTTGTCGTAAGACAATAAAAAGAGCGTTGTTTGGTCAAATTGAGAGGATAAATAATGAAAGAACGACCCATGGCGGAAGTGTATAGTGTGCAAAAAATGCATAGACCAAGAAAAACGTCGCATGATTAAGAATGCTAGACTTTGAAAGAAGAAATTTAAAATTATACATGATAATTTGTAAGAACGTAGAGCAGTGATTCCCCAAGTGGGCGCCACCGCGTCCTTGGGGGGCGGTATAAACCTCATGGGGGTACTGGAAGGCAAGAAGGAGGAAGGGGGTGTTAGGCAGCTGAAAAGGGGTAAAGAATACAAATAGATACTTCATGCAAATAAAGTCGTATGTCAGAAAAGTTTATTTATAGTAGAGCTATTTGAAGTTAAAATATTTTCCGTTTTCTGATTTAAAGAATTCTATTAATTTCGCTTTTCCAATAATTCTGGCGTCATTTTGTAGAACACCATAACTAATATAAAATAAAAACTCTGTTATTTTGTTTCATTCCACTTTACTTATTGCAAATCATAATGCATTACAACACTTGATGTGTTATCAAGTGAGTTGTCAAGAACTGAAGTACATATATAATATTGATTACACCATGATGTGTGTTGCTCACGATAAAATAGAGTAAAAGTGACAATTCTATTTGTTGTTTATGGTACTAAGGGGGAATAGGGCTAGAAGCGGAGAATACTAAATTTAATGAATTATTTATGATATTTTTATTTTGTTTGTATGTCTTATGTATTTCAATGGTTTCTAGGCTTTTTATTGTGTAGGTAATATGTGTTTGATATGTGTAACATTTTTGTGTTTATTGGGTGTCAAAACGAGGGATCATGTGTTATTAGACGTTCAGGGAACTCAAGAAAAATATTATTTTTTATTTCTCTAATGTGTTCTTTGATTTATGTATGAAGTTCCTTGTTGTCATACTTACGTACGTGATTTGCAATAAATGCAGTGGAATAAAACAAAGGAACCGTGTTTTTATTTAAATCTTTAAATAAATATGGTCATGTTTTAATTATGTCATGAGGTGGGGAAGAAGCAGAAGGCGCTTCTGGAGGGATCATGTCGACCGCATGGAGGATACAAGACTGGCAAAAATCGCTAAGACTGAAAACCCTAGCAGCAGAAGATTACCAGGAAGGCCGCCGAAAAGGGGGAAGGACAGCTGGATGTCATCATCCCAGGACAGCCCACCGTCACAAACAGATCATATGACCTAGACCAAAAGGAAGAAGAAGATGTTTTAATTACAACCAAATCAATATAAATTACTTTTGAAATAAAAAATCTTACCATTGAACTTCAAACAGCTCTGCTGTGATATTTGCTTTTCATACAAACGACGTATCGTTGCTGGGCCTCGTAGTCGAGGATCCCCTCGCCACTCATTGTCCGGTCTTGATCTGCTCTTCCATGTCAATCATGTGATCTTCTATGAGAAAATAGTCCGATTCTAGGTGCGTACTCCTCCCACAAATGTCACATATATGAGGATCCTACTGAGTCGTTTGATGCTCGCTCAATTGGAAATCGAAACTATGCGTAGGACGTATCGAAATAGGCTTCTCACAATTAGGGTTACCATTCCTGGAAATGATCGATTTAAGAAAACTGCTTACTAATATTAAGCTGGGTGTGGAAAAAATTGTCTAATTACATTAGGTCAATCTTTCACGTAGCTATGTCTTCGTTATGAGGGGCGATCAAGGAAACTAAACAGAAGGAAGGAAGTACTCAAAATTATTTATTTATTTACATAAAGAAAATTAAAATATAATATTTTTTTTACACGAATCAATTAAGTACTTATTGAGGGGGGGACTGATGAAATATATGCTCTAAAAAGAGGGCGATAGTTCGAAAAAGTTCGGGAAACACTGATGTACAGGAATCGTAAAGAGCGCGTCTGCAAAAAAGAGCGTTGAAATATCTTCTCTCTGCCTACCCCACAAGGGACACGCCGTGATGATACGAATGTACATACCATCACGTCACTTCCCTTTGGAGAAAACGTAGAGGACAGAGCGCCAAATTTTCTACTGATGACATACTTACTTTGCCTTATTTACTTATATACATCTTCTCATACAGCTCCTACTGTTTCTCTTACTGCTTACCTTAAGCTTGATTAACTTGTTTTAACCACACTATATATTTGTTTAGTCAGTATTTTGTCAGTCATGCATTCTACATGCCCAAATAACCTTAGCGTGCTCTTTTCCACCTTACTAAAAACATTAGCTTTTAGCTCACATTCACCACATCCTGACGCCGAAAACCATTTCTTATTCATACTTTGAAACACCTCGTATTCTTGTTGTTGTGAACAATCACTGCCCTCCTCCAGTCTTCCGGTGTGTAATAAGATTTCAACTTTATTGACAAAATTTCTCCCTCCCACACACAATTAGTTCTGTGCTTACTTCATCACAACCTTACGCCTTTCCTTTTTTCACTTATTTAAGACTTATCACATTTTCCAGTTCTTCGTCATTCTCAACTTTATCAGACACACCGTTGTCTCTACTATGACCACTCTCGTATAATTATTTGACAAATTCCTTCACCTTCGAAGGAACTACTTTAGTGCTAATTTTGATGTATGGGAGTGAAACGTGAGATAAGACTGCGAAGAGCCGAATAAATAATGTAGAAATGCGTGCACTAAAAATAATATATGGGTGACAATGTATGACAGAAGGTGGAATGAAATGATTAAAAACAAATTAATGAAGAAAGACTAATTAAATAAATATATATTGCAAATGTGAGTGGAAGGTGCGATAGAGCAAGACTATGTAAAGTATGGTTAGATCAAGTGTAATATATTTTGAAAGATGGAAATGTAAAATGTCAGAGAAATCGTAGGAGCTGTATGAGGTGTATTTATTTAACAGTTTTATTGCAAATACAATCTGGCGGGCTTATTGCCTGGTGGCAAACTCTTCCAACCAACCGGTCAAAAGTAAATGAAGCAAGGTACGTGGTCACATAAATCATTCAAATGACTATCCATCTCCACGAAATCCATAAACACATACGTGAGACACGAACCCCACAAAGACGGACAATCACCCGAACATTCTTTTTCATATAAAGTGAGATATCATCAATCAAAATAAAAGGAAGGGATGGTGGAGAGGAAAGGAAAAGAAAAATCAGGAATGAAACACTTTATTTTACTGACTAGAAATTAAGAGTTTTTTCAGTCACTTCTTAAAGCATGCCAAGGACGGAGCGAGTCTTATATTGGTTTGTAAGTTATTCCAGAGTCTCAGTTCCAGAGTTTATGGGTGTAGAAGAAATAAAAAATGTGTATCCAGATAGAACAGTCTAGCGCTCTCTCTTCTCCGCCTACCCCGACAGGGACATGACGTGATGGTGTATATCATATGTATTTACTATAATTATACAAACTTACTGTGCAAAACAATTAAAATAATGGACAATGTTTTTTATAAAACATGTTTTTTAAGGAGAATTTCTGATTTTATTTAAGGTACAGGTTTAGTATATCGATACATGTTTAACGTACATTATTTAAGATCCAGGTTTAGTATATCGATACATGTTTAACCTACATTATTTAAGATACAGGCTTAGTATATAGATACATGTTTAACCTACATTTTTTTAAGAAACAGGTTTAGTATAAGATTTATTATAAAAAGAAAAGTTACTTGACTTATAGAAGCAACCCATCTAGAGAAGAATACGCTAAATATGAAATCAGAAAGATAAAAGAAGAATATTGGAGAAAGCTCACCAACGATATGGAGCGTGATCTCTATGGCGCCCAAAAGAAAGTATGGAAGATGCTAAGAGATAAAAAGAAACCAATTAATGAATACGCTCAAACTAACAAGATTTCTATAGCGGAATGGGAAAAATATTTTAGAGACCTGTTTGACAACACATCTCCACCAGCAACTCCAGATATAATAATTAACGAACCCACACCATTGGAGGAGAGTGAAAATTAGACAAGGAATGAAAAGGCTCAAAAATAGAAAAGCTCCTAGAAGTGATAATACGAGTATACCAAACGAACTTATAAAATGTGGCGGCGAAGAACTAGCGAAAAGTCTCCACAAACTTTACAGCTTGATCCTTGAAACTACAACAATACCAGATGAATGGAGGGCCAGTATAACGATTCCCATATGGCCAAAATCTGATCCTGGTAACTATAGATGAATATCTCTTTTAAACGCATTTCTCAAGCTCTTCACCAACATTCTAAGAGTAAAATTAGAACAACAAATTGAAAATAGAGATGAACAACAAGGATTCCGAAGAAACAGATCTACTACAGATGCTATATTCATACTGCGGCAAATTAAAGAAAAGTCTTTGGAATACAACAAGACTGCTTACCTTGCCTTTATCGGTCTGATCAAGGCCTTTGAGAGAATCCAACTGAAATATGTAATAAGCATTTTGCTCGAAAGGAACGTGTCACCCTCCATCGCCAAAACCATTAGAGACATACAACTAAATAGCTCCACAAGCGTATAAGCTAAATATCCCCAATTCGCGTAGACGGAGAACTCTCTAATGACGTTCCAACACCAACCGGAGTAAGACAAGGAGATAGTTTAAGCCCATTTCTATTTAACTTGGTTATGGATAAAATTATAGAAGAAGTGGCCGACCGTAACGTGGGATACAAGATGGGTGACAATATGCTAAACATCATATGCTATGCTGACGATGCCACCATCATAGCCGAATCAGAGGAAGACCTGCAATAAATGTTACATCGATTCCACACTGCTTCCAAAATATACAACATGTCTATTTCCATCAGCAAGACTAAATGCATGTCTCTAGCCAGAGAGCAAGTTGGATGCAGTGTGGCGATCAACGACACACCAATTGAACAAGTAACAAAATTTAAATACTTGGGTGCTAGCATAATGTGCAATAACAACCTCTATGGCGAAGCGCTTGAACAATCACAAAAGGCCGCAGCTATTTCCGAATGTTTAAAGAACACTATCTGGAAAAACAAGTATATGAACATCCAAAGCATGGTGAGGATATACAAGACCTATGTCCGCCCCATGATGACACACGAGTCCAGAGCCGACACTGTCAGAACCAAAAATCTCCTTCGAACCAGCGAAATGAATGTACTCAGGAGTATCGCTGACAAAACTCTTCGTGATAGAGTACGAAACACAGAAATCGAAAGGATGTGCGAAGTCGAAGATATTTTCAGATGGGGACGACAGAAAAGAAGGTTTTGGAACGAACACGTATCCAGAATGACGGAACCAAGAGCTGTAAGAATGGCCAGGGATGGTATCCCCCAAGCAAGCAGACCTCCAGGACGACCTCCGAAAAGATGGAAAGACAGCTGGCAGTTGACGTCACAAGAGGGAAACAATGATGCAGGACCATAACAGGCCAACAGCCCTAAAATAAGAAAAAGAAGAAGAAGTTTAGTATATCGATACATGTTTAACCTACTTTATTGAATATTTTTTTGATAAACATGACATTTAATTTGTATATAGTTTGCAAATAAATGTCATTTTTAATCATTAAAAAAAGTAAAGCTGGCAGTTCATGTCGGAATATTGGTCTCAATATTAACCGTTTGAGTGCTGAGAGTCTATATATAGATGTTTTATAGTATTGAAAAAATGTCCAGCAGTAAAACGGTTAAAATATAGTATGTAATCGAAACTTGGACGCGGTAAAAAATCGATTAAAGTAGAATAAATACGGAAAAATGAGAGCTGTTCAAACAGTTTATGATATAATAATGTATGGGCAAATCAGGAAATAATGCGCAATAAAAAAATATGAAAAAGGAGCATTAGAATGATTTGGCCACGTAGAAAGAATGAATTATGAGAGAAAATGTAAAAACAATCTATAGAAGTAGGATAGAAGGCTAGAGAAGTGTAGGAAGACCTAGAAAACCGTGGTACGACTAAATGGCGTGGCACAAGTGAAATATGTGTGCTAGGATAGAATTAAGTAGACACTTGTTGTTTCTGCCTACCACAATAGGGTCATGGCGTGATTATTACGAATTTCCTTATTTTACGCATTCTATACTTCTCTACAAATTTTTATGTGCCTTCTACTCGTATCATAAATAATGAATAAATTCCAAATGGAACGAATATATATATATATATATATATATATATATATATATATATATATATATATATATATATATATATATATATATATATATATATATATATATATATATATATATATATATATATATATATATATATATATATATATATATATATATATATATATATATATATATATATATATATATATATATATATATATATATATATATATATATATATATATAAAAATATATGAAAACAATTTCAATATGATTTTTCACATTAAATATGCGTTTTTCTTAAATTACCCAACAATGCACTGAAACGCAATTACAATTGCACAGAAAAATTAAAAAACATAAGTTATTTACTTCAAAATAATAATTACCAAGTGACAAATTATAATAATTGAAATTCTATTTTAGTAAAATACCTTCAAATCGTATTACAATATATAATCAACAACGACCTCCACGGTAAGACGAGTGACTTCTACCCGGGGAGTTCAGCTTTATTCCCAATGGTTCCTTATAAAATCAACTCCTCTATAATTCGTATGCAAAGACTTGGAAACGAGTTTTGCAACAATTTAGATATTTTTAATATAAGTATATATAGTATTCGCCAGAATATCACAACAATATTTAGAAATAGCTACTAACTTTGTGCTCTCCTTTATTCATATAAATAACGTAATATAAACAAAACATTAAGGACAATACTTTGCCTCTGGAGTTGAGTAACCCTGCATCAACATGTAGGAAGGTTTTAATTCTGCAAAGCAACTTGCATCTCGTTCTACTAATGAGGCCATGTGTTTTCTATATCTCAATATCTACTCATAAAATTCTCAAAAAAGCCAATATTTGTTCTATGTATGCGTTATTCCACTAAAAACAAATCTGAGATCTTTACCTCTATAAAATAAGTATTCGACAATTACGTAAGTCTGCTTGGTGAAGTTTGGTAATATTTTGTGGTATACATACATAACATATATTGAACTTAAATATACATATAATTATTAAATAATTTTAAAACAATGACTGTAATTTATTATTACTACTGCTTTTTGTATATTCATGTTAGTTTAAGATTAAGTTTTGTATTATTTGTCAATAATGTTAAGTACGTGTATAACCTGTCACATGTTCATTTGTTTATGAAAACACTGTTGTGTCGTTAATTAAATAAATAAATAAAACGACCTCCGTGGTAAGACGATTGACTTCTACCCGGGGAGTTCAGCTTTATTCCCAATGGTACCAAAAAGACATCCGTGGTAAGACGGTTAACTTCTACCCGGGAAGTTCAGCTTTATTCCTAATGATAACAAAACGATCTCCGTGGTAAGACGATTGACTTCTACCCGGGGAGTTCAGCTTTATTCCTAATGGTACCAAAAATAAATTAAAAAAAGAACCCAGCCTGACTAAAACAATTCGTTTAGTAACAATACTTGAACGCGTCGAGTACGTGTGTGAGTGTTGTTGCCGCTTTAAGTGTGATAGTGTTGCCAACACTTACAATGACGAACGGCGAGTTCCATGCTTATTCCAGAGGCTCTAAACCCAAATCTTCAATTACTAGTGTCGAAGATAATATTTCTCTTCGGCTATGCCAGAGGTCGGCAAAGTGCGGCTCTTTGGCCCCTTAAGTGCGGCTCTGGCACAATTATTTTCCCCTTTTGGCATTGACATTGGTAACTTTGAAATACAATTGCTGGATTTAAAAAACAAGGAAATATGGTGCTCTAAATTTGAACGTCTTTGTGTTCATTTGGAAATATTGGAGAAAAGCAAATGTGAGCTTAGTTCACAACACAAGTGGTCTGCTTTGGAAGACCTGGAGAAGGAAGACATGATCATCTTCAACGCCTGGAATAATATACCTGACTCTTATGATCAGTTGAAAAAACTCGCGTTTGCTATTCTTTCCCTTTTCGGTTCTACATATTCATG
Organism: Odontocerum albicorne; assembly: GCA_949825065.1. Taxonomy (NCBI): domain Eukaryota; kingdom Metazoa; phylum Arthropoda; class Insecta; order Trichoptera; family Odontoceridae; genus Odontocerum; species Odontocerum albicorne. The sequence continues at coordinate 30,742,951 of OX463853.1, read as the reverse complement.
CGAACAATCTTTTTCAAGCATGAACTTTATCAAGAGTAAACTGAGAAGTCGTCTTATTGATGAGAACCTGGAATCGTGCCTAAAATTAAGAATAACAACATACAAACCTTACTTACTTAAACTTTCCGAGGAGATGCAAGGACATTGTTCGCATTAAGTGTTTGTCAGTCATTGTCATGATTTAAATTTATGGATTCCTTAATTACATAATATTTTTTATCAAAGAATAAAATTTTGATTAAGTACGAAATCAAGTTTTATTCAGTGTACCCGTAATTTAATGAAGTGCTAAAATTATAATAAAGGTTTGCTAAATTAATAAACAGATTTGGCTCTCAAATTTTTTTTAATCGTTATAATGTACATATTTGGCTCTTTGGCTAATAAGTTTGCCGACCACTGGGCTATGCTATTCTATATGTCACAAACACCAATTCGTATATGTTGAACGGCAGGGGCAAAACAATGGTTGAGCAAGATAGGCAGCTTCCCCGGGCGCATCCCGATTGGGGCGCAGAACTCCAGCCTCGTTGAAATGGCGAGTTTCGAGTTCCAATATGATTAGAGAATCTGGTTCAATCGTTATTTCTCTGGAACTTCTCAACATAATCATGAATAAACCCTTTTGTAAACTTTATTAAACAAATATCATAGTTTATTTGTTTTAAAATGAATTATATTACCAAATTAATGAAACAATATAAATGACTAGATACGATAAACAACTCCGTAAAAAATATTTGAAAATCGAACTTCTAATGTTTTTGAACTCAAAAAAAAATTCCTGATAAAATATTACATCGCTACAATATTGCGCAATAGTATAAAAGAAACATTCAAAACCGTAACAAATTGGTTTTGGAATTAAATATTTACTAAACTACATCAATGATAAACGATGAAATATGAAACACAACGATTCACTGCGATGAAATCAAAGAATAAATGCATTATACATAATCTTCTTAATATTTTTGCGTGTTTTCTATCATCGCGCACATGCGCAAATCTGCTGGAAAGCACATGTTATGCGTCAGTATGTCCCGTGCATTCGTCGCGGACGGGCGTGTGTTTTGTAGGGGGTGGTTGTTCTCGGCCTACTGACATTTGTGTAAATCGGCAGTGTTTTTTAGTCCACGCCCATCTAAGCCGAGAGTTGAACGGCGGTATTTTCAAAGTACATTCAAAATAACTTAAATGTATATAAAAGACATTAACAATTATTTTTTGTGAAGTGACTCCAAGATTCATCTCAGTTTGATTATATTTTTAATATTTTACAAAAGTTGTTAGTTAAAGTTCTTTCTTTTGTATTATTGTGTGTGTATATAGGAATATTTTATCATACGTATGTGAGTGCGTTGAAAACGACACACGACTTTCACGGTTCGAAGTTTCATATTGTTTTTTTTGTGTTGTTTATTTTTATACTTTCTTGAATCTTAGTGTATGTATGTATTAAAATTACTGTAAAAAGTTTATAAAGCGTAGATAAATTGTTTCGGTTTCGAATATGTTTTTTTTCAAGTTTGTAAAACTTTCCTTCTTTTTGTAATTGTTTTTCTGAAAAGGGGAGTGATTATTTACTTCATTAATTAAGAGTTAAAAAAGCTTTTTAAGTGCTTTTTTTAATTTGTACGTTTAAAAAAATATTTATTTTCAATTGCCACGATCTTTTAATATACAAATTAATGCACAATTTGTTGGAAAATGTAGGCTTTATTGCACATATCAATGCAGTCTTACAAATATATTTTTTTAACATTCAGGATTATTGTTCACAACCGGTATTACTCGTTTGTGACAGGATACCAATATTTATTCACCTGACCTAGGTTTATACGATGACGTCGCAATTACATGAAAATCTCGATTGATTTAGTACTAGTTTACAGACAATTAGACACATTCAGAGAGGTAAAATTATTAAATACTTAATTCATAAAATATTTCGAGTCTGTATCGACTTTTGTTTAGTTGTCATCTTTATCAATATCCATGGAACATATTAATTCTTAGAATGGATAATGTGGAAAAAAGATGCCACTTTCGATTTAGGTTAATTGGCTTGCTACATTACACTTACATAGTCGTTTATATCAAAACTCTTAAAATTATAATAGAAGAAATGCAAATACTTAAAAGGGTTTAAATTAACTAAAAATATAAATATAAATTTGGTTGTTTCGAAGCTTCGAAAAGGTGTTTGTTATATGGAAATAAAAACATATACCGATATATTTGGTCCATCACCATCGGATATTATACTTAGAAATACGTGTTGAGTAACAAGAAAAAAACATTTAATTGTATACAAATTTTTATTTGGATATTTTATGAAAAGTCTTCCCGGCTTTTTGCTACGTATCAAAGTAGGAGCGAGCATTCAAAAGTTGTTTAGGGTGTTGGCCGATAAATACGACGCAGTTTCAAGAAATAAACTAACGTTTCAAACTTTATAATTAGGAAAAATTGTAGTTTTCTGAACATGGTTAACCAGTCAGAGAAAATGTTGAATTTATATTGATATCTTTATCTATGTTAAAATAATGTATATTAAAAGTATTTTAAATAGTTTTTTTCCCCATTTGATAAATACTTGAAAAACAATAATATTGATGATTGCCTTAACCTGGTTGGTAAGACGCCTGTCTTTCAACTTGGGGGTTGCGGGTTCGATTCCTGTTGAAACCAAGATTTAAAAAAAATGTTTCAGTTTAGTTTTCACTTAAGAGGTCTATGACATTTTTAGTGGGTTGGGCTAGAAGTGATTGTTGGAGATTATACAACACAAGTGTAATTTAATATATAAGATTTAATTATTTTTGAAAAATAATATTGTAGCTTTTTTAATACTATTCGAAGGTAATAAAATAATAGCTTTTTTAATACTATTCGAAGTTAATAAAATAATAGTTTTTTTAATACTATTCGAAGGTAATAAAATAATAGCTTTTTTAATACTATACGAAGGTAATAAAATAATAGCTTTTTTAATACTATTCGAAGGTAATAAAAATAAATGTGTAAAATCATACGCAGTCTTCCACCTCAGAAACGAAGAGGAAGTTTATATATAAAAAGGAACTAACACATATTTTTTGATTGATTATCTCATCTCAATAATAAATGCAAAAAATATGAAGTGGGTATTTAATAGTTAAATTCTTTCATAAAAAATATTCCATACAAAGGGGTTTATTTTCTTCTCAAATATCTCAGAACGGGTAAAATGTGGGTTGGGTGGTGGGTCCATTATGCATATTAACATCCACATATTGTTTTTAACTATATAGAGTAGTTCAACGCAACTTAATTAAGGCATGGAAATTTTCTGCAACTTAAGACCACGACATCAATCGCACGATCAAGCGTTTCATATTATTAAAATTCAATAGTAACTAGACAATTGTTAGAAACAATGACTTTGTAATATATTTTGTTGATTTAATATGGAAACTGTGGCCACTTTATTATTTCACAAAAGGCTTTGGTATTACACAGGAAAATGTGGCAAACTCTTATAATAAACCATAATTAAAGAGATGTTAAAGAATTAAAATTAAAAAAATGCTGATAAATAATACTTTAAAAAAATGCTACCAACGGGAATCGAACCTGCAACTCCAGTGTTAAAAGTTGTGGCTTCGATTATAACAAGACGAAATTATATTATGACCTTGATATATGAATGAATACGAACTTAAGTGTTGAGTAAGATGAAGAATTGCACTCCGATATGGTTTTGGTACGTGAAACGAATTAATGAAGAAACACTTAAAAAAGAAATGTGAGGGGAAGGAGTGGTAGAGGAAGACCAAGTATATCATATTTTGAAATAAAGCAATGTATAAAGTTAGGAAAAACGTAGGAGTTGTATTAGAAGGTTTATGGATATAGAAGAGGCGACATACTCGTATGTGTGTCGCGATAGGAAAGTCTGGAGCTCTCTCTTCTCTGCCTACCTCTACAGGGAAACGGCGTGGTGGTGTGTATGTATGTATGTACTTGATATTTATAAATGAAATATTGATCAAGTACGGTAATTTGACCGTCTTAAATGGTCATATGTGAGCATTTAGGGCGTGGTTTCAAGATGGATGCACACAGCTTAAATAAATCAAAGATAATTCACCGATTCAAGGAAATGAAGTGATGTGTTGGAGGAAAAAAATCCTGAATTCACAATTCTTCCATACATAATTCATCCGCTGCCTGTCACAGGCTACTTTGGCCCGCCCACTAAACAAGTTTAACTGAATTTAAAAATAATATACTAATTATACAGAACCTTAGGAATTATACGGAACCTCCATATTGCCAACATATTTATTTATTATATTAATTTTTTTTTTAAATACTCCTATTAACATTTTAAGGCCCGACCAAAATCAATACACACTTTCTCTGTGCCCGGCTACATATACATACATAACATACATACCATCACGCCATATTCCTGTCGGGGTAGGTAGAGAGGACACAGCGCCACACTTCCATACCCGACACACGTCCTTATCCTCTTCTACTTCCAAACACCTTCTCATACAACTTCGATGATTTCTACGTTACTTCTTTCAGAATACCATTCACTTGATCCAACCATACTTTCCTTCATCTTTCTCTCACACGCCTTCCACTCACATTTATATTATATATTAGTTTTGTTAGTCTTTCTTCGTTAATTTGTTCTACATGCCCGAACCATCTCAGAGTGCTCTTCTTCATCTTACGTAACACATCAGCTTTAAGTTCATATTCACCCTAATCACTTCATTCCGTATTGTGTCATACATTGCCACTCCATGTATTCTTCTCAGTACTCGCATTTCTAAAGCATTTATTCGGCTAAAAGTAAATATAAGGAATATTTGAATAAAACTTTGTAAATTTTGTTAAAAATACTTTAATAATAAAGTTTATTTATTATGATAGTTCTGCCAACATTCTCCTTTGTAGAGATCTTTACACTCCCTTACACGTATACTGGGTCTCACTTCTTTTCATGTGCTTAGCTTGCAAGTTCTTCAATGTTTTTCTTTTTGTCAGTTGATGGACTACACATCAACAAATGTTTAGGCATGTTCTTTGACTACTTATTTGAAAAATCCTGCATATTCCTTATTCTATTCGGACCTGAATACTGAAATCGGTTTTTACATTCATATGTCAAAATCTTCAAGATCTGACATTTGACTGCACACTGATGACCAGAAATTAGAATCTCCATCATAAATATTTTCATTATTAAGGATATTGTCCGTGTTCAGGAGACTATAGTTTAATGACAGATTTTTTAATAAAAATATTTAATCGATACCGTCTGAATAAAGGTATTCTATACAATTTATTATTATTTAAAAAAAATCATTAGTTTAAAACACCATTTTATATTGTTATGAGGCGTAGAAGTTTACATATTCATTATGGGAGTCGTAGAGCTTTCAAGGGGGTCTCAAACTGCAAATAAATTGTTTAAAACAATATGATCTGTATTTCAACGATTCGGTTGCGCTTTAATTAGAAAGAGGACTAACATGTGCGCGTGATAACCAGACAGGAAACCTTTTTTTTTAATCTGGGTTCTAACTGGTTTCGAACTCGCAACCCCTGTAATACAGACGTTTTACCAACTAGGCTACGAAGGTCGTCATATTCTTATAATTTCGGATTACCAAACCAGGTGTCGTATAGGCACTTTTATCATTTGAACCTCTCGCCGTTGGAAGATCAGCAATTATATAATTGACTTCGTTTAGAAATCCCGATTGGGTGGACTTTGATATCTCTTCCAAAGGAAATTGTTCGATAGAAGGTATTCTTCGCTGTATCAGAAGATAGAAAGTCCACAAGTTGGTGGTCAGTCAGCGCGAAAGTGGGATGAGAAAAAGTGAAGTTACTCGAGAATACGATGAACTGAATATAAATCGCTAGGAACATTTACACAGTAATAGGTGATATCCAGAATTATCGTCTAAAATATAATAAAATGTTTTTTTAAAAATGGTTCACTAATTAGATCATTATAGTTGCAAGTTGGCCTACAATGGGTCACTAATTAGATAATTATAGTTGCAAGTTGGCCTAAAATAAATTGCACGTAGTTAGCGGAAAAATCTACAATTTTGGGTGTGGTCGCTTTCAATTAAAAATCTATTGAACACCGTACCCTTAGTTTTAGATTATATTTGGTGAATCTCTATAACCAATATTTTAAGTAAAATATATTAATTAATATTTTACTTGCACTGCATGTGTTTTTATCTCCTTTTGTGAGGCTTCTTTTAAATTCGTCTTGATTATAATATCTGACAATATGCCTTAAGAAAGTTATGACAAAGGAGGATTAGGGTGACCTCTGTTATCTAGTTGGTAAAATATTTGACTTCCAGCCAGGGGTTTCAGGTTCAATTCTGAAAACAAAAATCTAAAATGGGCTCTAATCTGGTACAAGAGTTCATCTGGTAACAATACTCACATGCATTAGACGTGTAGGTAGTATTAGCAATAGGTGCTATAATGAGCCGCAAGTTACGTGCCTACTCTAGTGATTCTAAACGCGATGACTCGGTGTGACTGAAGACGATATTGTCTCCCGTTCACGCTCTTCAATATATCTAAGTCACCTGTTCTGATATGTTGAAGTATACCATACGAATTAGTGGGATAAAAACTTGAATTTTCTTCTTGTAAATTCAAGTAGTATTCTATTATATTACACTATTATTACACGTAATCTAATCTTGCATGTTTATAACTATTTAAGCATTTACCCCAACCAATCGAAAATGTGTAAGAGGCTTATATCTCCAAATAAACAATGGATTTTATTTAGGCACTATCGGGAATCGAATCCGACGCATCCGGACGGAAGTTAAGCGGTCTATAATCAGGCCACACAGACATGGTGATCAACATTTGAGGTTTTCATTCCTCAGTACTTAAATACAACAGATATAATCTCCATTATATATGTCAGGGGTTAAATCAGAGGATAAATGGAGAATTGAACACTTTAAGGCAACCTTTGAAGAAGGAAACCCGTCTCTCGCAGGCTTCCGAGTTGGTTAAATTGACGTCAAGACGGCCCTGGGTTTCTATTCACGCTCTTTGGTTGCTACAATTAATACAGTATACCTAATTAATTTCTTGTTACTAAAATCGAAAGGCAGATTATTTCGTTCAGGTTCCATTTCACGCCACTGTGATTAGCCATGGGTGTAACGTATTAAATTATAAATCGATATCAATTTTTACATATACCGATCAGTTTATGTTTTTTTTTACTGTTTTGAACACATTTATAATTATAGTATTCATTAAATTTAAATAAAGGAAAGTAGAATTATGACCATTTAAGTTCGTGAATGCTTAACTAAATTTGAACAATTACTATATTATAGAATAAATATAGTATTGAACTAAGAAAGGGTTTATCAATCTGCGGGGTCGCGAGGCAATCTTTAAATTTTCTGTAGTTTTTTTCCCGTTAGTATTGTATTACACTTTCGTTGTATACAGTACAACCTGGCGGGTTTATTGCCATGTGGCAATCTCTTCCAACCAAATATGATGTTTAAGATACCTCAAGTGAAAACCAGACTGGAATCCTTTTAAAAAAGTGCGTCCCAGCAGGATTTGAACCCTCAACCTCCGGGTTGGGACATAGGCTTCTTATCAACTAGACCACGGAGGTTGTCGGTAGCATACAATGTGCAAATAAGATTCCTTGGAAAGGCTGTCTATCAATCCCCTATCGTTCTTAGAATAAACCGTTGAAATACCTATAGATGATCTCAGAACTGGTTTAACCACGGCTTCGAAGAACGTGATATGTCAGGCTATGGATCGACCTGAATGATTTTTTTAAGTGTCCTTATGGTCCTGATAGAACGTACATATATGCAGATGATAAAATAAACATATATTCATTGGATAGGGAATCATGCTATATTTTAGTGATAATAGGCGACTTGTATGAGAAGGTGTAGAAGAGGTGATATATGTGTTTTGTGATAGAAAAGACTAACGTTTTTTCCTCTATGTCTATCCTAAAAAGGGGCCGTGTGATGGTATGGGTGTATCTTGGCCGGGGGGGATGTTATTAGATGAGCCCAGACCTTTTGATAGCTTCTATTTTTTAATGTATTATCTTTTTAACGTGTTCTTGAAATGTGTCTAAATGTATTATGTACAATACATTCTGTGTTGCTATCAATAAACCTGTATTTATTATTATTATTACCTGTACGTATGTGATTTGTATAAGATGGTTTCGTAGACAACATATAATTCAAAAGTGAGTGAGTGGCACGTAATCAATGGATTGATTATGTACCACTCGCTAAAAACAATCATCTTTAGTGTGTACTTGATCATTGGCAAAATTGTCTAATATTTTCAAGAATATATCACAAGCACCACTTAACATAAAAATAAGTCAATACAAGGTCTTGTGAGAGAAAAATAAATCACGTCTCAGATCATTCTTAACTAATACTTTTGATAATTTTAATTAAGTAGTCTTAAATGTTACAATAAGTAAACTAAAACAATCAATAATATTATACTGTTGAGAAGTATTGTAGAGGGGGTGAAAATAATATAAAATAATTTTAAAATATTTCATACTCTTAAATTATTTATATTCTCACACGTCGGCCACTTCAACAAAGTATTTACATATTAGTAAATAAAATGTCATTTACAGGTTCGAAGAAAATTAATGTCATAAAACGGTGCCATAAGAATTATTTAGTTTTAGATTTAATTTTTATATGCTCGTAATCGCGCGGTTTCAAAGTATGGGTGGTCAAAATCGAAGTATGGGTGGTCAACATCAGTCTTTTATTTTTAATGATGATGCACGTTGAGTTATTAATTGTCATTAAATACAGATAACGATACATATTTTTTAAACAAATTTATTTTTTATATACTCACGAGGTTTCAAATTATATTAAATAAATAAATATAGTTTTATTGATAGTAACATAGTATGAACATATATTCTGAAATTGCATTTCAAGATAATGGCGAAGAAAATACTTTTAAAAGAGAAACCATCAAAAGATCTGGGCTCATTTCATAATATCCCGCCCACATCCTTGTTCATGTAAATTAAAACAAAAAATAAATAAGCGGTCAATACAATCAATTCAAGTAATACAATAAATAATAGGTTCACCGTTAAAAAAAGTATAAAAATTTAATATATGTATGTCCTGCAATCGCCCACGCTTGTTAAGGCAAAATAAAAAAAATAAGGAGAGTTAACGTCAAAGGGTTTTTTGTTTTTAATGGTGATGCTTAAGTTACTAAATTGCTGTTAAAGTTAGATATCAATAGTTATTTTTTAAGCAAAATAAAATTACGTGTTTTCCTTTTTGATTAGACGTTACACCACTGGAGGGTTTAATATGGGCGTGTCTACTCATTTATGTTGGACAAAGACTAGCGAAATTATATCATAGATAGATAGATATTGGTTCTATTTTAAAAGCGTTTGTGGTACAATTACACAGTTATGGTTTGCAATTCAACGAGCTAATATTTATTAGCGCGGATCTTAGTATTTCTTTGTTTATTTGTATAATCGCTTCATTGTTCAATGTTCACTTTAGCTTGTTTATTGCTGAAGGGTTATTTATCTCTTTCAATCAACTATAAAATTGTTAAATATTTTTCCAGTGTAGTGTGCAAGATTTACATAAAGAAAATAAAATAGTAAAATACAATACTGTGAGATAAAAATAAGACAGGAATCATTTGACAATTTAAATATAACAATTTCATCTACGGGTAGGAGATGGAAGGGGGTATAGGGAAGAGAGATACTAAGGGAACCAGTCAACACGCTATGTCACCGAAGAGAACTATAATGTTTTTTGAATCGCTGTTTGGATCATGCGAATCATAGCATTTAAAATAGTTAAATAATTAATGACGTGTCCTTTTTTAAAGACTTGCTGAAAGCAACAACTGCTAAAATGACCGGGAGTTTGATTTTCTCTATTACTCGCGTGCGTATCACTCTGATTTTACTAAGGCTTGGAAATAATAAATTTATTTTTTGTGAAATGTTTATTTTGTCGTAATGTTGTGCGGATAATTCCGTGTAGTGTGCAGCAACACTACATCGTGCAGCTGCACAGCTTAGAGGGAGCAGTGTTCCCAGTCTAGTGCAATTTTTCTCTCAACACCTTTCAAAATCTTCTTTCTGGTTAGTTAGGATAAATTAAAATATGCTTTTAAATTTGTCAGTGTAATAAAACTAACCTTAATTAATGCTCATATAACATATATAATATTTTCAAAAGAACTTTACCATTAGCTACTCAATAAGACATCATAAGAGACGAGAATAACTTCACTAGGTATATTTGTATACGTAGCAGTTACCTGCTTACACTTCTTGATCTTTTGTATTCAATAAGTTCATACCTGTCTTCAAAGGAGGCACCTTTTCTTCCGGTCCTTTTATTATATATTCGGAAGAAGTTTCGTCTCTGCTCACTGGGGCCGCCTTCATACAAATTCTTCTCGGAACCGAAATGCAAAAATACGAAATTAGCTAGCGGAGGCGAGGAAAATAATTTGGCAAGTTATGCCGGGGAAGAAAGAGAACAATTCAGAGCGAAACTAATATCCTACGAAAGTAGCTTAAGGCTCGGTATTGAAGTAGCTAGGCAAACTCTACGCGTTTTTTTTATTGAATATTGTAAAATTTTCTTTACCTCTCGACACAACCGAATTGATGATGAAGACATGTTGAAAAGCGTTACCGGAAGACAATATTATTTTCGGCCCCAATAATCACGTCTTTGGGTTAAAAAATCACTGCAGTTGGCTAAAGTTACTCACAATTCACCATCATACGTGTTTATATATTTACTAACAGAAATCATTCATCATATCGTGTAGCTCATGACGGAGCGTCGTGACTCCCAAGATAGCCTCCAACAACTCTCCATCCATCCCTGCACTCCGCGGCTCGATGGGCAGTTGTTAAGGGTAGTTTAGTCGCGTCTCTCACTTGGTCAATCCAACGCATTGAGATTCTTCCTCTTTTGCGTCGTCTTTCCACGCCTCCAGTAACCACAAACCTCACCAAACTGTCTCCTTGGCCACGAGCAACGTGCCTAAATAATCAAAGGACTCGTCGAAGACGATTAACATAATAAAAGGCACTCGATCAACCTGTATATTAGTGGTTTTCAACCCTTTTTACACCTGCGGACCGGTGAAAATAGGAGAAATGTTTCGCGAATCGCTAAGGTAGAAATTAAAACGATCATTCATATAATATGTTGTATATTAATTTTTAAACCTAATATTATTAAATGCCTATGCTCGTTCCACTCCATTAGATGATCTACGAGTACCATATGTTAAGCGGCAATATTTTTTTCGCGAACCTGTTGGATATTTCTGCGGATTGGTGGTTGAAAATTACCGCTTTACATAACACGGTAACAATCAAAAATCAAAAGATAACGTATCAATATATTTAAAAAAACTCACAATTTTTTATACATACGAGTATATGTATATTTCATGCATAAACATAAAATAAAATATGACGAATAAATATAACAATTTAAAGTATAATATGGAAAGTAAAAACTTTAATGATATTCAATCAACAATACATGAAATATAACTTAAAAAATATAATTATGGGGATATCATAGGACTAACAACAAAAAAATACTTAATTTAAAACGGAATAACGAGTTTCCCAGTCATGGCCTTAGATTGAAGAAATACTGGAGAAAGACCCTCCTGAAGTCAATAACATCAACATTAAAAATAATATAAACAATATGAAATACTAACCCACGTATTCAGGCAACAACACTCGCACATATCTAGCGTGTGTGATTATTCTTATCAGACAAACTCTTGTCTTACCAACCATGACTCGGTTTTCATCACATCCTCAACATCGCCTAACCGATCCGATTGCAACAATTTATGATTGAAAATTTGGCAGATTCGTCGTTCAAATCAAAATGTAATGAAGAATAAAAGTAGTTTTGGAGAAACCAAGGGAAGCGGCGGCGAGATCAGGTGCAGGGAAAAATACAAATTATGTCTTCCCGTGGGTTAGACAATAACCGTTGTTGCCAAAATAACGACTGCGTCTTTAGGAGGGTCTAAAAATTACGCGGCGAGTAATTTCTGGAAAGGGGTAAGGGGGGACTCCACCTTCTTTTAATCTTTACGGGTAGGGTAGTTGTGTCGAACCCTCTCGACGTAAGTGATTTTTTGGAGGAGAAATATTAAGAAATGCAATTTTAAACTAATTTTGGTATGTACGAAGGTTTTCATGGCGATTTTCCACTTGATTAAAACGTCTAACGAAGTTGTCGTTTTGAGTTAGCCTCAATGATGGTGGATGTTTCGAATGCGTTGTAGGCATTATCCTCGGGGTGATGTCAAAAAATATGTGTTAAAGTTTTTACTGAATATTTACTTATTTTTTTATTGAATATTTGGTAATTTATTCAACCCTTTCGTGCAAATGCTCATATATCTGATGGCTTTATTGCTTTTATGCAATGTGTTGCAAGGAACCAGCTTTAATTTAATATTTGGTAATGTTTTTAGAACGTCACCCTAAGGATGAAGACTGTAACCCCTTCGATATGCTATCCTTCGAGATCAAGTATGATAGATAATGCCTGTTCGTGTATTGGTTTATAGTGTGTAAGTTGTTGTATTTAAGCAAGCAAACTGTCAGGACATCAAATCCAAAATTCCGATGGCAACGAGTTTAAAGTTCCAAGAGAAATGAAAAAAAAATCAAAGGAATCGTAGGAGTGTAAGGGAAAATATGTGTGTCGCGATAAGAAATTTTAGCGCTTTCTCCTGTTTGCCTAACCTGACAGGCAGACAGTATGATGGTATGTATGTATGTGTATGTATAAAATGTAATGAAAACATAATGTTCCTTTTTAAGATAATATATTTATTTCATTTCGAAAACGAATATACTCGCTAATACTCCCACTTCATTTAAGTAGTTAATATCTATGAATAATAACATCGAATGATTTATTAACTGATAAATTATTCGATTGTTTTATTCATAGTATATTTTTATAGCGTAACTTAAGCCGGAAAAGAAATAAATTCATCACAATATTATACAAGGCAATATCTAGATATGATTATACTGATATACAAAATAAATTTTATGTAAAATGCTTTATTATTTTATCGTTCGAATAAAGTCTATTGAATTAAAAATTGAGGTGCTTGGCCACGTGGTAACGCACTGGACTTCCGTGCGGAACGTCGTAGGTTCGAACCCTGCTCTGTGCTACTCCCCTCGAATACAGGCATTTTTTTACGCCTAGTATTCGGGAGTGTAAGGATACTTATGACTACAATCATATCTATTCTTTAAAAAAAAATAGATGCCGGTGTGCCCTTCAGGTGTGCCTTCCGATCCAGTACACCGATGTGGCCGGTGAGTTTGCTGGTGCGCAACAGTTTATTCACAGTTTTGTTTTCCAACTGAATTGACGTTGGAATGGCGAGGAGACCCTCGACTACCAAACCCAGCAATGACGACGATTGAATTAAAGTACATGAGATAAACAATCACAACCTAAACCCAAAATGTTACGTCATATTTAGAAACAAATATCATCACCCTTTTCTTCACCACGCTTATTTACTTCCGGGCTGGTTTTACTTTTAGACCGTGTTGAATATGGAGTTACATTTGCAGTAGATGATGTGCTGCTTATCATAAATAATTTTAGCGCTATTAAATAACACATAAATAACACTATATAAAACTCTGTCTAACGAAAGGCTGTAGAAGATTAAATCTGCCGATAGTCTTGGAACGTTGATCTTCTTCCTATAGGAACTTCAGGTTTGATTTTTCGACTGTGTGCTTGCTGAAGTTCAACAGCTTTGACATAATTAACCAATACACGCAATTGTATCCTCAGGGTGGCTGACAATCATACTCGATCATGAGAGATCGTATTCACCATTGTATTAATTAATTGCACTTTCGTTGTATATAGTCTAATCTAGCGGATTTATTGCTTTGTGGTAATCTTTTCTAACCAACCAGAAATATTTAAAAGAGACATAAGTGAAAATCTGAATGAAACCCTTTTAAAAAATCGGCTTACAGCGGGAATCGAGCTCGCAATCTAGGATTGGAAGACAGGAATCTCATCAATTAGGCCATGGAGGTTGTGAGAATTATCATCATCACCATATGCATTCAAATACTGGGATACCATAAACGCCTTCATTCTATCGGTCGACAGACCAGCACTCCACGTTTTTCAGTGTCAGGAGAAGAGAGTGCGAGTCTGTCTATCGTAATACTGGTAGGTTGAGCATCCGATTTGTCGAGTCACTTGTGGGTCTTAAAAGAACGCAATTTTCGGCTTAGGTGACATAACTTCATCCATTGCCTTCTCTCTCTCGTGGCTGCTGAATGTTCGAAAATGAACCGTTTCATTCATCACATGATCGTAACACCGGACATCCATCATCTTCCTCAGGCATCTGTTCTCGAAACAGAAGTCTTCTCTCTTGGGTTTTAGTACATGCTAAGATTCAGATTAGTACATCAAAATAGGAAATACTTAGGAGCCAAACAGTCAACATTTTGTCTCGAGACTTATCACTCAGAAGTCTCAGATGGTCTTCATATTGCTAAAGACATCGCTGGCAGCACCTACCTAATAGCTAGCTCATTCCCGATTATATCTTATCAGGTATGAGTCGTTCCCAGCTTCCGTATCCGGAATGAGTCGTTCCCAGCGTGCATAAGCTGACCAAGATGGTGAGAGTCCTTTCATAGGTTGTGTGACGTACTTCATCACTCAAAGGTTTCAAACAACTATTTCCAGAGATTTTTTTTACTATTGATTTGAAATTGCGATGGGTAGCCATGAATCATACATATATGTCGTACCGAATCTCGACTACATAGTCGAGATTCTGAAGAACGCCAAGATCCACTAAGGATTATTGTGCCCAAGGTGATGATGATGATTAACATGATAAGTTTTATAGTTTCGAACATTTATATCTAAAGCTTTGTCAAATCACATTATTATTTATTATAAATATATTTATTTCTCAGATAAATTTATCATTAGACAATACACAATATATTGTATGTAGCAGTAAAAATAGTGATTATCTATTTAGTGCAGTAAAATATAATACATTCCCAGATAGATAGTGCTGACAAAGTTTACGAGTGGGTCGTGTTCGTATTCGACAAGAGTTATAATAAAAAACCGGACCGAAAGAGATAGTGTCGTGTGACGCAAGAAGTGATTTAGTGTTACTAAAGATAATGTTTCCTTCTGTATTGGTTCCGTGTGTTTTGTTCTCTTTTTCTAATTGAAGTGTTTGATGGTGAACGATATTCCGGGCGGCGGGCTGATGGTGGGGCAAGGAGCGGACCTGGTCGTCATGGACCACGAAGTGAGGTTCGCGGCCCATTGCCTGCTGGCCATGTCCGCGGGCCGAGGTCAAAAACCGCTGGAGGCCCCTAGCTACACCGTGGCAAGGATTCTGGCCGAACTGACTGAAATGAAAGAAGAGAGAGCTAGGGAACGTAAAGCGGAAATTATTAAACCTAAGGAACCGAATCTAGAACTCGATTCTACTATTACAAAATCTGATATAACCGAAAATATGGAAATAGAAAGCCACACAGCTGCAGCAGAACTTAAAATGGAACAAGAAGAGAGTCCTCCCGAACCGATAACTGAAAATTTCACAGAAACTAATCCCGATAATCAAAATAAATTATGGAATTCCCAGGAAGAAAGCTCTGATATTAGGACAAAGAATAACGAAGATGAACGTAAAGATGTGGCTAAAAAGCGGCAAATAAAAGAAGATCATCGGGCTTTCGGTAGGATGTTAGATATGAGAAAGGACCAACGATTAAACGGATTGAAATTGAAAGACGTTAAAGTAGAACAAGAGCCAGAAGTCGCGATAGACTTGAAGAAGTCTCCAGAAACAATAAGATCTCAGGAGATTTCTCAATTTGGTGTCGTGGCTGAAGTTAAACAAGAACAGGAACAGGATGCATTTTCTCGTGTTAAGGAAGAAAGGGAAATGGGAAGAGCTCGGGAAATCAAGGAAGAAATAAGAGGTCAAGGAAGGGAAGTAAAAAGAAGAGCTGCTCTTGGACCTAGAGCCGCTCTTGCCCCCAGGAATGGAGATAGGGCTCCACCTCACAAGACCCACCGCTGTCTCTTCTTGGGCTGCGACAAACTCTACGGGAAGAGTTCTCATCTGAAAGCTCATCTACGCACTCATACAGGTAAGATTATTTCATCACTTAAATTAGTTTTAAGTACTTTCTCTATTACAGGTTTTCTTTTGTATTGACATCTGCACGCTCTATCTCTTGGTTTGAAGTGGTCTTTTTGCAGTGTGATCTTCAGCCGAGAATGCCGAGAAGTGGAAGTAGGTCTCCTTCAAGCACTGCAGTGGTGTACAACAAATAACGAATACGTTCAGACGCTGCTATAGCTGCCAGACGTTTTTAAAGTAAATTCTTATTTATTCGATATTTGGATATTTTGGTGTTCTTGAAGCTGTGGGCAATATACGAGTATATTCCATTTTATTTATAATCTACAAGTACTCGTATCTGGTACGAGTATTTTTAATGGGTTCTGACGAAAACAGCGTATTTCTCGTCATTGTATCATTTTACGTTGTTATTGTAATAGTTTTATTATTTTTTCGTAATATTTAATTAATTAATAATCTTTATTTTTGGTAAATATTTGTTTTTATGATTAATATTTCAGTTAAATTGATTTTTATTGTGGTTTAATGTCGTATAGAACATAACTCAGATAGTTTGATTAATTATTCATAATAAATTAGAATTCATGATGTACATACATACTTATACTCGTACATATATATTATCAGAACGTGTCCCTTGCGGGGTAGACAGAGAGAACAGGTATCCAAACTTTTCTATCTAAATATACAAATTTCGCCTCCTCCACATTCATACATCTAGTCAGGCACAAATTTCTATTATTCATAATTCTCACTTTATCTTCTTTCAAAATCTGGTCCATTTGGTCCAGCAACATTTTGTATATTAACTCACAAAATACGATCCAATACACCACAACATCGCATTCGCAGAAACACTGAAGTCGAGAGAAACATTCCTAAAACTAATTTGAACGGATAAAAGGGATGTTGAAAAGAGTCTACACAATGTCCTTATTAATTTCCCAACATTTGCACCGCAGTTACTGACGAGTTGTTGGATAATTGGAATTGGATAATACTGGATATATTTGCAAATGTATATAGGTAAAAAATACCCAACCCATGAACACAGTTTTTGGTTTATTTGGTATATAAAATGTATCGTGTATGTGCAATTAGAACAAGTTAAATTTGGGTTTGGTTCCTTTTGCATATTTGCATACGTCCAGTTGGCGTTGATATGTGAACCTGGAGGGAGTATGCAAACAAATAAGTTGAACAACTTCAGGATATCAAAATATGAACCCACATTTTACCTTTTCTAAGATAATTGAAGAAATATCTCGAGTTTGTATGGAACAAAAAAATTAATGGCGTAATTTAACCATATACGAGTATAATATATTTAAGGGGTTTCATATTTTTGTAGACATGATTGATCTATACTTTTTATATAAAAATTTACCAAAAAACTGTGTTGTGGGTTGGATCTTGTTTGTATATATACGTCCAATTGCCAATTTATTTATTATTTCATTGTACAACAATCTGGCGGGCTTATTGTGAGGCGACAACCTCTTCCAACTAACCAGACAAAAGTTAATAAAGCAAGTTACATGGTCTCAAAAAATATTCAAATAATTATTCAACTGGAAGAAATTCATGAATGATGTACTCGTACATGGTTTGATAAAAAAGTAAAGAGAATTTTTGAATTTCGTTTCACTGTTTGTTTTTGATTTAGCCCATCTTTTTTCTTCACGTTGGCGACATTGTCTGTGACGTACATTTAAATTTTCACCCACATTGTACGGGCAGTTTTTGTTTGACATTCGAGTTTTTACAACGCATTTTGAAACGTTTGCATTTTTTCTCGTACATAGTAAAAATAAAAATGATATATCACCAATCAAAGGAAAAAGGAAGTTACTGGAATAAAACATGTTACATCGCTAACTTGAAATTAAGAGTTTTTTCAGTCGTTTTTAAAAAAAATCCAACGATGGAGCGAGTCTAATATTAGTTCGTAACTGGTTTCAGAGTTTCACTGTACGGAACAGTAAAATACTATATGTCATCAAATAGTCATTATTTAAAATGTCTCGCGGTATATGTAAATGTTCATTCTCATTTTATTAAATCATGGTTTAAATGTTCATTTCCGTTATTTTAAATCATGGTTTAAATGTTCATTCTCATTATACTAAACCATGGTTTAAATGTTCATTTTCGTTATATTAAATCATAGTTTAAATGTTCATTCTCATTATACTAAACCATGGTTTAAATGTTCATTCTCGTTATATTAAGTCATGGTTTAAATGTTCATTCTCATTATATTCAATCATGGTTTTAAAGGGATATATTGTACGAGTAGTAGACGTCTTGGATGTTCGACTTAATTTTTCGTTCAATTTGTTTTGGACGCAAGTATCAAAAAATTACTGTTCTGAGATAATTAACAAATCGTTCAGTCGCTTTGTTATGCCATGTGTGGAATATTTTTTAAAGATTGACCATGAAAAATTCATCGTAATGGCTTAACATTTTTACATATGCAGGATTGATCTATGGTTTTTCATTATTTCAATTGAACAGAAAATGTTGGTTTGTTCGATTTTGTATACATGTGTCCATTATGTCTTCAATAAATATACATACATACCATCATGCTATTTCCCTGTCGGAGTAGGCAGAGAGAACAGAACGCCATACTTTCCTAATTCGACACACATCTTAGCATCTTCCACATTTATAGCCCTTCTCATACATTGTCATTGCCCCTCCATGTATTTTTCTAAATGCACGCATCCCTACATAATTTATTCGGCTCCTCTCTGTCTTTTTCCACGTCCACATTTCACTCTTATACATCAAAGTTGGCACCAAAATACTATTTTAGACTATCATCTTAGCAAATGTTGACACTGTCCGGTTCGAGTATATATGTTTTAGTGCTCCATTGACTTTGTATCCTAACGCTTCAATAAATATATTCATAACATACATATTCTTATATTTCTTTAAGTTTTTGCGCTTTCTATAAAAAAAGGAGAATGTGAGTTGAATTTTCTTTGAATATGTATGACTCAATAAAATTCTGAAAAAAATGTGGTGAACGGTGAACAAAGTTTTTAACAAGAATTGCACCCCCTAAGAGAATGCTTGAAGTCCTTGAAGTCTTTGACAAGTCCGATGGAGGGGAGGTTGTATTAAGAAGGGAGGAAGGAGAATGAAATAATTTTAGAGCAAACCTGTAATATTTGGGTCTTTCTGACACTTCCTGACTTAAGATACTCAATGACAGACCGAAGTTGTCACAAATAAATTTTAAATTGAGGAAAATGACATTCCTCAACTTTAACCAGTCCAGGGCTTTTTGCCGACGTAATGTTTTAACCTCTTGATGGTTTTGCTGACTGGCACATTGAGAAGAAAACATTTTTTTCTGTTTAAGTTCAATAGTTTGAGTGTACAACGTATATGCTAAGATCAAGTGTCTACTTGTAATGCTGGAGTCCATTATACACTTTGTCTTAATATTATCTTTATACAGAATGGTTATTTAGGTTATCGATTAATAAATAATTAGAACCGTGTCAAAAGCATTAATAAAGAAACATGTTCGAGATAGTAGAATAGTACATTCTCCTACATAACATACCATCACGCAGTTTCCTTGTCGTGGAAGACAGAGAGAACAGAGCGTCAATAGCTCGACATACTTCTGAAAAATATATTCGCATTTGCTCTCTAAACGGCGCTATATATTATTAATTGACATTTAATTAATGTTATAATCAAATGTTACTCGATCTTCCTTTACTATAACTTTCACTCATGTTTGCACTAAATATTTGTTTAGTCAGTATAATTATTTCAATTCTTATTCTATCATAACATACAGTACCACATATTCATCTCAGAATACGAAAAATTTCAGCGTCTTTCCAATCATGGATTAGCGTTAAACTGAAACAGAGAGTGTCTATTGGCCTTTCCAGTTCACCACTCCTCTTTTTTTAAGTGGCCCTTTACTGTCCATGCAGCGAGACTCTGGAATCAGTTACAAACCAATATAAGACTCGCTCCGGACTTGGCATGCTTTATCAAGCGACTGAAAAAACTCTATTTCTAGTCAGTAAAATAACGTATTTCATTTCTGATTTTTCTTTTCCTTTCCTCTCCACCATCCTTTCCTTTCCTTTTGATTGATGTTATCTCACTTTATATGAAAAATAATGTTCGGGTGATTGTCCGTCTTTGTGGGGTTCGTGCATATACGTACATGTTTATGGATTTCGTGGGGATGGATAGTCATTTGAATGATTTATGCGACCACGTAACTTGCTTCATTTAATTTTGTCTGGTTGGTTGGAAGAGATTGCCGCCTGGTTATAAGCCCACCAGGTTGTATTTGCCATAAAAGTGTTAAATAAATAAATATATATTCAACTATATATCATGGATATACCATTCAGTACACGCATTTATTGAATGACTAGTTGCAACCCGTGAAATATTTACGGAAGTAAAATATATTATATGAAAATATATATTCATAAATGTAAAATTTGTTTATATATATCATTTATACATCGTCCCCTTTTACACCGGTTCAAAAATTGTTAGCTAGGTATTTAAAATTCGTTCAGTATCACGGACCCACCGAGGTTCAAATTTCGAATTACTTTCGGAGAGAATCCAAGTATTCCTCTCTCGGTCTCTTGTATTCAAAATTCAATTCTCGTATTCTTTCTTTGGCGACAACCATCGTATGGGTTTTGGCCTATTTATACTATGATATGTCATGGAAGGCATATCATGGATATACCACATACCATATTTATCTCAGTGTACGCATTTATTCAACTTTTACAAATTTCATTAATTTTCCACTTTGAAGTTTTACATCCATACGTTATATGTTGGTACTTATACACTGTTGTGATCAATCGGTCCATTCTCTTTAATGGCTCCTTATCTCGATTATATGTTGGTACTTATACACTGTTGTGGTCAATCAGTCCATTCTCTTTAATGGCTCCTTATCTCGATTATATGTTGGTACTTATACACTGTTGTGGTCAATCAGTCCATTCTCTTTAATGGCTCCTTATCTCGATTATATGTTGGTACTTATACACTGTTGTGGTCAATCAGTCCATTCTCTTTAATGGCTCCTTATCTCGATTATATGTTGGTACTTATACACTGTTGTGATCAATCGGTCCATTCTCTTTAATGGCTCCTTATTTCGATTATATGTTGGTACTTATACACTGTTGTGATCAATCGGTCCATTCTCTTTAATGGCTCGTTATTTCGATTATATGTTGGTACTTATACACTGTTGTGATCAATCGGTCCATTCTCTTTAATGGCTCCTTATTTCGATTATATGTTGGTACTTATACACTGTTGTGATCAATCGGTCCATTCTCTTTAATGGCTCCTTATTTCGATTATATGTTGGTACTTATACACTGTTGTGATCAATCGGTCCATTCTCTTTAATGGCTCCTTATCTCGATTATATGTTGGTTATACACTGTTGTGATCAATCGGTCCATTCTCTTTAATGGTTCCTTATTTCGATTATATGTTGGTACTTATACACTGTTGTGATCAATCGGTCCATTCTCTTTAATGGCTCCTTATTTCGATTATATGTTGGTACTTATACACTGTTGTGATCAATCGGTCCATTCTCTTTAATGGCTCCTTATCTCGATTATATGTTGGTACTTATACACTGTTGTGATCAATCGGTCCATTCTCTTTAATGGCTCCTTATCTCGTTTATATGTTGGTTACACTGTTGTGATCAATCGGCCCATTCTCTTTAATGGCTCCTTATCTCGTTTGTATTACAGATTTTTAAGTCAGTATTTCGTCATCTATTTGTTCAACATGCCCAAACAAACTCAAGGTGCGTTTTTCATGTTAACGGCGTTTAGTTCACATTAATCAGTGTTTAGTTCACATTAATTCTGATTAGATACATTTCTTATTCTTTTTAAGATCGACACACCACATAATGCTCTCAGCACACACGTATCCACCGTATTTATTCGACTTCTTGAATACGTTTTCTACGTGTCACTCCCTAATATCCATATTGACACCAATACGCTGCTGTATAGGGTGGGTGTATTTCTGAATTAAAGTTTATGTCTTTTATTGCCCCATTCACTTCATTTCTTATTGCTTTGCCACAATTGTTTGTACAGTAAAAAAATATTAATTAATGAAAACCAAGGAGCTGTTTTCTCATGAATAAATACCCATAACCGGTGACGAGTATAATAGAAGGCACAATCGTCATCATTGCTGGACCTCGTAGTCGAAGATCTCCTCGCCATTCCAACGTCAATTTAGTTAGAAAGCGTAGCTGTGGAGTTTTTTTCCTTTTTAAGTAAATGAGCCGTTGCACGCCAACAAACTCACCGGTCACACTGCTGTGCTGGATCCGATGGCACACCGAAGTGAGACGATCGGAACACATCAGGATGTTTTTTTTTATCTTTTTCGAAAGAATAAACATGACCGAAGTGATAGGTATCCTTATACCCCCGATTAATAGGTTGAAAAAATTAGGCACAATACAATAAAGTTGATCAGGGTACCTGACGTCGGTGCCACAGGAGATGACTATGTTAGCCAAGTTGTGATAGGCATGTCTTGTTATAAGGTGCTTCAGTACCTGCAGCTTGTGTGCGTTTTTTTTCTCTATTGGGTACCTGATAGTTAGCAACACGCAATTTGACTATCTGCTGCTGTTTGCTCTCAGTTATGCTGAGCATTAATGTTTATAAGTGTCTCATACAGTAAGTCCTTAAATCTATTGCGCTGAGCATTGCGTCTCCTGCCCTCCGTCATCTCGCCAAATAGGATATTTTTGGAAGTCTGTCCTCAGGCATACGACCATCACAGGCGTGCACGCTACACGGAATCTCGATGCTACAGCAGCTTGCTCTTCTCAAAACTCTATGATACCATTTAATCTTTATTATTTGCCTGAGGTGTCACTGCTGGCATTTTTCGAATGCTCTAATATGCCGTCTGTAGAGAATCTATGATTTGCATCCATATGTCATTGAGGGTATGGTTACACCTTTATAGAGTGCCGTCATGGTTTTCGATGTTAGATTATGATTATTAAACACTTGCCTTCGATAAGCTCACAACGCCCGGGAATCTGCGCTTAGTCTGAATCTTGTCATCTATGTGTGATTTGTCATTTACAATGCTACCCAAGTAATTAAAATGCTGCACTGCAAGATAAGTTGTATCAAGGGCTTTCCATGACGTATGTGACGAAATGGCAAAACTAGATCCTCGAGTAGTAGCATACGTAAAAATAATTGTACATCACACGGAACCAAATCCGCAACTCTCGGATAGAACACAAGCGAGCTACCAATAAGCAAAAGAGACTTTCGTATATTTAAAACTTTCCCATTTTCAAAGGTTAACTAAAAGTCGGCTAATGTTGTATTGAAAGGGAAGTTTTACTGGGTTTCTCAGTTAAACGTGTGTATGCAAAAAATATCCAACACACGTTTAACCTATTGGATATATTTGAGGCATTATACGATTATATAAATACACAAATTATCGAATGAATATTATAGTATGTATATAAGTGACATCTCATTCGATATTTTAAGTGATCTAGAAAAAAATAAAAAAACATTTAAAAAATAATTTCTTTGTTATTTCACGAATTAATCTCCGGGTCACTTGTTTCTACCTTCTATCTCTTGGCTCTCTTCAGGCAAAATTACCCTTTGCTCTCGTAACACACCGAGATCATTCCACCTGAAGAGAACTTCGAGATGGAGGCAGAAAGGTTTTTTGTCGCCAGGATGATTGTAATTAGTGGAACAAAAAAAAGTGATTTTTACTAAATATTTTAGTACAAAGTTCCAAAACGTTTAAGTCGAAATCTTTCATTAATAAGAAAGGATTATTTTGAATCGATGGATGAAAGATTAAAGCACATTGACAATTTTTTTATGTCATAAAAACGTGTATTCGAGAGACGGAAATATTGAGAAATGTATTGAAAGTAGTGAATCTGCAGGAATAAGGTCAACGATGCACTTAGTAAGGTTTTTTCCAATAAATCAATCGCAGAAGAGTGAGTGCCCACTTTGATGTTTAGAGGCGAAGCCCGTGATACGCCCGTAATATATGTGCTGTAAAATGCGTACCTTGCGTAGAATAAAATTTGGTATGGCAATGTATAAGACAAAGGAATCATAGCACAAAGCAACTTTTTGTTAGAAATCCTATAAATAGAATTTAAAAAGGAATCTTGTATCATTGTATTACACTTCCGTTGTATACAGTACAACCTGACAGATTTCTTTTGAAGTAGCAATTTCTTCCAACCAGAAAGATGTTAAAGATGCGTGAAAACCAGACCGAAACTTAAAAAAAAAATACGCCAACGGGTTGAAACCCCTGGGCTGGGCTGGGAGATAGACGTTCACCAACTAAATTAGGAAGAAATTTTGATATGGTTTGGATACACTGAGAAAATGATTTATAAATATTATATATCATTCCTCATTACTGAGAGTCGCTATCTGTGGGATGTTGATAGTACAGATTGCGACGACACGTCTCTTATTTCGGTCTCAGCTAATGTCGATCACCTGATCCCTCCTCCATCTTGCTGGTGTCAATTTTATAAAAATATGTTTGGAAAGAAATTAGGTTGGATCCTTGTTGCATTTGTACGTTCAGTTCATCTGTCAGGGTTGGTGACGCAGGGCGTGACAGGGGTATTTAACCGGCACCGCTAATCTCATTAGCAGCCCCTCTACTGACCCCGGTCCATCCTTCTCCAGATCACATTGTGACTCCGGCAAGGGAAGGGAATCACTTTGTTGCGTTTTGCAAGTTTTGCGGTCGAAATAATTGGTTTCGAAATGGGGGACGAACTCTTAACTAAGGACTGGTCTCCAAGGGGTGACGTTTCTCATGATGAATTGCTTTTGAACAACAGTTTAAGTCAAAGATGTTTAAACTTTTACTCATAGGGGCTTAAATACGAATCAAACACAAAAAGTTACGAAGAAAAAAAATGTTGGAATGTATTTCAAAAAAACTTATATATTGTAAATCAAATAGACCTCCGTAGTTCTGCTGGTAAGATGACTTTTTTTCATCGACGGTACAATGCTCTTTACAAAATTATTTAAAAAAAAAAACGTAATTTGTGCTTTATTTACAATATTACAAACCACTTTTAAAAATTCAAAAAAGGGGAAAAATCAATTTATAACAATTCGACAACACCAAATAAATATAAACCAACAAAACATTCAAAATAATACATTAGTAAGTACACGAGTCAAATTGATTACAAAAATTTAACAATATACACAGTTGACCACTAGACTCGGGCTGCCTCTAGTTAGCTGTCCACACTCAATTTAACAATATACACAGTTGACCACTAGACTCGGGCTGCCTCTAGTTAGCTGTCCACACTCAATTTAACAATATACACAGTTGACCACTAGACTCGGGCTGCCTCTAGTTAGCTGTCCACACTCAATTTAACAATATACACAGTTGACCACTAGACTCGGGCTGCCTCTAGTTAGCTGTCCACACTCAATTTAACAATATACACAGTTGACCACTAGACTCGGGCTGCCTCTAGTTAGCTGTCCACACTCAATTTAACATTAATATGAAAATAATAGTATAGTATAGTTCAAACGCAATACGTCATCAACTCTGCAATGAGTCTACTATGGTATAGCTCGACAGTCTATGGTAAAATAGAAAATATCGCCAATCTCAGAAAATTGGTTTCCTAAAATATACATTATTTTTACAGATAATTATTCACTTAAGGTATCTTTAACATATTTCTGGTCGATTGGAAGAGATTGCCAAACAGTAATAGCACCATCAGGTTGAACTTTAAATTACCAAAGTGTAATACAATACAATCAAACTAACTAATTGAACTTGTGTATGCAAAAATTATCTATCTTATAAAACAATCGGTTTAAGTTTATTATGAGCGAAATTTGGACGAATATATTATATACAAAAATAACTCAAACAATGTTTTACCTGTTCTGAGATAATTCAGGAAATACTCGTATTAAGGGTGTACTGTACACCAAGAAAGTGTAATAGCTGTTTTGTTCAGGAGCTGCTATATTTGCCAGACGTGATTTGTTAAATATTAGTGGGTTCGAATCCCGAGTTAGAGCACCCTTGAGGAGAGTTACCTCTCTAAACGGCGCTATATCAAGTCCTTTGAATGGAACATAATTATGCAAAAGCCCCAACACACAAAACATACTTTTTGGTTTATTTAAAATATCGAAAAGTTAGAGTTCCACAATGTAACTGTAAAAATATTAAGCTATTTAAATGGATATTTATGGTTAAAAAACGTCTTAAACGTAAAAAAACGTCTTTTATTCCATTTAAATCCATACATAGAGGCGAGATATTTTCTCTTCAAATGTGGGTCGGGTCTTTTGGCATAGTTACGCACAATTTGATAATAAAATATCCACTTAACTGATTTGATATTTTTGCTTAGAGAGGAATTATGTGTATTGTTTTCATATATCAAATAATCCAAAAAAAATCTAGTTGAGTCCTTTATATATAATTATTTTCAAATGCATTTAAAAATGTACTATGAAACAGCCAATTGTTTTATTCATTACCTCAGAACAGTTAAAATGTTGTTTGGGTCATTTTCATTTATTTATTAACAAAACAATCAAACTTAACTGCACTTGAATTAAACTTAATATTATAATTAAACAATAAAAGATAACGTATCAATATTTACCAAAAAAACTTACAATTAAGGATATATATTATATATCTTTCAAAATATGATACGTAAATAAACCAATGTACAACATGGAAAAAAAACTTAAATTTAGTCAACGAAACACGGCTTAAAAATCACTAATACGTACAGTAGAATCTTTCTCAAGGGGATATTATAGGGCAAATTACAAAAAAAATATTTAAGATAAAATAGCATAGCAAGTTTCCCATTCAATACCTTAGTTCGATGGCTTTGAACCCTTG
Source organism: Odontocerum albicorne (assembly GCA_949825065.1). NCBI lineage: Eukaryota > Metazoa > Arthropoda > Insecta > Trichoptera > Odontoceridae > Odontocerum > Odontocerum albicorne. The sequence continues at coordinate 30,715,612 of OX463853.1, read as the reverse complement.
TCTAATAGGGGCCCCCTAAACAAAATAATTTATATCTTGAACGAAAGATAAAAGAAAGTGAACTTGCCCAATCTGGAGTTCATAAATTAAAATGTAATTATTGTTCATATTTTTGTACGAGTATAGGCAAGACAAAAAGAAAAAGAGAGTATAGGCAAGACAAAAAGAAAAGGAACGAACATTGGAGATGTTTAAATAACAATTATTTTTCCGGAGTTCGCTAACCACACTTAATCGAGAGAAAAAACCCATTCGTTTGGTATCGATTGTGGTTTACGGATTCTGCACACGAGATGGAAGGATTGTAGCTAGATAACTTAGAAATTCTCGAGATTAGAAAAAAAATTAAAATTAAGTCTCAACATTGCAAATAAGCAAGTTAAATTTGAATAATAGTCCTCTTCTAAATTTGTTTCCCGTTCAAAAGCCACCCTTTTGAGGCCCACCTACTCCCCTTCCCTTATTAGCCACTGCCCCTCCTCTCTCCAGTACCTACTGCAATTAGAAAATATATTTTAGATGTCTTTGAAACCAGTTGTGAACTCACAAAAAAAATATGGTGAATAGAAAAGAAATGAAATACGTTTTTTTATTTATTTTATTGAAAAATAATGAAATAATTTATTTTTGTGGCACTCTCCTGCCTTTTTGTTCAGTACATATGGATTTACAAGTACAATAAAACTAGTAGAAAAGATAACAAGTAACTTTCTTATAATACTCGTATTTTGTTTTGTTTTATAACAATAGGATAATAATAAGTAAAAAAACATAAAAGTTAATGAATTATTTGGGATTGATTTGACTGGCAGATTTTTTTATTATTCGGAAATATATTTATAAGACACACTCTCATTTCTTCTTCAATCGATTTAAAATCTTTCTTTTTTGTTATTTTTTATAGTTGTGAGAACGCAAAACTCTTATTCGCATAAATAAGAAGTAAAAAACTGTACCAATATTATTAGCCAATATGCAAATATTGATGTTTTATTTTAATCCAGCATTCATGCATTGGTTTTGGTCGAATGGTTTAGTTCAAAGTCAAAACTGAAATTCACGACACCCTTGGAGTATCGTTACGGAATCCTAGAATGCCGAAGCACCCCTGTTGAACACCACTGCCTTAGATTTATGAAATGCTGGAGAAAGATCCTTTTGAACTCAACAATATTAAAAATAGCCATCAAACCAGACATGGAGTTACCCAATTGTTGCCTTTTTCATAATTTATTGAATTACAACGCGCCACTGTCGACACGAGGGTGGTCCCAGAAGTACCCGACCTGACGTATTTGTAAACATGGAAAAAATTGGTCATCGTTATGTGATACGATACTTTCATTTGAAAGGTCTAAGTCCAACTAATATCAAAGCCGAGCTAGATTCTACTCTGGGGGAGTCTGCTCCTTCGTTTACAACAGTAAAATATTGGGTGGCAGAGTTTAAACGAGACCGTACGAGCTGCCAAGACGAACATCGCAGTGGTCGACCAAATGAGGTGACCACGCCAGAAATGGTAAATAAAATCCACAAAATGGTATTGGATGACCGTCGTTTGAAAGTGCGCGAGCTAGCAGACATGGTAGGCATTTCAAAAAGTGCTGTACACTGAAAATTTGGACATGAGAAAGCTGTGCGCAAGATGGGTGCCGCGTTTGCTCACAATGGAACAAAAACAGCGTCGTGAGGATGTTTCAATCGAGTGTTTGGCGATGTTTCACAGCAATAAAGCCGAGTTTTTGCGTCGATTCATAACCATGGATGAAACATGGATCCATCACTTCACACCGAAGGAGACGAAGGAACAGTCAAAACAATGGACTGAAAGGGGAGAATCGGCTCCAAAAAAGGCGAAGACAGTTCCATCTGCAGGCAAGGTCATGTCAGTTTTTTGTGAGGCGCGTGGAATAATTTTCATTGATTATCTTCAAAAAGGAAAAACAATCAACGGCGAGTATTATGCGAACTTATTGCAGCGTTTGAGTGATGAAATCAAGAAAAAACGGCCGCATTTGGTGAAAAAGAAAGTGTTGTTTCATCAAGACAATGCACCAGTTCACACATCCATTATCGCGGTGGCCAAAATCAATGAATTAAAGTTCGAATTGCTTCCTCACGCACCCTATTCGCCAGATTTAGCCCCCTCGGATTATTTTCTTTTTCCAAACTTGAAAAATTGGCTCGTTGGTAAAAGATTTTCCAACAATGAATAGGTGGAATCTGCGGTTGATGGCTATTTCGAGGCGCTCGACGGTTCTCACTATAAACAGGGTATCGAAGCTATTAAACATCGCTGGGAAAAGTGTGTCGAGCTGAAAGGAGACTATGTTGAGAAATAAAAATATTTTTTCCCAAATTTTGTGTTTTCTTTGTTAGGTGGGGTACTTTTGGGACTATCCTCGTAGTTAAATGCTATTGACACATTTGAACTGTAAAAGCTCTATTTTTTGCAAACAATTATTCAAATTTCGTTTAGAATAAACCAAAAACATGTGTTTTAGATGCATTTTGTACACAATTCCATTGATTCCCGATACCTGAAAGCTTAATATTACATTTCACCGCATGTAGAGCACACATACTTTTTAGGATATGTCTTGCGTGATGAGAAGTATGACCCCCTTTATCTAATCATCAAAGGGGAAACGTAAGTGGTGTCGAAAGAAGATATATATCTTGACTTCGCAACGCCAGGGACTATACAAGATTGGGATGTTAGGAAGCTGTTTCATCTGGCTGAAGATATAAAAGCTTTTTTCCACTTTTTAACAGGAAATTTCAAATAAAGGACGTTAAATTTTATTTTATTTATATTTAATTCTTCAGAAAGGGAGTTATTTTAATACCTTATTTAAATGAGAAATAATTTATGGTCCGTCCATACTTTTTTTGGTCGTCCTCGACTATGACTCTCAATCATGCTTGCATTAAAAATATGTTGAGTCACTATTATGTAACCCATTCGTTAACCCTTCCTGTCCGGTGATGTGTAACTAGTGCACATTGCTTCTAAACACTTTAATATCTCTATAAATATAATTAATACTGGGTTCAGATTTTAGGTATTCCTCCGTAATACATTTACGCATTGAATGAAAAAAATATGTTAATAATAATTAGCACTTATCGGCCACATCAGAGATATTTTGTGAAAATCGGGAATAAATTCACCAATACAATCAAACGTGTGTAACGTAGTATATTCATTCTAAAAACCGCCGTGGGTGAGAAAGCGACGATATTCACGTCTCACTCTCACTCTACTTCGGTATATGGGAACGCAAAAATAGAATCTCAGTTCGGCCGCTTCTCTCTTTTTAGTAGCCAACCGGCTTTCGTTCGAGGTGGTCGTTCCGTCCGTTTTGTGAACGTCGTCCGATGTTTTTTTTTTCATGTTTTCAGCAATTAAATTTCAATTATTATCACTTTTTGACTTCAAATTTAATTAATTTAAGCGATTGGCTACGAATATTCTTATTTTTTCGATTTTAAATCGCTCATATTAGGTCCTTACATATGAAATTGGCATTTTGCCGTACTGGCAACTTTGATCTCAAATATCTTCTCTTTGGTTAGGAATTCCAAATTAAAATTTATACAGCTATTTACTCAAGTATTTGTGTTTCGAAAATTATAATTCATTTGTTTTTTCCTCAATTGTTTTTTTTATTTGCGTCACTCAGTTTACAAAATGGAAAACTTGAAATATCGCGTTATTTACGAGTACGAGTTCCACCGTGGCACCAGTGCTGCAGAAACGGCTCGAAGGATTAATGATGTGTATGGTGACGGTGCCGCAAAAGAAAACACAGTGCGTTTTTGGTTCCAACGTTTTCGTTCTGGAAATTTCGACCTGCAGAACAAGCCCCGTGGACGGCCGGAGACCAAAGTTGATAATGAAGAATTGAAGGCTATTGTGGAAGCGGATCCATCGCAAACCACGTCCGAGTTAGCTGCAGGCTGCGGTGTTAGTGATAAAACTGTTTTAATCCACTTGAAGCAAATTGGGAAGGTGAAAAAGCTTGAAAGGTGGGTACCTCACGAATTGAGTGAAGCAAATCAACAAACGCGCGTTGACTGCTGCGTTGCATTACTCAACCGGCACAATAATGAAGGGATTTTGAATCGAATCATTACCTGTGATGAAAAGTGGATCCTGTATGATAATCGGAAGCGCTCATCGCAATGGCTGAACCCTGCCGAACCAGCCAAACCATGCCCCAAGCGAAAATTGACTCCAAAAAAGTTACTTGTGAGCGTTTGGTGGACTAGTGATGGTGTCGTTCACTACAGCTTTCTTAAATCTGGCCAGACGATTACGGCAGATGTCTATTGTCAGCAACTGCAAACCATGATGGAAAAGCTAGCTGCTAAACAACCGAGGCTGGTTAATCGCTCTAGGCCACTGCTGCTTCATGATAACGCTAGACCACACACTGCACAACAGACGGCTACCAAATTAGAAGAGTTTCAATTGGAATGTCTAAGACATCCACCGTACTCTCCGGACCTTGCCCCAACAGATTACTATTTTTTTCGAAATTTGGATAACTTCTTGCAAGGGAAAAAATTCAACTCCGATGGGGCAGTCCAAACCGACTTCAAAGATTTTATTGATTCCCGTCCGAATGGTTTTTTTAGTAAAGGGATCGATGAACTACCTATGAGATGGCAAAAGTGCATAGATAGCAATGGTACATACTTTGATTAAATAAATATATTATATTAAAAAAAAATCAACTTTATGTTCCTCCCAAACAAAACGCCAATTTCATATGTAAGGACCTAATATTTACATATGTATTGATGTGTATTGAATACACATCACCGGAACGGGCGGAATTCTTTAGCACAGGAAGGGAAGGGTTAAACATGTTCAAACCAATTCAACGTGCTCTTTTTCACCCCACTCACCTAAGTTTTTAGCTTAAATTCATACTTTATAATTACATTTCTTATTCTGTCATACATATACACAACATAATATATTCTTTTCAGAGAACGCATTTTTACTGCATTAACTCGGTTTCTTTAATTCGTTTTCATGTCCACTTTTCACTTCCATACATTAATATTGGTACTAGTACGCTGTTGTGAAATTCATGATCCGATTTAAGGGAATGACCAACTAGAAGGGTTTTTTCTATCCTGCATGGCACCTGAAACGCTTAGATTTTTAAATTTTAATTTGACTGTGCATTATATAATATGGCGAGTTTATTGCTAATATCAAATCTCTTCAAACCAACCATATAATTGTTTTGTAAAGTTTTGAGTGAAAAGTGAAAGATTTAAATTATTTATGTAAAGAATGATAAAACGATGTGATACTAAACTAACAAAAAAAAAACAAGTAGCATATACAAAAAATAAAAATGTACCCAGGTCTTTCATCAATGGCCTTGTTTAACTTTTAGTTTGTTGCTTGGAGGAATGGATTGGAAAATTGATGGAAAAATAGAAAAAATGCGTTTTTTGTCTCTGAAGGGACGTGTATTATTTTTAATTCATTTTTGAACCAATCAACGATGGCGTAAGTCTTTATTAGCCGTTACCTGGTTCCAGAGTCTAAAAGCGCTAACAGTAAATGACGACGTGAAAAAGGAAAAGCGTTGAACATGAAGGAATGAGACATTTCATTAAATATCAAGATCAACAGCAAAAAAATCCTCTTAATTTTTTACAGAACCTTCGTTATTAAAAGTGTGGAAAAAAATAGTAAATATATTTTTTTGATTTATTCAAAGTAAACAAAAATATCTGAAATACAGGGTTTTTAAATATAAATTATCTCCATTGTGTATTTTACAGATTCAGAATTTTTTATAATGTCAACAACCCATTCAAGGCCTTTTAGCCATGGAAATTGTTACATTCGTCAATAGAAATAATCGCGCTTTTGTATTTCACCGACATATGTGAGTTTTATTTGTACATTTTTGTGTGAATTGAAATCAAAATTCACAATATTTTTTTTGGGATTTTATTATCAGCTTTTCATCCGGTTAAAGCTATTTTATTCCTATAAACCAGGACTGCTTCACCTTTTTGTACGCGTGGGTTATTTTTTTGGGGTGACGTCGCGATTTACCAGTATATGAGAAAAAATACATAATTATAATCAGATGCAATAATGAACAAAAAAATATTCATACATATATTCATATATGTCCCTTGCGGGGTAGGCAGAGAGAACAGGTCTCCAAACTTTTCTATCCAACCATACAACTTTCATCCCGTCCACATTCATACATCTCGTCATGCACACTCCTGTATTATTCATACTCACTTTACATTTTTCACAATCTGGTCCACTTGATGCAGCCACGTTTTCCTCGGTCTACCTCTTCCACGCACGCCTTGTACTTTTTACTTGTATACTCGCTTAGTCATTCTTTCATGATTTATTCTCTCAACATGTCCAAACCATCTTAAAGCTCCTTTCTACGTCTTACATAGACCATCCATTTTATTCATTTCCGATGGCTCCTTTCCGCCTTCTATCAAACATTGACTTTCCTTAGTACACGCATCTCAACAGCATTAATCGTACTCGTATCTTTCTTCTTCCAAGTCCAAATTTTACTTCCATACATCAAGGTGCGCCTACACACTTTTATGTATTGCCATTTTTACTACTATTAATAGTACGCGGTTGTTGTAAATGTATAACATTCAGTGCTCCATTTACATTGTTCCTTGTTGCTACCCTTCTTTCAATTCACCCATCACACGTAAACATACTGTCCAGAAAACAGAACCCATAAACCTGCTCCAGTTTATCTGAGTTAACACATACATCGCACATACATTTTACCACACTTCTTTATATAACCATAACCTTTGATTTCACCACATTTTATTTTAAACCATTAACTAGACATTTCTCATATAGATCACTTATCATATCCCTTAAATCACCTTAATATTCCAGTAAGCATATATACAAATATAAACACGATTACAAAAGTCCTTGTACTTAACTCATTCTTGCACCTCTTAATTATACAGTTACAAATTATTTATATTGTGAAGAAAAAAACCTAGGAACAATAAATACTTGCGCAAGTAAAAGTAATGATTGAGATTTAACATTGCCCATTTTTTGTGCCTTAAATAACTAAAATACCTCAGTCGGTACGGTAGACAATTTTTATATTTCACTTTTAAAACACAACTATTTTAACTTTTTCAGTTTGTCTTATTTCTTGTTAGAATCGACTAAAATATTATTTTTAAGTATATGCAATGGATGAAAAAGTAACTTAAAAGGATGCCGCGATGGATTGGTACATAGCGATCGACTGGTTGGGTATCCCTGCCATTTTTTTTAAACTATGTACGTCATCATCATCTTCTCGTGTAGCTTATTATTGAACATCGTAACTCCCATGACAGCCTCCGACGACTCTGCTCCATCCATTCCTGCACTCCGCGGCTCGAAGGGCAGTTGTTAAGAGTAGTCCAGTTGCGTCTCTCACTTGATCAGTCGAACGCATTGTGATTCTTCATTTTTTGCATCATCCTTCCACGCCTCCAGTAACCACAAACCTCTCCAGACTGTCTCCTCGGCCACGAGCAATGTGCTCAAAGAATCGGAGGACTCGTCGAAAGCATATTGTCGACAATCTGTCGGTAATTCTCAGTTATCGAGAATGTAGGCGTTAGTTCCCATTGCTCTCCATGGAATTCGTAACATCAGCATACGTTTAAAAAAATACTGATCTATGCACATATATTTAAAAAAAATACTGAGTAGTATGTGTAGTCTTGTATGGCAAGTTTGTGTAACATTTGGTATGTTCGAATTTTTTTCTCCTGCATGTAGACAATCTTTCTAAAGTGGTTTAAAATTGATTGCTTATAAATTTATTTGTTTACTACATTATGGCTTTCTTCGTTGCTGGACCTAGTTGAGGATCCCCTCGCCATTCCAACTTCAATTCAGTTTGAAAACAAAGCTTTGCTGAATTTTTATTTTTTAATTAGTGAGCCGTTGCCTAGCAGCAAACTCACCGGCCACACCGCTGTGCTAGATCCAATGGAACACCGAAGTGAGACGATCGGAGCATACCGGCATGTTAGTGAGCCGTTGCCTAGCAGTAAACTCACCGACCATACTACTGTACTGAATCCAAGGGCACACCGAAGTGAGACGATCGGAGCATACCGGCATGTTAGTGAGCCGTTGCCTATCAGTAAACTCACCGACCATACTACTGTACTGAATCCAAGGGCGCACCGAAGTGAGACGATCGGAGCATACCGGCATGTTAGTGAGCCGTTGCCTAGCAGCAAACTCACCGACCACACCGCTGTGCTAGATCCAATGGAACACCGAAGTGAGACGATCGGAGCATACCGGCATGTTAGTGAGCCGTTGCCTAGCAGCAAACTCACCGACCACACCGCTGTGCTAGAGCCAATGGAACACCGAAGTGAGACGATCGGAGCATACCGGCATGTTAGTGAGCCGTTGCCTAGCAGTAAACTCACCGACCATACTACTGTACTGAATCCAAGGGCGCACCGAAGTGAGACGATCGGAGCATACCGGCATGTTAGTGAGCCGTTGCCTAGCAGTAAACTCACCGACCATACTACTGTACTGAATCCAAGGGCGCACCGAAGTGAGACGATCGGAGCATACCGGCATGTTAGTGAGCCGTTGCCTAGCAGCAAACTCACCGACCACACCGCTGTGCTAGATCCAATGGAACACCGAAGTGAGACGATCGGAGCATACCGGCATGTTAGTGAGCCGTTGCCTAGCAGCAAACTCACCGACCACACCGCTGTGCTAGATCCAATGGAACACCGAAGTGAGACGATCGGAGCATACCGGCATGTTAGTGAGCCGTTGCCTAGCAGCAAACTCACCGACCACACCGCTGTGCTAGATCCAATGGAACACCGAAGTGAGACGATCGGAGCATACCGGCATGTTAGTGAGCCGTTGCCTAGCAGCAAACTCACCGACCACACCGCTGTGCTAGATCCAATGGAACACAGAAGTGAGACGATCGGAGCATACCGGCATGTTTGATCGATCCCGTGTTTTAACGTGATAAACTACATAGAATTCCGTTGAGTCTTGGTCCTCGAGTGAGATATCTATGGCGCAGGGTGCGAGGGTGGACTCTGTTCCGTTCGCAATTTCAAGAATAGACTTGACCGAAGTCTAAAGTATCCTTATTCCCCCGAATAATAGGCTAAAAATGCCTATGCATAGCGCGAAGTTCGAACCGGCGATGTTCCACACGGAAGTCCAGTGCGTGATCGCGCAACCATTAACCGCGCTGCTATGGTATTACACTTTCGTTGCGTGCAATACAATCTAGCTGCCTTATTGTATTGGGGAAATCTGTTCCAACCAACCAGAAAGATGTTTTTTTATAGGCCCTAAGTGTTAACCAGACTGGAATCCTATTTGAAAAAATCTGGGTTCCAGCGGGGATCGAACCCGCAACCTCCGGATCGGCAGATAGGGATTTTACCAACTAGGTTACTGAAATCGTTAATGTTATTGTTTTTCGAGTATCTATTGAATGGGAAAAACTATTTAATATATTTTTAGATACATTATTTTAACATAGATAAATATATCAAAATAAATTCAATATTTTCTCTGACTAGTTAAAATTTTTCCGAAGAATACAATTTATCCTGATTATAAAATCTGCATCTCAACATGAATCGAACCCGCAAATTTCGTTCTGGAAGATAGCCATTTTACCAAATAGAGCACGGGGTCATTCGCGTTAATTAATTTATTTCTTAAAAGCAGCCACCGTCTTCACTCGACTTATATGTATTTATTAATAAATATTTCAAATTAGTCAGTAATAGTGAAATAGTATGCCCTCTCTTGGGTAATTTACTCTCCAAACGGCGCTATATAAGTTGTCCTTTTATTATTAATACAGACTCGGACGTATATTTTTTTACCATTCATTCATTATTATCGATTTCAGACTTCAACAATACTTAACACTTTTCTAATATTTAAATTTATAATAGAGGAAAACATGACAGTAAGAAAATATTATTAAATGAAAAATGATTTAATAATGAAGGGTAACATTTTCCTTGTCATTCCCGATCATGTCTGAAGATCAAGATCTTAAATGAGGTGTCCTATCGACACTCTTGAAGACTTCTCCCATTATTCAAGCTCTTAGTTTGATTGATAGTCTTTTTTCATCTCCTCTTTTTGCAGATAACATTTTTTGTAGGTTGTTCTATCTCTCTTAATATAAAGTATAAGTATTTTATTTTAGGTATACGACATATGAACGTGGCCATACAAAAATAACCCAATTCATTTTTTTTTTTCTTTATTAGAAATATCGAAAAAGCATAGATCAATCTTTTATACGTAAAAATATCAAGCCCGTTAAATTGCTATTTTATGGTTAAATGACGTTTTTTATTTCATTCAAGTCCAGGCAAAGCGATGAGATATTATACTTGGAAAATGTGGCTTGGAACTTTAAATAATACGCTTTTATGTAGTATTCAGACTTTTCGTATGCCATTGTATTATATTTTTATTGTATATAGTACATCTCTTACAGGCGATCTCTTCCAACCAACTAGAAATATGTTAAAGAGGTTTTAAAAAACTAGCTTATTATCTTTTTAAAATATTGGGCAACAACGGGAATCGAACTCACAATTCCCAAGCTGGAAGACATGCGTCTTATCAACTAGGCTATGTAGGTGTCACCTTAACGCTCTTCTGGTTAGTTGGAATAAATGTAACAAATATGGCAAAAACCTGCCAGGCTGTACTACGAGTATATACAACGCAAGTGTAATACTATACAAGGTGATTTAGACATGTGGATACAATGAATGATGAAATAATGACCAAGTGAATATTCAAATCAGAAGTGCATAATGTTTGTGATAAAGGTAGATTGAGACAAAAGTGGCTCGATCAAGTAGACCAGATTTGAAAGACGTAAACGTAAGAAGCACGAATTATAGACTCTGACTTGTGCATATCTATATGTACTAGGTAAGTCCAGAAAGTAAGTGTACCGAATTTTTGAAGGTTACTTTTTTTTACTTAAACAAAAAAATTACGTGGTTACCGTAGTACATATGTAAGCTATTTTTCGACATAGTCGCCATTTCTCTCAATGCAGGTGGTGAAGCGGGATATCAACTTTTTGATGCCTTCCTCGAAGTAGTTTCCCGCCAACCCCTCCGTCCACTTCTCCACCTCCTCCTTTACCTCCTCGTCGGTTGAAAACCTTTTTACACCCTTGTGCAGCTTCAGGGAGGTAAAGAGATAGTAATCTGAAGCTACTAGGTCAGGGGAATGCGCGGGATGGTTCAGGACATCCCATTTAAACGAGGCGAGCAGTTCCTTCGTGGCGTTGGCCGTGTGTGGTCTGGCATTGTCGTGCAGCAGGCAGACTCCCTTTGTCAGCATGCCTCTCCTCTTGTTCTGAATCGCCCTCCGCAATTTTTTTAGGGTCTCACAGTATCTTGCAGAGTTCATGGTCTCCCCTTGAGGCATATATTCAATTAAAATTATGCCTTGACAGTCCCAAAACAATTTCGTCAGTCACAATTGAAGGTCTTCCGCTCCTCTGATCATCATGCACATACGTACGACCGTTTTTAAACTCGCGACACCACTTGTACACACTCGTACGATTCATAGCTTTATCACCATATGCAGTTTTCACCTCATTATAAACCTCAACCGGAGGTTTTCCCTTCCAAACGAGATAACGGATGACGCCGCGTATTTCGCACTTGGCGGGAGATTGGATTTACATTTTTCACGAAACGTGTTGTCGCGTCGACACTTCTCAACGTACTGACCTCGAACCGGTCTCGTTGCGGAGGGGAAAGGTCAGGCTACACGGAAGTGTAGCCAACATGTCGAAAATAAAATCCATCCGGTCGTGAGAGCCTCAGTACACTTACTTTCTGGATACGCCTCGTATAAACGTGAAGGAAGTAAAACTTGTGTGTTTTGATATATGGTAATAGTGTGGAGATATGCATTTTCTACCTACCTCGCAGGGGACACGTCGCGATGATGTATACATATATAATAAAAGTGTAATCCAATATCAATTTGAGTCAGTATGTATAAAGTTAATTACAGTTTTAAACAATTTAAATGCTATTTATTTTCTTATGCATTAGTATTTTTATCCTTTTTTTTGTATTTCACGATTTCCATTTTTCAACGATGTTCTATTTTGTATTGATTTTATTTTTTTCTCGTCTTAGCTTTAGATAAATTTAAATTCTCTCGCCTAAGCCAGTGTTACTTTTCTGATTTGCGTTCTGTATAAGGGTTAAAAAGTAACAAGCCTGAATACTTAATGAGATTGAAAAAGGCGTTGTCTTCTTTCACAAACTTAAAAGCTTAGACTTTTTGAAATCATCCTGGTAAAACATTTTCAGCGTTATTTGTGTTGCTTCCAACTTTGTATAATTCTTTCCACTTTCAGCTCGCTGTCAGGTTTTGCAAATTTCGACTTAAATCCGCGAGCGTATAATAATTTCTCGATGTAATTTCACACATGATTTCTTATCTAAAAAGCACTAAGATTGAAAAAAAGATAAATTTTTCTTTAAAAACATACATATTACAAGATAAAAATTAAACGAATCAGTCATTATTACACATTTTTTTTAAATCTATGAATTTATTAAAATCTAGTTTATTTTTTTTATAAACCGAGGACGACTTACATGGCTTAGTTGGTAAGATGGTTGTCTTCCAAACCGGGGGTTACGGGATTACAATTCCCAATAGTCAACGGTCTCTGTAACAGTTTGCTGGTCAGTTGGAAGATATTGATTGCTAACATGGTAATAACGTCATGTTGTGTTATACAATGTGTGTATAATACAATACAGCCCACATGTGTATAGAGTTTTATCCTTTATTACACCAAATTATTTATTGATGTATATTTTTTTATTAATCATGGTTTTAATTCATATTATTGTGAGGATATTTTTATTTAAGTAAAATATATTTTTGGTATATGAAGAGGAAGGTGGAGTGTGTTATATATTATGTTATGTTATGCATACAAGCGTGTTAATTTAAATGTGAGAATGAAATTTATCGTGTTGTTGTTTTTCTTATATAACATACATCCGTGGGCCTGCTAAACCCTCCGTGACGACCTCCGTGGCCTGGCGGTAAGACAGTTGTCTACCGATTCGGAGGCTGCGGGTTCGATTCCCGCTGGAACCCAGATTTTTAAAAATAGGATTCCAGTCTGGTTAACACTTAGGGCTTATAAAAACATCTTTCTGGTTGGTTGGAAGAAATTGCCATATGGCAATAAACTCGCCAGGTTAAAAAAAATATATAAAAAAAACCCTGGCCTATTGTGTGCGGTAGTACGTAGGAGCTTATTTTCGACAGCAAATTGTATGAATCATGTATATTTTTGTATATTATTGTAGCATCTTGTATTGTGGTGTTCACTCGCTTTTTGATTATTTGGTAAAAAATCTTTATGGTTGAAATCGACCCCAAATGAAAAAAATATACATCAAGGTCACACTTAGTAAGGCTTTGATATAAGGTGATACGGCGAGATAGAAATATAAAAGTGTAACAGCCACACTCCATCCCGCGAAATACTTAACTTTACATCTCATAATTAGGGGCAAAGCTGGAAAGAGACGAACATTTTGGTTGAAGAATCTGCGAAAATTATTCGGGCCAACATCAGTGTGGCTATTCCGGGCAGCTGTAATTGAAATCCTGATAGCTAAAACGAAATCCTGATAGCTGAAAAGCTGTAGTCGGTCAAGGCACAATAAGACGAAGAAATTTATTATAGATTCATTTCTTATTTATTCTGTAGAACTTCGTAATTTAAAAAAAGAATGATTTGACACTTAAATGTGAATGAATTCTACACAATAACTTAAATTAAAGTGACAGGTCTGTTTCGCTTTACAGAAGCATTGCCAAACTGTATTCAATATTTATTTATATATGACAATAAATCTTATAAATACATCAATTGTGAAAAAACAACAGGTAATTTAATGTGAAATCACAATTTTAATGGATCTGGGTTTGTTGTTTTTCATTTGTCGTGTCCCTAGTAAACTAGACTTTTGCCTGTATTATACTCAAGACACATTGCTAACCAAGCTTATATATCAACATATTATATTATACAATTTATGGTTTTAAAGTAACATAAAAACTTAATAGGAGCCGATTATCCTACAAGAAATAAATCACAATACAAGTTTTCGTAAACCAAATACAAACACAAATAGTGCGGACGCCTATACCTAATAGTCGATCAGTAGTAGTAAGGAAGAGAGACATATCTCTTTTTGAATAATATTTATGAGCATAATTTAATGCATCCTTTATTTTGATTACTTTACTGTATTTTTTTGACAATTTTCTTTCGGGTGGGAGCTGACACATTGCCAGGTCTGTCTTCCATGCCGGACTGTCTTACGCCACGGGTGAAGAATTTTCTGGGTCAGATTCCCCTTTTTCTTCTCAAGATGCCATCTACTATCAAATATTGACCATCACGATGGCAGTCTTTATCATGTTAACTGCAGCCTGAAACAACTTGCCGTAAATCATGCCGTCTTCCCGGGACACCCTCGGGACTAGGGGTTAGTTCTTAGGTATCGTAATCAAGTACTTAATCATCACACATAACCCCAGATTGAATTTTAGTCACTATGGAGTAATCCAGCCACTATTACTAGTATATGAATAATGTATGTTCAGGCGCTGCTATAGTTGCCAGGCGTGATTTATTCTTTGTTCGAATTTGTAAAGTAAATTCTGATTTATAATGTTTTTTGCTATTTGAGTATTCCTAAAGCTATGCACAATATTCCATTATGTATATTCTTATTTATTGATTGGTTCTTGTTAAAATAGTGTTTTTTTTTGTTGTCATTTCTACGTGTTTATTTTGCTATTGCAACAGTTATGTTATTTAAAAAAGAATTTTTTTTTTTTTTTTGTGTTCACCACTGGTTTATTTTGAGTTTACTACCGGTTTCGAATACCTCCGTCTTTATCGTCAGGTGAAGATAAACTAAATTGTTCATAATATATTTCTTCTGCAAGTGTAAATTGTAAATACTATTTACCTCGATCCTACATGATATTACCTGGTTCAGTGTCCACGTCTTCATTCCATAGAGGAGATTTAAAAAGATGTAGAAGCGAACCATATACATTTTCAATTAAAACTCAGGTTTCGGTCTGTAAAATGAGAGTTTAGATTTTTGGCTTTTACTATACCTTCTTATTCTTCCTTTTGGTATTTTTCCGATTGAGTTTGACTCAAATATTGTGTTTAGAAAACGATATGCTCGAGCCATCTTCAATAAAACTTGGCTACCCTTAGTAAGTCTTCTGAGTTTAGGCAGTGTCCTACGATAGAATTTCTGATTCGATTTGTACGTTACGTTCGACGATATCATTTTATTTCATCTTAGCAATAATAAATATTGTAGTATGTGAGGGTATGTATGGTATGATGGTAGAATCGAGACCATTGTATCGAAACGGTTGTGCTCTGACTACATAATAAGTTTATTATTATTAAACAAAAGCAAATCTTGTGAGACGTTTCAAGTTTGCTGTCCAAAATAGCTTAAAGGAAACTTAGAATAACTAAATTCAAGGACTCGCAGGCAGCGAGCGTTAGGACCGGACCAATGCAAACTTTTGGCGCAACATTAAAAATTTGCACTTGGTAAAAAAAATATATTTCCAACATTGCCATTATTACAACACAGTTTGTGTAGTCTGAAGATAAGGTTGTATGTGTTGGTACGAAAAGGTGCAGTAACGTGTGAAACAAAAGACGAGGATTTCTGAAGAAACGGCAAATTCAAACAGCCCGCACTAAGCTCGGTCATAAAGCTCCGATTTGTTGGGCTTTTTTTGTTCACTTTACCAGGTACTTAAAGGACCCTTTCATTACCAAACCCATTGTTTGACCACCCATACCTATCCCCATCCGCAAACCTCTCGTTTGTAATAATTAAATCTTCAGAACGATTTCATTACCTGTTTTGCATTGTATGTATCTAAATATTAAAATATTTGTTTATTATATTTAAGAATCCAAATCAACGCGGTTTTTCTACTTTTGAATGTTTTTTTAGTGACGATGGTAATTTAATGGCTAGAGTGTTCCCTAAATAATTATTAAATCTATTTATTGAATATATCCATTGAACGGTGTACAATTTTAAGAATTTATTCGCAAATTTGCATAATATTTTTACCATCAACACTTGAATAAATATACTCAAATTGTACCATCAGTTAAATAATTTTTTTAATATCTTTACCCATCAACCAAGCAATTAGTTTTATATTTTCTAATTATCAAAAAAATAATCGATTTAATGTAACATTATAAATATAATCGATTTAATGTAACATTATACAAAAAAATTATCGATTTAAATACATTAACAAAACAAATGATTTAACATCTACGAAACGATTGATTTAATGTATTATTTAGCCATCAACAAAACTATTGATTTAATATCTTTACCCATCAACCAAACTTGATTTAATATCACCAACCAAACAATTGGTTCAATATCTTTACCCACCAACCAAATAATTGATTTAATATAATATAATATAATATACTGACCCATCTACCAAACAATTGATTTGACATCTTTACCCATCTACCAAAAAATTTATTTATCCATCAACAAAACAATTGATTTAATATATCTATTCATCAACCAAAAAAAATATTTAATATATTTACTGATCACCCAAACAATTAATTTAATATTACCCATCAACGAACAATTGATTTAATATCTTTATCTATCATCCAAATAATTGATTTAATTGTCTTTACTAACCAATCAAACAATTGGTTTAATATCTTTACTCACCAACCAAATAATTGATTTAATGTATTTACCCATCAACAAAACAATTGATTTAATCTCATCTTTACTCATCTAACAAACAATTGATTTAATATATTTATCTACTTACAAAACAATTGATTTAATATTTATCCATCAACCAAAAAAATAATAATATCTTTACCGATCAACTGAACAATTAATTTAATATCTTTACCCATCAACCAAACAATTAATTTAATACCCATCAACCAAAATATTTATTAAATATCTTTATCCATCAACCAAACAATTTATTAAATATCTTTATCTATCAACGAAACAATTGATTTTATATATTTACCCATCAACCAAATTGATTCAACATCTTAACCCATCAACAAAACAATAAATTTTATATCTTTACCTATCAATCAAATCAATTTAATATCTTTACCCATTTACAAAACAATTTAATATCTTAATTTATCCAATAACCAAATTGATTAAATATCTTTGCTCATCAATAAAACAATTGATTTATCATCAATAAAAAAGTTCATTCAATACTTTGATCCATTAACCAACCAATTGATTTAATATCTTTACTCATCAGCTAAACATTTGATTCAATATCTTGACCCACTAAAAAAACAATTGATTAAACATCTTTACCCATAAACCAAACAATTTAACCGCATTGTAATTATCTCATCAAAACATTGTCATTGTCCTTAAGCCGACAAACGTGTTTATTTAAAATATCGAACATGCGTTACATCCTGTATGTAATTAAATATCAAATGAATTAAATGTGTATTTCACAGTTCAGATTAATTTTAATATTTTTTTTATTCCATACAACGTGCCATTATGTTTCCTCGTATATCCCAAAACATTTGGAATGTTTTTCGAACTATTTACTATTTTTGCACAAATACGTCAAAATTACTATACATGTCCTTCACTTAATAAGTATTTACTGAGTTCCCTAGGGATATCGCTAGCAGGGTTGATCAGTAAACAAGTAGTAAATAAAGGGGTTGTTTAGTAAAATGGACGTATACTATATATGCAAAAACAGTCCGACAAATATTCTACCTGTTTTGGGATATTTGAGCAACACAACGGCACGTTGTATAGAATAAAAGAATATTAAAACGAATCTTAACTATGAAATACACATTTTACTGGTTTAATATATTTCACATGCAGATTGAGGTACAATATTTTAAATAAATATATTTCTCGATTTAAGAACAGATACAATATGTTGTATGACATTTAAACACAAAAAACTCGTATTGTTTTTTGTGTTTAAATGTCATACATTATACTTCAATGACCAATAAAAAGTTTTTTTTGAAATCAAAGCAAATTGTGTGTTTTATTCAAGAATTAAAAAAAATAGAATTAAAAAACCGCTCAATTTGAAAGACCCTATATTATTAAAGAAATCTCGTCTGGCAGCTATAGCAGCGCCCGAGAAAATCATGTATAGCATTTTATTTGTGTACCTTGTTGAATTGTTTCTATGTGGCAATCTCTTCCAATCAATCAGAAATATGTTTATAAAACCTTAAGTAAAAACCATTCTGAAAGCCTTTTTAAAAACATCTGGGCTGCAACAGAAATCGAACTTGGTCGGAAGATAGGCAATTTTTATCAACTAGGCCATGGAGGTCGTCAAAGAGTTTTATATAACGCTAATTTGTGTTGCTTAGTAGCGCTATATGAATTTATGATAAGCACATACAGAAAAATATAAATTCAGATGTAAAACGTTAATCACCTAGGAATCGAATATTGGGCGCTTGCTTGATTAGCGTGCATGCTAACTGTTCCGACATTCGTGGAAATAATGCTTTGAGTTCATAAAATAATGCGATCGATATTGCAATCGATATCGCGACCGTGACGAACGGCAACCCTGAACTGTTGGACTTGGCGCCGAATTTTCTGGAGTTGCCCAGTTTGGCACATTTGCCCAGCTTAGAATACGCAAAAAGTCGCTCGTCACGAGACGCCTGAGACAGATACACAGAGATAAGTATTTTTGTATATCATTTGAGAACATTCCGTGGGAATATGTTTGTATTATATATACGACCATTACCGAATTAGCTCAGTGGCGGGTTGCACGCCGATTGCCTCACACGGGTTGCACGAGGCATAATATGCGGATTTACAATGTCGTCACGGCAGATAGGAATCTTGGTGAGACGTCGCGTCGCTATCGTCTCACTACATTTAGTCACTAACCTGTATTACACGCTCAAAAATGAAGAACGAAATGTAAATATTTCAAAGCGGATTTTTTTAGAGCATGCTCTAATTTACACACATACATAACATCACGCCGTGTCTCTTGCGGGGTAAAAGAGAATATACTCGTATCTCCAAACTTTTCTATTTTAAGCACACAAATTTCGCCTCCTCCACATTCATACATCTCGTCATGCACAATCATCTTTAATGAATACTTCTCACTTTACCTTTTCTGTTAGTCACAATTTATTAACTGTTGTCGCTTTTGTGTCCTAAATGTTATATTTGGCGAGTCTATAAAAATACCGTTGGTGTGAGGTCTGGGTAGCGCGCGGGTATTCAATGCCACCTCTTCGTCCACTCCATCTGTTCGGTAAATTTTCACCAAAAGAGCTCTCACATCACGATGGTAGTGGGGAGGTGCATCTTCTTGCGGAAAAAGAGTTTTCCTCATCTTTTAACTCCTCACGAATGCGTGATATGACAAATATCTGCAGCAAGTTCAAATAAACGGTACGCTGCAAATATGAGTACACATTTTTAGGGACACCCTATATAGCTTTTAATACATGATGCATGAAAATACAATATAGGACAATATGGAAAGGAAAAAAAAATAATCACATACATTTAGTTTAAATAAAGGAAAAACTTGAATCTCAAGGGCAACGAGAATACAAAAATATAGGAAAAATTACAAAAAAAAGAACGCTATAAAAGGAAATAACCATTCTCATGGTCAAGATCTAAGTTGAATAAATGCCTGGGGACGCTCCTGGACTCAACAACATTTAAATTAAAAAAATATCCACCAAATAAAATGTGGAGTACTCAATTATTGCATTCTCACGATTGATAAACCTTCGACTGTCGTTATTTATTTATTATTATTATTTATTTCAATGAACGGTCTTTTATCGACCATTAATTAAAAATGTAATACTCAAATTAGAATTTTGAGGGCGCATGAATGTATACACATAAATACAACTTGCCACAAAAATTATAAACATTTAAATGAATCAAATACAAAAAAATGTCGAAAAGCAGTACGCACATGCATACTGCCCACTACATGTAAAATACAAACTTGAGACAGGTCAAGGCTCAGGCAATCAAAAACACACAAAAAGAACGAAAAAAATAATCTTCGAAAATAATAAAAATATGTATACAAACAATCAATGCACTCCAATACAAAAAAAGCAAATCGAAACTTTAACATATACCTTGAAAACATACATTAAAAAAATTGAAAGAAACAAACCCAACGAAATGAAATATAATAAAAAAAATTAACGAGAGTCATGTCGTGGCGTCGGATTTTTGGTTCAGAAAAACAAAAACGCTCTGTAAGAGAACTTTTAAAGGCATTAAGACCGTTAACAAATATGTCCGAGACTGTAGCATAGTCATTACCCAATCGATTCAATCTGGGTACGGTAGAATTCGAGTAATAGTCAGTTTTATTACGCTCGTATCGGTATATATGTCTTGCAGTGTTGTACTTCTCGAAGGAATTCAAAAGTCAATCAATTCAGTTCAGTTAATTATTCCATTCAATATTTTCAAAAGCAGGATCTAATCAAACATCATTCTACGGTAAACCAATGAAACCGAAGCTTTGGTAATCGATTGATTCTTATTCCAAATTATCAAGCCAATCAAATACTATGTCGCATTCAGTCTCCTACATTATTTGATCAGAGTACCGCTTTTATACGCGGTCTTGTTTTTTTTCGAATTTCGAAAAATGTTACCATATTAATTCACGTCACGTGTTCACGTCAGGGTGTTTTGAGTGTGCTTGATGTGCATATATTTATATCACATTCCTCACCCTTTTAAAGCGTTTTCGTGTTCTACGCCTGTTATTGCTATTGATCTATTTTTGTGGAGGTTTATGTTGTACTTGTACATGACTTTTAAATATATATTTACTGTTTTTTTTTGTAGTACACTAGCCACCTATATCAAAGCGATTTGTGCGCGCAATTATAATGTTTTACAAGGGAGTCATCCCCCCTTAATCATCACAAATCATGTTTCACGACAAAAGTTCGCCCATTTGTTGATATTGAATATTTTGACGTGTTTTGTTTAGTCCAACACTGTTTATTCTACATTGTATAACGGTAGAACCCTGTCGCTTTCAAGGTTTTCACCTCATCATCAGGGTAGCACAAACAACGCTGAATTATGTTCGAACTGGTACTGACATATACGCTTCTAATGGTAAAAAAAAATGGGTTGGAAATTCTCCACTCGCAATCCCTAACCCGATTTTTTCCTGACTTTTTTTACAGAAGCGTGTATGTCGGTACCAGTTCGAACATAATTCAGTCTTGTTTGTGCTCTCCTGATGATGAGGGGAAAACCTTGAAATCGGTGGGGTTATACCGTTTTATAAAGTGGAATAAACAGTGTTTGACTAAGAAAAATTACAATGCCTTTAAATCTCCATAGTGTTAATGCGTTAATTGTAAATGATATACTCGTATTTTGACTTGTTGACCACTGAAGTAAGAACCTAACTTTAACCATTGTACGGTTGGTAATACTCGTACTACCCTACGTGGCTAGGCATATGTTAAGCTTGTACGATTATTGTTACCAGATGAACTCGACTTAGATTCAGCTTAACTCAAAAATCACACCACGCCGCTGATGTACTCGTACATGTATATTTATTTTTTCATATTTTTAATCTGTCAATAATAGCGGGCGGGGTTAAGTCCAGAGTTAGAACGCCCTTCAGGAGAGTTTGCTCTCTAAACAGTGCTGTATAATTTAAAAAAAATATTATTATGATTTTTCATGGTTTTTAAATCACAGTATATCATGGCAAGATGCTATGACAACGTTGATGAGTGCTCTTCTGTCCACGTGATGTTTTCTTTGTGAAAACCTTCGTTCATTTGCGCGCGTGAACTCTGCACTTATTGACGCTTTCAACTGCTGTATCGTGTCGTGTCGAGTTAAGTAATCTTCCTTTTTCCAACATGAAAATAGCTATAAACATGAATTCTACCTTTATTCGCAAACTAATCTAAGACTAACATGAGTGGTACAGGAGAGTGAAGGAAAACGTGGTTGGTATTTAGAAAAAAAAAGAATGATAAGCAGTCTAATAATTCGACGAAACTGTTGCAATGAAAAGGGTACAATATAAGTTAACGATGTATCAGATCGTTCTCTATTGGTGGGGGTATATCTCGATTGGTGAGATGTTAAAAGACGAGCCCAGACCTTTTGATAATTTCTCTCTTAAATGTTATTTCTTTTCCTTTATCTTGAAATATTTATGCAATTTTAGTATGTATATATGTCAATAAACCTATATTTATTTGAGCTAATTTAAAAAAAATGATTCGCATCTGGTTTTCACTTAATAATGCCTTTTTAACTTCTTTTTGGTTGGTCGGAAAAGATTGCCACATGACAATAAGCCCGCCACGTTGTACTGTATATGACGAACCTGTAATACAATAAAATACTCTTGCAGTACCTACAATAAGTACTTTTTTAAATTTCTTAACAAATAAGGATGGAACCTACGCATGACTTTAAACTCGTTAGAATGTTACGCATTATTGTTTAAAAATGTTAGAATGCTAAGCATTATTGTATAAAATTGTTAGAACGCTACGCATTATTGTATAAAATTGTTAGAATGCCACGCATTATTGTATAAAAATGTTAGAATGCTACGCATTATTGTGTAAAATTGTTAGAATGCTACGCATTATTGTATAAAAATGTCTGTAATATTTGTGAAAACCTCTACATATAAGATCGTGTAGGAATGCTCCAAAGATTAATTTAATGGTAACCCATTAAAAGCGAGATACCGCCGTTCATGACTTGTGGGAGTTGTATTGAATGAGCGGTGAGAATTTTACGTTTTTCATTCATTATAGTGCTTTAAAATTGTTATTATAGTGCTTTTTTGCTAAATTTTATCCCCGACGAGTTTATTATAAAATATTAAACATTTTTGTCTCGTATATCTATCGTGCGATTTCATAACTTGTAATTAATTGTTTTGTTAGCAGTGAGTAACATTTTTAAATAGGATACTTGGTACCGATGGGCGTTAGATTGGAATGTGACTGGGGTATATAAGGGCTCTAGATATAAATCAATCCAACAAACTATCCCTTTGAAACTATGGTTTAATATAATAAGAATGAGCAAGATGGAAGTTTCTGTCATGTGTCGTTTGCGGACAGGCCACTGCGTGGTGACTAGTCACCACGCAGTGGCCTGTAGCGGCAGATAGGTATTGTGGAGAATCTCAGCTGCGAATTTGGTCTGGATGATGAAACTAAAGACCATGTATTTTTCGGTTGTCCTTTGCGAGGCAGATTTGATTTACTTAAGGCCGTATCTTTGCCGCGTCAAATAAATTGTTGCGTTTCTTCTTTCTTCGTAGAACTTTTCCACTTCTAGATCGATTGTTAATTTTTTAAAGCTTAATCAGCTAAAACTAAACCAGATGGTTTAGAATAAAAAAAAAAGTTTTATTATTTTGACTCACATAATTGCATGACTTGAATTTGATGGCACAAATTATCCTAATTTGGATGGATTGCCTATTAAAAAAAAAGTAACATTTCAAAAATGCAATAATATATTATAAAAATAAATATTACAAATTTTTTTTTCAAATGAAGTTTGTTTCTATAATTCTTAGATACATTACACGTATTTTGCCAAATATCTCGCATGGAAAATATGGTAAAAATAAAATAATCTTTCTGCAAGTGGCGTTCGAACTCACGAATTTTTTTGTTGGCAAAATTGCTGTAACCAACTGAGCTATTGCAAACAAAGAAGCGTCATTTTTACGACATCGAAATTACTCAAGGAGTTTCATCTCTGATGACGCTACACCGAAGTGAGAATAAGAAATTAAAATTGTTGCATAAGTGCTGAGTATCGGAAGGCTACATCGTTCACTTGCACACTGCGAAGAATACTGCCGACCTTGCTTTGTATGCACCTCCGCCGATCAAATAATGCGGGCATTATGTTGATTCAAGTGCGGCTGTCTCCGATATGGCGGAGGTGAAGGTCTTTTTCTGTACCAGCTGTATAAGTAAGTATGTATGCTGCCTTATAACCAATTATCCGAAATCGGCTTATTGCCGTTTGGGAGAATAGCCTCACAAATATGTTGCACGATGACTTATGACAAAGTTTGGAATGAAATTATTAAGAAAGCGTGTGAACTAAAGCCTGATGTAATGATAAGGATGAAGAAAAACACTTAAAAGTGATTTGATTTTAACGAATGGGTGTGAAAAAGCTGACAAAGCAAATATACAACGCGAACGTGAGTGGAAGGCGTGGCAGAGGAAGACGAAGAAAAATATAGATTGACGTAAGTAAAAAAAATATAGCTTATATTAGGTCCTTACATATGAAATTGGCGTTTTGCCGTACTGGCAACTTTGATCTCAAATATCTTCTCTTTGGTTAGGAATTCCAAATTAAAATTTATACAGCTATTTACTCAAGTATTTGTGTTTCGAAAATTATAATTCATTTGTTTTTTCCTCAATTGTTTTTTTTCTTTGCGTCACTCAGTTTACAAAATGGAAAACTTGAAATATCGCGTTATTTACGAGTACGAGTTCCACCGTGGCACCAGTGCTGCAGAAACGGCTCGAAGGATTAATGATGTGTATGGCGACGGTGCCGCAAAAGAAAACACAGTGCGTTTTTGGTTCCAACGTTTTCGTTCTGGAAATTTCGACCTGCAGAAAAAGCCCCGTGGACGGCCGGAGACCAAAGTTGATAATGAAGAATTGAAGGCTATTGTGGAAGCGGATCCATCGCAAACCACGTCCGAGTTAGCTGCAGGCTGCGGTGTTAGTGATAAAACTGTTTTAATCCACTTGAAGCAAATTGGGAAGGTGAAAAAGCTTGAAAGGTGGGTACCTCACGAATTGAGTGAAGCAAATCAACAAACGCGCGTTGACTGCTGCGTTGCATTACTCAACCGGCACAATAATGAAGGGATTTTGAATCGAATCATTACCTGTGATGAAAAGTGGATCCTGTATGATAATCGGAAGCGCTCATCGCAATGGCTGAACCCTGCCGAACCAGCCAAACCATGCCCCAAGCGAAAATTGACTCCAAAAAAGTTACTTGTGAGCGTTTGGTGGACTAGTGCTGGTGTCGTTCACTACAGCTTTCTTAAATCTGGCCAGACGATTACGGCAGATGTCTATTGTCAGCAACTGCAAACCATGATGGAAAAGCTAGCTGCTAAACAACCGAGGCTGGTTAATCGCTCTAGGCCACTGCTGCTTCATGATAACGCTAGACCACACACTGCACAACAGACGGCTACCAAATTAGAAGAGCTTCAATTGGAATGTCTAAGACATCCACCGTACTCTCCGGACCTTGCCCCAACAGATTACTATTTTTTTCGAAATTTGGATAACTTCTTGCAAGGGAAAAAATTCAACTCCGATGGGGCAGTCCAAACCGACTTCAAAGATTTTATTGATTCCCGTCCGAATGGTTTTTTTAGTAAAGGGATCGATGAACTACCTATGAGATGGCAAAAGTGCATAGATAGCAATGGTACATACTTTGATTAAATAAATATATTATATTAAAAAAAAATCAACTTTATGTTCCTCCCAAACAAAACGCCAATTTCATATGTAAGGACCTAATATTAAAAAAAAAATATAATTAATATTCTAAAAATTGACGACATCTGTAGCCTAGTCGGTAAAACGCCTGTAGTTCGATTCCCGAAGAAAAAGTGTCCAGATTAAAAAAAATTATTCCATCATGTTTTTCACTTAAAACGTCTTTTACACCTTTTTGGTTGGTCGGAAGAGGTTACTAGAGATTGAGATACGACAAAGAGAGTTTTATACAGCGCTATTTGGATAGTAAACTGTTCTAACTTGGGATTCGAACCCACTATAACTAAACAAATCATATCAGGCAGCTATAGCAAATAATATACTCCTATAATACTTTTTTTGAATACGGTACAACCTTGTGGGATCTTTGCCTCGTGGCAATCTCCTTAATCCAACCAGAAATACGTTTATAAAGCCTTAAGTGAAAATCTTACTGAAAAAGTTTTACCTTTTTTAAATCTGGGTTCCAGCGGGGATCTAACACGCAACCTCTGGGTCGGAAGACAGGCGTCGTACCAACTAGACTACGAATGTCGTCAATTCAATAGAATAATACAATACAGCAACAGTTTTTTTAAGTTGAGTAATAATGATAAAAAAGTAATTACAGCAAATGTGCAAGGGTGAACAATACAACACACACAATAAAAAAAATAGAGGTGTATGGTCACGCACATACATTTTCAACCTAGTATTCGGGGGTATAAGAATACCTATGACTTCGGTCATATCTATTCTTTCAAAAAAGAGAAAGAAAAAAAAATATGCCGGTGTGCTCCGATCGTCTCACTTCGATGTGCCATCGGATCCAGTACAGCGGTGTGACCGATGAGTTTGCTGATGTGCAATAGCTTTAAAACTTTAAAAACAAACTCCACGGCACATCTTCGCTTTTTAACTAAATTGACGTTGGAATACCGAGGGGATTCTCGACTACGTGGCCCAGCAACAACGACGATTTGCACAAGCAATAAAATATGAGTTAAGAAATACTATTACAAAAACTAGAAATTATAAAAGAATTTTTTTTTATCATAAAATAAATAATTATTCTATTTACCAATAAATAGAAATTTTTACACTAATTTTAATCTCCGGAAACTCTTATTTAATGGGAAAGGAAAAAATGGAGTACTTAGCAACAGTGGTGTGTATAAACTTTTATGTGCTGACTGTGATCATTTCTATATAGGAAAGACAGGAAGATCTTCTGAAAAGAGATTTCGTGAACACAAATCCGCCTTAACAAATCCTCTAATTTATTCTGAAATGGCTAATCATTGTCACCGCGAGAATCTTACTTTTTCTATCGATGATGCCAAATTCTTATATATCAGTGGTAACGGAAATAAATTGGACAGATTAGAGGCCCTAGAAATTTCTAAATCAGTACACCGATCGGAACGTCTGTTGAACAGTTATTTCCCCAAAATCTCTCCGCTCTTGGCCGAAATCGTCTCGTGCCTTCCTCACCCTCCAACCTCCAACCGTTGAAACGTGTATATCGGTGCCAGTTCGAACAGCATTTAGTCTAGTTTGCGCTCCCCTGAAGATGAGGTGAAAGTCTTGAAACCGGTAGGGTTATACCGTCATAAAAAAGGGGAATAAACAGTGTTTGATAAAAATAAATTACTAATTTTTCTATTTGGACTATACACGTCATGTATTGCACAGTGCTATTTTCTATATGATCACATTCCAAAAGGAATATCTGCAACGCTTTTTATATCCGATGATTTGTAGAAAATTATTATCTGTTATCAGTTTGTATACATTCTTCTGACTTATCGTCTAGTTTGAATTTTTTTATTAAGTGTAATATAAAAAATGTAGTTAAAATGCCCACATGCGTAAGCTACACAAGAGACATATCAGCTGTCGTCCATGAACACATTTTCAAGCAGCTGTTCGTGCGCATTGTGGACTACACTGACGAAGTACTTGTTATGTGTACTTTATGTTAATACCGATTACTGAAACTACAGTCCAGTTTATTTAACCTTAAACGGTTACCGTATTAAATTTATTCAGCGCATACAACTCAACATACTTTTTTTTTGCAAATGTCAAAAAACATACAAGATAAATTTTATATCAATGTTAACCTGAGTCGATCTACTGCTGGATGGATGAAGGTCTCCTTGAGTCAACTCTAAACAATTCAGTTTTGTGCCTGTTGGCGCCACGTGATGCAGCCATGCTTCCTGATTTCGTCCATCCAGCATACTTAGAGTCTTTTTTTAGGTCTCTTTATGCCTCTTGGGTACCATTGGATTATTTTGGATGTCTATCGGGAATTTGACATTCTGGGTACGTGTCTCGACCATTGCCACTTCATTTTCTTGCACACCTTGATTACATTTTCTCTCATTGTTTTGTTGCTAATCCAGGTGTTTCGTTTACGGTCTCTTGTAGTATATCCCAGTATACATCTCTCCATGCTCCTCTGTGCGGTCTGAAGCTTCTGTGTGTCCATGTTTCACAGCCATACATAAGTAATGGGAGAATACACTGGTTGTAGACCTTTCGCTTCAAATATATTGATATACTTTTGTATAAATAAAGCATATGGAAGAAATATTATGTTATTTTATTACGCTTTCGTTTTATACAGTATATCTGACAGATTTATTGCCACGTGGCAATCTATTGTTGTTGGACCTTGTCCATCTAAAAAGTCGATGGATATGAAATAATTTATAATATTTTTTTATTGAAGGAAAGTTTGGAGCTGGCGGTATCCTTTCTGATGACTGCGGCAATCTCTTACAACCAATCAAAAATATGTTTAAGATGGCTTAAGTAAAACCTTTACCAACGGTTATCAAACTCGTAACCTCCGGATCAGAAGACAGCTGTCTTACTAAGTAGGCCACCAAGGTCATCTGATGACCTAACGGGGAAAATATTCATATAGTAAAAAAACTTTTATTGATTTATAATAATAATAATAATAAAATAACAATTTATATAGCGCAGTTTATAGAGCAAACTCTTATCAAGGGCGCTTGTAACTCTGGATTCGAACCCTAATATTGAGGTATTTAAAATATTATAAAATAAATATATACATACGAGGGTTGCTACTTAAGTGTTGAGACATACAAGTAAAGCTAGTTGATCGGCACACTGTTGTTGAGTTAGTCCATGTCGAAAATCATAAAAATCATCGCACGAAAATG
Organism: Odontocerum albicorne; assembly: GCA_949825065.1. Taxonomy (NCBI): domain Eukaryota; kingdom Metazoa; phylum Arthropoda; class Insecta; order Trichoptera; family Odontoceridae; genus Odontocerum; species Odontocerum albicorne. The sequence goes on along the minus strand of OX463853.1, from coordinate 30,686,604 downwards.
TTCACGAATTTATTACATTTTTGGCCAAGATTAATTTTTCAAGTCACTGCAAACAACACAAATAGCACTCGTATGACAAAACTTTCTGAGCACGTATATCATTAAAAACGTCAAACTTTACGATGCTGATGTCAGATTTGACGTATGGTGTTGGTGTTGCCATATCTCAACATTTAAGTAACAACCCATGTACACACATCTATTGAGTGTCAGGATAGGAAGGTAATGGCTGGTTTGTAATCTAATATATTTAATATCATACAATATATCTAATGATTGTTGATAATCTTAAACTCCAAAAGTATTAATGGTGTTAAGGATGTTGTGAAAATAAAAAAAATGTTGGCGAAAAGATAAATAAAATATATAGAATACACAAAAAAATCTTTGAATGAAACATAAATTTAGTTGGATAAGATTTTTCGGAGTGTTTTCAAGCCACGCTGTTAAACACTCCAAAAATCATATCCAACTGAAACGATGAACCGTGCAAGCCTCAAATCAGAAACTTAAATATTTATTTTCTCTAAAAAGTTTCTTTATAATTCTTATTCATATATGAAAATGTGATATATTAATTAAAAATACCCCTAAAGTTTCTCAATTATCGAATTCTCAGTTTATCATTCCTGAACACGCCTCCTGGAAACTGGCATAGTCAACTTCCTGCTGCGATAACAGCCACGCCTCTTAGTATGAAATTTCCGAATTTCCTTTATAAAGTTTGGGACTCTATTGTAAGTTACATTGCCCAGGTATGGATATTGTCTTTAGCCAAGATATGTCCTGACTCTTGGAAAGGTGAAGACGATGTTAGAAGCTCTGCGAATTGTGTATTTGTTGTCACTAATGTCTATGATGCACTGACTGTCTTAAATAGTTTTTCTACAATCTAAGAGAGCTGAAATTTGTATGTAGATGTCATCCAACAAGATACATAAAAACTCTTATTAATTAATTTGTTGTGTCGCGTTTGGATTATTGTAATTATATTTATTGTGATTTGCCTGATTTACAAATTTCTAGACTCCAGTCTGTTTCAATGCAGCTGCTAGACTGATATTTGGTAGTCGTAAATATTTTCATATTAATTGGACACTGGATTAGGTGTCGTAAACGGAACAATTTCAAGCTTTGTGTCTTTGTATTCAAGTCCCTTAATGGGATATCTCCATTGTATATTTCGATTTTGTGTTTTTGAGCTGTTCCTTCGAAGAGAAGTAGAACTTTAAGGTCGATTTCTTCGTCTTATAAATTTGATGTTCCAAATCGATCCAATAGGGCGGGGTATTATGATAGAGCTTTTGTCGTTGCTGGGCCTATAACGTGGAATGGTCTATCTCTTAGTATCAGAGATATGGATGGTGTGAACAGCTTAAGGAACTACTTAAAGACAACCCTATTTGAGAGGTCTTATCAAATACTATGATGTTATACGAACACTACACCTAAAGCCGAATGTGCTATTATCACTTATTGGAAGTTCTACAAAGGTTTCTTTGTAGTAGTTCGTCTACTCTTGGTAAGTTTTCAGCGGTTTACTTACCAAATATGTTTTCCTAAACATGTGCTGATGCGAGGAAATAACTAATTTAATGGCCGCAGCCACTGCCTTCATATCCTCACTTATTTTTTGTGTTTTTATATATGTATATATTATATTTATTTTGTAATATTTTAAATCTGTCAATAATAATGGGTTTGAATTCTGAGTTTGAGTGCCCTTGAAGAGAGTTTGCTTGCTAAACGGCGTTGTATAAATTCTCATTTTATTATTATTCAAACCAAAAGATATAATACTATATGCCGTAAAAGCAAATATTTTAATTCTAGGAAATAAAGATATGCTTGTATTTTCATGTTTTTGTTATGTTTTCATTCTGTCGTTTTCATACAATACATTAATCTTACTTGTATTCTTCTATCAAGTTCAAGTTTCACTTCCATAAATCAAGGTGGGCAGACTCACCATGCTACCGTATACAGACGAGAAATAATAATTTATTCCAACACCAATGCTCTAACTAATATTCTTTTAAATAGGACGGTTTTTTAACCAGGGTTGTATTGTATTACACTTTAGTTGTATGCCGTATAACCTGACAGGCTTATTACCATTGTGCAATCTCTTCCAAACAAACTAGAAATATGTTAAAGGGACCTTAAGTGAAAACGAGACTGGTATATTTTTTTACATCTGGGTTCGAGCAATATTTGAACCCGCACCTTTCGGGCTGGAAGATCTTACCAACTAGGCCACGGATGTCGTTGTGGACGGAATCTACTAAATTTTAAACGTTTTTCTCCGACTTGATTCCTACTCCAATTATAGTATATATATTGCTAGCCATGTGTTATAATTAAAAACGTGGCGAACTACCTAAATGTAGGATTTTAAAAAATGACGACAGGGATTCCTCAACCATAGTACTCACTATTTTTACTAAATGGTACATAATTCATGATTTCACAATGTAATTAATGTAGCCAATAAGTTTTAAAAATTGAATAGTCGAAATCTCCCGACTCCGACTCCACAATAAAAAAACAAATGACTCCGACTCTTGACTACGACTCCTGACTACGACTTCTGACTCCGACTCCACAGCCTGAAATAAATATTTCATTTCATAAATATTTTTTAATAACTCAATAGTTTCAGCTTCTAGTACAGATAAAATAGTAGGTCTTCTAATATCGAAGGAGTATTAAGTTGGTAGATGTCGAGCACTAGGCGAATGACGATGAATGATGGTGCTCCAAGCTGTGTTTAAATCCGTTCGGTTTATTTTTACCGCGGTCAAATCATGAAGAAACGCCCCCTTCAGAGCGTCCGTGGTGAACAGATGTTAATCAAAGATGTAGTGTATTTTAAGGGCTCTTCGTGTTGTCGGCTGTTATCTTTTTTTTTGTCAGCGGCACACAAACTTGTGATGTACATAATGGCTGAGTGGAATAGGCAAGTTTATTTTAATGTAAAATGTTTTTAGATATAGTTAATGACAACCTTAGATCAATCAATTCGCTTGCCACATTTAGTCGTTTGATGACCTCCGTGGGTTAGTTGGTAAGATTCGCTTGTCACATTTAGTAGTTTGATGACCGCCTGTCTCCCGAAACGGAGGTTGTAGGTTCGATCCTTGCTTGAACCCAGTTTAAAAAGAAAAGTTTTCAGTCTTTTCACTTAAGACCTTATAAACTTATTTCTGGTTATTTGGAAGATATTGCCACATGACAATTATCACACAATCTCGAACTGTATACAAAGAAATTGTTATACATAATTCGCTCGGGTGCTGCTATAGATGCCGGTCTAATATTTGGTCGTGATTTGTTTAATGTATTAATAAGGTTTGCTCTCTGAACGGCGCTAAATAAATTTGTTCTTTGAATTGAAATTTGAGATAAAAATTGAATATCCAATTTTAGAAAGGAGTTCCTATTATATGCTGGAAGTAGATCATATATTATAATGAATGGTGCGTTGATTGAGGGGTTTAATATTTTAAAAGGAATAAAACAAAGATGTGTCATGTCACCCATATTGTTAAATTTTTACATACGTGTAGCTTCGTGTGTGAAGAAACTATAGAGGTCAATAATGGGCGGTATTCAAATGTCCAATGAGAATATGTGTGCATTGCTGATTACATGGTAGTATTCGCGAAGAATGAGGTTGAATAACAGTCAGTATATTGTATGAGAGATGTAAAGAGAACGATCTGATAATGAATATTGCAAAATCCAAAGTCATGGTGAAAGAAAAGTGTAAAAGGAACAGTAAATGTGAGTTTCGAGGTATATCGAACGGTGTGTAGCGATATGAAATAAAGTTAATGGGGCATAAAACATATATACTCGAACCTGATAGTTTTTTAAATTTTTATAATGCTTGTTTTTTTTTTATTAAACAAAGTAATATATTGTACAAATATTTGTCAAGGCTATACCTATATACAAATTTATTACTTAACAAATTTATTTAGATGTTATAATTAATGAACTTACTTAATCTTATTTTCCTACATGTCATTTTATTTTTATTTTTTACAATCTTAATATATGATTTCTTAGAAATAATTAACACCTACATACTACTTATAACTAGATAACAATTCTTACAACTAATTATTTACCAAGAACAAGTCCACTCGTTCAGGCTACTTGTATTCCATCACATTCACTCAGACCTTGGTTGTCCCAGCTAATACTGCAGGTGGACTAGTCAGGCAACAGATAATGCTTCGGGAGCCTGTGCTTATAACGGAAGGGTAGGTCCGGATAGTATTAAAATCTACTAAGATGATAGTCTTAAGCACGATACGTTGATATTGGCTCGGTTTGTCAAGAAAATATAAGTTATGGTGAAACACATTTCGTTATTGAGGCGAAATGTAATATTTTTTAATTCGTTTGAAGCAAACCAATGAGTGTGTAGGTCATACGTCATCCGGTAACTGGTTTCAGAGTCTGACAGCATGGACAGTAAAGGACGACGTAAAAAAGCAGAACTGATGAACAAGAAATGTTAAAGGTCTATCACTATAATAATAATAAAATGACTATTTATATAGCGCCGTTTCTTAAGTGCACTCTTACTTTGGACTCGAACCTAGCTTTTTTTGATAGATTATAAATATTACAAAATAAATACATATAAGTTACGTGTAAGAATATGAAGGTAGTGACTGCGGGCAGTAGGTTAGGTACTTCCCCGCATCGGTCTATATTCTCTGCTTGAGAGAATGTGTAAGTTCGTGATGCACTGAAGTTTTTTAACCGAGAAATTTTGGGTGGGTGGGACAGTTTAGACTATCTCTTTGTACTACGATTATCTCTGATGTAATGAATGATTGATAAAAGGCGAATGAGGTAGATTTCAGTCCGTCTTGAAGAAAGATGACGCAGGAACGTATTTATTTATTTATTTAAACACTTCAATGTACAATTCGGCGGGTTTATATAAAGGTCTTGCAACCAACCTGAAAAATTGTTTAAGAATTTTACTTTTAGTGTTGAGTAAAATATTTACATTAGAGCTGTCTATCATACAATGAATACAACATGATAAAATAAATAATTATAAGTTAAAAGGAAACAGGAATCATTTGACGATTTAAGTATAACAATTTCATATGTAGCTAGGATAAAGAACGGGATATCGGGAAGAAGGATAATAGGGCAACCAGGAAACTCGCTATATCATTGAAGGACAATATGATGTTTCTTGAGTCGATGTTTGAACACGCCAAGAAAGTATGTTGGTTTACTGAACACAAATTCTATTAATAATACAATTTATTAAACGAACCACAGTTGGGTAATTCTAGCATTTTTTATCTGTGTTACACTTGAATGCTAGTGAAATAAATTGAAATAAACTACTAAACGCTGACGCAGATTTCATGTTGACATTGTGAAAAAATAAATGTAAAAACGTTTTACATTGTGATGAAATGTTTTCTATCTTGCATTATCAATTTAATAAACTTGTAATGTAATAATCAAACCAAAAAGAGGATATCGATAATTTTCACAACAATAATAACAAATGGAATTTATCTTTACTGTAATTTTTTATTTTTGATAAATTCTAAGAATATGTTTTCTTTGGATATATTTCTAAGGTATGGTTCTATGAAAAATTCGAAGGATATGTTGTTGGCTTTTGCCGTTCTGCGTATCAGGTCGATAAGGTTTTTTAAAGTGTTATGTTGAATGGCGAAGTTGACTACGAACAAGTCCTAAAGATGAAAACTGCAACGTTTTCAAAACGTCAGTATCATATACCAAATAACACGGTAAAACTCCAAAAAACCTTTCAACGAGTTCTGAGGTTAAGTGAAACTGGGTAAAAGTAAGTGAAATTATATTAAATTAATCAACTTTAATCTGAAAGAGGGCCGAGTAAAACAGGAAGGAGAAAAAAATCGAGGAATAAAAAAATAATAGGAGAGTATTCTTGGCAAGGTGTATGGGTGTGGCAGAATCGAAAGATGTACTGTGTTATACTTCCATTGTATACAGTAAGTCTTGACAGGTTTATTTCCACGCGGTTATCTTTTCCGATCAACCAGAAATATGTTAAAGATAACTTAAGTGCAATCCAGACGTGAAACCTTTTTGTTTTAATTCTGGTTACTATGAATTCTCAAAACACACCTCTCTCATAATAAATCAGAATCATTCCACCTGAAGAAAGCGTCGGGATAGGAGGTAGGAACACACAGAGAGGAGATTAATGTACTCGTAATTAGCGGCATAACAAATAATTTTTTTTGCTAAACATTCTAAGAAAAAATCACATTATAATTCAATATACGAGTAATTCGTTAAATATAAGCTTCTTTAATATTAAGGTAATCAATTTAAGAATAAAACTAATTGCATTTGGTTTTATTCAGTGAATTTTATATGACATTTACTAACCAGACTACCTCCGAGGTCTAGTTGGTAAGATGCTTTACTTCTATCAAGGAGTTTCGGGTTCGGTACCCGATGATACCCGAAAAAATAGAAAAAAATTCTCAGTCAAGTAAAATATTTTGTCTGATAACAATACTCACACGCGTTATACGTGTGCGAGTGTTGCTGGCTCATTACTTGCGGGGTAGTATTACCAACACTTGCTATGATTAAACGTGCCTATTCAAGTGGTTCTAAACCCGATGATTAATTTGACTGAAGACAATGTTCTTTCCTGATCATATTCTTCAATATGTCTGAATTATCAATTCGGATATGTTGAAGATTTACCATACGTATTATTAAATAAAAAAAACAAATATAAATACAAACATGGGATGGTTGAAAGTACCATTGTTGCGTTAACAAAGGTTTGTCAAAGAAACAAATAAAGTCAAATTTAACAAAAGCTGTGGGGTGGCAATCCAGTTATACTTGATAAACGATGGGATCGAATCACTAATGTGGCTTAGTAATAAAATTAATAACATTTGGTTTGCTTCCTCGAAAGAGATCCGAAAATATTGCTGTATGTTAAAAAAAGTATGCCCTGTAAAAGTGTATGCCCTAATCACCATTTCTGATATGTTGAAGTGTATTATTCTGAAAGAAGGAAACGTAGCAAGTCAGAGAAATCGTAGAAAGTGTACGGATGTCGAAGCAGCTAAGAATGTGTTTCGAGATAGGAAAGTATGGTGCACTGTTTTCTCTACCTACCCGACAAGAAAATATCGTGTTGGTATGTATGTATGTAACATACCATTCGAATGAAAAAAAATTGACATTTTGACTCACTGCAGACTCGATAAATTGTGAAGTCAATTGTTATTTTTATTTAGTCGTATTTATTTTAGAAGCTGTGTAAAAAAATGAGTTTTTTTAGGCTAAATGAAATAGTGCAAACGATTATTAGGCTGTTATCAGTGTCGCAGGATATAAAATAGCGGCCTACACGTGCCTCTCCCTTATCAAGCCACATTATCTGTAGTATCGGCGGCGCCAGACATGTGCCGGCAAAACATTTCTTGTCAGAGGATATTGTTTGATCCCATAAACGTATTATCGTTTTGTATTCTTATCATTTAATACAACTCATTGTCACCCTGATTTAACATTACCACATGAACATACGCCAACAAGATGAATCGATTACGACTATATTGTAGTCTTTCTTATACCTCACGTGAGTTCAGAGTTAAAACAAGGGTATTTAAAATATGGAAACATTGTATTGTTTTACGTTTTCGTTGTATACAGTACAGTCTTGTACATTTATTGTCATATCATAATCTTTTATAACCATCTAGAAAGATGTTTAAGAGGTCTGAAGTAAAGTAAATACCAGATTGATACCATTTAAAAATAGTACCAATAGGAATTATAGTCGTAATCTCCGCGTCCGAAGACAGGTGTTTTACCAACAAATCACGAAGGTTATTTATCGATACGAAACAAGTATATATACTTGATTTAATATGTTGTTTATAGTTAAGGCATTAACGTTGTGGAGGTTTAAAGACATTGTAATTTATTTTTATCAAACACTGTTTATTCCACTTTTTTGTGACGATGCACAGTTATATCTCAAAAATGTCTCCGCTCTTGGCCGAAATCGTCCCATGCCTCCCTCACCCCTCAGCCCCCAACCGTTGAAGCGTGTATATCGGTACCAGTTCGAACAGCATTTAAGTCTTGTTTGTGCTCCCCTGAAGATGAGGTGAAAGCCTTGAAACCGGTAGGGTTATACCGTCACAAAAAAGTGGAATAAACAGTGTTTGATAAAAATAAATTACAATACTTGATTAAATATTCAATATTATATTTTATTTATTCGGAGTCTCTCGTTTTAATTTCAATATGATTATAGTATTAATCTTTGGTTCGAGTTTTTTCTGTCAACCTTACCGCACTAGCTTGAAGGGGCCTACCGGAATTGCATGGCCACCCGGGAATGCACTGAACTTCCGTTTAGAATGGTGACCTTGTGAAGTCCAGTGCGTTCCCGGTTCGAACACTTCTTTCGAATGACATAGGCATTTTTTCACTTATCATTGTGTGTGTGCTCCAATCATTTCATTTCGGTGTGCCATCGGACCCAGCATTGTTGCTGGTCAATTTACTGGTGTGCAACGACTCACTCCCTTAAATTAAAAAAAAAGGAAACGAAGAAGAATGGTTAGTGGATCTTCGACTGTGAGAATAAGCAACGATGACGACCGTACAAGCACTTTCAGAATCTGTGAACTACGAGTAACATGGTTTGGTCATAAAGTAGTGACGCCAAGCCATGAAAATTGTACATTAGGTCAAATCAAACGGGATATCACCCTAGTGTAGACCCGGGCAGCGTTACGTAGACAGTGTGCTGGCCGAGAGCGAAGCTGGAGAATTGCGAAGGATGGGAGCTAAATATCTGAGATCATTCGAGATAGAATGGTATCGTTCTGGAAACAAATAGTCTACAAATGGAGAACGGTCAAATGTTTATTGATTTATACAAATACACCAGGCTTTAGGCAAGATGTAGAAAACTATATCGAGGGTTCCCTTGGACTACTGATTGAAAATTACACATGCTATATCCGTAACCCATGGGATGAGTCCAGCCATTTTAGAGATATCTTATAGACTCTTTAAGATTTACTAGTTTCGAAGGTGCAAGGTTTCTCATCTTTCTTTGATACTCTTTTCACACTTACTCGTATAGTAGATGTGTCACTACCGGAGTAGTCGCTTTAAGCATTTCCTTCTTCGTCACTGGATGATGCCGCGCTTTAAAAAAAAGAAGATTTCGATCTTCTTCAGCTACTTACATTCAATCCCATCACGCCATACCCCCTAGGTAGAGAGCATCGAGCGCCACATATTCCGGTCCTTACAGACATCCATCGCCTGTACCACATACATCCATAGTTCGTCTCATACAACTCCTTCTATTCTTCATACTTGTCACCTTACCTTCATTCAATAATTGACTAACATCCTCCATTGTATAATAGAAATATAAGATCACGACCTTATAAGACATATCGCGCTGGATGGGTACTTATTTTACCTATCCCATAACATCGTGGGTGGTAGTGGAATCGAACAGAACTGAATTGTGTCATCGGTCTTTTGATCGGTGCAGATGGAGATAATTTGTGGTCCATAGTTTATGATGCTGGGAATGTAATTTGTAGTTAAAATGTAGATTCATATTATGTAAAAAATGTTTTCCTCAACTTTATTTTATTTTTGCGAAGAAAGTTTTTATTTCTTCTCAATATTCATTCCACAATGATTATTTAGAATTATATTTCACACATAAACATGATTTAATGGTAATTAATTACTCAACTACTTGTATAATTACCGTTCTTTAAGTAAAAGTAATAAAATACCGTATCTTAATGGTTGGTATAAACTGAATCGCTATCATTCTGATTTATATTATATTACTGTCTCTTATTTATGGACTTGAGAAAATTGTCTTTTTCCATTTTTATGAGGGACATAATAATATTTGTGGTTATTTAAGTATTTATCTCAACCCTTAAGTTTTTTTATGTTTTTCACCCTCTTCTTTTTAATATCTTTCTCGATGCTCGTAGTCTAAAGGTAAATGTGTTTGCTTAGAAAAGTGATGTCACTGATTCGATTCCGAACGAGTTTCGCTTTCCGACTGACCTCGGATTATTTTATCAGAATCAATATTTTTGCGTAATTAATTGTCTTCCGGATATTAATTCTAAGACCTGAATTCATAGTCCGACCTTAACACTAAATACTAAGTCTTTACTATTTTTTTTAATGAGGAGATATTTTAAGTTGAATTTCTTACAAATTTGTCGTAACTTCCTTAAATAAAGAAGTCACTTAGTTTCATTACCTTACTTTAAATTTTGGAGTGTATAATTAAATGAAATTAAATTCAAAGGACAATTTTATATAGCCTCATTTATATAGCGATATTTCCTCAAGAGTGCTCTAATTAGGGTTTCGAACCCATAATTACTAAACAAATCACATCTACCTGAAAGATGTTTATGAGGTTTTAAGTGAAAGCCTTTTTTATAAGTTAAAACTCATTTTTTATCTGGGATCCAGCGGGAATCGAACCTCCAACCTCCATTTAGTAAGACGCCTGTCTTACCAACGAGGGTAAGACGGTTGTCTTACCAATGAGGGTAAGACGCCTATCTTACCAACGAGGGTAAGACAGGCGTCTTACCAACTAGGTTACGGAGGTTGTTATGAAGTACGACTCTGAAAACAACTCACGAAATCTTAAAGTTGGAAATGAGTATTTAGGCCGCACTATGCATTTAGGTCTAAGAGTATTATCAAGTGACAAGTTTTTCTGTTTGGTGAAGGTTGCAGTAGATAGTCAATTCCATCGTCATGTAACCTGATGTTGAATCAATTTGAACTGGAAGCTTGTGTCAACGGCATTCACATAAAATATCAATAAGTTCTTAGGTATACGTTTTAGTACCAAGATTGTAGATACTTACTTTTACGCTGTTTTCATGTCTGAGTTGGCAGAGAGTACAGAGCGCCAGACATCGATCACGCGACTCCCAAATCCAAATGAGTACGTACATTATTCGTGATAACATTGAAATTTGTTAGCAGGAATTGTAAAGTACAAATATTTCTTGTATTATTTAAATTATGGGCTCATATTATGGGCTAGTTCAGCGGTCGGCAACTTATATGCACTGAAATGCCACTTTTATTTTTTTTAAGTATTGGACACTCCACATACCACTGATGGAACCAAACATATTTCTTGAGTGAGGGCGGGGGGGGGGGGGGGGGGTGATAAATAAAAATCTAAAAATCTAATGATAAATAAAAATAAAATGTTTATTTAATTACTATTATTATAATTCAAAATAATTACATGGTTCCATGCGCAATATAAATTGGACGCCCTGTTCAAAATTAAAGCGAAATTTGGCGTAGTGAAATTTTTTGGATTTCCCCCCCTTAAAAACGAATAATTTCGCCTAACAAAATGAGCCGCACAGTGAGATTCTTTTGATATTTCCTCAAAAACTAATCATTTCATGTAAGAAAACGAACCATTTAGTTTAAGAAATTATGCATGTAATTTGTTAATGTACTGAAGAATTTTATTATTTGTCATTCTTTATGACGAGTCACCAAAAAACCTTTCGCGTGCTACTAAGTGGTACGCGTGCCATAGGTTGCCGACAGCTGGACTAGTTAATGGACAATACTATCATCACTGATTGCCATCATAAATGGTAGCGATTTAATCAATGTCATACATTTTGATTTTACTGCTGATATCAATAGAAAACATGCACATAAATATTTACGAGGTGCATGGCCGCGCGGTAACGCGCTGGACTTCCGTGCGGAAGGTCATCGGTTCAAACCCCGCGCTGTGCTACTCCCCTCGAATGACACAGGCAGTTCTTCCGCCTAGTGTTCGAGGGTATAAGGATACCTATGACTTCAGTCATATCTATTAAAAAAAATATATATGAGGATTTTTCATTTTTGACATTTGACGTAATTGTGCGATTTTTTTGTATAAAAATGTATTGAATAATGACAGATAATATAAAATAAATTTTCTATTTATAAAAATTTCTATTTAAAAACACTTATTTATAAAAAAAAATCATTAAGATCGCTAGAAATGCACGACACCCATTTCGTTCATCCCAAGTAGTTATCTACTTTTTTTTTATACAAATTTTGTTTGACGCTTAAGTTAAAATCAAACCCCCTGAGCCTAGTTGGTAAGTCGTTTATTTTCCATGCGGGGGTTTCAAGTTTGATTCCAGATGATATCTTAACAAATAAAGTATGATTCTAGTCTGGTTAGAGTTCGAGTATACTTGTACGCGATATACGTGTGCGAGTGTTGTCGCCTGTACACGTGCGAAAGTATTTTTTCAACACGTATGACAGCAAACTGTGAGCTACGTGCCCTCTTTTGGTTTCTAAAGCCGAAGGTCTGACTATTGGGATCGAAAACAATATTGTTTCCCCACCAAGCTCTTAAATATGTTTTCTTCACTATTTGGGTATTTTGAGGGGTGGCCTACAAATACATTAATAATAATCACCATAAGAAGGTTGTATAAAGACTGAAAAAATGAATGAATGAACAAAATAGACGATAAAGGAAGAATTGCTAAGATGATTCGGACATGTAAAGAGAATGGATGACGAAAAAATGACTAAGCGAGTATACAAGCCAGAATTGTATTGTATTAAACTTTCGTTGTATACGGTACAACCCGGCCGGCTTATTGACATGTGGCAATATCTTTTAACCAACCAGAAATATAAAAAAAGATCCCTTAAGTAAAAATCAGATAGGAATCCTTTTTTTAAATCTGGGTGCCGACGGAATTGGAACCCGCAACCTCCAAGTTGGGAGACAGGCTTACCAGTCTTACCAACTAGGCCATTGACTTGCAAGAAGCACGTGGAGAGGTAGACTGAAGACAACGTGGCTGGATCAAATGGACCAGATTTTGAAAGAAGGTAAAGAGAAGTAGAAGTAATAGATTATTTTGCATTAAGAGATGCACGAATGTGGTGGAGGAGAAAGTTTTGTGTTTAGATGGAAAGTACGAAGATTCGTTCACTTTGCCTAACCCGCAAAGGACACGATCTGATGATATGTACCATATATCTTGTACGGGGAAGTAGTGGGCAGAGAAAGTAATATGAAGATTTGAGGTGCATGGCCGCGTGTAAAACGCGCTGGGCTTCCGTGCAGAAGGTCATCGGTTCGATCCCCGCGCTGTGCTACTCCCATCGAACAACACAGGCACTTTTTACGTCTAGTGTTCGAGGGTATAGGGACTATGACTTCGGTCATGTCTATTCTTTAAAAAAAAGACAGTCTGCAAGAATCGCTGACTTTGTGCGGGGCGCCTGAGGACTGGGAGCAGGTGGTTTAGGACCGTGGAGGATGGAGAGCCGTATGTTCTCGGGTTGATGGCGTCTCGACGGCTACGCGCGTGAAAAACAGGGTGCTGCGAACGTGCGTCAGCATTACCAGGCGACTCAGCAGGGTCCACATGCCTGTGCTATCTGCGAGAGGGAGTTCGAATCTAGGATCAACCTGTATTCTTACAGAAGAACATGGTCGACGAGGAATTGCAGCTCAAGACGTTGAATATGACTGAATACTTAAAATAATTGAAACTTATTTCCTCGTTTATGTCCCCCCTATTACCTTGTTCAATATTTTGCATTAAGAGCCAGTAACATTGAGTATTTTAATGGTCATGTTTTTTTTTGCAATCCGTTACTAACGGAAAGCAACCGCGAAACGAATAACATAATAATTTCCTGCAGGGCTGCGCTAGAGATAGTATCGCCCTTGCGCATTAAAATAATTTGATCCGATCTATGTAAAACGTCGTAATTAGTGTTTTGGACTATTTTATAGTCGAGTGAGAAAAACAATATAATTTTTTTTAGATGTATAATATGTTAACTCTTTGTGAAAAATAATATGTATTTTATTATAAAAACTAGTGTGTTAAATAGGGAGAAAAATAGCATGTTGAGGTGGTTGGGACACGTTGAACAGATGGACTATTCAAGACTGGCTAAGTCCTCTTCTCGGTCGTCCTCTACGACGACTCCTTAAGGGAGCATAAGTGTGAATCGTGGTAGAAAACGACCGAGAAAGTTATGGTTGAACCAAGAGAAAGAAATTTTAAAATAATAATAGATAGGTTATCAGTAAGATAAACAAACGGAAAGAGTTGTATGAGAATATTTATGGATGTGGAGAAGGAGAAAAAAGTAGGCTGTTATATGAGAGATTTGACGTACTGTCCTCTCTGCTTACCCCAACAGGGAAATGGCGAGATAGTATGTATGCTATGTGTATAAATTAGTCGACATTTGATTTATTTCTTTTTCTGATTTTTTTTAACCTGGCGAGTTTATTGCCATGTGACAATCTCTTCCAACCAACCAGAAAGATGTTTTTTTATAGGCCCTAAGTGTTAACCAGACTGGAATCCTATTTAAAAAAATCTGGGTTCCAGTGGGGATCGAACCCGCAACCTCCGGATCGGCAGACAAGTGTTTTACCACCAGGTCACGGAGGTCGTGCTTTCGTGTCTTATGAAATTCTTCTGACGTATGCATTTACTCTGATCAAGCACACGTTCCGACGATATTCGGAACAGTTCTTTGACTTGTCTAATGCTTGCCAAATCTATGTACCCCAGAGATCAAAATTATTCCGAGGGCACGTCTGTTGTCATGTAACATTTCTGAAGTGTTAATGGGCCTTTTGAAGAATATTCTTTCAGCAACCTTCCTATACTCCAATTGTATATTTAATGCTGTAGACCACGGATAGCAACCCTTTTCGGGCCGAAACCGTTGTTGGGTAGCGGACCGCACGAGTTTTTTTTAAATTAATAGACATATTAAAATTAGAATGCCTGAAAACAAGGTACGTGCTCTAATGTATCCTGATTTATGTAGCGCTGTTTTGTATTTTTTTCCGAAAACTTATCGCTATCATTCCAAGAGCGTTGTGTCAAGTATACCCTTGGCTAGCTAATAGACATGTACAAAGCGCCACCAAAGGATGTTTTAGGTGTATTCCATCTTACCAGCCCGAAATCACAGTGGAAAAAATGACACCACTGGGAATCGAAATTTACCATAGAATCATGAGGGTCCACAAATTCTTACATTGTTTTTTTTTATTGAATATAAATACATTTCACATTATATGAGTTTCATATGACAAAATACCTGAATAAAAAAAATGAAGTATTATTTTAGATATCCATTACACGTAAAAAAGAAATGTGTATGTACATATATTTTGTTTTTTTTTTAAATTTTTGTCCAGATATAAATATTATATTACCTTCATTTTACGTCACATTTAAATAAATTTTTTGAAGTACTCCTAACATCGCCTGAATATGCTAAGGGGTGACCGGCGTGTTGTATGTCTATGCACGATTTAACTTTCTCTGGGTTTAAAATTTTTTGGACCATTCATGGCATAAGAAGAAGCAAAATAAAATGACACAGTGAATATATTTATGACATAATTTAGTATCATATTACGAGGCATATCCAGAAAGTAAGTGTATTGAATTTTTCTAGGTTACAATTTTTTTTATTTAAACAAAAAAATTACGTGGTTACCGTAGTACATATGTAAGCTATTTTTCGACATAGTCGCCATTCCTCTCAACGCAGGTGGTGAAGCGGGGTATCAATCTTTTTGATGCCTTCCTCGAAGTAGTTTCCCGCCAACCCCTCTGTCCACTTCTCCACCTCCTCCTTTACCTCCTCGTCGGTTGAAAACCTTTTTCCACCCATGTGCAGCTTCAGGGAGGTAAAGAGATAGTAATCTGAAGGTGCTAGGTCAGGGGAATGCGCGGGATGGTTCAGGACATCCCATTTAAACGAGGCGAGCAGTGGCTTCGTGGCGTTGGCCGTGTGTGGTCTGGCATTGTCGTGCAGCAGGCAGACTCCCTTTGTCAGCATGCCTCTCCTCTTGTTCTGAATCGCCCTCCGCAATTTTTTTAGGGTCGCACAGTATCTTGCAAAGTTGATGGTCTCCCCTTGAGGCATATATTCAATTAAAATTATGCCTTGACAGTCCCAAAACACGGATGCCATGATTTTCTTGGCTGAAATTGTGGTTTTGAACTTTTTGGCGGAGGGTGAAGAGGTGTGACGTGACCGTTTTTAAACTCGCGACACCACTTGTACACACTCGTACGATTCATAGCTTTATCACCATATGCAGTTTTCACCTCATTATAAACCTCAACCGGAGGTTTTCCCTTCCAAACGAGATAACGGATGACGCCGCGTATTTCACACTTGGCGGGAAATTGGATTGACATTTTTCACGAAACGTGTTGTCGCGTCGACACTTCTCAACGTACTGACCTCGAACCGGTCTCGTTGCGGAGGGGAAGGGTCAGGCTACACGGAAGTGTAGGCAACATGTCGAAAATAAAATCCATCCGGTCGTGAGAGCCTCAGTACACTTACTTTCTGGATACGCATAGTATAAGAAGATTACTAAAAACGTTAACTATTTTAACTGAATAAATTAGTATCTTAAGTAAAATTTCGTACAGATTTTTCGTAGCTTTCCTGGATACGTGAATTACGTGGTTTATTTCGTCACTTAAATGTTTGTTATAAGTGTATTTGTTTTATTTATTTTACACATGACAAGAAATATGTATACATAATTTGCGAAAAAACAACAGGTAATTTAATTGGATGGACACACAATTTTAATGGATCTGAGTTTGTTGCCTTTCATTTGTCGTGTGTCCCCACTAAACTAGGATTTCGCCTGTATCTCACTGAGGACATAAAGCATGAAAAAATAAATCAATATTTCTTTCCGATATTAATTATATAAAACTATGTGGTCCGACTTTGAATAAAATACACTCGTATTAAGTATTTAGGTCGGACTATGAATTCAGGTCTTGGTTTTCCCTTAGATTTACTTAACCGGACCTGGTAGTTGAAAAAGTTGGTTCGGCGATGTCGGTTCAGAAAACTGAGATAAACTCTGTCAACGCGCAGGCTCCCTTCCAAACAGAGAGCAAAAACCGGCAGAAAAAGCAGACATTTTTTTACTCTCTTGTCTGATTGTCTCTATTATGTCGTGTTTGTATCTCGAATTGTCACCCAAATAAATATTGTGTAGGTATTTCCAAGAGTTCTCCAGCGAAAATTATTTATTTCTCTTTTTGTTCCTTTGTTAAGACCATTTATCTTTTAAACAATATGTTTTTTTTTGTCAAATTCTATAACGTGCCCTTTTTTCTTTGCATGTGATTCTCGTGAGAGTTGTCTGTGATAATTACGAGGAATAACATTATGATGATGTTTGGTATTTTGTATCACCACACATGATGACCTTCATGGCCTAGTTTTTTTAATGGTTTGACCGCAGAGTTGACAAGAGGTATTATAGTCACAGAACTCCGATTTGTACGAGTATGCAAGTGCCATTCCTCCGTGACTCTTGACGACTTCATGAGACAAATTTCAACACTTTTTTAACCGAAGATATGGGTACTTAAAGTTGAATATCGTAAAAAAATTCGTAGTTTCCTGTAATAAGATAGTCACGTGGTTTAATTATCTCACTTTAGGGTCTGACTCTGAAACAAATCACGAAATTGTATGGTTAGAAATTATTATTATGTATTCAGGTCATATTTCTTATTTTACACTTTCATTGTAAAATAATAAATATGACCTGTGACGGACTTATTGCCACGTGCCAATCACTCCCAAACAACCACAACGTTGTTAAAGGACTTTAAGTAAACCAAACAAGAATCTTTTATAAACAATCAGGGTTAAAACGGGAATCGAACCCTCAACTGTTGGAAGACAGATGTTACATCAACTAGGTCACGGAGGTCGTTTATCATTTCTTAAAAAATTGGCGGTAGAAAAAAGTTATATAATGTGCAATTAAAAAAATATACATGCAATGCCGTTCCAGTTGTGAAGTTTACCAAGAGTTCTGATTATTTAATCAAGTGCAAACTGAGACAATTCATCGAGGAGTATTTCATTTTGGTCCAAGCGATTCAAATGCAACGATTTTTTTCCGTTCAAAATGCGGAATAGCAGCAGGAATAATCAATCGTACGATGGCTGGAAAGTTTTGTCAACAATTCAAATCGAGGCTAAGGCGAGCCTTGCATAATTTATTGTTTGCATAACTTCGGCTGACGTTTCCGCTCTCGGACATCAATAAATGTTTTCAATAATTCAGATGTTTGAGAAATTGTATTAGTTGCATATTGATCACTGATATTTTATTTATGTAGAAATTTGACTTTAGTTTCTTGAAGTAATAGTTTCGTTCATTTTTGTTCTAATTTTAGCTTGCTTGCTATGTAATCTGGTGTTGTTTCAGTCCCGATAGATTATAATTCCGAGCTGATGTTTTTCTTTCTTTCGAAAACAGCTCCGTTTTTGTCAGTTTCAAGTTGTGACATAATTTGTGTCTATTAATACAGGTTCACGTAGGCTTAATTCTAGAACGTTTTCCTTCTAAATTAATATTTTCTGTAACTTAATACTTACCTTACATTGTTAGACTATTTCTTTCAGAGCCACACATCTTTAATTTGCGCTGTATCAACAATATATACTCGTATATTAACTTTAATCTCCAGATCCCAATAACTGAGTTGAACTATGATATGTGCAACCTTTTCAGATAAAATAAAGATGTTTGACCTCACAATATTGTGTAGGATTGTCAACTCGTATTTCAATATTCCGGAACTAACTCAGCTTGTCATGCTGCACGTTCCTTGTAGGCCCACTAGGCAAAATCTTTTGAAGTGAACCGTAGTGAAGTGGTTACAACATTTTTTTGTACAAATCTTATATAACAAGACTGTACATATTGGGTAATCGATATGGGCATTGTATGGATTTTCATGTGGCTTTGGCTACTTACAGGAGTAAAGTGAAGAAGTGTCTGGATGGATTGATTGATTGAATTGTATGTATTGTACGAGTACATATTTGCTTTATTGTATTGTCTGACTTATACTGCTTTTTTCTATTGTATAATACTGCTTACATGTCAATATTAAATTATATTTGTTGTTGATTTTTAATCTTTCTATCAAAAAGGTCACTTGACTGTTGAAAGAAAAATAAATAAATAAATAAAAATAAATAATGTGAACTGATTGAACGTGAGAAAAAGAGCTCCAATGCTCCAGCAGAGATTTTTATTGGCTTTCCTAATTCACCGCTCTTCTTTTTTTTACGTCGTCCTTCACTGCTAATGCAGTGAGACTCTGGAACCAGTTACCAACTTATGTTAGGCATGTATGAAGAAGCGACAAAAAGAAATTTTAATTTCATGCCAGTAATGGAAAGAGTTTAATTCTTGATTTTTTTTTCTTCTCCACCATTCTTTCCCTTTTCCTTTGATTGATAATATGTCCCTTTTATTTTTATTATGTATATTGTTCGTGAATTTTACGACCATGTCACTACTACCTTTATTTACTTTTGTTTGGTTGGTTGGAAGACATTGCCGTCTAGTATTAAGCCTGCCAGAGTTTTTACAATTAAATGTTTAATAAATAAATAACATTTTTTTAACCTGGCGAGTTTATTGCCACGTGGCAATCTCTTCCAGCCAACCAGAAAGATGTTTTTATAGACAAGTATCTTACCACCAGGCTACGGAGGCCAGATTTTAAAGTAAATACAGAGCAGGTCTATAAAATCCATATACACACATAAGATATACTATGTATGTACAATGTACATACGTATACGCGCAGCGCAGATTGATGAAAATAAAAATTTGTGAGAACCAAATAAAAAAAGACTAACCAATTTAGAATAAATCAAGAAACAGTTACTACTTATTTATATCTAGCTGGAGAAGAAGTCTGGAAAATTGACCATCTTTCACTTAGCTTTGATCCCTGATGGAGGAAAAGACACCGAATCGCCTCCTTAGTGACTTCACTCTGTCATTCTCGCTGTTCGATGCCTCATACGGGCCATGAATTCTACCTTCTGCGAATATGGCAGATGCGCTGCAATATTAATATGATTTGCCTTAATATGATTTGGTGTGCGTTATTATAAGATATTGCTCACTGGGTTATTATATGGAGGCCCTTTAATACTTGACCTATAGCTCGCGTGTATACATACATTAGAACGTTAGCAACAATGTTGGTTATTATCATTCTTTTATTCTAAATAAGGTAGTTGGTGATATTCCGAAACACTTGATCAACTTTGTGAAACATTCAGGTGTCCTTTTCCTAAGTCCTTGTCTTCCAAGTTTTTCACCCTGCTTGATAAGGAGTAAGATCTTGTACTTTTCAGGATGCTTGGGGTCCAAAATTCAACATTAATTATTCAATGATATTTATCAAGTCGCTATCTATTCTTACAACTCATTAATCGTATGACTGCACATGTTAAAAAATCAGTACTGATATTTTAAAGACCCTTTTAAATCCTCCCTTAACACTTAGAAATCAGTTTTAAGGAACATTTTTCTCGATTTCGAAGTGGATGTGCCGTAGTGGTTTGTTGGACTGTGGTTGGTTGGTTGGTTTTATATGTATTATGAGTATAAACGGATTGCAGTATACTGATGACATGGTAGTGTTTTGTGAAATCCAAAGTGGAAAATGAAAAGTAAACGCGATATGCGGGTGAACAATGGATTATAAAAGCAATTTAAAGAATTTCATTGTTTTGGTAACATTTTTCTCTGATGATGGAAGATAAATGATATTAAACGCGATTGGAAACAAGGTTAATTGGGTATTAAAACACATATACTTGAATCGAACAGTATCAATATCAGCTAAGTGATAAGCCCAGAAGTACCAATTTCGATGGTTGTGGTTTGTCGTTGCAAGTATTGACAATACTACTGTACGTCTAGAGGTCAAAATAAATTGTAGGCAAACTGTCCAGACTGGAAGCCTTTAATTTTTTTTGGTACCATCGTGAATTGAACTCCAAACCCCGAATGGAAGTATCTTTCCATCGCGTCATGGAACTCACTGTATGTTAATTTAGTAAGACGATAAATAATGAACAAAACAAAAATCAGAAATGTTGCGTTTACGCGTTAAACGGATTTGTTAGTAATTATTGGGTCATATTTTGAAGAAGAAAAAATATGGTAGAATGTGACGAAATATAAGAATGCGGATGAAACGAAAAGAGTTTTAAAGAGTCTAAACGTCTATTCTGTGTCGATATGTTGGTATGAATGGATGTACATTTAGGTACATAAATCTGTTTCTGGCATTCATTTCTGCTTAGGCGTTTTCTCAGAAATGGGCTGCGAAGAAAGAGCCCGTATTTATTTGAATACCCGTATCGTCCGTATATTTTTTTCCGTCTCATCCGTATGACGCACATCGGCTTTTTCCATATTACACTTTTGGCATCATATGGCGTTGAAAAAATCGCTGACATCTCCAAGATGTCAAAGTGTCGAGATAAGTTTTGTAATATTTTGTAGTGTCTGCTTGAAGATCCGCAGAAATAATTTCATTATCCGCAAAAAACGTAGCGGAACAACTCAGATCAAATTTTGTTTATTTAAGCGGAACGATTACGGAAGATGTTAAATAATGTATTACGCGGATAAAGAACCAAGCGACAGTCTGTCTGCTTTAAGTCTTTAGCTGTTTTATCAAAATGAAGAATGACTAAAGAGGCGTGGTAAAAGAAATAGAAGAATAGAAAGAGGCGTAGAAAAGTGTGCGATGTATAGGTTAACTCAGAAACACTGGAGCAGGTTGATGAGTAATGTAATCTAGTATGTTGACGTGTGATGTGCGAGCTGAAAGGTACATTGAACGAAGTACGACAG
Organism: Odontocerum albicorne; assembly: GCA_949825065.1. Taxonomy (NCBI): domain Eukaryota; kingdom Metazoa; phylum Arthropoda; class Insecta; order Trichoptera; family Odontoceridae; genus Odontocerum; species Odontocerum albicorne. The sequence continues at coordinate 30,664,736 of OX463853.1, read as the reverse complement.
GGAACAAAGTGAACGGAGCACTTAATGTATTATAATATTAGTACAACAATCTCAGAATATCAACAGTTGCAAAAATACTATATATAATAGTGTGTTGGGGCCCACCTTGACGTTTGGAAGTAAAACTTGGATTTGACAGAATAATAATAAATGCAAGATTAATGCTATGGAGATGCGTACGATTAGGAAAATTTGTGGAGTGTCAATGTATGAATGGGAGGAGACAGTTGATTTGAATTCTTACAATAAAAAAAGCGAATTTATATATGTATCCAACTTATTTGTGCAAAGGTTCGCAAAGAAGAGTTAAGCGATGTCACATGAAAATAAAAAAAGCAGTTTGGATGATTTTTTTTATCTATATTTACTTTTCTATAGTTGTTGGGATTTGGTGTAATGTACGTTGTAAGCTGTATTGCATTGATTTCTAAAAAGAAAGCAGAGTACTTTTACATGAATATTTTTTTTAATTAAATTTAATTTCTTTATACATGACAAGACATTTTATAACTACATAATTTATGTAAACACAACAGGTAGTTTTAAATGAACAAACAAATTATATTAATCTGGGTTTGTTGCCTTTCATTTGTTGTGTCTTCAGTAAACTAGGCTTTTGCCTGTATTTTATTGAGAACAAAGATCTTACTGAGGTCAAATTACAGTTATAAGAGGTTAAATAACGGATGGCGTGTTATCAGTAACAAACAGTTCTGGTGTCAAAGTGCCAGAAATTGTGAAGCTACCAACCGTGCGCAAGCGCCTCGCTCCGCCGGTGCGCGCATATCGTATGCATACATCGCAATGTTAATGTAAACTTTTATAATTATATTTGATATTTCTAAAAAAAATATTCAATTGGGCATGTAAAATACTATACTAATTATTATGAATGCTGTCACAAACTGTGGATTCTAAAAAAAAAAAAACATTAGATTCATCATTTTACTTACTGTTATATTATATAAAGGGTTCGTATACGATATTAAAAAATGTCAAAACATGTGTTGTGCGATTTGAAAAACGTATGCACGTCTAGAAATAACATGTGACAAGGCGGGAAGTAAGATAAATGACGCACTTAAATTTATACAATCAAAATATTTTTTTTGTCAGAAAAAAATAAACTTTACGATTAATGATGATACATACATACATATTATCTCACGCCGTGTCCCTTGCGGGATAGGCAGACATAATAGATTTCCAATATTTTCTATCCAAGCACATAACTTTCGCCTCCTCCACATTTATACATCTCATTATCATTTTCTATTATTCATACTTTTCACTTTACTTTCTTTCACAATTTGGTTAATTTGACCCACCCACGTTTTTATCGGCCTACCTCTTCCACGTACACCTTGTACTTCTTACTTGTATACTCGTTTAGTCATTCTTTCGTCAATCATATTCTCCACATGTCCAAATCATCTTCAAGTTCTTTTTTTTATCTTAAAACATCTATCATGCATTAATTTCTTATGTCTACTCCGTCTTTTTCATACATTGAAACTTCACAAATATTTCTTAGTGCACATATGAATCATTAACCACAGCATTAATCTTACTTTTACCCTTCTGCCAAATCTAAGTTTTACTGTTAAACGTCAAGATGAACACAACACACACTATTATGTATTGTTGTTTTTGCTACTGTTGATATTGATTTTATATATATCATTAAGTGCTCCGTTTATCATGTTTCCTTTCGGTACTCTTCTTTCAATATCTCTTTCAACTCGTCCATCACACGTAAATAAAAAATATGTTTATGAGGCCTGGTGAAAAGTACATTGAAAACCTTTTTTAAAAGTCTGGATTCTAGCGGGAATCGAACCCGCAACCTCCGGGTCGGAAGACAGGCCACGGAGTTCGTCAAAAATATATAGAAGCATACTATAAGAATGAATATATAAATAAAAAATATGCTCTTCGAATAATGTGTTGTGAAACAATGCTAAAAAATCATCCAATTTTATCAAGTTATATTTGTTTTTATGATAGTCGATAGTTCAGAAATAGAAATTTGTTAATGATTTCATCACCTAATTGGTTGTGCCTAGTAACTAGTGACTAGTTACTAATGACACTTCGGTTTAACTTTTAGAGCTAGTAATAATAACTCCACGTGGTGGTAATGAACCGTGAAAGAATGAAGTGCTCCTCTTCTATTGTTGGGTTATTTAAAACCTGAGAACGGGGACAATTAGCCAGTTACATAGTTGAAATGTATACGAGTCGCACACTGCTGGAAAAAATACAAGGGATTTTTTATTCTTTGTGGGGGTCGCTTTAGAATTATGATTCTTTTATTTTTTTTCCCAATATATAACGTTTGTTTTAGTCTACTATGATTCACCGTTTTTTTTAAATTTACTAGCTGTCAAGTCGTTGAAACAGTGATCACTGGGCATTATTCGATCGGATAAGATCCGAAATTAACGAATTCGTAAAACAATTAAAGTGGCGCCATTAGTGGATAAAGGCTGGAAAGCACCAATACGCTGATATGGGCACGTGTAATGGCGGTATGAAGGGTCTACGCAAAAGACAACCACGAATTGGGATTTCCCAAATATACGCAGAGGAAGACCCAAGAAGAAACTTATAAGAAAGTGAAGGAGGACATGATGAGATTTGGTCTATCCCCAAATGGTGGCGAGATCGAGAAGGGTGGACGATCAAGATCCAAGCTGCCGACCCCAAATGGATGGGATAAGACAAGGAAAAGAAGAAAAAGATGGAAAGTCGTGCAAAGATGTGAAAAAACAGTAACTAAATATCATAGTTGTTAATTGTTATATTTACATAGGTAACAATGTGGAATAAAAATATTTAAATGTAAAATATTTTTTGGTGAAAAAAGAATCGGATTCTTCCAGTAATTTTACTTGGTTAGACCCAGGATTAAATTTTGTTTTGTCAGCTCGTCTTCAAAAAAGTAGCAAATAGTTTTATTAATCCACCCATTATTAAATTTGAATGACGGGGTGCTTATTGGAGGGATAGGATAAAGCTTTGATGATCCTTTTTTTTCATGTTGGGTGGCTGATTTTTGTTTTTATAGAGGCACCATCTGTATGTCCATAATGTATGATGATATTGTTAAAGCAGGAAGAAGTTATCTGGTGCGACGGGTAAGGATTGTTTAAGATGTGGGAAGGTTGTTTTCCCGCTGAGAGGGCTTTCATCTTCACTTCGTGGTCACATAATGTTTTGTTTCATTTTAACGGCATCAACAATCGGCATCCCAGAAGGTGTTGATTTATTAAGAAATTGTATTCGAATTGGATACACGGGCAAAAGGTGGACATGATAAGGTTCGCTGACGATATTGCTATGGTTGCTGAAAGTGAAGAGGAACTACAAGAGGCCTTAACAACTATGGAAAGCATTCTTCAAAATAACTACAGTATGAAGATAAATAAAGACAAAACAAAGCTGCTGACTGTAGGCCGAGCGCAGCACCAGATGAGAATAGTGATGTCGGGTAAACCACTAAAGAACACCAAGGAGTTTGTCTGCCTCGGGAGCAAAATAACATGGGACGGTCGGTCCAAGAGCGAGGTCGATAGCCGTATACATCAGGCTAGACTTGCATTTAATAAAAGGTCGAAAATAATAGAATCAAATAATATAGACCTAAAACTGAGAATACTCCTCATCAAGACCTATGTATGGAGTATTTTGATGTACGGCTGCGAGACATGGTGCCTATCCGAAAGAGATAGACGAAGACTAGAGGCTTTTGAGATGTGGTCCTATAGAAGACTATTAGGAATTTCCTGGAGAGACCGCATCACAAATGAAGAGGTTCTCCAACGAATCGAAGGAGGAAGGCACCTGCTCAGGATCCTGTCCAAAAGGCGTGCAAGATGGATCGGTCATATAATACGACAAGAGGGCCTCTTGCATGCCATAATGGAGGGTATGACCGAGGGGACAAACTCTAGGGGACGCCCACGCCGCGAGTACCTGGAGGACCTGTTGGTGGACGTGCGCTGCTCAACATATACAGACTTAAAGAGAGCCGCACAGGACAGGGGGGAATGGAGGAGAAGAGTTCAAATTGCTGCAAACCAGTCTTAGGACTGCAACCACGGAAAAAAAAAATCGAATTGGAAAGTTATGTTTGTCTTTATTGTTTGCATCGTCAATTGAATCAGAGTGATGTTTTTTTGAAATTAGAATATTCCTTATGTTATGCAATAGCTTCTGCATGCTTCATTTCATTTTCACTCCACGGCCACAGTATGTTTTGTTACATTTTCGGCTTTGGACAATATGCAAATTGTATATAGATTTTACTTCCGACGGTTAACGACACCTGTCGATTGTCGAAGATCCTGCGCATTCTTTATTCATTATTCCTTTCTTTTTTCCCGAGTAATGAAACTCAATTGAAGAAATTTGAAATTGTGCAGAATAAAGAGCTTTAGACCATTTTAAAACTAAGTATTTTCTCTATAGTAAAGAGTGTGTACTATAAAATACAATTTTGAATACCTTAGTTTATTGTTCTCAATCATTCTGTTATCACGGACCAGTTTCGTTTTTCATTCCAATCCATGTCGACCAGTATTTTTACGAAATTAAACAAAAACATTTTTTAAACGAGCGAATGGAGTTCAAATACATTTTTTTAATACGAGGCTGAAAAAATATAATAACGAAATCAAAATTATAAACCAAATTGAAAACTCCTAAGAGGGATATTATGCCGTATCAGCGACGACATATGAACAAACCATAAAAATATTTAGTTATTGATATAGTTTAATCTGTCCTTCTAAAAACTTGTCCACAACTTAATATCAAGAGTTTATTGAGGGTAGCGTTGAAATACACAGTTAATCCCGGATTTACGGTGTTGGATAGTTTGTAAAATCTTCGTTTTATGTTTGGCATCCACTGGAAAGACCAATCCATTCATTCACATGGGTAGCCTTCAACATATCAGAATTGACGATGCGGACATATTGAAGAGCGTTGCTGGAATAGTGTCTCGGCGCCATTTATCGAGCGTTCGACTTTTCAAATGATTGTGTAGTACTGTATTATACTTTCGTTGTATACAATACAACCTGGTGGGCTTATTGCCGTGTGGCAATCTCTTTCAACCAACCAGAAAGCTGTTAAAGAGGCCTTAAGTGAAAACCAGACTGGAATCTAAAATAAAAGGGTTTTTAAGTGAGTGAGCCGTTGCTCACCAGCAAACTCACCGCTGTACGGGATCCGATGGCATACCTGAAGTGAGACGATCGGAGCACACCGGCGTTTTTTCCCCGTTTTTTTTTGAAGAATTTATCTAACCGAAGTCATAGGTATCCTTATACCTTCGTATACTAGGCGGAAAAAAATGCCTCTGTCATTCGAAGGGAGTAACACAGCCTGGGGCTCGAACCGGCAACTTTCCGCACGGAAGTTCATTGCGTTACCGCGCAGTCATGCACCTCACATGCACCTCACACATGCACCTCACAGTAAACAACACTCAGCACACGTCTAGCGCGTATAAGTTTTGTTACAAGATTAGCACCCTTTTTTTTAGGATACCATTGGGAATTGAACCTGAAATTTCTATAAGTGGTTGTCAAGGATGGAACCTGCCGATCGTCATGGAAATTTAATCTCCTTGCCATCGGAAATTTGTGTTTGATCTCTTAAGACTGTCTGGTTACTAAAATGCAACAGATTGCACACAATACACCAATACATACATACGAGTATACAGGCGTTTTCCATTCACAGATTGGCTGAAAATCTTATTCGATCACGAGGGATAGCCTATCTTATCGGAAGTCAAACATCTTGCCAACTAGGCCACGAAGGATGCGTAGTGGTAAAACGGCTGACTTCACTTTAAATTCATATTGTTAATTTCACATTTTAAGGATTGCACATCTTATTTCAGATAGTATCAAAACAAGTTGAACGTTGAGAAGTCGAAATTTTATCAATGTCCGAAAGACGGGAAGCATTGAGTGAGCACACGCAAGTGTACGAAACACGGGAAGCATTGAGTGAGCACACGCAAGTGTACGAAAGACGGGAAGCATTGAGTGAACACACGCAAGTGAACGAAAGACGGGAAGCATTGAGTGAGCACACGCAAGTGTACGAAACTGATCACATGAGGTGTTTAATTCATAATCTGGATCAACACAGAATACTGATGAGTGAAGGTAAAATGTATGCGCAGAAGGAATTAGTTGTATATTGTCTTCTTCTCCCTGGCTCCATCCCAACTCACTGTCTGCGAAGACTGTTGGGGTCAGCTCTCCTCGTCCTCAGGTTGCACGCTCCTCCGTCCCGGACCACGTCCCCCAGGCCGCGCCTCTGCATCAGGTCATCCTTTTGTTCCACCCATGAATTCTTTGGTCTTCCTCTGGTTGTTATTCGAGGAAGATCCATGGAGATTGCCTGGCTCACAATGCGATCGGGCGCTCCGCGTCCAACGTGCCCACACCATCTCAATCGCCTCTCCTCCATCTTGCCGTTGATGTCCGCAACACCTACGCCTCCACGAATGCGCGAGCTTCCCATTCTGTCTCTTAGGGACACACCAGCTGACCATCTTAGCATACGCATTTTAGCAGTTTCTAGTTGCCTAGAGTAAGAGTTATACATCGTCCAGTATTCGGAGCCATAGAGGAGTGCGGGTCTGACAATCGTTTGGTATACTTTTCCCTTCGACTTTACTGGTATTTTCGGATCACATAGAACTCCCGAACCTACATCTGCTGCACATGCTCCATCGCTATGGATGAGTGACCCAAGATACTTAAAGGAGTCACAATTTGGTAATGTTTCTCCATCCATTTGCATTACGGGAGTGACAGCATTTGTGTTCTCGAATGGTAGGTATAGGTACAGAATTAGTTGTATATTGTATTATACTCAAAATACAACACAATAGCTTAGGTGTTGAAACCTAGAAATAAGCACTCTTCCTTAGCACGTTCATATCATGAGTCAATTCTCGATGGTATCACTACCGGATTATGGTTTTAATTGCTAAGAAGTCAATTCGTATGGTCTTGTACGAAATAAAAGAAAACTTGAAGGTAGAATAAAATAAATGTAGGTTTAGCAATATAGTATGTACATACGTATGTTTATAAATATATTCTGATATTGTATATAAGACTATATATCAAGATAATGGCGAAGAAAATACCTTTAAGAGAGAAGCTATCAAAATATGTGGGCTCATGTCATAACATCCATCCAGCCGATATACACCCCCACCAATAGAGGGCGAGCTGGGCCGCGAGGATATCAGATGTTTTTTTAGCGTACACCCTTGTACATGTAGATTAAAAAGAGAATAAATAATAAATGAAAATAAATAAGCAATCAATACAATCAATTAAGCTAATGAAAGAATCCCGATATATCCCGCAATCACACACACATTCTGAGGTAAAAGAAAAAACACTGTGCTCATCCCACAACACCTTCTCAGCCGAGACACTCACCCATCATTAGGAGGGCGAGTACGGCCGCAAAGATACTAGAAACATTTCAACTCACACTCTTGAAGAGAAATATTGATTAGGGTTGTGAGCTTGATTCCTGTTGGAAAACACATTTTTCGAAGGATTCCTGTCTGTTTTTCACTTAAGGCCTTTTTAAATTTTATGTGGTAGATTGAAAGACATGTCACATGGCAGTAAGTCCGCTACGTTGTACTGTATACTATGTTACAACAGTGCTATAACATTATACTATTTGCACAAAAAAGGATTGAGGTTTGCTTATTCGATTATTCAAATAAACCAATAAATGTTTCATGGGTTGGATTCTTCTGGATTACGTTATATACTCGTGCATACTTTAATATACCTATATAGAATTGTTTGTCATTTATTTATTTAAATGTTTGAATAATTCTATTTGACACCAGATAAACGGTATATATTAACCGTCACACTAGACTAGTCTGTTTTGAGACGTTGACCTATACTTGTGAAATTCTCATATATACATAAATACACAAACACTTTGCCATTGAGAATATATATAAATTGCCCTTTATGTTTCTTTACGGCGCTATATAAATTGTCCTTTTATTATTATTGCACAATGCAACAAGTCCGAGCTGCAGCCACGCGTATGATTTTACAACTTTAAGAAAAAAATCATTTATAAATTTAACGAAGTTTGCTGTCTCAAGTTTAGAATATACAGGAATTCTTACTAACTTCTAAGTGCAGGGCTTTCCAAAAGCTCGTGAGTGCAGGAACCGTTTAAAAGGTTGTAAGTACAGGGATTGTCTGTACTCGGCAAATCCAATTTAAACTTTCTCCACGTACAAAACGCACAAAGGCCCGCTCACATTATTCCATTCATGCGAGAGCATAATACGTCGAAAGTGTAAGCATTGGAGCTTTTACAATTCTGCTTTTTGAATTATTATTTGTAAAAAAAAAAGATCTTTTTGTTCGGCCCCGAAATGACTGACGTCTCCATGCTATGGGGGGGTTTCGTATTTTCAATATGAAAAGACGAGATATGGAGTCTGAAACCAGTGTGCTGTATTTAAAAACAGAACTTATTAGTTGATATGTTTTTATTTATTTATTTACGGTCGAATTAGACCATTTACATATGTAGATACACACCATCATGCCATTTCCCTGTCAGAGTAAACAGAGAGGACAGAGTACCATTATTTACTTTCTCGACACATTCTCGACACACTCGAGTCTCTTCTGCATCCATACAACTTCTACGATTTTTTTAACATTCTACGCATCCTTCGATATTATTCGCTCGATCCATCCATACTTTCCTTTGTCGCTCGTCGCGATTCGCTCGATCCTACCATATGACACGCCTTCTACTAAAATTTTGCGTATTTTCATGTGACATTCCCAGTTCCTATTTTGACGTTCTACATTTCTACCACATAATTTATTATCGTTTACCGCCCAATCTGTATTTGCCTTCTAACTGAAAATAATGAAATACGCAAAGAAGTTTCCTATTCAAGATTGAGCCACCATCAGTTTCTGCCAATGTGTTTGGTAAGTGATTTATTTACGTGTATGAAATGGAAGAACGACCTCAAGATTTAAGACAATTTACCAAATAATGTGTAAGCAACATTCACACATTTTTGTGTGTTACTAATTATACTTTTCAAGTTTGAAATTAGGTTCCAAATATACATATGATTATACTTTTTTCGAAACTGATGATAAATTAAATGGATAACTTAGATAGTAAGACGCCTGTTTTCCGACCTGGGTATTACTGCTTCGTTACACATTAGTACTACATTTTTTATCAAAAAAGGGTTCTAATTAAGTTTTCAATTGAGGCCTTCTTAACATCTGTCTGATTTGTTGGAAGAATTGTCACATGTCAACAAATTCGTCAGGTAGTTTTGTGTACAGCGAAACTTTAATATAAAAAAACTTTGGGAGTGTTTGTTGAAATCACAAAACGAGGCTTACATAAAAATAATCGAAACTTATTTTTGTGAGAAGATTTTTATTAAAAAATGTCGTTACTGCAATAATATAAAGTTGATGAAACTCAGTAAATATTTAAGACAAAAAGACTTACTTAAAATATTCAATTATTTAATTATACAATACTTCTTTCATATAATATTGAAATGGACAGAATAAGGAAGAGTGAATATTCATTTTAATATGGAAATAAAATATTATTTGGCAAGAGATGTAGGAAACGGACAAATTACTCGTGGAATTTTGTTTTCGACTCTTTTTAACACAGCAGTCTTTACTGCTCTCTTTAGAGGAAACAAACAAAACATGTTTTTCATTGTTCAACCACGTTAATTATTCGATCCCGTTGTGTTCAAAATATGACTGAATTACCATACCACTGCGTTTGTTGAGTCTCAAAACTTTATTTGCTTGTTTGACAAATCTTGACTAACGCAACAACGATACTTTCAAACAATATCACCTTTGCATATATTATATACATATAATACATTATATACATACAATTTATATTTGTTTTAATATTAACTTTGTTGCGAGATACTTGACCATACCTAATTTCTTCAATCCATTCATAAAACAGTGAAACTAATTAGGAGGCGAAAGGGAAAGAGGGAATATTGAGAAACTCAAATATATAATCATGCCATCACGTTATGCCTCTTTTAGGGTAGACAGATAGGATACATCTCTACGCTTTTTTATTCGTGCACACAGCTCGCTTCTTCTCCATCCATTTATATTGTCGTACATCTTATCCTGTTTGTCGCACTCGTTACCTTTCCCTAATTTAAAATGTATCCAACTATCTCCTGCCAATCTCTCCCCGGTCTACTTTTTGTCGCTTTCTGTTAATATCAGACGCATTTATTTCCTTCGTAAGTCTCTCGTAACTCTATCAAATATTGTAATTTCAAAATTCCACACATTTATTAAGTTTTTATCACAAATTTTTATTGCCCAAGTCTCGCTTAAATACATCGAGGTGGGCACTAGCACACCATTTTTGTGCTATGCGAAAACATTTTTGAAAACTGCTATAGATTTACGAGTATTAGTTTAAACTGTACTTAGTGCGCCGTTGATTTTGTTACCTGTAGCGATATACCTATCAATATATAACCATTTCTCGAAAACATACACCGCAATAGCAACACTCTTCAACTTGTTCTAATTTTTCTTTGTTTATTCATACATTGTAACTACTAATGATCACCCTTTTCAATATCCTTGACTTTCGACTTATTAACATTGATTATAAAGTCTTTTTCTTAACACTTAACACGAGAAAATCATGCTGTGACTTAATAGATATGTAATCTTTCTTAATTCATTGTTTCTGATAACACGTATCTGTGGTCATTCTATTTCTGATAAGAGGGATATCTAGTGGCGTGTAGTGATAGGAAACAAAGCTAACCGGGTACTAAAACTTATATATACTTGAATATACCTACATATGTACTTGAACCGGACACTATCAAAACCTGCTAAGATGATGGTCCTCAAGAGTGTTTTAGAGCCAACTTTACTGTATGAAACGAAGGTCTTCATGCGCTCGAATTGTTTGTCTATTGCAGAACAATGGAATCAATATGAGTCCCCAACAAATAATCATAGCGTCTCCAAATGATGCATCCTTCATTTGTATATAGACAAATGCACCATCCACAAACATTACGAATTCCCCAAGGTCTCAAGGCACTTGCAATAGTGCTAAGTTACTGTAATGTTCAACTATGTATATAATATACATGTTTTAACAGATGATTTTAAATTATACAAGCTATAACAGATGATTTTAAATTATGTACGCTGTATCGGATTATTTTAAATGGTACATGCCGTAATAAATTATTTAAAATCATACATGCACTAAAACATGATTTTAAATGATATGTGTTATAGATGAGTTAAAATATTGTATAATTTTTTTATGGGTTCAAATAATTTCATTTTCTATTAATATTATTTTGACCGGTCTATATTTTAATGAATATTTTATTTTTGTTGCAGGTGAGGAAAAAATGAACATATAAATTTTTACTTAAAATTGAAATGTAAGTCATGATATTTTTTTTATTAATTAAATAAATTATGTTAAATTTTTTTTATTAAAAATATTAAGTAAATTATGGCATAATAAGTAAGAAAAAGCTGTGGCTTTTAGCATATTTCTAAGTTTTCATTAAGGCTTCGTATACGCTTCAACAGTTTATGCTCTTATTATAAATCAAAGGCGTTAAGAAATGCGAAAGATTTCTTTCATTCTGTGAACACTTCCTTAGGTTCGTTTTATAAAGATCTATCGAAATTAAAGATTTTGAGGATGGACTCCTCTCCTAATACCCTTCCTATCGCTTGAAATTTATTCCCACCTTTAATCCTCTACTTACTCATTTTATTTTTACCCCATCCTTATTCATAATGGTACTCAAAATGCCGGTGTGCTCCGTTCATCTTACCTCGGTATGTCATCTGATCCAGTACATCGGTGAGTTTGTTGGTGTGTAACAGCTTACTCACTTATAACAAACTATGGTACAGCTTCGCTTTCCAGCATTAGTCTACAAGGCTATTGTCCTCCCTTTAACTCTCTATGGGTCCCTATAGAAGGCACGTACGGAGCCTTGAAATGTTCCACCAACGTTTCCTTCGTCATTTTTTTCGGATCCACTGGAGTGATCATGTCATATGTCTCGGTCCTGCAACGCTCCAACTGTAAACGAGTAGAGGGTACGGTTGTAAAGGCGAAATTACAATGGACCCGACATATGATACGCATGGGTGATTATAGGCTACCAAAACGAGTCTTTTACGGGGAAGTAATGGGCAAGCGAAAGGTTGATGGGAAGAGAAAGCGCTATAAGAACAGTCTGCGAGAGTCGCTGACTTTGTGCGGGGCGTCTGATTCTCGGGCTGATGACGTCTCAACAGCTAGATGTGTGAGAAACAGTCAGCGTACTGCAAACATGCGTCAGCATTGCCAGGCGACTCAGCAGGGTCCACATATCTGTGACATCTGCGGGAAGAAGTGCGCATCTAGGATCGGTCTGTTTTCTCACAGAAGATCACATGATCGACGTGGAAGATCAGCTTAAGACTGACGTTGGATTGGCGAGGGGATCCTTGACTATGAGTTCCAGCAACGACGACTTCTTTTTAGTTTACAGCGGTATAAATGTTGCAAACCTTTATTCAACTCAATTGTTACAATTTAAAGTTTAATTTGATAATGGAACCATTTTAATAGTTTTATTTTCTTCTATTCTTAACCTCAATCATTTTGGATTGACAAATTTTCAGACCCCAGTCTGTTTTTAATGCAGCTGATATATGGTAGTTATATTAGTCCGCTTCTATTGTAGAAAGTGGACTCTCATTTATGTGTCGCCAATGTATTTATTTCAAGATTTGTCTCTTTGTATTCGAGCCCTTTAATGGGATGACTTCATTGTATGTTTCGGATCTGTGTCTGAGAGATGTTCCTTCGGAGAGTAGTAGAACTTTAAGGTCGATTTCTTCTTCGTCTAATAAATTTGTTGTTCCAAATCGATCCAATAGGGCAGGGTATTATGAAAGAACTTTTGCTGTCGTTCGTTTTTTGGCATATATTGGTCTACCTCTTAGTATTAGGGATATGGGTGGCGTGTGCAGCTTTAGGACCACTTGAAGATAACACTTTTTGTGATGTTTTATTTCAATTAAATCTATTTTTTATTGTTGTAAAATGTCATATGGAACATAAATCAGATGGTTTAATTAAATATTCATAAAAAATAGAATTTGTGATGTCAATTCAATTGTCATTTTGTATGCCTCAAAGTGTTAGAGAAATGGATGAAGCTCGCAGCTTTAGGAAGCACTTAAATACAACCTTTTTGGGAGGTCTTATCAAAATTTATGGTTGAATATGAACACTACACACATACACTAGACTACAACAACCCCGAATGTGGTACTATCACATATCGGAAGATCTACAATGGTTTCTTTGTAATTCGTTTTCCCTTGATAAGTTTTCTGTGGTTTTCTTCCCAAATATGTTTCTGAACACGTGCAGATGCAGATAGGAAGACACAGGCTACTGTCATTAGATATGGGGAAGTACCTAATCTAATGACAGTAGCCAGTCCCTTCTTATACTTACTCAACCTTTACGAATATGTTTATTTTGTGATATATCAAACTATCAAATAGGCGCTATATAAATTGTCGTTTTATCATTATTAAAGCGCTAGTTATTTGACGGGTAACTAGAAACGATTTACCAAATATATTAACAATGCTTTTAAGCCTATGGATTTTTCAATTTAAAAAAAATATAGTTAATTTTATCTTCCCTGAGGTGGTTCAATATTTTTGCTAAAAATACGACGTCAGCGGTTTTCTGCTGTACTATTTACACAAAGGATCCATCTAGTGTTCCCTGTAAGCTTCACAGCAGCGCTGCAGCATAGCTAGTGAAATGTCGAAGCTCTGTACATTTTTTCGCGTAGGATTTTTAAATATGTGTTCTGTCTCTTTAAATATTATATATTGGCATATATCCAATCATCCACCCAATCATCTCCGAAATAATTTATACAATATCATTTATAAAAAATTATGTCTGTTTCCAAAATGATTTCAATAACTTTACCACTGATCTCTAGGATTTTAAATAACTCTACCATTGACCATAATCATAATATTGATACATGATAGACAATTCTGCACGATCCGAGATGATTGCAAGCGATCGCGTGTATATTACTTTATAACGTGCAAAATGTTGCACTACAAGATCAAACCCGGAGTTCCAGTGGCTGTACAGATCACGTTTTGTGGTACAGTGTTGATAATCGAGTCAGTAATTTCGGAAGAGATTTTCACTCAGCCTTGGGAGTACATCGATTCATCTCCTTCCGAGTGGCTACTCCGACCTTGTGGCGTCAAATAATAGTTTTGCTTCTTTTGCAATTTTCTGTGAAAATACTAGCAACTTCTTAAGCTGTTTGAACTCCAGCCTTTAAGCCGCCATATAAGTATATTAGGGTCTACAACCAGTGCATTCTTCCAGTACTTACGTATGGCTGCGAGACATGGACGCTCACAGTAAAGAACACGCAAAAGTTCCAGACCGCACAAAGGGGCATGGAGAGATGCATGTTAGGATATACTAAAAGAGACCGTAAACGAAACACCTGGATTCGCAATATGACAAAGGTAGAAGACGTTATAAAGGTGTGCAAAAGAATGAAGTGGCAATGGGCCGGACATGTAGTCAGAATGTCAGACTCCCGATGAACATCCGAAATAATCCAATGGTATCCAAGAGGCATAAAGAGGCCTAGAAGAAGACCGAAGGTACGCTGGATGGACGAAATCAGGAAGCATGGCAGCATCACGTGGCATCGGCGAGCAAAGGACCGAACTGTTTGGAGTCAACTTGGGGAGACCTTCATCCAACAGTGGATCGACCCTGGTTGACAATGATGATGATGATGATGATAAGTATATTTATTGCGCTGCTAGTCATTTTCCATATCCTGTGATATCGGACCTTTAGTCCACCGTCGCTACTATTATTTTCACACCATCAGAGGATTCCCTTTGAGGAGTTCCGTCTTCACGTCGTGTCCATTAATAATAACGAAGATTTTGATCTTTTAGTGTAGATCGCACTGGGTGAGCTAGATGGAGTCTGCCATAACAGCGTGTGTCGTGGGATTGAACTTAACTGGCTAAAACTATTCCAAGACAATCGGTAGGTTTCTATGGCGGTCGCACACGCGGTCAATGACCGATGAAATGACCTTTGCATTCCTTAGCAATGCAAAACAAACAAGTACAAAGTCCGGTCATTCAACTCATAGCCGATGCGGAGCGCATTCCATACTAGAGCGAGAACGCACCACACCTGTCTCGCCAGTTCCGTAAATAAATTATCACCTACATACGACATTAATCGTTTTGCGGATGTAGAAACGAGACGGCGAGATATCTTGCTCGCATTCCCGCACACACGCGGGAATAGTATAAATACCTACGTTACCAATAAAATTCCTCTTTCCGCATTGCGATCTAACGAGTTTTATTTATCAACAAATCATCATCATCTCTCCCTCTAGGATACATATTTATATTACGAATAACCTTTGTATGACAAATTTATATAACGATCTTTTTTTGTTACCCTCAAGAAAAACTCACCTAGTTTGCTTAACGTGGATTAAGTTGGTAACTGTTAAACCACCATAATAATATATATCTTAATCTGGTTTGTTATTAACCTGTGGGATTAAGGGAAGCCATATCTGTCTACTGAAACTTTTGAAGATGACAATACATAGTTTCAGCTTGATTGTATTTATTATGAAAGATGTTGTGGACTCACCAGCGACTTTGGAACACATTGATTGAACCCAGTACGCGGTAGCTGATTCGAATGTGGACATATTTAGTTTAAGACTGTCAGAGTTTAGAAAGATGGTGGCTGAACTTACAGCAATGAGTGTTTTATTTATTCTTATGCTTTATATAATTAGTCATATTTTCACTGATCTGCTGACATAACGAAATTGTGCATGAGACGAGATGCATAAGAATAAACAATCTTTGAGGTAGATGTTGGTACGATAAACTCCGCGGCCTAGTTGGAACGATATGTTATCCCTCGTGATCGAGCATGATTATCAATAATTCATTGGATGAAGCTTTTGCTTATATTGGTTTATATTGTGCAAGCTGTTATACTTCAACAAGCAGTCTGGATAGATCAAACCAAAATTCCGATGGCAAGGATATCAAATTTCTAAGACGATAAGTCAGGTTTTAATTTGTTGCAGCCTTTTGGTAGGCAGAGTTTAAGAATAAGCAACACAAAAAGAGCTATAAGTATTTAATGATATGAGGCATATAAGCTTTAGAAAAAACATATATCCTAATTTAAAATGGTCTCGGAAGTGAATCCACCATGAATCGAACATGTAGTGCTCGCTTGCTTAGCGTGAATGATTAGCTTGTAAAGCACTTGTCTTCTGACCTGGGTTCGATCGCAGGTTTGATTTTCGTTGGTCTAAAAAAGGATATTCAACCACGAAATACATTTACAGGCTTAATATTTATGCATATACACAATTGAAGAGTTAAACTCATAAAACACCCAACAGCCAAAAAGTTCGTAAAGAGTTATAAGAAAAAAGATAAAAGATTTGAGTAAATTGTTCGTAAAGAGTTAAAAAATTTGAGTAAATTGCTTGTGTATATGTGCCCAGTGACATCTTTGGTTGTAAAACAGAATCACTTTTAGTTTAAATTCACATATATGCCATTTATGGGTATATTGTCGCTTGTTGATAGCCTGTTATTCCATAAAACAAATATATGGTTGTTATGTGGTTTATGGGTTTAACTCTTCAATTGATGTTTGCTTGCTTATTCGATATTTGTAATGAACAAAAAATGTGTTTCGTGATTTGGATCCTTTCTGCATGTATATTACGTCCAATTACAGTAAAAAATATTCATCTTAAAAATGTATTATTCTCAAAAGTATTTCAGCTTACTTGAAAAGAAACATCATCCACATATATAATATTATTGTATTTCAAAATGAATATAACAGGAAGTAAATGTTAAAGGAACAAAAAGGAAATAAAGATATTTATAGAAAATGATAAATCTAAGGAAACAAAATAAAATTCTGCTATGAATTGATGTAACAAGGTTCTGATTTTGGTTTTTCTCCGAAAACAAAGCTGAATTTCTCAAAAGGTCGAAATGATGTGTGACAGGGTTTTGATATGGGATACATTAAAAGTGGCAATACGTCTTGGTCGGTAAGTTGTTTCGGGACCCATATCCGTTTTTGATCAAACAATGTTTCAGGTCAAATGGATCTTTCAATATTTCTCGACCTTTGCTATTAAGAAATTTTAAATTCAATTTATAAGACATTTTTGTAGAATATTATAAATGGCTATATCATCAATCAGAAGAGTGTACTCTTCAAGAGACAAGTGAGCTTGATGCGGGAAAGACATATTTTATTTTTTTCTTTTCCCCTGCCTTATCACATCTATTTGTGGTCGACTGCTTGGACATTTTTCTCCATTTCTCTCGATCTCGCCAATCACTCGGGGATAGCTCGAGTCTTATATTCTCCTCCACTTTCTTATATATATACTCTTCTTGGGTCTCCCTCTGCATCTATTTGGGAGTTCCCAATGTGTGGATGTCTTTAGCGTAGACCCTTCATCACGCCGTAACACGTGCCCATGCCAGCGTAGTCGTGCTTCCCGGGCTTTATCTAGTGACCATCGTAGCATAAGCATCTCCGCGACATGAAACAGATGTTTCTTTTTTCTTTTTTTAAAGGCCAACACTCGGCTCCATGTAGTATAGCGAGCCTGACCATACCAGCGTTTTGTGCTTCCCGGGCTTTATCTAGTGACCATCGTAGCATAAGCATCTCCGCGACATGAAACACATGTTTCTTTTTTCTTTCTTTAAAGGCCAACACTCGGCTCCATGTAGTATAGCGAGCCTGGCCATACCAGCGTTTTGTGCTTCCCGGGCTTTATCTAGTGACCATCGTAGCATAAGCATCTCCGCGACATGAAACAGGTGTTTCTTTTTTCTTTCTTTAAAGGCCAACACTCGGCTCCATGTAGTATAGCAAGCCTGACCATACCAGCGTTTTGTGCTTCCCGGGCTTTATCTATTATTGGCGCCACTTGAATTCTTCCACGAATTTGTTCATTTTGGATCTTATCCAATTCAAGATATACTTTACCTAATGTATCAAAATAATTATTATGAACTGTAAGACGCACAAATGTGTTCATCGTCCAGGATCTACGGATCAAAGAAAGTCTGTCAATGACATGCAGGAAGGAAATATTGTCATACGTAGGACAATGGTTGATTGTCCGAAACTTTTGGAATTGATAAAAATGAGATCTCCGATAAGAATTACCAGGCAGCACGACACATGTGAGAATTATATATTAGAACAAATTATTTTGCTAATTTACCCTTACCCAGATTACACAGGATCAAAAATGAATACGCTGCAATCCAGGACATTTTTTGAATTTGTTTGTTGACCTATAAGGAATGACAGAAAATGCGGTTCTGAATATTGAAATGGAATCCCGCTTGTCTTTCGAGAACTTATAAAGAACTTTTTGAACCGCTTCTTAATTGATTATTGTAGTTTCTTTAAATCTATTTTTGTGTTTTTCCGTCGTGCTGAAGGATATTTGTGAAGTTGGCCCTGTCTGATTCCGTCCATTATATTTTGTTTTCAATTTGTTTTTCAATTGTCTTTTGTGTATGTATTTTTTCTTGTTCAACTTGTTTGATCATTATACCATATACTGAAGTCTAGAGACATTGCGTGTTGTGGGGACGTTTTATTCCTTTTATTATTCTCCGTGGGTTATGCGTATTTCGATTTTTGTTTATTTGCGCTTATATTCCCCTTTTGCACTAATGTCAAGAGTGGCGCCTAATGTGGCGTAGTGCGGGCTGTGCGCTTTTAGACGGCGTCGTATTGTGTTGGTAACATGTGTTTTTGTATACCCCTGTTTGTAATTTTTTTTGTTGTAATTTTTTGTAATTATTTTCAATTTTATTTATATATTCTGTCCTTTTTAATGTGTTGAGCACTCACAATTGGATCTTTGATTGTTTTTGTTAGAAAAAAACATTGTGCCATTTATTTATATAAATAAAATAAATGTCACTAGCAGAGATTGGAGAAGCTGGTAGTAACTGAAGTGTTGAGGGGCTCCAAATAAGTGAATGATTTCCAGCAAGTTAGATAGACCTAATAAAAGAGATGAATAGTTCGCCATTTAGTGTTGCAATCATCATAGCTCAGCACCATGAGAAATGAAGATGAATCATCTGCTTAATTCCAGATCATCAGGGATTGAGGAACACGACTAAAAACATCTAAAGAATAAGAACAATAATTGTTGCAATAACGGTGCAGCAGTTTTAGACACCAGCGAGTCGATGTCTTCGATATTTTTAACTTAATAGTACTTTACATATTGATGAAAGTGATTCTAAATACATCATAAATCGAAACCGAATCTCTGTGGCACTTGGCCATTTCACTTTCATACTTGCATCGCCATAAAAATGACAAACCTTCTAACAGTATTTCAAAGTTTATTCTCAAAGTTAAAATGCAATATTTTTCCTTTCTATTTTCAACGAAAGTTTTATGAAAATCGTGGAAAGCCATTCCTTTCAATTCGAAACAATTCCGTCACCAACTTTTTAATTTACTATTCTGTCACAACTTCTCCGTTATTCTTCACCAGCTCAGCTCGTCTGCTTCCCCGTACGCCAGGCTTCTTTTTTACTGATACAATCTTCACATCTTTATCTGTCAAACAAAGCTCTCGGATATTTCCGTCTTAATGTGTTTGTTCCAATCAGAGCAAATACAATGGAAAGATCGGATTAGGAGCGGGCCTACTTGACGAACAGCGAGTACCTTGTTTTTAAAAATCACCTTTGTCTAGCTTAGTTAGGATGTTACGACAAACTTTCCAAGAAAAAATATTTTAGCTAACAAAAATCAAGTAGACGTTATCTTGTTCAAAATATAAAGAACAGTTTCTTATACATTATACAGGATTAATTCGAAATAAGAGAGTGTGTGTTGTTTAGATACTTTGTAGACAATTATCAAGAGTTGGTGGGCAGAAGAAACGCTATAAAGACAGTCTGCGAGAGTCGCTTACTTTGTGTGGAGCGCCTGAGGACTGGGAGCAGGTGGCTCGGGACTGTGAGGGGTGGAGAGCCGTATGTTCTCGGGCTGATGGCGTCTCAGCGGCTAGACGTATGAGAAACAGTCTGCGCGCTGCGAACATGCGTCAACATGGCCAGGCGGTTCAGCAGGGTCCATATGTCTGTGGCATTTGCGGGAGAGAGTGCGCATCTAGGATCGGGTTGTTCTCTCACAGAAGATCACACGATCGACGTGGGAGAACGGTTCAGGACTGACGTTGGAGTGGCGAGGGGATCCTCGACTGCGACGTCCGGCAACGATGATGATGAAACAATTATTAGAACGAGTAGCCACCAAACGTCGTCCAGGCAAATGGATCCACAAACGTAACATTTCGCTTGAGGACTTGTAGAGAATATGGCTCATCCTCGATACCTTGAAGTACTCTTGCACACAACAAACCTCATATCACTTAGCTCAAGGATAATATCAATATTCTGCGGAAACTACCTGAAGATGTGACGGGCAAAAGCTCAGAACGGTTGCTATTGCGTTAGTTTACTCTGTAGTCGAGTATTGCTCACCGATGTGGCTTAGTAGTCATCATACTAGTGTCGTGGACGTTGTTCTTAATGATAATATGCGTATTATCAGTAGGACGTTGAAATCAACTCCACTACCGTGGCTTCTTGTCCTATTATCCATCGCACCGCCAACGCTCAGGTTCGAAAAGGCGAGTTTGTAAATATAGTACTGTTAAGGACAATCTACCAGTCAAATTTATTTTCATTGGGCCTTCTCCAAAACGATTAATGTCACGATGTTCGTTCTGGTTGAAGCTTCGGAGCCTTGAAAACTGGTTTATGGAAGAACGATGGCGGATAGTTGGGTTAGAAAAATATATGAGAAATGTTTCACTTGTGGAAGGCCAAACGAAGGTTTAACCCGGCTTTCTGCTTTCGAGAAGCCAATGGTGCTTCTTGAACTGTCTTAGTAGTGGTCATGGTAGCTGGGCTTACGTCATTTACCTATATATACCAGGGTTTATGTAGTCTATGGAAGGGAATGGACATGATCAATGCGATAAAACACTCATATTTGATCGTATGATTTTTACTAAAAACAAAAATGTAAAAAAACCTTAAGTATGTAACATACAAGTTAAATGTAAACATATTAATGTCCACAACAAAATGAAATACAGTGATTCGCTTTAGAAATAGCAACTGAATTAAAACGGCCTCAAAGTTTTCTAAACAGGACTTAACCCGACTCATCACTATAACTAAGAACTGTTGATATGTGCAAGAATATCTCAATGTTGGCAAATCTCAGACGTTACTGTCAATATAGATCATTATGCAAGCTTAACTAACGAAAGATGACCACTAACGGCAAATAAAAGCGGAATGTTTAGATAACATGTAATACGACCTTAGGAGGCTGAGAGTGAAGAAGAACTTGCTGAAGACAGGAAGTGACCGATCGGCAGTAATAGTAGTAATAAAATGACCATTTATGTTGTGCCATTTAGAGAATACACTCATCTCAAGGGCGCTCTAACTCGGGATTCGAACCCACTATTATTGATAGATTAAAATATTACAAAATAAATATGAGGCTGCGGCCATTATATTACTTCCCCTTCATCACCATTTGCAAAACTTACAAAGGGAAGACGAATTACAAAGAAACTTATGTAGATTTTCTGATACGTGATAGTAAAACATTCGACTTCAGGTGTAGTGTAGTGTATGTGTGAAGTGTTCATATACAATCATAAATTTTGATAAGATTCGCCAAAAATGGTTATTTTCAAATGCTTTCTAAAGCTGCACACGCTACCCATATCTCTATCACTAAGATGTAGATCACTCCACGCCAGCAATGGCCAGCAATAGCCAAATCCCTATCATAATATCCCGCCCTACTGGATCGACCTGGAACAACCATTTCATCAGATGAAGAAGAAATCGGCCTCAAATTTCCACCCCTCTCCGAAGAAACACCCACCAGACACAGAATCAAAAGACAATGGAGATAAAGAGATCTGAATATAAAGCGGTCAACTCGAAATATTTTTCTCGCAATACACGAGCCAGTGTATACCTCCCAGAAGCGGACCAATACGACAATATTTATGACTACCATATATCAAGTCCAGTAACTGCACGGAAGACATACTGGAGTTCAGAAATTTATGTATCAGACAAATCAGAATAAATAGAACAATAACAATCCAGACGTGACACAACAAACGAATCAATAAGGACGTCCATTTTCCATGCTGGAAAACAGGAAGAAAATAAATTTTGCGGTATAGAGAAAAGTTTTCTGAGAGGCTCAAGACTTGAGTCAATTGATGCATGGGGTTGATAGGAATATCTCGGACGACATGGCTAGTTTTTACGGTCTTATTCGTATGAATAGTAAAATTGTTAGCCATTACTATTCAGGCCGGTATCAAAAATATTGTGGTTATTGAAGGAAAGAAAAAAAGAAACGTAAATTATTCCGTTTTTATTTTATGCATACATACCATCGCGTCGTATCTTTTCTGGGCAGGTAAATAGGACAGATCTATACATATTCCGATCCATAAAACAGTTTTTGCCTTTTCACACTAAAATATTTCGTCATATATGATATACTCTTCAGTTTCTCACACGTCTTAACTTTCCGGCTTACCCCTTTCTCGCACACCATATATTCCAGACATATTTATTTGTTTTGTAAGTGTTTCGGAAGTTATTCTCTCGATATGTCCAACCCAACTCAAAATTCCATCCATAATTATACTTACAATATCCGACTCGAACAAATAGTTGTTGTTTTTTTATAAATATTATTGATTGATACATTACTAACATATTGTCCACACATACATACCATAACGTAAATCTACTATTGGAATAAGTAGCCAAGACAGAGCGTCACACTTTCTTATCGCGACATACTTCCTTCGCCTCCTCCATATCCTTATAAAGCTTCTATTTCTCTTACTTCAACCTTCCCTTCTTTCAAAATTTCATTTTCTTGTTCAAAACATACTTTTCTTGATCGTCTTGTACTACGACTCCCAGTTACGCTTGCATTATAAATTTATTGGGTTACTCTTTTCTCGCCCAACCATTCAACAAGTCAAATACACCTCAACGTGCCATTTTTTACATTACTTACCACATCAATTTTTAGTTTATACATCCTTAATATTGTTTCTTATTTTTTCATGCATCGAAATATCAAATATTCTTCTCAGTGCATGCATTTCAACTGTATTCACCCAGCTTCTTTCACTCATTTTTCGCGTCAACGTTTCATACCCATTCATAAATTTTGCTGCTAATATTTGGTTGTGAACCAATTTAGCAGATCTTGATATTGCTTGATTTGAATATATGTCTTTAAGTGCCCCATTGACTTTTTCCTATTGCAACTCGCTACTCAATAGCTTGCTCCACCTTTCCGTCGCCTGAGAACATACTTTCCAAATAGTAGAATTCCTCATTTCATTCTGATCAGATTTTAGCTCAAATTATACTAATTTAGTTACATTTCTTATTCTGCCATACATTGACGTACAAAATATTCTTCTCAGTGCAAACATTTTCATAGCATTTACTCGTAACGTTTAGCTCGTTGCTCAATCTTTTAATTTTCTCTAGTGACAAAAATACCTGCATGATTTGTCGATCCATTATATAACGAAATAATCCTCAGAAAGCCGGGTTTATTTTCATTTCTAATAAAAGGTCAGTAGTGTTTATGTTTTGATGGCGCGCATCGCACACCCCATTAGTTAAGCCTGACCGTTATCCCGCGCCACGGCTTGACCTTCAGCGCGTGACCGCACCCTCGTCAATTCCAAAATCGTTTGAATACATTTTCTTCGCAATTAATTTTTCATTTTCATTACTTTAATTGCACACATTGCAAAATACTCGGTTGAAAATTAGACATAGACCACCATTATTTGAGATTAGTTAAAACAAGGGTTGTGTTCATGATTAGTATGTAAATTTATATGCCACAGTGAATATAAACCATTACTAGTAACGTAACAAGTAAATCTTTCACTAGTGAATATGGATTTATTGAAAATAATAAATCCATATTCACTAGTGATTGTATACCCTCAAATGTTTGTTAATTTTAACTGATATGAATCGTGAAAAGTAAATCTAAGATCGAACTATAAAAATTCTCGTAAATAACGTTTTTACTTATTACAGAAAGTCAAAGATATATGACATTTCGACGTGCATGAAATGACATTCTTTCATTTACATTTCCGATTTTCGCATTTTGCTCGCATAAATGTTCATATTCTAGAATCTAGAACGTTCACTAACGACGATCAGTTGAAGTACAAATTCAAAAGTGAATATGGCCAATTAACACTGTAGTTCATACTCACTGATTACTTTAGTGAAGGTGTACATTCACTAATAATATTTGACGTCCACTAATCATCTGTTTCCACTGTAACATATACCATTAGCTTTCCATTTACTTAACTTATTGATTTTGGGGAAAACAATACAAAAATACAAACCACGAAAATGGAGCCATTGAATGCCATATGTGATCTTTTACATACCGCTAGACATTTTATTTTTACTTAGTTAAAAAAACTTTAGTTTTTTAAAAAGTCTATTTAAGTGATTACTGATAAATAAAAAAAAACACCCATTTTGTATCTAAGGTATTAACTTAACTTAGGTACTTAACATAATGCACAATACCAGCTGACACAAAACAATGTAACAAATTATGTTAGAAAATATAATATATTTTCATCTTCTCGCATTTTAAAAGCCAAAATCATAGTCAAGATACAAACAATTTAAAGTTCTCAGTAGTAAACTGGAAAAATATCCATTTAAAAGCCAAATTAATACTTGTCACTTTTATTCATTTTCGAGAGTAAACAGCGTTGTAATGAATTCGCTTGAGGGATTACTAGACAAGTACGATCGATTCTTTCGTATATGCGATTCAACCTGTTTTTAGATATTCAAGATTTCGTGAAGTCGGTTAGTACGGATCAATTTAGATTTTTTTCAAAACTGAATATTTCTTGGAAATTTAATATTTTAACCAGCTGGTTATTTGTGTGTTCATAAGAATGAGCTAGTTATATTCGATATTTCAAATCAAAAAATTATTTTATGGTTGTACCTTGTTTTTTACGAATTGCACAATTTATAATGCGATTTGGTAGTCTTCAAACCTGAATACTCAATTACTGGATGTGAAGACAATATTGTTTGACAGCCACGCTTTTCAATATGTCCTAAACACCGATTTGGATATGATGAAGGGTATCATACGAAATAAGTTTTTTTTTGCTCGACTACTTTCGACGCGTCAATCGGGCGTCATCCTCATGAAGCTAGTGCTTTTGCGATACTGATGACCTTAATAAATATCTTTCTTGGTGTTGCCATGTGATTTTGAGGTAGATATTACGTTCTCGATGTAAATATCACAGTTTTCAATCAATATGTCAAATATTCGCGAAAATTTAAAATGCAATGATATTTGGTATCTATATTGCAAAATATATACAATAGAATGAAAGAGTAGGCTTAAGGTAATTTTAAATTTAGAATAGAAAATTTATCATGTGATTTTGTCTATGGTAAAATTATAAAGGACGTAGAAGTATGATTAAGAAATATTAAATTTTAAGATTAAAAATAATGTTTAATTCGGAATACTGCAAAAATATATAGGACGTATGAATATCTTTTTTTTAAATTTAGCTTGGAAAGATTATAGTATAATTGGTCATTGGTAAAATTTTACAAGTTGTAGGAGTGTACATAATAAATATTCAAACGAAAAAGGTGCCAAGTTGGATATTTTATTTTCTCTATATTATTTTGTTCCTAACGAATACGGTAAATATTAAAAAAAACTAATTTAATTTTTCTGTTATGTTTGTCATCATCAGAACATGTTTACCATACATGATGTTGAAACAAATTTATTGTTTATCTCGCTAGTTTAAGTGACACAAAATTTACTTAGCTTCTAAAAATACAAAACAGTGACAATAAATTGAACACATGAAATATTTAAATCTATTACGTGACGAGCTTGCTTAAAATCCCTTGTAGTATTCCTTATCTGGCATCATGGTTTTTTATTGTGTCGTATTTTTTTTATTTAATAGCAAACTCAGCACCAAAATATTTATTTTAAATATATGCCATCAAGTATTTTCACGCTAGAAAACTTATTTTACGTTGTTCTTGTATTCGCATGGATAGATTAAAATCTACCCTTCAGCTTTCCATTGGTGCGTATCATTTTTTGGTAAATTCTACCTACAACATTACTGAAGAAATAAATAAGCTATTTTGTCCCTATCCCCTTACTTAAGTCACGCTTTCTCTCCAGGGACATAAAAAAACCAAGTTTATAAAACGCCACAAAAATCTGTGCTTACTTACGCATCGGGTCCTGTGCACTTAAAAAACGGGATGGAAGTGTACTCGATACCTTTGAGAGAAAGGTTCTTGTAGAATATAGGGTCCAGTTTATGAGAATGGTGCGTGGAGACAGAAGCAAGGAGGACTTACTCGTACAACGTCTATCGTGAAGCTACCGTAGCACAAGTTATAATAATTGCTAGGCTGTGCTGGCTTGGAAACTTATATTGCATGCAGGACGCTGACCTTACAAGTGTTTCAGCGATCTGATGGAGGGTAGGAGAGTGGGGAGATCAAAATTGAGATGGCTGGTTGGTGTGACAGGAAATTACCGAAGACTGGGTGTAACCAATTGCTGGAGGGATGCTCAGAGATAGATACACATATACCATCACGCCGTCTCACTATTGGGGGGGTGGGGGGGTGGGGGGGGGGCAGAAAGGAGAGAGCGCCAGACTTTCCTATCGTGACACACATATTTCGTCTCCTCTACATTCTTACACCTTCTCATATAGCTCCTACGATTCCTCTGATTTTTTACATTTTTTTCTTTCAAAATATCGTACAATTGAGCCAATCATGCTTTCTTTTGTCTTGGTCTGAGGGAGATAAGTTGTTAAACTCCTGCAGGTAGCCAAGACTTATCCTGGGTTGTAGAGCTGATGATGATGTTGTCCCAATTTTTTATAACATTCAAAATGAATGCCCCTAATGATAAGTTTTTTTAGTTGCGTCTTTGATGTGTTCAAATCTTTGATCTTCATTTCTTATCGAATATTTTCCAAGGAGCGTGTCCTGCATCGTTAAGGGATAATTATTAAGTCTCCTGACTTCCCCAACCTGCGTACATCTAATCCTTCACGCAACTTTCCTTGTTTTGTTAACAAAATGAAATTTGATCCCCGGTGAAACCAAAGGGTCCGCTCCTATAATTATCCTTGACAGTTTCATCCATCAAAGTTACAAATATTGTTGGAATTATCGCGAAAAGGTATCTTCATCACAAATTTAGGAGTGGGCACGGGCTTCAAGGTGCTCACGTCAGGATACAGGATGGAGGCTATCGGCTGATCCTTTGATCCTTCAACGGAGAATCATGTACACAATAGTGCAAGATAGAACCATCCAACATAGGGGTGACTTTTTTGGAAAATTATCTTTCAATTTACGTTGGGCTGTGTACAATATGTACACAAACGTTGTGCAAGCTTCACTTTTAACTTAAAATTAAGATGCAACATTAATTTGCGTATTCCTGAAACTGTACATAAAATCCTATTCCATTTATTGGCCACGAGTATTTCTTGATTGGTTCTAATCGATAATTGCGTATTTTTCGTCATTTTAACGTGTTGATTTTGCTATTACAACAGTTATATTATTGTTACGCAAATATTTAATGAATCGATAATGTTCATTTTTGGTGAATGTTTGTTTTCATGAGCAATATTTCAATTTAATCGATTTTTTATTGTTTAAAATGATATTATATATTGACCCTCAACCAGATGTTTAAATTATTCACAAAAAAAAACTAGAAATCATTATGTCATTTAATTTAAAATTTGATATAATTCAAAGTGTTAGAGGAATGGGTGGCGTGTGCAGCTTTAGGAAGCACTTGAAAACAACCCTTTTGGGGAAGTATTATCAAAATTTATATTAAATATGAACACTACAAATATACACCACACATCACCTAAAGCCGAATGTGTTATTATCACATATCGGATGATCTACAAATGTGTTTTTGTAGTTTTTCTCCTCTTGGTAAGTTTTCTGCGATTTTCTTACCAAATATGTTTTTCTGAACCTATGTAGATGCGGAGATCTTTATGCTCAACTTATATTTATTTATTTTGTAATGTTTTTTATGTGTCAATAATATTGTATTCGAATCCAGAATCAGGGCGCTCTTGAGGAGTGTCTGCTCTCTAAACGGTGGTTTATTAATTCTCCTTTTATTATTTTTTTTAACGGTGGGCAGCCGAATTAGATAAATGAACGAAAAAAATTTTTTTTTTAAGGAAATACAACAGAATAATCTCCAGTAGCACTTCAATGGCTAAGCGATTCGGTGCATGTTGACTGATTTTAGGAAATCCCATTAGAATTAGAGCATAGTTTCCTCTCCATCAAAAATTATAGATGACATCCGTGACTAGTTGGTAGGGTACTCTGCTTCCGAAACGAAGGTTTATGGTTGGATTCTCAATGAAACCCGACAAAAAGGGCTCAGTCTTGTTGTACACATACACTCTTAAGACCTTTTACCATAGTTCTGGTTGGTTCGAAGAAATTGTTAGGTGGTTATAATCCCACTGGGTTGTAATGTATACAAATAATGTACAATACAATGCGATTCATGTTTGTTGTACCTTTGTTGTTTTTTTCTCTTCCTTCATCGAAAGGACACTTGATTGAAGCAAATGTTGTGTACCTCGATTTTTTAATAAATAAAATAAACGTCTTTGAGTGAACATATCAGTAGAATTTTTTTATTACTATTAATCCGTTCATTTACATACGTTTTTTACGATGTATTTCGTGGTTATTGTTTTTTACTACCATGTGGTAATTTCTTCCAATCAATCAAACATATGTTAGAGGCCTAAGATGAAAACCATTCTGGAATCGTTTTAAAAAAATCTGAGTATTAATGAGAATCGAAACCACAATCTCCGTGTTAGGAGACACGCGTCTTACCAACTAGACTACGGGGGTTGTCAAGATAAAATTATATTATGATTTGATCTTTGCTGATCAATTTTAACTTTGTTTTCGATTGTCTTAATCAAAGTGTAATTTGTACACATTCTTCTTTTTAATATTTATGTTAATCGGTTTATGTGTTATCTTAGAAATAATTATTCTTGGTTCTAGTCCGGAATATATAAGCCCGTGGCTACTGTATAGGTGTAATATTGTGTTCTGGGCCTAATTATAGTATTTTTTCTTTGAATAATTACCATGTGCGAATATGGTTTTAGCGAAAAATTTATTTTAGGTTAATATATTTTTGAATGAAAGGAATTCCAGCGCTAAATTGTATATTTTTTGAATACCTACTAAATAAAGCGTATCTGTTATTTGGTTGAATAGGTATTAAAAAAAACTTCAATGTAGCCTATTGCGTGATAGGCTAATCTGAATATTTTAACTTCAATATAGCCTATTGCGTGATAGGCTACTCTGAATATTTTAACTTCGATATAGCCTATTGCGTGATATGCTACTCTGAATATTTTAACTTCAATATAGCCTATTGCGTGCTAGGCTACTCTGAATATTTTAACTTCAATGTAGCCTATTGCGTGATTGGCTACTCTGAATATTTTATCCGCAGTGCCTTGTATAGGGATATTTTCTGTTAAATCAGGTTACTTCTTGTTTATTTCCAAAATTTTATCAAAATGTTGGTCAACTCAGGCTTTAGGCTTCTTTACAACCAACCTTAATAGTTAGATTTTTTGTGTCGAAAAACACGTATTTAAAAAATATATACCGCTGTATATCGCACTGGACGGGAGCTCGATTCGTTCTTGATGTCAGTGTGAGTGGATGGTGATTAACTAAAAATTAACATACATTTTTTTAAAATAGGCAATCCACGTAAACTAGGATGATTTGTGCCACCAAATTAAAGACATGAAATTATATGAGTCCATGTATCATAATAAAATCAGTTTAAAAAAATTACGATTCTAGATCATTCAAAGTTTCAGCTGATTTAGCTTAAAAAAATTAACAATCGATCTATAATAGAAAAGCAAACATTTCTTTGTTGACTGAGAATTTTGACAATTTTTTTTTCATGTTTGTATTTGATTTGGAATAATAAATAAATTGTTGAAAAAATAATGCATGATAATAGACAAATATGGAAAAAAAATAATGTCTCAATCTAATGACGACTTATGTAATAAAGTCCAAAACAGATGCGTCAAACATCACAAATATGCTAAGAACAAACACATTGAAAATCTTCAAAAACATTGCAAATATAACACTCGGGTATACTCGTAAAATGAAAAACTTCCATATCCAAGAAAAATGTGAGGTAGAAAATATTGTAATATGGGGAAGAAATCAAAGAAGACACCGGCAGTCTTGAGGAAAGAATAAGTATTTCAGGTGTCCCTAAATGACAATGCTTATAAAACCAGCTGGCAGCCATCACACAGGAAGTCATATAAAAATATGGAAATGTTGCTAGGGATCAACATGTCAGTAGAGGTAGTCCTGATAAAACAGAAAACTGTTCTAAGTCAAAAGTAAGGAGAAATTTATATCTTGAATATATATTGTTGAATAAGTCATTATGTGTGAATAAATAAGCACTTTTATGGTTATTACATCGTACTGCGATATTCGATTACGTGTTTTTTCTTTTTTTTTATTCATGATAAAAATCAACGTTTCCAAGTAAAAAGTTACAACGTTATTTCTGTAACGATATGCAGGTGTTACGAATTACAAGTCTAGTATACATGTTGTCGGAAATGGACGAAGTTTCTAGCATGAATTTACAACCAAAATCCAGCTAATTTAAGTCTGATACGGACCCCGACCTAATTAAGTTTATTATCTGGATATAAATCCCTTCTACCCTTCCCGCAGTCTATGTTGTGTATGTTGATCGTGCATTTATGGACTCGAACAATAAATGTATTATGTTTATTGCATCTGAAACACATGTTATTTGAATTATCTCTAATGACTTAACTCAAATAGTTAAGTGATTCTATCTCCCCACGACCACCATTGTCTTGGACTTACAGAACATTTGACTTCTAATCTGGAGGTTTGCGATTCGATTCCCGTTGAAATTCAAATATACGACCCCCTTCTGGTTTTTAAAACTAAGATGTTTCACAATACACGGCAATAAGCCATTAGATTGTATTATTTATAATATAAGTGTAATATAATACAGTACTATGCACCCCTGAAGTGCGAAATGGTCGTTTACGATAATATTTTAGTGTTAGTGTTGATGTATGATATTGTAATGGAAAAGTAATGAATGCAGCTGAATGAATGTAGTTGAAACTTAGGTAAGTAAAGTGAAAATGTGAATTATTCAAGTTAAAAAATAGTAATATTGGGTCTTTTAGATATATCGAACGAGTGAGTGAAGAAGGGCTGATAAAACAAATATATAATGCAGACGTGACTGGAATGTATGAGCGAGGAAGGCCATTAAACATGTGGATGGACCGAGCAAATGTTATTTTGAAAAAAAGAAAGAAAAGTAATTGATTAGAAAAAAGAAAGAGTTGGATTTGATGATACGCAACTACAGGAAGTGATGTGCATTATCACGGGAACTCTAAACCCAACACCTACATCTTTGCTTTCAGTGCTATCAAATATTCGTCTTTCTGACATAAGTCGTGAAGAAACTCGTATCAAAGAGCAGAAACGGATATTGCAAACCAATCAATTGCCTGTGATTGCGGAAATAACAAAACCACCACCCTTTCGTCTCACCTCTAACGTCCAACAACGAAGACTGGTGAAAATAAACAACAGATCAATCGCCAATAAATGGCGGTCTCGTTGGACGGAGTGTGACGTTAAAAAAAACAGGCATTGTGGAGTCGCTTGAATTTTTTGTATTTTGAGATGAGTGGTGTACTTTCAATAGGATCAGATGGGTCGCCCTGTATATAATATGCGCAAATGGGGTCTAGCGAAGTCGTCTTCATGGGAGTGCTGGGAGATCCAGGCCATGGACCATATCGTTAATAGCTGCCTACTAAATGCATTTCTTGGAGCCATACAGAAGCTTCACAAACTAACACCAGACACTGTGATCTGACTGGAAAGGACATACGCTTCCATTTGAATCGTTAA
This sequence comes from Odontocerum albicorne, assembly GCA_949825065.1. Lineage (NCBI taxonomy): Eukaryota > Metazoa > Arthropoda > Insecta > Trichoptera > Odontoceridae > Odontocerum > Odontocerum albicorne. The sequence goes on along the minus strand of OX463853.1, from coordinate 30,632,217 downwards.
GATGCAAAACTCGTTCTGGAAGACGGCAAGTGTAAAAATCTACTCAGCAAATAATTTAATCAACTATATCATTTTTTTGCTGTGTTAATATTAAAACTGTTTATAGGAATATTATTTATTGCTTCTAAAGGCATAAAGCAAAAAATATTCCATGCTAACATTTAATTTACATTTGAAGTAGTTAATCATAATTTACTCAAAACCGAAGAAGTCTTCCAGAATGGGGTTTTCATCTTGACTGCTAATTTCATGCTTAGAATAACTGGGTACTGAGTTTGGACAAAATGTGGCATCCCTGTTTCAAGAATACTATTATCACCGTTATTTGTTCAATGTTTTGTGTACTTTGTATTAAATAGCAGACGTCTCACAATATTTAACCGTTTGTAATACAAAATGATAAAGTGGATCGGTGACACAAATAAGATCGCAACTTGAATCGTGAATTTATTATGGACTTCTAAAGTTCAAGGCGAGGCTGTATCGAATCGTTTAATGAGAATACGCTTATTATAAATATCGTGGAATACTTACCTTCATCATTTCTTTGATTGCGTATTACAACAGGGTTGATGCAAGCTACATAGAAGTCTTCGATTTGTGATCGATCAAAGATTATATTAGCCCTTCAACTATCCATAACATTGAATAATAAGAAGGGAAAGAACGTAAAAGGGGGTGTGAAACTATTGTTTTATATAATAACACTTTTTTTGTATACAGTATAACCTGGCGGATTGATTGCTATATGTAAATCTTTTCCAACAAACCAGCAAGATATTAACGATGCGCTAAGTTCCGTAAATTGTGAACTTTAATAATTGATTTGGTATTTATATTGTAGAACTGCATTTCATTACTGAATTATTTGATACTTAAATGTGAAAAATAAATACACACTAAATTAAATTAAAGTGACACATCTGCTTCGCTTTACAAAAGCATTGCCTCACAGTTTGACAACACTTTTATTAAACGAAATATACCTGTCCCTTTGATCTAAGTTATTGCGTAGATTTTTTTTCACATTTAAGTGTCGAATCATTCTGTAATAATATGAACGATATCAGTATATTTACTCAGTAAGACGTCTACGTTCAAACCTAGAGTATGCTGTTTCGATTCTCGATGGAACCCATTTTGTTGAAAAAGGATTCCAGCCACATTTTCACTCAACATCTTTGTGGTTCGTGGGAAGAGATAGCCACTTGGCAATAAATCCGCCAGGTTGTACTATATATAACGAAAGTGTAATTCAATATAATAAGGGAAACCTAGTAAAAGAGGTTTTAAATTAAATCCTTTTTATAAAAAATGGGTACCAACGAACGCTGAATCCACAACTCCTGAGTTTTGTGAGACAGGTGTCTTTACCAATCAGGTCATAGAGGTCGTCATTTTTTGACAATTTAAGAAAGTTCAACTAAGATAAAGATAAGTGAAATGAGTGAAGGTGTGGGGGGAACACGTCTATGATGCCCCCGGTTTTTTTTCTTATGACAATATTTTCCTGATTGGAAAAGTCGTGAAGTCGTGCAATATGAACCCCAACTTTTTGATACCTTTAAGATATTTCTTTTAATTAATTAATTTATTTATTTTACACATGACAAAAAATAAACATCATTTGAGAAAAAACAATAGGTAATTTAATTCGGACACACAATTTTAATGGATCTGGGTTTGTTGCCTTTCATTTGTCGTGTCCCCAGTATGATATGCCAAGTGTAATTTTGTATTGGATTTAATAAACAAGATTATTATTGTTTCATATATACATACCATTATGCGATCACCTTATCGGAGTAGGCAGAAATGAGAGGGCCAGACTTTCCTATTATGACACATCTTTCGCCTCTACTGCATCCATACATCTCATATAGCTCCTATGATCTCTTGAACTTTTACATCCTTTCAAAACATTTGACCCAACCATACTTTCCTCGGTCTTCCTCTACCACGCCTTCCACCCACATTTGCACTGTAAATTCGTTTTGTTAGTCTTTTTCATTCATTCGTTTCACGTGGCTAAACTATCTCAGAGTTCTTTTCTTCATCTTACTTAATACAGCAGCCTTAAATTTACATTCATCTTTGATAATTTTATATTTTATTCCACAATACATTGACACGACACATATTCTTCTCAGTGAATGCACTTCTATTAGTTTACTTGACTACTTTCATTAATTTTACACGTCCACTTTTCCCTCCTATAAATCATTGTTGGCACTAACACGCTGTCTTGAATCATTTTATTAGGTCTTGATATTACTTGGGTTTAAAGTATGAATTTAATAAAACTGTTTATTAACTGTTAAATAAATAATTAACAACATGAGTATCCGTTACTGAAAGAAAAGTTTTTGTTGTAATTTACTGACATCCACACTAGTTCAAATTATTTATATATCCGTGATATGTGGTTTAAAAAGTTCAAAACTTCTTGACACCTAACGCTAACAGTCGTTTCTATAAGAGCAGTTTATTTCTCGTCGTTAAGTTTTAGGCTTTAATTTAGCAGAATTATATTTCTTGAAAATACATCAAGTAAATTTACGCAAGAAATAATGTATCAAGGAGTCTTCACTTATTTTGTTCTGTGACACATATATTTTAATCAAAAAAATATTTTGATTAATTGAGCAACTATCGTTTATTTTGGTTTTACAATTTTGAAATACCTTTTCAATTTAGTTTATTCATCCAGTGATTATTTTATTTTACAATAACATATCTTTTGAGTAAAAAAACAATATTTTAAACTATGGATAAAGGGCGGTGTCTGAAGTGGAAAGAAAAAAAACGTCTGACGACTGGATAGAGATCTCGGGGAAGGTAGCGTCAGGAGATCAATTGCCCTACCATACTTGGCCAGATCTGAAGCTTCGAGTAAGGGTGACTAGATGCAAAGTGAATATGTTAAGAGGGGGTTTCTCGAATGAATGTAGCATTGGATGTGATTATGGGATTATATAGAACTCATGCGAACTTGTTCAAACATTGGCACTATGCTGGGGGTCCGCTTTGCCATTGGTACTTTATACCTGCTTGATGTGAATGATGCGGCGATCTCTGTTGTCTCCTACTGGAATCATGGTAAACAATTGAGGGGTTGGTTATGTAATTGAATGAATGACTGCATTTTATTAAATTTTCGGTATATATAGTGAAACTTGACTCACATAACGTGCAGAAACGACTTCCAACTAACTATGAAGATGTTAAAAGCCTGGCCTACCAGATTTCTCCACGGAGGATAGGTTAAGATGTAAGATATTGTGCTTTCCAACGTGTCGCGTGACTATCCCAAAGATTGCATCTGTTAAAATTAGATTTTTTTCGGTCATTTTCAATTTTTATTGTTTTTAGTCAAATGTTCCAACGTAAGCAAGTCGTCAAGACAGGAAAAATACAAGAAATAGGAAAGGCATTTATTGTTTCACTTTCATTGAATACAGTATAATCGGGCGAATTGTTTGCTACGCAATAATCTATTAACCAAACAGAAAAATGTTATAAAGCCCTTAAGTAAAAACCAGACGTGAAACCTTTTTAATATAAATTGGATTCCAATGAACTCATAACCCACGAGTGGGAAGATAAACGTCTTACCAACTAGACCACGACAAAATCTTCAGTTAAATAAAAAAAAAGAAATTTTTTAAGCCATTGTTTATAATTCATTATTTTGAATTTTAATATATTAAAGGTAGATTTATTTACTATGGTTAAGATATATTTTTCCATATTTATGATTTCATTTCTTGTATCTAATATTTATACACGTACATATTTGTCTATTCTGTTTATATTATATATTTTCCAAAACTGGAAAATTTACGATTACGTAAATTAAATTTTTTCTACTTTTTTTTAGAATTATATAATATTACATAAACATTTTTTTAATAAAATAAGCTTTTTATGCGTTTTTATCGTTTTTGTTTTGTAAAAAATACATTGAATTGAAGAAATCCTTTTTTATGAAAAGACGTGTAAAAGAAAAGATTAAATTTTCATTTGAAATGTTTGAGATTGATATGCTGATGATACTGATTAATGATTAACAATATCCGATATGCTGATGATACTGTCATCCTGGCAGATAATATGGAAAACCTAATAAGACTCATGAATAAAATCAATGTGGCATGCAGCAATTAATGACTCTCAACGAATATTGCAAAGACTAAATTTATGATTATCAGTAATGGAAATCAACATCCAGACGCGTCGCTAAGAGTAGAATCCGAGTGTTTTTAAAGAGTCAATAAATTCAAGTGTGTGGGATGTTGGCTTAATGATCAGTGATTCATTCTCTGGAAAACAAAACCAGGATTGAGATGGCACGGAATTGTTTCTTCAAAATGAAAAAAATATTCGCTGAAATAGATACTTCAATCTTAAGTAAAGAATGCCCATTGTACGATGTTACATCTTTTCAGTACTTCTTTATAGCACGGAGACTTGGACATTCTCCCAACCTGCCACAAAAAGAATGAAAGCATTTTAAATGTGTTGCTACAGAAAAATGTTCAAGGTTTCCTGGGTTGACAAAGTGCTCAACGAAGAGATACTCAGACGCAAAAAAAGACTAAGTACTCGCTTGCATTAAGAGGAGAAGATTGAAATACATCGGGTATTACATGAGAGGAAACAAATATGCTATCATCCAAATGATATTACAGGGCAAGGTACAAGGAGAAAAAAGTGTACAAAAAAGAATAAACACCTGGCTGAAGAACCTAAGAGAATGGTTCCACTGTAATACGGAGACATTGTTTAGAGAAGCTGCAGGATAAATTAAATTAAGTAAAAGTAACCATATTTACGTGAAAAACACGACTTGGATATTTTTTTGGTTTCTGAATCGATTCCACAGAGGTTGTCTTGTATTTATATAGTCTTGTTTGCGCTCCCCTGAAGATGAGGTGAAAACCTTGAAACCGGTAGGTTTATACCGTCACATAAAAAGTGGAATAAACAGTGTTTGATAAAAATAAATTACAATGTCTTTAAACCTCCACAACGTTAATGCCTTAACTATAAACAACATATATAGGTAGCTTCTTATGGTGTTTTTTTGAAGTTCAAAATTTGATATAAAACCAAACGAATTTATCTCTAGTGTATAATTAATTCATTTTTCTTGAAATCGGTGAAAGACGTAAAAAGATTTAAAACAGTCAAAGTGGATAAAATGGAAGTAAAATAGGAATGAGAAGAGATAGCTGAAGCAATTCACTGTGAACGTATAGCCTTCGAATAAATAAGTTAGAACTTGACAGTGATGTAAGCCTTTCAGGATATTCAATAAAAGGAGATATTGAAGGAAAACAGACATTGGACAGACAATAGCTTAATTGACTGAGATAAAGGGTAAAAGAACATAAACCTTTACAAATCCGTAATAAAATGAAATATAGACCGCCGAGGATTTAATGGGGGTTAAAAAGAGATGAGTCTTTTCCGGTTTATCACTGAAGAAAACATTGATGACTACTGGAAAATTGGTCAGTAACTTTAATGGCTGGAAACGAGAAGAAGAAATAAGATCGTTTCTTCAACTAAGCATACTTTCATCCGTTTAAATTTTGATAATTAAACTTAAGCTATTTATAATTTAGAGAATTGAACTTAAATCAAAATGACTTTCCAGTAATTTTAATAAATTATAAGTTCACACTGTGTAGGCGGATTACACAGGCCTGAACCGTTCTGAACTACTTAGTTAAAATCTTCATTAAACATAAAAATATGTCTTTTTGTATGTATGTTATATAAAGCAGGTCTAATAGGTTCCTTCAATTTCGCATCCAAATTCTGAATATATCTCATAATAACTTAACTGGGTGTAAATTTTTTTTCTAATAAATCCGAATAAGGTAATCAGAAATAACCAACGTTGAGTTAAATCTCTTGAGTTAAAAGTTTAACGGTTTTTTTGTTGGTTAAATTAAGTTCTTGGACACGTGAAGTTAAAATAAAGACATCGGTTAAGGAGGTAAAAATATATGTTTTGAGTTTGAAGCTTGCCACAGTTGGATTTATATTTACAATATAAAATGTGTTTAACGGTTAGCATACACATTAGCAAGCCTGCGCGCCTCGTGGTAATGCATTGTACTTTTGTGCGGAAGGTTGTCGGTTCAAAGCCCGCCCTGTGTTACTTCCCTCGAATGACAGGCATTTTTTCCGCCTAGTATTCGGGGGTATAAGGATACATATGACTTGGGCTATATATATTCTTTCAAAAAGAGATAAAACATGTTGTTTTGGCGTGCCATTAAATACAGTAAAACAGAGTTTGCTGGTATACAACTGCTTCTTCTTTTTCTTCCTAATGTCATGTCAGGTCCCTCCAACGTTGAATATCACTTGAGAGTAGACATCTTTGTTCCCGGCAGCCCGAAAAAGATCTCCAAAGCCCCTTATGCTAGTTCAATCTCGTATATTGCGGAGCCAGGAGATTTGCCTCCTGCCAACACCTCTTCGGCACTTCTATTTTGCCTTGGATGATCAGGTGCAGTAATTTGTACTTTGCTCCTCTAAGTACATGACCCAAGTAGGACACCTTTCGAATTTTAATATTGGTCAGCAATTCTCTATTAACTTTGGCTCTTTGAAGAACCCTTGTGTTGCTGACCATATCCGTCCAGGGTATCCGTAGCATTCCCCGGTGCATCCACATTTCGAATGCTTTCAGTCGATTCATACTTCTAACTTTGAAGGTTTATGATTCCAGTGCATGCAATAACACTGATCAAACGTAGCATTTGACTAACCGTTGTCGAAGTTTCAAGTTTAGATTATCATCGCAGAATACGCTTCTCATTTTAATAAAAGCCGCAACCGCTAATCAACTTTAAAAAAATTCCATAGCACAGCTTCGTTTTCCAACTATTTGACATTGGAATGGCAAAGAGATCCTTGACTACGAGACCCAGCAAGGAAGGAAGATATATTCTTTCAGAAAGAGAAGAAAAAAGCACCCCTTGAGTCGTATGGCGTACCATAATCAATTTCTACCGATTATTCTCTTTACATTGAATTTATTCCTTTTTGCCATTGTAATAAAAAAATCATTTTATATGTCAAAATGTTCAATGGTATTTAAACCGTTTTAATACTTAAATCAAGCACGTTTTAAGCATATTTTTTACATATGTCGAATATATCGAATTTAAGGATTTTGAGGAAGGACTTCCATCTAATATCCTTCCTCTCCCTTTAAATTTATTCCCACCTTTAATCCTCTATTTACTCATTTCATTTTTGCCCCATTCTTAGTCATAATGGTACTCAACATGCCGGTGTGTTCCGATCGTCTCACTTTGGTGTGCCATCGAATTCAGTTCATTGGTGTGGCCGGTGAGTTTGCTGGTATGCAACGGATCATTCGCTTAAAAACACTCCACAGCACAGCTTCGTTTTCCAACTGAATTGACGTTGCAATGGCGAGAGGATCCTCGACTAAAGACCAACAATGACAACAACGACGATATGATGCTTATCATAGGTTTTTGTAGCGCTATTAAAGCACGTAAAACATTGCTCTATCAAATTATGTCTGAAGAAAAGCTGTTGCAGATTAAATATACCGATCATCATGGAACTTTGATCTCTTTGCCATCGGAACTTTGTATTTGATCAGTCAAAAGTGTGCTTTCTGCAATTACTTACACATAATAAACAACACACGTACAAGAATCCACAGGATGATCATGTTCAATCATGAGGTAGTTTATCGTATGGTATGATTATTAAATTTTTTTTTAATATTTAACCATCCACGATAACAACACAGATCATCATTGAAAACAATCTGAATATATCTCGTATAAGTTTTGTTCCAACCGAGCATGTTGGATTTTGTTCGTAAGTAAAAAATAGTTTTTGAAACTAATCAAGTTTAGGAAAGGCTTGTTTTCTTAAAATTGTTAGTGTAGTTGGAAACGGAAAAGTCTGTTATCCGAAAGTAAAGTTGTTATACCAACGTGATTTCGTATTTCTTAAGGAGTAAAAGATTGGAGCAAGTTGAGGAATTCTGCTGTCTGAGTAGTATTTTCTCAGGTGATTGAAGAGTGAACAGGGAAATCGAACTTCTTGTAGCGATAGAATAGTCAACGAGGCACTAAAAATATACGTACTCGTAATTGAACTGGATATTATAAAAAACCTGCTAAGATGATAGTCCACAATAATATTTTGGTGCGATCTTTAATGTATGGGAGTGAAACGGGGACGTGGAATAATATTGAGAAGAGCCGAATAAATCCTGTAGAATTACTTGCACTTAGATGAATACGTGGGATGACAATGTACGGAATAAAGTGAGTAGGGATGAGTGTATGAACTTAAAACTGATGTGTTAAGTAAGACGGAGAAGAGCACGCTGAGATGGTTTAGGCATGTGGAACGAATGAACAAAGAAAGACTAACAAAACAGATATATAGTGCAAATGTGAGTGGAAGGCGTGTGATTACATTAGATATAGACAAGTCTGGTCATCTCTGTCTACCTCGACAGAGAAATGGCGTGATGATACGTATGTATGTATGTTAAATGGATTTAACATATATTTTTTATTGAGTGCCTAAGTTTTGTTTCTCTTAGTTTTAAGGACATTTTTATCATCTTTTTTTTTTTTTTTTTTTGGATTTCACTTTGAATTTTTTATCATCATCTTCCCTTTGGTGTAGGCAGAGAGGACATGTATCCACTTCACTCTATCTTGGCACATATCTTTCGTTTTTGCCACGTTCTACACCTCGTCATGCATACTCCTAATACATAGGTTTTTCATTTTCTCTCTTTTAGAATTATATTAATTTGGTTGTGCCACGTTTTTCTAGGTCTTTTTAAACTTCTCATACCTTATATAGTACTTGTATAGATTTTTTATTGATATTTAACAAAATAAAACATCGAACACGGAACATTTTTCAAGTAAAATGGCCAGAGACATACTCGTAGTTCAAATTCAATCTTTTATCGTATATCACAAGTATTTGTCTTGACGTGGAGAATGAAAAAAGAAACATGTGGTTTGGACATATTTCACGAGGAGGTGTGAAAGACTGATTAAACAAATTTACAATGCACACATAAGAGTGAATCCTGATGGATGAGAGCTAAAAAAATGTTTCGACTGTATCAAGAGAACGAAATTTTGAAAGAGGGAAAAGTTTAGGAGTAGAAGAAATATAATGAATTGTATGAGACTATGTATGAATGTGAAGGAAGCGAATAATGGTTATTCCGATAGTAAAGTTTGGTGTTCTGTCCTCTCTGCCTACTCTAAATGGGAATGACGTGATGGTATGTATATATTTATGAACAACAGGTTCATACTAGGACATTTTGAAAAATTTTGACTGCCCAAAAATTCATAATACTGTAAATTCATTAAAAAGACAAAAATAAAGCCTTATTTTTATGAACCCTTTGACTTGACTGAGCCTTAATACGATTCTTTCATAGAGTTACCAGTTTTCGGAGTTCATTTTTAAAGAAATAAGAAACTATTGTAACCTACAATTCGTTGACATCGCTTCCTCACTTAACATACCGGTATAACCCTACCGGTTTCAAGATATCTTATACCCTATCTATAACCTCATCATCAGGGGAGCACAAATAAGACTTGTTTGCGCTCCCCTGATGATGAGGTGAAAACCATGATAATAAAATAACAGTATAACAGTTAGGGTTATACTGGTATTTTAAGTGAAGTAAAGTGTTTTCTTAAAAAATTACAAAACTTTTATATCATTATTTAATAAGTCATTAAGAAACTTAAGAATGTCAAATACAAACAAGTATATTGCGATTGATGTATTATCTAATCAAGAATATATAAATACTCATACATGTTATATATATACAATACGTTCGTATTTAGGGATGAGCTTGAGACCGGTTGATCAAATTACCCAATTTCCGCCATATCGTCTTAAGGCTTTATTGTTGCAGAGGGGGTGGATACTCGGGAGGGTATGAAAGGCTTTTGATTGATTGGACTGAAGTGATATGAACTGGAGGGATGGGATTTAGTTTGACGGAGCGGAGCGGCCACGCGATACACGAGTATTTACTTCCACTATACCGGATTGTCCGAATTTTACCTCTAGAACTATTGTCGTAAATTTGAGAATACACCTTAAAAAATAGCTGTGATATACTCGTACATCGATAGCAGCATCTTTCATGTAAAAATCTGCTTGTTAAATTACTATAAAAAGTGTTGCGATAAAACTTAACTAGTTTTTTGGAACAATTATTTTTTTTAAATGTATTCGTATTGTGGTATACAATATATTCGATTGTTAAAATGACCAAGGGTTTTTATATTTTAATGTTATTTTTTATATTTTAATTTATTGTTTTAAAGCAATTAATTACTTTCAATAAATCAGATTTTGTTTCTAAATTGTTATCGGTATCTTAAACTTAAAATATAATACTAGAAAATTAGAGTATAATGACAGTTATTTCAACAAAATATTATATTACATTTGAGTAAAAGTAACCATATTTAAAACGAAAGATAAATCTTGAGGAAAATAGGAATACAGATAGGAAACCCATAGGACTTAGGGACGAGAAAGATTTTGAGATAGATAAGTGTAATGCTTTTTTTAATTTTTTCTTAAAAAATTATAAAGATGAATCAAATTTGATTGAGCTGGGAAGATCGTTCCAAAGTGATACATTGGAATACATAAGATTCTGTTGTCATCAGATCGGTGGGACATTCCATGCTCAGAAAAAAAAAAAGATTTTTTCACGCAGATACTGAAGACAGCTTAAATCATTCAACCCTCTCAAGAGGGTTGATAAAACGTGGAAATTGAATGAAGTGCTACTGAAACTATGTAACCTTTTTTATTAATGAATTCGTAAAGAGCCCCTAAACTTATCCGATTTGGTGATGCGGTTATCTTGAAGAGTATGGCAGGAAGACAACATTGTCTTTGACACCATTAATCGATCTTTCGGGTTTAGAACCACTAGAGTAGACTCGAAACTCGTAGTTCGTCATCACCGTGTTCATTCGCACTCAGATAAACTTATTTACCAGGCGGGAATCGAATCCGAAAACCCAGGATTGTTGTCGAGCACCTCACTAACAAGGCAACTATTTAAATTCTCAGGTCAACTGTTTTGGCCTATTAGGCATTTCAACTATTCAAATATTTTTTAATACACATAGACTATCAAATATTTTTTAATTAACTTATAAAAACGAGTACATTCTTTTCCGTATTTTGTATTGTTGAAAAGAGTCTTATTACATGAAATGGTTACCCTGAGGTTTTAAAGAAACTTATATCCGTTTAAATATTCGCACGCCATAGACCAGGGCGTTCGTAATTACCTTTTTACGTGTGGTCGTATTGTTAACATTACCATTACGAACGAGTTTCGTACATATTCCAGTGGTTCTAAACACGAAGGCTCTATTGATGGTGCCAAAGATAATATTGTCTTCTGGTCATACTTTTCAATATGTCTTAGACATTATTTTGGATAAGTAGAAGGCTACCACTCGAATAGATTGATGACGAATTGAATAGAACTTATATAGGTGTTTCTCATTCCTTAAGGATTCATAATGCTTTATGAAGTTGCTTTTTTGAGTTATGGTATTTAACAAATACATACGTACCATCACGCCTTCTCCCTGCCAGATTTTCCTATTCCAAGATACATCTTTCACCTCTTATACATCCATATTCCTTCTCATACAGCTCCTACGATTTCTCTTACTTTAAATTTCCTACTTATAAAATATCATACACTTGATTTAACCACAATTTCTTTGGTTTTCTTCTAACACGCCGGCCACTCATATTTGCAGTATTTATTTGTTTTTATCTTTCTTCATTCATTCGTTCCATGCGCCCAAACCATCTCACACTTCTCTTTTTCACCTTACTCAACACGTCAGCCTTAAGTTCACATTCATTCCTAATTACTTAATTACGTTCTATATCATACATTGTCCCCCCACATATCCTTCTAAGTGCACGCATTTCTAAAGCATTTATTTAGTTCTTTTTAGTATTGTTTTATGTCCTAGTTTTACTCCCATACATCAAAGTTGGTACTAAATTACTGTTGTGGACTATCATCTTGTTCGGTGTATTTATTTGAACCTATTAATAAATTTTCTTGGTGTAGTTCAATACAGAACAACTCATTTTAAGATAATAATACGATTTATTGCGACATTCACGTAATTCAAAGGCAAATTACTTTGCTTGGGTATTTGGTGAAATTAATGTCTTTCAGGTGAGAACCTTGATACGGGGTCCTTTTTTTAACAAAGGAAATTTACTCTGTATGCTGAATTTATTCATTACGAGGAGTATCGTAATTTAATGTAAAATATTATTCGTATATGGAGTAATGAAGTAGGTGTTAGTAATAAAAGATAATTTATGCAAAAATTCTATTCAATGTTACAGTAAAAAAATGTATAAAAGTAGAAATTTACCAATTAAAAGTTATAAGTGGTTTTACATAGGGTTGGTCCTTAGCCTTACTGATATCAGTGCAAAACGTCTTTAAGAGGGCACCACCCAAACACTTGGTGATTCCATATCGTAATGCTGCGTTAGACCATTGTATTACACTTAAGTTGTATACAGTACAACCTGGCGGGTGTATCGCCATTTGGCCATCTCTTCCAGCCACCCAGAGAGAGGTTAAAGAGGATTTAAGTAAAAGCAAGATTGGAATCCTTTTTTTAAAGAAATCTGGGTGCCAACGAGGATCCAACCCGCAACCCCCGGGCTAGGAACCAACTAGCCCACGGAGGTCGTCATGTCTAACGCGCAGCATTACTTAAGTTAAAAAACCAGACCGGAATCCTTTTTTGTTTTTTGAAATCTGGGTTCCAGCGGGATTTGAACCTGCAACTTCCGGGCTGGGAGACAAGCGTCTACTAGGCCATATACCATAACGACTACAATAATACATACCATCATGCCATTTCCTTTTTGGGATATTCAGAAGACGGACTTGCTCTTCTGTTTTTCAGGATTTTTACCTATCCTTCAGTAAAAATTCCTCCAACTATATACTTTCTTTCCTTGATGTATCTCATTTTGCTTGCCATTCATTCCAGATATATATTTATTTTGTAAGTTTTTTAGAGCCCAGTCTTTTTATGTGTCCAAACTATACCAAGATGCCTTTATTCGCTCTATAATAATTATAACATCAGTCTGTAATAAACAGTTGCATATTATGTTATACATTATTGAAGGAGATATTCGAAAACACGCATTTCTACTGCATTTATTCTGTTCCTATTTCTCTTCCTCATCCAGTTTTCACTTCCATATATCAAGGCACGATAAGTTACTACTTGTTAGAAAACAGCAATAAGCATGTATTTGGTTTATTTTGTTTAAAATTAATTATGAAATCTGCTTCATATATGTATATGTAGGAGTATACTTGAGTTAAATAAATATAAAGCTTTTGACAACGGTTTTGTTTAAATCGATTATACAGTAAATTGACGAATGAATGAAGAAAGACTAACATATTACATAAATTATACAAATAAATAAGATTTTGTAATTTATTTTTATCAAACACTGTTTATTCCACTTTTTTGTGACGGTATAACCCTACCGGTTCCAAGGCTTTCACCTCATCTTTAGGGGAGCGCAAACAAGTCTTGTTTGCGCTCCCCTGAAGATGAGATGAAAGCCTTGAAACCGGTAGGGTTATACCGTCACAAAAAAGTGGAATAAACAGTGTTTGATAAAAATAAATTACAATGTCTTTAAACCTCCACAACGTTAATGCCTTAACTATAAACAACATAAATAAGATTATACAAATAAACAGTTCAAATGTGAGTAAAGAACGTGCTAGAAGAGAACCAAAAAAATATGGTTGAATCGAGTGTATATTTTGAAAGAAAAAGTCATCGAAATCGTAGGAGATGAAAAATAAGGTGTGTGGATATAGAGGAGGCGAAAGGTGCGATATGAAAGGTTGGCGCTCTCTTCTCTCAGCCTATCCCGACAGGGAAACGCCGTCATGGTATATTTACGAACAATAAGAATTAAAAGAAAAGTGGAAATTTACAAATTAAAAAACAACTTCCAAGTGATTTTATTTGGGTTTGTCCCCTTACAAATGCCAGGTCAATTCGAGAGGTCTATAGTTATTATATGGGAGTGGAATAAGGGATGGAGGAATACCAAGAAATGTGAGGCTGGATCAAGTGTATGATATGCTGAAACAAGTCACGGGAATCGCGGGAGTTGATTAAGAAAGTGTATTGATGTAGAGGAGGCAAAAGATACTAGAGTTTGGCGCTCTCTTCTCTCAGCCTACCCTGACAAGGAAACGGCGTTATGGTAAGTATGTTATGTATAAAAAAACCATAAATATAAACATTTATGTTTCCTGAAGAATACCTCACCATTTCCCGAATTAATGATACAATTTGCCATAAAGCTCGAATCAAAGACAACATAAATTAATTGCCGCTGTAAATGACGTCCACACACACAGGTTAATCAAAAGACTCCGACCCGGGTGATGTGGCGGCGTCTCCACGCTAAACACTTTATCAATTTATGGGATAAACATTGTCCTAATATGGGGACAGGAACACGAAGCAGCTATTTCAATTTAATAGTTAAGGTTAATTTAATAATATCATATAACCGTAAGTTTATTTCTAACCTGCTTTTTGGAAGAAAACATTTTTAGTCTGTATTGTAATTGCGCTTTCGTAGAGGTCATTCGAACTTTCAGGACTTGTCATTTCTTTCAACCATCAACTCCTAATTTCAAGTCAGGTATAACGTGTTTTATCGTTGATTTTTCTTTCCTCCACCATCCTTTTCATTTGATTTATGATATCTAATTTTTATTTTTGATATGTAAAGGTAAATAATGACATTTTTGCGGCCATGTAATTTCCTTTTACTTTTGTCTAGTTGATTGAAAAATATTGCCACCTGACAATAATGGATTGTTTTACGAAAAAAGTGTTAAATAAATAAAGATATCGATCTCTTTTCCTTCACAAAAAAAACAGACAATAAGCATTTTTTCCAGGCAACGATTGTTATTCACAAAAGTTCGAGAACTTGCAAGAATCGATTCTTTTAAGATGTGGCGTTGGTGTTGGATTCTGGGAATTCAGTGAACCTTCAGAACAACGTAATTTTAATATTCCAGGAGTTAAATGTGACGGTACGACTGCCCTTAATACGCTCTCAACGTATCATGCGGGTCTTTGGGCACATTTCCAGATGTGAAGCAGATAACCTGGTGAAATTGATGGTTATACGAAATGGGTTAGGAAAAAGAAGCAGAGACTGAGCTAGAAAGATGGAGAGATAGGTGAAGAAATTGATTGCGGCAAGTTTGTACACTGCTTTTCTAACAGCAAGTGACCGAGTGGAGTAGAGAATGTCATCGCAACCTGTACCACTAACATCCACCAGTGGGAATCGAATCCGCAATCCCCGGGCTAGGAATCTTATCAACTAGGCCACATAGGTCTTCATACGGTACGAAAAATAATTACAGCTGGAAAATGCTTCTTATTTTTAAACCTTATTTCTTAAAGTTGCTTCATAATGACATTTTTGTGAAATTGAGGCTAGTTTAACGAACAAGTACGTTATTAAGTAATTAATTACCATGGGTCGAAGAAAAATTGGTATTTTTTTAAAATAAATTTATTCGCAGTTCAGCTCAGGGGTTGTCAACTTATTTGTTGATACGGTCGACTTTTTACGAAAAACAAAATTGTTGCGATCTACCTTTCAAATTCGCGAGATTCAAGACATTGCCACATTAAACAAATGTATTAATAAGTATGAGCGGAATTTACTTCGCTAAAAATACTAAGCAAAATAAAACTTATACATGTTAAATAACATACATACATTTATTTTGAGTAGACATATCTACATATTAATAAAATTTTACTGATTGACTGCGTTGATAAGTGCATTCGCGTAATGAGATTTGGAAACATCGCGCGCCATCTATTGGCCATCCCTGGTATTGTTGATATTAATTCATTTCTATTTTTTTACACAAAAATACTCGTTTATTGAAGGAATTAATTATAAAAATAAAACACACACATAAATCCATAAAGTAATTAAATAAAGTTTAAATATCCTTAATAATAATCAATTCAATTTATTCTCTTCTTATTATGTTATATTCTCCACCTTATATACAACATTTGTCACTTTTAACTCTATTCACTCATACGAATTTTGATAACGTTTTGTATAAATTGTTGTACAAGTAACACGTATTTTACTAGTTTAAAATATTTTTCGGAGTTGTTGTAGTATTGAGTTGAAGCTTAAAGTACGGATGGCCAACCTTTTTGGACCGCGTGCCAAAACCGGTATTGGGTAAAGGTTCGCATGCTTTCCGTGTATCTTTTAATTAATAGGCATACCAAAATTTGAATTCCTAAAAATGAGGTAACGTGCCCAAATTTCTCCTGATTTATATACCGCTGTTTTGTACTTTTAAATATACCCTCGGCTTGCTAATAGGCTGCTACAAAGTGCCATCAAAGTATTTTTTTATATAAACTCGATCTTACCAGCCCGGATTAACAGTGGGAAAAAATTGTGACATCATGGAGAATCGATTCTGGGACCCATGGTTCGTGAGTCAAACGACTTAACCACTGAACTATTGAATATACGAATAAATACAATTCACATTTTATGAGTTTCATATTACATAAATACCAAAATAAATAAATACAAGTATATGCATGTATTATTTTGGGGACCTTTTACACGTAAACAATAAATAGGAACCCATGTTATATTTTCTTTATATATACAACAGTATTATATTTCTGATTTTATAATTTTGTGCTAAAATAACTATGTGTTATTGTTATTTCCTTCATGGTTTAAAAAAAACAGCTCGCGGGCCGCACAAAATATCCTGACGGTTGACCATGCCTGGCTTAAATGGTGGCCGACATTTCGAAGGCGTTACAGCTTTCATCCGCAAGGTGGTTTAAAAAAGTATTCCTAATTTAATAAGGACGCATTTTGAACTAGTGGAAAACAGCCGTGAAATAATCCATGATATTTATTTGAATTTTTTTCCAACGGTCAAATAACATTTTTAATACAAACATTAAACAACGTTTGCGTGATGAAATCAAGAAAAAACGGCCGCATTTGGCGAAAAAGAAAGTGTTGTTTCATCAAGACAATGCACCAGTTCACACATCCGTTATCGCGGTGGCCAAAATCAATGAATTAAAGTTCGAATTGTTTCCTCACGCACCCTATTCGCCAGATTTAGACCCCTCGGATTATTTTCTTTTTCCAAACTTGAAAAAATGGCTCGGTGGTAAAAGATTTGCAAACAATGAAGAGGTGGAATCTGCGGTTGATGGCTATTTTGAGGCGCTTGACGGTTTTCACTATAAACAGGGTATCGAAGCTATTGAACATCGCTGGGAAAAGTGTGTCGTGCTGAAAGGAGACTATGTTGAGAAATAAAAATATTTTTTTACAAATTTTTTGTGTTTTCTTTGTTAGGTCGGGTACTTTTGGGACTACCCTCGTACATAGGAAAAAAACGGTATTAGTCGAACACAACAAAGTAAATCTTATACAATTCAATCAATTCATCTCGCCAGTAACCACTTCCTTATGTTAGTCCTGTAAGTAATCAAAGTCGTATGAAAACCCATACAATGCCCATATCGATTAACCGATCTGTGCAGTCTTGTTATGTAAGATTTGTACAAATAATTAGTTGCAACCACTTCACAATGGAACAAAATATTTTGTCGAGTGGGTCTACTCGTACATGCAACGTCCAGCATGACAAGCTGGATTTCTAGTACAAATTGATAAATGTAAAATGAGATGTTTTGGTAATTATTATCAAATAACCAATGTGCATCTGTGGTAGAAACGGAAATGTAAAATGAGATGTTTTGGTAATTATTATCAAATAACCAATGTGTATCTGTGGTAGAAACGGAAATTATCTTATCACTGGAAATACTTTTTTCACACAAACGAAACATATGTATGATATGTGCCCTGTTGCATATGTATTACAAGGAGTTTCAGATCAGAGAAACAGTAACAGATGTTATAAATTTATTTGATATTTATATTGTATAGAACTCCATTTTTAAACCGAATAATTTAACATATAAATGTGAAAAAATCTACATAATTAACTTAAATTAAAGTGACAAACCTGTTACGCTTAACAAAATCATTGTCAAACTGTACTCAATACGTTGCTTACCAAACTTATATAGCAAAATATTTTACAATCTATGGATTGAAATTAATATAAGAGCTTAATAATAACTGGCCATCCTTATACGAGATGTTGGACACCACTAGATTTTGAACAATCAACACTCCTCAAACTTATATACTGAGTATAATGTTAGTTACCAATTTGTGACTGAAATCCGACGATATCTAACGTGTACGAGTACTTAATTTCTTTATCCGAGGAAGACACAGTGTGTTTCGATATGTGTAGTGATATTTAAAAAAAATATAGTATTCTATTTTTGAATTCTCGTCAAGTTACGTCAGTAAGTTAAATTATTCAAACCTATACGAGTATTAGTGTATTCAGCCACCCATAAGACATGGCACAATAATCATGAATGATTACAATTGCATTATTTTGGAAGACAGTTTTTTTATATTTTTGTGTACATGGTACAGCTAGCGGGCTTATTCTTTACACCAATTTTTTGCCAACATATCCTCAGGTAAATATTATGTAGAAATCAATACGTAACGATTAATTTTTAATTTACTAGGACTGAGTGTTCTGTTCTTGAATATAATGCCATTTAAAAAAGGAACATGAAAACATAGTCAAATGAATTGTATTTACTTAAAATAAATTGGTGGAAGAAAGTTCCTAAATCTGAGATATGCAGATGACATGATGTTAATTGCAACATCAGAAAAATTAATTGCCACACTTCTTAAAAAGGTGAAACACGAGAGCAAGCTCTTGGGCCTGGAAATCAAAACGTCAAAAATAAAACTTGTGATAATAGACCGCAGTAACAAACTGCCAACAAATAATGTGAATCATGGTCTGGAAGTGGTTTATTTTCTTGGCTCCAGTATTACCAACAATAGAGGATGCGAGGCTGAAGTGAAGAGAAGAACTGGAATGGCAAAAAATACGATGATACGAGCTGGAAAATACGATGATACGAGCTGGAAAAGCTGGAAAATATATGGAAGAGTAGAGCTATCACTTTCACGACGGAAACGCGCCTAGTTAAGTCTTTCGTTTTCGCAATATTTATGTATGGCGTGGAAACTTGGACTCTGAAAGCAAGCGAAACGTAGAATAGATGCATTTGAAATGTGGTGCTGGAAAAGGTTGTTACGAATTCCATGAATAGCAAGGTGAATGAATGCACCCATTCTCAAAGAACTGCGAATAACCGACAGATTGTCGATAATATGCCTTCGACGAGTCCTCTGATTCTTTGTGCACATCGTTCATGGCCAAAGAGATAGTTTGAATATATTTATGGTTATTGTAGGCGTGGAAGGACGATGAACAAGAAAAAAAATCCCATTGCGTAGGTCTAACCAAGCGAGAGATGCAACTGGACTATCCTTTACAACTGCCCTTCGAGCCACAGAGTGCAGGGATGGATGGAGAGGAGTCGTCGGAGGCTATCATGGGAGTCACGATGCTCAGTCATGAGGATAGGTGCAAAACAAATGGTGAAACTGTAATTTGCTATTTGATCAGTGTCTGAAAAAAAAGACAACCTCATAATAGAATAAGGAAGAATTTGGATTAAAATAAGATACAGTGCTTAAAAGAAGAATCGAGATGGTTCGGCCACGGAAAATAATTAATGACAAAATATTTACAAAATTAATCTATACACGTAGGGTAGAAGGTATACGAAGTTTGGAAATACCTATAAAAACATGACACGACCAAATTAATCAAATTCTGAAAGAGTGAATAGTGAAAAGTCTTTATAATACGATGGTATGAATGACGAGGTGTATGAACGTGGTAGAAGTGAAATATGTGTGCCAGGATATAATAAAGTGAAGTTATGTTTTTCTGCCTACCGCAATAGGGACATGGTGATAATAATGAATTGATAACTGACTTTTAATAGATAACGGTAAAAAAAACAGACTTTTAGGTCTACATTTCTCTACTTTCAAGCACGAATTACGACCGGTTCTACCATTTAAGGTTAAACAAAGTTTTGATTCAAGGAATGAGAAAAACTTTTTGATCTAATATTGAAAAGTAATTAATAATCATTTATTTAATATAATATTTCCGCAGTTAGCTTTTATTTGGCGTGATTTTGAAGATGGAAAAAAGTTATTTTTCCGGTGTTTAATGCTTTTATGTTACCACAAAGGTTAAAATGCGATATATACCAGAAAAAGTGCAATGTATGGTTACGATGCAATAAGCGATCGCGTGTGTTAAATCTTGTTTAATTAATCCGTTATGGTGATACCACATTCGAAAATGATGTCCTGTCTCGGTTGCAGGTTTATTATCATTGATGATGACCAAACCGAGGCTTTGTTCGAAAATAACCAGTGTTCTACGACACGAAAGATTGTTGATACTGTAAATATTGAAAATTAACGTAGACAAGCAAGTAACATCTAAATATACGTATAAAAAAATCTTTGAAATTGAACTAAAATGTAATAGTAAATTACTTAATCCGGGCAACTCAATAATTTTACTGAATAAGTATAATTAGCAGACAAGACATTGCTCTTAAATACTCGTATATACAACTCCCATTTAAAAGGCTGGTAGTCAAGGCTTTGATTGAAAATAACTACTGTTCACGAGCAAGTAACATCTAAATATAAAGAAAATCCGTTTGTATTTGATCTTAAAATAGTTAATTACTTTCCGGTCAACCAAATAATTTTGCTGAACAAGTAGACTTAGCAGCTAAGAAATTGTCCTTAAATTTATACAATTCCCATTTTAAGGGCCGGTAGATCTCAGTACTTAAAGCAGTCCCAGCTGTCATTCTGACGAGTCTAAACTAGTTGTCTAAATATTTTCTGTCTCTTCGAGGGAGTCTCTCTTCATGTAATAATGCGCAACTGTAAGGATATCTCTCGCACCCCTATCCCTTAAATTGAGCCCTGAAAATTCCTCTCCGGCCGGAGTGTGTGAGGTACTGCGCGCCCGGGATAGGGTTGACACCTCCGTGATGTAATTACACCTGGAATATCTCGAGGGAGGAAGGGTTAATCCTGTACTTAGCATCCAATTTTGGAAGCTGTCTTGTCTTCCTAATAATTAATACACATTGCTTATACCTAACCTGGGTACTCTCTTGAGCAGCGTGCTTTTCAAGAAGTATTTTTGGTGGAAAATTTCGACGTCATTGAGTTGTCACTTTTATTGCAAGGGTGCGATATATGGGTGAAATGTCCTCAATATTTTTTAAAAAGTAGTGTGAATAATTTTTCATGTGGACTTACTTTTGCAAAATTTTAATTGAACTATCAAAATAAGAACAGTTCGTGGGATTTCGTTATATTATTTTATTTAGACACTTTATTCTACAAACATACCATCGTGCTATTTCCTTGTTGAAGTAAGCAGAGAGGACATAACACCAGAATTTCCTATCTCGATACACATCCTTAACGTATTCCACATTCATACACCTACCTTCCCATACAACTTCTACGATTTCTCTAACTTTCTACATTTCCTTAATTAAAAATATTATTCACTTGATCCAACTATACTTTCCTTGTCTTCCTCTTACACGTCTTCTACTCATCGCACTATATATTCGTTTTGTTAGTCTTTCTTCATTTATTCGTTCCACATACCCAAACCATCTTAGGGCGCATTTTTAAATCTTGCTTAACACATCAGCCTTAAGTTCACATTCATCCATTATTTCATTCCGTATTTTCTCATACATTATTACTCCATACATTCTTCTGAGCGCACGCATTTCAAAATCATTTATTCGGCTTCTATCAGTATTTTTCCACGTTCACGTTTCACTCCCATACATCAAAGTGGGCACCAAAATATTCTTCTGGATTATTATTTTGACAGATTTTTGATACTCTCCGGTTCGAGGAAATATGTTTTAGTGCGCTCTTTTGTAAAGTATACAAATGATGAACTTATTGCTATACAGCACTTTCGTCCAACCAAATAGACAATATTAATGTAGATTCGTGCAAATTGCTCATAAAACGACTATCATTGTTATTTAATAGCATTTTTGATTTTTTTTGGAATTTGAAGTGAACTGAGAAGAATAAAAAGGGTTACAATGTATGACAGAATACGGAATGAACTGATTAGAGATGAATGTGAATATAAGGTTGATGTATTAATTGAGATGAAGAATATAACTCTGAGATGGTTCGGCTATGTAGAACGAATGAATGAAAAAATACTAACAGTACAAATGTATAGTGCAAATGTGACTGGAATACGTGATCGACGGTGACCAAGGAAGATATAGTTGGGTCAAGAGAATGATATTTTGAAAGAAGGAAATTTCAAAAGTAAAAGCGTAGGAGTTGTATGTGAAGGTGTATGGATATAGAAGAGGAGAAATATGTGTCGTGATATGAAAGAATCCCAAGCAAAAACACTTTTGACTTCCATGGTAATATTAACTTTCATGGTAATAGTTATCCGAAAATGCCAGTAAAGTTAAAAGGAAAAGTATACCAAACGATTGTCAGACCCGCACTCCTCTATGACTCCAAATGCTGGACGATGTATAACTCTTACTCCAAGCAACTAGAAACTGTCGAAATGGGCATGTTAAGATGATCAGCTGGTGTGTCCCTAAGAGACAAAATAAAAAGTTCACGCATTCGTGGAAGCCTAGGTGTTACAGACATCAACAGTAAGATGGAGGAGAGGCGATTGAGATGGTGTGGGCACGTTGGACGCAGAGCACTCTTATCACATTGTGAACCAGGCAATCTCCATGGACCTTCCTCGAATAACAACCAGAGGAAGATCAAAAAAATCGTGGGTGGTGCAAAAAGATAACCTGATGCAGAGGCACGGCCTGGGGGACGTAGTCCGGAACAGAAGAGCATACAACCTGAGGACGAGGAGAGCTGATCCCAACAGTCTTCGCAGACAGTGAGTTGGGATGGAGCCAGGGAGAACAAAAAGTAATAGTTAAACTATTAACTTTCATAGTAATATATACTCGTATATGTTCAATTGGTATGGAATGAAGTAAGCGACGAAAATTTTGTCCTAACGACATCTATCCGTTAAATACGAAACTACAGTACCCGGCGGTAAGTAATACACACCGGGCTTTAGAAAGATACTGTCAACCATATTCGGCTAACTTCGGCTTTGTAGAGCGTCGTCTCTATCATTCATACACGTGTTCCGTCGGGAGACTGTTAGCGCGTCGTGCGATAGAGACGACGCTCTACAAAGCCGAAGTTAGCTGATTATGGCCGACAGTCTCTTTCTTAAGCCCGATATGTATTACTTACCGCCCGGTACTGTACTTTCCGGACGACACGTTATATAAATTACACGTTTTTAATATTGAAATAAATTTTAGGGATCTAAGTAATAAAACTAATGCTCCTTTTTTGTTAGCAAATACATTGGTGAACTTATTATTTAAAAATGAATATTGGAGAAGTGTCGCACTATCTGCACAGCGAATGTGCGACTATGTAGGTACAGTCGCTCCCTGATTACGTAAGGGTCACTTTTCAAAAGATCTAGGTACTTCAGGCATTCAAATAAGCTTAAGGTATTACATTTATCTGGTTGAAAAATATTTGAAATGTGGCGTATGAATATACGTAAATTGGAATTGGATTGAATTTGCATATTATACTCGTACATACACATATGTTTGATAGAAATAATAATATGTAGTTATGAAATTGAGAAATAAAAATATTTATTCGCAATGTTAAAAATTATGTATGGAGACAAAATAAATATGCAATATACGAGTATTTCAATGTTGAATTATAATTCACGTATGCATATGGTACTTCACGTATGCATATTTAAATTATAAATAAGAAAAGTCATTTTTAATCAGTATCAAGAAATCAACACTATGCATTCATTATTTTCAATCACGAACAAAAAATTTCAACACTAAATCGACAAAAGTTAGAAAAATAGAAACATACTTTAGATACCGTCAGTGTATAGTACTTGTATGTTAAGGAAGCGAAAGGTATGTATGACGCGACAGGAAAGTCTGGGACTCGATAAATTTATTTATTTAACACTTTTATTGCAAATACAATCTGGCGGGCTTATTGCCTGGCGGCAATCTCTTCCAACCAATCAGACAAAAGTAAATGAAGCAAGTTATGTGGTCACATAAATCATTCATATGACTATCCATCCCCACGAAATCCATAAACATATATGTGAGCACATGCCCACGAACCCCACAAAGACGGACAATCATCCGAACATTATTTTTCATATAAAGTGAGATATCATCAATCGAAAGGAAAGGAAAAGAAAAATCAGGAATGAAACACGTTATTTTACTGACTAGAAATTGTATACGTTTCCTAAGATATACGTTGCCTACCCCGACAAGATGTCTCAGTATAAACCACTTTCGTTCTAGTCAATTTACTCACACAATGCCAATGGTATTTTAGCTTATATCAAATCAGTTTTAAAACTTGAGATGTATTTTAATATTCCGTGTTAATTAATTGCATACCGTTAACCTAAAATTAAAACTTATCTCCAAAAAATCGTTTGCAAATAGATTCTTTTTAAGAAATTTCTAAAAATATATAAACTTTTCAACGGATAAACCTATTTGGCATATATATAAGAAATTAACGACACGCCACAGATAATGTTGACCTCTGTGGCCTAGTTGGTAAGATGTCTATCGTCCAATTTGAAGGTTGTGGATTCGATTCCCGCTGAAACCTAGTTTAAATAAATATATAATTATAAGGTCTCGGGAACATCATTCTGGTTGGTTGGGGGAGATTGCCGCATGCCAGTAGTCCATCAAGATTATGATGTATTAAAAAAAAAGCATTGTTAAACATGATTCACTCGGGCGCTGCTTTAGCTACCAGACGTGATTTGTTCAATATTAGTGAGTTCGAGTCCCGAATCGGAGCGCCCTTGAGGAGAGATTTGGTAGCTAGGAGGTGCTATATAAAATTGTCATTTGAGTTTGAAGAAAATTATAAAAATGGACAGTTAGTGTATTAAATAATAAACATGTGCAGATATGGGGAAGTGTCTAATATAATGGCCGCAGCCACTATTTTTCTATTCTTACACTCAAGTTCTATATAAATTGTACTTTTACTATCATTATTATTACTATAGTATGGATGTAAAAGAGACTAAGCATGTGTGACGCGATATGAAATTATGGCGAGACATCTCTGCCTACCCCGACAGGGAAATGGCGTGATGGTATGCATAATAATAATAATAATCAATGGCACTACAGCCCATTGTGGGCCCCGGCCTCCTCCAGCAGTCGTCGCCATTCCCTCCTATCCTGGGATGCATTCCTCCAGCCCGTGATGTCAATCACGCTTGTATCACTCTGCACCCCATCCATCCACCTGAGCTTTGGTCTACCCACGCTACGTCTTCCTTGGGGCTTGGAAAAGAGTACCTTGTTAGGCATTCTCTCTTTATGATGATGATGATGGTATGCATGTATTATTATTATTATATTGCTCCGTTTAGAGAGCAAACTCTCC
Source organism: Odontocerum albicorne (assembly GCA_949825065.1). Taxonomy (NCBI): domain Eukaryota; kingdom Metazoa; phylum Arthropoda; class Insecta; order Trichoptera; family Odontoceridae; genus Odontocerum; species Odontocerum albicorne. The sequence continues at coordinate 30,606,411 of OX463853.1, read as the reverse complement.
TCAAGGGGGAATATACGAAAAAAGGGAATAAATGTGCAGATAATAATATTTAATATCGATATTTCATGTTTATCGAGGACTAGGTGTAAGTGTGACTGACTGCACTCGAGTCAAGAGTATTCTCCAGTACAGGTACTCGTTAGTATACAGGGAAAGGAAATTAGTTTGAACTCGCATAGGTGACATTAATATTTGATTGATGAGGGGAAGATTAGCCGCTGCGGCCCAATTACTCACTAATAATGTTAGCGATGAGCTTTGCGGTCCATTATGTCACTTTATTTAATTAACTCCTACTAAGCTCAATACTAGATTAACACAAAATTTAATCATAGCTTCATATTGTGAAGAAGAATCGCGACACGCGTGACCAAAAGTGATATTTATTTATTAAAAATGTACACGACACTTCAGTGTCTTTTACAAACGATGGCAACATTCACTAAACAACATACTCGTATTAAATATTAACAACTGACAATTAACACAATTTGACACACGACGCTTGAAATAATTTAATGATAAAACTGAAAGAAAAAATACTCAAATTTATTCAACGAATACATAAAATTAATTAGTTTAAAATAAAAAAACTAGGAAGAAAATACCAAAATGGATTAACTAGTTTTCCAGTCAAGATCTAAGACCAGTCTCCGAGTAAAATCTTAAGATTGTGGAAATACCGGGGAAGGGGAAGGACCCTCCTGAGCTCAACAAACATTTACATTAAAGATATCCACGAAACCAGAAATGGAGTTACCCATTTTTTGTATTCTCACGATTAATTAATAACGGCGTGTTACTGTCGTTAACAAAATGCTATTGACACATTTAAATTGTAAAATGTTTCGTGTGTTTCTATCAGGAGTGTTAAACCACTTTGAGCCAATAAGGGACTATCAACGATATTGTGAATTATATAGAAACGACCTTATATAGAAACATCAAATATCATTTTAAAGAGTTGAATAAGGTGGATGTAATTCAATAAAAAACCGTAGTCAAGCATGTTAGATGGGATGCCGAGATTAATACGTCTGAGAAATTTATTCTGGACCCTCAATTGTGTTGGAATGGATAAGATATGCAGTGTAGAGTGACCAAATTGTAGAGTAATACTCCAATATACTTCTTATAAGCACTTGCAATGTATAATATATTGTTTCCTAAAAGTTTTAGCAACTCTTAAAACTATTCTTATTTCTTCAATATGTTGTAACAACGGTGAGGAATTGAAAATGGATAGGCATTTATTTGTTGGGACAAGTTCCAAGAATCTGGCTGTGGGTAGGTCATGTGATGAGAAACGTTGATGAACGATGTAGCTACACACTGGATGGGAGGACGTAACCGAGGAATTCCACGAGCCAGATGGACGATTGATATTGTGACAGATGCGTTAGTCGGCAAATAGAGCGAGGTAAAAGACCACAGGAGAGATCTTAGTTCAGTATTGAACTGAGAGAGGATGAAAATGACGATGGTTCAAGAATGCTTCAGAATTTTACGAATTCTCTCGTTATCCCTTCTCTTGCCTAATGGTGGTCAGAATATTATCGCGTCATCTTTTCACTGTTTTGAGTTGTCCCTCATTTAACCTCTGCATTTCAACTAGATGATAACTACGTGGTTCCGGATTTATTGTTTTTTGTAATTTAAATATACTTACAAGAGGGTTGTTATTTATATTAGTTCCAAGTTGATTATTATGCCTGAATAATTTGTTTTCACATATGGGTCTATACATAAGAGCTTCAATAGTTGTTCTACCTTGTTCACCACATATTTAATGTTAAAATCATTTAATCTCTATGGAATTCTTGTCTAAAACTATAAGCTTTATCGTATTCAAGTTTTCGTTTAGTGAAATATCCGATATCGGAAAGGCTGTTCATTTTGTGGTGTCATGTTAATTGATTTATTAGTTTAATAAAATAAATTAAATGCTGTTTTCTTCATCAGGTAATAAGGAATTACTCACCTGACGAAGAAGACAGATATTTTTTAAACCGGTCCTTTTTTATTATAGGCAATCAACGATATTGTGACCCAAACTAGGATGATTTGTGCCACCAAATTAAAGTCACTGTGCAATTATATGAATCGATATGATAAAACTAATTTTTAAAAAATAACAATTCTACACAATTTAAAGTTTCAACTGTTGAAGCTTAAAAAATTGACAATTTATCTGTAAGTGAAAAAGTTCCACGAAGAAAGAAGATTCATTGGATGCGGTAAAGATATGGCTTTTAGGAAATAAAATATGTCTCGCAAACGACAACCGAAAAATACATCTACAATATATACGGTCTATAGTTTCATCATCCGAAATCGGTACTTAATGCAATTTAAAAAACACCGGCGTCGAATATAAAGAAAAATAAAAATCAATAATAATAAATGTGATAAAGCTTTTATGTGTTATGTTTCGAAAAAACGATAATTTTTTTGGACCACTGCGTTTTAAATTTTTTACATGTATCAAATAGATCACAAATCATTTATACTGAAACTTAACATCCACTTCCCCGGATTGATTGATACACAGAAGTTTAATAATAAAATTTCCGTGACACCGTCGTACTAGAATCCTGAGGTTAATATAAAAAAGAAGCCTCAAGGGATGTAAAAATGACACACGCTTCTCATCTATCATTTAGCTTTACTCGATGCCGACTACAGAGTTTGATGTACAAGTAAATAAATATCGGTATTGCGAATTTTTCGTCTCGCATAAAAAAAATCTCGCCATATTTTTTGTATGAAGAGTATATGGGACATTCTGCCAAAGTAGTGTTGTGATGACGGATATACGGGTATATGGAAAGAAGGTTTTTTTAACACAGAATAATTTTGTATCTTTTATGTTAGGTTTTTTTTTTTTTTTTTTTTCATATTAATGCTAATGTTCGAAATAAATTTACGTCGATTTATGCCATGAGATGATGTACCTTTCTTATAATTATTAGAAATATAATAATAATAAAATAACAAATTATATACCGCTGTTTAAAGAGCAAGCAGACTCTCCTCAAGGGCGCTCTATCTCGGGATCCAAACCCACTTTTATTTACGGAATAAAAATATTACAAAAAAATGCAAAAAAAAACAATTAAATAGATTAAGTGCGAGGATAGAAAAGTGGTGGCTGCGGACATTCGTTTTGTTCCTACCCGCATATGTGTATGTTTAGAAAAACATATTTGATAAGGGAGTCGCAGAAAAATTACTAACGGAAAATTAACTACAGTGGAACCTCTGTAGATCTTCCGATATGTGATAGTAACACTTTCGGCTTTAGGTGGAGTGTAGTGTATATGAGTAGTATCCAAATGAAGGTAGCGGCCGTTAAAAATATCTTCGGACTTTTCTTAAACAACCTAATGAATTTATCTTATTAATTTATTATCCTAATTTATGTCACCATTCCCAACAATCTAGATATTTGCCCGAACATCAGTGACAGCAAAAGTCCCCTTCCCACCCCATCGGATACCTCCGTGGAGTTTGTAAGATATTTGTTTTGTATTACACTTTTGCTGTACACAGTACTACCTGGCAGAATTATTGCCATGTGGGAATCTCTTCCAACCAACCAGGAATATGTTAAATATACCTTGAGTGAAAACTGGACTAGAATCTTAAAAAAAAAAAACTGGATTCTAACGGGAATCGAACCCTTAATCTCTGGGCTGGGAGGCAAGCGTCTTTTAACTAGGCTATGGAGTTTGTCTCGTGTGTTATCCTTCAACAAATTTAAATTAGTGATTCAAGCATATTGAAAAGCTTGCAAAATTGTCTTTAACTCCGGTAAAGTTTAACAAAATTTTCTTGAACTCCAGTATTTAAGTCTTTCAGTTATAAATCACAGGAGTGGACACGGAACTCGCGGTTCGTAATTGCAAGTTTTGACAAGCATCTTACCAACTAGGTCATAGAAGTAGTCTTCCGATTTGGGGTTTGTGGGTTCAATATCCATTGAAATCCATATTTTTAAACAAGGTTTCCAGTCGGACTTTCACTTAAAACCTTTGTAGGATCCTGGTTGGTCGGATGAGATTACCATACTAATAGTTAAATAAACTGGTGCTAATAGTTAAATAAACTTGTTATTTTGTATTGACATCCCGGATTTGAATATATGTCATATAACATATATTCATATCTTATTCTAACTGAAATGTTCTGCCTTTTATAAATTCAACAATAAAGCGCTCTTTAAGTGATATTTTATTACAAAGCAGCGTCATTCAATTAATATTTTTTATTTATTTTATGGACATAAAATTACACCTCTTTTTATGGGATCGTATGGAACAAACCTTTTTAAGACGGAATTTAATAACTATGAAATAACAATTTACGGTTAAGTTACTGAATATTTAAAATAAACAAAAAAATACATTTTTATGGATTGATTTCTTTTCGCTTTTCATTTCGTCCATATAATAATTATGAATAATGGATATAACTTATTGAAGTATTAAATAAACAATTGAAAAATACGTCTCAATGAAAATACAACTGTTTTTTATACGAAATTTATTATGTATGGGTTTCGTCATCGTATTTGTATAATTTTCGTATGAAACTTTTTATTCCATCCTGTATCAATTGTGTTTTTACAACTTGTTTTTTTCTACGTTTTTCATGAAATGTTAGGCAATAGCTGGCTGCTTTGTATATATATTTTATTCTATTTGTGAACATTAGAGAGGTTAAATAAGAAAATATAGAATAAGGAATGATACTATTAGAAAATGAAAGAAAACGCGAATCGAGAGTATATGCAGTACTAAGATTAAGAAGGGAGTGTTGAAATGGTTCAGCCAAATAGAAAGAATGAATGATAAAAGATCTACTAAAATAATCTATATACATAAGTAGTTTTATGACGAATCTACTCGTAGTTCGTTAATATCCTAAGGCAGTGAGGTTTCACGAAACATGTTTTCTTCACTTAACGTTTTCCTTATGCAGTACGCATTAAAATTAAACATACAGTAAGTAATACACATCGGGCTTAAGAAAGAGACTGTCGGCCATAATCGGCTAAATTCGGCGTTGTAGAGCGTCGTCTCTGTCTCTAGAACGCTTGACAACGACTGACAAATCGCGACGGAACACGTGTATGAATGACAGAGACGACGCTCTACAAAGCCGAAGTTAACCGATTATGGCCGACAGTCTCTTTCTTAAGCCCGATGTGTATTACTTACCGACGGATACTGTACGTTACAACGAATAAAAGAACTAGAAACCTTCCGGTTAAATCTACATTTTAACTTTTACCATTAAAAACTCAAATGAATCCCGAGTTAAAGAAAAAAAAATGCCGGTACCGTTTTGTATTCTCATTTTCAGATTTGAAATACGCTATTTAAACCTTCATTGTATACAATAAAAACTGGCAGGTTTATTTCAATTTGAAAATATTTCCAACCAGATAGACCGCGGGTTTCGCCCCTGACCGCTCTGCGACTCCACCCCGTATTGACGTTGCGCGCCTCCTTGGAATAGTTCAAAAAGGTTGATTTATGAAAATATCATATTTACTGAGATTTTTAGTTATTTTTTTACCTGTCCCTAATATTTTATTTCCGTAAGTTTAGTATATCCTTCATGTTTTTATTTTCAACAATATTCTGAAGATTATCGTATTAATTTTAGGATAATTCGTGGTTTATAATATGTACCTATATATCATTTTACTAATATTTTAATTTCCTAAGGCAGGAGGGTTAAATGTATCAAACAAAGTAAATTGCATCATGTTTTACTCAGATTTAATATACTTGAATTTGGATTTTGATTTGATTTACTCAATGTTCTAAAATGGCCTACAAATTATTGATATTATTATATGTGCTCATTAGCTTATAGACGTACATAGAAACTATAAGATACTATTACCATTTACAGGGGGGTGCGCACGCTAAAAAGGGGTGAGGCCGCAGAGCGGCCCTGGGCAGAGCCTCTAGTTTATGTTTTTATTTCGTTACATTTGGCAGAATAATCTACATGTAATACATACGATTCCATTAGATTTGATAGATACGGTTTTTCTTTATATATTTTACAATTCTTTGTAAAACAATGTGGCGGCCTCATAGCCAGATAACAATCTTTTCCAACCAACCAGAAAAAAGCAAATAAAGGAAGTTATGTGGTTGCAAAAAATATTTAAATGATTGTTCACCTTAAGAAATCTTCTTTCGTGTTTTTACTTGATGGCAATACAGTGTACACTACTTGTTTTACCTAGGGTAATATAATTATATATAAATAAATAAATACAGGTTTATTGATAGCAACATAGTATGTACATAATACATTTAGACACATTTCAAGAACACATTCAAAACAGAATACATTAAAAAACAGAAGCTATCAAAAGGCCTGGGCTCATCAAATAACATCCCCCCGTCCAAGATTCACGCCACCAATATAGGGCGAGCCCTGCCACGGAGACACCAAATGTTTTTCAGCCCACACCCTTGAACATGTAATAAGAAGAGAAAAAACACAGAAAATAAATAGATGACAAAAAAAATACATTCAAGAGAGAAGACATTAAAAGGTCCGGGCTCATCCCACAAACATTCCCCTGGCCGAGATACACCCCACCAATGTAGGGCGAGCCTGACCGCAAGGGCATCGGGGGGCTTCCAGCCTACACCCCCGCATATCTAGATTAAAAAATAAATTTAATTAAACCTAAAGATAAAAATGACTGAATTAATCAAATTTTCCTTATTTATTCAAACGATTACATATGATATTATCCAACGCCTTTAAATGTGTCATAAAGTCATTATTTGACTTGCAATAAGACTTTATATTAATTTGAATATTTTTTTGCAGGTAAGAATCATCTAGACGAGAAAAAAGTAGCCTTCCAACTTATCTAAAGAGAAATAACGTAAGTCAAACACTAGACAACAATGTTAATATATTTTACTCGAATAAATTATTTTTTAAATAAAGAGTGATAATCATTTAAGATGTGAAGACTTTCTTGTAAGAAAGAGTGATAATCATTTAAGATGTGAAGACTTTCTTGTAAGAAAGAGTGATAATCATTTAAGATGTATGCCAGGAGAAGGCAAAGCACTTAGGATTGAAAAAAAAGAGCGCTGTATCCTACTCGCATCTCATTATTTGACATGGACATGAGATTATGGCGTGTGTGTAATTTTAAAATGAAAAAGAATGGTATGATATTATTTTCAACCTGTGGTTAAAAATACTATAATCTGCTACCAAATGTCACGTGAACCTTAGGTTATAGATTAATGCTTCAGTTAATGATTTGTAGTTCCCGTCTATCCCATATAATTCCCTTATTTTTATTTAGAGCGCCTGTAAACAATCCCAGCTCATGATAAATTTGATTTTCCGTTCTCCAGGATCACGATTGAAACGAGGTTTGTTTTAATTTTCTCGGTTTCCACGTGTTTTACCTAATTTATTTTCTCCGAAAAATGTCAGCATTATTAATGTACAACATTTTCAAGTTTAATTAACATTCATAATTAAAAACCTCTCTTAATCGCGGGAACTTAACGTTATTTTTGACAATGTACACGCCATACTGGAAAAAGAAAATGAAAACAAGAAATTGGATTTGTTTTCAGGATTTGAATGACAAATAAAATTGCTGAGTGTTAAATTTGAAAAGATGCTTTTGGGGAACCTTAATTACAATGGTTTCAAATGCGGCCTCAAAGAACGACTGAAAATAATATTTATGCAATAATAATTCGTTAAAAATATTATATAAGAATATAAAACTATGTACGAGGGTTGCTTCTTAAGTTTTGAGATATGGCAACACCAATGTAGATACGTCAAATCTGTGCATCGTAAAGTTTGACGTTTTTAATGGTATACGTGCTCAGAAAGTTTTGTCATATGAGTGCTATTTGTGTTGTTTACAGTGACTTGAAAAATTCATCTCGGCCAAAAATGGAATTAAATCGTGAACATTTTCGTGCGATGATTTTTTATGATTTTTGACGTGGACTAATTCAACAACAGCCACTGTGCTTCGCTGGTTTTCCGAATTCAATTGTGGTCGTAGTTCGCTCCACGACGAATTTCGTGAAGGTCGTCCAAAATCGGTTGTTGTGTCAGAAAACATCGATGCTGTGCGTGAACTGATATTGCAAGATCGTCATGTGACTTATAGTGAGATTGAGGCATGTTTGGGCATTAGTTCCATTCGCATACATTCAATATTGCATGAACATTTGGCCATCAAAAATATTTCTTCGCGTTGGATACCGCATAATTTGACAATCGCTCAAAAAAAAGGCTCGTGTCGATTGGTCCAAAGAAATGTTGAAAAAATTCGATCGCGATGCTTCAAAAGACGTCTATAAGATCGTGACAGGCGACGAATCATAGATCTATGCACATGAGCCAGAAACTAAACAGCAGCCGACTGTATGGGTCTTTCAAGACGAGCCAAATCCAACAAAAGTTGTTCGCGCACGAAGCACTTCGAAGCAAATGGTGGCTTGTTTCTTCAGTATAAATGGTCATGTCGCAACAGTGCCTTTAGTGGAACGTCGTACGGTCAATACTGAATGGTACACCACCATTTGTTTGCCAGAAGTGTTCGAAGAAATGAGGAAAACCAACCGCCGAAGACGGATCATTCTCCACCACGACAATGCGAGCTCTCACACATCACAGAGTATTTTGAAAAACAATAAATCCATTTTCGATGATAAATATTTGTTTTTACTTGTCTGTCTCAAAACTTAAGTAGCAACCCTCGTATTACCTGATTGAATCATTAATACAGGGTGGTACATAATTCGAAATCTCCTATTTGAGACGTTTTTTGTGGATTTCGTGGAACTGATTTTTTTACGGAGAGAGGGGCAAATCATTTCTTAAGATTAGTTGCATTATCGTTCAAGACATTCCGAGCTGAGCTGAACGTCATCTGGTTGAAGTTGCTTGATCATCAGCAACACTCCATTGTACCCATTGAATATACTCATTAGTGCGCATAGTATGCGGTCTTTCTGCTCAAATCAAGCTAACTGATGATCCTTGCTGGCGAATAGTGCAAGTAATCTCCTGATTATCGATCTAGCTGGACAATCTCAATCAGTACGATGACGTCGAAATGCGCGTTGTATTCGAATAATTGACTCTTGATTTGAGAAAAATGCCACTTTTGTTCCTTTTTGTGTTGTTAAATTATCCACAGTAAAACTTGACGACGCGTTTTCGTTTATATGAAAAAAAATCCAATTAAAAAATTATGAAAGTTTAAAACTGGAGCGCAACTGCCACCTTAAACAAGAAGCAGAGTGGATACATATTTTTTTTAATACAGGCATATAATTTTGGCCTAATGACACTAAACCATTTTGTTCAATGTTCATTTTATTAACGCTATCCTCACATTTTTTTAAGTTTCACCACTTTTGACCGGCAATTAATTCCTTGTCTATTCGTTGATAATTAATTTTAAATTCGTCCAATCTTTATTGTATCTCGTAAATAATAATTTTAATAATCCACACGTAAGCAAAATTATTGAATGTTTTTATTCTGAGAAAAAATAATTACGAATTATTCATAAAAAAATATTGAGACGATTTTTATTAAAAAAATTGAATATTTTGCCCTAATAAGATAAATGAAGAAAATCGAGGGTTTTGTTGAATTTCAATTATTACGTGATATCCTTTCCAGAATTATTAATGTTTTGTCTAAATGATTAGGGATGATCTAAAAATTATCCTCATAATTTTGTTTTTATTTTATTTTATACGGAAACTTTACAGTACAATGAGATTCACAAGTAAAGTATAATGTTTAAAAGTAAACCAATAACAAAGAAACAATTGGCGCAACCAAACACAAACACAAATAAGATTGAGTTACGTATTTATGTATAGCATGTGACACATTGGGTGGGGTTGAGGAGGACGGAGAGGAAAAAAAAGATCCTACGGATCTCCCAAAAAAATAAATGTACATTTTAAATGATTATATATTCAGTATTTATTAACACGTTCAGTACTGAAAACGCCTATAGGCGTTGATGTAAACTTTGCTGGGTGTTCAAAATGCCTATCGTTCTATTCTCAATATCTTTGGGTGAATTATAAAACAAATGAGTCCAGAGTGGCCTTATGGTACTATAGAGTTTGTAAAGGCTATATGGCAATGAATTATACTTGCTTTTTTAATTTTTTTGTAGCACAGTAAATACAAAACAAATCATTCAGCAGTCAATGTGTTAAGGTATATCTATAATTATTATAGTCAGTCGTGGAATTTTAAAAATTATCGCAATTGCTTAACTCTATGGCCGTTATGGATTATGTACTGCTAATAGCGTGGAATCGCACGAGTTATATGTTTTGGTATTTGGGCACATTCTCTTTCAATGGTTACTCCCAATTAATTAACTGTTGCTGGTTTTGTCCGTAAGCATTATCTTTGACGAGTCTCCATTGGCGTGGAGCGAGGGGGTATTCAATGCTATATCTACGTCCAATCCATCTATTCGGTATATTTTCATCAATATGGGTCATGATGGTATTGGGGACGTGCAGCATGGTTTGGTTGCTGGAAGTTAAAGTCCTCGTCATCCCTAAAGCTCTCACGAATGCGTAGCATGACAAATTCCTGCAGCAAGTTAAAGTAAACGGCACAGTGTAAAAGTGTGTATTATTTTTTTGGGTCATCCTTGATATATGTATATCGTCGTCGTTGTTGGGCCTCGTGGTCGAGGATCCCATCGCCATTCCAACGTCAATGCAGTGAGCTATTGCATACCAGCAAACTCACCGCTATACTGGATCCGGTGGCTCACCAAAATGAGACGATCAGAGTACTCCGGCATTTTTTTTTTAAATATATATTACCGAAGTCACAGGTATCATTATAACCTAGAATACCACTCGAAAAAAATTCTGTGTCATTCGAGGGGAGTAGCACAGCGCGGGGTTCGAACCGGCGCGGCTATGCGCCCTATGTTCCGCGTGATTGGTCGACTCTGTGTCTGCGGTGAGCTGCAGTTTACATTTTTTTATATTATATAATTACATTGATATTTTATGCGCTAATATTATGAAGAACATACCTTGATTGAATGAATTTGATGAACTCCCTACCCGGAGGTTGTCATTTAAAAAAAAGGATTCCAGTTTGGTTTTCTCTTGAGGGCTCTTTGACATCTTTCTGGTTGGTTGGAAGATATTGCCACATGGCAATAAGTCCGTCAGGTTGTATTATATACAACGAAAGTGTAGTATAATACAATACCATATAACGTACATAACGCAATTTTATAAGTTTTCTTTTTCAGAAAACCGAATGTTTATCATATATAATATTAGGTCCTTACATATGAAATTGGCGTTTTGTTTGGGAGGAACATAAAGTTGATTTTTTTTTAATATAATATATTTATTTAATCAAAGTATGTACCATTGCTATCTATGCACTTTTGCCATCTCATAGGTAGTTCATCGATCCCTTTACTAAAAAAACCATTCGGACGGGAATCAATAAAATCTTTGAAGTCGGTTTGGACTGCCCCATCGGAGTTGAATTTTTTCCCTTGCAAGAAGTTATCTAAATTTCGAAAAAAATAGTAATCTGTTGAGGCAAGGTCCGGAGAGTACGGTGGATGTCTTAGACATTCAAATTGAAGCTCTTCTAATTTGGTAGCCGTCTGTTGTGCAGTGTGTGGTCTAGCGTTATCATGAAGCAGCAGTGGCCTAGAGCGATTAACCAGCCTCGGTTGTTTAGCAGCTAGCTTTTCCATCATGGTTTGCAGTTGCTGACAAAAGACATCTGCCGTAATCGTCTGGCCAGATTTAAGAAAGCTGTAGTGAACGACACCAGCACTAGTCCACCAAACGCTCACAAGTAACTTTTTTGGAGTCAATTTTCGCTTGGGGCATGGTTTGGCTGGTTCGGCAGGGTTCAGCCATTGCGATGAGCGCTTCCGATTATCATACAGGATCCACTTTTCATCACAGGTAATGATTCGATTCAAAATCCCTTCATTATTGTGCCGGTTGAGTAATGCAACGCAGCAGTCAACGCGCGTTTGTTGATTTGCTTCACTCAATTCGTGAGGTACCCACCTTTCAAGCTTTTTCACCTTCCCAATTTGCTTCAAGTGGATTAAAACAGTTTTATCACTAACACCGCAGCCTGCAGCTAACTCGGACGTGGTTTGCGATGAATCCGCTTCCACAATAGCCTTCAATTCTTCATTATCAACTTTGGTCTCCGGCCGTCCACGGGGCTTGTTCTGCAGGTCGAAATTTCCAGAACGAAAACGTTGGAACCAAAAACGCACTGTGTTTTCTTTTGCGGCACCGTCGCCATACACATCATTAATCCTTCGAGCCGTTTCTGCAGCACTGGTGCCACGGTGGAACTCGTACTCGTAAATAACGCGATATTTCAAGTTTTCCATTTTGTAAACTGAGTGACGCAAAGAAAAAAAACAATTCAGGAAAAAACAAATGAATTATAATTTTCGAAACACAAATACTTGAGTAAATAGCTGTATAAATTTTAATTTGGAATTCCTAACCAAAGAGAAGATATTTGAGATCAAAGTTGCCAGTACGGCAAAACGCCAATTTCATATGTAAGGACCTAATATATATTTTTGTGATTATTTTAGTTAAAAAAATTCACATCAACATTGTGAAGTTAATAAAACATGACCCTGTTGCATCACGATGCTGATGATTTTTACATCACTATATTGTAACATCATGATATGTCAATATAGTGATGTAAAAATCCCCTGCGTTAGAGCTAAATAACTCGAATGGACTGCGATATTGTCAGTTCAAAGCACAAATTAAAATAAAGAATGCGGATCGAAGGAAGATGTTGGGGCTTAAGATAAATAAAGGAGTTGTGAGATGGTTTGGCCACGTAGAAAGAGTGATTGACGAAAGATGTACAAAAAGAATGTAAACGAGTAGTACACAAGCTATGAGCAGTTTGGTAAGATCTATAAAACATGGCATGTCTAAATTAATCAAATGTTGAGAAAATGAAAGAGTGAAAGGCTTTTATAATAGAAGAGTATGATGCATGTGGCAGAAGCAAATGATGCATGCCAGGATAGAATGAAGTGGAGAGCTTTTCTCTCTGTCTACTCCAATAGAGTCATGATGTAGTGGTAAATTACGAGTGGCCTTTGAGATACTTCTTCACTAAAAATATGAACTTTTGGGGTTTTATTATTTAATGATCTAAATGTGATTAGCAACCCTAACGTAGCCTGAATAAAACAATATTATTTCTGGATTTTAGAATCAAAGTTTCCGATAACTTGACAAGGTAACGTGTGACGTAATTAGACTATCTTTTCAATTAGAAAGTATTTTCGAAATATAAATAAATATTTTTATCATATTCTAACATCGCAGATTAATAATAATCTTCTTTGATGTGTTAAAGTTATCATGTTCTAACATCGCAGATTAATAATAACCTTCTTTGATGTGTTAATGTTATCATATTCTAACTTCGCAGATTAATTTGATGTGTTAAAGTTATCATTCACCTTCTTTGATGTGTTAAAGTTATCATATTCTAACATCGCAGATTAATAATAACCTTCTTTGATGTGTTAAAGTTATCATATTCTAACATCGCAGATTAATAATAATCTTCTTTGATGTGTGAAAGTTCATTTAAATAGGTGCATTTATAATGTATTATTTTGTTGTATACAGTAAAGCTTTATTTTGTTGTATACAGGGTTTATTGTCATGTGATAATCTCTTCTAAAAAATAAATTACAATCTCTTCTAACTCATCAAAAATATGTTAAAAAGGTTTTAAGTGTAAACCAGACTGGAATTCTTTTTTTTTTAAATATATCTTTCAACTGGAATCAAACCCACAACGAACACAGACTTCTTATCAACTAGCCCACGGAGGTCGTCATAAATATAGGTATATCAAATACGAAAACCTTTAAATATCTATTATCAAAAGATTTAAGTTAATACAGAAAGGGAAACAAAATGATGTGCTTGAAATTATTGAACGCATGAAATATTTAATTATATTATATATTCCAGGTTTTATGCGTTTCTCCATCTCCATAAAAATAATCGGGCCAGACCTATAAATCCAGCGCCTGGAAAAAACCCAAGGAAAAATACTTCCGTAAGAAACTCTGTTGCTCGCCTCGTAACTGACTCAAGTGGCAGCGACATCTATATTACGCAATAAAAAAATGCGAACCGATATAAACCTTCATATCCCTGTCGGAATTACTTAATTCAATACATCAAATAAAAGATTTAGGGCGAATTATTGAAATACTGGATTCCGTTATTGTATAATATAATAAACTTTATTTTATTTTACCAAACATCCGTTACACGCATTTATTGCCTGTCAAAAATATGTTGGTTCTCATTTTGAATTTATCTACGTGACGTAAATAAGTTGAAATTCTACAGTTTAGCTATAAAAAGGACTGAAGTAGAAAAAAATATGTTTCAGTTATGAAAAATGGATGAAAAAGAATGCTCGAGTTGATCTTGAATATAATAAAATTAAAATTCTGCTTCGTCGAATAAATTCGTGGAGTATATTTTGACAAACCATTTCAGATTTTGCTTTTTATTTTTTCTTTTTTTAATTATGGAAACATTTTAATGTTTAAGATATTTTCATGTAAGAAAAATTTCTCAAATTACATTTTTCTAGATTGATGAGATTTAAGTTTTACGAGTATGTTTGATAATTGTAGTTAAACAATACTTATTATTGTGTAAAAAAGAAATAAAATAATAAATAAAACACTTATTTTATAATTTTGTGTTCACCACTGGTTTATTTTGAGTTTACTACCGGTTTCGAAGACCTGCGTCTTCATCGTCAGGTTAAGATAAACTAAATTGCTCACAATATATTTCTTCTGCAAGCGTACATAGTATAAGAGGAATGAGGTAGGGGGAGAGAAGTGGGTATAGTTGTGATTCAATGGTAAATGGGGCGGGGAAAAAATAATCTTACGGGCAGGCCAGAGTCTGGATATCCAAGGGGATGATTTTTAAATGGGAAACATATTTAGCAGAGGGCTATTATTAAAATGGGTTTGATTGTTTATAATATCTATACTTAATTTTATACTTTTTCTAATCTCGAGAATTTCCAAATTGTCAAGCTGTAATCCCCCTCGGCTTATGTGTAGAACTCGCAAACCACGATTGATATCAAAGGAATGGTTATTTTCGATTAGGTGGTTAGCGAACTCTGAAAAATTATTGTTATTTAGGCATCTTAAATGTTCCTTAACTCGTTTTTCTAAATTTCTTTTGGTTTTGCCAGTGTAAAAAAATGAACAATCATTACATTCTAATTTGTAAACTCCGGATTGGGTTAGTTTACTTTCGGTGCCCCTATTGTTCATCATTTTATTTTATTGGCCGTATAAAATGCTGATTGAATATCTTTGGGTATTATATATATTTCTCTCTACTTAGCATTTTTAGAATTAAAGGATACATGCGATATCGAATACATAAATATATATCCAACATATAAATATATATGTCTAATATATAAATATATATCCAATATGTAAACATGAATCCAATATATAAATATATATATCCAATATATAAATATATATCCAATATGTAAACATATATCCAATATATAAATAAACATATCGTGTTTGTCAACTTACCATTCTAAAAGATGGTCGTTTAGTGAAAATAGATAATGGCCAAAAACTGAGTAGAAAATACGGAATCGACAATTTTATTTATTTTTGTACCCAGGATAATTTGATAAATCATAGATCAATCCTGTATGTGTAAAATATCACACTATAAACTACAAATTTGTAATTTGTAAACTCCGGATTGGGTTAGTTTACTTTCGGTGCCCCTATTGTTCATCATTTTATTTTTTATTTTATTGGCCGTATAAAATGCTGATTGAATATCTTTGGGTAATATATATATATATATATATATATATATATATATATATATATATATATATATATATATATATATATATATATATATATATATATATATATATATATATATATATATATATATATATATATATATATATATATATATATATATATATATATATATATATATATATATATATATATATATATATTTCTCTCTACTTAGCATTTTTAGAATTAAAGGATACATGCGATATCGAATACATAAATATATATACAACATATAAATATATATGTCTAATATATAAATATATATCCAATATGTAAACATATATCCAATATATAAATATATATCCAATATGTAAACATGAATCCAATATATAAATATATATATCCAATATATAAATATATATCCAATATGTAAACATATATCCAATATATAAATAAACATATCGTGTTTGTCAACTTACCATTCTAAAAGATGGTCGTTTAGTGAAAATAGATAATGGCCAAAAACTGAGTAGAAAATACGGAATCGACAATTTTATTTATTTTTGTACTCAGGATAATTTGATAAATCATAGATCAATCCTGTATGTGTAAAATATCACACTATAAACTACAAATTTGTAATTCATGTAATTTTATCATAAAATACCGTCTTCCCGAAATTAGTTAAATTATGTATTAATTTGTTTTTTGATTCATTAAAATCCAGATAAAGCGACGAGATATTTATTTTCTGAAGTATTTCAGAACAGGTTCAATGCGGCTTCGGTTCTTTTTATATAATTATGTTTAATTATATTATTATAGTTCGGAAATTCTAGGATGAGTCCTGTGACAGCTTACAAATTTGCCCGAATACAACCTTATGTAATGTATTTACCTAAATAACTTGCTATTTATTATAATTGAGGCCTATATTAAAGTTGATAAAATAATTATAATTACTGAACATCGTTACAAGGTTGTATTGGGGCAATTGTGAGCTGTCACAGAACTCATCCTAGAATTTCCAAACTATAGTCGAGAAGAAATCCATGTGGATTAAAAATAAATATACAAAAAATGAGAAAAGATATCGATCTTCTAACACTATTTAACTGTCTTTTGTATTTTTTACTTGTAAAAATCGTTTAATATAAAATAGTGGAAGAATCACCGCAGTAAACCTATATTTATGTTGGGTTTCCTGGGGTGTTTATTATCCATGTATTGTTTCCGCTCAATTGGAGGCCGTAAACTGGGAATAGATTACTTTATCTCATTTCACGGTTGTGTCTACTTTCTTACTATCTACAATATACCTCAACTAAAGGCGTCCTCTGGGATATTAGACGGTAAGTTGGGAAATTCTGGCACCTCTCAGGAATTTCTAAGGTAGGGTCTAATTGTGCAAACGCGTTCCAGCGCTTGAGCACTAAACCACGATATTACTACAACACAGTTACATAGTTCTCGTTTACATCATCTGCCGCATGCAACTCTGTTTTAACTAGTGTTCTAATTCACATTCGAATATTTGAAAAAACAAACGATGCACTTTCATCAGGGTGAGTTGCCTAAACCAAAAAATACGTTAAATTAAAATAGAGTTTTAACTCTGCCCTTTCGGAGCGGGATACATTTGAACTTCAAAAACATAATTCTTTGAACAGTTTTTATAAATCATATTTGTACATTTTATTTTTCTTAAAAATAATGAAGACATTGAATTTCATTTTATATAAATATATTTTCAGCAATATCATTGTTAAAATGCAAGGTTTCAGGGGTTCATTTTGTACCCCGTTCCAGAACCCTATTTTTTATAGTGCTAAAGGTATGCTCACAAAATATGTCCTAAAATATTGACACCTTTATATACAAATTGGTGGGTTAATTGTTATGTGCTAATTTCTTTCAATCAACTGGAAAATACAGATTGGGACCTATTTCTGGGTACTATCAACAATTAAATCAGAAAGAAACCTTGTGACCACAGAGATTGACTCATAATGTTGTTTTATCTCATAATGTTATCTCAAATTGTTTTGGTATGAATATTGTTACCCAATGAACTGTATTACCATATTGTTACCCGATGAACTCTATTACCATTTTCGAATCCCTTTTTTCCGGTACTAACGGGGAAAAAGGGATTCCTATCTGGTAAAACAGTTTACCGGGTAACAATCAAATCCGAAACCTCAGATTGGAAGACAAACGTCGTACCAACTAAGCCACGAATGTCGTAATTAATTAAATAATATTCATGGGAGTTCCCGTGTTTGATATTTTGAAGCCCATAACATAATATTAGAGAAGATAGTTAGTTGGGGTTTGCGAAACCGTGTGGAACAGTGGCTGAACGGAATTTCCATTTTGCCGACGTGTGTATCCTTGTGCCGGGTGGGAATGTCGACACAATATATAGATTTACTTAGCAACAGTAATGGAATATTTTACACATACAATTAGGCACTCTAAGCTGAATCCAAAACTAACAACTTCCTCCTCCATTTCCGGTAACCTATGTAGCCTAGTTGATAGGATACTTGTCTATAATCCTGGGGTTTGGATTCTCAATCGTACCCAAACAATAAAAAGAGATCCTAGTGTGGTGAAAAAGTACGTCTGGTAAAAATATAAGTGATCGTTAGATATGTGCGGTAATATTGCCAAGCACGGTGTACAATGACGAACAGCGAGTTGAATATCTTCTCCAGTCGTTCTAAAATCCGAAGGTTCTAGCAATGGATCTGATGGTAATGTTGCATTTTCCCGGTTATGCACTTCAACATGTACACGTCGCCAATGCGGATGTATTGAGAAGTACCATAAGAATAAATGTATTTACTATCGCATTTAACATTATATTTATGACTAGTTATAACCAAGGCTGAGGTGAAAAAAAGAACTGGAATGGCAAACAAAAGTGCGATGTCAAAGCTGGAAAATATATGGAAGAGTAGAACTATCAAAATATATGGAAGAGTAGAACTATCAAAATATATGGAAGAGTAGAACTATCAAAACCACGACGAAAATGTGCCTAGTTAAGTTTCTCGTTTTCGCAATATTCATGGGTGGCGTGGAAACTTGGACTCTGATGGCAAACGACAGGTGTAGAATAGATGCATTTGAAATGTGGTGCTTGAGAAAGTGAACTAACTCCTCCATCTTGAAGAACTAAGAATCACTGACAGATTGTCGATAGTATGTCTTCGACGTTTCTTTGGGCACATTGTTCGTGGCCAAGGAGACAGTTTGGAGAGGTTTGTGGTTACCGGAGGCGTGAAAAGCCGACACATAAAAAGTAAAATCTTAATGCGTTTGAATGATCAAGTGAGAGACGCTACTGAACTACCCTTGACAACTTGCCTTGACAACTTGCCCTTGACAACTTGCCTTGACAACTACCCTTGACAACTTGCCCTTCGAGTCGCGGATTGTAAGGATGGACAGAGAGGAGTCGTCGGAGGCTATCGTGGGAGTCACTATGCTCAGTCATGAGCTACACGACACGGTGAATAACGCGTCAATAATGACGGAAGTAAATAATTTATTTTCAACAAGACGTTTTTCCTGTCTTTGAGCTGCTTCATGTTGTCGCCCTGTTGCTGTTTCTCTCGAGTCTTGCGTGCTTGTTGTGATTGAGGTTATGCTCTCTTCCTTTCAGCATCTGCAGCTGTTTTTGAAGCCATATTATAATTTTGATCCATAATAATTAGTTTTAAATAAAAAAAATAATTAAATGTTTGTAATTTGTTTTATCAAACACTGATAATTCCACTTTATGTAACGGTATAACTCTACCAGTTTCAAGTTGCAGTGTTTAATTAAACAAATTATCATGTATTAAAACCTCCACAATATTAGTGCCTTAACTATTAATAATATATAATTTTTTTCTTTCGCAGAAACAATAAAAAATAACATTTTTTAGTTTATTTTAACAAAATTATAAGCCAGAATGAAAATGAAAATCTTGAATAATGTAGTATTTGAGTCAAACAAAACTCACAACAGAATACATATCTTATTGACAGGAAACTATAGAAAAAATATGAATAACCAAATTTACTTATTTACATAGCAACATAATAAAGTGAGTAAGAGTGATATATGAATCTAATAATTGGGTGTTAATATTGTAAATGTTAACACTCAATTATTAGATTCATATATTCATTGTAATTCACTATAAACTGGATTATAAAGAATCAAGCATCGTCATTTATTATAAACTGGATTTTTGTTTTAATATTTATATTTTAATGTCAATGCAGGGAGATGAGTGCACTGAGGAAAATTCGTGAAGTGTCAATGTTTTAAAGAAGGCGGAATAAAGACGTCAGAAATTATTGCATGGATAAAATGGACTTTTTTTGTAAGATGAAGAATGGAGCTAAGTACAACAAGGAAAGCAAAAATATCTAATTCAATCAACAATACACCTTGATGTATGGAAGTGAAACTTGGGCTTGACAGAAAAAGGATGAGAGTAAGATGCTGTAGCGATGCGTGCACTAAGAAAAAAATGTTGAGTGTAAATCTTGAAAGAAGCCGGAATGAAGACATCAGAAATGAATGCAATGATAAAATGTATGATTTACGTAAGGAGCTTTTGGATGGTTTCGACATGAGTAGATAATGAATAATGAAGAATGACTAAGCGAGTATACAAGTCAAGGTAAGTGTGCGTGGTAGAGGTTAACCAAGGAAGAAGTTGCTTGACCTAATGGACCATTTTTAGAAAGAAGATAGAGTGAAAAGTATGAATAATAGAAGATTGTGCATGACGAGATGTATGAATATCAAGAAGATGTAAGTTTTGTGCTTGGATAGAAAAGTTTGGAGATCTGTTATCTTTGGATTCTGGATATAGGTACTAGGCGTGATGAAATTTTTCTAGTTTGTATTTTACTTTCCAAGAGTCAAGTCAGCTCTTCTTAATAAATACTGGCCACTGTTTTGGATATGATTATAAATTATTTTTTATTATAATCATACCAAGAAGTGAAAGCTGTCAAATAGTCGTAATATAATACTTAAACATAAAATGTTCTAATTATGACATTCATGAAAAAAAACATCTATTAAACCGTAACTTTTATAACTATTCTTACATAAGGATGTACTCGTATATACGTATAATCGATTTATGGTTTGATGATACTCATTTTTTTATTTCATTGGTGGTTACCTTATGCATTCAAGTGATATAATCGAGGTTTTTTATATAATTGATATAATCGAGGTCTACTGTTCTTGATATGATTATATCATAAATGATTTTTTATTATAATCATACCAAGAAGTGAAATCTGTCAAATAATATAATACTTAAAAATAAAATGTTCTAATTATGACACGTATAAAAAATATCTATTAAACCGTAACTTTTATAACTATTGTTACATACGGACGTACGTATAATCGATTTATGGTTTGATGATACTAAATTTTTTATTTCATTGGTGCTTACCTTATGCATTCAAGTGATTTTTTTATATAATTAACAATCGAGGTCATAGGTATCCTTTATCCCCGAATAATACTAGACGGAAAAAATGCTTTGTCATTTGAGAGAAGTAGCACATCGCGGGGTTCAAATTAGCGACCTTCCGCACGGAAGTCCAGCGCGTTACCAAGCGGTCATGCACCTCGTACAAGAAATATTAAACTTTGGATATGTGAAGAGAATCTATCACGAAAGAATGACCAAAAATGACCAAGAAGGAGATAGACCGAAGACAATGTGGACCAAGTGGACAAAATTTCGATAAAAAAATACAAAAATGTGAGAATAGCTAATATGAGAATGATTGTTGTCCTTTCATCAATTCATTACTAATGGGAGCACAAGTCTTATTTGTGTTCCCCTGATGATAAGACGAAAACCTTGAAACCGGAAGGGTTATACCGTTATATAAAGTGGAATAAACAGTCTTTTACTAAACAAATTGCAAACAAAAAACTATCATAACAGAAAATCGTTAATGTATAAAACAGACCAAAATCGTTAATGTATAAAACAGACCAAAATAAATAACACCAGTACATGAAATAAAATATGCATGACGAGATTATCGAATGGAGAGGAAGCGAAAGTAGTACCAAGAAGAAAATGTGGAATTTTGTTCTTTCTTTCTACCCCTCTAGGGATACGGTTTAATGATATTTTAATGCGTAATTTATGATTAAATAAAATCCCACTCCTAATTAGAATATCTGGTTGGCTGGAAGATAACTGGTTGGTTTGAGAAATCTGGTTGGCTGGAAGACATTGCCGCCTGGCAATAAGCCCGCCAGATAGTTTTTACTTAATAAATAAATAAAATTTGAAGAATGGATTCATGAAGAAATACTTAAAAAAACTGTGACAATGTGAGTGCAAAAGTCTAACAGAGAAAGACCAAGAAAAATATAGTTAGATCAAGGGAATTGTTTTGTGAGAAGTAATTTATAAAAAGTCAGCGAAAACGTAGGAGTTGTGTGATAAAGTGTATGTATGTAGGAGAGTCGAAAGATGTGTGTTTCGATGGGAAAATTTGGGCTCTGTCATCTCTGTCTACCCCGACAAGTAACGGCGTGGTGTTGTATATGTATGTCATCAATCGTATGTACCATATATACTCGTATATATAATATAATTAATCCAATCTGCAAAATGATTATTTTTTAATTATTTTTTATTTTTTAATTAATGAAAATTACATACTATAATACATTATTGAAAATATCATATAAATATACCTCAATCTTATGTAGGGTCTGTAAAGTGGACATTTGTCTATAAAAAATATTTATTTATGTTAACAAATTTTTACATACTATAATACATTAGCCTATACCAGCTCCTCGCAATGCTCATTGCTTATTCTGAGACAGCTCACTTATATCTGCAAAATGGACACATAAACACAATCTAAAAAGTCCGAGTTGTAGTCGCTCTTAAGATTTGACAACTTTTAGCAAAAAACAATTTGGCACAGCATCATAAGACACCCAAAAGCAGGGCATGTCTACACGAGAAAATGTCTCATAAACAGTCCCGCATTAAAAAAATAAATGTAATAATAATATTATTCATCATTTAAAGAAATTTATCACAATAAGCATGCTATTATCTTATTTTAATATAAAAATGACACTAAATAAACAAGAATGATCGATAGATATGACGCGATTTTTCATATTTTCCTTTGCCTTATCCCATCTATTTGGGGTCTGCTACTTGGACCTTTTTCCTACATCTCTCTTGATCTTCTAATCATTCTGAGATAGTCCGAGTCTCGCGATGTCCCACTCCACTTTCTTATATAGGCTCTTCTTGGGTCTCTGTGTCTATTAGGGCGTCTTCAATTCATAGCTGTCAACCGTTCATTCCTCCGTTACACATGTCCATACCAGCATTGTCGTCCTCCCGGGCTTTATCTACTATTAATGTTACTTTAAGTGTTCCACAAATTGTTTCATTTCTTACCTTATCAAATCCATTGACGCCCAGTGACCACCGTACCATACGCATCGCTGCTATTTAAAGCAATTGTCCCTCTTTTTTTCTTTAGATGCCAACACTCGGCTCCATGTATAATAGAATAGTGGGCCTGATCACTATCTTATAGATTTTATTCTTAACCTGTATTCGTCATACATAACCCCTATCGTTTCTATCAATGTTTTATATTATGTTTATATTTGATTACCTCAATTTGATTGCATTAAAAATGTAGGATATTATTCTAAGCAATTTTGGATGAAAAAAATAATAAATTCTAGCGTGTACTTGATACTTTCGTTGTAAACAGTACAACCTTGCAGGTTTATTGCAATCTTTTCAATCAACCGGCAAGGTATTAAAGAGGCCTTGAGAGAAAACTAGACTGTAAACCTTTTAAAAATAAACTGGGTTTCTATGGTTTTCAAATCTACAAGGCCGTTTAGGTTAATTTTCAAGCTTTAGGATGATTGGTTTTACAAGGATATTTGCTTAGATTACCTTAAACGTGCTTGGAGAGTTTTAGTTTGCTAAATAGACCATTAAGTGAGTTAAAAATCCTCCAGTGAGGGTTGTCCAGGCCCAGTATGTTTTTGAAAAATTCACTTATATTTTACATATTGATTGAAAATTTGCGATTATTATCGCATATTAGTATTTTTGTGTTTTGCTTGTCTCGTGTTACAAGTATGTTACATATTACAATAATATTACGAGAGCTTAATGCCTCAAAATAACATGGCAACACCAAGCAGTATGACAGTGAACAGACATTTTTTAGGTTATCACTCTCGCTGAAATACTAGCTCCATGAGAATCAAATAACGTGATAAAAACCGCAAGGTTTCAATCAATATCCATTGTTTTCGGAATTTCATGCGTTTTGTGAATCACGTCTAGCAGCAATAAGACTTCTTCAACGATCATCACTGTTTCGTTGCCGTGTCTCCTGCACTATCGTATTCCCGCTGTATCGCAGTGATACCTTTTACGAGTATATCAAACACTCGAAGCGTTATCTCTTCAGTATCAAAACGGATGCGAATAGTTTAACAATTAGAAATTATTTTTATCAAAAATTATGTAAATTAATAAAACATTAGAAAAAATTGTCGGCTATCGATTGTACTTCAAACAAGTAAATCAACATTTGTCACGTGACACGTAATGAAATGTACAATATACGAGTATATTTTTCCATTCTTGCAACCTTTCTCAGCCGTGTCCTTGTTCACGAATTTCATGACGTTTATTAAAAGACTTGAAAGTATCAAGGAAATAGACTGTAAATACCAACAAAATATGTCTTTGTTTAAAAGTCACATTTTACACTAAAATTTAAAAAATGCTGTGCGAAATGTGCAGACATTAAAAAATAATAGACATTTTGCCCTTGGTTGTTGCGTTCGCTTTGTTTTAACCTGTGCCGTCCATAATTTATTTTAATGATATGTACATTTGTTCGTATTTAGGATGCTGAAGAAAGATGTGTACGGGCAGAGAGGAAACCTTGTTGCACAACCTTACCTGATATACATCTCAATTTGCGCTCAGCATCAGTTGTCTACGCGAAGGGTAGGCGGTATATTTCACTTACCGCGCCATCATCCATCTCTCCCTGTAGCGGGTTGTGGGGCTGATTTGTGAGTGGATACGGGCTCCTGAAGCGCCTTAATTCTGCCTGCGGCTCCCTAATAAGTGCTCAACTGTCACACGTCTCTCCTGTGTATAAATCCTTCTGCTTGGAGACTTAGTGCGCTCCACACCTCTTCTGTCTGCTTTCATTTTGAAAATACTGCATTTCTGTCACCTGCTGGGAGGGTTTTAATAAACACGTTTATTTCGGAATCTTGTTAATTTTGAATTAGAAATTTAAAACAGAGGAACATTTTTTAAACTAAAAAAGGCGTCTTTTTAAAGCTGTAACTAGTGTAAGGCCATCTTGAATGACATCCAGATACATGGACTTAATAGATCTTGAATGAAAGCGTGTGATGCATAGGAGAAGTTTTGACATACCTCATGCACGTTAGTCTTTATTAGGTCGCTGAAAAGTATTATAAGCAGATCATCGGAAACAGGAGTCTTTAGACGGTACTGAGGTAGGCTTATGTTATGAAGTAAAACGAAGGCAACTGATGGAGATGACAATTAAAAACTAGGATTAAATATATAATTTACAGTTTCTGTGCAAGCCTCTCCGTTGATTTACTCAACCTACCCAATTTTTTTCGGGTCATGGGAGCTTTAATGGCAAACTCTTTAGCTTCAATCTTGTCCCTTCGCCCTGTTGTAATTTTTTCAGGCACCTGAATCAATCCGCAGTTCAGTTCAAATGTTTTGGTAATGCGATGATAATCGAGTTAATAATTTCCGAAGAGATCTCCCACTCAGCCTTACATCGGTTAATCGTCGGACCGATTGGTTACTTCGATCTAGTGGCGTAAAATGATATTTTGGGATGAATTGAAATTAACTGTTTCTATTGCACTCGATTTGAAATTCATTTGTCTTCCTCGTTGATGATACAAGTGTATATTGAAATAAAAATGCGATTTGTTGTTAGAATTTTCAGTTTCTTTTGACCGCCTATTAGTATTCAAGTCTTAGATTTTGACTGACAGGAAAACATGTAGACTGAGTGACGCCCGGCTTTTTCCTGCTCATGAACTCGCGCCAAAGTTTCCGAGCGTAAATGCATGAAATTATAATTGTTAATGTTCGCGAATTACGAGAAAATGTTGCTTTATCAAGTATGTTTCTATTTTGTGCACGATTTCGTGCCGGCACTATTGCGTTGCAAACTTTGCATACATGTGCAAGTTGCTGCGAAAACTGATAATCGGTGAAACTTGATGCACGAATTGCATACGAGGAGTGTTATAGTTTTTTTTTATTATTCGTATAATTGAAATCACAACATGGAAACGTACATTGCAGTTATGCACATCGTTTTAACCGTTGACAATATTGTTAGCTATTTTTAACATTGAATTTATTACAATCAACCGTGTATAATGCAATCGAAATTTAAACCAGAGTTTTTTTACGAGAAATAATAATTTTTAGCTACATAGTTAACATGTGTAAAGCACTTTATGTTTATGGTTTATGCGAGAATTCTTCTAGCTGGTTTATTTTACAAAAATATCTAGCAGGAATTTCTTTCAGTCAACCAGCTTTAATTCAATAAAGCAATGATATTCATGTTAAACGGGTGTTTAAAAAATAACCAATTTTATACTGATACAAGGTATACAAAAATACAAAAATGATACAAAAATCGGAAAGAAGTATCGATTTATTTTTTCATGCTAAATATCCTCAGTGAGATACAGGCGAAAGCCTAGTTTACTGGGGATACGAAAAATGAAAGGCAACAAACCCAGATCCATTAAAATTGTATGTCCAAATCAAATTACCTGTTGTTTTTCCTCAAATTGTGTATATTTCTTGTCATGTGTAATAATAAATAAATAAATAAAATCAATAAAATATAAAAAAGAAATGTCGTTAATATCTGCCGTTTCTGCTTTACTATATATAATTTTAACTCAATTTATCGAGCCTGAGATTTCGATTACAAGGCACATAAATATAGTCAAATAACTCTCAATGGGATTTAACATTAGTCAGTATAAAATGTAATACATTTAAAACGTCCTCTTTTCCTTGTTTCCATTTCAAAGACAGCTATGTATTAAATGGATGCGCTAAAAACCTGTCCAATGCGATATAGAGGTGGGATACTTGGATGCCAATCATTTCAAACATCACTCAAATCTTCACGCATCCCACATTGCACATCGATGTTGGCATCCATACTGATTTGAATGAACTCGTTTATTTTCTGTTCAGGGAAGTACAGATATCTTATAACCACTTTCCTTGCGTATTATCTTAACTGGTTAAAGGTAAAAGTAATTAGTGGTTCTAACATGTCCTTTAGGGCATATGAGTTGCTAAACTTGGTGATTAAATTTTTAACGGGAGATCCTGATATTGAGGCGGCTGCTGGATTTAAGAGATTGATTTTGTGTTGTGTTGTGAGTTACGGTCACGATCTGCGATTAAGTAAGTAAAACTATTTCGATTGCAAGGCAAACGAGTATAATGAAATGCAGGAATATGCATCTGTTATTATTTTCGTTGGTCGATAGATTATAAATCGCTTAATTCTATCATAAATGGCGATCCTTAATATATGAAATGCACCGGGAAAACAAAACTTCAGACGTAAAAAGGTATGAAATTCTGATTCAGATTCCGCTGGCGCTGGCGATTAAACAATTATATTGAATTCCGAACCTTTATTAACTATTTATTGTGTCTGGTTATGTGCTGTAATAGTAGGTTGTGTAACACAGTTAAAGAATACGCGTTTTCCCTAATGATCTGTTTACATGTACCGTCGTAAAAATGAGTTTTATGCATTATATCTATACATTATTTATGCATTATATTACGCATTGTTAGGTTTGCTAGGTTTCGCATTAACTAAACCTTCGCCACCTACTTTCAAGAGATTATGAGACATGTTAGTTACATCACCACATCATTGGTCTATGTTTGGCACAATTGGCCACTGTTATTCGGTTGCCACCAGAAATAGCCGAGATGCTTTCTCGCGATTCTGAGAAAAGTTCATCAACCTGCTTGGCCGTTTATTACTTGTAACTAACCTCAAAATACGTGACATAGGTTATTTTCTTTGTTATGTTTGTTGGATTTTAATAGAAGTCTACGATAAACCAGTTTATAGATTTTTCGTCGATGACTATCCAGAATTGTTAGACATCATCAAATTTCGACTAAATAATTTACTTCATAACATTATTAAAATATTTTTTTTGGTTAGTGTATATGAATTTACAGTAACACTTTGTTCGAATACTACATTTTCGTTATCGATAAAGATGATTTCCAACGATCCATGATGATGACAGCAGTAACGATTTCGAAACGTCGGCACTGAACTAAAAAAATACGGTGAAGTTTCAAAAGTCGTTTTATAACTGTTACAGTGTATTGTGTATATCATAGAACATTTTATTATGATACAAAACACACATCTGATTTCTTACAACTTTTTTTAAACTCAGCGTATGACTGCGTAACTGGTTTGAATTCTTCGTCAAATCACACTGCAGAGAATAAATTATATTAAAATATATTTGGTGATTCAGCCATTTACTCATTTGGTTTCATTCAATATATCCCAATTGGTTATGCGGACACGTTGAAGAGTTTGTCGTCAACTCGACTATGTAACTCGCAGTTCATTATAGTACATGCTGTCAACGCTACCGCATGTATTCAGTGTTATTACCGTCCGTATTATTACCAGATAAAATTATTGACCTGACTCGGACTTTAAATCTTTTTGTGTTCTTCTGGGAATCAGAGTCGAAACTCCCGGTAGTAGAATACAAACATCTTACAAACTTTGGATTTCGTGGTATTAGGTTAATGTTAAAACATACAATTACGGACATACAAATAAACTGAATCATAATGTTAAACTGAAAATGGCTTTTAAAATTAAATTAAACCGAAAATCACAAATAAGATAAGAATAAGTAACAAGAGAGGGTAAGGGAAAGAGAAGATAAAATAGGGGAGCATGTCACATCACTAAGAGGGGATGAATTTAAATGTGTGTTTAAAATTTCGGCTACCCTTTTATTTCACACTGTCATCACCCTTAGATGCCATGGTACCTCTTACGACAAATCACATATGTAAAATAAAATTTCATTCCCTTTTTCGGAGCTATTCACTTTCATTCTTAGAAGTGAGTTCGTTATTTTTGTTTTTGATGTGACGCTATTATTTTTTAAACTTTTATTTTGTTTCTTAAATTAAAAAAAGTGTCAATTTTACGAGTCAAACGAACGAGTACGATCAAAATTTGTTTTTTTTTAATGTTCTTAGTGACCAGTGTAGATAATTGACTTATGTGATAAGTTAGTTGACATAAAACAGTAATTCCTAATTAGTCGGTAAGCATATCTTATAGTATCATAGCATACATTTTTTAA
Organism: Odontocerum albicorne; assembly: GCA_949825065.1. Classification (NCBI taxonomy): domain Eukaryota; kingdom Metazoa; phylum Arthropoda; class Insecta; order Trichoptera; family Odontoceridae; genus Odontocerum; species Odontocerum albicorne. The sequence goes on along the minus strand of OX463853.1, from coordinate 30,576,917 downwards.
TAACATCTGAAAATAGAGTATATTTTTATTAAAACTTATCCCTTTAAACTGTTACTTCTGTCATTCTAATTCTAATACATAATTAGTTATCATTTAAAAATAATAAGTATTGTACATACATATATACATACCATAACGCCGTCACCTTGTCGAGGTTTTAGAATGGAGAGAGCGTCGGACCTTCCTATCACAGCACCATCTTTCACATTTTCTACATCCATACACCTTCTCATACAGCTCCTAGGATTCCTCTGACTTTTTACATTTCCTTCTTTCAAAATATCGTCCACTTGATCCAACCATACTTTTCTTAGTCTTCCTGTACGATCCTTTTCACTCACATTTACACTATATATTTATTTTGTTAGTCTTGTTTCATTCATTCGTTCCACAAGCCCAAACCATCTCAGAGTAGTCTTCTTCACCTTGCTCAAAACAGCCTTAAGTTCATATTCATCCCTAATCACTTCGTTTCGTATTCTGTCATAAGTAAATAAATAAATATGAACTCCAAATTATTATAATGTAATATTGTCTAAACCAGCTTATTTCGATCGATGTTTTACAGAAGCTGGCTTTATAGTAAAGAATGGAGTTCTTCTGGAGTTGAGGCAGGTTAATGCCATGAACACTTTTAAAGGGTTTCTCAAGTTCATAATTTCGGAGAAATGCTGTGTAATAATGTTGGCTGCTTTGGAGTGGTGACCTGTTTCCTTTGTCTACATACCTCTACATGGTTAAAGCGTGGTTTGTATTGATCTATCAATTATTTTCAGTATATTTTCAATATAAAGGGAAATTTAAAGTAAAATTTATTTTTAACGAAAAACAAGGTTTATTACAAATCTGTGTTTGAAAAAATTTCGAGTTGTCAAACTCAATTTTAATTCACAAAATAAAACCAATTAATTACCTAGTACAAATTTATCGAATGGCTCTGAAATATTCTCCATTCCTGAAGTGGACGCGGAAAAATAAAACAACGGTTGATTGACGTCAGTCAGAAATGAAATTGGCCTAAAATACAATTTTCGCCAACCACCCAATATTTAAGTACGTCACAAAATTTCTATGCTATCAACAGCTCGGCATTTACTTATTATTGACGCCATATTCCGATGAGTGGTACACACTAGTACGTAAAAACGTTATAAAATATTTTGGAAACGATGAAAGACAAAAGAGAAAAGTATTGGCACGCGTTTGTGGTGTGTACGAATACTTTTGAAGTCCTTCACATTATATTGAGTGAAAATTTCTTGGCAGCTCAAAAAGAAACCAGAAAAGGGACCACGATCTTCTATGTCGAATAAATAACATTTAAAAACTTCACTGAAAATTCTCAAAACATAATGAAATATTTGCATAGGAAAATAGTCAAATTGAAGAATATTTTTTTTTGTTTTTTGAATACTTCATTTTTAAAAATAATGTGGCGGGCTTATTGTCATGTCAGTCTCTTCCAACCAACCAGACAATAGTAAGTAAAGGAAGTTATATGGTCGCAAAAAATATTCAAATGATTATTCGTCTGTATGGAATTTATGAATATATACATAATAAAAGTAAAAATGAGATGTTATCAATCAAAAGAAAAGGAAGGGATGGTGGAGAGGAAAGAAAAATCAGGAACGAAACACGTTATATAACTGACTAGAAATTAAGAGTTTTTTGTAGTCGCTTCTTTAAGCATGCCAAGGAAAGAGCGAGTCTAACATTGGTTTGTAACTGGTTCCAGAGTCTCACGGGATGGACAATAAAGGACGACGTAAAAAAAGAAGAGCTGTGAACTGGGACGGCCAATATTAATTTATGTTTGAGCGTAACGAAAGTCCATGATCAGAAAGACGTTGAAAATTTTCGGTGAGATAGTTAAAGGCGACGGGACAGTTAAGGATATTATATAGTAGAGATAGTATGCGAATTAGGCGTCTATTTCTCGCGTTTAACTGGTTCAGCGCCTTCTGGTATGAAGTGATATGATATGAGTATAATATTTGTAGATAAACAAAATTTTAAGCCATTTTGAAGGCTACTGACAAATGTAAAAAAAAACAACAATTTTGACCAAAACATAAAACAACAATTTTGACGAAAACATGAGATATTTGTAGCGGAGAAGCTAGACTCCTTTTTTTCTTTCGAAAAATGATGTTACGGCAGTGTTTACGATACATTGAAAAAAATACTTGAAAAAAAAATCGAATATTTTATCAAATGAAGCAATATACAAATAAATAAAAATTTTGGTACAAATTTTCCTACACACAAGTAATCCCAAATTCTAGCGTCCTCAAACAAAAACAAACCCTTAAAAATGACATTTTTTATTATGTTGATTTATGTTATAATATGCTGCATATATTTTACTTGGATAGTATAGGGTCTATACTCTATACTATAGACTAACAACTTAAAATTATTCTCGTTTAAAATATTAATTTAATTTACGACACAACAGTGCATTTTACAAATAAATGCACATATGACAAGATAATACAAATACTTAAAATTATTGACCAAAATAAAAACCTTTATCTTAAACTAACATGTTGATTAAAAAAAACACAGTAGTAATAAAATAGTATAATAATTTCAAAGACAAAGTTTAAAATAATTTAATATTAATGTGTATATTTGAATTCAATTTATGAATGTATCATATATGATATAAAATTTTACTAAATTTAGTAGAGTAGGCTTCCGTGAATGTGGAACACAATGTTGAAAATGATTTAATAATAATATGTACATATATTTGAATTCAATATATGAATGCATATTACAAAATTTTACTGTTTTTTTTTTATCGATTTTTATCTCTATTACTCTGAGATATGGTAATATGGGGCAAATTAATAAAGAAAGACTAACAAAACAAATATACAGTGCAAATTTGAATGGAGGGCGTGGTAGAGGAAGATCAAGAAAAATATGATTGGATCAAGTTTATGATATTTTGAAAGAATGAAATGTAAAAAGTCAGAAGAAGCCGTGATAGGAAAGTCTGGAGCTTTCTTCTTTCAGCTTTCCACGACAGGGAGACGGCTTGATGGTATGTGTGAATGGATATTTTAATGATTGCAGGAGTGAAATTGAGTTCCAATAAAATTGTTAATGCTCTGAAATAATGTAACATACAAGATACACAATGCGAAAAGAATACATTGCGTTTGTGCATTTAAAACAAAGCGAGTGTTAAATTGATCTCTGAAAATAAACTACTCGAAAGCTGTTTTACGTAAGTCTGTAAGTATTTAAGTAAAAAAAGGTACATTTTTAAAAATGCCCTCAAACGTAGACAGAGTTTCGTTTAAATATACAGAATAAAACATGCACCTATGGGTTTATTTGCAAGTCCAATATTGCCACTCGACCCAGCTGGGGCATACCATACAGTCATGAGAACTGCCAAATCCATCGGCCGACGTGTGCACTGTGCGAGCAGGGACAGGGGCCTTTGCATTCTCGTTTTATCAATCCTAAATCACTTTGGCACGACTCCAAATAAGCCGTCATTGAAGTTTGTTCTATTTATTTGTACCTGGGTCAACATATTCGTGACAATTCATTTTCATGTACGAGTATATCAAAAATGCTCCTTTATTTTACGTGAAAATAATGTTTTTATTTTTATTATGTGCCAGTTTTACTACTTGCTTGCTATTCGTTTTTATCGGCTATACAATGAATTCTAATAGTAATTCCACAGTACGTTTACAAAGTGGAGATATGAGCATTGAAGAGATGTCAAAGAAAATATTATTGACGCCTTTGGTATATGCATTGGTTGCGAAGTCGTGAGATGACTATCTTCATAGTTTGTTTGAAGATCTTCAAAGGGATATATGGAATTGCTCCGGCATGCGTTGCGGACCTTTATGTTGTTTATGAGCTCTGTTCGAAGAAGATTTACTTTGAGATCTTCTCGAAGAACATCATTTTGAATGGTTGAGCTCTATGCAGTGGATAACGTTGCATAATATAAAGAGATAACAGTTTTCTGTATTGTTAGTATACCTATCTTATATTTTGTAAGACCTTTGTTAGATACTCGTACACAATTTTTTGATCTCGAAGTTTGTTTTAATTTTTTTTCTAACTTTTTGACATGTTATGCCTGAAATGTTAATTAAGTTTATTGATTAAATTTTTATTTACAATCATCACCATCATTAAATTTACATAGACCTCTCCACGACATTTTCAAATTCATCTTCTATTGTTATTTGCTGAAATGTACGAGTATGTCTTCTCTTTTGTATATCATATTATCCACCAAATCATGTCTTAGATCTCTTTCTAGATCTTTAGCCCCTCTCGGATACCACTATAGAAATGCGTGCACTGAAAATAATACACGGGGTAACAATGTATGATATAAGAGAATACGTAATGAAGTGATTAAGGATGAACGTGTACTTAAGACCGATGTATAATATTAAGTAAGATCAAGAAGAGGTCTATTAGATGGTTTGGATATGTTGTATGAATGGATGAATGAAAAAAAAGACTAAGAACACAAATATACAGTGCAAATGTGACTGGAAGACGTGGTTGAAGAAGATCAAAGAAAGTTTAGTTGGATCAAGAGAATAATATTTTGAAAGAAGGGAATGTTTAAACTCGGAGAAATTGTAGTAGCTATATGAGAAGGTATATGGATGTCGCGAGAGGAAAGTCTGGCGCTCTCTTCTCTCTGCTTACCCCGACATGGAAACGGCGTGATGTTATGTATGCGCATCAGTTACTGTTTTCGTACTATGCATCATCGTCGGGCAGTTCGAATGAATAAATGCAGTATTAATTGAAATCGCAATCATTCTAACATTGATCTACTCATGGTAACAAAAGGTCTCGGATAGCGTGTAATATACAAAAATAAAGTATGTTTATATTAAGTTTTGAGAAATTCAAAACAATGTAAATAATTGGGTCGAGAATCAATCTCATGTTCAATCCCTTAGTAAATAAATTAAAATGAAGGAAATAAAATTCGAATTCTGATCGTATTTCCAATACATCAAAATCCAGTTAAACCGTTTATTTCGAAGCACACCACTTGAATTCAGTGAACCAATTATTTTTACTGTAAAATATTGATTCACAAAACTGTAAATAATATATAGTACACGTATAACCATTAAAATTATCTAAATATAACCCAATTACGACCGGTTTAGCCGTTTGAATTGACACCTAAATATACCATACCATTCATTAATAACCACCCACTTCAACAAAACGTACTATTGACAAAAAAAGATACAACTCAAAAAGTACATTTTTTGTTTATTTGAAATAACGATTTTATGTGTAAAATAAACATATGATGTCAGTTTAATTCTGTTTTTTATTTACAATTATGTAAACCCGTCATAAGTATGTTATGTTTCTCTAAATATCTTAAAAACAGGTGAAATATCGGTTAATATTTTTTTTATGTGAACGTCAAACCTTTTCCCTTCTCCAACTAATTCTCGTCTTGTATTGGACCTCTGTTCTTTCTAATAATCGCTAGAAGTTGTTCCCTATAGAGCTGAGTTTTGTATTGAAGTTAGTTACTTTCTAATAATTGCTAGAAGTTGTTCCCTATATAGCTGAGTTTTGTATTAAAGTTCTGTACTTTCTAATAATTGCTAGAAGTTGTTCCCTATATAGCTGAGTCTTGTATTGAAGTTCTGTACTTTCTTATAATTGCTAGAAGTTGTTCCCTATAGAGCTGAGTCTTGTATTGAAGTTCTGTACTTTCTAATAATTACTAGAAGTTGTTCCCTATATAGCTGAGTCTTGTATAGAAGTTCTGTACTTTCTAATAATTGCTAGAAGTTGTTCCCTATATAGCTGAGTCTTGTATTGAAGTTCTGTACTTTCTAATTATGGCTAGAAGTTGTTCGCTATAAGGCTGAGTCTTGTATTTGAGTTCTGTTATTTCTAATGTTGTTCCCTATAAGGGTGAGGAAGTATGTTGAGATATAAATGTTTGGCGCTCTGTACTCTTTGCTCACCGTTGTTTATAAGTTTGAGTGATTTTATTTAAATAAAATAAAATGCACTCTTTTGGCATAATGAAACATATTTTTAAATACTATAGTTTAATAACTAATCAGGTTAAATAGTTTAATAACTAATTAAAGTTTATTAACTAATTTTAGCCAAAATAATTCATTTATCAAAGGTTTCGGCTTGAAATTAGTGGTTCTCAATATCAGAATATTTTTCAGTAAAATACTTTGTCATTCCCTAATTATATATTATATATTAATCCTCGCTACAGCATTCCTTCCTCCGAGCTGGTTTGATTTGATAGTGCTTGTTATAATAATCAATAATTATAAAAATTACAATTTCTAAAGCACCGTTTAGAAAGCAGACTCTCCTAAAGGGCGCTGGTACTTGGGATTCATACCCACTTTTATTGACATATTAAAAAAAAACTCAAAATAAATATAATTTATATTATGTTGAGTGTAAATCTAGGAAGTTGTAAACTGTCGTCTATATAAATGTGGCACTGACTGTATACAACGAGTGAAAGTGTAATATAACAATTATGCGGTGCATGACTGCGAATTAACACACTGGACTTCAGTACGGAAGGTCGCCAGTTCCCTTCGAATGACACAACCATTTTTCCGCACAGTATTCATGAGTAGGACACCTATTCTTTCAAAATAAAGGGGGGGAAATGCCGATGTACTCCGATCATCTCATTTCGGTGTGCCATTAGATCCAGTACGGCGGTGTGGCCAATGAGTTTGCTGGTGTGCAATAGCTCACTCATACGAATAAAAAAACAAACTCCTCAGTATGTTGGAATGTCGAGGGGATCCTTGACTTAGAGTCCCATTAACCAGGACGATTACAATAATACAATAAGTTATCGTTTGTTTTTTAATTGCTACTGCGATATTTAAAAGCCACTTCGGTATTGTATATTTAGTTAGTAAAAAATCATATAAAAATTGTTACGTTATTGTAGGGGAGCGTTTTTGAATGGGTGTAAAGGCATTAAACTACCTTGTTTCGGATCTGACTTATACACCATATCGCGCTTTCGTATTTTATACTAGACGTATATATGAAAAATAAAGTCTAACCTACCAAAGTACGAGTATATATTTTGTTTATTTGAAACCCAAACCAACAAACGCAAATATATCAAGAAAGTAAAACGCGGACTTAACGATTAAATACCATCTTCAACATAAAATATACCGTACAATCCTATACTAGCCGAGCTCCAATTTACGCTCATAACTGGTAAATGTGGGTTAAATGTTTTTCGCATACTCGTATATAGGTCCACTGTATCGTGTAATTTATTTATTGACTTCTTGTTTCGAGTTTAAGGTCTCACGATAGCAGAGTTATAAAATAAAATATGCATGTAATTCTTGTAAGATTTCTTATTTTACTCGTACACATACTCGTATAACGTCTTTTGATGTAATATTATCGACAACTTACCTGCTCTAGTTGGTAAGACGCACGTACTCGACCCGGATTATCGGAAACACTATTATATTACACTTTCGTTTTATACTATACAGTACAATATTCGTGGCCTAGTTGGTAAGACGTTTGATTCCTGACCCTGAGGTTGCGGGTTCAAATCCCGTTGGAACACAGATTTAAAAAAAGGATGTTAGTCTGGTTTTCACTTCAGGTCTTTTTAACATTTTTCTGGTTGGTTGGAAGAGATTGACACATGGCCATAAGCTTGCCAGGTTGTACTGTATACAACAAAAGCGTAGTACAATACAATACAATTTGGCGGGCTACGAGGGCTATGGGCGGGCTAAGTACGAGGCATATCCAGAAAGTAAGTGTACTGAATTTTTGTAGATTACAATTTTTTTTATTTAAACAAAAAAATTACGTGGTTACCGTAGTACATATGTAAGCTATTTTTCGACATAGTCGCCATTCCTCTCAATGCAGGTGGTGAAGCGGGGTATCAACTTTTTGATGCCTTCCTCGAAGTAGTTTCCCGCCAACCCCTCCGTCCACTTCTCCACCTCCTCCTTTACCTCCTCATTTACCTCCTCGTCGGTTGAAAACCTTTATCCACCCATGTGCAGCTTCAGGGAGGTAAAGAGATAGTAATCTGAAGGTGCTAGGTCAGGGGAATGCGCGGGATGGTTCAGGACATCCCATTTAAACGAGGCGAGCAGTTTCTTCGTGGCGTAGGCCGTGTGTGGTCTGGCATTGTCGTGCAGCAGGCAGACTCCCTTTGTCAGCATGCCTCTCCTCTTGTTCTGAATCGCCCTCCGCAATTTTTTTAGGGTCTCACGGTATCTTGCAGAGTTGATGGTCTCCCCTTGAGGCATATATTCAATTAAAATTATGCCTTGACAGTCCCAAAACACAATTTCGTCAGTCACAATTGAAGGTCTTCCGCTCCTCTGATCATCATGCACAGACGTACGACCGTTTTTAAACTCGCGACACCACTTGTACACACTCGTACGATTCATAGTTTTATCACCATATGCAGTTTTCACCTCATTATAAACCTCAACCGGAGGTTTTCCCTCCCAAACGAGATAACGGATGACGCCGCGTATTTCGCACTTGGCGGGAGATTGGATTGACATTTTTCACGAAACGTGTTGTCGCGTTGACACTTTTCAACGTACTGACCTCGAACTGGTCTCGTTGCGGAGGGGAAGGGTCAGGCTACACGGAAGTGTAGTCAACATGTCGAAAATAAAATCCATCCGGTCGTGAGAGCCTCAGTACACTTCGAGCCTCAGTACACTCAGTACACTATGTGGTTATCACTTCCAATCAAACAGAAGGATGTTTAAGAGGCGTTTAATGAAAATCAACCTGAAAACCTCTTTTAAATAACAATGGCTATAAAACTATTCGGGTTGAAATTGTCTTATCAATTAGGCCACGGAGGTCAGCAATGCAATGGTTTCAAAAAAATGTTATTACTCGTAAAACAGGGAATTAGTCAACTTTATCAATAATTATATTATTAGATCTTGGCGTGCAATACCAGTTTTATTTATTCATTCGTAAGGTAACTCTTTAACGTATCCGAATTGGTGATTCAAACGTATTGAAGAACGAGGCCAGGAGGCCTCATAGTCTGCGGCACCATTAATCCAGTCTTCGGGCTTAGAATCATTGGAGTATGCATGGTGTTTGGAATACTATCACGCACCTGAAAACGGAACAACACACGTCTAGCGTGTGTGAGTATTGTTACCAGACAAACTTTTTTTTCCACACGAGTTCCTTTTCTTTTTCTTTTTTGGTATCATCGTAAATCGAATCCGAAACCCCCGAGTGAAAGTCAAGCGTCTTATAAAATAGAACACGGAGGTTGTCAATAGTATAACCATTTTTTTATTTTTTTTTATTAAACAAGTAAATTACTATACAAACATTTGTCAAGGCTATACCTATATACAAATTTATTACTTAACTAATCTTAATTATATGTTATAATTTATGAACTTATTTAAACTTATTTTCCTACATATCATTTTATTTTATTAATTCAATCTTAATATATGAGATCTTAGAAATAATTAACACCTACATACTACTTATAACTAGATAACAATTCTTACACTAATTATTCAGCAAAAACAAGTCCACTCGTTCAGGCTACTTGTATTCCATCACATTCACTCAGACGACCATAACCAATAAGTATGACAATTATTAGCGACTCATTTGCTTACTATAGTGGTTTTTTATACACCGTCTGTCTTATGGAAAATGTGACTGACACAAAAGCAAGATTGTACGCGATTGGCAAAAAAAAGGATCGATCACCTATCCCTATACCCCGTATCTATATCTATACCTATCACCTATCCCGTACCTATACCCCGTACCCACCTGATTTGGCTCCATGTGACTTCAGGCTATTCCCGAAACTGAAATTGGCGATGAAAGAAAAGCGTTTCGACACGATTTCAGATATCCAGAAGGCTTCGACCGCGATTTTGGAGACGATCCCGTAGAATGAGTTTCAGGAGTGCTTTAGAAAATTTTACAACCGCTTCCAGTATTGTATTGACTCATAAGAAGTGTATTTTGAATAAAAGGTATATACTAATGTTTACTAAATGTTTACTTAAAATAATCAAAAATTACTGAAAATAATACTCGATCACGAGAGATAGCCTTTCGTATCCCAATAAGTAGAACAAATAACAAAACTGAATTCTTCAATTTAAACGGGTCTCTTCTTTTGCTCGATAAAATCACGAAAGCTTTTATATAATTGTTGTAAGTCCTGGAATTTTCGGAACATTCAATAAGATAAGCGACAAAAGTTTTCTCGTAGTTTTTCGAAACTAGCCTCTTTGCACAAATATTTTGAAAGTTTTGATTGGCGTCGCTTTGCAAATGAGAAGGTGAAGCGTGAAAAATGACTTGTAGAAACTCCTCCACTCAAAAGTTGAGAATGTCTCCTGATAAGTATCACAATATTGTTTTGGAGTTGGAAATGCCGAGCAAGGCCGAGCAATACGAGAAATAGGAAAATACTCGGATTTTACATTCAGTGACGTAGCGAGATGTTACGCTTTTCCCAAATCTACTGTTACCATTTTCTAATCTTTGAATAATAATAATCGACCATGGCCTAGGAATGATCGTCCCTGTCAAGTGCGACGAAAGCATTTTTGACAGTTGCGGGCTTGGCGACGACCATATGGGACCTACCGTTCAGTACGAGCAAACTCGTCTATAATGCAATATTTTTTGTATTTTGTGTTATGCAGCCAGGTGTTGGCGCTTATTTACCAAAAGGATACTCATCGACGATCAATAGTGGGTGCTGTATGTTATCGCCACGGCTTAAAGGACGTGCTCGGTGCAAGCACTGTCTTAACGGGGCTCGATCAGTTGAATCAAGAGGTCCAGCATCGCGCCACGATTATTATTATCGGTAAGGGTCAACCCGCGAGGATACGTGACGTCTCTCTTCACCCCTTGCCAGGAATAACGTCTCGTACGATTTTTGAAGCATACCTAGAGGTCCAGTTGTCAACATGGAACATCGATGGTCGTCATCCTACGTAGAAAGACTGATTTTTTTCCTTGCATCAGAGTGCGCCTCGGCTCCCCGTCGGTATATTTTAAGCTATTCGACTACCCTATTTCTATCTGGCCATAGTAGCTTCAATGGCAAACTTTTTATCTTCAATCTTGTCTTTTCATCCGTAGATCACATTCTGTGGTAATGTGATAATTGAGGCAATATTTCCGAAGAAATCTTCACTCAGCCTTACATCGAATTATCTTCGGACTAATCGGCTATTGCTATCTAGTATCGTCAAAGGATAGTTTTATTGCATTCGAAGTTTTCTGTCAAGTACTGGAAACTTGCTAGTTTAACAGGTATGTGATCTAACAATCAGTTTTATATACCTTTTTATTAGTGTGTACACATTTTAAAATATAAAATTTCATGTTTTATGTTGATCTGAATTTAATTCGGTTTTATTGTTTGTTGAAGTTGTATAATTAAAAAAAATTGTTTTAGAACTATGTTAAAAAAATTAAATGTGAATTTTATATTTGTGATTTAATTTGAAAAACTTTTTTTTATGTATAGTAATATAGTGTTTTACCCCTTAATAAATTATGTTATCTTGTATATTTTAAAAGTTTAAGCGTCTTTTAATTATATTGAATCCATAAATTGAATAATCGATTGTCTAAAGCTCCTGGAATTTATTAGTATTCGAGTTCCAACAAGAATGACCAGGCTGTAGGACACATTTCTGTGTGCGGTTATAGGAAGAATTAATTTGCAAATTCTCCCTTACCTTAACTCCATAGGACGAGTACGCCTAATTGGCATTGTTTTATTTAAAAAAATATATATTTTAACTTTTTGTGATGTATGAAACACGCCCTACTGTTTTATTATTATTGTTATAAAGTAAATTGCACCGTTTATTAATAAATAAATAAATTAAGCACGAAAAAGCTGCGCCACTGGTTTCTCACATTATGCTGATGATGTTATCAGTTGCGTGATTTCCAAATTTACTGCAAAGCTTGCTTTTGTTATTGAGTATAAAATTTATAGTAGATGAACAGTCATATTTCTTCTGTATATGAGGGTAAATTATCTAAATATTGGACAAATTAATAACGATTTTATTTTATTGCATAATTTTGTTGTAAGCTACTATTGGATTTTTCTTCAACCAACCGAAAACTAATAATATTTTTAAATTCAAAATACCTGGATACCATCTCGGATTATTTGTCTTCAGACAACTTAAGTCGATAAGGAGATGCATTTCAAAAGTTTGATAAATGTGTTCGTTATTTCTCGACATAATCTGCAACTTAACATAGTGTATATGTCAAAGTGGAACTGGATTATACAGTGAATATGAACTTTTAATGGTTAATGTACATCTTCAGTAATCAGTGAATGTAGAAAAATTGTTTGTTTGAAAATAATAAATATATATTCACTAGTGATACACGTGTACACTACTCTCTAGTGTTTGTTAACCTATACGAATTGGGGTTGGGTAATGTAATGTTAATTTAAAATAAAAGTATTAAAAAATCTTTGAATTAACTTTTTTATTTATTGCAATAAGTCAAATATTTATGATATTTCGAAGTGTATTAGTTACCATTCTTCCAGTATTTACACAGAGCCTCGTATTAAAAAGTGCAAGAACAGTAGCTATTCATTTCTATATTGTATACAGAATAAGAAATGTAAATATTGAGGATAAATGTGAAAAAGAGCACTTTGAGGTGGTTTGCACATGTTGAACGATGAGTAAAGAAAAATGATCTAAACAGATTTATAATGCAAGCATAAGGGAAGTCGCGATAGAGGACAATATAAAAAAGTATGGTTGTACCAGGTGAATGACATCTTGAAAGAAGGTAAGGAAAGAGTAACATAAATTACTATATGAGATGTATGAATGTAAAGGAGGGGAAAAAATATGTCATGATGAAAAACTATGGCGCTCTACCGTCTTTACATGCCCCATAAGGGAAATGTCGTGATAGTATGGCAGGTTTTTTTTAAACAGAGCTAAGACCTTTGGTTGTACAATGTAAGAAAATAACTAACATAAATAAATGTTATATTATTTATAGGCATTAATATTCTGGAAGTTTTAAGACATTGTACAGTACCCGTAAGTAATACACATCCGACTTACGAAAGAGACTGTCGGCCAAAATCGCCTAACTTCGGCTTTGCAGAGCGTCGTCTTTGTCACACGATGCGCTAACAGTCCGGTCCGGTAACGACTGACAAATCGTGACGGAACACGTGTATGAATGACTGTGACGACGCTCTACAAAGCCAAAGTTAGCCGATTATGGCAAAAAGTCTCTTTCTTAAGCCCGATGTGTTCTATTTACCGCCGAGTACTGTAATTTGTTTTATCAATCACTTTACGTAACGGTATAACCCTATCGGTTTCAAGGCTTTCACATCATCATCAGGGAGCACACACAAGGCCACAAACAGTCTATAAAATAAATGTATTAATTAAGACAACAATAAGTTATCAAAAATTACGACCGGAAATTCATTTACGGAAATATTGAAGTCCAGAAAAATCTTCTGTTAAACTTTTATATACGGTTTATAGTCAAGGCGTTAACACTGTGGAGGTTCGAAGACATTTTAATGTGTTTAGTAAAACACTGTTTATTCCACTTAATATGCCGGTATATTCCTACCGGTTTCAAGGGAGCACAAACAAGGTCTTGTTTGTGCTCCCCTGATGACGAGGTGAAAAACTTGAAACCGGTAGGGTTATACCGTTATATTAAGTGGAATAAACAATGTTTGACTAAACAAATTACAATATTTTATATGGGTTTATGGATAGTTTAAATGGGGCTTTTAAATGTTCATACTGATTTCCCATTCTATGTAATCTAATGATTGTAGGATTAATTGATGGTTTGATGATACGATATACCAATTTATCTCCTGGGTCTGGAGGGAGTTCATAATGCTTAAGTATTTTAGATTTAATTGAAACTATTTCACCACTGATTTGTAGAGAACGTCGATCTTAACATGCTACTCAGCTTTCATATTTAATGTTCGAGATCCTAATAATAGACTTAACGAATTACTAAATCTTAAAGCTTTCGAAACGTTAAGCAAAGTAAAGTATAGAAAAATCCTTAACTTTTACTCGTTTTGCAATCTGGATTACGTTAACCTAAAAATAAATATAAAATTTTATAGAACATGTAAAGGTTTCGATAAAGACTAGAAAAAATGTATACAAAAGTGGAATGGATTGATATTTTGGGACGTGCTTAACGGCCAGTCAAGTGGCAATTTCCCAAATCCAATTGATTTTAAAGATCAACTTGTGTTGTTATTATTACTTAAATGGAATTGTATGGCTGGGTAATATGAGAAAATAACAAATCAATGTGTAATATAAAGAATCAAAGTATACAAATATTTATCTGAAGAATAAAATTTCATCTCAAATCGTAAAAAAATATGTTAGGCAAATAATTTTACTAATTTTATTCAAGTACTTAAATTATTATTTTGTTAATGATTTGGCATTTGTGTTGTAGAATTCCATTTTCTAACACAATGATCTAACAATTAAATGTGAAAAACATCTACTCAGTAAATTAACAGTGACAGGACTGTTTCGCTTCACAAAAACATTGTCAAACTGTACTCAATACATTACTTACCAAGCTTATCTAGCAATATATTTCAAAATCTATGGATCAAAATTAACATAAACAACTTAATAGGAGCCGACCATCCTGAAATATTGGGGACCTTACGTTAGTCTTAATCCACAGATTGTAAAATATTTTACTATATAAGCTTGGCAAACAACGTATTTAGTACAATTTAACGATGTTTTTGTTCCTTGGGGTTCTGAGTTCCCGAGAGTATTCAAGATATGTTATATACAAATAAAGAAAAGTGTGCCAATTTGGCCTGGGAACAATATCCGCGCGCTATGCGTGTGTGAGTGTTATTTTTACTACAAAACATCTTGACAGATTCTTGTTTGTTTCACATTCAAGCCTTTTTACGTATTTCTCGCTTTGCGGGCGTAAAACTGACCTTGCTCTGAAAAATAAAATGTCTATCCCGATCTCCAAAAGCTGATCATGTGGAATGGTCCAGACTATTGGTCATATCGTGAAAGAGTGTCCAATATATTCATTACTGTGAGGACTGGAGGAGATTCATCGGACTACTCTTAAGGTAGTATCATGGATGAGAAACCTTAACATTAAACTGTGAGAGAGACATCATACGAGAGAAGAAGAACCAAAAACCTCGCTACCCCACCCTCGATCTAATAGACCGATTGATTCAAGTGGAAGGAATTAGTGGCCTCTGCATGCTCCATTCTGGAAGTGTAAGCGGAAATAAAAGTATTTCATATTTAAGTGTATACAATTTATCAAGTATATCGTCGATGGCCATACAACTCGGTTTTATAATGAGAATATCAAGATAATTTATCAGAACCGATATCCTTCGAAATTTATACAAATATGTAATAAAAACTAAATTAGACTATGCATCTGCAGTTCGGATTCCTCTTCAGCTCAAATATAAGAATACTATAGAACAAATACATAAAAAGATCCTCAGATATTTATGGTACAGGACAAAGGACGATTACCCAAAATATGCGCATCATGTCTCGAAACAAGAAGGCAAGAATCCATTGTGATATTCTTACTAAAGGTTTTTCAAGGTTGCCTCGATAAATATAGCCGTGCAAGAAATCACCCTCTGTTCTATATACCAACTTATAGAACAAATATCATGGCTAAGCACTCAGTAACGCGTGGTATAGATATATTGAACCAACTGAAATACACTGTGGATATATTCTCGGTACCGCCTAGCAACATGAGAAGAATCCTGGCTGATATTTTTTCTTACGAATAAGTTAACTAGAAGCAGAAATCAGTGCCAAGTGAATTAAACAAAATCTCAGCGTATACTTCCTCTTCATCGCGTGTTTAATCTCCAGCTATGTCTGGACCTTGGTGAAACACCTGTCTCCACCCTTCGTGGTTCTTAACCATATTAAACGCAGCGTTTAAAGAGGATCCTGTTAACTACTTTATTTGGGCCATCCATCTTGTAAGACATCTTTTTCTTTCTCATTTTCTTCAACTATCCCCGTGGTCACGGGCTTCTCCGGTGTATTATCAAATAAAATGTACAATAAACATAGTACCATTTCGCAATCAGAGCCGTTTCACAATATATCCAAGGCAAATTTGGCTGATATTTTTTCAATGCAGACAATATTTATTTTCCTGAATGCAGACAATATTTCTTCAATTGATCGTGTTGATTTTTTTCACATTTAAGTGTCAAATTCATTTATCAATTTCATACAGCGCCTTTAAGAGAGTAAACATTCCTCAAGAGCGCTCTAACTCGAGGCTCGAACCCACTAATATTCAAATCACGTCTGCCAGCTAAAGCAGCGTCCGAGCGAATCATGTATAACATTATCTGCATACATCACAACCTTGTGAGGTTATTGTCATGTGGCAATCCCTTCCAATCAACCAGAAATATGTTTAATGAGGTTTTAAGTGAAAATTGGACTGACAACCTATTTTTTAAAGTGGATTCCAGCAGAAATCAAGCCCGCAACCTCTGAATAGGAAGACAGGCGTCTTACCAACTAGGCCACGGAGATCGTCGATCATTTTGGTTACAGTCTTGTTTTTATTTCAGACCTTAATAACATATTTCTGGCTGGTTGAAAGAAATTGTCACATTCCATTAAATTCATTAGGTGTCGTTATATACTTGTACAACGAAAGTGTAATAATACAAAATGCCATCTGGCCATAAACTAGCCACTGATTGTCAATAAATAAAATGGTTGCTCGTCTCATCTCGCTCTTACACGTATCATAAAGTATGTTAGAGGTCTTCTAAACGGCATTCAATGTTGGTCCAAACGATTTGCCTTGAAGTATTAATCAGAACAGAACAGAACAGAACACATAGTCCGACAGGAGTCAGGGACGGTTTAATTGGGTAATTGTATCGACACGGGTCCGGTATAGTCATCACTCTGCGTGCCACACGGCCTATTTCTCATCACAACATTATTGGTTGAACAGATTCCAAAACGTGGGTGGTGACAAACCTTACTTTGATTGATTTTTTAAAAATAAATTGCTATTCGATCATATTTCTCAAATTAATTATACTATACATACGTTTGTTTACAGTGAAACGTAACTTTAGTGATGCGCGCTAGGTACGACGACCTCCGTGGCCTAGTTGGTAAGATACCAGTTGTCCCCAACCCAAGGATTGCGGGTTGGATCCTCGTTGGAAGCCAGATTTCTTTAAAAAAGGATTCCAGTTTCGTTTTCATTTAAGGCATCTTGAATATCTTTCTGGTTGGTTAGAAGAGATTGCCACATGGGAAATAAGCCCGCTTGGTTGTGCTTTATACAACAAAAGTGTAATACAATACATTAATCCGCTATATTCTATACAATTTATTGATATTAGCATAAAACATGGAGGATAACACATTTAATACAGCAATACTTTTCATAAATTTTTCGACAACTTCTCTGTAGTGCGAAGGCGATATTCTTGAAAATAAAATACATTCATTCGAAGTCTTAATATTTAAACTTCTAATCCTGTATTAAAATTTTTTTATCAAAATTTTTAATATATCTAACTGAATCTCAGAGCCAATTTTTAGTCACTGACGGAAAAAACGGTTGTTCTTAGCATAAAAGGGGGAAAATAGGTGGAAACCTATATTTGTAATTTATTGTTATTTTTAATTTTTTTTTATTATTATTTTTATTAATGTTGTTTTTCAGGTGTTATATCCAATTTCTTTCTTATATTTTGGTTTCATTTTTTTTTTAATTATATCATTGTTGCATTGTAACATTTAGCATACTGGCTGGAATAAAATTATTACCTAATATAATTATTTGAAGTTTTCATTGACTATTGATGAAATGAATATTAGTGTGAACTCGACAAAAACGATCGCTATCGAATGCACATTACTTAAAAAACGATCGTTATCGAATGCACATTGCTTAAAATGCACATTACTTAAAAATATTTAAATACATTTTTATCTCTTTGTTATAAATATTCTTTTTTTTTACTTATTATGTTTTTTCAAAACTGTCAATTTCGTTAATTTTCTAAGAACATTTGGCATGTTGATTCTTCTTTATTTCAAATGCCAACGCTAATTTGGCATGTTGATCCCTCTTTATTTCAAATGCCAACGCTAATTTTTGTATATAAAGTCTTTTCAAATATATTTTATTATAATATATTGATCATATCAAGAAGGATATCGTTGATATACTTTTATTTTTTTCTTATTTACACAAACCAATACTTTTCATCATAAAATCCATTATTTTTTATTTATTTTAATGTAATTATTACAGGGTATCCACATTTTCGCCTTTTTAAATTATATGTTATTACATAACATGTAAAAAGAAAAAAAAATCTTTCTTTTTGGATGATTTTTACATAAACTGCTCGTAATTTAACAATAATAGATAAAGCTTTTATTATAACAGTTTTGTTGTAATACAGAATAATAGTTCATGTATTTTTTAAGCTTAATTGTATTAAGTTCAATCTGGCGGATTATTATTGCCTGTTTGCTAATAGATATTCCGACCAATCATACTATAAAATTGAGAATCAAAACTTAAGTGCGAAACGAGAAACTAATTTATTGAAAAAAAAAATTTAAACAGAATTATTAGAAAAATAATAAGTGAAACGTAACAAATCAATGGGGAACGAAAGATTTTGGGAAAAAGTCAGGAAAAACACGTCATTTCGTTGAAGAGATAAATAGTATTTTTTGTGTCGCTGTCGGAAGAATGCCAACGTGGATGTATTGTTTTGTTTTATGTTTCTTTGTAAGCAGTACAATTCGGTGGAAATCTTGCCACGGAATGATTTATTACAGCCAACCAGAAATTTCTTTAAGAGTCTGTATTTGGTAAAAAAAACCAGGACGGTAACTTTTTTGTAATTACCGGGAATCGAACCCTAAACCTCGTTAGGTCACATAGGTCGTCATCTACAAGTTGTAAAAAAACATGGTTGTTGTTAGATTTTCGATGGAATTCGCAAACGGTGAAACGTTTCATCACTTATGACCTTTATAATCTAAACAATTTTCATATAATTTAATTGAAAGAATGCTACATTTTATCGGTGACGGAAAATATTGAGCGCTCGGCTGTCAAGTACTTGGATAAACAAGTTCAATGCTGCGATCGCAATTGGCGTTAGGGTCACTTTTATTTATTACGAAATCAGCGTAAAACGTGTGATAAAACTTGTGATAGATATCAGAAATGAAACAGCAAATACGCAATCAGTTAATGAAATTATTTCACTGATTTACGTATGAATCTGAGAAAATAAATTCTTACTGTCCTTGGTCGTAAGATAAAGAAAATAGAGTTATTTTATATTTAAACAAACAAATAAATTATAAGTATCAGAAAACATTCGTTTCTTCGTTTTTTATATGATTTATTTGTAATAGAAAAAAATGTAAGTACCTCTAGGCGTATTTATTGCCATGTGTAAATCTCTTTCAACCGACTAGAAAGTCGTTAAACAAGCGTTCAGTGAAAACTAGGCCGGATTTAGAAAAAAAAAAGGTTCCGCCGATAATCTGAACCGTAACCACGGTTTGGAAAATATACATCTTACCAAGTAACGGATGTCATCTTTGTGTTATATCGTCGTTGTTCTGCGAAAAGCATTTTAAGTCCAAATATTGAGTTTTGAGATAAATGCAATTTAAGTTTCGGAAGGCGATGTAAAATCAAGTTTTTAATAAAATAAAATACGAACAGATGTTATTTATAGACAGTTTATTTATTTATAAGAATAACTACAAAAAAATGAGTAACTTAAAAACATATTACCTAAAAATGAAAAATATGCACACCT
Source organism: Odontocerum albicorne (assembly GCA_949825065.1). Taxonomy (NCBI): domain Eukaryota; kingdom Metazoa; phylum Arthropoda; class Insecta; order Trichoptera; family Odontoceridae; genus Odontocerum; species Odontocerum albicorne. The sequence goes on along the minus strand of OX463853.1, from coordinate 30,556,924 downwards.
GTTTTGGACTTAATCCTTTCTTGGTGAAAACAACCGTAAAAAGGTGACTGAAACGGTTCTAAAATATTGTTTTTTCTATATTATTTTATTATTTATTCCGAATCACTTGATGTGCCGTGGTTTATGAAGTCATTAACTCTTGCGCTGGTTGGCAGGGATGAATACCAACTATGGAATTGCTTTGGGATGATATTTTTTTTATCTATTCATAACAGCGAAACCATATAACTTTTGAACATAAATGTTTTTTCCATGTGTAGATATTTTTATTTTAAGTGAAATGGCATCAAAAAGTCATTTAAAGCAAAAATGAACTTAAATGCTTTTCGCAGAACAACGACGATATATTATATTTAAAGTAAATATAAGCGATTTGGCATGAATCAAGGTTTTGTCCCAAAACTTGTAAAAAAAATTTTTTCGCCTAATATGAATATTTTATAAAAAATAATGGGTTTATTGAATGAAATAATGCTTGTTGGGTCTGCTCAGAAGATTGCTGTTAAGAACGGGGTCTAAAATCTCGGCGTTACTCGTCAGTAATGACAACGAGTCAACTGAATGACAAGGGAATTTCCATATGAATGTCAAAAGACACATCACGGAGGCTCTTTACGTTTTATGGCGTTAACTAAAACGTTATATATTTTCCCTAGGCTAGATTTACGTCCACATCGTCACGCCGTGGTCCACATTACGGTCAGATGCTGGTGTGCGTGACCTCAAATGGACGTGGAAATGCAAAGAAGATCCAACACATTTTTTTAATTATTTGAAATGTCTAAAATAATATTATATTTATATGCAAGAGTATAAAACCGACATTTGTTAATTTATCGATTATTAACTTCATATTTAAAATATTTTATTTCTTATTTGTATATATATAATATTATTAAATTACATTTATATAATATTTATAGTTAAGGCATAAACACTGTAGAGGTGTCAAGACATTGTAATTTATTAAGTCAAATACTGTTTATTCCACTTTATATAACGGTATAACCTTACCGGTTTGAACTTTTTCACCTCATCATCGGGGAGCACAAACAAGACAATTTGTGTTCGTCTTGTTTGTGCTCCTCTGATGATGAGGTGAAAACCTTGAAACCGAAGAGTTGTACCGTTATATAAAGTGGAATAAACAGTGTTGAACTAAACAAATTAAAATTATGTTTAATTTAAAGGGAGTGATAAAACAACAAATGCCATAGAAATGCATATCTTGAGTAAATTTTCTGGTTGACTTGGGATTTTTGTTATAGAACTTCTTTTTAAAACAGAATCATTTGACACTTAAATGTGAAAAAAATCTACACAATAAGTTGCTCCAGTGCATGAGTGATCTATCTAAACTCCTTTCATTGTCCACATAACCAGTGATCGGAAGACTTTTCATGGCCTCCTCGCGCGAAATGTGACTGAAAAACTGAAGAATGCGTCGAGTACATAATTTATATATTATATATGGACAATATATTTTGAAAGCTGATTTACATTAATACCGTCCCACCATTTTCCTGTCGGGGTGGGTAGAGACGACAGAGCGCCATAATTTCGCCAAATCCTTCGCTTTTTCCACTTCTATACAACTTCTATGATTTCTCTGACTTTCTACGTTTCCTTGTTTCAGAATATAAATCACTTGATCTAACCTTATTTTCCTTGGTCTTCCTCTGTTCCAATTTCCACTTACATTTGCACTATATATTTGTTTTGTTAGTCTTTCTTTTTTATTCGTTCCACATGCCCAAACCATCTTAGCGTGCTCTTCTTCATCTCACTTAACACATCAGCCTTATGTTTGCATTCATTCCTAATCACTTAATTCCGTATTTTATCGTACATTATATTATTTTCAATGCACGCATTTCTACTGCATTAATTCGTCTCCTATCAATATTTTTCTACGAAAGCTTATTTCGTAATTAAATAAATGTGTTATCTTGTGAATATTTTTTCGGTGTTTGGAAAATAATTAGAATATTCAGTCGAACTCATATTATACGTTACATATTTTTTAATCATTTGAGATTTTTTACGATTAAGTAATACATAATTTTGTGTTATTTTATCAACTCAATTTAACATGAAATGTTTATTATATTTGCTGGATATTTTGTGTGTATTCTAGTCAAGATAATGTAACATGTGCGAAAAACATATTTTAAATTTCAATGTAATAAATATCGAAATATTGAAGTTGTCAGAATAACGAATATTTTTTGTTGAATCGAACGAATATACGTGAAAAAATATGTTTAACAAATCCCGTTTTAACGAAATAAAACTTTCAGTTTAACGAACATTTTCAACTGAAAATGCCGTTGAGATGATTCATATTTGCTAGATATTTTTGTGTATTCTAATCAAGGTAAAATGTAACATGCGCTCAAAATACATGTCAATCTTATTATAACGAGTAACGAAGTTGTCAGTATAACATACGCGAAAAAATATGTTTAACAAATCCCGTTTTAACGAAATAATGCTTTCAATATAACGAACATTTTTCAACTGAAAAAGTCGTTGAGGGGATCCAAATCAATTAGCTTGAACAACACAAGCAATATTTAAACAATAACTAATGAATTTCGATGCTCAAATGAAAAGACAAACGAGAGATTTTTAAAATTTTAATGAAGTTGAGTTTTTTTCCTCTAAAATGCACTGCATTTTTTCAACTTATAGATCTGGAAATTATTCTATCTGCAGTAAAAAAGCATTTCAAAAGAAAATAATAATTAAAATGGAGTTGTGCCATCAGATATGAAGGTTTTGTTTTCGGAAGCTTTTAATAAATTGAAAAAGTTACGGGCTTGTCTATCCTATAGCATTAATGCCTAGAAACTTTTTTTCAACAAATATACGCATTAAAAATGTTATAATGAATGCTGTTAAGATAGTTTCAGTACATTCGTAAGAAAAAAATTTAATTAAGTGTATACGAGAATGTACAACTTTTTGTTTTTTTAATACTATTTGTGGCTCCCATATTCAGCTGTATAATGAACTTTTAGTGTAACAAAATATTTTTCATTCATACAAATGTCATAACGCCATATCCCTTACTGGGTAGGCAGAGAGAACAGATCTCCAAACTTTTCTATCCAACCACACAACTTTCGCGTCCTCCATGTTAATTTATCTTGTCATGCACAATATTCTATTATTCATTCTTCTCCATTTGCCTAATTTCAAAATCTGGTCTATTTGGTTCAGCCACGTTTTCTTCGGTTTACCCCTTCCACATGCACCTGGTACTTCTGACTTTTAAATTAGCTTTGTAATTCTTTCTTCATTTATTCTCTTCACATGTTCAAACCATTTTAAAGCTTCAAGTTTCATCTTACGTAAAGCATCCATTTTATCCATGCATTAATTTTGGATATCTTCATTTCCTTTTTTTCGAACATTGACGCTCCACAATTTTTCCTTAATGTACGAATTTCCACAGCATTGATATCACTCGTATCCTTCTGCCAAGTTTCACTTCTATTTATCAAAATAGGCACCAACACCCTATTATGTATTGTCATTTTTGCTACTTTTTAATACTCCGCGATTGTTGGATATAACACTAAGTGTTTCGTTTACTTGGTTTCCTATCGCTACCCTTCTTTCAATGTATTTTAACACGCCCATCACACGTACACATACTGCCCAGATAACATAACTCATCAACCTGCTCCAGTTTTTCAACTCTTTTCCTTAAGACGTGGTGGGTGGCATCATTCTGTATTTATTTATTTATTTTTATACAATACTTTTATTATTTTTATTTAACATTTTTATTGCAAATACAATCTAACGGGATTTTTTCCAGACGGCAATCTCTTCCAATCTACCAGACAAAAGCAAATGAAGAAAGTTACATGGTCGCAAAAAAACATTCAAATGACTATCCATCTCCACGAAATCCATGAACATATACTCGTACGTGAGCATATTCTCAAAAACCCCACAAAGACGGACAATCACCCGAACAATCTTTTTCATATAAAGTGAGATATCAATCAAAGGAAAAGGAAGGGACGGTGGAGAGGAAACTAAAATAAAAATCAGGAATGAAACACGTTATGTCGCTTCTTAAAGCATGCCAGGTGTACATTCCGCTCTGACATATGCACTAAACCTGGCAGGTTTGTAGCCATGTTGGAATCTCTTTCAAGCAATTACAAAAACAATAAAAGGCCTGAATTAAAAATTAACCTAAACCTCTTTTAAAGATTTTTGGTACAAACATAAAGCGTACCCGCAACCCCCAAGTTGTAAGATTCGAGTCTTACAAACTAGGCAAAAAGGTCATGTTTTACCAAAAAAATATTTGCGATATCAACCTTTTGAGAACCACTCTTCTTTTATAGATCACCGTCATTTATAGGTTATACTTGTTATAGGCTATTAAATAGTCTGTAATAAATATGGCAGTTTCAAGAGTTCAAATGTGCTTTGAACATCTGATCATTGTTCAAAATGAGGTAAATCTTGTGTTGAAGTTAATTGGTCCATAACTCCATAAAGTTATACATACAATGATCATGTTGCATTTGTCTTTGAACTTCGTTCAATTAAAATTTAATTCATCGTCATCATTATTTTTTAGCATTCTCAAGTCTTTTTATTCACATTTCGCATACAATTCACTTAATTATACGCTGTTGTTCATTTTTAGTGTGTACTAATACTACCGTATCATAAGCATGCAACAATACACATACAATCTCGTTCGACATTTTAATTACACATTTTTTTTCTTAAGCAATCCACCCGCACAAGGATGATTTGTTTCACCACATTAATCACTGATGTAATAATATAGATACATACATATCATAACACTGTGTTCCTTGCGGGGTAGGCAGAGATAAAATATCTCCAAAACTTTATATCTTCACAACTTTCGCCCACTCCACCTTTATACATCGTCAAGATGTATAAAGGTGCACTATCTTCTATTATTCATATTTTTTACTTTATCTACTTTCAAAATCTGTTCCATTTGGTCTAGTCACGTGTTCCTCGGTCTACTTCTTCCACGCACATCTTTCACTTCTAACTTGTATATTCGCTTAGTCATTCTTTCATCATTCATTCTCTCCATATGCCCAAACTATTTTAAGGCTGCTTTGTACGCCTTATTATCATTTTCTTTCAATGTCTCTTGCGACTTTGCAATACTATGAGTCTGTTATGGCCTTTAGCAACGAAAACACTTTTAGAATTTCAACTGTTTAATTTTATTTGTATAATCGTTAAATTACATTGAAGTATTATATTATATAATATTAACAGTATTATAGAAGTAATAATAACGATGATGTTAACATCGTAGTGGCTTTAAGAATAATGATTGCTGACTCTGATATAACGTCCTATTTAAAGTAAAGATAACCATACGCACGACCTTTCGATAGATTAAGAAGGAATTTTTCGGGTATGTTATCGATGCCCTTAAGGTCAAATCGATATCAGGCGATTTATCTCGTTCGCAGTTTACTTCCATTTAGAGATACCAAATCTTTATTGAATTTGGATAGTAAACCGCCAACAAGATAATAAATTTAAACATAATACATTGAGTTAAGTTTGACATACGCGAGATAACACTAATATTTATAGGTTCTAGATAACATAGTGCAGATATGGTTAACATCGATAAGTTTAACATTGGTTTGCATGATAACTTATAATATTTATTGGAATTGGATAAGAGTATATGATAAGATTAGCATATTAACATTGATAGGGATACATTACAAGTCAATGTAATAAAAGGACAATTTTAGACAATGTAAAGTTTCAACTGATTTGACCTCGCTGAACCCGTCATTTATTGTGCTTATTTTAATTTTAATGAATTTAAAGCAGTTTTTTTTAATTAAAAAGCGCAATTTTAATTTTCGATGCACTCGTAAGTTTTATCTATTTTTATATATACTCGTACTTTTTTCCAAGTAAAAAAAATCTAACAACTAAGAATCATCGACAGATTGTCGACAATGTGCCTTCGGCGAGTCCTCCGATTTTTTTGGGCACATTGCTCTTGGCGAAGGAGGCAGTTTGTAGAGGTTTGTGGTTACAGGAATCGTGAAAGGACGACACACAAGAGGAAGAGTCCTGATGCGTTGGACTGACCAAGTGAGAGACGCAACTGGACTACCCTTAACAACTGCCCTTCGAGCCGCGGAGTGCAGGGATGGATGGAGAGGAGTCGTCAAAGACTATCATAGAAGTCACAATGCCATCATGAGCTAAACGACGGATGATATACATATGTTAGATTATTTTTCATTTTGATTGTGTGTTTAAGTTTTGATGTTTTTCAATAATGTTGTTAATTATCAGTTTTTGTTCATTGATATGTTCTGAGGTTTGTTTTATTATGTTTTTTGTTTGAATTTATTTAGTTTAGTTTATTTTTGTGTTATTTGATATTTTTTAAAGTGCGGCAGTTTTAAATAAAACATATCACTATCACGTCAATTTTAGAATAGAATATTCTCTTACGTTATTAAAAAAAATTATTTAAATCCATATCTTGTGGGTTGAATCTTTATTGCGTGTACTTTTAATGATCCAATTATATTGGCTTTCCACGTTACTTTATAGCACGGATCTCCCCAGGATTGTCGTTAAATAAGGGTTTCTCTTACTAAATTCAAATGTTATGGATTATTTTATAAACAACTAATTTGATACACACATTAAATATAAATTCTTTATCGCATCTTATATTTACACAAGAATAATCATTTGAATATTAATTACTTTATAATCTACTCGGCCAAGTCGGAAAGACGTTTGTCATCCACCCGGTGTACAAGTTAGATTACCTATCAAAATAAAAAGAAAAGGGTTTCAACAAGGTTAAGAATTCGTTAACGAGGTTATTGATAACAATGCTCTTCATTTTTTTTTTACAAAAAAATATAGTTATATTCATTTCATAGATTTAGGGGCCTTGAACACGAAAACATACATATGCTACATAACATCGCGCTATTTCTGTCAGAGGTTTGCAGAGAATACGGAGTTTCCTATCTCTATACATATTTTTAACCTCTTCTTCACACCTCATATGACACCTACGATTTTTCTGATTTTCCACGTTTTCTTCTTCAAAATATCCTTCACTTGCTCCAACCATGCTTTTCTTGGTGTTCCGCTGTCCCGCCTTCCATTTACACTTGCAATATATATCTTTTTTTGTTAGTCTTTCTTCATTCATTTGATCCACATGCCAAAATCATCTCAGAGAGTTTTTTCTTCTTCATATTACTCAACATATCAGCCTTAAGGGGGTATTCTCATTTCATGGGCCGAAAAATCAACGTTTTTAAAATTTTTAGCGTGTGTCCTAGTAGGACGTGCTGATAATGATGTTGTTGACATCTCTGTATTCGCTTTAGTCGAATTCTGTGTTCCTTTTCGTTCGGGGTCATCAATTTAGCGAGATGCTTAATTTGATACGTCGTGATGATTTTGATTTGTTTTGTATTTAAAATAAAATACGTCGATTCAGGAATGCGATAAAAGTGAGAGTGAATAGTCGGTAAATAATAAACAGAAATGAATGGTCAAGCGAATAATAACAAGTGCCTTTATTCATCGATAAGTAGGTATATATAGAATTTCAGAACGGGACGCGTGACTGCGTCCGCGGTATATCTCGATCTCACTCCTGCGCGTGCTGAGGTGGTCGGAAGCGCTGCGGATAATACAGTGGGTAGGATATTTACTGTCGAAACGGCGAGACGGCGTGATATGTTCTCTTTCTACCTTGGAATGCGATGTAAATATTATTTGCGTGTTAACAGTGTTGACGTTTCTGGTATGTGACAATTGTAGATATCCAGAGGTTGATTCATCGGTTGTTGACCCTGCATGTTGACAATATGTAGGGACGTGGGTACCCTACAGATTTTTTAAGAACATTTTCATAAAATTTCATGATAAAAAAATAACATTTTTGTTGTTATTAAGTCGGAAGTAAGGCCGCCCGTACATGGAGGGAGTCCATTATGCACGTAATTGTGGCTGTTGTACAAGTCTGAAAATAAAAAAAAAAAAATCTGTTTACTCAGAAAGCATGTGGCTATAGCCGATAAAGAATAATTAAAAAAAATAATAATTAGACAAAAAATGGAGAGAGAGAGAGGTATAACAAAGAGAATAATTACTTATTCATTAAAATCGGTTAATTAGTTTTGGTGTTATTTTTCTACTTTATATTTTCAACTTACTGTTGATCAGCAATTCCAGGGTCATATAAACTTGTTTAAAAATCCCATCTTTACACGACAAACTAAATATGAATTCATCATTCCAAGAAATCCCATTGGACGAGAATTCTTGGAAAATAAGACTACCGCCATTACAATAGACGACCCGAAAGCTGCGAAGTTCAGGTAATTTTTCGACAGGCGCGCTCGACTATAACTCTCATAACTTTTAGAATTTTCAAGATTTTTGAACGTTTTTTACTGGAAATTATTCAGAAAGGATTACAAAAAAATAAAATGGGAAAAAAAACCTTTTTTGAAAATTCCAAATGAGAATACCCCTTAAGTTCACATTCATTTATCGAATTCATTATGTATTCTGGGATGTATTGTGACCCCATATATTTTTTTCAGTGCAAGCATTTCTGCAGCATTTATTCGGCTCTTGTCAATCTTTTTCTACGCCCACGCGAAGATCCTCTTCTGGATTGGCTCCGGTTTACAAAATAAATCTTATATTTTTGTATTGAAATTCAGATATATCCTTGTTAATTCATTTTACAAATGCTTTCATTAGACCCAGTTTTATCTGATGTAGGTGGTAACAAAATTTGACTAGTTTCACATAAAACATTTTTTGTGCCAGATACTAGAGGTATCGTCTCTTTTTCTTGTAGTTGACATTCTTAGCGTGACTGTCCAACTCACATACGAGTATAAAGCAACAGTATATCCTGACCCGCCTTGCAGACCAACTTAGCGTGGCTGTCCAACTCACGTACGAGTATAAAGCAACAGTATATCGTGACCCGCCTTGTATACCAACTTAGCGTGGCTGTCCAACTCACATACGAGTATAAAGCAACAGTATATCGTGACCCGTCTTGCAGACCAACTTAGCGTGGCTGTCCAACTCACGTACGAGTATAAAGCAACAATATATTGTCACCCGCCTTGCAGATCAACTTAGCGTGGCTGTCCAACTCACGTACGAGTATAAAGCAACAGTATAGTATATTGTCACCCGCCTTGCAAATCAACTTAGCGTGGCTGTCCAACTCACATATGAGTATAAAGCAACAGTATATCGTGACCCACCTTGCAGACCAACTAATATCGCGATGACTTTCAAAACCCCACAAATCTACTATTCATATATCTCTTAGTATATGCTGGTTAGAATATGTTTTATATTTTTGTAATAACGGGATAAATTTGCCGATTTATTGAAAGTTATTGTACATATGAGTATAGAGCAAACGGTATAACACATGTGGGTGGATTGAGGTGTATGGCTGTGCAGTAACGTACTGGACTTCCGTGTAGAATTTTGCCGGTTCGAACCTCATGAATGACACACGCATATTAGTATTCGGGGGCAACAGATATCTATGACTTTAGTCATATTTATTTTTTCAAAAAAAGGAAACAAAAAACATTTCAGTGTATTCCGATTGTCTCATTTCGGTGTGCAATCCGTGAGTTTGCTGGTGTGCAATGGCTCATTTATTAAAAAAAAAACTCCACAGCACAACTTCGTTTTTAGAATAAACGTTAGTGGCGACGGGATCCTTGTCTTCAAGGCTCAGTAACGACAACTGTGGATTATAAATGAATATCAATAAAAGTTAGTCGTTTTTTAATTCATCCCCCTAAAATGTGTTATTTTTTATGTAAAAGTTTCACTGTTGATCATTGTAATTTGATGCGTTCCGTAGATTTATTTTTTTCTGTAAAATTGTTTAAATTTAAAAGTTCACGGTTTTATTTAAAAATCATTTATTACTGAGCAAGAATAACATGAAAAATGCTCACATAAAGTTGAGGGGTAATTTGTGACCTTAATTAAAATAGATCACCCCATAAATTTATGACGGATGACCTCTCCGAGATTATCAAAACGAAGGATACTTACTAGTACAGTTATGTATACAAATATTCTGGATGATGTCAGAGGTTTCCAAAACGTTTCGCTACAAATATTAATACTTGAAAACCCGATCAAAATTACGACTACTTTTCCCAGTGCCCGGCTTGTTTTTGAGGAATTCTGATTTTTGTGAAGGGTTTACTATATCTGAGTAAATATTAGGACTATTTTAATGAGCTTTTGTATATTTATTTAAAATACTTAAACAATTTAGTTTAATATGATAATTTTGTTAGCATTCTTCTTTGTGGAGAGCTACATCACACTCCTTACATGTGTACAGGGTATCACTTTTCTTGTGCTTAGCAAGTTTGCAAGTTTTGCGGGGTTTTTCTTTTTTGTCAATTGATGGAATACATATCAACACATGTTTAGACATGCTGTTTGTTTGAGAATCTGTTTTGAGAATCCTGCAATTTCCTTATTCTATTTAGGTCAGTAAACTGTTGTTGGTCTCCAAATTCATACGTCGAATTATTCAAGATCTGACACTTTATTGCACATTGATGATACGACTTGAGAATCTTCATCATAAATCAACTCATACAAATTTATTATCTAGGATAATGTCCATGTTGAAAATCAGGAGACAATTTAAGGTTGAATTGTTTATAAAATCAATTTAAGGTTGAATTGTTTACAAAATCAATTTAAGGTTGAATTGTTTACAAAAATATTTGCTAGATGCCAGTATATCTCCTTTTTTAAGAATTATCGATCTCGTAAAAACACGGTACCGGGACGCAACGTAAATATTATGTTAAAACACAGGATCGGGATATAAAAATGTTTAAAACGAATAATCAAAATCTTTATTTTCCTCATCTTATGAAGTTAGGGGGCCAAAGCTTGGATTCATTCATTTATATGACACACATTTGAAATGGGGACAATCTCAAATGGTGGTGAAAGTCTAAAAGAAATTTTTGAGATACGTGTATTTCTACTTACATACGTGAGTGCGGTTTCTACTCGTGGCTCTATCCTACAGAGTTTCTTCTACGTATGTTTGGATACTACCATCTAAGCATAAGGAGGTATGTGAGGATCGATCTTATATCTATTAGTGGCTGACGAGAGCAACATCTATTTCAAATGTGTTGTGAAATATGTGGTTTTATATATTTTGACAACTATTTGAGATATAATATATAAATATTGATCTAAGGAAGAGCACTTGGCAAGTTAGTTTTACTTATTGCCAATCATATACGAGTACATTGGGCATGAAACACGTGGTTCGTCATTGCACACGAATTGGACAGTTAATATGGACATTGTATGAACTTTCATTTGAATTTAACTACTTATGTTACAAGAATTTAGTGAAGAATTTTTTTCCTGAGATGATTGCAGTAAATTATTTGGTTTTGCTTTAAAGTTGTATTGAGTTCGACTCATACTTTTTTTCTGTCACGTAAAACTACTGAGATGTCAATGTTGCTGTTTTTTTTGTAATATTTTTTACCAAAAAAAGTCATTTGACCGTTAGTTAATACAAAAAATAAACAATATCTTAATACTTGATAACACATCTAATTACCACCAGACGAATACTTCCACTGATATTTGTTATAGATATAAAGAAATATAATAGGGTCATGTAAAATCCAATCATATTTTCAGAACCCTTGCGCAGAGCTAGGGGGCAAAGATATTTTTATCTTAAATTTATAATGTTGGATGTTACAACTACATGGGAATTTACAAATGTTAGATTTATAGACACCCTTCGTCATATTCCCCACTTTGAAAGTAAACATATTCAAGAAAATAGAAAACATGTATTTTACCAAATATACGAGTATTTTTAAACAAGCCAAGTTTGAAAACTTTTGATATTCGAATGTAAGTAAACAGTCGTTTAAGTAATGATTTCGACGTCTCATTTGAATATCGTTGCGTAAATCTTAAGTAAATATTTTCTTATCTCCTGTTGCCTCATGATGCTGCGTTGTATCAACGTTTTTACAATAATTAATGATAGGTATTTTACAACAACTCATGATAGCAGATGATTAGTTTCACTCACAAGTGCGTATTAATATAAATGCGCATCCAAATCTTTATCTTCGTTCTTTTTATGTTTTTCTTTTACCATCTTTATTCTGTGTTTTTAAATTTTTTTTTTGAACAAAGTTATATACGGTACAAATATTCGCCAACGTACAAATTTATTGCTTAACTAATTTTATTTATATATTATAATTTATGAACTTACTTAATTTTATTTTCCTACTTGATATTTTATTTTCATTTTTTATTATCTTAATACATGACTTCTTAGAAATAATTAACATCTAGATACTACTTATAACTAGATAACAGTTCTTACAACTATTTTTTTAACCAAGAACAAGTTCACTCGTTCAGGCTACTTGTATTCCATCACATTCACTCAGACCTTGGTCCTCCCAGCTAATACTGTAAGTAGACTAGTCAGGCAACAGATAATGCTTCGGGATCCAGTGCTTATAATGGGTGGGTAGATCGGATTTACTCTCGTAAACCCCCAGGGCAGCTTAGACAGCAGGAATTTAAAGACGTAAATTTCAATAATCATAAAAATAGTAACTCTCAATCATGCTTAGGCATAGATTAAGTTAAGTTAACTAAGCTTTGATATCAAATACCTATTGGTTGAATAACTAGGAATTCCTTTTTTTAGTCAATGTTTTAGCAAATTTTACATGTTTCCTTTATATTTTTATGATCGTTGATTATGTAACCATATTTTATGATCGCTGATTATGGAACCAAGAAAGCATATTTTATGATCGCTGATTATGATATGTAACCATGAAAGAATATTTTATGATCGCTGATTATGTAACCATGAAAGCATATTTTATGATCGCTGATTATGTAACCATGAAAGCATATTTTATGATCGCTGATTATGTAACCATGAAAGGATATTTTATGATCGCTGATTATGTAACCATGAAAGCATATTTTATGATCTCTGATTATGTAACCATGACAGCATATTTAAAAAACAAAACTTTTTATTTTAATTATTATTCTATTTATAAAATATAGATTTCGTGCGACAATATCGTCCTTAAATTGAATTTAGTGTAATAATTTCAAGACCATTACTCAACGCTTAGACCACGGAGCAAGGTCGCTTGTCATGCGATACTATCAATTCTTGACTGTTATGTGCTCTTATTCAATTTCGAAATATCATCACAACGCCGTAAAATTTATTGTACCCGAGAATATAAAAAGTGAGGGTACAGAAAATTCGTGAATACAAGGAAATAGGTGGTGTGAGACGGTGCGCGGCGGTGTCGTATAGCGAATACATTTTGACAAATTCAACAGATGGGTCTCCCTTGAATCTCATTACAATAAATATAACAAATTTAAGAAGGAATATTTGATCTATGAAAACATAAATACGAATTTTCTTCAGAATTTTCCCTTTTTCGTGACTAAAGTATGAAAAGTAAAAAGAAAGGAATAGTTTTTAATATGAAAAAAATGTGTTGTTTATAGTTAAGGCATTAACGTTGTGGAGGTTTAAAGACATTGTAATTTATTTTTAACAAACACTGTAAATAACATAGAAATGCCTCATAATGCAAAACTGGTATCCTTTGATGTCACTAACCTATATCCAAGCATACCAGATTGGAGATCCTTAGAGCTCGCAAAAAATATCATAAATGACAAAAGTAAGGACCTTGTTAAAAATTCAGAATTGATTTCACTAATGGACTTATGCATCAAACAAAATTATTTTAACTTCAACAATAAAATATATAAACAAACGAATGGTTTAGCTATTGGCTCACCGTTGTCTCCACTTCTCAGTGAAATATTTATGAACTATTTTGAAAAATGTATCTTTAGGAGTAATTTTAAGCTAACCAAAAATGTTCTGTGCTGGTTTAGGTATGCAGATGACATTCTTTGTGTTTGGACGGGTACCGATAGACAATTACACCATTTTCTTAAATATTTAAATTCAATAGAAAGTTTTATAAAATTTACATTAGAAACAGAACAGGACGGAAAATTAAATTTCTTGGACCTAACATTATCTCGGAAAAAAGGCACATTTGACTTTGATATATATAGGAAAAATACTTATTCAGACTCCATAATTCCAGCAACTTCTAACCATCCTAATAATCATAAATTCGCCGCCTTTAACTGTATGCTTCATAGATTGCTCAGTGTCCCATTAACCGACGACAATTTTAAAAAGGAATTAATAACCATCAAAAAAATTGCTACAAATAATGGCTATCCTGGAAGCCTCATTGATTCACTTTTAAAAAACAAAACAAAAAAGAAACTCATAAAAGATTATATATTTAACGACACCTATAAGCATACCTATAAATGGAGCAAAGTCCTATTTATAAAAAATATATCAAATGAAATAACCAAAAATATTCCAAGTCACATAAAGCCAGCTTTTTACACTAACTTCAATCTCCGGAAACTCTTATTTAATGGGAAAGGCAAAAATGGAATACTTAACAACAGCGGTGTGTATAAACTTTTATGTGCTGACTGTGATAATTTCTATATAGGAAAGACAGGAAGATCTTTTGAAAAGAGATTTCGTGAACACCAATCTGCCTTAACAAATCCTCTAATTTATTCTGAAATGGCTAATCATTGTCACCGTGAGAATCATACTTTTTCTATCAATGATGCCAAATTCTTACATATTAGCGACAACGGAAATAGATTGGACAGATTGGAGGCCCTAGAAATTTCTAAGTCAATATACAGATCAGAGCATCTGTTGAATAGTTATTTCCCCAAAATCTCCCCGCTCTTGGCCGAAATAATACCTAGCCTTCCCCTCACCCCTCCCGCCTCCAACCGTTGAAGTGTCTATATCGGTACCAGTCCGAACAGCATTTAGTCTTGTTTGCGCTCCCCTGAAGATGAGGTGAAAGCCTTGAAACCGGTAGGGTTATACCGTCATAAAAAAGTGGAATAAACAGTGTTTGTTAAAAATAAATTACAATGAAAAAAATGTTTTGTACAATTTTTATTCCTATAAAATATAAGTTTATCGAAATTGGTTACTCAATAAATGATTGGTTACTCAATGAATGATTGGTTGCTCAATCAAAATTTGGAAATTATTTCAATTTGAAATAATCACATTGAAACATAGAAATATGGGGAAAATACGTACTTGTATTTAGTTTTTGTTGTATATAGTAAAACTGGCGATTTATTGTTAGATGTAATTTGTTACCAATCGTAAGTATATTTCCGTATTATGTTATTTGTTTTTTTTTCGGTCGGTTTGTCATGGCATGTTTGAATAATCCATAAACTGAATTTATTAACGTGATTGTCAAATCAAAATCATAATTTCATTTCTATTAATTCACACTGCTGAACTTTTTCTTGAATATCGTCTGTCAATTGCCGTTTTCTACCAATGTGTGCCTTTCATTTTAGTCCTACCATACTTTTGGTCCTACCATACTTTTCACGTTATACAACCTATAAAAGAAACAGTTTTATAAAACGTATACTTGCAATTGCTCTTAAGCGTGAGGCAGCATTATTTTGAAAATAATATCATTGTAAAATTCTTTGGTATTTTGGCAAATTGCAAATGCAGATTATTTGGCAAAGTGCATGACTATTATGCAAAGCTTATTTTATCCATATTGTCTGAGAATAGACGTTCAGGTTTTTATTTATTTTTCACACATTTTGGCAACTTGTTGAACTGCAAATAAACGAATCTAGAGTTAAAAATTTGATATTTTCAAGTAGAATTAACTAAATATATTTAATCTACAAGATTCAAAAACTTTATATTTTCACATAGAATCTCAGTAATATATGATTCAAAAACTTTATATTTTTATTTTGGATTCTAAGAATAAAGAATTCAATAACTTGATATTTTTATTGTATTTATTCTTCAACATCATGCTATGTCTCTATTGGTGTAAGGAAATATCCATTTCATTCTATCCTGGCACACATTTCTCGCTTTTGTCACGTCCATTCACATCGTCATGCATACTCCCATATTATAAAGGATTTTTATTTTTTCTTTGAAAATTTTATTCATTTGGTCATGCCAGATTTTTCTAGGTATTTTTTAAACTTCTTTTTATAATTAAACCATATTAGAATTAAATTATTGCGATAATTGATAATTTAAGTAACGAAATTAAGGCTATCGAACTTCTATTAATTTAAGTTTAAAAAAAAGAAAATATATGACCGAATATATAGGTATTCTCATAGCCTTTGAATACTAGGAGGAAAAAAGTACCTGTGTTATTCGAGGGAAGTAACACAGCGCGAAGTTCGAACTGACGACCTTCCGCACGGAAGTTCAGTGCGTTACCGCGCGGCCATGCATCTTATTTTTTTTTTTTTTTTACATTTCAACGTTTAATCACTGAATAGAAAATTGAAATCTACAATATAAATACCGAACCAGTACTCTATTACCCAATACTCTATTAATCTTATTATGAGTTTATAATTTATATTAATGATTTATTTTAATAATCTATTTATTGTTTTTATAAAAAAATACTCCAACAAGCCTCGAGGGATTAAAAAAAGTATTTTCCAAACTTCACAGTTAGTTCTTTGCGTCCACACTGACCGACATCGGTCAGCTGCTCTGAAACAAAGTTGAAATGTAATTAAAATCAAAGTTAAATTAGTAAACAGAACTTGGTAATATCCCGCGGTTGTGTCCGAGTGGCACGGCACACCTCCCCGAAGGATATGCGTTCAGATTGGGTCCATCATTGTGGCGTAAACTCAAGTTACGTTTATTGTAGTTTCGTTACGTTATGTTATGTACAATAAGTTATATTTCATGCCGTGAGTAGCTCGCCCCACGCCCACGGGACAAGAAGAAATTTACCATGAAGTTACGCGTGTATGGATATGGACTTCGAAATTCACGGTTTTTATGTTTATTTATTTTGCAATCTGAATAAAACATCTGAAAAAATGTCATGTGGGTTGTATTTTCTGAGTTGATAGAAGAGTTACGAGGGATATTAAATGGTGGGTAGCGCCGTTCAATATCCCTCGTAACTCTTCTGTCATCTGAGAAAGATACAAAGTCAATGGGGCACTTTAGCATATATTTGAACTGAACAATGTGAAATTCTTTTGAAATAATAGTCCACAACGGTATTTTAGTACCAACTTGTGGAATAGCGAAGTGTGGACGTGGCAAAAGATTGAAAGGAAGTGTATAAATGATGTAGTCTGAATAAATCATGGATGGGCAATGGGTGACATAATACGAAAGGTTATAGTCAAGGATCAGTGAATCAGAACACTTTGAGCATGCAGAATGAATTAAGAAAGACTTACAAAATAAATATACAGTGCATATGTTAGTAGAGAGTTTGATAGAGTAAGGCCATAGAAGGTATTGTGGGATTAAGTGAATGATATTTTAAAGGAAGGAAATGTCATAATAAGAAAGAAAAATAGTAAGAGTTGTATGAGAAAATGTATGGATGTAGAAGAGGCAAAATATATCTAACGCGTTAGGAAGTCTGGCGCTTTGTCTTTTACTTACCTCGACATGGAAACAGTGAGATGGTGTATATATGTATGAAATAAAATGTGAATTAAACAAAACATGATCCTTTTCATGAATTCAAACTAGTATAGAGATAGCGAGAAACACGTTCATAAAGATTCAAACCGTAATCCAGGTCTGAAATTGGGAATGTGTATGGTTCACTGCTACATCTTCTCAAGTAATTTTTTTGGAAGGAAAGTATGCAAACTGAACTAAAAAAACATAACTGACGGTCGATGCTTTTGAAATGAGAATATATAGTAAAATTTTCCACATTCTTTGATGAAATATAAAAATACTTGCACTTATAGTCTAAGAACGAGAATCGTTGAACACGTTTAATGTCGAAAATAGCTACAGGCGTTCATAAACACTTTTTAAGGATTCTCAAAAACGCCCGTCGCCGTTCTATTCCGAATTTATTTGGATAGATTCAAGACAATTTAATCCGGAGTGACCTAACTTATTTCCTATAGGCGTTCATATAAACTTTTGAAGGATGATCAAAACGCCCATCGCCGTTCTATTCCGAATTTATTTGGATAGATTCAAGACATTTTAGTCCGGAGTGACCTAACTTAATTCCTATAGGCGTTCATATAAACTTTTGAAGGATGATCAAAACGCCCATCGCCGTTCTATTCTAAATTTATTTGGATAGATTTAAAACAAGTGAACCCGAAGTGACTTAACCTAACACCTATAGGCGTTCATATAAACTTTTGTGGGATGCTCAAAACGCTCATCGCCTTTCTATTCCGAAAGTATTTGGATAGATTCAAGGTAAATGACCTCGGATTGATCGAACGGTACTGATAGGATTATTATATGGATGCAAAGCATGTATTCCCTACAGTTGCCACTTAAGGAAAAATGTTAGCAGAGACATCTTAGGCAAAAAATGAAGATTTGATGTCACCATATAGTATTAAATGCTGAAATTTTGAGAAGAGCAAACTGCAGTAATATCGAGATTCTGGTATCGCGTGCTCGCCTGTGTTGGTTTGAATACTTAGCTCGCATGACAATTCCCAATAGGTATCCTATTTGGTGAGCCGACAGAAGGCTGATTGTACGTGAAAGTGTTTAATAAATAAACAAGTAAATTATTCAATTAACGATAAACAATTCGATGAGGTAGATCACTCGATAATGATTGCACTAGGAAACTAACTGCCTTGCCCTTCTTGGAGAGCATCAATTCTCATTAAATTCAGGATAACTCAATAGAGAAATATTAAATCATCAATTCTCTATAGAACTATCCTGAATCGCTAAGCATTTTCAATATTAGAGTTCCTTCATTGTATACTTGCCATAGGGCTATTTTCTGTTGTAAACAAAGTACTTCTAATTACCAACAAAATTCCTCTATAAACATACATAGGTAGAATACATCCTTCAGTTTGTTGAGATTACCGTTATATTTTTCCATAGTTTGTTGAGCTATAAAATGTGACTGATTGCAGAGTTGATGATGCATTGAATTTGTATTGTAGTATTATTTTTTAATTAATGTCAAATTGGTGTGATAAGGTACGGACAGCTGAATAGGGACGGCCACGTATCGTGTGATCAACTGTGTTTATCGTAAAATTTTAGTAATTATTTTATCCCGTTTACTTTCTTACTGTGTATTATTTTAATTGTTTTTTTAGGTATTTCATTCGGTTTTGTTGAATTGTTATAAATTGTATTTTTTTTTAAATTTGAAGAATATTCTAAATAAAGTACATTCTGCTTTTTTAAATAACTTTGTAAGATACATTTTACTGTTAATGAAAAATAAAAAAAGGTTCTGATACGGGTACGAATGAATGAGTTGCAGCAAAAATTATCTTGAAATCGCGAGTTAGGAAATCGCAAATGTAAAATTTACATTTCACGACGTTAGTAACTTGATAGTTTAAATCGATTTGTCGACAAATTGAATGGATCGCAAAACGAAAATGTATTTTGTATTACAACCAACAAAAAAGTGAGTTAAATTTAAAAGCAATTTCGCCATCGTGGCAAATTGGGACGCTCGGGTATTGTTACCCAATGCGGAATATTTTACGTGTTGCGACTAATATTAGCCCAAGATACACACAAATTCTCAAATAAAACCGAAAATATGTATTCAGTGGTTAAACTTTGATGATCTCGCGTGCTCAAGTGTTGAAATAAAACGTTTCTAGTTTATTTCTGGCAGACCTACTGGAAACAAATAAGAGGAAAACCCATGCCAAAGTAGACAGAGAAATGTTAAAGTTTTAGCACTTCATGTTTAGTATTCATATAAGATTGCGAAACATTTCACCAATCTATGGTTAATGGAAAATTTAAGATGTTGCTGTGACTAAAAAGACGATCCAAAAGGATTTTTAAAATACGTAAGCTTTACTCTTAAATTAAATTATTTACATTTAAAGGCATTACATTGTTACACTTCTTTTTTATGCAGAAAAAAATCTTTTGTATGCCGCTAAGCTTGATGTAATGTTGCACATTTTCAATCAAACAGGGTGATTTTAAAATGCCTTATGTGAAAAACGTGTCTAGAATGCTTTTGTAAGTTTTATCGAGAATCGAATTCGAAATCTCCGAGCTGGAAGTGAAGCGTTTTACTTACTAGGCTACGGCGGTTAAGTGAGACTTGAAGTAACTAGAAATCAGCGAATTTAATACTCATATATGGTACATATATACATTCTAACTACCAAAAATTAAAGTATATTTGTTCTTATACATAATCACAAATGTAAATATCCGTGTATTCATACGCACTCACAAATGTAAATATTCTTATACGCACTCACAAATTCATACATTCTTCTACTATACGCGCTCACAATTGCAAATATCTATATGTTCATACGCAACCACAAATAAAAAAACAGTGTACTTATACGCATGCACTAATGCAAATATCCATGTACTCACAAATTAAAATATCCGTGTACTCATACGCACTCACAAATGCAAATATCCGTGTATTCATACGCACTTATAAATGCAATCAAGCAATTCTTTTCTTTATCGTGTGCTCAATACTGAGCATTGTGGTCCTCTGCTATGTCTCGAACTCGACGTTCAACTTGTTTTCATCCCTCCCGGTCCTGTGCCATGTTGATTGTAGCGCTTAAAGAGGTTCCGGTTAACTCCTTTATTTGATCCGTTCATCTCATACGACATCTTACTGTTGCTCGCCTTCTCTCAACTGTCCCCGTGATCACTAACTTTTCTAGATTTTCGTCATTCTTCCTACGAAAAGAATATGCCCAAAGCATCTTATGATTATTTTTCTGCATGTTGTCGAAAGTCTTTCGGTAATCTTCAATTCTTAGATGACAGAGAAGTAAGTACGTCTTACGGTCCATGGAATATGGAGCATCTGCGTCCAACACAATATTTCGAAGGCATAAATCATGTTTCTTCCTTTCTTCTCGTCGTCCATTTTTCCACTTTATGTAGTGCTATGAAGAATACTTATTTCACTAAACGGATTTTAATTCTTTTAAATATTGACTGGTTAGTCTATATTTAAGAAGAAGGGAGAAGAAGAAGTCTATATTTTTGTCACACTTCTCATAGCTTATTTTGCCATTGCAGCTCGTCTTCGGATTTCTACTTCACATCCTCCATTTCTCCAAATAAGAGCACATTAGTAGATAAACTCGTTGACCTCTTCGTAATCCCTTAGCTAGTCATTTCTTATCAGTTTCGAATTGGTTCACGATAAGAACTTTTGCTTTGCTTTTGTATAATTCTAGTCATATTTGGCGTCTATCTATTTATACTCTTTGAAAGAGCTCGACCATCTCTTCGTCATCGTTGGCTATAAGCGTTGTATCGTCTATTAATCTTATACTATATTGGAGATTTTACGACCTCGTATGACAAAACCACCTCCCTATCCGTCTAATATTTTTCTCATGATGTACTCTTCATATATGCACAGTAAATTAAGCAATTATACACTTAGATGAATGAGCCTTCACACTATATCGACACTAAAACAATATTTAATTACACATCTCTAAACACTTTCAAGCTATTCTCACCAGACCTTCGTCATTAGTTGATATACGAGTACTGTGCCACAGACGACTATTACACTTTTCTTTTAAAGTAGTATTAAACGATATTATCAAAATCCCTTTTCAAAGAACTTGTAACATAGTATAATAATATATATTAATTTTTAGTATTGCAATAATTTATTTATTTTTCTTTTTCGTTTCAGGTAAGATCCATTTTTTCTAAACGATAGAGAGGTCAAAGCCCTTCACCTCAGCAGAATTAAAAAAAGCTAAGTATGTATTTATCGGAATATACCTTTTTTTACTATAATACAAAATTTTATTATTATTCGGTTTAAACTTTGGGAACTTCATATTAGAATAAATATTTTTTTCCATTCCACCTGAAAATATATTAGAAATAGGTAGACATACATGTACCTGGGATAAATAGGTAGAGAGATTAGACATACATGTACCTGGGATAAATATGTAGAGAGATTAGACATACATGTACCTGGGATAAATAGGTAGAGAGATTAGACATACATGTACCTGGGATAAATAGGTAAAGAGATTAGACATACATGTACCTGGGATAAATAGGTAGAGAGATTAGACATACATGTACCTGGGATAAATAGGTAGAGAGATTAGACATACATGTACCTGGAATAAATAGGTAGAGAGATTAGACATACATGTACCTAGAATAAATAGGTAGAGAGATTAGACATACATGTACCTGGGATAAATAGGTAGAGAGATTAGACATACATGTACCTGGGATAAATAGGTAGAGAGATTAGACATACATGTACCTGGGATAAATAGGTAGAGAGATTAGACATACATGTACCTGGGATAAATAGGTAGAGAGATTAGACATACATGTACCTGGGATAAATAGGTAGAGAGATTAGACATACATGTACCTGGGATAAATAGGTAGATAGATTAGACATACATGTACATGGGATAAATATAATAAGTAGAATAACATACTAACGTATTTGTATTTTTTATGTTTTGATAAAAAGAAGTTACTCTAGGACAATAGTTCCTTAGAATATTTTTATCGTATGTCCCAGAATAATGCGTGTTTAATACAATTTGTATGACTGCAATACGTATGGTTTTCAGTCCCGAGTTAGAACGCTCTTGACAAGAGTTTGCTCTCTAAACGATGATGTGTAAATTTCATTTTCAAAATTATTAACTAACCCTTTGGGCTCGAGTTTCGATGGTACAAAAATATGAGTGAGATTTTCGTTGCCTATTTAAGTCCGATGGCGTTGGCAACGCGTACAATGACGAAACCGAGTTCCATGTCTACGAGTACTTCAGCGGCTCTAAACTCGACGACTCGATTACTGGAGTCGAAGACAATACTTTCTCACGACCACGTTCTTCAATATGTGTGTATCACAAATTCGAATATATTGAAAGGTACCATATTTATCATCGAAAATGGCTTTATTGTTTTTCAAAATACTCTCCATGAAGATCAATACACTTTTGCATGCGTTTGAACCAATTTTCGAAGCATTTTTTCCACCCCGAATGAGGTAACTTCAAAACGTGCGTTTTGAACGCATCAACCGCTTCTTGAGGCGTCGAAAAACGTTGACCTCGCAATTTATTTTTGATATTCGGGAATAAAAAGAAGTCATTGGGTACCAAATCAGGGCTGTACGGCGGATGACCCATCAATTCGATGTTTTGAGTGCTCAAAAAGTCACTTGTTTGAGTCGATGTCTGAGAGCTCGCAGTGTCGTGGTGGAGAATGATCCGTCTTCGGCGGTTGGTTTTCTTCATTTCTCCGAACACTTCTGGCAAACAAATGGTAGTGTACCATGCAGAATTGACCGTACGACGTGCCAATAAAGGCACTGTTGTGACTTTTTCAACATTTCTTTGGACCAATCGACACGAGCCTTTTTTTGAGCGATTGTCAAATTATGCTGTATCCAACGCGAACAAATCTTTTTGACGCCAAATGTTCATGCAATATTGAATGTATGAACTATGCCCAAACATGCCTCAATCTCACTATAAGTCACATGACGATCTTGCAATATTAGTTCACGCACAGCATCGATGTTTTCTGGTACAACAACCGATTTTGGACGACCTTCACGAAATTCGTCCTGGAGCGAACTACGACCACGATTGAATTCGAAAAACCAGCGAAACAGTGGCCCGGGATAGTGCTTCATCACCAAAAGTCGAAGCGAGTTGATCAGCACACTGTTGTTGAGTTAGTCTACGTCGAAAATCATAAAAAATCATCGCACGAAAATGTTCACGATTTAATTCCATTTTTAGCCGAGATTAATTTTTTAAGTCACTGTAAATAACACAAATATCACTCGTATGATAAAACTTTCTGGGCACGTATACCATTAAAAACGTCAAACTTTACGATGCTGATGTCAGATTTGACGTATCTACACTGGTGTTACCATATCTCAAAACTTAAGTAGCAACCCTCGTACAGTACAACCTAGCAGGCTTATTGCCACGTGTCAATTTCTTTTCATAAATCAGAAAAATATTTTAAAGAGGTCTTAAGGGAAAAACAGACTGGAATCTTCTTAAAAAAAAAGGAAATGGAACCCGTAACCGTAGGCTGGTCACGAAGGTCGTTTCTATACAATATTTAGTGGAAAGAAGTTTAAATATCATAGTTATTTTCCGCAATGGATTTTAATCCCAAACTTTGAGATAAGGGCAACGCCGTATTTGAAACGTCGTCAATTAAACCAAACCAACGAGGCACGAACTCCAAAAATCGTTTTTAATTAGTGAAAAATAGCTGAGAAAATTTGTACATATAAAGTACAATATCTTTTTTAGTTTAACTCACATTTTTCTCTAAATCCTTCTGTAACACACATTATTTTTAAAGTATTTTCAAAAGACTTATTTATGTCATTCAATAAATCTACATTTATTCATTTGTGATACATAAAGAAGCGTGGTGTTGTGTTTTATTTTGAATACGTGCAGCACTGTATTGAAGTGAGGGTAGTCACTCCCCTGAATATTTCATCCCTCAATCTCTTTCAGTGGCTATAAAGGTTCTTCAAACACGGGGACGGCCTTAACCTTTCTGCTTCTCTTGAGGGTATTATTCAACCTTATGCGCGATAAGAATGTTGCAACCCTTATCTGAGATCTCGAGGGAATTTGGTATTTCTTTTCATTATATATTATCGATATAAATATATATTTTTTCTTTTATCGAATAGTCGCACAGGAGACACAGTCTTCTGAGAAATGTTTATGGTAAAAATATAGATAAAAGTTACGTTAATGTTGTGAAACTCAAGTTAATTTTTGAAGTGATAAAACATGCTTGATAAAAGTTTATATTTATTACCTTTCAGGCCTTGATAAAAATTTTGAATATATGAAAAAATACAGTATTGAACGAAAATATGAAGAAAATAAAGTCATTTGAAGGATCTTTGGTATTTAACACGTATAACATTAATATTTCTAAAAAAAGTGTGAAATACATTATATTTTACAAAATACACTTAAATTATTGACTATAATTTTTATTCTTGAATATTTTTGTTCAAAATTGCAAAAAAAACTAAGATTTGAAAACATATCAATTATTTCTTTGTAGTATTAAACAATGCAAGCTCAGTATCTGCGTGAACAAATTAATTTTCGTTCAGAGCATGGACTGTCTTTCCGATCTGGTGACGGCCAGATCATTTGCATTCCAACGCGTCATACATCATTCCACATAGCATATTTTGCAGTTCACAAACCTACAATTTGGAAAGACCTTCCTAGATCCATTAGTTGTTTTTTATCCTTATCAATTAAAAAAATTAACATAATCCAAAATGTCTCTTCCCAAACACCTATACGATAACCACACTTATTCTTTTTTTTGTGGTTTATCTTTTTTTTTAAATGATTATAGCTTAAACTCTAATATTTCTCTATTTTCCTAAGTTTAAGACGTGGCCATGAAAATTGAAAATATATGTAAAATAAAAATTGGTAGGTTGGAAGAAACTGTTTTAAAGCAATTAACCCACCAAATGTATTTATACGAACATGTTGAAATTAAATAAATAATGCATAATTTAAGAAAATTTGCGTTTTTTTAAACTAATTATGTAGCAAATACCGTTACATTTACGAGATTTGGACATATTATGACCAAAAATACATACTTATTTTTTTTAGTTAGTAGTTTTTTTTCCGTACGTTTTATCTGTTAGAACTTTTATTAATTTTTCTGGAACCATTTATTAACCAAAGATCACTCGAGGTCGCCTACACGTAGGGAAATAAGCTTAATAGGGGTTTCTACATAAAATAGCAGCATACTACAATCCGATTATCATGTTATTTATATTTAACTTGACTGGAATTATTTTAAAGCTCTTAGAATTTCCTGGATTAATATTTATTTAATAAAAAAATGAACAACACAGAATTATTCTTTACGCATCACAGTAAAACAAAGGGTAACATCGACATCTTAAAAAGGGATACATATATATTTCAAAATAAAATACAATGCGTGGCGTAATACACAATTTATGAAAATAATCAAATATTAGGTCCTTACATATGAAATTGGCGTTTTGCCGTACTGGCAACTTTGATCTCAAATATCTTCTCTTTGGTTAGGAATTCCAAATTAAAATTTATACAGCTATTTACTCAAGTATTTGTGTTTCGAAAATTATAATTCATTTGTTTTTTCCTCAATTGTTTTTTTTCTTTGCGTCACTCAGTTTACAAAATGGAAAACTTGAAATATCGCGTTATTTACGAGTACGAGTTCCACCGTGGCACCAGTGCTGCAGAAACGGCTCGAAGGATTAATGATGTGTATGGCGACGGTGCCGCAAAAGAAAACACAGTGTGTTTTTGGTTCCAACGTTTTTGTTCTGGAAATTTCGACCTGCAGAACAAGCCCCGTAAAGAAAGTTGATAATGAATAATTGAAGGCTATTGTAGAAGCGGATCCATCGCAAACCACGTCCGAGTTAGCTGCAGGCTGCGGTGTTAGTGATAAAACTGTTTTAATCCACTTGAAGCAAATTGGGAAGGTGAAAAAGCTCGAAAGGTGGGTACCTCACGAATTGAGTGAAGCAAATCAACAAACGCGCGTTGACTGCTGCGTTGCATTACTCAACCGGCACAATAATGAAGGGATTTTGAATCGAATCATTACCTGTGATGAAAAGTGGATCCTGTATGATAATCGGAAGCGCTCATCGCAATGGCTGAACCCTGCCGAACCAGCCAAACCATGCCCCAAGCGAAAATTGACTCCAAAAAAGTTACTTGTGAGCGTTTGGTGGACTAGTGCTGGTGTCGTTCACTACAGCTTTCTTAAATCTGGCCAGACGATTACGGCAGATGTCTATTGTCAGCAACTGCAAACCATGATGGAAAAGCTAGCTGCTAAACAACCGAGGCTGGTTAATCGCTCTAGGCCACTGCTGCTTCATGATAACGCTAGACCACACACTGCACAACAGACGGCTACCAAATTAGAAGAGCTTCAATTGGAATGTCTAAGACATCCACCGTACTCTCCGGACCTTGCCCCAACAGATTACTATTTTTTTTCGAAATTTGGATAACTTCTTGCAAGGGAAAAAATTCAACTCCGATGGGGCAGTCCAAACCGACTTCAAAGATTTTATTGATTCGCGTCCGAATGGTTTTTTTAGTAAAGGGATCGATGAACTACCTATGAGATGGCAAAAGTGCATAGATAGCAATGGTACATACTTTGATTAAATAAATATATTATATTAAAAAAAAATCAACTTTATGTTCCTCCCAAACAAAACGCCAATTTCATATGTAAGGACCTAATATAACTAATTAATTCAATCAATAACTGAATACTTGAGTAGAAAAATAAGATATCTTTATAGGATAACTATAATACGAAATTATAATGCAAATTACAAAAAAACACCCTTGGGGAGAATCTGATATATAAATCGTGTTTTACAAATTGTCCTTTGATATATTTATTTATATATTGAATACTTCATTGCAAAAACAATCTGGCGGGCTTATTGCCAGGCGGCAATCTCTTCCAACAAACTAGACAAAAGTAAATAAAGGAAGTTACATGGTCGAAAAAAACTATTAAAATTATTTTTCATCTTTATGAAATTTATGAACACACACGTAATAAAAATAAAAGTTAGATATTACCAATCAAAGGAAAAGGAAGAGGGGGTGGAGAGGAAAGAAATATCAGAAATGAAACACGTTACGGGTATTACTGACTAGAAATTAAGTTTTTTCAGTCGATTCTTAAAGTATGCCAAGAACGGAACGAGTCTAACATTTGTTTGTAACTGGTTCCAGAGTCTCACTGTATGAATTGTAAAGGATGATGTTAAAAAAGAAGAGCGGTGAACTGGGAAGGGTAATAAACAATCTCTGTTTAAGCGTAGCGTAAGTCCATGATTGGAAAGACGCTGAAAATATTCGGCTAGATAATATAAAAGGGAGCGGCGTTAGCTATTATTGTTATAACTATCTAAATGGAAAAACCAGTCAATACCTTAACATACTATATTGCAATATCGCAGAAGAAGTTTCCTGAACTCAACATCTATATTAAAAATATTATAAAAGAGCGAAGATATGAACTGTAAAATTCTTTGAATAGATATCTGAATAAAGTAAGTTAAATTATCTATTAGAATTCACGTGAAGTTTATAAAATAATATTATAAAAGAAAAAAATAATATAAGTTTTTAAATGAGTTCCCTCGGTCCAATTTTCCTTTCGCTTATCTTCTTGTTCCTTGTCTTCCACTATTTTTGTGATAAAATATTATTCTTGTCCCTTTCTGATACACAAACAAACAGTGATCATGAATCATTGTCACATTGAAGGGGCAACCCTTCCTCTGAGATGCGGGTCTGAATGTCTATAAAGATGAAAGGTCCCCAGTGACGAGAATAATAATAACACCGTCTTATGGGCCCTGAGGTCCTCGCAAACGCTAAGCGTCATTACGGGAGGTCCTCACAAAACGTTTCGGTAAGATATGAAGGCTGGATGCGGGCGCTGTGTTTTGGTAAACCTTTGATAAGGAACAAAAAAGTGTTTTTTTCACTTAACTTGTCACCCTGATTCTAGTCAAGACGAGTATTGCTGCTGATAAAGGGTTAACATTTTCAAGGATCGAATCATGTTGCTGAAATGAAGAACGAAAAAAATAATGATTTTTTTGGTTCATCAAATTTAACGAATTTACTTCATAAATGTAAAAAAAAACTTGTAACAAAAAATTATGAGGGGTTCAAAAAAATTATAACCTGTAATATTATTAATAATAAATAGATTGTAATATTATTAATAACAGTATTTATTCCACTTTATGTAACGGTATAACCCTACCAGTTTCAAGGTTATCATCTCATCATCAGGCGAGCACAAACAATACTGAATTATGTTCGAACTGGTATCGACATATGGTACACGCTTCTAACACTCAAGAGACAACTACAGCAAGCAGCGGTGAGCTCTTGGGAATATACATATTTGCCAGACGTTCATGTTCAACTTGGATATTTTTTAGAGCCTCTGATTTCTCCAATTTATTTACGTTACTACTGATATGCAAGAATTTGGTATCATCGATTGAAAATGTGTGATTTTCACAGTGAAAATGATAAGCCATGTACCGGATAGGGTACAAATGAACTGTAGATAGGGTGCGTTGGTTGCTGCGCAGTGCTCGGAGAATGGAGTTGCGTTTCCAAAAGCGTAGATCGATGAGAAAAAGGTGGCAATGGTGAAGAGATTCCTCTTATGGCAGGTTGGTAGCGGGTCTCAAGTAAAACACAGTCGAGTGGAGTGTACTGAGAATATAATTAAAAATTAAAAGGGACCCTTCTTATGAACGTTCAGTCGGTCATCACAAGCGCTCACACCTCGAGAAATTCAACAGTTCTCGTGAGTTTTGCGTATTGTTTAAACCGACCGGTCAGCGACCTAGTCACGACGCCCGTTCACAAGTCGTTATTTCCTCTGCGGTCGCGATAACGATCGGACCCAAACAAACATATTTATTTCAACAAAACGAACAAGAATTACAATAAGGATTTACATACAAAATTATCAACATATCAAATATCACATAAAAATATCTACATATATTAATCCAACATCAAGGCAATATATAAATGTCTATACACATACAAGGGTGACCGCATACGTCCAATACAAGCCATTTCAGAATAAATTAGAGAATTTGAGTTCACGAAGTCTCTTTTCAAAAGATCTTACTGTCTTTCATGTATACAATACATTATTGCAGTCAGCACATAAAAGTTTATACACACCACTGTTGCTAAGTATTCCAGTTTTGACTTTCCCGTTAACTAAGAGTTTCCGGTGATTGAAATTAAATGATGAGGTGAAAACCTTGAAAACGGTAGAGAAATGCCGTTTTATAAAGTGGTATAACTCTACCGATTTAAACGACAAAAAATTACAATGTATTTAAACCTCCACAGTGTCAATAATTTAACTATAATAATTAATATATGATATAAGGTAAGTTGTAACCAGCCTCTGTCTCCAGCAATCAGCGAAAATAATTACAAATTCGAATAAATAAATAGCTGTGGTCAAGTCTTTATTAAAATACGATCGCGTAATCATAGTTCCAGTGGTAATATTGTGTAATAGTGGTAATATTGTTTAATAGTGGTAATATCATCGTCAAGTCGATTCATTGTTGTTCATTAAGAGGGATTTATGGAACAGTCTTAGCGTATCAGGTTTAAAATTACGCCCGTATAATTCATTCCAACAGCACTGAAAGAATGAAAGTGATTCTCACTAGACCGTGAAGTATGCGGCGCAATGCTTAGTTAAATATTGACGTTTTGATTTTAAACAATGTGCGTTAGTTTTCTATTTTGAGAGACTAAATGTAATTTAGTTAATGTAATAAATTGTTATTAACTTAAAAAAAATAAACGATTTGTATAGCACTGTTTTGTAATGAAATATCACCTCTGTGCTTTTGAATTTGAATTATTTGTTTGGTATCTATTTCTCGACATATCTGAATTGGTGATTTGGATATATTGAAGAGCGTGGTCGAGAACCTTCGGGTTTAGAACCATTGGTGTAGCCACATAATTCGTCCGTAATCGCACTGTTTGCACACGTTTAGTATTGAAATATCACCTCAAAGGCTCTGTGTTTTTGAATTTCTAATTTTAATAATTCGTCTGGCAATTCTCGACGTATCCGAATTGGTGATGCGCCTTCGGGTTTAGAACCATTGGTATAGCCACATAACACGTCCGTTATCGCACTTGTTAGTAATACTATCGCACGTGAAGAAGCAATAACACTCGTTACACGAACATTAACGTGGGAACTTTCACACATGCTTACTGATTTTTTCCGGTACTCTGTGTGTTAACATTGTTGGACGACGTTTCTGTGACATCACAATCACCATTTTCTAGTCCCGATGAGTGTTGTACACCACGATATATCGAGTAAGAATATCTTAATTTCATACATGTAAATATATCTAGGAAGCTAACATAGGAAGATGGATGTACGAGTTTTTTTAATTTTCTTTATTAAACAAAGTAAAATATTGTACAAACATTTGTCAAGGCTATACCTATATACAAATTTATTACTTAACTAATCTTAATTATACGTTATAATTTATGAACTTACTTAATCTTATTTTCCTACGTGTCATTTTATTTTATTTTTTACAATCTTAATATATGATTTCTTAGAAATAATTAACACCTACATACTACTTATAACTAGATAACAATTCTTATACTAAATATTTAGCAAAAACAAGTCTACTCGTTGAGGCTACTTGTATTCCATCACATTCACTCAGACCTTGGTCGTCCCAGCTAATACTGTAGGTGGACTAGTCAGGCAACAGATAATGCTTCGGGAGCTTGTGCTTATAACGGAAGGGTAGGTCGGATTTACTCTCGTAAGCTCCCAGGACAGCGACTAAGGGATTGCTGTGATTTTGTTGACTTTTATAGAACTTCACCGTCCAAGCGAGGATGTGGTGTTGTAGGGTTTCTTCTCGCTGTTCGGGTAAGGTTTGTTCTGGGATGGGTGTTAAAAGATATCTTGGATGCCTTGTTCTGCACTCTCTGGAGTTTCAGGTGATCCGTGTTGCTCACACTACCCCGAACGGGTGCAGCATAGGTCAAGATAGGATGAATAAGGCATTTATAGAAGAGGAGCTTATTTTTGGGTGAAAAGAAGCTGCGTCGATGAAATATCGAACTGATAGCCCTATGCCCTTGTGACCCTTCTGTCTGATGGTATTCAGATGAGTTTTCTACGCCAGTCGCCGGTCGAGGTGCAGACCGAGGTATTTAACCACGTCCTGCCACTCAACCAGGCAACCACCGATGAATAAGGGCATCGACGGCACTCTTTCCTTGATTTTGCGGGAGAACATAATTGCCTCAGTTTTGGCGTCATTGATTTTGAGCCTCCAGTCCTGGTAGTATTTCTCAAGGATCTCAAGAGCAATCTGAAGACGGCGACCAGCTCGATCCACCTTGAGTGACGATGCGTAGCATGCCGCATCGTCAGCAAAGAGTGCGAGCTTACAGTTTGGGGGAGTATGTATGTCGTGTGTGTAGATGTTAAATAGACATGGTCCAAGTATACTTACTGCCTTGGGGGACACAATGATGAGTGGTGACTGTGAAACTTCTATGGGAAAGAGGATGTACGAGTATTTCATAGATAAATTTAAACATATATTTTACAAAACTATTTTGTAGATAATTTCTAAAGAAGTGAAATTTGGATTGGATCTTTTTCGCATAAATATATAAACGTCCAGTTTTTCTGAAAATATCGTTACCTTCCATTACATATACGAGTTTAACCAGCATTACGAGAATTTTCACCTTAAATAGATTGCGTTCGAGTCGTATTTTATAAATCGCTCATTTCTGGTTTAAGCGCGTAACATACAGTCGAATGGAGAATTCTCGAAGAACTCGACAATTTTACCTTACATAATTCTATTTTCAGATTTTCATGCTCCAAAACACCAAGAAACGTATTATGGGCTTTTTTCTACCTTCACATCAATCAGGGTTAGCGGAGCGACCGTAATGAGAACAAGTTTTCATTCTCAGGGTTTTTCTGTTGTTATTTTTTGGTTAAAAATGAATATGGTAGATCCAGTATTCATTTTGACGTTTAGTGTAAGCAGTGGCTGCTTAAATGATCTTATGTTATTGTATTTTAGACCACCTCTATAAGACTTGCTGCTTCTTTACTGAAACAAACAACCGGCATTGATGTGACATGTCGGAAGATCTTGAAAAGTTTATTTGTAATTCTTCTTTCCTTGGTAAGTTTTTTGCTGTTTTCTTACCAAATATGTTTATTAAACAAGTATAGTTACGGGGAATTACCTAATAAAATGGTCGAATTTAACAATTTCCAGCCGTTCTTTTAATGTTTTATACTTTCAATAAAATTGGGTTTGATTTTCAAGTTAACTGTACCCTTGAATGTAAATTTAATGTATTGTATAACACTTTCGTTGTATACAGTACAATCTGGCGGATTTATTGCCATGTGGCAATATCTTCATGATGAATGAGAGTGAAACATGGACATGGAAAATTACTGATAGAAACCGAATAAATGCTGTAGGAATGCGTACATTGAGAATAATATTTGTGATAATGTTTGACGGAATACGGAATGAAGTGATTAGGGACGAATGTGAACTTAAGACTGCTGTGTTGAGTACGATGAAAAAGAGCACGCTGAGATGGTTTGGACATGTAGAACAAATTATTGACTTTATAGTGCAAATCTGAGTGAAATACAAATATTTAGTGCTAATGTGAGTGGAAGGCGTGTGAAAGGAAGACCAAGGAAAGTGTGGTTTGATCAAATTAATGATATTTTAAAAGAAGGAAACGTAGAAATTCAAATAAATCGTAGAAATTGAATGAGAAAGTATATGGAGGAGGCTAGGGTGAGTGTCGAGATAAGAAAGTCTTTTACTCTGTCCTCTCTGTGTACCCCGACAAGGAAATGGCGTGATGGTATGTATGTATGTAGTATTTTTAATAACGTCTGCTCTCTAAATGATGCTATATAAATATTTTATTATTATTGATGGTTGCAGTTCTTCGGCGATCGGGAGACTTCGTATTTATCATTGACTACCAATTTTGATTTTTCTAAGGCTAAATGCTGCAAAATTTACTAGGTTACAAATATGCTTTTTGACACCTAAAAAATTTAATCAAATTTTAGACATTTGAACACAATTGTAAGAGTTTTAAAAATGATTACCTCGTTTGGTTGTGCATTGAGTGTGTGTATTACGGTTGCAAGTGTGTATGGCCGAGTTGTAAAAACTCATGCTTATGCGATTCTGGATGAAAGTTTTAACCTCCATAGCTGTCATTTGCCACGTCAAAAACACAGCAATAAACCTGAAATTGATTTATTTTAATTTATTTGATACTCTAGACTTGTGATGGAGAAAGATTTTCAGTATTTCGTGTGAATTAATCTTTGTCAACTAAATATGTATTAATTTATTTAATGCAAGGTGGCACTACAGTTTGTATATAATAAACGAGTAAATTTGAAAATCAGCTTTTTCGTTCGATTTTTACTTGCGGCTTCTATGACACATGCCAATAATACGATATACAACAAAAGTGTTATGTACTACAAAGTACGGAAGTCTAAATGTTTATCCAGGTGTGAATCGGATTCCCCGGGAAAATGATTTAAAATGCGATATTGCAAACCTTAGGCCATTAGCACCAATAGTGACAATTTATAATACTCGTACATTATTAGGGCTTCTCAAACCACTTAATATTTCTCGCTTTCCTCTATTCAAAGTCTAAACAAGGGATTCATTTAATCTTATTTACTATTTGATGTCTTAGGCATGATTAATTTCGTTTTTTTTACTAACCCCATGGCCTTATAAGGTCGAATACAATAGGGTGTTTGTAAAACTATTGATTTTCCAATGAGTTATTTATGGCCGGCACATAAATAGAAGCCGCCTATCAGCGCGCTGCTTATCGATGGAAACGCAACGTAAATTTCGGCTTTAGCCACGTTTCGAGTCACTGCTAATGAGGCAAGAAACTTTTAAACTTTAATTTATGACTACATTTGTAGTACATATTTGTACAGTATCTTAAGCACGAGATTTCGTGCTGGCTTCACTTTAACTTTTTAAATCAAATTTACCGCAAACAAAATCCAGAACGGGTTTTTGGACTTCATGAAACAAGAACTGATTAAGCCTGCGTACGTTTGGTTTGTAGCTACAGTGTTTTGCATACATTTATGTTAACAGGATGATTTAACTTAAATTTAATTGAGAGGCCTGTTTCACTTTATAAACCATTGTCAAACAGTACTTAATACTACCAAGCTTATACAGCAAAATATTTTGCTATCTATAGTATAAAACTAACATAAAAAATAATAGGAGTCGACCATCCTGACATTCTGGGAATCACTACCTTTTGAACAATCAACCCTCAAAACTTTAATGCTGCAATAGTATATTCACCCAACTTTGTTCTAAAACAAAATGAAAGAGATCAATTTAGTTAAAAGGATGCTCAAAACAAACCATTGGATTTTTTTTTCTTTAGCCAAGAAGGGTTTTCAGTAATGTTAGTGCCAATCAAAAAGGACATTTATTTACTTGAAAGACATTATATCTGCCAAGACATTAAAGGCAGCATTAATAAAGCCAGTAGTCTGGTAGATAGACCTGTTTTCATATATGGTTCATTTTTTGGCTTTCAACTCACTTTCAGACATACTCGTACATGTTTTATGACCCTTTTAAGCTGTATTTTATAAATTTACAAGTGCAGCGTTCTGTAGTTGGAATTTACTGTCGAACAAAGTTTCGCCTTGCTGTTTGTCTCACTCTTGCTTGAGTGGTCGTAGGTATGTTAAATGGCGATCATCTCAGCTTTACACTGCTCTTATTGCTTGTCTACGTTTTGTGATTGTCTCTTGAGTATTCTACCAGTAGGTTGTGTATCATTATTCTGGCCAGATCTGGCTAACATACCGGAGTGCAACTATGCTATCTATTCTTCTTTACACGACGACTTTGTCCATTAAAATATTCACTCCTTGCCGAAGTACCGCAATTATTTATTTATTTAACACTTCACTGTAAAAATATATTTGGCGGCAATCTATTCCAACCTACCGGACAAAGGTAAATAAAGGAAGTCACATTATCGGAAAAAAATATTTAAATAATTATTCATCTATCGAGTTAACAATTTCCGAAGGGAACTTCATTCAGACTAACTGGCTACTCCGTTCTAGTGGGGTCAAGGAGTGGTTTTGCTGCGTTCGAAACTTTCTGTGAAAGAACTGGCAACTTGCAAGGATATTTGAATTCCAATACTTTATAACTATATTTACTGCGCTGCGATTCATTTTCCTTCTCCCGTGATGCCGAACCTTAAGTCCGTCGTCACTACTATTCTTTTCATACTCAGATGTATCGCCACCTGAATAGGAGTCCTTTTAGGCGGCTCCTTCTTCGGCACTTCATCGCACTCATAAAAAAACAAAGAAAATTTTGATCTTCTAATTTTGATTGCGCTGGATGGTGACTTGTTTTGTCCCGCATAACAGCGTGGGAGGAGGAGATGTGATCAAACTGAACTGAACTGATTATTCATCTTTATGAAATTAATGAGTAAAAGTGAGATATCATCAATCAAAGGAAAGTAAAGTAATGGTGGAGAGGAAAACAAAATCAGGAATGAAATACTTTAAAAATTAAGAGTTTTTTCAGTCGCTTTTTTCAAATCATACGAAGGACGGAGTGAATCTAGCATTGGTTTGTAACTGGTTCCAAAGTCTCTCTGTATCAACAGTAAATGATGAAGTAAAAAAAGAAGAGTGGTAATTGTTATAGGGAACCAAAAAAAATCATGCACTTTTCGGTCAAGTTTGCTGCATCGACTTGTATCTTGTTGTGACTTGCAAAGCCCTAGTTTTTATGCGTACCATTTAGTACAGATATTCACAAATCATCAGCATACACTCGATTTAATTGAAATTTAAAAAGCTTTAAATCACAATACAAAAGTGCATACCACCTCAAAGCGTATTAATTGACTAATGCATATCTGTGCTAAATTATACACACACAGTAAAAACTTGGACTGTGTAAGTCACAACAAAATATAAAAAGTCGCCTCAGCTAACTCGACCAAAAACCGCACAAACTGTATTGGTTACTTAATATTATGTGAAAGTTTTTATAATTTTTTCAAATGAGTTTGGGTGGGATTTTAAGGATGTGTAAAAATGTCCAGGGAATTCATTCAATAGAATATTTCAATTTAGAAACACGTTTTCAGTATGATACACGTACACATTGCTGTAATCTAGACCGGAACAAACATTGATACATGCTGGAAAATCCTGGCGTGGGTCACAATAATGACCTTTTTGGGTTAGGATTTCGTAAATATTTACTTGTCAGGGGCGACAGGCTTTGTGGAGAATGTAGACGGTGTACGTAGGGGTTCAATTTAAAAGCAAAGTGAAAAAATGTGCATGGATTGTATAAAAAATAAATTTATTAAAATCCATAAGTATTATTTTTCTTCTTTATTATAGTAATCTTTAACATATCCGAAATTGGTAATGTGACATATTAACCCTTCCCTTACGGTGATAAAAATGAAACGCGTGTTCCGGTGTTGGGTAGTGAGTACGCGATCAAAAATTAGCGATTTTAAATCGGAAAAATAAGAACATTCATAGATAATCCCCTTAATTAATTATAATTGAAGTTAAAAATTATAATAATTGAGATTTATTTGCTGAAAACATTAAAAAACCATCTGGCACCGCTCACGGAACGGGCGTAGGTCTAGTCTCGTTGCCAGCTCAACAGCTACTGCGGCGCGGCAGAGTTGGTGGCTAACTCCGGCGTGGCTTACACTTGCGAGGTTGAGACAATTGCGCTCCTCGCTATTCAGTGACGTATGCAAAAGTGAGATGCGAATATGGTGTCGCGCTTCCCGCATACTTTTCACCTATCGTCAAGACCCAAGATCGAGGCACTCACAGCGTTTAAATGCGAATTCGTTTCCGATATTCAGAAAATACTTACGATGTAGTTGATAAATTCTGATTATTATTAATATTATTTTTTAAATCAATGCGTAAATATATTATGGAGGAATACCTAAAATCTTAACCTTGTATTTATTATATTTATAGAGATATTGATGGTTATTTGAAGCAACGTGTAGAAGATACCCAACACCGGGAAGGAAAGGTTAAAAGCGTAGCTAGGAATCAATATTGTCTAAGGTTCAAATAATTGAACTTTCGGATTTAGAACCACTGGGGAAGGCACGGAACTCGCGATTCGTCGGTACTTTGCACGTGTTAGCAACATTACCGACGCAAAGAGGCTACGCACACGTTTTTTGTACTCGTATGTGCGAATATTTTTACCAAAAAAACTTTTTAACAGCCTAAGATCCTTTTTTTTTGTTCCATCGAGATTTTTCTGGGAGTTTTTAATTCTCATTCTATTAAGTGGGGTCGTGCTGACTTGAATGGAGCGGTAAAATCCCAATTGAAATTTGTGGAATATAATAATTTATGGATCCTTAAAGATGGTTCACCTACAAAGCTTAACCATTTATCAGATAAACCCAACGCGGTCGATTATCGATTCGCTTAAGTTATCTTGCGTCGTATCTTAAATGGATCATCTTAGACAATACACACTCAAGCGATCATTTCCCGATAGTTTTGGATATGCCGTCAAAATTGTTCAATGTAAATTTAATAAAATTCCCCCAAAAACATACATACTGTCAAGAACATTAATTGGTCTCACTTAAAAAGTACCTTGTCTTTACTTTCGAGTGGTTTTGAAGTCGTAGATGATCCTCACGAATTTGTGACTCGTTCACATTTTCATAATATTGTGGAATCAGCTAGGGAATCTAGTGTGACGTCCAAAACTAGTATGTTATAATCCATAAAGACCGTCCATGGTGGGATGAAGAATGTGAGAATATTGTCCATCAGAGATTTGAGAGAGTGAGAAGGTACTGAAAAAGTATAAATTTGAATAATTATCTCGAAGCTATGTAAGCGATATCAAAAAAAACTGTTGAAAATGAAAAAAAGCTGTGTGGCAGAAATTTTGTATCCCATCTACTCCTTTGTCTGAAGTATGGAATACAATTAAAATCTCAAGTCCTTTGTCTTAAGTATGGAATACAATTAAAATCCCATTTACTCCTTTGTCTTAAGTATGGAATACAAATAAAATTTATCTTAACCGGTCCATGTAACATCACTTCATGTCGAATCCCTTATATGCCGAAAAGTTTGCTAATTATTTAGCTTCCTGCACTATTCCTCATGCATCTGAATTGCCCTCGTATCAAATTCTTAACCCAAGCTGCGGTTGGATCGATTCCCTTTTTAAGTTTGAAGAGTTCCAATTTTTTTTGAATATCTTAAAAAAATTCTCCTTGGATTGATAAAATTTCGTACACCCATTTTCAAAAATTTTCAGAAATATTTTAAATATTTTTAAACAGCAAAATTTTTATGATAATAATTTTGATAATAATAATTGGTATGATTCCTGATATGAAGAAAAATCAAAAAGGTATTCCTATTTTAAAAACTGGATAGGATTCAAGTTGTGCAGAATATTACCGGCCAATTGCACGCTTGTCGTGTTATTTAAAAGTTTTGGAATATCGGATTGAATGGTTTGTCGAACACAGCTCACTTTGGCCTTCTTTCCACTTTGGATTTCGAAATTTCCCTATTTTGAAAACTGAAGAACTTTATTTTTTAAGAAGGAATACATTATTGCGCCATTTATAGATATCAGAGGAGTAACTGATCTTTTAAATAAAATGAAACATGAAACTTGGCATCGATGGGCGTTGGATTGGGATATATGATTAGTGTATAAGTCATCTTTACAGAATAGGTATTGTAATAAATCCTGGATGGTCTGGATGATGAAACTATTGACCATGTATTTTTCGGTTGTCCTTTGCGAGACAGATTTGATTTACTAAAAACGACATCTTTGCCGCATCCAATGAATGTTGCGTTTCTTCTTTCTTCGTGGAACTTTTCCAACTATAGATCAATTGTTAAATTGATGAAGCTTAATCAGCGGAAACTTTAAATTTTCTTGAATTGTCATTTTGAAAAAAAATACAATAAATTATTTTATTATAGTATATTGACTCATATAATTGCATAATAACTTGAATTTGATGGCACAAATCATTCTAGTTTAGGTGGATTGCCTATTAAAAAAAAACACACGCTATGATACCAGTGAACGCTATGATACCAGAGAACAAACAATATACGACTTTATTCTTTTCTCATTCTCTAATTATACGTTTTTTCGTTTTCGGCAGTATAAAACTAACATACGGCCCTGCAACTTGTGTTAAACACGAAAAAACACAGAACAATATTTTGCTAAGGGAAAGTAATGAGATTTGTACCAATTCCTGTTGCTCACGTAACAAGAAAGTAAATTGTCTGAATGGTTGGTATTGAATACAATTTTAAAGGACGTTGAAGTAAGGACACCTGAAAATAGCGTTTTCCAGATCAAAAATAAAGACATGCCTATGAATATTTTATGAAGGGGATGAAGCTTTTCAAATTCTCAAAAAATCTTTGGGAAATCGGGAAAGGTAAATTTTTATTTTTTCATTCACATCCTACGTGTTTTCCATATACAACTATATCCTTTGTAGAGAGGAATATTTTAAATAGTGTTGGACCTTTTTTTCGGACTGCGGTTTTAACTTTTTATACTGGATGAAAGTTTTATCAATAACAAAAGTATTTCAAACTGTATTTTACTTTCACATACCAAATGACTTTTTTTTTCTTTTTGATTCGTTAAGATGTTTAATTTACATTCAGATCCCAATTTACTGTTTGTTCCTGTTAATTTTTGATCCGTTTATATTTTCATTTAATATTTTTATTTTAATTCACATGCCAATTAACTTTTTTATATTGATTTACGATTCACTTTTCATTTAGTTGGGGATTGATTCCTTTTGGTACCCACTTTTATTGAAGAGTTCCAGTATGTTTTTCATTGAATGCCTCTTTAACATATGTGTATAACTGAAAAACGACATACTACGTTACGTATAAAAATATACCATATGTGTAACTGTTATTTACAATACAAAGTTAAATAAGTGTTTATAGAATTTGTCTGCATACAAACTAAGCTGTATGATTTTTATTATTTCAATTAATTCGTAACACGAAATAAATTATGTTTATAATAACTAACCTAACAACCCCCCTGATCTAGTTAATAAAATGCATGTCTACCAATCCAGAATTCTCGTGTTCTATTCCTGTTGAAACCCAGATTTTTGTAAAAAGGCTGCCTGACTGATTTTCACTTAAGGCCTCTTTATATATAACATATATGTCTAGTTGGTTGTAATATATTGCATTATGGTAAAAAATATGTCAGGTTGTATCGGATAGAATGAAAGTGTAATATTGTACAATACGATACTAAAGTAGCAGAGGAAAACATATTTGACTTTATTAATTGCTTTTTTTTTAAATAAAAATACTTTTGTGCTACTTGAACTATTTTATTATTTTTTATATGATGCATTCTTCATAATTGTTAATCTCATAAATTTGAAAACACTTCAACCGTTACTTTTGATTAAAGCACAAGCTTGTTGATTAATATATAAATAAATTATTAAACCTTTTCTTCAAAATATTAAATCAAATTTCCGAAAGAAATTGACAGTTCATGAGAGAAAGTTTTCTCATAAATTTTAATTAGCTTTCGACCGAAGAACTTTTCTTGTACAATCCTGGCGAAAATTGTTAGAATCACGGCAAAATTATTTTGAAATTTTCATGTAGAAATACAATACATTATTATTTTCTGCTATTTTTTCATAATCAATATGCTTATAGACAATTTAAAGGCAATATTCAGATGTGACAACCTGTATGGTATATTGCGAGAATATTTGTCTTAGACTCGAGAGTTTTGGATTCTATTTCTTATGATTGTAAATAGTATTTTACATTCAGACTTCGACTGTTTTTTTTCTCGGAAAAGATTGCCAAATGGAAATAAATCCTTAACCTCTCGAGTAGAAAGGTACTGATGAAAATTTTAAAACATTGTTGTTCAGTTGATAAAATAAGTAACTAGCCGATAAATGATTTAATTGTGTGGTATCATAAATATATGTCATTGGTAGTCCAAATACTGACATAATCTGGGAATATTCGAGAAATAATCACTGCGCCCCAACCGCGGGGTCATACACTATCTGACTCAGTATTTCATGGCCCCACGGTTAGGGCGGTATTCACGGAGAGGTCTAGTGTGTATTTTCTACTACGATAGTATAGAGCATGCGAGCAACATTTTATGCCAGTTATCAAATTGGGACGAGTGACAATCCGTACATACAGGCATAATAATTATATAAAACTAGAAAAACACCATATCTGGAAACATAAAAAAAATAATAATACCATATTGGATGCTACAATATATCAAATGAACCTCTGAAATATGGGGACCATGAGTATCCAAAGGTCTGCTTCTGTTTTTCAATAATCCTTTGTCTGAGTCTGATTTTCCAAGAATGACACACAAGCATCGTCACAATTCCAGTTTTGAGGAAAGGACAGAAAATTAAACCAGGAAACTACAGAGGAATGTTGCTGTTGTGTTTTGTAGACTTGAAAACTTTTTATGGCGTTAAAATGGCTGATGAAAACTTTGAAGTGAACATTTGTTCAAATAATAAATTTTTGATTGAATAAGGACGAATTACAGAGCCTGATACGCAAATTGTGTGAGAGATGTAAAGAGAAACATCTGACAATGAATGTTAGGAAATGTAAAGCCATGGTGAAATAAATGTGTAAGGAAAGGTAATTGCGATATATGGGTGAGTAATAAAATATTAGAGCAAGTTGAAGAAGAAGGTAGTATTTTCTCAGATGGTGGAAGAGTAAGGGAGTAGGATATTTAACTGTGTGTAGCGATAAAAAAACAAAGTCAATGGTACACTTTAACATATATTATACTCGAGCCAGACAATATGAAAATCTGTCCACAACAGTATTTTAATACAATTTTTTATGTATGCGAGTGGAACGTGAACATGGAACAACTCTGAAAAGAGCCGAATACATACTGTAGAAATGCATGCCTTACGAAGAATATATGGGATGAATATGTGTGACAGAATACGAGATGAAGTGATAAGGGATGAGTGAGGACTTAAGGCTCATGTGTTGAGATGGTTTGGGTTCACAGAACTAATGAATGAAGAAATATTAACAAAACAAATATGTAGTGCTAATTCGAGTGAAAGGCGGAGTAGAGGAAGACCAAAGAAAGTATGGTTGAATCAAATTAATGATATTTTGAAAGAAGGAAATGTATAATGTCATAGGAACTGTATTAGGAGTTGTTTGGATATAGGAGAGGCGAAATATGTGTCGCGATAGGAAAGTCTGGCGCACTCTACTTTGTACCTACCCTGATAGGGAGACGGCGTGATGGTATGCTTGTATCATATGCACAAAATACATATTTTATTTCCGAATCAACTTATTTTAATACGAGTGGGCTCAATTTTTATCATACATATTTAAAAAAATTTCAAATGTTTTATTTCGTAAGGCATTATTTTGTTTCCATCAAAATGCTCCAAAATGGCTGTGTAATATTTAATTATGAATTTATAATTTTTTGTCTACCGAAAAAAGAGTTAAATTTTAAATTTAACTCGTCAAGTGATTTTTTTATAAAAAAATATTTAGGTTTCAATCGTTTAACTTAACGAGACGA
Organism: Odontocerum albicorne; assembly: GCA_949825065.1. Lineage (NCBI taxonomy): Eukaryota > Metazoa > Arthropoda > Insecta > Trichoptera > Odontoceridae > Odontocerum > Odontocerum albicorne. The sequence continues at coordinate 30,513,215 of OX463853.1, read as the reverse complement.
GTTTCGTCTGGCAAAAAGAATAAAAATCGTTTAAACGAGTTTTGAATATAATTTTTTTGGTAAATGGAAACAAAAGCGTTTCGTCATTTCAATGTTGAGATATATTCAAATTTCAGGTTTAAGAATATAAATTAAAGTAAAGAAGTTTGTTTAATACTTCTCTTTAAAAAGTTTTTTTTCTTGGGGAATTTACATTTACGACTTAAAACTAAACTGTCTTTAAGATTTTAAATAAGAACTCTTATAAATAAAACATTTTATTTATATAGGAAATCCACTTACAATATAATGGTGTCATCATAGTAAAAGCCAAAAATGTTACGATAATAGAGTTGACATAAAAAATGAATTAAAAAAATCCAATGTATAACGATTTCAATCTGATTCAAATTTTTTTTCGAAGTAACGAAAACCACAACATTCATTGGAAGCGGCAAAGATACGTGCATATCATTCCGTCTTATCCTTTGTGGGGTAGTCAGTGATAGCAGATCTCCAAACTCCACATTCATTCATCTCGTCATGCACATACTTATATTATTCATACTTCCCACTTTATCTTCTTTCAAAATCGAAACCATTTGATGTAGCCATGTTTTTCTCGGTCTACCTTTTCCATGCAAACCTTGCACTTCTAACTTGTATACTAGCTTAGCCTTTTATTCTTTTTACATGTCCAAACCATCTTAAAGCTCCTATCTTCATCTTATTTAAATAATTCATTTTATCTATGCATTAATTTCTGATGTCTTCTTTTCACCATCTTTCATACATTGATACTCCAAAAAATTTCCTCGGTGCACGCATCTCCACAGAATTAATCCGTCTTTATCGGTCTACCAAGTCCAAGTTTCACTTCCAAACGTCAATGTAGGCACCAAACATACTCGTATATTATGTACTGTGTAAATATATTTCCTTGTTCTTGATTAGATTAAAGGTTTCCATTCGGTATTTTCATAAAATATAAACTCAGCCCATGATTCCGGTGCACGCCACATCGCACCAAATCAGTTCGGTAGTATCTCAAGCCTTATCACTTTTATTTTCCCCCAATTTCCGAAGAGGGCTGTAGGTCAATCACCCTAACGCATTTCCTGCAGCTGCGACTTTTTGAAGACTCTTTGAATTTCCGTAATTTTATCATAATAATGCAAAAAGCGAGAATACTGGAATGAAAACAGTGAAAAAAATATCGAAAATGATCAAAGCGAACTGTTATTCAAGAAAACTCGAACAAAAATTCATCATCGTCATCAGCCCTGCAACCTAGGATGAGTCTTGGCTGCCTGCTGGTTTCTTTGTCACCTATCTGTGTCTCAGCTGCATTCCTTCCCCAATTTGTTATACCCAGTGTGAGGCTATACTCTATCACATATTTCGTGCAGCTCAGCTTTGATCTCTGCACTATTCTACGCCACATGGGATCGCTGAACAATGTCCTGCATGCGGAATAAACGTCCAAGCCAACGCAGTCTAGCAAGATTGTATAATTTTTGCTTCTTTAGCCTCACCATACAAGGTGCAGAACTCTTTGTTATACAGTTGTCTTCACGCATGGACCGCGCTTTGTAAGTGTTAAGGTCTCGGTTATGCAAGTTAGCACAGGTCTTAGTAACGTTCTATAAAGTTCGCTTGTTTATGGAGAGTCGACAATACACATGTTTATGGAGACATCTAATCTATGAGATAAATGTTAAGAGTGAGGGTTGGTGTGGCGGTGCAGGCTGCCCGTCTTGAGACAGTACCATATTGTATTAACTGTCATTTTTGAAATAATTTTGACTTGTGTCCTTGCATACTTACGTTTAATTTGAATTGTTTTATTGTGTTAATGTATTTTTTTATTTGGTTTTATTATTTGTATTTTTTTTAATTTTTGGAATATGTATTTTTTGTAATGAATGATTCTCTCACTACTTATATTTTTGTAAGGTTCACAAAACAGTTGATGAAATAAATAAATAAATGGAAGTTTAATATGCTTTTAGGACCATAGATTTAATCCTATGAAATTTTCATTATGCCCGTGTATTATGTAAAACTTTATAATGTTGAAATTAAAAAAAAAAACATGCATTTTTTATCTTCGGAATGTATAGTTTTAGATAAAAATAAAAGGATATACTTTATAACTAACAATATTAAAAAAATATATATTTAAGTTCAAATGTTAAAAAGAATCCAAACTATAGTATAAAAAGTTAACATTTTAATTTCACCCTTAATCCGCATTAACATGACTTGAAAAAGAGGATTAAATCGGTTGCATGAGCCCATCGATTCCGGTAATGACTTGGGCGAAATAAAATTCAGGGGGATTGAAACGGCGAAGGGTGTTTCGGGTAAACAAATCAGCTGTAAGGTTAAAGCTTTTTACAAATAAAATATGCATCTATTTACTAAGACAAAAGTTCGATGAAATTTTTATTAATCGTTATTTAACTGTCCATTTACTCGTATGTGATACAGTTAGCCTTGGAGGTGAAGTCAAGTTTTATTTATTGAAAAATTGTATCAAGCCGATTAAAATAAACTGTTATCTTCTTCAATTTCATTTTAAACAAACATTTTTTTTCATCTCGTGCTTAGTGCTGAGCGTCGTGTATTTCTTCCATGTCTTAATCTCGGCGCTCCACCTGTATCCATTCCTCCCAGTTCTGGACCATGTTGAATGCAGCGCTGAAAGAGGTTCATGTTATCTACTTTATTTGATTCGTCCATCTCATACGACACCTTCCTCCTGCTCGCTTTCCCTCAACTATCCCTGCGATTACCCCGTTTCTCTCCAGACTTTCATATTTTTTTTAGTAACCCAAAGTACGTAAGGATTTTTGCAAATAGTATTTTAATTAATTTTCAATGGCTTTCCTTCTTCTCTGCTTCTGATTCAAGCGATAAGTATATTGTTATTCTAATCAAAGCTGAGCTGGTGTGAATTCTAGGTCAATACCATTTATATTACAAAATCATATTTTGTCGTTTAATTTTCTAATACGAAACCTATTTTTTTAGTTTCCTCGCTTTTTACCAGAAGCTCTTGGTTCAAGTCTTGGGGCAGGTTTCTGAAAAGCGCCCAATCAAAAAAGTAAATCCCATAAAATATATCCATAAAACTTATTTAGTTTTCACACATCAATAAAACAATATATGTTTGATAGTTTATTCTGGTCTGGCGCCCGTTAAAAGATAAAATGGCTTTAGAAAAGCGATTTCAACTGGATATTTAATGTAACCATTTGAATCCTTTAGTTAGTGATATTATCCATCATAAAGCACAAGTTTTTATTTATTTTATGGCGTTAGCTTTGCCTCTAGTTTAATGTGTGTTTTAGGTAGGCTTTTTTAATTGGCAAAGTAAATCGAAATAATACGAGCTTTGTTGTCTTGTATTTATCGCCTGTTGTGTACTGAAAACCTTATTTATTTATTTAGCACTTCATTGTGAACCAATCTGGCGGGCTTTTTGCCAGGCGGTAATCACTTCCAACTAACGAAACAAAAGTAAATAAAAGAAATTACATGGTCACAAAAAACAGGCTTATAATTATTCACCTATACAAAAAACATTAATAATGAGCAAAGGACATATAAAAGTTAAATTTTATCAACCTAAGGAAAAGGATGGATTGGTGGAGAAGAAAGAATATCCAGGAGAGAAACACGTTATATTACTGACTTTAAATTAAGAGTTATCAGTCGCTTTCAGTCTAACAATAGTTTGTAATTGGTTTGAAAATTTCATAGCATAAATAATAACGGACGACGTAAAGAAAAGCTGTGAACTGGGAAAGCCAATAAACAATCTCTGAGCGTGGCGCAAGTTCATGATTGGAAAGATACTGAATATTCGCGGCGAGATAGGAAGAGATGGCGGACAAGTTAAATATATTTTAGAATACCGATAATTTGTGAATTTTGCTAATGTGAGCTTATTGCCACATGGCAATTTCTTTCAACCAAACTGAAAGGCGTTATATAAAATATATCCGAGTACTAATGGTAATCGAACCTGCAACCCATGGAAGACAGACTAGCCTTATAAATGGAGCCACGAGCGTCATAGCTTGCCTAAGGTTAGATAGAATAAGAAGTATTTATTTAAAAAAATTTAAGTTAAAGACAGTATAAGTAAATAAAAAAAATACTTTAAAAATCTTCTTATCTTACACTTCTTACCCTCTCATCTCTCTACCCACCCATATCTCTACCCACCCATCTCTCTACTCACCCATCTCTACCCACTCATCTCTACCCACCCATATATCTACCCACCCATCTCTTTACCCACCCATCTCTCTACCCACCCATCTCCCTACCCACCCATATATCTACCCACCCATCTCTCGACCCACCCATATATCTTCCCACCCATCTCTCTACCCATCCATCTCTCTAACCACATAAAGTATTTTTTATTGATAAATATTGTTTAGGAATAATTTTACCAAGGTCTTTCAATTTCCATGGGAAAGTTTTTTAAAGAAATTAATGGAATTTTTATGATCCATTCATCCATTGTTTAAATAATCGAAGTACTCGTATGTTTAAGTTTTGGCATTTTGAAAATTACCTCTTTAAGGTCAACTTGTTTTCAAGAAGTTCTAAATGAAATAACAAAAACATGTTTACTCGGGCTAAGTAATAAGATTTCATTTGTGTCGTGAGGAAGAAAATTGTAGCGGTAAGGTGTTTCTGTGGGGCTGCCATAATTTCGGGAAACTAAAGAAGGTCACTGGGAGGTAAAAAATGAACAATTTCTTAGTTAAACGTTGTTAGGAAAAACTAAGAATTTAAAATATTAAAACGCAAGTAATTTTGAGAAACTTAAGTAGAAAATCTTTAGAAATAATGATTTTTTTAACTGTGTGATTCTGTATTTTTTTCTTTTTCTTATTCGCCCCTTCAATTCTGAGGATCGTGATGTCTATGTTCATGAAACACCTCTCTCCAGTACAAACGATCTCTTGCTCTATGTAGCACCTCCTGAAATGATCACCCCACTGCTTTTTTCACCTGGTTCCTTCACCGAATGAGAGCTTGGTTTCGGCTTCTTCTGCCATTTATATTTCCCACCAGAGTTGACATCTCAAGGTTGTCGTCCTTCCTCAGCGCTATGTGTCCAAAGTATCGTAAAATTCTTCTTGCATAAAACACAGATAACATACGAGTATATGCGTCACAGACCGAGCTCTTCAATGGTCGATCGATGGGTTCTTCTGGTAGTCCATAGAACGCGCATGATTCACCTCCATCACCACATCTCAAATATATAAATTCTTTATATATGCATGCCTTTAGTGTCCAGGTTTCCGCATCATACAAAAAATTGAGAAAATGAGGATTTGAATCAATCGAGATATGATTTTCTTAGGATTCCTCTAGGTCAATTTACGTATTTCCAATTTATTTTCCTTTGCAATCTAATTTGAAAGACGATTTTACAGTTTTTTTTGTAATTTTCTACCACTCAAAGAACTACAGCACAGAAAAATATTAAATAATATATCTTCACTAACAATGATTATTTATTTATTAAATAATATATCTTCACTAACAATGATTATTTTTATAGTTTTAAAAAAATAGTAATTACTTCTGACTCGACTTTATATGTAGTCAAAAAATATTTAAATCATCTTTGAGTTATCAGACGGTTTCTTATTTCGTTGCAGTGTTTGAAATTGATGCTGCAACAAAACAGATGCGTAACTAAACGACACTGGAAGTTAGTTGATTTATTAATTAGGCTCAGTGAAGGCAGAAGTTTAGACATACGAGTATATCGCGATATGCGAATATTTGTACAGGCAAGATTGCAACTTGAACCGCAAAGAAGAATATAATGATGGTTATATTGTAGTATTTTTGATCCCATATCCCGATCTTACATCAATTCGTTTATTTTTCTTGCGAGTAATTTTAGATAATTTTTCTGTATTATTCCTAGAGTGTGGGTCTGTCTAATGGTCGGCTTCTTATGGGGGTAACCATGTAAAATTAAACGCTAAAAAAGAACCTTCATCTGTTTTTACATTGATAATCAGAATCGAAGTTCAACATTGTTCGAGTGGGTTTTTATGAAGAAAAAAATACCAGCACACGGTTTTAATCTCCATCAGAATTAAAAAGTAGAAGTATTGTGATTAGACCATTGATATCGTAATTAGAAGATATAGTTTTACCGGTACATTTAAACTGAACATAAAAGTCTGGCATTTATCACTCGTATATGATCAGACTTCTTAATAACCGATTGTCAACAAACATTTTGATAAAAATAATAAAAGGGAAAAAACTGGAGGAAAACATAGAAAAGTGTGGACGGCTCAGCAAGAAGACGTTTCGTCGAGACACATAGTGATGGAATGGGTGGAGACAAATGACAGATGAAAAGGAGAGAATAATGAAGGGAAAGGAGAATCAATTCATTGTATTCTTTAAAGGTATACATATGTTTATTATTTATTTCTCGAAAACTGTAGATGGTTTTGATTAATAGTAACATATTATTGCCATTATGAAATTTGAACGTATGCCAAGTTAATGTCATACCGCCATGAAACTAGAACACCGGAAAACAATTCTTAATCATTTTCTTTATCGTATATATGATAATGCTAATTTTTGTTGTGTGATAATGTAAATTTTATAATATTGTATACATTGTCGTGTCATATTTATAGAATAAACAAACGCCAGTTTACGCGAGGTTAGGTAGAAGAACACTTGTACATGTCAATCACCTTGAGAGTACGTAATATTTATAAAAATATGAATTTTCCTTCGGTTTTGTTACCACAATATACACATATATATTCAAGATCCTTAAAACTCGTAAAAAACATTTACCTTCATGTTTTCATACTTTATTATACTATCAAAAATTTGTTATATTCAGTACAGCCTGGCGTTTCGAAGCCTTGAAATATTCCACCAGCGTTAAAGCGAAGTAATTGGCTAGCAAAGGGTTGGTGGGGAGAGAAAGCGCTTCAAGGACAGTTTGAGTGAGTCATATAGCACAAAGTTAGCGAACTTTGTGCTACATATGTGACATAGATCCACATATCTGGAGAGAGTGACTAAAGAAGATTACATGATCGACGTGGAAGAGTGGCTCAAGACTGACGTTGGAGTGGTGTGGAGATCCTCGACTTAGAGACCCAGCAACGACTGTATATATTTATTGACGCTTTGATCAAATGCTTTGACGACCTCCGTGAAAACGCTTGACTTTCGCCCGAAAGTTCCAGGCTCCATTCACATTGGTCCAAAAAAAAGAAGGGTAAAGGAGTTTTTCTGGTAATAATGCTCACACGCGCTAGTTTTGTGAGAGTGTGGCTCATCATTTGGGACCCGAAAATTATCCACAATTCTCTGATATTTGAACGAGTTTAAAAGAGATTTCTGCGACACCTTTATAACAAATATTAGGTATTTATTTTACCCATAGCTTTATAACATTTTTTTAAATTGGTATGCTAAGACAATACTTCTTAAGCGTTATAATAAATTTACGCACATTTTTTATAATATGAATTACAAATTGCTAACGGGAAAAATACCAAACTCAGTGTGGATTCATAGACTTTTGTTCAATGTACCGGATAATTATTTACACCATTATGAATTAAGATTGTTTTTAACTGAGCTGAGCTCTTAAAAGCTACACCACGAGTGCACACGGAACGACTTTATTGAATGAATTTTCTGATATCAATATATTCCACATCTCGGTGGATGAATGGACGATTAAACTCTTGGATAAATTTTGTACATACAACTGAGTCACTTCACAGCGAGACATGAGTTATATTGTTCCTGTTGTCATTATGCTATAATATTTAGTCTTTATTTAATTGAACCTTGTTATTTAGTTTAATTGGGTTAAACCTGTCAATCGAAAATAAAATAGTATAAATCAATCGACTTAAAGTTTTATACGACAGAATGAACAGTGTATCAACCTCCGGTCGCATCATTAAGCATTAATGTTAGTGTCACTATCAAGTATCGCAAATGATACTAACGTGATATTAGATAATACCGTATAGTATATGTATTATACATGATATTGTAGCGGAGATCGGAGATAATATCACCGGGAATGCGGTCAAGAGCGATCAACCCGATGTTGGTACGGGGAGTTTGTTCGACAGTGAACTAATTTTGATAAAAGGGGAATAATAAATAGAGGATTTGTAAATCTGTGTTTCGTAATAAAAAAATCACATTTAGAGCATTTTGTTTTTTTTTTTAATTAATAAAATGCAGCTAATAAGCGCTTTTCAGTTAATTAAGTTGAAATGACGTGTGAAGTATCGTTGAAACAGCAATTTCAATAATAAATAACAATTCAATGATTCACCTTACTATTAGCACTTGCTATACTACCTCCAATATATACATATAATAACGCCGTGTCTCTTGCTGCGAAAGCAGAGAGAACAGATTTCCAAACTTTTCTATCTAAGCACACAACATTTGCCTTCTCCACATTCATATCATACATCATGTTATTTACAGTTTTCTTTTATTTATTTAATTAACGACACAACAGTGTCTTTATATACAAATGAACATGGGACAGGTTATACAAGTATTTAAAATTATTGACAAATAATACAACTTTATCTTAAACTAACATGAAGATACAAAAAGCAGTAGTAATAATAAATTACAGTCATCGTTTTAAAATTATTTAATAATCTTTGAGAATTTTGTGGGAATTTTATGGATAGATATTGAGATACAGAAAACACATGGCCTCATTAGTAGAACGAGATGCAAGTTGCTTTGCAGAATTAAAAGCTTCATACTATACATGTTGATGCAGGGTTACTCAACTCCAGAGGCAAAGTATTGTCCTTAATGTTTTGTTTATATTACGTTATTTATATTAATAAAGGAGAGCATAAAGTTAGAAGCTATTTCTAAATATTGTTGTGATATTCTGGCGAATACTATATATAGTTATATTAAAAATATCTAAATTGTTGCAAAACTCGTTTCCAAGTCTTTGCATACTCGTTTCCAAGTCTTACCAAATATTAGTATAGCAATTTTTGGTATAAAAGGGATTGAGCTGTCTTGTGGATCTAGTGGGAATACGAAATGAATTACTTGCGAGTAAGTGAGGTGCATCAATCACTGAGTGAATGATTTTGTATAGCAGTACAATATCTGCTGTTTTTCTTCTGTCACACAGCTTCAAGAGTTGCACTGCATTTAATAAGTTGGGATAATTTCTTTGTTCATGTGGTATTCCAAGTTTAAAATTTATGAATCTTAGAAATTTGTTTTGTACACGTTCTAAAGTTTGTGCATGGGCGGATTGATGAGTTGTAATCAAGGTGGCTGCGTACCAAAGAGCAGTACAGCAGTTTTAATGTTCGTAAATCCGAGAAATGTTGGGCAGTTCTTAGTACAAATCCCAAGATTTTTGAACTCTCCCGAGTGATTTTGTTCACATGTTCTATAAATGAAAGTTTTTCATCAAATATAATTCCTAAGTCCCTTATAGAAGCTACACGTTTGAATATATATTGATTTAGCGAATACTCGTGATTTTATTCACACTTGTCTCTTTACGTTGTTTCAAAATCTAGTCCATTTGATTCAGCTACGGTTTCCTTGGTTAACTTATTCCTCGCATACTTTGCGCTTGTGACTTATATACTTTCTTAGTTATTCTTTCTTCACTATCTCCTATTCAATCAACTAGGGGTGTTCCCAGACAGTGATGAGTTGATTACGTTCATTGGAATATTAGAATCAGTGCCACAGAAAGCTAGTCGTAACGTAGCTTTCAAAGTATGACTACAGTACCCACGTTTATCAAATAAGAATACTTATTTCATACCTTCTTATTATTAGAAACTATAAACTTTCTTAACAGATAGATGCCTATCTAGTCAATTTATTAATTTGTGTTAGTTAAGCAGAACTTCGAGGCATTTTCAAAAGACTGCCTCTGGTAAGCGGTTTAGTTTAAAAACACTACATAATGCAAACAACTTGCTGTTCTACGCCTGCTTAACATGTATTCCTACATTTGACGAGATTTTTTTTTTGATACGATAGGCGATTAATTCCTTGTTATCGAGTCGATTGGAGTATTGTCTGTAAAATATTGCAATTCAGCAATCACACAGTCTTGACAGTTCTAATGGTAAGAATATTATACTTATGTTGCTTAATGTGTTGTTTAATAGCGTTATAAGAATTCATGATAAGTGGTTTATGAGTAATAAACGACCTCTGTACCGTTGTGGTAACATTTTTGACTTCCTCTCAGGGGTTTCGGGTTTGATTACCGAAGTTTTTATCTGTTGTACACCAGCAAACTCACCGGTCACACCGCTGGATCCGATGTTCTGGATCCGATGGCACAGCATAGTGAGATAATCGGAGCATACCGGCAGATTTTTTTTTCTTTTTTTACTATACGGAAGTCTAGTGTGTTATCACACAGCCATGTGCCTCACCAAGTATAGGCAAAAGCCTACTTTACTGAGGACATGACAAATAAAAGACAACAACCTCAGGTCCGAGGAGCGTCGGCACGCGACGAGAGAGATAAAGATAGAGATAGAGTCCATATAAATTGAGTGTCCTCACAAAATTACCTGTATTTTTGTTGTTTGTCTTGTTGTTCATACTATACATACAACCAATTGCCATGAAAATAATTAAATATATAAACATATATAATTTGAAAGCATCCACTATTTTTTTCCTGTAATGTTTGTTTTTATTTATGTTATATACTCGTACATATATGGCAGCAATGCGCAAATTACAGGATTTCTTGGCAACAACTTGGAAATGTCTATACCCTGCAGTGGATGAATGTAGGCTGATGATGATGATGACATATTGTATATTCTTGTAATGTAAAACATACAAAAAATAAAGTTGACAATACTTTCTCACTGCATTTTTTCTGAAATATTATTGATCCTTGATCACATACACACGATTCATAAAATTATATTATATATTTATAAAAACTAGAGATAAAAAAAGTCTAAGACTTGAATCCAACTGCTTTAATTGTTTCGACCACACAAAGTCATAACATGTCCAATTCAAAAAAAAAAAGTCAACTAAATAACCGCTGCTTATTATCTTCTTCCTGTTGATTTCCGTGGAAACAAATATTATTTTATACTTAAATTATGACTATCGTAGTTTTGCGGTTTGTTGTCCTTCATATTAACTTAACTCATACTTGGTATAATTTTGAAATAATTTAGATACGCCTACAATTTATTTCACAACGTGGTTGGTGTAAATATAGTATTTCAAGTAAATATATTAAGTTAATATAGTATTTCACTTTCGTTGTGTATAGTACAACCTGGTGGTTTTATTACTGTGTGGCATTCTCTTCCAATCAACCATAAATATGTCTTTCTGCTATGTTGGAATAGGTCAGGAGCGGCCTGAGGTAGGTCCAAAGTTCTACCCTTATTTTTTATTTTATTACAATTAATGGTATTTTAACGATGATTAAAAAAGGTTACAAGAGTAATACTCAAATTAGAATTTTGAACATGAATACAACTTATTACAAAAATTATAAAGATTTACATGAATTATGTAAAAAAATATATTAAAAATCAGAAAGTGTATACATACATTCCATTTCACATAAAATACAAGTATGAGATAGGTCAAGGCTCAAGTAATCAAATACCTTAAAATATTTGTGCAAAAAGAAAGAAAATAATAACAAAAATATGCGTACGTATAATATACATTAATCCACTCCAATACACAAAAAAAACGCACATTGAAACTTTAACATATTTACAGATATCTCGAAAATTTTAAGGGAAACAAAGCCAACGAAAATAAAGAGAGAAACAAAGTCAACGAAAAGAAGGAGCGAGAAAAAATCAACGAGAGTCACGCCATGGCCTCAGATTTATGGTTCAGACAAACAAAAACGATAGAAAAAAATGAATTTAGCTAATTTATTCGGTCTCAGCCTAACATATTTCAAATAAATAGCGTCTAATTCTTGTTATTTCTATATTTTGAAAAACTTAATGATTTTTTTGTTTGTCATCAAATTGTGTTGGCGCCATGTCCTTTCTGCTCAGCTGAAATCATCACCATCAAACAATGAATAAAAGGTGTCTATGAGACTTTACCTTAATTTACAATCGGTACTTTATTAATTAAAAACAAACTTAATATAACCAGCCTGGCTGAAATCTTGTTGGGGCTTAAGTTTTTTTTTGAAAAGTACTCGTACATAAGGGCAACATTTTGACCTTCACTATTCTTTGATGTAACCACAAATGACGAAAACTTTTTTCAACAGAAGGTATTTTTCTTTTATCTAAATATAAAAGCCATTCATAATATTTTTTTTGTGAAATAAATAATCTTTTATATCGTGTGTTCAATACTGTGTCTCGTCCTCTGCAATATCTCGAACTCGGCCCATCACCTATATTCATCATTCCCGGTCCAGGGTCATGTTGAATGCAGCGCTTAAATAGGGTCCTGTTAATTCCTTTATATAATCCATCTATCTTATGGGACATCTTCGTCTGGCTCGCCTCTTTTAACTGCCCTCGTGGTTCACCAACTTCTCCAGTCTTTCATCATTCTTTCTAAACCTGACAAGTTGTGCTGTATACAACGGTTTACCAACTTCTCCAGATTTTCATCATTCTTTCTAAAATAACAGTTCACCAACTTCTCCAGACTTTCATCATTCTTTCTAAAATAACGGTTCACCAACTTCTCCAGATTTTCATCATTCTTTCTAAAATAACAGTTCACCAACTTCTCCAGACTTTCATCATTCTTTCTAAAATAACGGTTCACCAACTTCTCCAGACTCATCATTTTTCTAAAATAACGGTTCACCAACTTCTCCAGACTTTCATCATTCTTTATAAAATAATTGGCTGTATTTGGCTGTACTTGACCAGTTTTGGTTTTTCCCTCTTAGATGAAGGTTTAAATAAATAAGGAGGCCCCGTGCCTAAAATTTGCACTGATGGCCTTGGAACAGATTGCCACATAACAATAAATTTGCTAGATTCTACTGTATACAACGAAAGTGTCATAAAATTATCCCTTCCTTTTCATTTGATTGATGATATCTCACTTTTATTTTTACTGTGTAGAATATGTTGTTCATGAATTTTGTAAAGGGGAATAATTATTTGAATAGTTTTTGCTCGAAAAAGATGAGTTCTTAATAAAATATACCTTGAGTTAAATTTTTTATATTCTTTCGTAACAATTTACTCTGAGCTTACCTTGGTATCTCTCTTGTAACATTTGTAACATATTAAAACCTAAGATGTCTTATTTCCCTGCTCTGGGCATGTATTACCGCGAATGCTCGTAAAGCTACACACAGGGTCTTAAGGAAGTAATGTAGTAGTATTACGAACGATTTTTACAGTTATGGTCTATTAGTTGAAAATATTTTTCAGATATATTACCGTATTTAGTTGTCCTGGAAGATGACCGACATTTCGAAGGCGTTGTTGTCTTAATTCTCAAGGTGATGATTATAATTAAAATTACCAGCGTATATAAGTTCCGTCGTCAAAACTGGCACCAAGTACACATTTTTAAAACATTAAACAGATTAGTTCAACCAAAAAAGAGTATCGACCGAGCAATAAATCGTTAGAACAAACAATATAGAGTAAAACTCAGACCTCTTAATCAAGATTTATTGAAGAGGCAATTTAAATATAAAAAGGTTGTCTAGAAAGCAATAATATCGTATTATTCAAATTCAACCGCAAATTTGCAACAAATACTGGTGGATTGCGGTTTTCGATATTTTCAGTATCTCGACAATCTCTTGTGTGTTGTAGAATGCTAGTTATTCTCGAGCAGTCTTGATTTGGTCGTCATCTGTGGTTTTCCAGATAAGACGCCATCTTCAAGTGTTGTATCCCCATTACGAGTTTTTTAAACTATTTTTGACACACACGACCGCTTACCGCATCGTCACCATTTGCTTTTAATATATTGTTTTGGTGAAAGTTATTTTTTGTTCTTTTGCGCTAATAAGAAGCATCAATCACCGAAAAAAAAACTTATATTTTGTACCATCTTTAAAATTACGCCATTAAAAATCTCTCAAGCAACTGTGGTCAACAATGCCCGAAAAAAGCGCGAAACCATTGCTTTTCATAATAATATACATTAAGTATGTTGGGATTGAAGTTAACACCGAAATTTTCGTCGTAATGACATCCATCCGAGAAATACGATATACTGCTTTCCAGACATATAAATATCTCAATACTATTGTGCCGGATTACGCTTTCGTTGTATACAATACAACCTGATGGGTTAATCTTTTACATCCAAAAAGAGGCCTGATATTTTTTTTTATCCACTTTGCACGGATTTCTCCTGATACACAAAGAGGGTCTGCTTCTAGCGTTAACTTATTCGTTAGGAATAATATCAGCCAGGATTCTTCTCATACTGCTAGACGGTACCGAGAATATATCAACAGTGTCATTCAGTTGGTTCAATATCTCTATACCTCGCGTGACTGAGTGTTTAGCCATGATATTCGTCCTGTAAGTTGGTATGTAGAACAGAGGGTGATTCCTTGCACGGTTATATTTATTAGGTACATATAAACTTAGTGTTTTTAGAATCGCAGGACAGTTAAAGCAACCTTGGAAAACTTTTATTAGGAATATCGCAATGGATTCTTGCCTTCTTGTTTCGAGGCTTCTATAGTTACACACCGTGAGAAGTTCGACATGGTGAGCATATTTTGGGTAATCGCCCTTTGTTCTGTACCATAGATATTTGAGGATTTTTTTTTGTATTTGTTCTATATTTTTTTTATATTTGAGCTGATGAACGTAAAAATACCTAAAAATACGACTGATGGGCTCGAGGCCTAATACGTAAAATACCTAAAAAAACGTATCGACGATGTCATCTTAATATAAACAGAGATGATGAAATAAGCCTAAAATTTGCATGACTTCCGGTTTTGGAGAGGCACATACGAAATATGCCGAAAAGAAATCAACCTACAAAACATTTTTAATACTCGTAGGTATGCCGTTTATAGTTATTTAAAGAAAACAGTAGTTTGCATTTTTTATCTCGTTTTAGGTAAAACATTTGTTGGATTTATTTTGAACACTTTGGCATTACGTGAAATTAAATTACAATGTTATGTAAACAACGAAATGAACCAATTAGTTTCAAGAGTTTTCTATTCAGATACGTGTGTTTTTGTCCAATGTATCTATGTGTTCGCACTCAATTTGAAGATATACCATAAACAACCAAATAATATCTTACGTCGTCCTTTACTGTCCATGCAGTGAGACTCTGGAATCAGTTACACACCAATATAAGACTCTGTCCGTCCTTGGCATGCTTTAAGAAGCGACTGAAAAAACTCTTCATTTCTAGTCAGTAAAGTTACGTGTTTCATTCCTGATTTTTCTTTTCCTTTCCTCTCCACCATCCCTTCCTTTTCTTTCGATTGATGATATCTCACTTTATATGAAAAATAATGTTCGAGTGATTGTCCGTCTTTGTGGGGTTCGTGGACATGTGCTCACGTATGTTATATGTTTATGGATTTCGTGGAGATGGATAGTCATTTCAATGATTTATGCGACCACGTAACTTGCTTCATTTACTTTTGTCTGGTTGGTTGGAAGAGATTGCCGCCTGGCTATAATCTCGCCAGATTGTATTTGCAATAAAAGTTAAATAAATAAATAAATAATATCCCACAAAGTCCATCCTGTCGTGTAACTCATGACTAAGCATCGTAACCCCTTTAGCCTCTGACGACTCCTCTCCATCCATTCCTGCACTCCACAATCCAAAAGGCAATTGTTAAGGGTAGTCCAGTTGCGTCTCCCACTTGGTCAGTCTAACGCATTGGGATTCTTCCTCTTGTGCGTCGTCTTTCCACGTCTCCAATAACTACAAACCTCTCCAAACTGTCTCAAAATAAGACGAAAATCTTTTTTAAAGTACCGTTAAATTGTATTTTTGTTGCTTTATTAAACTTAGTATATTTCTGGACGGATAACAGTTTGCACCTCTCCTAATAATAACACATCAAAATATTTAAGAATTATCAATAATTTGTTTCTTTCACGTTAAAAAAATATACCAATAATTTTAACCGATAATTTGAATGAAATTCTAAATATTGTAAAAATAAAATTGATAATTTTCCTCAATTTAAAACGTCGTTTAAAATTGAATATATTTAAAATAAATTCTCGTCCTTGTTTTCCTTATTAGTATTCCGAATGCATTCCTCTAGGCTATCATGGATTTTTTTATGAGACCTTTAAGCATTTCAGTGAGTTGAAATTTAATCTAATTTCAGCAGAAATGTGAAGGATTTTCACACAACAAGAGCTTTTTCCGAATACCCTATAAAATCTGTCATTGTACTCTCTTCTCTAATCCAGCGTCGGTTTTCTACGTGCTCACATAATCCAGCTCTACTGAAGTCCTTTTTGGGGGTAAAAACAGCCCCGCACTCAAATCCTTTTCAGACCACTGAAATGGTTTCTCTATACAAATATCTATATACAGTTTGTGGCAGTGACGCTACAAACTGTTTCAAACTTATCTTACAAAGATAAAATCTATTAACTCTGTTGTCCATTGTTCACAAAGTTTTATTGAAAATGTATTGTTATGAAAACGAAGCACTTCGATTTGTTTTAATTTATAAATATCCTTAATGAAAATCAAATATTTAATTGTTATTATATACATTTATGTATATTTTTTCATTGAAAGTTCTCATGTTTATTTGGCTCTATTTATCTTAGAAGAATTGAAATTCCATCGCTTTATACAAAGATCTGCCACCTAATCAATTACTATGTTATATTTTATGTCTAACCAATCATCCCCTTAACTTGTTAACCCCTGCCTTTAAAATAGGGTTGAACGCCTTCTAGATGCACAAGTTTTCTAAATAGCTTTGTGCAATTTATCTCCAATTTCTCGTTACACTTTTGGGTGCCTACTATTTGCGGATCATAGTTAAATCCTTCAAATCACTGTTGAAGTATTTTAATTTCAACTGTTCTTAATTAGGTTTTTTTATGAAACTCATTTTTGTTATAAATGTTTAAATATTTAGATAGTCTATACAAAATAAAACTATCGTATATCAGCTATTTCACTAGGCTTATTGCTTCTCCAGAGACCAAAATTCTTACATAAACAATCCAACAAGTCCAAACTGCAGTCATTCTTGAGATTTGACTTTGTGTATAACTTGGGAATTTAAGGATAAAGAATACTCGGTTAGGATTGAATTTTGCTTTACTTTACTTGATCTGCAATCCATTTTGGTGCTTAAGTTAGTTACTTACAAATAATGTTACCCGTTATTTTATAGATATATAAAGTTACCTCCCTGCTGACGGGGTTCGCCTTGGTACTGAAAGCGATACGTTTCGGCTGCCGCAACTGGAATCAGAGGTACGAATGTATAAACACATCGCTGGAACAAAGTGAAGGTCTCATTCTGTGGCGAAAATTTTAATTAAAAAGGAAACGAAAATGCTATCGCCCGTATTATTATTCTCCCGAATTAAAAGTACGTTTCAAAACGAGAGTTGGCTCTTGACGTGTGGTGGGGAACGGGCGAAATTTTGACATGAAGCATTAATAAACGCTCTGTTACTGAGCCTTAATTCTTAACCTTTATAAATTCAAAGCTTTTCATTTCTGGATTTTTATAAACATGAATTAAATGCGTGTCGACTAACTCTGTGATCTTGATAGTTAAATGCTTATCTTACTGAGCTTAAATTTTATATAACTGGGTTTTAACTGAGAATTAAAAGTATGTATTTTTATAAACATGAATTCAATTATTTGGATGACCTCTGTAGTCTAGCTAGCAAGATACTTACTTACCTTACTGAGCTTAGTTACCTATTACTGAGCTTGAATTATTTACGTTAATTAATTAAAAAAAAGTTAGCTTTGTTTTTCTTATAAACATTAACTTTATTATATGGATAACCTCTGTAGTCTAACTAGTAAGATGATTATCTTACTGAGTTTAGTTATCTGT
This sequence comes from Odontocerum albicorne, assembly GCA_949825065.1. NCBI lineage: Eukaryota > Metazoa > Arthropoda > Insecta > Trichoptera > Odontoceridae > Odontocerum > Odontocerum albicorne. The sequence continues at coordinate 30,495,121 of OX463853.1, read as the reverse complement.
TTCTGACCCTTAAATCTTGACGTTTAAACTGAAAGCTTTATTATCTCTGTATCAAGTCAGATTTGTTGAGGGACTAATGAATGAAAAAGTATTTGTTTATATAATTTATTATATATTAGATTTCCTTCCATAAAACTATATACTAAGAAATTAATAATTTAAATATATTGTTTTTTAGAGACAGATTTATATGGCAGTTTGGGAAAGTTATGAAAGGGAAGAAAGTGTGTAATTTGAAAAACAAAAAGGTTTGTATGTCGTTGTGTGTATTGTACATGTAAGTGATTTACTTGGATGAAAAGGTATGACGATCTTCCTTTTATGCCAATCTCAAAAGGGAAATTACATGATAGCGTAGATGTTGAATTTTAATTATACTCTAAAATAAGATTCAAGCAAAGCTTATTTACTGAAACCAAAACGGATGACAGACGACTTACATGAATGCACATATTTTTAAATCTAAAATTGTATTAATGGCCGCATTATTTATGTTGCCATTTTTTAAATTCATGTACCTATACTCGTATAATACTCTGCTCGCGACTTCGTTCGCGTGGTTATTGGTCTAGTAAAAAAATATCGCTTAATATAAGTAGTGGGTGTGAAGTGTTAAGGAGTATTTTTTCTTATTAAATGTACTTTATGTTTGAGTACTTACCATTAGTATGTACATATTTAAAGGTTTGACCAATATTTATCGTAAGGTATAAATAAGGCTATTTAATATAATAAAAATAAAATAAAAAATTGTTTAAGAGCAGTTATTTAAAACACGTACATGTTACACGCAACTTTTTGTGGAACTTAATAATACAATTCTGTGATACATTGCTTTGATTTATCTCTGACAGATTAGTCAACGAATCCATTTTAAAATAGTGCGGGTGAGCTTTTTCTCCGTATTGCTTTATATATTATTTGTGTAAGCTGAATTCTAAAACGGCAGACAATTATAACACTCTAACGTCAGTATTTTGTGAATCAGATCAGATAGAAATATTGATGATATCCTTTCATAGGAATACTACTGTATACCATACATAGCTAAATATATTGTTGTTCTAGTAGGACTGAATCTTGTGGAAAGTGAAGGCTTTTCTCAATTTCTTATTTTGCCAGATTCTAAAAGCGATCTTCATAAATTAACATCGTTCCCATTTCTCTATCATACAATCCCACATATCTATTGTATAAATTTAATTTTAAACTAGGAATACCATATATGGTTAACAGAGAAATTATCCCTACCTTGTTAAACGCAATGAAACATTGTGACAGAAGAAAAATATCCGATGTACTCGTAATACTATTATACGAAATCATTCACTTAGCGATCGATGCGCCTCATTTACTTGTAAGCATTTCTTTTCGTATTCCCACCAGATATACAAGATAGCACAATCCCTTTTATACCGAAAATCACTACACTAATTATAAAATTAAATCCTCTACTCGTATAATTCGTATGCAAAGACTTGAAAATTAGTTTTGAACAATTTAGATATTTCTAATATAAATATATAATATTATATATACATATAATGTTCCACCAGAATACCTCAACAATATTTAAATATAGTTACTAACGTTTGTGCTCTCCTTTATTAATACAAATAATTTAATATAAACATAACACATCAGGACAATACTTTGCTTCTGGAGTTGAGTAACCCTGCATCAACATGTGGAATGTTTCGATTGTGCTAAGCAACTTGCATTTTGGGCTACAAGTGAGTCCATGTGTTTGTTAAATTTTAAAATTCTCGAAAAATCCAATTATTATTGTTGTATGTAAGCGTTGTTCCACTAATAACAAATCTACTTTCTTTACCACTATAAAATATGTGTTCCACAGTTGCGTATTATTGCTTGGTTGAATTTGGTAATATACATACATATATTGAATTTAAATATACATATTCGTATTAAATATTTTAAACAATAATTTTTTTGTTACTAAGTTATTGTTACTTGTACTTTTTTGTATCTACATATTAGTTTAAGATAAAGTTTTGTATTTTTGTTAGTAATTTTAAGTACATGTATTTACTTATCTCCGAAGAAAATATTTGAAATATTAAAGATCTTCTTCATGAAGCTCTTGTACATGACCTTGTTCCAGGAATAAAAAATGTAAATTGTCAAATTGAATAGGAATCGAGAGTTAAAGAAAATACTTTAAATTATTGCAACCAAAAGTGCAGTTTAGGCTTCGGTTTAGTTATATTTCCTTAAACAAATATACAACATATGTCGAATGTGTATTGCATATTCTCCCATATAGAATCATTTTACAAACATCTCCGTTTTAATTTTAGAATATGTGAACGTAGACTCAGCGAGGAAAAGTTGAATTATTCATTGAACGCCGACTAAATTATGCATATTCGATCTTTTTTGTAGACCTCTTTTTGACGAATAACCCTATTTTAACCATCAGTTCGTGTCTTTTCTTTTGAAATGTTAATCTTGCAACAATTTAGACCTGAGTTTTGCAACAATTTAGATATTTTTAATATAAGTATATATAGTATTCGCCAAAATATGACAACAATATTTAGAAATAGCTACTAACTTTGTGCTCTCCTTTATTAATATAAATAACCTAGTATAAACGAAACATTAAGGACAATACTTTGCTTCTGGAGTTGAGTAACCCGGCATCAACATGTGAAAGGCTTCAATTCTGCAAAGCAACTTGTACCTCGTTCTACAAGTGAGCCCATGTGTTTTTCACATCTCAAGATCTATCCATAAAATTCCCAAAAAAATCCAATTTTTATTCTATGTAAGCGTTGTTCCACTAAAAACAAATCTAAGTTCTTAACCACTATAAAATAAGTTTTCGACAATTACGTAAGTCTGCTTGGTGAAGTTTGGTAATATTTTGTGGTATACATAGGTACATATGATATATTAAACTTAAATACATATGTAAATATTAATAATTTTAAACAGTGACTGTAATATATTATTACTACTGCTTTTGTATCTCCATGTTAGTTTAAGATAAAGTTTTGTATTTTTTGTCAATAATTTTAAGTACTTGTATAACTTGTTATATATTCATTTGCATATAAAAGACACTGTTGTGTCGTTTATAAAATATAAAAAAAAGTAATCAAAAATAAAAATTATCTTTATAGTTTCTTATGAATTAATGATAAAATGAGTATTCTTATTTATGATAAAAAGAGTAGCTATAAAAAATCGGAAAGGTTTCTGTTGAAACAGCGTATGACATTTCAAAGAGCTTAAGAAATATGTCTCAGTCAAAGTCGCATCGGACCAGTGAAAGTCGCATCGGACCAGTGAAAGTCGCATCGGACTAGTGAAAATCGCATCGGACCAGTGAAAGTCGCATCGGACTAGTGAAAGTCGCATCGGACCAGTGAAAGCCGCATCGGACCAGTGAATCGATTTAGTGGTTTTTGAGTTTCGCGAACACACACAAATACACAAAATTTACGTCTTTTTTAGTTTAATGACAGATTGAACATTTAAATATAATGTGATACATGTTTATATGAGTTTTGTGGCCTAGTTGATAAGACGTTTAAGTTCATTTTAATTGCTATGTTTTGTAAAATATACTTAAATATTATATATTTTTCTAATAAATACATAATTATATGATATAAACTCAATATATTTATTTGTAACAACTCCGGCGTCACTTTGTGGAACTCCATAAGTAAAATAAAATTAAAGCATTGTCATTTAAAGTAGAATACAACAAAGTGACAGTGTTCATTTTATATCAAATACGAGTATATTAAGTTTAAAATAAATATCAACAAACATGAAAGGAAAGAAAAATAATAATGCGATTATAACTATTATTTTTTTAGTATTAATCAAATTTAAAAGTATAATTTGTAAGTCTTGTAAACAATGTTTTTTTTCTATGACCAGAACAATTTGTCTCCGAATTATGAAATAAAAAATAAATAATAATAACATAATGTTATTTTATAAAGTTCCGTTTAAAGGGTAGACTCGCCACAAGGGTTCTATCTCTAACTCGAGACTTGAACTTATTATTACTGATAAATTAAATATGTTACAAATTATAATAAAATAAATTGGGTGTAGGGATATGAAGTTGTTATCTGTGGTCATTAGAAAGGGCACACCCCCTCATTTAGAAAAACATATCTGGTAAGAAAACCGCAGAAAACTTACTAAGGGAAGACAAAATATAAAAAAACCTTTTTAAATCTCCCGATGTATGATAAAGTGTAGTATGTGTATATGTGTATTGTTCATATATAAGTATATTTCTTAATAGGACCTCTCAAAACATGTTTACTTTAAGCGACAATTCCACGCGACAGGCCCAACAGCGGTAAATGCCCTGTCATGATACCCAACCCTGTTGGATCGATTCAGTCGATTCATTTGATGAGAACGAAATTAACCTCAAACTTATTTTCAAAACAACATCTGTCAAACACATACCGAAAGATACAATTAAAACATCTCATCAGGGGAATGCAATGACAACGTTTGAAATCAACGAGCGATAAATAATTTATTGAACATTTAAAAAAAATCAAAATAAAATACAATTCCGTATGTATGGAACATCCACAAAAGGCATACGTACATTGGGGAAGGTGCTTCTACCCTTAAACTGTTAACGACGGTAATCAATCAAAAATGAATGTTCATTGCGCATAAATTATAATTTTATCACACGTCGGGTTGAGGCGCACCCTCATCAACCCTCCCATTAATAACCCTTTAAAATATATTTTTTGGCCCATTAATACGCGAGAATTTCTCGGATTATATCTGACAGATTTCCTGAATGATTCTTTCATGCATTATTTTATCTCGTCTCGTATTTAAGTAGAGGTAAAAAGGAAGATTCGAGTGGATTATATGATCTTTTGGAAAAGGAACACCAAAATTACAAAACAGCCAAAACATTTTCTAATTTAGTGACAAAGCGTGGATTAAAGAAAAAAATATATTTATTTAATAACATTTAAACACAAAAAAATATAGTAATTTGAAAGAGTTTGTAATGAAAATGCCAGTAATATGGTTCAACTTATGTACACGAACAAACTTTCTCAATAATAAATAATCACGAAAACCCAATAATATTAAGATTAACTAACGCTTGTTAGAAAGCTACTTTAAATATGTCAACAACAAGCTTGCAACCTGAAATAGAAAAAAAGATGGATGATACAAAGCAGCTTAATTTTTCTTCCTGATATTAATTAATTTTATTTAATCACTTTTCATAAATGAAAAGTTTTACCATGTCTGGTCTATAGTCTCCTTATTAAACAACATCCACACATGGTTTCACAAAATGACTAACAATTTACAGTGCTCCATACAACTTCTACCCTTTGTAACAACTCGAAATAAGCTGAGCATGACCACTCATCTCCTTAGCTCGAAGCATTGCAAGTCTTCAGGAAGGCAAGGGTGGCCAATCACACAAAAAGTCCTCATCCACTAGGAACTGATCGAGTCTCTCAGATACTAAGGGGGGAATAGACAGACAAGATGTGACGTCCGTATTGAATTATCGGGCAAACCTGTGACTTTTGCAGAATTGATTTTTTTCCTTTTCAATTATCTCCTTTAAATGATGAAAGTCTTCCCAGTTTGTATTTTTTTATACGATTTATATATTTTATATAATAATTTAAGTGTTCGATATTATTTTTCCTTTCAACGAATGCTTCAGTTTATTCGATTTATGATTTTATAGTCTGAACAAATTGACTAGATTCGAATTCGAAATATTTTTTTCAGTATAAGATCCAGGACCTATAGAAATATAGCGATATATGTGTCTAGTGGAAGTCATTTGTGAAAAATAGTCAATGAGGAAATGGAAAAATTTCCACGTGCAGAACAGAAATATCGTATTTTCCTCATCACACGTGAGTTAACCGGTTGATTGGAAATACATTTGCAATTCGATATATTCAGAAAAATATGAAATGATCAACTGTTGTTGTTAATATTTGACTTTATCTATATTTTATAATATTTGAATGTTATAAAATATTGTTTTAAAAGTATTTATTACTTATTTATGTTATTTTAAAGATAACGTTGAGTGATTTGGGTATATGATACGGGGAGAAAAACATCAGATCTTTCTACTAATATTGCAGGGAAAATTTCACAGCAGAAGAAGGGAAGAATACGCACCTGATTGAATAACTTACGGGGGTAGTTTCATCGTAGTATCATATCTTTGTTCAGAACTACTGCTTAAAGGTTAAGATGATGATTGCCAACGGAAGAGGAGAGGAACTCTAAAGAAGAGGAAGATGATAATACAGCTGGTGGATTTATTACTTATTAGCAATTTATTCTGATTATTATGGGTATACATGACCTTGTTTGCACAATCAAAGGAAAGTTGTATAAGAGTAATATTGATACGTGACTAAATAAATTCATGCGCCACTAAATAAATAAATTTATTTTAGTTAGGAGTAATATAATTATTCTTTTTACTGCATCTTATGATTTGGTAAACATTTAGATTATAATGTATAACAATGATAAATGTAAAGGGGTTGATTTAAAAAACCTCCGAGATAATTATAAATTACCGTTGCCTTTAGTTAGGGGCCGAGGTTTATTCTTTGTAACTTACCAAGTATGGTGTGAATTTTCAGTGAATTACTTATAATTGTATTGTAATAGTTGTCAAATTGAATCTGTATTTAGTTAAAAAGAAGAATTGTCTCAATTAATATCTATAGTCTTTGGTAATATTCTGATAAGCGCAAATTAGACACAAGTTTTAAAATTTATATATTTAAAAAAAATCAATCATTTTGGATACAGACTTAGATGGTTAGTACATACATACTTACCATCACGCCGTTTCCCTGTCGGGGTGCACATAGAGGAGAGAGTCAGACTTTCCTATCGCGCCACACATATTTCGCCTGTTCATTCATACACCTATGATTTTTCTGACTTTTGATATTTCCTTCTTTCGAAATATCTTACACTCGATCCAATCATACTTTCCTTGGCTTTCCTGTACCACGTCTTCCACTCATATTTGCTCTGTATATTTGTTTTTTTTTAGTATTTCTTCATTCGTTCCACATGCCCAAACTATCTCAGAGTGTTATTTTTCAATTAGCCTTTAATCATCATCCCTAATCTATAGTATTATACATATAAAAAACCTCTTCCTAGTAGTTAGATAAATTATGAAATATTTAAATATAGCTCGTAGAAAATTGACATTAAACGATTGTTCCCACCATTCCATGTGATTGATTGAATACAATTAAATTGCATTAATTTGTATTACATAAATAAATCGTTTCAATTATTTAAACTATCACAATACTTCTTGGCATATTTTTAAAGCCTATCCAAGCAGTGGTGGTTATTGCGGTAAAAAAACTTTAATTCTGACTTCGAAGTACCAGATTTCTGTACGCGTTAATTTGATTGGAAAGTAAACGAGAATTGAAATTGTTTTTGGGTGTAATTTTGAAACGTATGGATAAAATATTTTTGAAAATGTAAATTTTAATGCACTAAAAACAAACGAAAAAAAAAAACTGGATGAATTTTGTAATAAAAATGCTAGGTAGCATTTTAAATTTTGTTCTGCGCCTATATTATTTTATCCGTTAAACATTCGCTATGCATTCAGGTTATGTTATTTAAAACCAATCAAAATTATAAAGGTATTTAAAGGGAGTAGGTAGTTCAAGAGATTACGCATTGCATTTTTTGTTAGAGAATATTAAAAAAAATTCATACGTTATTCATCCATTTTGTCAAATAAAAAAATGTGTTGAATGTTTTGATGAGATATTTATTTAATGTTTTGACGAGATATGTAGCATTCATGCCCAGGGATGGTGCAAGTTATCAATATTATTTGTAATACAGGTTTAGCTCAATTACATTAGAATTTATAACGTTTCTGTACATTCGATGGCAGCTTGAAAAGTTTGGTAAAGTCCCACGAGATTGCGCCAGAATTCATAGTGACATCACTGGTGGCAAGTGTCATCCCTCAAGCGATCTCTATCAAAACTTCAGTCAAATAGTTAACATTTTTCAGCTATCTGAATCGATTACTTTGACATATTTAAATATAATGGTGTTATTTAGATTTGTGCCAGTATAACACTAGAGGTGCGATATTATATATTTAAAGTTATTATATTGAACGGTGCAACCGGACAACCGCATTAAGCTCCCAGGAAAACACTGATACATCATTTTTATATTGATTCCCGCGCCGCAGGCATCCGTGCATTAAATGTATTCCACTGCATCCTTGTCTGCCTCCAGTGAGATGGAGCGAGACGGTGAGGGTGTGACAGCTCCGGGCGGTAATTTAGAGATAATATCACGAACCGGTTCTCATGCTGATTATATGTCACTGAACTTGCTTTATGCAATGTGTTGTCTTTATTCTAATTCTGAGAGTCGATTTGTTTTAAAGCTTAAAATTACGTAAATATTTATTACATACATACACATCATCATGCCGTCTCCTTATCAGAGTATGCAGAAAACAGAGAGCGCCAAAATTTAATATCATAACACACCTTTTTCGTTTCCTCTATATCCATATTGTATGTTGTTGGAACTTGGACCTTGGGAGAATAAGAAAGACGACGGATCAATGCCTTTGAAATGTCGTGTTGGTGCAGAATGCTCCGGATACAATGGACAAACATGATAACAAATGGGTCCATCTTAGCCGAGCTCAAAATAAAGGATCGCCTTTCTTCATTGTGTGTGTGACATATCCGGTAGTATTTCGGCAACATCATGAGAAGAGATCCAAAGATAAACCTCTGGTCATCGGAAGCGTCGAAGGAACGAGATCCCGTAGCAGTCCTGATCAGACCTGATCAGGACTGCTACAGGATCTTCAATATCGGATGCCCTCCGATCTACCCGAGACAGATCCAGATGGAAGGAGACCATTAAAATTACCATCGACGGCTTCCGCCATCCTCAGACATGAGGAATAGGACAACGGATGACTGATATTCATACACTTCATACAACTCCTACAATTTTTCAGAATTTAAAATTTTTTTTTTCAATATATCATACGCTGGATTCAACCATACTCTCTTTGATATTCCTCTATCACGCCTTTCACTGACATTAAACAAGATAAATGCGGTAGAAATGACAGCTTTATATATAAGTTGATGACAAATTATTTACGAAATAATAAAGAATGAGGACATTAGAAAAAATCCGGATTGAGAGAAGCTCCCGTGCTTAAGATAAAAAAGGTGGTTAAGATGAAAGAGGTTTAAGATGATTCGGCAACGTACATAGATTGAATGATAAATGCTTCACAACAATGATCTATTCGAGGAGTATTAGAAGTTTGGAAAAATCAAGCAAAAATATAGAAAGATCAAATTAATCGAATTCTATAAGATGCAAGAGTAAAAGATTTAATAATAGAGAAGTGTGCATGACGAGGTGTATGGACGTGGCAGTAGAAAAAGTTGTTATATTTTTTTAGGCCATAGTGAATTATGATCGGCGTCGGTGCCGTATTCACGAACTCAGCTATTAAAGGCGTCACCATTTGCACACGGAATGACTTTTTGGAACACAAATTTTCCTGCATTATTAATAATAAAAAGGATAATTTATAAAGCGCCGTCTAGAGAGCCAAATCTCCTCAAGGGCGCTCTTATTCGGGACTTGAACCCACTATTATTGACATATTAAAAATATTACAAAATAACTATTCATCTATACTTATGTGTATGTATACATTATATATACGTACATATAAGTTAAGTGTAATATAGGAAGGTGGTGACTGCGTCCATTATATTAATTACTACCCTACATCTACAGATGGGCAGAAAAACATATTCGGTAAGAAAATCGCAGAAAACTTACCAAAGAAAGACGAACTACAAAGAAACCTATCCAGATCTTCCGATACATGCCCTTGGCTTGTATTGTATCGACTTCATATATCATAAATTTTGAGCCATATAATATACATCATAAATTTTAAGGTCTCCCAAAAAGAGTTCAATTTAAGCATTTCCTATTGCTGCTTACATCACCCATATTTCTAACACTAAGAAGAATACTCGTACAAATCCACGCCACAGGACCAGCAACGGCAATACGTCTGTAATAAAACCCCGCCCCATTGGATCGATTTGGTTCGTAAATCGAAACAGTGCAAAAACAAGCACGCCACATCTTTAATACTAAACAATAGACCTTTCCAAACCACATCATCAGCTACTGTAATAGCTCTATCCCAAACCCTCCCCACTCTTCCTTTAGTACTATTGTATCGATTCGGTTCGTAAATCAAACCAGTTCATAAGCATGCCACCCATATCTCGAATACTAAAATATGGACCATTTCACACCACAGGACCAGTAACGGCAAATGCACTATCACAAACCCCCGCGCTATTGGTTCGATTTAATCGAAAAAATGCGAAAGCACAGAAGGCATATAAAATTAATGAACATTGTAAAAATAAGGTGTTGAAAATTGGTAAAAATATGTTAGGAAAAGTGCCCCTGAATAGGGTTACACAACGGAATACTGTTATGAAACGATAGTACGTGGAACGGTGAAGTTTTTAGCGCACCTAAAACCGTCTGAAACTGCTACGCCTCCCCTATCACTAATTATTTCTCTATGAAATATTCAACGGTTGTGTAGAGATCAGACCCCTAGCGTTTAACTGTAAGATGAGTGTTACGGTTTTCATCCTAGTTTAAGCGTATTTTGAGATATTTTCCCATTATTACTATTTGTATAAAAATCGATGTATGTATGTATATTTGTATGTGTTACAGAAAAGTGGATAGTCAGTGACTGTTAACTAAAAATAGTGAATGTATACTTTCACAAATGTAGTCACTGAATATGTGTTCTATAGTGTTAACTGTTCACATTTACCATTGAAGGTGTACTTACATAGCTCGTCGTTAGTGAACATTCTAGAATATGACTATCCATGCACAGCTGCGGTTCTTACACTTTGAGATTGTTGTGCAAATTCAAAAAGAGTAGTTCTTTATGCACGTCGAAATGTCAAAAAATCTTTGATGTGATAAAATTTACGTAAGACACTTTAGTTGCACTAGTACAATCTATAGGAGTTATTAGAATTAGTGGAATATCTTCCAACTAACCAGAAATATATTATGAGACAGTGAAAATCAGACTGGAAACCTAAATAATATTGATTACCAACGGGAATTGAACCCTTAATATCCGGGTTATAAGACAGGCATCTTACCAACTAGATTGTGTATATTATCTTTCGCGATTAACAATAATTCTAAATAAATGCATATCTTTTTAATAAAACAAAAATCTACTCCTGCTAAAAGTACATTATTGTGGAAAAATTACTCCTGTTAAAAGTACATTATTGATTTAAAAATCTACTCCTGCTAAAAGTACATTATTGTGGAAAAAATATAATGTGATATGTTTTTTTGAAAAACAAATGTCAACCTCATTGATCTAGTAACTTTGCTTCCACCTGGATTCGACCTGCTTCCATCTGGTTTTGGGTTCAATTTCCGATGCTACCTGAACAAAAAATAATAAAGGGTCTCATTCTGGTAAATAAGTTTGTCTGGTGACAATATTCGCGTACGCGAGACGTGTCTGCGTATTATTACATATTCACGTGCAGTCGGTGCAGTAATATTTCTAACACTTGCGACGACAAACTGTGAGCTCCAAGCCTACTCCAGTGGTTCTAAACTCGATTAATGGGGTCGAAAATAAAGTTATCTTCTCTTCAATATAGCTGTATTGCCATTTCGAATACGTTGAGGTGCGAATAAATAGCAATGTAAGCAAAAAAAAATGATCTCGTTTTTGCAGTCGAACTCTCAATGTCGTGTTAATAATGTGTTATAATATCATCAATTATTTTTCAACTTAAATTTTTTTTTCTATTTTTTGACGTTTTAATTTGAAAAATGATTATTTCAAGTTTTAATATTCTTAAGTATGTTTCTCAGATACTTAAGAGGTTTGAAATAAGCAAATGTAGTCAGAAAAATCGAAGGAATTGTACAGACATGAGAAGGATTATACTCGTATATGTAGAAGGATTATACTCGTATATGTAGAAGGATCAGACATGAGAAAGATTATACTCGTATATGTTGAAAGATGTGTGTTCGATAAAAAAGTCTTGCGGTCTGCACTATCATCATATCTCGACAGGATAATAGCGTGTTAGTATGTATTGTTTAATTCAATCAAAAATTTAAATCTACTCTTTTGACCTCTTTTAGTACAACTGAATTTCCGTGTCAATTGTATTCAAATTATTCAAGTGACACACTGAACGTAGCAATTGAGTTCGATTAAAAATTTTCTTTCATTACAGCAGTGTCAATTCAATTAACAAAACATAAACGGATAAAGATAAATAAAACGCAAATAATTTGCTCATCGAAAATCATTACATTTATTTAAGGAAATATCCATATAATTTTAAGAGTAGGACACCTGCAGTATCAGAAAGAAATTTCTCAGGATATTGTATGATGTACCATAAGGGTCGGTGTCAGGGCCGCGGCTTTTTATTCTTTATACTTATTATATCAGTGATCTTATTTGTTCGAAGGGTTTTGTATCTCAGGTCAACAGGGATGATACTTTGTTTATTAAATTCTGTGATCCAAGAGACATAAATATTCTTAAGTAAGATGCTTCTAATTGCATCCTACATGTCTCAAATAAGATTTCTAAAAGTAAATTTAAACTAAATCTATGTTAAATGTAATTTCTGTGGGTGTCATCAGTCATGGGTTTTAGTATTTTTCTCAAAATTATTATTTAATTCCTTGGTGTCTATCTTGATACTAAAAATTATTTCGAAAACGAATAGGATATATGCTTTCTTCAGGCTTTTATAATCTAAGAAATTAAAAATTTGTACGTAATAAAGATTTTTTTTTATTGATTCATTTGTCGTATCGCGTCTGGATTATTGTAATATTATTTATTCTGGTCTGCTTGATTCGCAAACGTCTAGACTTCAGTCTATTTTTAAGGCAGCTGCTAAGCCGGTATAGTCATAAATACTGAAATATTAGTTTCTAAAAAGTCAACATTGACCTAAGTGTCGCGAACAGATTAATTTCGAAATTTGTCTCTTTGTATTCAAGTCCCATAATGGAATGTATCATATGTACTCGTATATATTGTATCATTCGAATCTGTGTCTGAGAGATTTTCATTCGGAGAGGAGTAAAATAAATTCATCCAACAAATTATTTGTTTCAAATCAACCCAATAAGGCGAGGTATTATGATAAGGCTTTTACCATTGCTGGTCTTGTGGTTTGAAATCGTCTGCCTTTAAGATATATAAGTGATGTGTGCAGATTTAGGAAGCTTTTGAAGACAGCCCTTTTTGGGACATCTTATCAAATTTTATGACTATATAATATACTCGTATATGAACACTTTAAACATACACTCCGTGGCCTAGTTGATAAGACGCCTGTCATTCGATCCGGCGGTTACGAGTTTAATCTCGTTGGAACCATTTTTTGTTGAATTAGGATGTCATGGCCGCAGACTATTTTGGAGAGTATGACAAAATTATTTTTTAACGGGATAAAAAATTGAAAAATCGCTGGGATAAGTGTGTAGCCCTCAAAGGAATCTATGTTTAAAAATTATATAGTTTTCGAATGAAATATATTTTTCTTTTCTTTTTTACCAAACTTTTCTTAACTACCCTTGTACGAGTACTATATGTATAACGATTCCGAAATAAAATAGATATTTGAGTTTCGGTGATTTGGCAAATTTTTATATCGACTCGATTCAATATTACTGCTGTCGTGTTCTATCCGCTACTTATTGGTCGTTTGCCTAAATCGGACTGTGCCAACCTGGGTAACCGATAACTAAATACACTCGGTTCATAACGTCTAAAAAAATACCAAATAACATAATGTTTATTTAAAAAAAAACGCTTAATAATTTGTTGTTTCGTATCACATATTATTCTATCGTTATCATTTTAGAATTTATTTTAGACATGTGTACAGACATACCGGAGGGAGGTGCAGGAGGAAAGTTTGCAGAAGGAATGACTTGTAGCGTTGTTTTTGATAATTATGTGCGACGTATTATGGGATGAACTTTTTGGTCTGTGTGGAGTAATGAAGTGTGAGAGGTTTGAATCGCGTGATATAATACATGTGTAATTGAGTGTCACTGTTTATTGAGTTGATGAGAGTATGCAACAGCGTATTGTACTATCGAAAATCGTTAAGAAATATCAATTTATTTTTGTGGTCTGTCTGGAGTAATGAAGTGTGAGTTTTGATTCGCGTGATACAATACACATGTAATTGAGTGTCATTGTTTATTGAGTTGGTGAGAGTACGCATTGTATAGTAAAAAGTCGTTAAGAAATATCAATTTATTTTTGTGGTCTGCGTGGAGTAATGAAGTGTGAGGGATTCTATTTGCGTGATATAACACATGTAATTGAGTGTTACTGTTTATTGAGTTGATGAGAGTACGCATTGGGGTATTGAATAGTAAAAAGTCGTAAAGAAATATCAATTTATTTTTATGGTCTGCGTGGGGTAATGAAGGGTGAGGGGTTCGATTCGCGTGATATAATACTCGTACATATGTAATTGAGTGTCACTGTTTATTGAGTTAATGAGAGTACGCATTGGGGTATTGTATAGTAAAAAGTCGTAAAGAAATATCAATTTATTTTTATGGTCTGCGTGGAGTAATGCAGTGTGAGGGGTTCGATTCGCGTGATATAATACATATGTAATTGAGTGTCACTGTTTATTGAGTTAATGAGAGTACGCATTGGGGTATTGTATAGTAAAAAGTCGTTAAGAAATATCAATTCATTTTCCAATATATTTGTTTACTCTAGATGTGTGTACTATACATTTAATTTATTCAGTTACCAATCTTAGCTAGTAATATGAGTTTTTTTATAACGTAGTCCATAATTAAAATTAAAATATCTGAACTGACGTAGTGGTTAGATTAAAGAGCGTGTCGTGGAGACAACTTTGTCTTCGGATCCAATAACCAAACCTTAGGATTTTTTAATCACGAGTAGGCATGGAACTCGCAGTTTGTTATTGCTTGTGATAGCAATCCAACACCAGATAATCGTTCACGTTTAACACACGGTATTATCGCTACCAGATGAACCGGAATCCGAAATTTTTGGATGGAAGACCAGCGTCTTATCAGCTATATAAGAATAATTTGTGTCCATAGCAAAAGTTGCAGGTATTTCAATAAAATATCAGATGCGCATATTTATGGAATGAAATCCATCCGGGTCACGCTCGTAATCGAAAACACTTTACCTATTTGTTAAGCAAGTAAACAACATAATTTTTTTACAACAGATCCCACAGCGTTTGAGGTTCAAATAAAAAGATCTCGACAATATGTCGTGTAACTATAAAAAATATATTTAAATTTTAGATATGTTGAGCAAGCAAGTAATAAAAATGCATCGATAAAAAAACTAATAGGGGCACAGTAAATGCTTTAGAGATACGTGCAATGAGAATAATACATGGAGTGAAAATGTATGACAGAATACGGAATGAAGTCTTTAGGGATGAATGTGAACTTAAGGCTGATGTGTTAAGTAAAATGAATAAGAGTACGTTGAGATGGTTTGGGCGTGTAGAACGAATTAATAAAGAAAGACTAACAAATCAGATATACAGTACATATGTGAGTGGAAGGCGTACGAGAGGAACACCAAAGAAAGTATAGTTGGATCAAGTGAATGATATTTTGAAAGAAGGAAAATTAGAAAGTCAGAGAATGCGTGCAATGAGAAGAATACATGGAGTGACAATTTATGACACAATACGGAATGAAGTATTTAGGGATGAATGTGAACTTAAGGCTGATGTGTTAAGTAAGATGAATAAGAGTACGTTGAGATGGTTTGGGCGTGTAGAACGAATTAATGAAGAAAGACTAACAAATCAGATATACAGTACATATGTGAGTGGAAGGCATACGAGAGGAACACCAAGGAAAGTATAGTTGGATCAAGTGAATGATATTTTGAAAGAAGGAAAATTAGAAAGTCAGAGAATGCGTGCAATGAGAAAAATACATGGAGTGAAAATGTATGACAGAATACGGAATGAAGTCTTTAGGGATGAATGTGAACTTAAGGCTGATGTGTTAAGTAAGATGAATAAGAGTACGTTGAGATGGTTTGGGCGTGTAGAACGAATTAATGAAGAAAGACTAACAAATCAGATATACAGTACATATGTGAGTGGAAGGCGTACGAGAGGAACACCAAGGAAAGTATAGTTGGATCAAGTGAATGATATTTTGAAAGAAGGAAAATTAGAAAGTCAGAGAAATCGTAAAAGTTGCATCGATGTGGAAGTGTGACGCTCTGTCCTCTCTGCCTACCCCGGCAGGTATGTATGTGTGTACAATTTTAATACAAATTGAATAAAAGATGTTGGAATTTTTCAGTTTATTTTTAATAGAAGTACGCTAGAAAGTGATAAGTTTAAGGAATATGGTTCGAGTTTCTGCAGTGACGTGGTTACAAAGGAGAATGGCTGCTTGTCATGCAAATGTTGAAACTTTCAGAATGAACATGTTAAGCAGATTATCTCAGAATAGCTGACTGTGCGCGTATAATGTGCGCAAATTGTGACGCGAGCTGCTTGCTCATTTAACGTTCCACTTCGAATACAATTTTTGTGCAATTACCGCAAACTGCTTGTTTTAGAAAAAAATACATTGTTGTTAAGTATAAAAAAAACCACTTTGTTGTTAAGTATAATAAAATAGCGAGAATACCATACAGTTATCTCTTCCAACCAACCAGACAAGAGTTATGCAGAATCGTGTTGATCGCTGGGTGAAACGATGTTAAGTTATTTCCAAAAGACAAAAAAGGTTAAAACATACTTAAAACATCTGATGTCCTCGCGGCTGGGCTCGTTTCTTTTGGTGAGGACGTATGTATGTCAACTAGAGGCATGTTATCAGATGAGCCCTAACAATGTATTTTTTTGACATTATTCTGAGATATACATACTCGTACATACGTGTATATAATTTCAGAATAAATATATGTACTCGTTTATCATATTTGTACAGGCTTTGTTGTTTTCAATAAATCTATATTTATTTATTAAAAAATATATTAAATCGTTTCAAATGAAATGAAAAAAAAAAGACACATATTATATTTTGTATTTTCAAATGTCACCAAAAACTGGAAAAGAAAAAGTAAGATGGAAAAGGCAAGAAAATAGAAATGATTGTGAAGCACTTTCGTCATTGAAATGTGATGTATCTTGAAGCGTAATGAAGCTATTACTTTTCAATTAATCAAGGCAACACACAATGACGAGCTCCGTGGTCTAGTTGGTAAGACGCCTGTTTCCCGACCCGGAGGGTGCGGGTTTAAATCCCGCTGGAATCCCGATTTTTTTTGTAAAAGAATTCAAGTCTGGTTTCCACTTAAGGTCTTTTTAACATCTTTCTGGTTTTGGAAGAGATTGCCACATAACATAGCTATAAGCCCGCTAGGTTGTACTGTATACAACGAAAGTTTTATGCATACAATACAATATTATTTTTATATAAATTTTGGCGTCAGTGGTTCGATGGTTTACAAGCATGCAGAGTATCCTGACGTTTCGGGTTGTGAATAAGTTTTACCTAAGACACATTTTCATTTGTGTTGTGTTGTATAAGAGGTGCGTTACATAAAAAGTTCTTAGTGTAATACTTTTATTTATTTAACACTTCACTGTAAAACAATCTGGCTTGCATATTCCCAGGTGTCAATATCTTCCAACCAATCAGACAACAGTTAATAAAGGAAGTTACGTTGTCGCAAGTTATTAGAATTATGTTTCACTTTTACAACACTTATAAACAATATACATAATAAAAATAAATGTGTTATATAACTCATCAAAGGAAAAGGAAAAGGTGTTGGAAAAGAAAAATAAATCAATAATGAAACACGTTGTATTTCTAACTTGAAATTCAGTTCTTTTAGGCTTTTCAAAATATTCCAATGACGGAATCAGTCTTAACATTGCTTAATCTAGTGAATGCAAAAATTACAAGTCGGTAAAATATATACTTAGTTGAATTATACTATATCTTGATTTCCTTTAAACTTTATACAAGCCCATGCTAAAGGGTGTAACTTTTCCTAAGATATTTCAAAACAGGTTGTTCTTATCTAAATCATCAATATTCTCGCCGAGTTGAGAATATTATAACGATATTTTTTCTAGTAAATCAGGGTTGATTCTCTTTCAAATATTTATGTTAATCTGTCGGAGACAGTGGTCAGTATCTATGCTAAGTAAGCGATTAACTTGGTTTGATTCCTGGAGAATTCATTTCCAGAATGCTTTTGTTCAAAGGTCATTTTAAATAGAATTTATTAATGAACGTGTATCGACACAAGACAGTCCATTCACAAAACATGAAGAACATCCCACATTGTCTCCAGTGGCTATCCGCTATATTGCTTCTGGGGCTGTTCAAAAGTCATATAGAAGACACCTAGGGGACACAGCTTAGCATTCATATAAAAATTCTCCTATGCGTCGTATTTGTGAAGTATTGTTGCCTCTTCACCTACGGTAGTGTTGCTAACATGTACGAGTACAATAACGAACCGCGAGTTCGTAACTACTCGGGTAGTTCGAAACCCGAAGACTGGGTCAGAATATAATATTGTCTTCCGGCTACTCTCTTCCATATGTCTGAATTTAGAGTATGTAGACGGATACCATGTGAAAAAAAAAGAATCAGACTTTATTTTTCTGTAGCTTGTGGTGGAAGAGTTCTTTTGAACAGTTTGTTTCTTCTTATCTGTGTGATGTTGCGTTCGTCAAAAAAATAAAGAAATTGCGATCTTCTAGTTTGGTTCACGCTGGATAGGGACTGATTTTCCCCCCATAAAAGCGTGGGTGGTGATGGGATCAAACTGTACCTTATACGCTGTTTTCCATACATTCTTATAACGCTATTCACTAACACCAATATGACCCTTCACAAAATTCTGCCTAACGAAATACTGCAGCAGATGCAACCTGCCGGTCGTCTTGAAACTGTGATATCCTTGCCTTCGGAACTTAGGGTTTGGTTTGTTAAGACTTTGTGTTTGTGAAATGCAACAGTCTGCATACTGTATGCAAACTGTTGCATTTCACAAATTACCTAAAAATAGTCCGGCATGTACCTTTTTTGTTTTATGTAATTGTCCATCGTTGGATTGTTTCAAAAATCTAATTAAAATACATTACATCTTCATTTAGTGACGTACTGTGTTGTCCTGGTTTTCCATAATCTGTTTTTTCAATCTCCCTTTACTTCACCTGGTAATCGATGACCTTATTAAATTTATATTTATTATACATGAATTGTACCTTTTTACTCTACAGAGATAAAAGGTGAAATGATTAACTCAAAACTTTGTAAAACGATTGAATGTTTGCTTTTAAGAAAATATTCCTCGTCGTTGTCAGGCCTCGTGGTCGAGGATTTCTTCGCCATTCCAATGTCAATGCATTTTAAAAGCGTCTATGCCGTGCTTTTTTTATATGAATGAGCTATTGCGCACCAGCAAACTCACCTGCCACACCGATGTACTGAATGAAGTGAGACGATCTGAGCACATCAGCATTTTTCTTTTCTTTTAAAAATAAAATAATAGATAAAACCGAAGTCATAGGTATCTTTATACCCTCGAATACTAGGCGGAACCAATGCTTGTGTCATTCAAGGGGAGTAGTACAACGCGAGGTTATTAATTGATTCAGAGATTTTTTCCTACTTGGCAATAAACATGCTATATTGTACATTGACAATAAATTTATCATATGACAAATAGTTTTGAGCTATTGGCGACCTTGAATTTTAACCAGGCATCTAATTAACTTAATGTTCTGAGGTTTTGTACATCAGGTTTTATTTGTGTAACGACTGTCAAAAGTAATGTAAGAAGAATCTAACTGGAATTGACAAGAACAGTTTTTCACTGCAGGGTTCAGGCTGCCAAAAAAGTATTTTGAATCCGACGGTTTTGTCATTTGAAGGCTATTTACGAGTTTGTAAAAAGCCTTGTCATAATATACGAGACATGTTTACAAAAATAACATTAAGAGTAAGCTTTATACATCAGACGTGTAACGTAACCAAACCTCTTCGTCCGAATTGAAAGTTGAGCCACATAACGTTGCAAGATTTTATTTCCAGTCGTTATATACGCGTGTTCTGCCAAGAATGGATTGAAGAAGAGAAAAAGGCGAGAAAGAAAAAGAGGCTCTAAAAGTTTTAGGGTCTATTCCGACGCACCCCCTCGAGTTTGATGATCCTGTCCATAAACATACTTCGTGAGAAAAATGTTTTACATTTTTTTTAACTTTTAATGTGACTTAGTTCACTCGTTGTATATTTTTCATAATGCGAGAAAACTTTTTAACTCAAAATCAAGAATTCTCAAAATATAATATAATACATATCGAGATTTATTTGAAATTGAAAGTAATCAAGTGTTTCACACATAATTTAAATTTCACTATGTCCTATTTTCCTTTGTGTTTAGCACTGCTTTAATAATTGAGCTCATTACCGGTTTCAAATTTCACTATGTCCTATTTTCCTTTGTGTTTAGCACTGCTTTAATAATTGAGCTCATTACCGGTTTCAAATTTCACTATGTCCTATTTTCCTTTGTGTTTAGCACTGCTTTAATAATTGAGCTCATTACCGGTTTCAAATTTCACTATGTCCTATTTTCCTTTGTGTTTAGCACTGCTTTAATAACTGAGCTCATTACCGGTTTCAAATTTCACTATGTCCTATTTTCCTTTGTGTTTAGTACTGCTTTAATAATTGAGCTCATTACCGGTTTCAAATTTCACTATGTCCTATTTTCCTTTGTGTTTAGCACTGATTTAATAATTGAGCTCATTACCGGTTTCAAATTTCACTATGTCCTATTTTCCTTTGTGTTTAGCACTGCTTTAATAATTGAGCTCATTACCGGTTTCAAAAAAATTGTTAAATATAATTATAAAAATAATTAGTTCAATCTAAGTAATACTGCTCTCCTCGACTTTTTATCCATTCAACTACCAACTTCTTGACTCTACCTTCACACTCCATCCCCTAACTAGCCATTAACCCTTCTCTTTCTTTACTAATAAATGTATTTTAAATATTTTATTTCGTTATTCACCACATGACAAAGATAGAGGACTTCGGTAATCGGTACATAAATATGAGATCACGCCGTTTTCCTGTTGAGATAGGCAGATGACTGAGCGCCAGACTTTTCTATATCGACACACATATTTCACCTCTTCCACACCCATACGCTTTCTCATACAGCTCTTTCTCTTTACTTCTCTTTCGTTCTAAATAACATACTTTCTTCCAACTATACTTTCTTTTATTTACCTTCACCACACCTTCCACTCGTATTTGAACAGTATATTTGTTTTTTTAGTGTTTCTTAATTTCTTAGTTTCACGTGCCCTTATCATTTCAGAGTTCTTTTCATCTTACTCATCAAACCAGCCTTTAGTTCACATTCATCCCTTGTCACTTTATTCAATATTCAGTCGTAATTACAATATATGTAATTTCATGTTTTCTTCTAATTACACGCATTACTATATAATTTATTTGACTCTTTCGGTATTTTTCCATGTTTACTTTATATTTCTATAGATTAAAGTTTACTCTAAAATACTGAGGTGGATATTATGTTAGTTGATTGTGATACTGTCCGGTTCGAGCATATAAGTTTTAATGCCCCCTTGACTTTGTTTCCTATCACTAAACGACGTTCGATTGCCCTCGTATCTCTCTCATCATCCAAAAAAGAATACTACTGTAATTCTTCAACTTGCTTTAATCTACCCTTCACTTCACCCATATATCCCCTTTATTTTTCCTTTCACAGTTTTCTCTTACCGTGATTGAAATCGGTAGCGAACTTAATAAATATAACATAGGTGAATACAAAGAAAAGTAGTATTTATATTTTAAACGAAAAATTAAATATTTTTTTACCACAATATAAACAAAATATAAATTATTAATAAAATAAATATTTGATCTCTTTGCCGGTTTCAACGACCTACATCTTCTTCAGGCGAGGATGAACTTCCATATAGTTAAAGTCAATGAAAACAATGGTGAATATTAAATAAAAAATACAAAATAAATCGTTTTTAAATCCAATATGTAAAATATTTTCATTAATTAACTTTTTCATAGAAATTAAGCTTTTTCCTGTACATCCTTTTCCTTTGAACTTGAAAATATGTGTCATTGTTTTCCAAATTTTTCATAACAGGTATGACATCAAATGTTTTAAAATAATATTGTATATATATAAAAACATATATTTGCGTTTATATGCAAAAATATTTTTTTGGCTTACTTAAAATATCGAAGAAGTATATTTTAATCCTGTATATGCAAATGTGGACTTAATGGTTTAATTCCGTCTTAAAAAAATCATCCCTTACAAGCTCATAAGATCTGAGGATCTTTATGTGTTCTCATAAATCTTAAAATTGTACTCTAGTGAGTTGGTTAGTTGTTACATATAAACATAAATTGTACTCTAGTGAGTTGGTTAGTTGTTACATATAAACATAAATTGTACTCTAGTGAGTTGGTTAGTTGTTACATATAAACATAAATTGTACTCTAGTGAGTTGGTTAGTTATTACATATAAACATAAATGTGATACACATTTTTTATAAATTGAAGTTTTTGATAGATTTATCCTTATTTAAAGTTTATGTTATTACATTGTCCAATTTCGTAATGGAAATTTTGATAAGATTGACTTTATAAATTTCACAATGTTTTATTGCGCCGTTTAGATATCAAATTCTCCTCAAAGGAGTTCAAACTCGGGACTTGTACCCACTACGATTATACAAATCACGCGTGACAACTATAACAGCGCACGAGCGAATAATGCATAACACTTTCTTTGTATGTAATGAAACCTTGTGGGATTATTACCATGTGGCAATCTCTTCCAACCAACTAGAAATATGTTTATGAGGCCTTTAGTAAAAACCAGGGTAATTAAAAAAAATCAAAATTCCAGCTGAAAACAAACCTGTATACCTGTATCCCTCGGGTCGGAAGACAGGCGTCTTACCAACTTGGTTACAGAGGTCATCAAACATAATCATTAAAACCATCATGCTTTGCCCTTATTGGGGTAAACAGAAAGTATTGCGTTAAGTAAATTATCATCAACACGATCATGCCTTGTCCCTATTGAGGTAAACAGAGAGATCAATGTATTTTGTTAAATAAATGATTTTCTTTTATTTATTGATAAAATAAACGACACTTGAGTGTGCTTTACATATCACAGTAAAATTATAAAGCAAAATATATTGTAGATTATTATAAACAAAATTAAATTATTAAAAAAAAATATGATTCGTGAAAACACTAAGTGATATTATGATACCGAAAGTAAAAAAATAATCAAATAAAATAAATTTAAATTAATCAACAATGCAAAACTCACAAGGAAAAACTCACAAAGTCAACGATATATGCAATTTCAGGGCAGATATTTAAAAAAGATTGTTAAACATAATAACCAGTCTCCGAATAAAAGCCTAAGATTGAAATGCTGGTGAAGGATCCTCCTCAACTCAACAACATTTATATTAAAAAAGTTCACTAAACTATATATGGAGTAATCCAATTGTCGTATTCTAACAATTGATGAATTACTACTTACAAATGTTGTTAACCAATTGCTATTGACATATTTGAATTTAAAATGTTCCGTTTGTCTCCTTGAGGGAATCAATAATATTGTATTTTTTATCATAAAAATATTAATGACCTAATGATATTTTTGTTGTTCACAGGTAATAAATACATCATCATATCTGAAGAAACAGTTTTATTTTATAAAAAAACACGTTGCATTTATATTGGTAAGTATTATTTTTTATCTTTAATAAGTTATTTAATTACAGTTTTGTTCTTATTATATACGAGTATTTTAGGTTGTCTGATTTTTATCCTCCACCCCATTGGCATGAAATATATCAAATAAGGATTAACTATTGCTTTCTCATGTTGAATTACGAATGTATAAGTAAATTGAGGGTTTGGTTACTTTATGGTTAATAACAAAAAGTTTTGACAGCAAAATCGATAGACCATCCTTCATGGTCGAGTGTGATTGTCAGTCATCGTGTGGACGGAAGACTCGTGTGCATGCATTTCTTTATTTGTGCACAACTGTTGCTTTTCAGCAAATACCTACACATATTTAACAAATCGTCTTTCAAGTGGGACAACGAATCGCCTTTCAGTGGAAATCAAGTAAGATGCTATTATGAGATAAAAATTTATCATATACTCGTACATCAATTCAATTCAAAGGACAGTTTTACAGTCCGCCGTTTAGAGGGCAAACTCTCCTCAAAGGTCTCTAACGTGGGAAATAACCCACTATTATTAAACAAATCACGTCTAACAGCTATACCAGTGGCCGAGCGAATCATGCATAGCATTTTATTTGTATAAAGTATTATCTAGTGGAATTATTGCCACATGTAAATCTCTTTTAATAAGTCAGAAAGAGGTTTATGATGAGACCTAAAGCGAAAACCAGAATGGAAACCTTTTTAAAAAAAATCTGGGTTCCAGTGGGAATCGAACCCGCAACCTCCGGGCAGGAAAACAGGCGTCTTATCAACTAGGCCATGGAAGTCGTCTACATATCTTAAAACGGGAATGGAAGACGAGTGAATGAATAAGACAGTTGGCCAAAGTCGCAGATGTCGTTGAAAGTGTTACCACCCAGATGTGGAACTGAGCAGGGCATACTACCAGAGGTACTGATGTTTGGTGGACCCTGAAAGTGGTCTAGGGGCGATCGAGGACAAGGAAAAGAAGTGTGGGAAGACCCCTAGCAATATGGTCGGATGCCAACAGAAAAGTGGCTGAGAGCAACTATTAGCAATGTCGTCGTTGCTGGGCCTTGTAGTCGAGGATCCCCTCGCTACTCCAACGTCCATCTTGAGCTGCTCCTTTACGTCGATCATGTGATATTCTGTGAGAAAATATCCCTATCCTTGATGCGCACCTTCTCTCGCAAATGTCACAGACATGTGGATCCTGCTGAGTTGCTTGGCAATGTTGACACATATTCACAGCACGCTGACTGTTTCTCACACGTCTAGTTGTTGAGATGCCATCAGCCCAAGAATATATGGTTCTCCATCCTTCACGGTCCTGTGCCACCTGTTCCCAGTCCTCAGGCGCCCCGCACAAAGTCAGCAATTCTCGCAGACTGTCCTTATAGCGCTTTCTCTGCCCACCAACCTTTCGCTTGCCCACTACTTCCCCGTACAAGACGCGTTTTGGGAGTCTGATCGCCCATGCGTATCACATGTCCGGTCCATCGTAATTTCACCTTTACAACCATATCTTCTATAGGGTTTTCAGTTGGAGCGTTGCAAGACCGAGACATTTGTGACCAGGGTAAAAAAGAGTGGAAGATGAGAGGAGACAATCCAGCACCGGATTTAACTGGGCTGATGAAGAGTGAATGAATGAAATTATCAATTTTATATTGCCAAACGACGATATAGAGAAAAAATTAAGAAAATATTTGGATAACTCTGAATTATTCCATCAGATTTACAGATTTTATTCAAATAATTTTCGATTAAAACACCACCACCCATTTCCACCTGAAATATATTTTCGAAGAAAAACTTATAATTCTCCCCATCCCCCGCGCCCCTTGAATAATTTCAATAAATCATCTTTATCGAAGGAGATTCGAACCTTGGATCCAAACTTTCTTTTCAGTGTATATTGTTAGGGAATTGAAAATCTTCTCCAATTTTTCGTAACAATCGAATTAATTTGAATATTGTTAAAATTGTTCTTATATTCATTTAAGTGAAAATTTCAATGATTTATCATCGTCAAAACATTTGTTATTTTTTGGATTCCTTTTGCTGGCCATATTTATTTGTTCACGAAGGGGCGGGGGGGGGGTGATGTGATCCCTCGAGTGGTTTGTATATGAAATAATAATAATTTATTCATCATTCCATCAGAAGGATAAACTGTATTAGATACAATGTTATTTTTCTTTGACTCCAATTTAACGTATGTATAAATACAAAACAACCCTAAAACATAGGCTTGGATCAAAGTGTTATATCGAAAAGCATATATTAAACATATCGATTCTTATATCAATTTCTTTTGAGCAAAAATATAATTTAAATGTGAATCCGTTGTTAAATTCCTTTTTTTATTTGATAGAAGTCCATACAAAGCGATAGTTTCCTTCGCTAAATATCTCTGACCCTGTTTCTTCTTTTGTATTTATATCCAATTCAACGTTTATATGAAAAATGCAACCAACTAACGTCACATATTTTTTTGGATTATTTCCAGTGTCGAATAGACATACTGTATATTCAAATAAGCATTATAGTCGAATAAGCATACTGTATATTCAAATAAGCATACTGTATAGTCGAACAAGCAAACTGTATATTCAAATAAGCATACTGTATAGTCGAATAAGCATACTGTATATTCGAATAAGCATTCTGTATAGTCGAATAAACATACTGTATATACGGCATTATTCATTCGATTCCGCCTTAAAAGTTCAATTGCATACAAGCCCATACAAATTGGCGTAATGTCTTTCCAATTGTCTCAAATAAAGTAAAATGTGAATCTTGTTTTATTACCTGCCAATTAAAAAAATATTTAAGCCATTTTGAAGCCCAAAGATTTGGGTAGACGTAAAATCGGTGAGAAATTATTTTAATTGAAGGGGTTTTTTAACTGACGTGATCATTTTTTTATACAAGTAAAACAGTATTGATATTTGAAATAAACTAAAAAAGGTGTTTTTATTGAATCTTCATGATATGACATGGGCGTGACAAGCGACAGATGTGTGCTAAGATAGAATTAAGTGGAGATCTGTTCTCTTTGTCTACTCCTATAGGGACATGAATTGATGGTAATGATGATAATGACGAGTTGATAAAGGACACTCAATAAATTCACATTGTCCAGTGTCTGAATATCAGAATAATCAAGTGATTGATGAAGTTAATTGAATGAATAAAATTCTTCCTGGATATTCGCATTTTATCAATTATCCTGCATTTTAAAATCCACAGGGTATCAACAAAACTTTTTTGTATTAAAAACAAAAAATAAATTAATTTTTAAAAGTCGTTCTTTATAGAGCGACGGCCTACGTGGCTCAGTGGGTAAAATGCATGACTTCCATCAGGGGGTTTCGTGATCGATTTCCGATGGGTATCTGGTAAAAGTGTGTTTTCTTTTACAATAGTCACTCACTAGACTTTGACATTCGTGCAAGTGTTGTTGCCTTTTCAAGTGAGTTGTAGTTATTGACAACACGCGTGATGACAAACCGCGAGTTTCGTACCTACTCCTATAGTTGTTAACCCGAAGGTTAAATTATTGGGGCTGAAGACAATGTTGTTTTCCGGCCACGCTATTAATTATATCCGCATCGTCAATTCGCATAAATTGTGGAGTAAAATACGAATAAATGATTGAAAATAATCCTGAATTTTCGTGCCCCACAAGATATCAAAATCTTACTGCATAGTATCAACAATATTTTTTCAGCTTAAAAACGAAATAAATATGAATTTTTAGCCCTTACAGAGTCGTTATTTATAGAGTTTTAAAAATCCTTTAATACCTTTAGAGCTCCGCGGGCCAAAGTCGTTATTTAACATCGAACATTTATTATTTTCCCAATAACCTATTCGACCAAATCATAGAAATTAAACTGCCCATGAAGGAAAAGCTTATCTTGTACGATAAATTATATAGAAATATCAGATTTATATTGTTACGTGCTTCCGTTGAGAATATAAATGACTTATTTAGATTCAATTTCTCTTTCTTTATACTTATTACTTACATTCGAAGTATACATAAAGTCAATTGTGAGAGGTTCACCCACATTACAGGCTCTTTATATCTTTTGTATAAGTATGCCATTATGTTATGTTCCATTGCTAGTCTATTTTTCATTTTATTTTTATAGTTTTGTGAGCCATTCGATACTTTTTATGTGGTTTGTCACCTTTACAGAATGGGTATTATAGAGGATATTGACTGTGTGTGTGTGGTGTAGATGACGAGTCTATGAATCATGTTTTTTTTTTCGGTTGCCCTTTATGTAAAATATTTGATTTACTAAATGCCATATCGTTGCCGAGTCTTATTAGAATCAAATATTTTCTTCGAAGCACTTTCAACCTTTAGATCGATCGTGATTTTTTAAGGTTAGTTGAAACTTGAAATCTTCTAAAAATGTTTTTTTTTTATTATTTCGTTTATTAGATAAACTCTTTTATAATTACATTATTGGCTTTAACAGTGATGACACAAATCTTCCTAGTGTTTGCCTTTTTTAAAAAAATGATTTGTGTATAGGTATGTAATCAAACTTCCTTGGCGTCTTGCACTCTAGTAAACTGCATTGCTCTGAATAAACTTCTTCCACTATTCTTGGTCGATTCTTCACGACTGAAGGTCGTTATCTCGACTGTTTATCTGCCAAACACTGTTCACTTCGATTTATTATCTCTCTTCCTACTTTGGATCTGCCTGCTGCCAGCATAGAAGATCCGGTTGCATTCCTTTATTTATCAATCTATTGGGTTATTAATTTACCTCGACCTCGTTGTCCCCCCAACATGCCACATACTTTCCTAATTTTGCTAGTAATAAAGTACTGGAATACTCTTGAAAAGTGAAACAAATTTTGGACATCCTATCCAGAATTTCAAGTCTTGAATGATGCATATCACTAGTCTTGAACCTTAAATAAATTTTTCTCACTTTTTCATTTTAGTCTTGCAATCATTTCTGAGGTCGTCGCTATTAATTATTGTTATTTTTGCTTCATTTGATAAAGTTTAATAATGGTATGTCATGTTAAGTGCTCTATTATAGTCTGGAGTATAATAAGTAAAATGAAGGAAAGGGAGAAAACATTCTCATTAGATGTCTGTCGCTTCTCTACAGAATTTGAAAGACATATGCTGACTTTACCGTAGAAGTTATCAAGACTACAGGTTTGCTGGAGATCTTGGTATGATAACAATTTTGAACACAATAAACCAGTATACGTACAGGCTTTATCCATCTATAAGATGAACTAACAATCTTCTTTGATATCGTTGCATGCCTTTTATCATTATGCCCCCCTTCCCTCGATCCATCAGGGTTGGGGTTGCAGTCCTACAGTAGTATTCATCCAGCCTAGTCCGCCCTTGATATTCTCTGGAAAGGATATATTAATTTATATCATCATACTAATATTTATGAATGCTTTACAATACTATAGTATACATTAAGTCATGCCACTATATTCCACATTTTTTAATACACATTCTTAAGAATTTGAAGAAATCTCCTTAAGAATTTTAAGAAATCTACGCACCTATTTGTACACATTC
This sequence comes from Odontocerum albicorne, assembly GCA_949825065.1. NCBI lineage: Eukaryota > Metazoa > Arthropoda > Insecta > Trichoptera > Odontoceridae > Odontocerum > Odontocerum albicorne. The sequence continues at coordinate 30,465,520 of OX463853.1, read as the reverse complement.
AAATTGCTAATAGGAAAAAAATATTCAACCCCTTGTTGATAATGAATAATACTTATCCGCTTCAAAACATCATGATTAAGGTCTTTGTCGACCTATGAGACTAAGCATTGTTCGATAGCACCGCGTTTCAAAGGTTTCTTGCAGAGGAGATCCTGTATTTTGAAGGAACAATTTCGTGCTATCTGCACTCTTACTTTGATCTCTTGAGACTGATCCCATTGATCATTCAGAGAGCATACTTATATTGTTGGACTCGCAAAACAATTTCATTATTTATATCAAGACGTACCCTTGTCTGTCCTTTCTTTATACTGACAATCATAAATTTTGTCTTTGATATATTTGTTCTCAAGTATTTTCAGGAAATTGTTAAATAAAAAATAAATATGGGATGACTCTAATTCACGAATGAAGCGTTTTATATTTTTATAATAAAACAATGATATACCCATACAAGTCATATTATAAATAAAACAAATATTATAAATTTATAACACTTTTAAATACCTTGGCATTATGTTCAACAGTTAACTTATTTTCTCATATTACGAGTATCTAGTGTATTTGTTTATTTACCAATCAGGTTCTGGGATTTTTAATACGAATCTATAGGTCATTTTCTGACGGACCCGTTATATCTCATTATAATTCATTGGTTCGCAGTAGATTAGAGAGCGGCTCAATCATAAAGAACCCGAGAAGTATTCAAAACTCCCTGATAGTTGAGCAGTCGAGAGTATGTATCGAGAGTTTATCTGTCAATCATGTTCTGGAATTCGTAGTCTCTGGAGCATTTTCTGAAGGCACTGTTATGAGATAACTTTATAATTCACAGGCACTGTTATGAGATAACTTTATAACACACTTTATAATTCACTGATTCGTAGTAGATTTGAGTGCGCCTCTATCATATGGAATCCGAGAGGATTTTAGGACTCTCTGATAGTTGAGCAAGTTCAAAGGAGATATTTACACCTTTATTGCCGAGTATTACCCAAAAAGACAACAAGAGATCTATGCACTATTTAAACGTATTTAAATTGCTAACATAAAATAGTAGAGAACGCCTTGCTGATTAACAAACTTTTGTTTAAGGTACCAGCCAATTATTTACGTCATTGTGAATTAGTGTTGTTTTTGGTGTCGTTTTCATGAGCTCAAAAGTGACACCAATCGCACACGGAATGACTTTGTTTAATACATTTTCCGATATTGATATATTTATTCCATTTCTCGTTGGATAAATTAAGAATAATCTCCTTAGTACATTTTGTTGGCAAACCTAAGCTTCACAGAGACTACCATTTTAACTCTTGTTATTATTTTTAGATTTTGACCTATTTTTTCCTATACTATTTTTTAGATTTTGACCTATTTTTCCTATACATTTTATATTATGTTATTCGATCAAATCTGTATCAAATGTGATATAAAAAGTTGTTTTTGATCACTTTTCAATATTTTTTTTTGTAAAACCGTACAAAAGCTAATATTCACACAATTTTTTCCAAGACAAATTCTTAGAATCACTGTTTTAAATAAAATCCTTAACTAAAAAAGGAAAAAAATATATTTCATGAAAAGCTAAAACTAACAAATTTTGATCAACGTACTTTTTTATGTGTACAAGGAAAACGTTAGCTTTCCATTTACAGTAATAAATTTTGCAGCTTTCAAAGCAAAAGTTCTCTTTCAATAAATGAGCAAATTACCGTTCACATTCATCGAACATTCGATTTGTCACTGATTCATGAAATTAAGCTTTCATTAGAACGACGCAAATAAATTTAGCTTTTCGAAAATACAGAGTGTATCGATTTTTTTATAAGTAACATAACATAGTGTTAGACAGTTAGTAAAATCTTTTTCAATCTGCATCAGATAAAAGCTCTGTTCAAAAATTTTCCTGCTGATGCAATTCAGATTTTCATCTGTTTAGTTCGTTAATCACTCTCCATTCTCTTCAGACACGTACATTTATTTTGTGAGTTCATCTGTTTAGTTCTTTAATCACTCTCCATTCTCTTCAGACACGTACAATTATTTTGTGAGCTTTTTTTCCAACTCATTCTATTTCCCTGCCTTCAATCTATTTTTTGAATAAAATTATTTTGTTAAGACATGAACCATATATGCACTATTACTTATGTTGCAGTATGTACATGGTTCAATGAAAAAAAATCTTGCAGGTATTCATCAGAAATTTCTTACCTATCAGGGGAAAGCCTGATAACGCGAAAACAAGACGAAATAGGGGAATTCACAATACCTCAACGTTTAGTTCTCGGACAGATATAGTATAATATTTCTCAGATTGATCTAGAACTCAAGAACTCAAATTGGAATATAATAAGAACAATAAAGGGACAACTTATACAGCGTAATTTAGAGAGCAAACCCTCCTCAACTCACTACAGATTTAAATTCACTATAATTGAGATATTAACAAAATAAAAAAATAAATATATACATAAGTTGCGTGTAAAAATAGGAAAGTGGTAGCTTCGGCCATTGTATATGTTACTTTTCTACATCTGCATATATTTATAAAAATCACATTTTGTGAGAAAACCGCTGAAAACTTAGAAATGGAAAACAAACTTGACAAGAAACTTGTGTTCATATTTTTATATGAATCATAAGGTCTCGGATATTGATATCGTCAACATTTCCTAAAATGTTTTTAAAGAAAGTATTTTGAGCTTTCTTAGTAATGGGAGTTAGTTGTTTTGGCTAAACTAATATTTCTTGTTTACTAATTTTTATTTTTCTTTTGCTACATATAATATACTAATCTTTAAGCTTTGTATGTTATGTTATTTGTCTTTCTTGTTGCTGTATATAATTTCTTTGTAAGCTTTGTATGTAATTGTGTTTAACCTGTGTATGTAAACTTGGCAAAAAATGCGATGTCAAAGCTGAAAAACATATGGAAGAGCATAACTATCACCATCACGACGAAAATGCGCCTAGTTAAGTCTCTTGTCTTCGCAATATTCATGTATGGCGCGGAGACTTGAACTCTGAGAGCTAGTGAGGCACGTAGTATAAATGCATTTGAAATGTGGTGCTGAAGATGAGTATTACGAGTTACATAGACAGCAAGGCGAACTATCGCCTTCATTCTCGAAGAACTGAGAAGCACCGACAGATTGTCGACAACATGTCTTCGGCGAGTCCTCTGATTCTTTGGATACATTGCTCGTGGCCATGGAGACAGTTTGGAGAGGTTTGTGGTAACTGGAGGCGTGAAAGGACGAAGCACATGTCGAAGAATCCCAATGCGTTGGACTTAACAAGTGAGAGACGCAACTGGACTACCCTTAACAACTGCCCTTCGAACCGCGGAGTGCAGGGATGGATGGAGAGGAGTCGTCGGAGGCTATTATGGATGTCACGATGCTCAGTCATGAGCTACATGACAGGGTGATGATGATGTAAGGCTTTAGGTGGAGTGAAGTGTATGTGTGTTGAGTTCATATATAATATTTTTAGGCTGAATTGGAGATAATGAGTAGTATTAAATATTATACATTTAATAAACATATTTTTTTTTCTTAAAAAAAAATTTTATTTATTTATTCCAGCCTTATATATCAATATATTGTTTTCTTGCCTAAAATACAAACAATTAAACATAATTTTCAATTTAACCTTTCCTTCCCGGTGTTGGGTATCTTCTACACGTTGCTTCAAATAACCATCAATATCTCTATAAATATAATAATTACAAGGTTAAGATTCTAGGTATTCCTCCATAATATATTTACGCATTGATTTAAAAAATAATATTAATAATAATCAGAATTTATCGACTACATCGTAAGTATTTTCTGAATATCGGAAACAAATTCGCATTTAAACGCTGTGAGTGCCTCGATCTTGGGTCTTGACGATAGGTGAAAAGTATGCGGGAAGCGCGACACTATATTCGCATCTCACTTTTGCATACGTCACTGAATAGCGAGGAGCGCAATTGTCTCCACCTCGCAAGTGTAAGCGACGCCCGAGTTAGCCCCCAACCCTGCCGCGCCGCAGTAGCTGTTGAGCTGGCAACGAGACTAGACTTACGCCCGTTCCGTGAGCGGTGCCAGATGGTTTTTTAATGTTTTCAGCAAATAAATCTCAATTATTATAATTTTTAACTTCAATTATAATTAATTAAGGGGATTATCTATGAATGTTCTTATTTTTCCGATTTAAAATCGCTAATTTTTGATCGCGTACTCACTACCCAACACCGGAACACGCGTTTCATTTTTATCACCGTAAGGGAAGGGTTAATAATCATATGAGAAGGACAGTGAATCACTTGCAGTAATTTTCAGTAATACTCTTTAAAAGAAATCAAGTTTCTATTACCTATTCCAGCCTTATATTGATACCTACCGGCTTGTATTGGGTTCCTAGATAATTGTTTTCTCGCCCTTAAATACCTAGAAATGTAAATCATTATTAATTTAATAATCGTATGAGAAAAAGGGTGAATCACTTGCAGTAATTTTTATTTTGGTTAGTTTTGAATAGAATCTAGTTGGGTTTCTGATGATAATGCTTAAGATGATGGATACTTTATTTAAATCTGTCCTTTTTTTAAACCATAGGCGTTCCTTTAATGTGTTACCATCTTTCAAACAAATATTTATTCAGCGCAACCGTAAAAAGAGACTATTGAATTGTATTATGTATTTGACGTGCACAGTAATAGTACTTGTACTAAAAACATAATTTATATAGCGCCGTTTAGAGAACAGGTCCTCCTCAAGGGCACTCTTAACTCTGAATTCGAACTGCAATTTTTCGGGAAAAACTATTATTGACAGATGAAAAATAATACATACAATACAATACAATACAATACAAATACAATAAATACAATACAATACATACAATACAATACAAAATAATACAATAAATATACGGAAGTCGAGAGTAACGGTAAGAAGAGTAACGGTAAGAAGGTTTGAATCTGTATATGTTAAGAAAAACATATTTGGTAAGAAAATCGCAGAAACCTTACCAAAAGAAGACGAACTACAAACAAACCTTTGTAGATATTCTGATAAGTGCTAGTAACACATTCGATTTTTTGTAGACTATATTAGTGTATATATGAATTGTTCATATGTAATCATGAGTTGTGATAAAATTTACTAAAATGGTTGTTTATAGTTTAGGCATTAACGTTGTGGAGGTTTAAAGACATTGTAATTTATTTTTATTAAACACTGTTTATTACACTTTTATTTTTTTGTGGAGGATTTTTTTACTAAAATGGGTTGTTTTTATGTGTTTCCTAAAGCTGCACACGCCACCTAAATCTCAATCGATTTGAGGTAGACCATCCCACGTCACAAGATCAAGAATAGCAAAAGCCGTGTCTTAATACTCCGACCTGTTTATTGTCTTGAATTCAAATAAATAAAGTTTGAAATATCATAAATACGTTCGCGACACTTGTAGACTTATTAGAAGCGGGTTACTATGAACATATTTATGACTACTATATACCAGTACCAGCTTATTAGCTGCATTGATAACATGCTGCAGTATAGAAATGTGCAAATCAGGTATAGTAGAATTAATAGAATTTTAATAATCCTGACGCGATACTATAAATTAATTGATAATCGTTTTTATTTCTTATGTTACGAGTAGAAAATAAATTTGAACTCGCTGATTATATAAGCTCGACGAAAAAGTATAACCTATATGTTTAAAAAGTGTTTAATATTAAATATATGACTAACAATTATGTATTTATTATAAGGTTGTCGTGGTATATAGTATAAACTGGCAGGCTTATTATCATATGTCAATTTTGCAACCAATATGAAAGGTGTTTAAGAGGCCTGAAATAATAACCGGACTGAAACCGCTTGAAAAAATCAGTGTCAACGGCAACTGTTAGCTACCAACTAGGCTACGAGTTACACCGTGATAAAGTTTAGATTATACTTTTTATATTTTTCTTTGCATATTTTCTTACTTCGTAACAGTTGAGAGTAAATTTAATATTTAGCTAACTTTTTAGCTCGTATTAATTCCCATTCAATAAACATCATCTGCATTATATCGCATGAATTCCCAATCACCCCGTATATTTTAATCTGTGGCTATTCAGATAAATTAAGCGCTGTTGAACACTTGACAAGTGATTTTATCAAATGGTTATCGTTTTCATGACTTATGACAATTTTTGAAAATAATATCATTCTAAGAGGTTTTTTTTACATTTCTATTTTGATATATTTTTTACTCTATAAAACAATAGTCGTTTAGTTTTATTTATTCTATAAAAAATATCCGTGTTCTAGATCGTAAGATACTGATCTTCCATCCAAGGTATTCGGGTTCGATTCCCGATTGTAACAAAAAAAATCGAATAAAACGAAGGTATCGGCCTGGTTAAAGAGTTCGCCTGGTAATAATATTTGCACGAGCAAGACATCTGCGATTATTGTTACCTGCCCACGTGCGGTAGTATTTCTAATACGTGCGATGGTGAACTGTTAGTTACTTGCCTACTCCATTTTTTATAATAATACTGTTCCTTAATAACAAAACCAAGTTTAAAAAAATCTTCAAAATAGGCTTCACAACAAATAATCCAAACTCAGTCTAGGTTTATTTCAAATAATCCTCCAATCAAATATCATTCAAATGTAATGAGAAGAAATCTCACATGATTTTAAGCCACACCTTCACGTCATACAATAAAAAGACACAGAAACAACTATAGAGTATTGATTCAAAGAACGTCTAAGGCATATACAAAGATACTTCTTAAATATACTTTTTACAGGCTACCAATTAAATTCCAGAATATGTTCATGCATAAATACATTTATAGATATACATATATACCATCACGCCACTTCCGGTCGGGGTAGGCAGATATGACAGATTGCCAGACTACTATTTCAACACAAATTCTTCGCCTCTTTTACATCAGTACAGCTTATGTAATTTCTGAAAATTTTCTGACATTCTCCATTTCCTTCTTTCAAAATATCATTCAGTTGATCCAACCATGCTTTCCTCTACCACGTCTTTGTTTTGTTAGTCTCTCTTCATTCATTCGTAATTCATGTCCAAACCGTCTCATAGTGCTCTTCTTCATCTTACTCAAATTATCAGCCTTAAATTCACATTTTTATTTATTTATTTTTTCAAAACAGGCTTAGCCCAATTACGTTGAAAAATACAAAACATTAAAAAAGAAGAAAAATTACATAGAAAATTTTTTTTTTTTTTATAAAATAATGCATATGCATACATACGAGTATATACACACAAACATATGATACACATATATTCACAGTCACTTAAGTATGTTGATGAGTGCTTTCTAACGCGCTCAATCTAAGAAGAAAATTTACTTTTGCTTTTGGTAATGTGATATGAAATATGTCAATATCCGAAGCAGTCCCGTTCAGAAGAGTTAAAGAAAGCCCTTACGTATGTTATTGAGCACAGTTCTTGCCGGCGCAGTCTAGTGTAATTGTTAGATGCATCCCTGCTTACTTAATTTCATATTCTGTCATTCATTATTACTCCAAGTATTCACTACGTAACTCCATGTGTTACTTAGTACAAGCATTCCTACTGCATTTTATTCGTTTTTTTTCAGTATTTTCCACATCCACGTTTTACTTCCATATATCAAAATTGGTTTTAAAAAACTTTTGGGAACTATGATCTCAATACATTTTGATGCTGCCTGGTTTAAGTATATATGTGTGAGAGACCCATTTTTTCGGTTTCCTATCGCTACTATTCGACAACTCTCGCAACTCTTTCATTATATGAGAAAATACTACGCAAATAGCAGAATTCCTCAACTCTGTCCAATCTTTGTTGTTCACCCATATATCGCATTTCATTTCAAATATATAAACCTACATAACACATAAATACATATCCAGATATTTATTTATTTAACACTTTTATTGCAAATACAATCTGGCGGGCTTATTACCAGGCGGCAATCTCTTCCAACCAACCAGACAAAAGTAAATGAAGCAAGTTACATGGTTGCATAAATCATTCAAATGACTATTCATCCCCACGAAATCCATAAACACATACATGAGCATATGCCCACGAACCCCACAAAGACGGACAATCACCCGAACATTCCTTTTCATATAAAGTGAGATATCACCAATCAAAAGAAAATGAAGGGACGGTGGAGAGGAATGGAAAAGAAAAATCGGGAATGAAACACGTTATTTTACTGACTAGAAATTAAGAGTTTTTTCAGTCGCTTCTTAAAGCATGCCAAGGACGGAGCGAGTCTTATATTGGTTTGTAACTGATTCCAGAGTCTCACTGCATGGACAGTTAACGACGACGTAAAAGAGAGGAGCGGTGAACTGGAAAGGCCAATAAACAATCTCTGTTTGAGCGTAGCGCTAATCCATAATTGGAAAGACGCTGAAAAATTTCGACGATATAAGAGGGGGTGGCGGGACAGTTAAGGATATTATACAATAGGGACATTATGTGAATTTGGCGTCTATTTCTAACATTCAACCAGTTCAATGCCTTCTGGTATGAAGTTATAAGATATATGAATACCTGCGGAACATACATGTATTCATATACATACGAGTATATACAATAATTAGTAACATATAAAAGTAACATACTTGATATGTAGTTGTGCACCGAAAAAAAACTAAACAGGAAAAAAAAACGCAAACACATAAAAATATTAATAAGGTCGAAGATAATATCCTCTTCTATGTGCCCGCACTTTTCCATATGTTAGCGATATCAATACGAATGTGTTGAGGGGGCACTACTATATACGAATAAATGAAAACAATAATTCATTCATCGGACTATTTCATATAGCGATATTTAGAGAGCAATCTCTCGTCAAGGGCTCACTTATTTGGGATTCGAACCCACTATTATTAAACAAATAACGTCCGACAACTATAACAGCGCTGAATGAATCAAGTATAATTTTTTTTGTATACAGCACATGTAGAAAGATGTTTAGAAGGTTTTAAGGGAAAATGTATTTTTTGTAACTGGGTTCCGGGGGGAAACGAACACGCAACCTCTAGGTTGGAATACAGGTATCTTCCCAACTGGGCCATGGACATCGCCAAAAAAAAACATGTAAAACACAATAACATCCCTGTTTACGAGTGTTATATTTTTTAACGTAACAAAACAAGTATTTTTCAAAATAAGTTTAATTCGAAAAACTTTAGACAAACAAAACATTACGAATCTCCTTTGATAACTTTTATATTTTGGCTCAAAATAAACGAATAAAAATAGTCCTATTTTCGGGGAAAAGAAATATGTTTAAGTATTGAAGTTTTACACTGTATCCGAGTTGAATGTTTTTGCTCGAGACTTTGACGTAATAAAAAAATAAAACATATTGATGATAAAAATAAATGGATACTTTGAAAATCCTCTTCATACTTATTTTCATAAATATTACTTTACGATGAGCATGATTTATAAATGAATAAATAAATATAGGTTTATTGGTACCAAATTGTATGTACATATAGTATGTAAATTCATTTCAAAATCGCACATATACGAGTATCTCAAGATAAATAGCAGAAAATACATTTAAAAAAATAAGCTATAATCTCATAACACCCCTCCGGCTGAGATATACCCCACCAATATAGGGCGAGACCGGCCGCAAGGACATCTGATGTTTTTCAGCCTACATCTTGTTATTAAGCATTGTTATGTTGAAATATCAGCTTAAGGGTGTTTTAAAATTGTGTTGTATAGTATTACTCTTTGATTGTATATAGTACAATATACATACGTGTACGTGTACATTATAATTTACAAACTATTTGTCCTCTGATGACTTACATAGATGTCAATAACATCTTTGTCATGTAAAAATAAAACACTAATTTTATTTAAACTTATCTTGTCCCGTCGTTGAAGAAAAATAATTGAGACATCAAATATTCAAATAATACACACATATTAAATGCAATTAACGTGGTAACACTGAGTTGTAGACGCTTATTTTCTTTTTTTTATACACACGCATATCACATACTTTTGTATTATCGTTTTCGTACGTAAAACTCGAGTTTAAATTCACTTAAAATTCATACACGTGGATTTTCATACGAATATTCGCATCGAGGCTCACACAAATACATAACATATCTACATATATACAACAATCATATTATAAAGAAGTTGATTTTGTAAGTGTGCGCCTTCATTAATGTGTGTGACATTCTAAAACTACTGAACTGGCTTCAATCGGCCTATTATTGTTACACTACATTCATATTATAAAGAAGGTGATTTTGTAAGTGTGCGCATTTATAAGTGTGTGTGTGACATTCTAGAACTAGTGAACTGACTTAAATTCGCCTATTATTGTTACGCTACATTCATATTATAAAGAAGGTGATTTTGTAAGTGTGCACATTTATTAATATGTGACATTCTAGAACTACTGAACTGACTTCGATTCGCCTATTATTGATACGCTACATTCATATAAATTAGTTAATTATGTAAGTGTGCGCGTTTATTTCTGTGTGTGTGGCATTTTAGAACTACTGAAATGATTTGCATATTATTGTTGTCTTTCTTGTGACATCGGAGTCGCATAGGTTAAATGGAATCATCCTATTAGGTTGGTAGGTTAATCAGGTATGAAAAGTGTAAAGTAAGTCGGAGGAAAAATACCCAGCCGCATTTTGAATCTGATACACTAGCTAATCTTTAAGAAATGTATCAAAACAATGTGTGACAAAATGGTTGTATATAATTATTTGTATTAAAATTCCCGATAGCAAGTACTATAAATAAGCCCCAATTAGTATTTTTTTTCTTGTTCTTTATATTAAATTTCATAGTCTTAGATTTAGTGATGAATATTGACAAATATGTGATGTAGGAGGTGAATGCTTCATGTTCCATAGACAACAAGGCGCACTAACATCTCTATCATGAAATAATGTGAGATTGCCGAGAAACTTTCAACTTTTGAATTATTTTTTTACGAAACAATTAAGTATTTTAAGTGAATTTCGAACAAATTTGTTTCGAACGAATAGTTTTCTTTAATCAGCGGAGTCACGTGATTTTATTGCGTCACTTCAAAGTTTGGAGCTTATTAACTTTGAATATAAACAAGTAAGTTTTAAAATTAGAAATGAGTGTTAAATATTTAGGTCGGACTATGAACTTAAATCCGATGGTTGCGAACACGACTCTCGTTGGAACAGAGATTAAAAAAATATATATCTCAGTTTGGTTTTTAGTTAAGCCATATTTAACATTTTTCTAGTTAGTTGGAAGAGATTGATACATAACAATAAAGTTAAACTGTATAAAATTAGTTTATTATAATACATTAGGAATTCGGGCCTAAGAATCAAACAAATTCTACAAACATACTGTCACGCAGTCTCCGTATCGGGGTAGGCAAAATGTAGAGAGCGTCAAACTTTCTTATCACGACACACATCTTTCGCTTCTACATCCATAAAAAACTTTTTTGTACAGCCTTTACAATTACTCAGATTTTTTATACTTTTTCTTTCACAATTTCCTCGGTCTTCCTCTACCACGCCTTCCACTCACATTTGTACTGTATATTTGTCGAATTAGTCTTTATTCTAAACGACAAAATATCGCATTTTTAATATTTTTTCCGTTCTTATTATCTGGTTTAAGTAGACGTTACATATTTTTTAGTGATTGAGTAATAAAAACCTTTTTTTTTTCGATGTAAAAACATTTTTTCCATTTTATAAGAATTCTATTCGGGAGTTTACTACAAAATATTCGTAAATTGTTCTTTGACCTTCGTTCTAATGAAATACTTTGAAAACTCTCTTTCTGAATTCCCATCTTTATTTTTTCCGAGCAATGTTTTGTCTCGATCGTCTCAGCCTCCGGTCGGAGGGGAGCCCTCTGTGTAGGTCGTGCCATTTCAATTTGAATTTTCCATTTTGATAAACTCCGAGTCTCAATCAGTTTGATTCAATTAAGATCGAATCTTCTCGCGTTAATCATAGACGATCCGAATCCATGGGATGGCCAAAATAAGTAGTTAGTGTGCTGGGAGCGTTTTGCTCAAGGTAAAATATTGGACCGAATTTCCTGTAAAACTCCATTTCGACTAATCTGGTCGGGGATAAATTTTGCGTGTTGATCGAACGCAAGGAGCTCGAATATCTTCCTATTCCTCTTTCTATCACTCCCCCGGGGACAAGGGTAGTTCTCGGAATCAACGAGCAGGGGTTGGGAAACCTTAGATCAAAATGGAATCTTAGAAACCTTAGATACAAATCAACGTTTTGATTTTTATAAACCAGTCCCATCGGATTTACAAGTACGTCTTCTGAGGCTTAGTTGGTAAGACGATTGACTTCCACTCGGGGGCTTTGAGATTGATTCCTTATGGTATCCAAAAAAGAGGGGATCCCAGTTCTGTAAAACAGTTCGTAATTTAACAATACTTACACTCACCAAGAATGTGTGCGAGTGTCCTCAGTAAGATACAGGCAAAAGCCTAGTTTACTGGGGATACGATAAATGAAAGGCAACAAACCCAAATCCATATAGATTGTGGGTCCACTTTAAAGTACTTGTTGTTTTTTTATAAATTATGTATTTATAAAATTATTTGACATTTATATATGAAATATACCATAAATAAATGAAAAACAATATTGTTGTTCCTTCATACGCGGTAGTATGCTAATAGATGCAATACTGAACTGCAAGTTCCACTCCAACTAAAAAAAAATTGGTTTCGAGGAAAATCGAGTACTCGGGCTGGAAGACAGATTTCGTGTCGTGTTTATTATTCAAATAATTAATTCTAGATTATGAATAAATAAAAAAATCGTACAGTTAAACATCTTCGTTTCTAATTCCTACAAATTCTACACAGACTTCTTTTGATTTTTACGGTAGAACATGGAACATAGTTACCTGAAAAAATAATTATCCCCTCTTATCTCGGTGAGGATATTTAGCATATTTCTGATCATGGACTTGCGCAACGCTCAAACATATATTGTTTATTGCCTTTCTGAGTTCATGTAGTGCGACTCTGAAATCGGGTATATACAAAGACTCGCTCAGTCATCGGAATGTTATTAAAAACGACTGAAAAAACTCCCAATCAGTCCATAATATAACGTGATTAATTCTTGATTGTTTCCTATCCACCATCCCTCTTCCTTTTCCTTTGATTAAATATATCTCACTTTTATTTTTATTATCCATAAATTGTCATGTCTATAATTTTTGTGAAAGGGAATAATTGTTTTATTTTTTATTTTTGTTTATGTAACTGCCTGTATTTACTTTTGTTTGTTTTTTTTTTTAAAGAAATTTCCACATAGCAAGAAGTCCTTAAGACTCTTGTAACTACAAAGTGTTAAGTTTAAACAAATAAATAATTAATTTTATTGTATTATATTTTAAATCACTGTTCAAGGTGTATGTAGTTCGTCTCGTCAATTGGAATTGGGCATTATCAGGCATAATTTTACCCATCCAAGCTGTCTTAGACTCTTTTTATTTACAAGCCAATCAATTGGGATTATGACCGCTTTTAAATCTTAATTGTTGTAATTATTAAGTAGTATTCTATTGGGATTATTACCGTTTATTATCTCTTAATTGTAGTATTCATGCATGAAGTGTTATTTACAAGTCAATCTATTGGGATTATGACCACTTATTAACTATTAATTGTAGTATTCATAAGTAGAATTCATTCACAAGTCAATCAATTTGGATTATGATCACATACTAACTCTTAATTGTAGTATTTATCAAGTATAAATATAGTAATTCATGACGTGTTATTTACAAGACAATCAATTACGATGATCGCTTATTAACTCTTCATTGTAGTATTCATCAAGTAGTATTAATTTATGAAATGTTATTTACAAGTCAATCAATTGGGATTATGACCACTTATTAACTCTTAATTGTAGTATTCATAAGTAGAATTCATTCACAAGACAATCAATTTGGATTATGATCACATACTAACTCTTAATTGTAGTATTTATCAAGTATAAATATAGTAATTCATGACGTGTTATTTACAAGACAATCAATTACGATGGTCGCTTATTAACTCTTCATTGTAGTATTCATCAAGTAGTATTAATTTATGAAATGTTATTTACAAGTCAATCAATTGGGATTATGACCACTTATTAACTCTTAATTGTAGTATTCATAAGTAGAATTCATTCACAAGTCAATCAATTTGGATTATGATCACATACTAACTCTTAATTGTAGTATTTATCAAGTATAAATATAGTAATTCATGACGTGTTATTTACAAGACAATCAATTACGATGATCGCTTATTAACTCTTCATTGTAGTATTCATCAAGTAGTATTAATTTATGAAATGTTATTTACAAGTCAATCAATTGGGATTATGACCACTTATTAACTCTTAGTTGTAGTATTTATAAGTAGAATTAATTCACAAGTCAATCAATTTGGATTATGATCACATACTAACTCTTAATTGTAGTATTTATCAAGTATCCATAATTCATGAAGTGTTATTTACAAGACAATAACGATGATCGCTTATTAACTCTTCATTGTAGTATTCATCAAGTAGAATTAATTTATGAAATTTTATTTACAAGTCAATCAATTGGGATTATGACCACTTATTAACTCTTAATTGTAGTATTCATAAGTAGAATTCATTCACAAGTCAATTAATTTAGATTATGATCACATACTAACTCTTAATTGTAGTATTTATCAAGTATAAATAATTAATGAAGTGTTATTTACAAGGCAATCAATTACGATGATCGCTTATTAACTCTTCATTGTAGTATTCATCAAGTAATATTAATTTATGAAATGTTATTTACAAGTCAATCAATTGGGATTATGACCACTTATTAACTCTTAGTTGTAGTATTCATAAGTAGAATTCATTCACAAGTCAATCAATTTGGATTATGATCACATACTTACTCTTAATTGTAGTATTTATCAAGTATCAATAATTCATGAAGTGTTATTTACAAGACAATCAATTACGATGATCGCTTATTAACTTTTCATTGTAGTATTCATCAAGTAGTATTAATTTATAAAATGTTATTTATAAGTCAATCGATTGGGATTACGCCCAATTATTAACTCTTAATTATAGGATTAATCAAAATATAGGTTTATATAATATGAAAATATATTCCGTTAATATTATTATTCAAAAAGGTTGACCGTCCCTTTTTTATGTGAAGAAACTTGAAGCTTCAGACGATTTGAAATATCACTTTTTATAAAATCGTTATAGATTTTTCATTATATCAATGAGACTTCATTACAAAACCGTGCGTTCAATCTTGGGATCGTGTTTGAAGCGTTTTTGAAAAAAATCTTTTTAACCTTAAGAATCGTCTTGCAAGATGTCGATTTTTCATTTCTTCTTCAACACGAATTCCAGTTGAGTTTTTGTTAGGGTTTCTTGAAGCTCGAAGTATTTTTAAGGTAATAATCGAATAAATTGGCTTTTTTAGCTTTTTTCTTTATATATTAATTTTTTACTTATTTTTTCTTTCAAAGTGTTTACGTAGCGCCGTTCAGAGAGTAAATTCTTCTCAAGAAGCCTCTTACTCGGTACTCGAACCCATTATTATTAAATAAATCACGTCTGGCAGCTAAAGTAGCGCCCGAGCGAATAATGTATAAAACTTTATTTGTTCACAGTACAACCCTGTGGGATCATTGCCATGTGGCAATCTCCTCTAACTAAACAGAAATATGTTTATGAGGCCTTAAGTGAAAACCTTTTCTTTTCAAATCTGGTTTTCAGTGGGAATCGAACTCACAACCTCCAAATCGGAAGACAAGCATCGTACCATTTAGGCCATGAAGGTCGTCAAATTTTATGTGTTTTTTCTTAAAGAAGTACTGTGAAAAAGATAACTTATTATAAAACTCAATATATCGATGGAAATTTTGTCGGGGTAGACAGAGACGATAGAGCTTCATATTTTTTTATTGCGGTACATGTATTTAGTATCTTCCACATCTACATTGAATCATAATAGTTGAAATGAGTTAACTAACTGGATTTATTAGATTTTTTTGATAGAGAACTTGAAATTATTGAATTAAAAAAAACAAATATGTTGACCTAGAATGAAATAGGCAACTTTCGTGGCCTAGTAGTGAGATGATTAACTTCTATCTATAAATTTCGTGTTTGGTATCCGAAAAAAACACACGGTTCTCGATTATTAAATATCTTTGATATCCAAGTATTTTAGAATTTTTTTGTTTTGTTGGTATGTGGTATGTGTATAGTGTATTGTATTTCAAAATTGCAAAACGCGCGCTAAATAGTATTTTATAGAAAGAAAAAAAATGCTTCGAACTTTTAACCAAATTGACAGTACATAATTTGACAATGCTTTTGTAAAGCGAAACAGGCCTATCACTTGAATTTAAGTTTATTGTGTGAATTTTTTAAAGTTTATTGTTTGTTAAATCAGTTTAAAGTATGCCTGTAGTTCACCATCAATCATGGTATTATGGGGGACAAAATAAGTCCCCATCCAGCGCAATCTGCAGTAGACGATCGAAATATATTTTTATTTTTTTTATGAGCGTGACATCAAGTAGTGTGAAAAGTATAGTAGTGACGACAGACTAAAGGCCCGGCTTCACGGGAAATGTATGCCTATATTGTGTTAATTTAATGATTATAAAATTATAACTTCCTTGTTTTTTATTGATCCTATAAAACGGATGATTTGTGCTACTGGCAATTTCAAGAAAAGGGGCGAATTCTAATATACTACCTTGATCAAAAAGTTTTAGGATTTTATTCATAAAATCGAAAATACAAGTTTATTCATCAAAATTGATATGATCCCCTTCAAAGTACTCCCCATCGACTGCAACACACTTACGCCAGCGCTTGATCCAATCCTCGAAACACCGCTGGTACTCAATTTTCGGTATGTCCATCAGAGCCGTCTTCGATTTTTTCATGACATTTTCTCGGGTGCTGTAACACGTTCCGCGAAGTGGTTTTTTAAGCCGGTTGAACAGAAAAAAGTCGCAGGGTGCCAGATCAGGTGAATTCGAAGGCTGCTGGATAGTAATCGTGTTGTTTTTGGTCAAAAACTCATGGAAATCATGTCTTTCGCGATTTCAACGCGGTCCTTTTTTTGCATGAAATTGAGGTCTTTCAGCACCAGTTTTGCAGCGACACGTCTGAGGCCCAAATAACTAACCAAAATGTCTTGAGCGGATCGATAAGCGATGTTTAAGTCCTCTGCCAGCTCTATAATGGTCAATTTGCGGCTTTCGGCCAACATTTCTTTAATTTTATCGATGTTTTCCTCGGTTTTCGACTGCCACTGCGTTCGTCATCCTCGACCGACTCACGACCACTTCTGAAGCGTTCGTGCCACCGAAAAACACTTCTCCAACATTTCCAAGGTCTGCGGACCGTTAAATCCGTTTTTCACACAAAATTTAATGCAAACTCGTTGATGCACAGTTGATGCCATTTTCAAACTTGTAAAAAATCGAAAACACGCTGAAATTTAGAGGGAAGTGTCAATGATAGATGTGGTAACCTAACACAAAAAAAGAATTACAATCGGGTGACTGACAGCGCCACACGGTGGCCGGTCCTAAAACATTTTGATCAAGGAGTATGTGGAAAACTACTGTAGTCCGAAATATTTCAGGACTTTTAGACAATAATTCAGATATGTGACTGTGAATTAATTAGTGTAGAAGTATGTAAGTATAGAGGACAGGAAGGATATGTCGATATGTCGGCGAGAGATATTTATACAAGAGTCAAGATCATGAACTACACGTACAGGATACTCAAAGAAGACGTGATCAAAGGTTTCTTCCCCCGCCTATAACTTTATTATAATTCAATTCAATTATACTCCGAACAGGGGTGACTAAATTCAAGGTGGATATGCAGAGATAGGGCTTCTTAGATGAAAGTAGCTTTGAACATGATTGTGGGTCTAAACAGGATTCTCAACATATACCGACTTGTTCGAACATCGAGCCTATATGCTCGCAGCCTGACCTGATTGATGCGAATTATACGCCGATCTCTGTTGCCTCGTACTGGCAACATGTGGCAAAATTAACAAATTATGGTCCGGTTACTGAAATAAATTCATGATGATAATTCAAACTTTCATTGGCATCATATTACAAAATTAAATATCTCATTATTTTACTACTAAATGAAATAATGCCGAAAAGTTTCGAGAGATTTACCTGTCTTTCTTAAGGCACAATGAAAACTATTCATTGTGCTTCATGTTACGTTGTACTTCCTGGCTTGAAATTGTACATCTTGGCTTAAAAAAGTATACATTGTGTCTTGAGAAAATGTACATTTTCTTGGGAAAGTGTACATTATGTCTTGAGAAAGTGTACATTGTCTTGAGAAAGTGTACATTGTCTTGAGAAAGTGTACACTGTGGCTAGATAAAGTGTACATTTTCTTGAGAAAGTGTACATTGTGGCTTGATAAAGTGTACGTTGTCTTGAGAAAGTGTACATTGTGGCTTGATAAAGTGTACATTGTCTAGAGAAAGTGTACATTGTGGCTTGATAAAGTGTACATTGTCTAGAGAAAGTGTACATTGTGGCTTGATAAAGAGTTCATTGTCTAGAGAAAGTGTACATTGTGGCTTCATAAAGTGTACATTACGCTAAAGTATACTTTTTGTCTAGAAGAAGTCAAATAATCATTTTGAAATTAGTCTACGTTTACTTGATGTGATAAATACGAAGTTGAATAACATACATACCATCTCCCTATCGAGTTAGGCAGAAAGGAGAGAGCATCAGACTTTCCTATCGCAACCTACATCTTTTGCATCTTCTACATCCATACATCTCTTACGATTCTTCTAACTTTTTACATTTCTTCGTTTTAAAATAGAAGTTGAATTAAAAAAAGTATAACTCTGTCATATGTTTAAATACTTGATTATATTTCTGAAGAACTTAAAGCATATTATACATTTTAAAGGTTTGAATTTTTTCTATGTATGTATTTTATTTTATCGTTTGTGTTATTGTAGATAAAGACTTGGTAACACAGCTTGAGTTATTTAATAAATCCATTGACTTGCTTCTTATTTTATTTAGAAAATAAATAATCGTTCCAGGAAAAGCTGAAAATATGCTGAAACAATTTAGCCATAGGCGTAGGAGACTAGAAACCAGAACCTTTTGAAATGGGAATGAGGTTAAATCATGTTATTTGAGTCTCAAGGATAGAAATATTATTTTGTTTGTACTATATAATAATTTAAATCTTTAAAGCGACTAAAAAAATCATCAAACAACATACATCAGCTAACTTCAAGGGTATCTAATTTTTTCAAAGGATAAATATCTTATTTACAAAAAAATAATCCGTTTACAAGTCTCAGTATACCATATTTAAAATACCTTATATTGTTATCCTCATCTCCATCACGTCATGTTCATATTGGGGTTAGCAAAGATAACTGATCTCCATTTGATCTCCATGACAATTAACCTGAGGTGGTATATGTGGGTTTACTTTTTATTTTGTTTTCTGCCATACGTTTTTTTTTTTTCTTTTTTTTCTATTTATTCTTTAATCTAGATATGCGGGGGTGTGGGGTGGAAGCCCCCTGATGCCCTTGCGGTCGGGCTCGCCCTGCATTGGTGGGGTGTATCTCGGCCGGGGGAATGTTTGTGGGATGAGCCCGGACCTTTTAGTGTCTTCTCTCTTGAATGTATTTTTTTTGTCATCTATTTATTTTCTGTGTTTATTTTTTTTATATATTCTTGTTCTACGTGTTCAAGGGTGTGGGCTGAAAAACATCTGGTGTCCCCGTGGCTGCGTTCGCCCTATATTGGTGGGGTGTATCTTGGCCGAGGGGATACTATTAGATGAGCCCAGACCTTTTGATAGCTTCTGTATTTAATGTATTATCTGCAATTTATGTGTTTTAGAAGTGTTATTCAAATATAATCTCTACATACTATGTTGCTATCAATAAACCTATTATTTATTTATTTATTTATTTTTTATTTTATTTTACCCTGGCACTCATCTTTCGTTACTGCCACGGCCATATATCTCGTTACACATACTCTCCTATCATAAAAGGCTTTAATTTTACCCTCTTTTAGATTATTTGGTAGTGTGATGTTCTTCTAGATCTCCAAAGCTTCTTATACCTTCATTACTACTTGTATAGGTTATTTTTGGAAATCTTTCGTCATTCATTTTTTCTACGTGACCGAATTGTCTCAATATTCATTTTGACATCTTAGGCAGTGTTTGTTACGCTCTTTTGATGTTTCTTGATGTTTAGTATGAATACCAAATATTCACAAAAGATGTATAGTTATCCGATGAAAAGTCCATACTCTTATTATAATTTGTGTTCCAAGAGAAACTGGTTTTATAAACCACACAGTATTGACCACTGAGAAACTGGTTTTATAAACCACACAGTATAAACCACACAGTATAAACCACACAGTATAAACCACACAGTATTGAACTTAACTCGGTTCACTAAAGTCGCATAGTTTCAAATAAAATAGCACAAAATCTAGTTATATTTTAAGTTCAAGAATTAAAAAAAAAAAAAACGTGAAATCTAGAATGTATTATGATTCATAAAAGTCAAGTGGTTATTCAATTAAAGTACACACAATTATTACATATAAAGATTTAAAATATATTGAATCTATAAACCGTGAAAACATGAGTAAAAATGATTCACAATTTTTTTAAATAAAAAATCACAAACTTATAGGATTCGAAGTTCTAGAATAAAATTATTCACTAGATCGTCGAGTCTAACATATATTCAATATTGATTCACAAAAGCCGACACGTTTCAAATAAAATATCACAAAATCTAGTTATATTTTAAGTTCCAGACGAAAATTATTTCAATAAACCGTGAAATCTACAATTTATTCTGATTCATAAAAGTCACGTGGTTTTCTAATGAAAGTTCACAAAATTATTACATGTCAAGTTCTAAAAGATAAAAAAATATAAACCGTAAAAGCATGAGCGAAACCGATTTAAAAAAAATCAAATAAAAAATCACAAAACCTTATTGGGTTAGAAGTTCCAGGAGAAAATTATTCCATGAACCGTGAAATGTAGAATCAATACAGTTTCACAAAGTCGCATAGTTATCCAATGAAAGTACACAAACTTGTTAGATTTGAAGTCCCGAGAGGAACTGATTCTATAAACTGCGATGTCTGGAATTAATACTGATACACAAAGGCCACAAAGTTATCCAACGAAGAAGTACCCAAACAATCTTATTCGGTTTGATATTCCAGGGAAAACATACTCGTATTCAATAAAGCGTGATGTCAGCACGACTGAAGTATGTAGGTATGGAGACAGTCTATTATTCTCCCTCGTTGACGTTTGGTGACCCCAAATGAAATATCACCCTTTCCCTAAACCCTCTGTCGGCGTTTATGTAAATTTGTGGTCCGTGAACAAATATGTATATATTATGTGTGTGTTCACTAACTACACTAATGCTATTTGCTATCAAATTGAACAGTTAACTACACAGATTCTCAAACTGAAAACACGTTAGTTTCTCTCTGCTTTTATTAATAATAATAAAAGGCCTATTTATAAGCGTCATTTAGAAAGTAAACTCTCCTAAAGGGCGCTCTTACTACGAAACTCGAACCCATCATTATTGACAGATTTAAAAAATTACAAATTATAGTGTATATTGTAATTTGTTTAGTCCAACACTGTTTATTCCACTTTATATAATTGTAAACCCTACCGGTTTCAAAGATTTCCCCTCATCATCAGGGAATTACAAATAAGACTTGTTTGTCCAAACAACCGACTACGAGGCTCTGCAAGGACGACGCCGCTGCATCTGCATATGTTCTGAAAAACATTTTTTTTTAAACGTGTAGTGTGTGTATGTATTCATATAACATTATAAATTTATTGTATTGTATTACACTTTCGTTGTATAATGTACAACCTGGCTGTCTTGCCATATGGTAATCTCCTCCAATTAACCAGAAAAAGTCTTAAATATTTCTTAAGTAATATCGCTTTAAAAATACGAGTACAATACTATAGGTGCAAACGGGATCAAATCCGTAACTTTCGGGTTGGGAGACAGATGCTTTATCAACTAGCCCATGCAGGTCGAATTTATTTTAAGTGGATTTTTATTAATCTGCTCAGTTACTCTGATTTACTATAACATATGTAATTTTTTTGTCACTTGTTCTTCAATTGTGGTCCACGTTTTTCTTCTTCGTCTTCAATGACTTCATCTGTTCAAAGTAACAGATCTCCAATATGGGGCAATGCATGGGTTTAAATATTGTTATTAGTTTTATCAAACACTTTTTATTCCACTTTATATAATGGCATAACTCTAGTGGTTTCAAGGTTTTCACCTCATCATCAGGTGAGCACAAACAAGACAAGTGGAATAAACAGTGTTTGATAAAAAAATTACGTCTTTAAACCTCCACAATGTCAATGCCTTACTTTAAACAATAATGGTTTAAATATTGTTCTCCTAATCAAGTGTTCTCATCCAAAACTTCTACTGTATAGTTTAAAATTTCCTTAATTTGATTTACATCAGGCATGGCCAATCCGCGGGCTGCGAGCTGTTTTTTGATAAATCATGAAAGAAATAACAATAAAATAATCTTCGTTTAATAATAGGGATTTGCTTTAGATTTCCGACACGAAGTAGAAGATTTATATTAAAATATAAAAACTTATTTAAATGTGACCCAAAATAATAGTTACACATATATAATATTATCTGTAGACAAAAATTACAAAGAAAATACAATACTCATACACGTACTCGTATATGAACATATTTATTTTTTGCGTGAAATAGATATCCAAAATAATACATTTATTTATTTAGGTAATTATGTAATATGACACTCATATAATGTGAATCGTATTTATGTTCAAGAAAAAAAAATTGCGAGAATTTGTTGACCCACATAGTTCTGTGGTTAAGTTGTTGGACTCACAAACCAAGGGGGTTCGCTTCCCGGTGGTTTAACCATTTTTCCTCAGTGATTCCGTGCTTGTAAGATCGAGTGTGCCTAAAATATCCTTTGTTGGCTTTTTGTAGCAGCTTATTATCAACCAAGAGTATACTTGACGCAGTGATCTTAGGATAATAGTGGTAGGGTTTAAAAAAAACGCTTACAGCGCTATATAAATCAGGACAATTTGGAGCACACTACCTCGTTTTCAGGCATTCAAATTTTGATAAGCCTTTTTATTAAAAAAAAATATACGTGCGCCTCTCAATACCCAATATCGGTTTTGGCACGTGGTCCAAAAAGGTTGGTCATCTCTGATTTAAATGATAAAGCAAAATAATCATCCCCTTTTTTTGTATAAACACTACTTGTATCCAGAGAGGTTGTCAATATAGAAATATTGGAGAAGCGCTGCCGTACCCTTTTAATCCCATTTGATGTCGAGGCGAATATATTGACCAAGTTGAAATCACGTCCGGAGAGAGATGTGGTAGAGCAGATATATTTTTGACGGGCAGGCAACTTAATGAGGCGGAAACAAGTTTGCTGTGTCGCCAATTAAGATGTTGCCAACTTTGGCAACTCGTATTTACATTTTCATTGTGGCTTTTATGTATCATATATTTAGTATACCCAAAATTTATAAGTTTTATTTTTCATTAACGGAATAATGTGCGAGTATCTTAAAAAAACAGTTTACGATTCAGTCAAAATATATTCAAAACAATTTTAAAATGAACGATTTGACAAAACGATATAATAAGACACCACAACAAAACATTTTAAATGATACACAAGTAAGTACGTATGTTAAGTCAAAATTATAAAAGAAATTAACTCAGCTGATCACGCGATACTGAACCATCTCTAGGCAGGTGCTCGCATCTCACCATAACAATTTGACGAACAAATTCTTTCACATTCATTGATTGCTTTATTGAAGGTGCACATTCACTGTATAATTCACTACCTTTTGTCTAACTTTGCCTAACAATAAATTTAAAAAATCGAGATTAATTGTAAAATCACTCCAAATACCTGCTTAGTTAGTTATAAATTTTGCTTTGTCGAATCAATTAAATGTTATTGGATTTACGATGAAGTTTTTATAATACAAAATAGTTGAAAAATTTACATTTATAAACCTTGACTCCACGTTAGTCATAAGCAACAATTATCTGGATTTAATATTATCAACAATCGTATCAAACAAGTGTTTTGAATATTTTTTAATATTATATCCTCTGTAAGATATGGACAGGCAGACTAAAACAGACCCACATCAATTAAATGTTAATTTTAATTGAAATGTTTTCTTTCTGTTTCTTATAACTAACCAGAAAGTGGTTTAAGTGGCCTAAAGTGAAATCCGGACTAGAATCCTTTAAAAAAAGTTGGGTTCCAGCGGTATTTCAACCCGCAACCTCCGGGTCTGGAGACAGGCGTCTTACCAATTAGTCCACGGCGGTCGTCCTACGGAGAACATTTTACGTTATTCAGGATATCGAATGTTAATAAGATTGACTCACATCCGATAACGCTTGGAAGTTCGTTCCACAGTTGCTTCGTGTGGACTGCAAATAAAGATGTGTAAAATTGGGTGTGGTGTGCTGATATGCATAGGATTCTCTAGAAGATATTAAGGAACATTGGGATTGTTCAACACGCAAAATAATTTCGACAGTACGTGAAGGTTTATAATAAAATAACGAATGAAGATACAAGGAAAAAGTTCAGATTTGAATAAAATGTAATGTTAAAAAGAAAAGGGACATTGGTATAGTTTCGTCATATATACGAGTATATAAAGAATGAATAGTGGAAGATTATGGAAGAAAAACATGTATTCGAGTAGTGAAGAAGTTATGTGAAATTTGGAACGCAGGTTTTCGCCAAGTCAAATTATGACAGAAGGAAGAGTAAGAAGTCTTTAAAAATTGGAAAGTATGCGAGAAAATGTGTTAGATGTGGTAGAAGTAAATTATATAAGTTGAGAAAAATTAAAATTTTATACCTGATATCAAAGAGGGCATGGCGGGATGCAGATGACTTTTTTTAAACTACGAGGTCTTTCAGTATTTTTTCCAAGTCACTTTATTGAATTGACTGTTTTTCTGTCCCAAACTCACTAGATAAATCAGTCACAGAAATATCATGCAAAAAAAATTGTATTCGTAAAGCCATTTTTACGATTAGGGTTAAAAATATTAATCTTTCAATGTACAAAATCTTGTATATTTCATGAATTTATTATATCTCAGTGGGCAACAGTTACACAAAAAATAAATCGAATTTACATTTAGGAGCAAAACTCAACCCCAAACTGTTCGACCCGAACCCATAGGTCAGGGCGGGGGATTTACTAGTGATGGGAATTTCGCATTTGTTATTGAGAAATTTTCAAGTGTATAAAAAAATACTAAGTGGCGTCTTTTGTGGCCTAGTGGTGGTTTGTGATTCCTGACAGTAAACTAAGATATATAGGTAATATTTAGTCTTTCATATTCAGACTTTTTTTTATTATTTTTGATAATTGAGTATCGATTTCCAGTATGGCAATAAACCCTATTGAGGTAGGCAGAGATAACAGATCACTTCTTCTCAACTTCGCTTCTGCTACGTATATTAACCTCGCCACGAATACTCTCCTTTATTAAGATTTCTCTTTTCGTCATCTTTATAAAACTCCGTAAATTTTTCATACTTTCTATACTACTTGTATATATTTTTTTTGTAAAATTGTCATCGTTCATTATTTCTACGTGATCAAACTATCTCTGCTTTCTTCATCTCAAGCATTGCATTTTCTTTCAATACGTTTTATTATTATTTATTATTTTTCCATACATTTTTGCTACGTTGTTTGAAATTAAGTTGTATTACATTGATATTCTTATTAAATTTCAGCAGATTGGGGTTGATGTAAATACGAGTATGCCCAACTTTTTGGTGTTTCTATGAAATTTTCTATTTTATTGCTAGGAACTGTCGAATATCACTAGCGGCAGCAACTCGAACTTGTTGCATCGTTTATGTGTGTTTAAATGTAATTTTTGTCGATATTAGTCAATTGTCTCAGAACAGATGATGAGCCTAGTGAGACGGCTGATATAAATCGTTCGTCGTGTGTAGAGTAGATAGAACTATGTAAATATATTATTTAAATAAATAAATTACATTATCAAATATAAATTAGAATAAAACATTATGCCATTTCCTTATTAGAGCAGGACAATTTAAAAAAGCGTTTAACATATCTTTTATGCCTGCGCATGCGTTTTTTCTTGTTTATACGATATCATAATAAGCTTCATTGTTATTTTTTATAATTTCGAAATAAGAATAAAATTTTCATTTCTAAATTAATATACACACCGTCACGTAGATGTTTGAATATTTTTATTCTCGACAAGGTAGATAATCTGAAATCTGAACAGGCAGACCTTCAAGTTTCAGATTGACAGCTGTTTTAAGCTGTCCTCTTTGTCGCATAGAAATGCCTTTCAAAGGATTTGAGGGGAAGCAATAAACGGGTTGGAACAAATTAATAGTCGATAAAGATTGCGAGACGGGAAACTCAAGAGAAAAAAAGATTCACTGAATCATAATGAATATATTTGAAAGTTATATGTTTTTTAAAAATTTAGATCGTTTCAATTAATTTCAAACTTATTTTACGAATCATTTATCATCATTATGACCTTCACGTCATGTCCCAAATGGGATACGCAGAGAGAGCAGACTTACACTTTATTCTATCCTGGCGCACATCTTTCACTTCCATACACTTCGTCATGCATACTATCATATTGTGTTTTTTAGGTCAGTCTAAAGTTCTCGTGCTCTCCTTCTTTTTCTTAAGCACTGCATCTTCTTTGAATCTGCATTCTTTCCTAGTGAAGATATTAACTATAATATGTTATCACCTCTGAACTTGATGAGATTTTCCGATCGTAGTGTGATGTTTGATTTTATTCTGCTTTTCAAAATAGTGAATGGTATAACATAATTGAGTGTCTTCCGTTACTGGAATTGACTGTCTTACGTTACTGGAATTGACTGACTTCCGGATCCTTTGAGAAGTACGAGGCTGCAGAATATATTCCGGTGCGAGAGTTGTAGAACTATTACTAGAATTCTCCCATACCAGATTGCATCGATTGGTTAATGACTTTGCTGTTGTTTCGAACATATTTGGTGACAGTCTTAATGTATTTAATATTTTTCTTAGATAGCGTTTTTTGTTTGCTTGAAGCATAAATCGGACGCCACGGTGTGACCCTCGTCGTTTTTTTCCTCTTTATTTTTTTTTTACTTTGTTTCTCTAAAAATTTTCGAGATGTTTAAATGTGTTGAAGTTTCGATGTGTGTTATGCGTTTTGGAAGTTAAAGATTTGGTTATTCCGATTCTTATAAATTTGAAGAATCTAAGTCCCCTGTAGACCTTGTACATCTCATCATTGTAGAATCTTCGTCAAACTCCGCATTCATACATAGGTGTAAAAATTCTTCTAAGTACATTTCTTTAAAAGGCACCAAGATTGCTTTTATCCTTTTTACGTTAAAGTCCGAAACGCATATTATATTATGATTGTTGGTTTTTACCAAGAACCGGTGAAAAAACACCACAAAATTCATTGCAATGTAATGCAATGCAATGCAATGCAACCGGTGAAAAAACACCACACAATCATTGCAAAGGCCATACAGTCTGACTCTATGACTTAGACTCGTAATTACATTTATTATTTGTTCCGTTGACTGAACGTTTCGAGAAAATTGTCTATTTATCATGTATCATCATCACTCCAATCCTCTATTGAGGTAAGCAGAGAGAACTCCACTTTATTCCATCTTAGCACACATCCATCGCCTCTGTCACATCCATATATCTCATTAAGAATACTCTCCAATTATAAAGGCTTTTCACATTTCCCTCTTATTTCATTCCATTGTTTTATATATGTTTTTTTAGGTTTTCCCAACTTCTCATACCTTCTATATTACTTGTTCAGATTATTTTTGTAAATCAATTATCATCTATTTTCTTCATCTTAAGCACTTTATTATCTATCGATCCGCATTTTTTCCTAATACGAGTATACTTCTTTCTTACTTATTTTGTCATACGTTGTTTTTCGACATAGTTTACTTTAATTGTGTATATTTAATAAATATTGTTATTATTAATATCTCATTAATAATTTTAAAAAGCGCGTTTTCATTTGTCAATTACTCTTAACTGTAAATTAAATAAATAAAAAACATACGAGTATATGGAAAAAATATAAATACATTTCTTACTAAGGAAATAATACTGCATATAGCCTCACCGTATTTGCGATATGTAATATTCCTTAGTAAATCAGATGCGACTACAGAATTCGCTCCCAATCTATTTTATTTTGTTGTAATGTGTACGTTTTCCAAAAACAAACAATAAATGTTTTTTTTAACTAGCGAGTCTTGTCAAATTCAACGCTATTTATTGTAATACTTTTCTCCTAATATTATTCAGCATATGATTTTTTTCTACGTTTAATATCCTGACCAGGAACTGCGATCGTAAACCATAAAGGAACAATTTAATTGTTATTACATACCATTATTATAGGTACAGTTAAATGGCAGCCGATAAATATTAACTTCTTCCGTTATTCGCAAGATCCACATGCTCGTATAGTTCAGTGAAGTGCTTCTTTCATGACATTTTGGTTTTATTATTTTGTGAATCAATAGCAAAAAGTTTTACAAGATCTTAGATTATATAAAATCCTTGTCGATGAATTTGTGAGCTGGCCCAATCATATCTCCGAGTTATATCGCAAAATCTTCGCAAAAATCTATTCTTTTAAGAGATTGCGCATTTTACTCTGTATTCAAAGCATAATATTCCTAGTCTAAAGACGTATCTTGACAAAATTGACTATGGGGGTGTGTGTAATGTCGATGTTCGTAAAAAGTTGTTGGATAAATTGGAGGAGTTCCAAAACGTTTGTCTTTGGTTTATTTTAAATCGAAAAAATTATCATCATATTTCGGACAATCGTGCCAAACTCCAATTACTTAAAATAAGACAGTAAAGAAATATCCACATTGTGTCAACCCTCATTGGTACAACGTGAATATTTGAACAATCCAATCTGTCTTTCAGTATCTGCGTGAAAAATACTTTTTTCATTCCGAGCATGGATTGCTCCTTCGATCTGGTGACGGCAAAATTATTCATACATGTGTTTCGACGCATCAAACGTCATTCTACACATCATCTTTTGTGATTCATTCGGCTAGAATTTGTAACAATCTTTCTGGTGCAATCAGATGTGATACAGCCTTATCGATATTTAAGAATAAACTAAGGAAGCATTGTTTTTTCTCAAAGTACCCACAACTTCTTCCTTAACTCCCATAAAATTCCCATCCTTATACCTATTTTTCTTGAGATTATTTTTTTTATTAAGTATTGTTTTCATACACTACGTTAAGGATGCGGTCAATGATACCAGAAATAATTATGAAACAAAAGCTGGTTAATCGGGAGAAATTGCTTTAAAACAATAAATCTGGCAGTTGTATTTGTATGAAAGTGTCAAATAACTAACAATGTACTGTATATTCGATATAATTCAATATAGTTTATGTCAAATCTCAAGCATTCTGTAATGTATTATTTTAAATATGTTTTGTAAATGAATAATCTTTAATAAAATGTAATCACTAAATATTTATTGTTTTAAAGATACATCATTTTAGGATTTCTTTTTTTTTTATCGGAATAAGATATAGTTTTTACTGTAAAAATGTTAAATAAATAGTTTTCAATAAAAATTGGGCCATAAATGGGTTTTTGTGTGCTGATGATACGATGAAAGTGGTGGAAAAATAAAATTATTGAGGAATGTTGATAGAAAACATGTATTTTAAGTGTTAAGCTAAAAATTAAGAATGTAAAGAAGTCAAAACCATAGTTTTACAAAAATATGATTCGTTTTAGCACCTTCCACAGTCTTGTTTGTGCTTCCTTGATGGTGAGGTGAAAGCCTTGAGACCGGTAGGGTTATACCGTTACAAAAAGTGGAATAAACAGTGTTTGATAAAACAAATTACAATGCCTCCACAATGTTAATGCCTTCTGATACACTATAAATAAAATATAAAATATGATTCCGTGAGCATTTATAATGTATAGGTGATGATTCAAACAAAAGAGCAAGTTGAATTACTTTCCAATCAGGGAAATATATTTTCGAGAGATGCTAAGATATTGAAATGCGTGTTTCAGCAGGAACGGAGCAATAAGTATTATTTTTCCAATTAAAAAGTTGTGCATTAGTGTGCTGGTGCCTATCTTGATGTATGTACAATTAATATGTCGTTTATGTTTTTTCTACGAAGAATTTTGCCACTTATAATCGCATATCAAAAATAAAAATTTGAGTCAGATGAAGTTTTTAACGGTCCATTGTTTTTAAATCATAATTTTCATTTCAAATATATATTTACAATGTATTATCTTTCTAATTGTTGCATTTTGAGATTTGACAGTGATGACACAAATCAAGGTAGGGTCAGTGAATTTGCCTATATATTAGAAAAAAAACGATGAGTTTTTGTATTAAATATTTTTCTAACAAATCTCTTTTCTTTGATTGATCCAAGACGCTTGTATCGTCTGACAAAAAGCTATACATCGGTTTTGAAATTACAATATTTTATTTTATTTAAATCTCAACAATTATTAAAGTACAATTAAATAATAAAAATAAAACATTGTTTATACTGTAGGACAAAAAAAACTCATCGAAAAAAATGCATAATTTTCTTAATTTTTTTTCATTATTTTTTTCGACATTTATATGTCCCAATAATTTGCTTACAAAATATTCAATACAATCAATTCCTTTGCTGACTTAACGTATACGCTGCTAAATAATTTATTTTAAATTGTTAAAGAATTATCTATATTTTTTTATAACAAAATGTGAAAAGGTGCCAGTATACATTCAATTGTGGTATATTAAAAAATATACCGTATTTTTTTATAATTAAACTAGCCCACATTATTCGAAAATTGTAAAAAAGTAAGAGTAGGTGTTATTATTAAATAACATTTTAACAAACATGTACCATAACGTCAGTCTGGGTTTACTTGTTTTTTAATCTTCGAGAATGCAAAGAAATTCGAAATAATACGGTGACAGGCGTGTATGGCGAGTGTTGGCGAATACCCTGTAGTTTATATGAAGTATTAAAAATATTTTTTCTTATTTATTTTTTCTTTAATAAAGCAATCTATACTTCAAACATTTTCCAAACGCTGTAATGCGCATACACAATTGTATAACTTAAGAACTAAAAAGTAATTTAATATCTTTATTAAAGCTATAAGGTAACTTCATTAATTTCCAACATGTAATTTTTATTATTAACCTCAATATTTAATTTATTATAAATAGTTAACACCTACATACTAACTTATAACTAGACAATAATTCTGATAACATTTTTTTTACACACGTACATATATGTTCACTCTTTCAGGCTACTTGCATTTTGTCATATTTGCTTAGAGCTTGATTCTCCGAGCTAATACTGTAAGGTGGACTAGTCAGCAACAGATGATACTTTGGAGGCCTGTGCTTTAACGGAAATGTAGGTCGGACTTACTCTCGTAAGCTCCCAGGGTAGCATTGATGTGGTCCTGTTGACTTTTGTGACTTTATGGTTCAAGCGAGGATATGGGGTTGAAGGGTTTTTTCACGCTGTATATTAAAAACCTTATACTATTGCCTTTGATAGAGACGTGTAAATTCAAAAGAATTTCAGGTTATTGAATTCGTCAACCGAACAACGCTGCATATGTGTAGTACTATTGGAGAATTTAATAGGGATGAAAAAACTGTTAAATTAATTTAATACATAAGGAAGCAATACCACTTTGCTTTCTTGTCTTCTCGAGGTCATTGTCTCCAATCGAAGATTGGTCACCACCATGACATTCCCTATATTGTTTATTGCGTTTTGGTGGCTTCTTTTAAATCCGTTTTCTTTTTCTTTGCCTTAGCATGTGCGTGTGGTTGCGGGATTTAAATATATTATATTTGCGTGCATTTTTTTTATCAGTGAACCTATTATTGTATTAACTAAATTGATTGTATTGACAGCTTATTTATTGTATTTTTTTAAGTTTGATTTACATGTAGAAAGGTATGAGCTGAAAAACATCTGAAGTTCTCGCGGTTGGGCTCGCTCTCTATTAGAGGATGTGTAACTCGACTGAGGGGATGTTATGAGATGAGCCCAGACCTTTTGATAGCTTCTTTCTTAAATGCATTATCTTCTCCATTATCTTGAAATATATATGCAATTTCAGGATTTATGTATGTTATACTCGTATATGTACATACTATGTTGCTATAAGTAAACCTATATTTTTTTCTTGAATATTAGAAATGTCCTTTGTTTAACTTTGTGATATCATGATTATTTATTTATTGCTTATTAAATAATACCTAAAGCATGGTTTATTGTCACATATAACTGATCTTATTAAAAATAAATTATTTTTACGACTGAATTGTTAGTTATTCTACTATTTCGCACAATACAGTACAGGGCATTTTAAAGGGTGATAAAATTGGTACTGCATTACACCTACATATTGGTTATACATTATACACTGTAATTGCATATTAAACTCAATTCAAAATATGCCATACTGGAAGTTAAGTCGATGTTTTCGATTTACGATAGACGGTATTTAGGTACGCCACTGGTAAATCGAATACAATTTTAAATTGTTAATTATTCCCATACAGAATCATTTGGAATTAGACAAACATTTATTTTATTAAGGGGTCGTTAAAAATATATAACTATACTGTAGTCATTTTGAGAATGTATGTTTTGCGTACTTGAGAGGGGATTTGAAAGGTTTATAAGCTCTAATTGTATTTTTATAACTTGGATTTTAGGCAGTTAATTTAAACAACAAAGCAAACATCGCATTATATTATATTGTATTAAACTTTCGTTGTACACAATACAATCTAGTGGGCTTATTGCCATGTGCGAATCCCTTGCAACCGAATACAAAGATGTTAAAGATGCCTTGAGTGAAATTCAGACTAGATCCTTTTTTTTAAAATAAATTGGGTTCGAACGGGAACTAGATCCGTATCATTGGGCTGGAAGACATGCATCTTACCAATAGGGTAAAGTGGTCATCAAAGTAGGAGTAACATGACATTAGTTCAATATTTTTTCTCTTATTTCATTCGTATAATACTCCTCGATATATTCACATTGGTCGTTTGACTAAAAGAAGAGCATGGATCAAGAAGAGCAAGATTGATATCATCGTCAGACTGTAAAGGTTAAGAACTACTGAAGTATGCACATAATTAGTATTCTTCGTTTTAATTGTTGCCAATTATAACCTTGTTGACGAAATAAACCATGTTGAGACAATTTTTTTTAAGAATCAGCTCATTCCTGGAAGACAATTGTCTTATCAGAGGCCACACACTAAATCATAAACATTAGAAGCTAATATTAAGTAATTTTTTGAGTTCTATTTTAGGTCAGAAGAGATTGCCACATGACGATAAACTCGCCTGGTTGTGTTATATGCAACGAAAGCGTAATAAAAAAACCATAAGATTTTAAAATATTTTTTCAAATATTTTTTGAACGATACTTACCATCCCTAGTGGCAAATTTTTGTCTCAAAGATTTTTAGGATCAAACGTGACATAAGAACAGAGTATTTTTATATCCAGGTGTAGCTTTTTTCCACAACACGAAATCCGTATAATAGATGTTCTTGTTTCCAAATATTTCTTTTGAATAATACGCTACCTGTTTTTTTTTAAAGAAAGCGATAAAGTATTTTCTCTTATATAAATTGAAACTATGTGAAGATTTAGGATGAGTGTACACTTATTTGATATTTGAATGTTTTCGTTTTTCAATTTATAGAATAAAAAATTTTTTTTAAACTGTTTTACATATCTTTCAGCCCTGGGCATATAGCGGCCGGATTGTATTTTAATGTGGCCGCAAGAAATAATAAATGTTTATTAACATTTAATATTATATTTTTTTCATGTTGTTTATACAAGTGATAGAAAACAAAGTCAATGAAACACTTAAACTCAAACCGGACAGTATCAAAATCTGTTAATATTATTATAATTTACATCAGTATTATAGCACTAACTTGATGTATGGAAATTAAGTGTGGACATGGAAAAATACTAAATGAAACTGAATAAATGGTGTAAACATATGTGCACTAAGAAGAATACACTGGATGACAATGTATGAAAGACTACGAAATGAAGTTATAAGGAATCAATTGCGACCTTAAGAATTATTTATTGAGTAAGATCTAGAACACTTTGAGATGGTTTGGCCATGTAACAAGAATGAACGAAAAAAGACTAAATTAACAAATACACTAACTAGTTGGGTTAAGGGAATGATATTTTGAAAAAGGAAATGTAGCGAGAAAGGAAAGTAAAAAGTCAGAGAAATCGTAGGAGCTGCATCAGAAGGTGTATGGATGTAGAAGAGGCGAACGATGTGGGTCTCGATCGGAAAATTGAACTCCCTATCTGGGTAGGCTTCTTTTTGCCTACCCAGATAGGGAGTATGAGGTGTATGACCGCGCGGTAACACACTGGACTTCCGTGCGGAAGGTCGTCAGTTCAAACCCCGCGTTGTACTACTCCCCTCGAATGACATATGTATTTTTTTCGCCTAGTATTCGAGAGTTAAAGGATACCTATGACTTTGGTCATATCTATTCTTTCAAAATCGTGTTCCGATCATCACACTTCGGTGTATCATCGGATCAAGTACAGCGGAATGGCCGGTGAGTTTGCTGTTGTGCAACGGCGCACTCACTTTAAAATATATTACGACTCAGTTTTGCTTTCCAACTGAACTGAAGAAGAAATTGCGAGGATATCCTCGATTATGATGAGGTTCAGCAACGACGCACTCACTTTAACATATATTACGACTCAGTTTTGCTTTCCAACTGAATTGAAGATGAAATTGCGAGGATATCCTCGATTATGATGAGGTTCAGCAACGACGCACTCACTTTAACATATATTACGACTCAGTTTTGCTTTCCAACTGAATTGAAGATGAAATTGCGAGGATATCCTCGATTATGATGAGGTTCAGCAACGACGACGACACCGACAGGAATACATCATCATGGTGTATATGTATTATACAATATTAAACAGAATGTGTTCTAAGGTAATAAATATAACAATTACACTAGACTGCGCTGGCAATAACTGTTCCCACATACGCAAGAACGGGTCTTCCAGCTGCTATGCCTGTTGGAAAGGCCTTAACTCTTTTGAATGGGACTGCTTCGGATATTGACATATTTCATATCACATTACCAAAAGCAAAAGAAAAAAATCTTCTAAGATTGTGGGCGTTAGAAAGCACTCATCAACGTATTTAAGTGACTAAATATATGTGTGCTTGTTTGTGTGTATATACGATTATTTTTATTTAACACTTTTATTGCAAATACAATCTGGCGGGCTTATTGCCAGGCTGTAATCTCTTCCAACCAACCAGACAAAAGTAAATGAAGCAAGTTACATGGTTGCATAAATCATTCAAATGACTATTCATCCCCACGAAATCCATAAACACATACATGAGCATATGCCCACGAACCCCACAAAGACGGACACTCACCCGAACATTCCTTTTCATATAAAGTGAGATATCATCAATCAAAAGAAAAGGAAGGGACGGTGGACAGGAAAGGAAAAGAAAAATCGGGAATGAAACACGTTATTTTACTGATTAGAAATTAAGAGTTTTTTTAGTCGCTTCTTAAAGCATGCCAAGGACGGAGCGAGTCTTATATTGGTTTGTAACTGATTCCAGAGTCTCACTGCATGGACAGTTAACGACGACGTAAAAGAGAGGAGCGGTGAACTGGAAAGGTCAATAAACAATCTCTGTTTGAGATTGTTTATTGACCTTTCCAGTTCACCGCTCGAAAGACGCTGAAAATTTTCTTAAAGCAAAAAGAGTATATGAGTGTATGTAATTATTTATTTTAAATGTTAACAATTTTTGTATTTTTCAATGTAATTGCGCTTAGCCTGTATTGAGAAAATAAATAAAATTGTGTATTATTTCTAATATCCAACAAATAATCGTGTATTATTTCTAATATCCAACAAATAATTGTGTATTATTTCTAATATCCAACAAATAATCGAATCATTTTCTTATATTTGATATAATAGTAACTAACTTCTATGAAATGGGGGTCTGATTTTGTATTGTGTATATTTGTGTTAAATTTTAAAATATTATTACTATTCCGTCGATCAATGACTGCACCTTTTGCCCTCCAGTCGTTCAATATTTTACAGGTTGATCAGAAATACATTTATCATTTTTCGTTCATTTGAAAATGATTTGCGAATTCATCTAAATTTAAGGAAAGGCACCTCAGCTCACAATTATTCCTTGAGAGAAAATTCTGTCTCTTTAATTGCTGTCGTTATTCATTTCAAAGGTTTTCGCTTCTTTTGCGGTTTCCTTTAAACGACTCTCAACGCTTTTTCCTTCTCCACAAACCTCTCTTTCCTTCTCTTATCTCCTACTTTCTCATATCCCCAGCGGTTTTCGATTCACTAAATTTAAAATGAAGCCACCTACCTATTCCACGTAATTATTTTTTCAACAAGGCGTTCTTTTGTTCCAAAATTATAATATCTTACCTTAAGACTCCTCAGTCTGTCCAAACTCTTTTTAGGAGTTAGTCTCGTAAATTAGTCAAAAAATAAAAGAGGATTAAGGTCAACGTAACTCTCTTTAGGAATTCTAAATGTTGTAACGTTTTCTTTGACACGACACCGAGTTAAAACCATTTGTTCCAACTCAAAATTCTATTATGGAAAAATTCTTGAAAAACTTTTGTTTGAATTTCAAATAACAAGAATATAACTTTCATCCATTCTGTCGTATTGTACTTTTTCCTATATACCATCACGCCGGTTTCCTGTTGGGGTAGCTAAAGAGGACAAAGCGCTGGACTTTTTGTATTAAACATTGTAGTACACTTTTGTTGTAAACAGTACAACCTGGCGTGCTTATTGCGATGTGACGATATCTTCTAATTAACCAGTTAACCAGAAATATATTTACAAGGCCTTAAAGTAAAAAAACAGACTGGAAACCTTTTTTAAAAAAAACTGGATTTCAACGGGAATCGAACCCGCAACCTCCGGGTTGGGAGAGAAGCGTCTTACCAACTAGGCCACGGAGATCGTCTTAGACTTTTCTCTCTTAATACACAGCTTTTGCCTTCTCATACAATTACGATTTATGTGACTTTATATTTACTACCGAGGAAAGTTTGCTTGGATCAAGTGAATTATATTCTGAAAGAAGGAAACGAATAATGTCAACGAAATCGTCGAAGTTGTATGGATGTAGAAGATGCTAAGGATATTTGTTTAGATACGAAAGTCTGGCACCGTGTTCTCTTGGCCTACAGGGCAATAGTATTTATGTATTTATTTGCCAGTTTCATGTAAATACATCTCACGGATTTATTGCTTTAAATCCATTTCTTCCAATTGACCAGCTTTTGTTTTATATGAAACGCGTGTCAAAAGGATTAATGTAATTAGTGAAATGACTAATTATTTTTTTATTGTATTTTGGGAGATGTTGAAAACACATTAAAGTTTCCAAATAATTCTAAGCGTATTTAACTTTAAATTTAGTTTTTAAAATGTAATACTTACTTACATAAATCTTTTATTGCTGATTTCAATTCTTCAGACGATGTCCGATATTTATTTGACATCTTGAAAACGAAGGTATTTTTTTTGTATCAATCCTGTAAAATGTAAGGTTTTTATGGCTTTATTATTATTCCATTTGCGGTTTTTACACTTCGGAATGTGAGACACTGAAGTGTAAATACGAGTACGAGAAGAATGCCACTTTATACAAGTCGAAGTGTCGTGACTCTTTGACTTGTTACATTAAACAGAAACGTTCATTAAAAGGGTTCACAGAACAATCTTTGTGGCTTAGTTGGTAAGGCGCCTGTCTTCCAACCCGGAAGTTGCGGGTTCAAATGGAACCCAGACTTTTAAAAAAAAGTTTATAATCTGGTTTTCACTTGAGGCATCTTTAACATATTTAAGATTGGTTGGATGAGATTGCTACATGTCAATAATCCCGCTAGATTTTACTGTATATAATAAAAGTGCAATACAATACAATAAATGGTAAACAAGCAATATGGTGTATTCAATCACTAGTAATTATGGATTTATTATTTTCAAATGAATAATTTATTCTACATTCACTTTTTACTTTCGTGAAAGTATACATTCAATAGTAATAGCTTACATTCACATAACAATCTAATTCCAATGTGGCATGTATTGTATAAACAAAAAAATTTATTGATTTTGTATTTATGTTACAGAACTCCATTTTTCAACACAATAATTCATCACTTAAATGTGAAAATAATCTACATAATAAACTTAAATTGATATGACAGGCCTGTTTCGCTTTACTAAAGCATTGTTTGATCGTATTTTAATTGTGTTAAGTCATTTTGACTAAAAATATATTTCTATTCAATGAATATTTTTTTAAGAAATTAAATTTCAGAAAGTAATATTCCAAGTCCAACTCAAACACTTATACATAATGTATTGTAAATAGCATTTTCGTGTCGAAGTGGAGAATTCTATTCCCTAATGCTCTAAGTATGCTACGAGGCAATTCCCAATTGAGAATAGTCTCCATTAACTTGAAATCTACTTACATATCAAAAATCTCATTTTTGTATTCGACAGGAATGCTTTTAATATTAAGTTTTTTTTCATAAAGTAGAAAAATACATTTCTTTCACTTACACGTGGATAATTTTTGCTATGCTTTGCGAACAAAAAATGCAATCGTAAGAGATTCGATTAAATAAATTAAATATCTGTGGAAACATAAATTTTTATTTTATACGATTTAAGGCTTCAATTGATCAAACTTGAACATTTTAACAAACGATCTATAGTAAAAAAGTACTTCGTTCGAGAAAATAAACGGTCATTAGTCGTGGCCAAGACCATTTAATAAATTTAATTTGTCACATAAAGTACATATGAAAAACACATGATCTATAGTCTCATTATCCAGACCATGCTCACAGCGGGAATCTTATATAATATCCATTATGTAAAGGTGATAGCAACATCGCAGTGATTAAATTATATTTTAATGGTCCTTTTAAATACTAAAGGCGCAGTAATATATTATTCTTATGCCCATTTTGAACTATGACGACCACCGTGGCCTAGTTGGTAAGATACCTATTTTATAACTCGGTGGTGGCGGGTTCGATTGCCGTTGGAAAACATTATTTGAATGATTCCCGTCTAGTTTTCAATCAAGACCTCTATAACATCTTTTTGGTTGGTTGCAAGAAATTGCTTCACAGCAATAAGCCCGCCACAATGTGCTGCATAAAACGTAAGTGTAATACATCTATATGAATTCATAAAAAAATTGTGTTAGCATATTTAAACATTTCTAGATAAAAAAAAAACTAAAATGGTATCAAGTGTAAAGAAAATTGTATATATATTATATATTTCAACCAACGCTAGTAAAAGGATAATAATAAAGCGCCGTTTAGAGAGCAAACTCGCTCAACTATTTTGTTTTTATGTTCATCAATATTTACGTTTATATAAACTTGGTTCATGTCACATATATTTTATTTTATGTGTGTGAATTTAATGAGTCTGCAATGTTACCATTATTATCATACCAATATACTGTTGTAGGAGTAGGTAGAGAAAACGAAGTAACGTATTTGTAGATCGCAACACACTTTTTCGCCTCCTCCAAGTTCAAATAATTCACTCAATCCTACCTTACTTTCCTTGGTCTTTCTTTACCACGCCTTTTTCTGACAAATGGGTTGTGTTTCTTGTCTGTCTTTTTTCATCCATTCGTTCTACATGACATTTAAAAGTGCTCTCATTTATCATATTTAGTTCACATTCATCCTTATTCATTTCAATCTGTTTTCTGATATACATCGTTACATTATGCATTCTCATTTTACGCATTTTTACTGCATTATTTAAACGGCTTTATTCAATTTTTTTACGTCTCCATATTTCCCTTCCTCACATTCATATATTTCATAATCAGACTTTATTCCATCAGGAACACAGAGATGCAATAAAACACCTTCATCCATGTCGGTTTACAAGTCTGGAACTTATAATATGTCGAAGCCCTATGTAAAGATCCGCACTATGGACCATAACAACTCCGAGGTGGCCTATGAATATTGTAATCGTATATATTTTAAGGGCGTTGGAGGACTAACGCATAACAAAAGTTATAAAACACTGCGCTGGCTTGGACACTTATACTGCACACAGGAGACTGACTCTGCAAAGAAAGCTTTGATCAGCTATTCAGTGAGGCATGGAAGAAGGCGGAAATCAAAATTGAAATACCTGGATGGCGTGACATAAAACTGTCGCTTGCTGTGTGTAACCAAATAGAGGAGGGATGCTGCTGAGAGAGATAAATGGCAGATAATCCTAGAGGTAGTCAAGACCCATTCTAAGCTCTAGGGCTAGTGCTGATAGATTTCTGGTATCATAATAACGTTTTCTAATCCGTCTATTTAACATTTCACAAAAAAATAATCTCTTAGTAATGTATGCTTCTGGAAATATTTTAACGCCTCGGCATTAGTTTTAACATTCAAAAGACCATTCAAACATCTTAATGATTTGTCAACCGACTAACTTTGTCTGACAAAATATTGTCAACCGACTAACTTTATTTCATAATAAAATGTCATACGAAGTAATCTTAATATTTGAATAAAAGTCACCTAATGAACCAAAATCTCACCTAAGGCAAATCTCCCGGCTCCGCAAAATACGTGATTGGACTGGCATAAGGGGCGTTGGAGATCTTTTTCGGGCTGCCGGGGACAAATATGTCTACTCTCAAGTGATATTCAACGTTGGGGGGACCTGACATGACACTGAGAAGAAGAAGAAGAATGAACCTTAAAGTGACATTCAAACTGAGACGCTTATAAATTGATAATTATAAGATATTTTTATAGATAAGTGGAATTTCATTATTCAGCATGTCTTTATAATACAAACAATGAAAAAAACTACATCAAAGTTATTGGAAAAAAATGGAAACTATTAAGCAAGTTTTATGGATTACACTGAGGCAATATTTAGCATTAGCTGCTCCCGGAAACGACAATTTTTTTTAAACAATGATTTGACACTTAAATGTGAACACTAGAACTTAAATTAAAGTGAAAGATCTGTTTCGCTTAAAAGCATTGCCAAACTATACTAAACACATTGATTTTATCATTACTTTGGTAAGAAATGTATTAAGTATAGTTTTACAATGTTTTTTGGTAAAGCTAAACAAATCTGTCACTAATTTAAGTTAATGTGTAGACTTTTTTCACATTTAAGTGTTGAATTGGCTGGTAAACGATGCAAATGTATCCGTTTCCTCTCCCTCAAACTATGTAACGTCTAACCAGGACATCATATAGCAAGTTTAAAAACGTTTACTCACAAGTTGATCAAAGGCCTGGGAGCTGTCTGGTAGCAATAAGGGTGCTGTTTACAGGAATATTCAGGTTGAAATACCCACTAAATCTTGGTTCCACAAAAGAAACCTGTCCAAACGAATTGTCTGTCATATGCAGGATAAGAATAGGCCACTGTCTGATAAGAAGCCGCCTTTATAAAATCCACATGAAAGAAAGCCTACGTGCACGTGTGGAATGGGTAAGGATACCCTTGACCATGTTTTCTTTGAGTGTCCTCTGCGCACAACATACAACCTTTACTCAATTGTAAATGTCCTCCGTCCGTTCAACATGTCTCACCTACTCGCACTCAATTCTCCACCAATTTGTAGTCACATTTGAATTTATTGTCCTAACTACAGTAGTTTTTACATATTGTTATACTGCCTTCTTTCCTTTAAATTATTATTGACACAAATCACCCTCTTAACAGGCTGGAATGCCTTATTTACTAATAATATGTGTCAAATAATTTCGTTTTAAAATGAAGTTGTAAAATATAAATATCTAATCAATAAGTACTCGTAATTAACAGTGTTTTTATTCGTGTACAAAATTCTTTTAAGAATTTCCTCGTTATTAAATTTACTCACTCTTCGGAATAACCGTTGGTTTGAATATGGTTTTGACTTCCATAAAAACCGATTAATCGCACAAAAACTCGCATATTGGAATTTGTTATCTAATTGATATGTGAACGTTTTTTTCCTTAAATTTTTCACTTCATTGTGTATCTATAGTCAAATTATCACCATAAACTTTTATCAGCGACAAAATCCGACAGTGTGACTAATCGTATAATGGTACAACCTTGCCATTTGGATAGCAACTGGAACCTAACCAGCAACCCCCGGCTAGAAAGAAAGGTGTCTCACCAACTAAGTTACGGAGCTCGTGAATCAATTTGACATTAATGCTAAAAGATTAGTACAGTACAAATTTAATACTTCATTTTCGTTAATTAAACAAAAAATGTTTTTTATGTATTCCGTCCTTCTAAATGTGTTTTCCACTCACTACTGGCTGTATTATTTTATTATTTTTGTTATAAGGTACATTGTGTCGTTTATTTACATAAATATTGTAATATAATACAAAAATAAATTCTTCAATCAGCCTACTTTCATGGTAAATTGATTTCCCAAAAGATGCATTGTATTTCTATTTATATTTATTTATGCACTCGCTTCAGTGTTATTCAATTGGTTAGATCTTTTGTTCCTCTTTGACAAGTAAGTTCATTAACCCTTGATAATTCTAATAACTTAGTTTAATAAAGTAATGCTTCGGATTCAGTTCAACTTTCTTAACTTGTTTGTTTGACAAAATAGTTATCATAATTCAAACTTCACTAAGTTGGTGACAATACAAGAAACTACAACAAAGCGTCATTTAGTGAGTTACGGCTAATTAAAATGTTTGAGCTATATTGTATTCAAGTTGACAAAAAAAAATTAAATGAC
The DNA here is from genome assembly GCA_949825065.1 of Odontocerum albicorne. Lineage (NCBI taxonomy): Eukaryota > Metazoa > Arthropoda > Insecta > Trichoptera > Odontoceridae > Odontocerum > Odontocerum albicorne. The sequence continues at coordinate 30,422,259 of OX463853.1, read as the reverse complement.
TTATTTTAAGCATTAGAAAATAATGACCGTTTTTACTTGATTTTACAAAACATACATAAAAATAACTTGTCTGCAATTTATGAAAGGTTTTGGTTGCAACTTGTCGAACTCCATATAAGTACGAGTATATGTAAAAATATTACTTTGTTATGTCACTTAATCACCAGACACTTATTTCACATGTTGGTGGTATAACCCCATTTTCTAGCGCTTTGTTAAAAAATAGGGCATGTATAATAAACCAGGAAAAGCCAAAGACAAAGTGATAAATAAAGGTAAGAATATCTGACTTGGTTTTCTTGTATTATAAATATATACTCGTACGAATATGTTATATATCAATGCTTTTCTCGTGGTCAAAAATTCTATTATTTTCAATGTGCCATCTTCTACCAGCAAATTAATCTAAACAACTCGTCAATGTTTAGCAACAAAACTGGGGTTTCTTGTATTATAAATATACGAATATGTTGTATATTAATGCTTTTCTCGTGGTCAAAAAATCTATTATTTTCAATGGCCCATCTTCTACCAGCAAATAAATCTAAACAACTCGTCCATGTTCAGCATCAAGGCATGGTTTTCTTGTATTATAAATATACGAATATGTTGTATAAATGCTTTTGTCATGGTCAAAAAATCTATTATTTTCAATGGCCGATCTTCTGCCAGCAAATTAATCTAAACAACTCGTCAATGTTTAGCAACAACTAAAATACACGAATATGTTATATATTAATGCTTTTCTCTTGGACACAATTCTATTATTTTCAATGGCCCACGATTTTATTATTTTCATGACCAGCAAATTAATATAAACAACTCGTCAATGTTCAGCAACAAGACTTGGTTTTCTTGTATTATAAATACACGAATATGTTATATACTAATAATGCTTTTCGCGTGGTCAAAAATTGTATTATTTTCAATGGCCCATCTTCTACCAGCAAATTAATCTAAACAACTCGTCAATGTTTAGCAACAACCTGCGCTGTGCTGTCATTTCCCAAACATAATTATTTCTCTCTTTATCTTCTGCCACTGTAAGGCGTGCGTGAGAGGGGGAAAGATGTGTTTTTTTACAGTTGTTCGTGCGGTGTTGGTCGGATCGATTTTATAACAACTGCGGCGACCATCGTGTTTCTGGACAAGTTTATGAAAGTTGACTATCACGAAAGAAAGTTCAAGTTTCAACACGCAAGATCTTTTGAAAATATCAAATGTTTTGTAGCAATAAAAGTAAAAATATGTCACTCTGTAATTTGTAGCAAGAAAAGTAAAAATTTGTAACTCTATAATTTTGAATAATGAAGTTTACTAAAATCTTAATCAAGTGTTTAGTTCGCAACTATACTTTTAATTCGTATGTCTTGTCAAAACATTACCGTGAATGTTGAGCGGACGTTAGTTAGCACTTTATTTTTTCCGCAGGTTTTTTTTATTCATATTTTTTATGTTACTATTGTTGAACTATCATCATCATCATCGCGCCTTAATTTTTTTGTGGTAAATAGAGATAAATATCCTAACCACGTCTAAAATCTTGTCAATTTAATTCGATCCCATCGCCACCTATGCTGTTAAGGAGGATAAAATAAGTCTATCCAGTGTAATCTACACTAAAAGATCGAATCTTCTTTATTTATTATGAACGCTATGCCACTAAGTGACCAAGAAGGACCTATCAACGGGAACTCGCCTGGTGGTGGCATACCTGAGTGTGAAAAGAATAGTGGCTATAGCGGAAATAAGGTGCAATGTCAAGGAATAAGGAAAATAACTCGCAGCGCAGTCAATATATTTATTTTGTAATGCAGGTTAAGGTCTGGATTTCAAACATCCCAGCAATTTGTCTGTTTTTTCGCAGAAAACTTCGAATGCTGCAAAACTGTCCTTTGACGCAAATATTGTATAATAGATTGCTGTAGTCAATCAGTCCAAAGACGTACCAATGTAAGACTGAATGGAGAGCCTTTCGGAAATTATTGACACGATTATCATTACAGTTGTCATACATATTATCTCATTTTTTAAACTTCCACTTTCAGAATTTTATTCTTTGCTCCTCCCAAACTTCTTGTATCTTCTTAACAAAACTTATAAATGTTTTTCGTAAATCTTTCATTCTAAATATTTTTTGTGTGGCCAAACTATTGCAATTTTCAACATTCTTTTTAAGAGTATATGTTCTTTCGATCCTCATTTTTCACATATTTACTTATTTCTAACATTTTCACACATTGTTTTTTCACAGTCTAAACAAGAATCGTATTTCTATTGAATTTATCTTGGTTGTGGACTATCATCTTAGCAGATTTTGACACTTTCCGGTTCGATTATATAATATATGTTTTAGTGCCCCAGTGACTGTTTTCTATCGCGACACGTCATTTAATATCTTTCCTAACTCTTCCATAATCTGAGAAAATACTTCTTAAACTGCAGAATTCCACAACTTACTCCCATTCATCCATAATCTCTTTATTACGTATTCTACCATATATTGTCACCCCATGTATTATTCTCAGTGCATGCATTTCAACAGTATTTATTCGGTTTCTTTCAGTCTTTTTACACCGTAGCAGCTGGCGAAAATGAAGGAAGTGAGACATTAAGCGTTAAGTTGTTTCGAAATGTATCCTTCAGATTCAATCAAACACAACTTGAGAGTAAATAAACTTTATCAATCAAAGTAAGCGCCATTTGATTCTTAGATTATTCATAAAACTTTATAAACTTATTTATAAAATTAACTCGTCAATTCTATGAATTGAGATCAATACGATCGAGAAATGGATCGTTACGGTAACGCAACACCAACCAAAAACACATCACAGTGTTACTTTTTTTGGTTATCATTAAGTTAAAGTGGAACCCACTTATCAGGCTTTCACATTTCCAATTTACTTTGAATGTTCAAAAACTATAGCAGCACCAACACTCAATTATTGTGTCATTTGTTGCGTGTTTTCTTCCAACAAAGCTTTCAATTCGTTGTTTTCAACAGTAGCAGGACGTCCTCAACCGTTTTCATCTTTAAGGCTTACATCTCCGTTCTTAAACTTTTCGAACCGACGCACAGTTTTCGGATTGACCAATCTAGAAGGACAAAATCCTAAAAATGAAAATCAATACTTCACATAAAAAATGCCGTTTTAGTGGGTCAAACAAACCTATTGATAAGATGCAATTGCCAGATTTTTAAAGAAACCCTTATTTTATTTTTTATGACGGGATAAAGTGACGCTTTGTGTCGCAGGTATAAAATATTTCTCTTAGTACATTTCTGACTTCCGAAGTTTGTGCATGTTAAGTGTTTTAAAAAAATATTGAAAACAATTTTCGTGATGGCATCGTGTTCTACAGGTATTTATTCATTTATTTATGTCATAATTATATTAATTTATTTATACAATAGATTATTTTTATAACAATAACAAATCCATGAAATTTCATCCTATGCATTTTATTGAGTTCAAAGTTTAATAAGATGAAAGGTTATGTGCAATATGTCGCAGGGCTATGAAACTAAGTTTAAAAAATAATCTTATATATTCTTTAAATAAAAAGTATCACAATTTGCCGCGAATTTGTGCGATTTCTTAAATATTTTTTTTTGTTATAGGGACCAGACTTACGAGAATTAGTATTTTTGAAGTATGGCGTTCTAACTAATTTTGTAAAAAGGTTTTACAATATTCAAGATGATAAAGAAGCAGAAGCTATAAGATTAAAAGTTTTTGTAAAAACCGAATGTGAGAAAATTCGTCAAAAATGAGTACAAAAACAAAGACGTTTGAATTTGTTTTTAAAACTCTACCAACTTTAGTTTTGTGAAGATTTAGATTTTTCTTCTCCAATGCAGACAATTAATAAGGCAGGCCATACAGCTAAAATATTTCAAGAATGTTCATCAGAATCAAAAAGGAGAAAAGTGCGTGATTTGGTTACCAGCTACGAAAAGGAAGAATTGAGATATGAAGCTGCAGTAAGTGTTCGAGTCAGTGGTAGACGTGATGGGGCAAATTCAATACAAGAAATGTTGACTGCATCACCAAGAAGAGCAACGAGTTATAAAAAGGCAAAGAAACAAATTTTAACAACTCCAATACAAAATCCTTATTCCCCAGTAGAAGCTTTATTGTTCAATGCAAAAAAAAAATACGGTAATGTATATAGTATAAAAATATCCAACAGGAAGCTTCTGAAAGAGGTTTCAATTTATATCCATCATATGATCGGGTTTTAGAAGAGAAAAAACAATTGTTACCCAGAAGTAGAGAGCATAATTGTAACAGATATATTGAACAGCAAAATTCGAACATTACGCTAAGGAAACAAAAATGTTATACATATAATTATACTCGTGGTACAATATGCCTGCAGCCTTGCACAAAATATTGACGCACGGTGTTGAGATCATCGATTCTTCTTTGATTCCTATTGGACAAATGTTTGAAGAGGCATCAGAGGCCAAAAATAAAGAAATTAGAAAAATTAGGCAACATCACACTTTAAGAACTTGACGTGTTAGGACAAATTACGATTTATTTAAATATTTATTAGTTTCTTCTGATCCGTATATAAGTCTATTTAGAAAATTACCCAAAAAAGTTAAACATGTGTATGAAAGCGATTTTCCAATGCTATTAAAAAAAAGTTATTTTTGTATATTTTTTTCAAAGTTATAAGTATTAAGTTTTTAACGTTTCTAAATTTGTCTTATTCTCAGTGTATTTTGGTGTATTTGATAAATTAAAAACCTATTATTAAATTAAAAACCATTTGTTTATATTTTCTAAGCCTCTAGTTATTAAAATGTAACATAAAAATTTCAAATGACATGAAAAATAATTTTGTCCCGACGCACAGATTGGTCAATCCGAATACTGTGCGACGCCACACTGTTCGTTTAGAAGTAGTTTCTTCACTCAATGTTTGGTTAACATATCACGCTGTTTAAGATGCGTTAATGTCCATGTTTAAATTTCTTCTCTCAATGTTTGGTTAACATATCACGATGTTTAAGATACGTTAATGTCCATCTTTAAATTTCTTCACTCAATGTTTGGTTAACATATCACGCTGTTTAAGATGCGTTAATGTCCATGTTTAAATTTCTTCACTCAATGTTTGGTTAACATATCACGCTGTTTAAGATGCGTTAAAGTCCATGTTTAAATTTCTTCATTCAATGTTTGGTTAACATATCACGCTGTTTAAGATGCGTTAATGTCCATGTTTAAATTTCTTCACTCAATGTTTGGTTAACATATCACGCTGTTTAAGATGCGCTAATGTCCATGTTTAAATTTCTTCACTCAATGTTTGGTTAACATATCACGCTGTTTAAAATGCGTTAATGTCCAAGTTTAAATTCATGTAAAAAAAATACACGTAATTCTGCTTTTTTCAATCTCATTTCAGAAAAAAATAAAGTAACGCAAATTGAATGCCTGACTCAATTAATAAATACAGCAGATTCATAACTGTCAAATAAAAACAAATGGATAAATATTTTCTAGCAAAGAATGTTCTGAATTATAGTATACTAAAATCGGCCATTATTTCCGAAACAACCCATAGTATTTGCTCTATTGCGATTTCATTCCTTATTGGTAATAAAATATCTTATAAACCTAAGTAATGGTCACAGGATAATTGCTTGATCCACAACCTTGGGGCCATAACATTGAACGTGGCCTGACAAAACGCCGGTACCTAGCCACGGGTATTGGGTATAGCACTTCACTTACCTAGCGAAGTGTTTTTGTTACTTCACCTCACGATAGAACAAGTTGTGTAACAGGCAATTGACTGGCAATCATTCAAATACGATTCAATGTTACTGGCGCAGATATATCATGCGTTGTTTTTATAATAAAGAAGAGTACTCTGAGATGGTTTGGACATATATAGAACGAATAAAAAAAATTATTAACAAAATAAATGTATAGTGCAATGTGAGTGGAAGGCGTGGTAGAGGATGGCCAAGGAAAGAATGGTTGGATCGATTGTAAGACATTTTGAAGGAAGGAAACGTTAAAAGTCGTTGTTGCATGGGCGTGGAAGAGACGATGGACGTGTGTTGAGATAGGAAAGTCCAACACTCTCTGTAATAGCGTGATGGTATGCATGTACTTATGTATATTTATTATCTTCTTTTGTTGATTCTTATTCTTTTGTTTGGGTAGTATTTTCTCAGGTAATGGAAGAGTTGACAAAGATATCGAACGGCGTGTAATAATAAGAAAAAAAACCAATGAGGTATTACAATCTACTCGTATATACATGAATTGGGCAGTATCAATGAGGTATTACAATCTATATACATGAATTGGCCAGTATTAATGAGGTATTACAATCTATATACATGAATTGGGCAGTATCAAAATCTGCTAAGATGTACACAATAGTAATTAAGTGCTAACTTTGACGTATGCGAGTTAAATGTGGGCGTGAAAAAAGACTGAAAGGAGCCGAAAAATGCTGTAGAAATGCATACATTGAGAATAATTCATGAAATGACAGAATACGGAATGGAGTGATTAAGGATGAATGGGAACTTAGGGCACACGTGTTGAGTCAAATAAAGAAAAGCATGCTGAGATGATTTGGGCATGTGGAACATATTAATGAAGAAAGACTAACAAATAAAACATATAGTGCAAATGTGAGTGGAAGGCTTAAGAGAGGAAGACCAAGGAAAAGTATGGTTGGATCAAGTGAACGATATTTTTAAAGAAAGGAACGTAAAAAGTTAGAGGAATCGAATAAGTTGTATTGATGTAAAACATGCTAAGGATGTGTGTCCAGATAGGAAAGTATGTTATGTCTGTCTTCTCTGCCTACTTCGAAGGAAAACGGTGTGATGGTATGATATGTTATGTATGTTTATTTTTAGTCTTTGTTTCCTAAATATTGGATCTGTTCCTTATCTTATTGACTTATTCTGGGACGTGGATTCTAAGCTATTATTTTATCTTTTAGGTTGTCTTCATGTATCGGGTAGCCGTGCATTACAATATGTAGTATTCTAGAGTTTTCCATTAGTTTTTTTTACTTTTCTTTAGGTTGTCTCCATGTATCGGGTAGCCGTGCATTACAATATGTAGTATTCTAGAGTTCTCCATTAGTTTTTTTACTTTTCTTTAGATTTTCATTTTCACTTGTAAATGTCATTGTCTTCTCCGTTTTCTATTCCAAAGACAATACACTTCACCTCACAAATTTCTTGAATGCGGGTAATTCTCATCATATCTCTAAATGTATTATATTTCCTGCTATGGTCCTGAGAGTCATTATCTCTAAACTTAGCAACTTGATCTTTGTTTCTGGTTTGGTTAGTACTTTATTTTTATGTCAAATTGAGCTATGTTTATGATGGATAAATCATTTAAATACTAAGACAATTGCGAAGTTTAATTTGCCGAAATCTTTCGTTCGCCATATTCATATAGCGCTGATTTTGTCAATAAACATTGTAGTAATGAATCAGTTGTAAAAAAAATATTCTTAAAAAAAAAACCATTGAAATAATCGTTCAGACCTGGCGTCCATTATAATGAACACAAAGTTCATATTCACACTGTAAACAATTTAGTGGTACATTTCTGTTCTCAATGATAATAAATTAAGTGTAGGATACTTTATTATCGACAAGGAACATTTTTTACTCCATCTATTAAACTAATACGACACAATGCTGCATTTAGTGTAAATTATACGGTCACATTTTTTTTTTAAACCTTATAATTAATTCAGGTCTGAAGAGGTTAAATCCAAATAAAGTCGAAACTACACTTTAATCGTATACCTATACAGTACAACCTGATGAGATTACTGTCTTGTAGCAATCTCTTCCAATCAACAGGAAAAATATAAAAGAGGATTGAACAGAAAACCCGAAAAAATCCTTTTATAAAAAATCTGGGTTCCAACGGGATTCGAACTAGCCATCCGTGAATCGGAAGATAGACCAATTAAGTCACGGAAGATGTCAGTTTGCTAAGCAAGATTGATTACCATAGTACGAGTACTACTAATTGCCTATAAGAGTTGTTCAATAATATCACGAATTTCCTGATAGATTTAATGAACGATTTATGTGGTAACTTAGAAGAAATAACATCAATAAAATAGCCAGATTATACTTGTATTATAAAGTGTCAATTAAATTAAATTATAAATGAATATTTAATATTTTGCAAAGATCATGCAACATCCATGATCTCTCAGAAACGCTCGTCTCAGATCTCTGAAACAGTTTATCCCAGAACTTTCAGATCACGCTTCGCTTACACATTAAACAAGGTACAATTAATCCCATGTTGTCTTTAATCTAAGGTTTAAAGCAAATTAAATGGCTGGCGCAAATCCTTTAACCGCCCCAGTTGACACCGAGTATTAATTAATTATGGGCGCAATTAGGCGCTCGTTATAAGGCGATCACTCTCAATCACTCCGGCCCGGCCCTTTCTTCTTTTCACCTCCCACCATAGATCGCATTTCTGATCAACTCACTGAGGGAAACTTACTCTTACAATATATTTTTCATATAAACATTTATTCATGAATGAATATGTAGATTAGGAGGAAGGATACATAATAATAGTAAAATAACAATTAATGTATTATATTAGAAAGCAATCCTTCCTCAAGGGCGCTCTTACTCAGGGTTCGAAACCACTATTATTGGAAAATTTAAAATATTACAATAAAAAACGAGTTGAGTGTTCTGCTACGGCCATTAGATAAGAAATTTCGTCGTATCGGCATATGTTTAAAAAAACACATTTGGCAAGAAAACCGCAGAAAACTTACTGAGGGAAGACAAAATACAAAAAAACCTTTATAGATCTTCCTATATATGATTGTCACGCATTAGATTTTATAGATCTTCCGATATATGATTGTCACATATTCGACTTTATAGATCTTCCTATATATGATTGTCACACATTCGACTTTATTGATCTTCCTATATATGATTATCACACATTCGACTCCAGGTGAATCGTAGTGTATTGTATAAAAGTAAGATCACTGCTATGGAGATGCGTGCACTAAGATAAAATAGTGGAGTGTCAATGTATGAAATTAGACACCAGAAATTAACGCACGTATAAAATTGATGTTATAAGTAAGATGAAGAAAGAAGCTTTAAAATTGTTTTAACATGTTACTAAACGATTGTACAAGTCAGACAGGATGTAGACCGAGGAAGTAGACAGGATGTAGATCAAGTTGATCAAATTTTGAAAGAGTATTAAGTGAAAAGTATAAATAAAATATTACTGTGTATGACGAGATGTATGAATGTAGAAAAGACAAAAGTTGTTGATACATATATAACATATGTAACATGTTTGTAAGCAACCACCCAGAGTTAGTTGATAGAATGCCCATGTTTCACTTGGGGGTACCGGGTTAGATTCATGAATGTATTAAAAAAAGGGGCATCAGTTTGATTTAATAGTTCATACCATAAAATTGAACTATTAAACCAAACTGATGCAGACAAGAGCAAGCGTTGTTGCCTTTCCATATGACAGTTTTCCAACACACACGATGACGAATTAAGAATTACGACTTATTTTCCGTTTTTACGGAATTTCATTACATTTCAGTTGTTTACAGTGCAACTTTGCGGGCTAATTGCTATGTGGAAATTTCTTACAACCAATCAGAATGATATTTAAAAGACAGAGTGAATACCAAACTTAAATCCTTTTTTTTCTAAGTTTATTCCCGGTACAAAAATCTGGTTTATTCCCGGGTCGGAAGAAAGGCGTGTGAAAATTGGCATTATTCATAACTAGGACTAGGCGCGCGTAAATTGGCACTTTGTGCACTGCGAAATGCCAATTAAAAAGTTTTTTTCTCTTTTTAAAAAACAAATGTTTTCCCTAACCTCAATCTGTAAAGATTAACTTAAGGCGCGTTCTCACGGTTCAAGTTTAGTTGACCGATTAAAGTTGAACAACAAAAGATGAATGAAATCTGTAGTGAAGGCGCGTTCTCACGGTTCAAGTTTAATTGACCGATTATAGTTGATCAACAAAAGTTGAATACAGGCCCGTTCTCACGGTTCAAGTTTAATTGATCGATTATAGTTGATCAACAAAAGTTGAATACAGGCCCGTTCTCACGGTTCAAGTTTAGTTGACCGATTAAAGTTGATCAACAAAAGTTGAATACGATTTGAATCAGTTTTTGTTCACACGTTTCAATAGAAACTGATTCAATAAACTGTTTCAATTTAATTCCGTTAAAATGGCTTCGAAAGCATTTTGTCTCGCATCTTTATTTTTAAATTTACTGAGTTGAAAGCGAACTTGACAATCAACATGTTCACACGTTTCAAGACCGATTTTAACTTGAAAGCAAATGGCAGATGACTCATAACTTGAATGATAAAGTTTGACTGGGTCAATCTTTTCTTGATCAACTAAAAAGTTGATCAACTCTATTGAAACAAAGGTTCTCACAACAGAGTTTATTCAACTTTTGTTGATCAACTTTAATCGGTCAACTAAACTTGAACCGTGAGAACGGGCCTAAACACTAGGTTATATCAATAGTGAATATGAATTCATTCTTTTCAAAAGCAGAATTTCTTTTTTCCACATTTACTATTTACAATACTTAAATAAATGTTTACATTAACTAGTAATATATAACATTCATTGTGCAATCCACTTCTTCTGTGACGATATAAGATAATTGGTACATATTGCTGCATATTAATTGAGGCCATAGAAAAACATACTAATACAATCAACAAAGTTTCTTTGAACATGACATCAATTATTTATTATTTCAGAATACGATCGAAATTGTCCTCTCGCCGCCTGATGACTTTTTTCCGTTGGCGAAATAATTCACAGTTGGCGGAGGGGAGGTATCTTGAGTTCATCAAACCACCCTCGGCTTGGATAGCATTCAGTAGTATTCCGTTATAAATATACTTTCCATGTTAGAAATGGTTATGTTTGGGTATTATGTTAAATTAACTAGTTAGTTGTATATGTTCTCCCAATTACTACAATATTTCTTTCGTGACGACTTCCGTAGACAAGTGGATAAGACGTCTTTCTACCAAACCAGGGTTTTCGAATTCGATTAACATTGTTACCCGATTAAAAAGAGATTCTTGTCTGGTAAAGGCTCTTTCAAATTGAGCGGTTTTTTTTAATTCTTGGATAAAACACAGATTGCGTCGCGAACTTGCCTGGGCTTGTGACACTTAAGAAGTGTAATGTATGATATTTATAAAAATGGAGTCGTATACAATACGCATTCAAATTGTTGAATTATTTAAAGTATTGTAATCTCCGGAAACGGTGATGTTAATTAGCCACCAAGATCATGTAATCTGACACCGTTGGACTATTTTCTCTGGGGTTACGTGAAAAGCCAGGTCTATAAGAATCCCCCAATCAATTCCTGAGTTGAAGGACGAAATTATTCGCGTTATTGGCGAGCTAGAACCGCAATTATGCCAAAATATCATCGAACGAGATTTTGATTTTGACAAAAGAGTGGACATCTGTGGAACTGCAAGAGATGGAGATTTTATTGGCGGATATTGTTTTTTTGTGTTAAAATGTCATACATTATACTTTAATGACTAATAAAAAGTTTTTTGAAATCAAAGAAAATTGTGTGTTTTATTCAAGAATTAAAAAAAAATAGAATTAAAAAAACCGCTCAATTTGAAATACTCTTTATTTACCAACGGTTTCTTTAAAATATTTTGATTAGTTTTAAGTGATTGCAACATACTTATAAATCCGCCGAGTTGTACTGTATTTAATTAAAGTGTAATAGAATATAATATTTTACAGCTATTATGCACTCTGTACAGTACAGCTTCAAGTAAATTTTCTTGACTTTTATATCAGCATCAGTTCACAAAATCTGCTTACAATAATTTAATGCAGGTACTAAATGATTGTTTTGTATTACTCTTTCGTTGGATACAATACTATGTGGCGAGCGTAGTACTATCTGGCGAGCGCAGTACTACGAGTATCTGGCAGGCGCAGTACTATCTGGTGGGCGCAGTATTATGTGGCAATCTCTTTTAAAATGTCATAAATATGTCAAAGAAGTTTTCTTATCGATTTTTTTTATTATATGTGAATATTACGTGTGTATACTACACTCCACCTAAATCCGAATGTGTTACTATCACACATCGGAAGGTTTCTTTATGGTTCGTCATTGCTTGGTACGTTTTAAGCGACTTTTTTATCAAATATGTTTTTCTGAACATATTTGATAGAAAGTAGATGCGGCGAAGAAATTACATAGATTAGAAGTACCTAATTTTTTAGCAACTGCCACTTCCTTCCTTTCCTTACTATCGACTTAAATATTTTCATTTTGTTATATTTTAAATCTGTTAATAATGGTGGGCTCGAATTCTGAGTAAGAGCGCCCTTGAGGAGAGTTTGCTCTCTAAATAGTTTTGAGGTGACTCGTTTACCAAATCTGTGATCTTTTAAATGCGTATAATAAATGGTATATTGTCCAATTCTGAAACTCGTGGTCAACCGTATTGAAGGCGTCATCTAAGTTCTAAATACTTTCATACAAACTATAATCAACATAAATGTTTTCTGAACATGTGCATATGCAGTTCTTAATCTAATGACCTCAGCCTCTAACTTCATATCACTACACTCAACGTGTTTCTTTGTGATATTTTTAATCTTTCAATGAAAGTGACTTTGAAATCCGAATTTGAGCTCCCCTGAATAGTCCTCCCTCTAAACAGCGTAACATAAGTGGTCATTGTATTATTATTATTAGTGATAAACAGAATGCAATCTTTAAAAAAAGCAGAACTCCAAAGGGTATCTTGTCGGTATTTGTCTTGTTTTAAAAATTATTTACAGCTAAATAAGTGTCATTTAAAAAAAATAACATCTCTAAACCCGTTTCAATAAGTCCAGATTTAAAAAAACAGACAATTCAAGTAAAAAAATAATATACTCCTATACAAGAATTAAGTGACCATTTTCTAACTTATAATTAATTTGAATCAGCCTGTTGAAACTACAATTGAGTGGACAAATAAATCAGTTTCCCTTCGCCTCGATCACTTTATCAATTCATCTTCAGGAATCAAAGACAATCCCTATGAATAGAAGACAAGACTTCTGATGTTCATAGCATTTGGTAGATTATTATATTCAATGTATAGGTACACGACTGAATACAAATAATAAAGCCTTTGCAAAGTTACTTTGAGAATAATTCTCAGCTAGTATTCGTCTAAACCATTCAATGATTAGCAGTGGTCAACATTTTACTATGTGTTTTTATTTTCACTTGTATTCTTTAAGTACTTTTTTGTGTATCGTATCGTAGACAATCTTTCAATTAATAACTGTAATGATAAATGAATTATATTTATACCCATTGTGCGTTATACGAATATAACTGAAGGCACAATATATTTTTAGTACCTCTTTATTTTTATTTATTATACTATCATATATTTATACTGTGTCGTTTGCGGACGTGCTACTGCGTGGTGGCTAGTCATCTTTACAGAATTAGTATTGTGGGGAATCCCGGATGCGAGTATGGTTTGGATGATGAAACTTTAGACCATTTCCTTTGCGAGACTAATTTGATTCACTAAACGCGATATCTTTACCGCGTTCAATGAATGTTGCGTTTTTTCTTTCTTCGAAAAACTTTTTCAGGTGTAGATCGACGGTTTAATTTTTTTTTTAAATAAATCAGTTGAAACTGAAAATTTTGTATTTTTAAAATTAGTTTTATTATATTGAATAGTATAATTGCATAGTAACTTTAATTTGGTTCCACAAATTATTCTATTATACGAGTAGTTTGTGTGGATTGCCTGTTTAAAAATATTTTAAATTAATCATGATGAATTTAAAGCATTTTTTAAATTGAAAAGCGCAATTGTAATGATTATTGTTGTACGTAAATGTTTTTAAATTTTAGTGTTTTTTTTTAAATTTGTTGTTAATTTTATTTTTTATTGTGTTTTCCATTTAAATTTTGTTTGTTTTTTTCTAATCATAATTAAATTTAGATTTTTGTTAAGGCTTAAAAATTAATAAATATAAATGGTAGGATTAGGGTACTAGTCATTGGTGGCACTGGAAATGAATATGTAAGTCAATTTGTGATCGTAATTAAAAATTAAATCGTATTCAAATTAAATATTGTATGAATGCAAAATTATAGAAACAATGCATAAAAAATATAAAAACGCTACATTTTTTTCATTCGTTTATTTGATTGCACGTATACTTCTTAAATGCAACTTTGTACCATTGAACGATTTTTTTAAACTTTTGATATTGCCTTGCCTTGAATATATATTTTGTATAGAAAATGTTATTTTATCTTCGAAAACCATATTTAATTAACACTTATTTTGGAAAGTTAGTTCAGAATCGGTGAGTCTCACACGTCATTCAATTTCGTTGTTTGAAAGAAGTCAACGAGGAGTTCTATAGAATTTAATATATTTAAAAAAAAACTGTATTTTTCATTATTTCTCAAAAGATGGTTATTTTTTATTTTGATTCATGATATTGCTAACAGCAACACTGAAGAGCCATTAAGAGTACTTTTCTTAAGAAAAACATATATGTATGTACGCTCGTCAGTCTTAAGATTTTTTTCTTAAGAAAAATTATATGTACATACGTATGGTTGTTAGTTTTAAGAGTACTTTCCTTAAGAAAAAAATATATGTATGTACGTTCGTTAGTCTTAAGAGTACTTTTCTTATGAAAAAAATATATGTGTGTACGCTCGTTAGTCTTAAGAGTACTTTTCTCAAGGAAAAATATATGTATGTACGCTCGTTAGTTTTAAGAGTACTTTTCTTAAGAAAAAAAATATATGTATAGTATGTACGCTCGTTAGTCTTAAGAGTACTTTTCTTAAGAAAAAAATATATGTATGTACGCTCGTTAGTCTTAAGAGTACTTTTCTTAAGAAAAAAATATATGTATGTACGCTCGTTAGTTTTAAGAGTACTTCCCTTAAGAAAAAAATGTATGTATGTACGCTCGTTAGTCTTAAGAGTATCTTTCTTAAGAAAAAAAATTGCTATTTACGCTCGGGAATTCCCTATGCAACACACCTGCCCGCCCTCCCACTATTTCCAGCTTCCAGCCTACACGGACTCACAAATTGATTCTACGCCCACCAATATCACGTTTCGCCAGCAATTCCAAGTTAATTTCCCGGCGCCGGAAATTTCGGCTAATTATTGTATTTTGATAGAAAATCTATGCAAAATACTCGGATACCAAATTTATCTTGTGATCATTTTGTCAATTTTGAAGACTGGTTTTATTGACATAAAGCTTTTTTTTTAAATTTAAGCTCTAATTATTTACAAATACATCTGTATATGTATTTAACTTTAATAATAATGAAAAAAAAAAGATTTTGTATTCATGACGATAATTCTGACATTGAGACGTAAAAATAATGAGTTGAAAATTGGAAATGGTCTAATGAGCATTTTCGGTCATTAAACAGTGTTTAAGAAATATATATAATATTCTGCTAGAATAAAAATATAACGTATAAAAAGAGCTCTCAATACATTTAGGTTGAATGAGTCTTAAAGTGAAATTAACTGATATCAATAATGCATAAGTCTTAAATTTAGCAAAATATCGTCTTTGATATGATTGATCGCGAGTGTCAGAATATGACAAAGTATAATTTGTTATACGTATTTAAAAAATCACAGACTCTGTCAACGAGTCATTTCGAAGCTACATAGAATATATTAGTAAAATGACAGTTTATACAGCGCCGCACAGTTTTCGGATTGACCAATCTAGAGGGACAAAATCCTAAAAATGAAAATCAATACTTCACATAAAAAATGGCGTTTTAGTGTGTCGAACAAACCTATTGATAAGATGCAAAACCTTATTTTTTTTTATGGCGGAACAAAGTGACGCTTTGTGTCGTAGGTATAAAATATTTCTATTAGTACATTTCTGACTTCCGAAGTTTGTGCATGTTAACAGTGTTTTAAAAAAATATTGAAAATAATTTTCGTGATGGCATCGTGTTCTACAGGTATTTATTCATTTATTGATGTCATAATTATATAAATTTATTTATACAATAGATTATTTTTATAACAATAACGAATTAATGAAATTACATCCTATGCATTTTATAGAGTTCAAAGTTTAATAAGATGTAAGGTTATGTGCAATATGTCACAGGGCTATGAAACTAAGTTTAAAAAATAATCTTATATATTCTTTAAATAAAAAGTATCATAATTTACCGCGATTTTGTGCGATTTCTTAAATATATATTTTTTTGTTATAGGGACCAGACTTACGAGAATTAGTATTTTTGAAGTATGGCGTTCTAACCCTTCGAAACGCCGCATTCAGCGTGTTTATGATTTTGTAAAAAGGTTTTACAATATTCAAGATGATAAAGAAGCAGAAGCTATAAGATTAAAAGTTTTTGTAAAACCCGAATGTGAGAAAATTCATCAAAAATGGGTACACAAACAAAGACGTTTGAATTTGTTTTTAAAACTCGACCAACTTTTGTTTTGTGAAGATTTAGATTTTTCTTCTCCAATGCAGACAATTAATAAGGCAGCCCATACTGCTAAAATATTTCGAGAATGTTCATCTGAATAAAAAAGGAGAAAAGTGCGTGATTTGGTTACCAGCTACGAGAAGGAAGAATTGACATATGAAGCTGCAGTTAGTGTTCGAGTCAGTGGTAGACGTGATGGGGCAAATTCAATACAATAAATGTTGACTGCATCACTAAGAAGAGCAACCAGTTATAAAAAGGCAAAGAAACAAATTTTAACAACTCCAATACAAAATTCTTATTCCCCAGAAGAAGCTTTAGCATTGTTCAATGCAAAAAAAAAATACGGTAATGGATATAGTATAAAAATATCCAACAGGAAGCTTCTGAAAGAGGTTTCAATTTATATCAATCATATGATCGGGTTTTAGAAGAGAAAAAACAATTGTTATCCAGAAATAGGGAGCATAATTGTAACAGATGTTTTAAACAGCAAAATTTGAAAATTACGCTAAGGAAACAAAAATGTTACTCGTATACATATCATTATACTCGTGGTATCAATATGCCTGCAGCCTTGCACAAAATATTGACGCACGGTGCTGAGATCATCGATTCTTCTTTGATTCCTATTGGACAAATGTCTGAAGAAGCATAAGAGGCCAAAAATAAAGAAATTAGAAAAATTAGGCAATATCACACTTTAAAAACTTCGCGTGTTAGGACTAATTACAATTTATTTAAATATTTATTAGTTTCTTCTGATCCGTATATAAGTCTTATTAGAAAATTACCCAAAAAAGTTAAACATGTGTATGAAAGCGATTTTCCAATACTATTAAAAAGTTATCTTCCAATACCATTAAATTACTAATTTCTTTATCTTTGTATATTTTTTTCAAAGTTATAAGTATTAAGCTTTTAACGTTTCTAAATTTGTCTTATTCTCAATGTATTTTGGTGTATTTGATAAATTAAAAACCTATTATTAAATTAAAAACCATTTGTTTATATTTTCTAAGCCTCTAGTTATTAAAATGTAACATAAAAATGTCAAATCACATGAAAAATAATTTTGTCCCTTTAGATTGGTCAATCCGAATACTGTGCGCCGGTTAGAAAACAAACTCCTCAAATGCGTTTTTATTTAGGATTTGAACTCACTAGTATTGATAGATTCAAATATTACAAAATACATATATAAAGTTGGGTATAAGGATAAGAGGGTAGTGGTTGCGGCCATTAGACTAGGTACTTTTCCGCATCTGCATATATATGTTCAGAAAAACATATTTCGTAAGAAAACTGCGTAAAACTTACGAAGGAAAGCGAACTACATAGAAACCTTTGTGGATCTTTCGATATATGATAGTAACACATTCGACTTTAAGTTTAGTGAAGTGTGTTGTGTAGTGTTCATATGACACCATACATTTTGATAAGACCTCTCAAAAAGGGTTATTTTAAAGTGTTTTTTGAAGCTGCACACGTTACCCATATTTCTAATACTAGAAGGTGGCCCATTCTATGCCACAGAACCAGCAACGGCAAAAGCTCTTTCATAATACGGCACCCTTTTGGATATATTTAATACAATAAATTTATTAGATGAAGAAGAAATCGACCTCAAATATCTACTTATCTCCGAAGGAATCTCTCAGACACAGTGGATTATCACGTATAATAGATTTTTTGTTATATTAAAATATATACATATATACAACATCACTTAGTGACTTTTATAATTGTGTTAAGTTACTAAATATATTTCATTTAGGCCTTAATTTTTTTTTGCACCTACACCTGAGTGCAAGTGTAAAACGATAAGTTCAGAACATAAAAGGTATTCTGACCGTGAAACGTACACACTTATCGAACGGAGTATGCTAGAATTCTGAGCATGCAATAAATCACTATTGTATATTATCAGTTTAAGTAATTTTTCAAACTGTCCCTTTGAAACCATGGTTTAATATAATAGGAATGAGCTCGATGAAAGTTTCTATCATGTGTCGTTTGCGGACGGGCCTTTTAGGTCTAGTCACCTTTACAGAATGGATATTGTGGGGAGTCTCGGCTGCGAGTGTGGTCTGGATGATGAAACTATAAACCATTTTTTTCGGTTGTCCTTTGCGAGACAGATTTGATTTATTAAAGGCCGCATCTTTGCCGCGTCCAATGAATGTTGCGTCTCTTCTTTCTTCGTGGAACTTTCCCACTTATAAATCGATTGTTAATTTTTTGAAGTTTAATCAGCTAAAACTTTCGGTGGTCTAAAATAGAAATTAAAAAGTTTTATTATATAATATTAACTCACATAGTTGCATTGTGACTTGAATTTGATGGCATAAAGCATCCTAGTTTGGGTGGATTACCTTTAAAAAAAAAGTAATGTTTCTTCTTATTTAAAGTTCCTCTTCTCTTTGGAGGTGTGCGATCATCAGGAATATTTTGACCCTTGAGGTAGTAGCTCTGAATAAAGATATAATGCCTCAATCAAACCACTCCCATTACTTCTTCAACCAGGAGATGCATTTTCTTCCCACATTTCTTCTGCCTTAAATTTCCTCTACAATATCAGTTGAATGATCTCATATTTTTCTACTTGCATTATATATTCAAAATACTCATACTTTTTTCTTTTGATAGCGGATAATACTTTTCTATCTTTATTAACCCGTATTAAGATGATTACGGACTTTATTAATCTATGCAACTCTCAGCATTCTTTATTAATATCACATTCGCACTACCAGTTTAAGTAATAAAACAAAGTTTTTTTACAATTATAATTTGAGTTATTTGTAACAAAGGAAATTCATTTTTAATGTACTGGTATCGTCCATGATCTAAAGAAACATTTTATAGAAGATTCGCTTAGAGATATCATTATGTATAATTACGGAAAGGAAACTAATTGATCTACCTCGCAAGGTTACTGTTGAACAGTGGCGTTTAGGACAGGACCTGCGTGACTGTCTTTAAATGCTTTTGTTACACCACGAGACTGTGTGTTTAATTCACGATTGTGATTGAACAAAAATATGCATAGGTGGTTTTTTACTTTTTGGTTTTTGATATCATCTAGCTGGTTGCCAGAATATAATCATATAGTCTGGACAGCGTGTATACAATGCAAATTGCTTTAAGAAACAACTGAAAAAATATCTTAATTTCAAGTTAGTAATATAACGTGTTTCATTCCTGATTTTTCTTTCCTCTCCACCATTCCTTCCTTTTCTTTTGATTGTTGATATCTCACTTTAACTTTTACTATGTATGTTGTTCATAATTTTTGTAAAGGTGAATAATTATCTGAATATTTTTGCGACCATGTAACTTCCTTTATTTACTTTTGTCTGGATGGTTGGAAGAGATTTCCATCTGGCTATAAGTTTGCCATTAATTAGTGTTAAGAGTTTTCAAACAGTTCATATAATTTAAATCAATAATAAATATTAATTTTGGTTAAGAGTTTTTCATATTGTGTATTATATGGAAATAATGATAATGTATTTGAATAATTTTCGATGACAATAATTTTTGATTGATGATATTAATATTCATTGATTTAAAATTATTTAATTGATTTTTGTTAAAAATCATGTTTTTTTTTAAAATTTGTTTTAGTTTGACTTTTTTTTTCAAAAATAATTTATTGAATTTAAATAAGTGCTCTGTGACGCCACTGTTGTAAAGTAATATCCACACAAAACAAGTTATTAATCTTGAAAAAAAATACAGCCAATGTTGTCTTACTGGTTCAAATTTGAGGCACTGGTTTTACTAACGTATTGAGCCTTTATGAATTGAATAAAATGAATCTTTTTTTAATACGAGTACAAGTAAAATATGAAAAAATATTTATAATGGCCCCAGTGTACTCATAACTCAAATATTGCATTGTTTTATCCATTTTGTATGTGTTACAGCGGAAGCGGGTGGTCAGAGAATGTAAACTATTACTTATGAATGTCAACAGTTTTATTCTCAATTATTTCTTAATAAATACTTAATTTATAATAATTTAAAGTGTATATATTTTTTTCGGGACGTCTTGTATATATACGAGGGTTGCTACTTATGTTTTGAGTCAGACAAGCAAAAACAAATATTTATCATCGAAAATGGCTTTATTGTTTTTCAAAATACTCTCCATGAAGATCAATTCGCTTTTGCATGCGTTTGAACCAATTTTCGAAGCACATTTTCACTCTGAATAAGGTAACTTCAAAACGTGCGTTTTTAACGCATCAACCGCTTCTTCAGGCGTCAAAAAACGTTGACCTCGCAATTTATTTCTGATGTTCGAGAATAAAAAGAAGTCAAGTGCCAGATCAGGGCTGTACGGCGAATGACCCATCAATTCGATGTTTTGAGTGCTCAAAAAGCCACTTGTTTGAGCCGATGTGTGAGAGCTCGCATTGTCGTGGTGGAGAATGATCCGTCTTTGGCGGTTGGTTTTCCTCATTTCTCCGAACACTTCTGGCAAACAAATGGTGGTGTATCATTCAGAATTGACCGTACTACGGTCCACTAAAGGCACTGTTGGAAGAAACAAGCCACCATTTGCTTCGAAGTGCTTCGTGCGCGAACAACTTGTGTTGGATTTGGCTCGTCTTGAAAGACCCATACATCGACTGCTGTTTAGTTTCTGGCTCGTATTCATAGATCCATGATTCGTCGCCTATCACGATCTTATAGACGTCTTTTGAAGCACACCGCAATATAATTTTTTCAACATTTCTTTGGATCAATCGACACGAGCCTTTTTTTGAGCGATTGTCAAATTATGCGGTATCCAACGCGAATAAATCTTTTTGACGCCAAATGTTCATGCAATATTGAATGTATGCGAGTGGAACTAATACCCAAACATACCTCAATCTCACGATAAGTCACATGTCGATCTTGCAATATCAGTTCACGCGCATCATCGATGTTTTCTAGCACAACAACCGATTTTGGACCACCTTCACGAAATTC
Source organism: Odontocerum albicorne (assembly GCA_949825065.1). Taxonomy (NCBI): domain Eukaryota; kingdom Metazoa; phylum Arthropoda; class Insecta; order Trichoptera; family Odontoceridae; genus Odontocerum; species Odontocerum albicorne. The sequence continues at coordinate 30,400,683 of OX463853.1, read as the reverse complement.
GTCCTTGAGCGAACTACGACTACGATTGAATTCGGAAAACCAGCGAAACACAGTGGCCCGGGATGGTGCTTCATCACCAAAAGTCGAAGCAAGTTGATCGGTACACTGTTGTTGAGTTAGTCCACGTCGAAAATCATTAAAAATCATCGCACGAAAATGTTCACGATTTAATTCCATTTTTGGCCGAGATGAATTATTCAAGTCACTGTAAACAACACAAATAGCACACGTATGACAAAACTTTCTGAGCTCGTATACCATTAAAAACGTCAAAATTTACGATGCTGATGTCAGATTTGATGTATCTACACTGGTGTTGCCATATCTTAAATCTTAAGTAGCAACCCTCGTATGTACCATATATGTATGTATTTCTTTAATTACGATTTTTTTTTCATGTGAAGAAATCATCAAACTAAATTAATAAATTGGGTGTGTAATATAACCGGTGTAAATAAGGGCTCTGGATATAAATTAAATCAACAATCTATCCCTTTGAAACCATGGTTTAATAGAATAAGAATGAACAAGATGGAAGTGGAAGTGTCTGTCATGTGTCGTTTGCGGACGGGCTACTGCGTGGTGGCTAGTCACTTTTACTGAATGGGTATTGTGGACAATGCCTGCTGCGAAAGATCGTGTATTTTTCGGTTGTCCTTTCCGAGACAGATTTGATTTACTAAAAGCTGTATCTTGACCGCGTCCAATGAATGTTGCGTTTCTTTTTTCTTCGAGGAATTTCTTATTTTTTTAAGCTTGATCCTTTGACACTTAAAATTATCTAAAATTGTCATTTTTTTTAATTAGTTTTATTATATTGACTCATATAATTGCATAATGACTTTAATTTGGTGGCACAAATCATCCTAGTTTGGGTGCAATGCCTATTTAAAAAGATAATCAAGTCATATTTATTTACTTTATGTTAAGATAGCACTTTTTTGTACAAATCAACGAAATTATTTACCTTTCCTTTCCAGTATGTAATACATTTTAATATTTTTTCCACACATCAATAGTTCTTAATGATTTCCGCTCACAGAGTTGCCAGTTGAACGACATTTTCTCTTGAATGGGTCAGGTTCTCATTAAATGTCACTTGAGTTCAGAGTGAGATGTATCCAGGCTCCTTGAAGTTGTAGTGTATTGACACATGAAGTGTATTTTACATCTACTCGTAAAAAATCTTCAAATTTTTTTAACCGCGTTACGACTAGATGTAAAATACATTCAACATCTGAATTTTTTGTCGCTTAAAATACTATGTTGATTAAAGTAAAATTTCACTTCATTCGCTTCACTTGTATTTTTGGAAATTACATTTCATTCGCTTAACTTGTACATTGTATTCGCTTCACTAACTTCACTTGAATTGTGAATAGGTGTGATGACAAACATTGTATTCTGTGCCTACTGTAGCGGTTCTAAATCCGAATAAGCAACAATTTCAATCATATTGCATGTCATTCTACAAAAAAAAACACATAAATATGCCGATGATCTTTTTGGGTTAAGATATAACGATAGCTAAGAAAAATGTGATCCACCGGATAGCTGGCAATTCTAGTGGAATTGGTCCTAGGTTGGAAATTTTTACCTTGTGAGTGATCCTAACATGTTTCTCCAGGGATTTAATCTGCCACGAAGATTATGGTGTACTTGAAATTCCAGTTAGTGTGCCCATGGTTGCAGTGCACACGCCTTGCAAAGGTGGAGTTTTGTTATGCTAATGTGAAATAGTTTAGACTATCAGTCATTCAATCACACAGAGGTTTTCTATCAGTCAATCAATCACAGAGAGGTTATATCAGTCAGTCAAGAGGACTACCAGTCAGTCCATTACATAGAGGTTCCAGTCTATTCATTGTCGGTAGAACCGGAGAAGATATTTTTGGCTATTTCTGAGGCTGAATGAGGAACCTGAACATTCGGCATTAAGAGAGAACACTATAAAGTTCTCCTCATCCAGATACTTCCTGGTGTCCGTTCTTACTTCATAAGCCTGACGTTATTCACAAATAAACGGTGTTCCGTCGAATTTTTCATTAAACATGCTGACATAAAAGGTTTTTTTACAATCTTGTTTTTAATGGCACGATTTCATTCCACGTTTTTTTGTTAAATTACCAGAAGAATGAAAATATATATCCAAATATGAAAGAACGATATACGTTTGTAAGAAGGGTTTTGACTTTGTTAAAAAAAGCGTTTTCTCTTATTTTATACTACTTTTTTATTGGTACATTTCTCTCTCCGTGGTTGCAGTCCTAAGACTGGTTTGCAGCAATTTCAACTCTTCTCCTTCATTCCTCCCTGTCCTGTGCGGCTCTTTTTAAATTTGTATATGTTGAGCAGCGCACGTCCACCAACAGGTTCTCCAGGTACTCTCGGCGTGGGCGTCCCCTAGAGTTTGTCCCCTCGGTCATACCCTCCATTATGGCATGCAAGAGGCCCTCTTGTCGTATTATATGATCGATCCATCTTGCACGCCTTTCGGACAGGATCCTGAGCAGGTGCCTTCCTCCTTCGATTCGTTGGAGAACCTCTTCATTTGTGATGTGGTCTCTCCAGGAAATTCCTAATAGTCTTCTATAGGACCACATCTCAAAAGCCTCTAGTCTTCGTCTATCTCTTTCGGATAGGCACCATGTCTCGCAGCCGTACATCAAGATACTCCATACATAGGTCTTGATGAGGAGTATTCTCAGTTTTAGGTCTATATTATTTGATTCTATTATTTTCGACCTTTTATTAAATGGTACATTTATATTTTTGTAATAAGTTATTATGTTACATTCAAAATAGCGAACAATTCTATCACAGTTATTCTTTTCTACTATCAGCATAAGCATAATTTTTTTACTGCAAATTATGTGAATCATGCTACATAGTGTTTTGATATTTATATATCTTATTGTAATATGTCGTATCTTGCGAAAAAATAATGGTCAAAATCTATCGTAAATAAATAAATACTCGTCAGTTTTTTTTATTAATTAACTCATGTAAAGCTGAATTGTTTTCTCTTAATGTAAGATATTTTCTCAAAGGTTTTGTGATATAATTATATTTTATCTTCCATAATCTCAGATGTTTGATAAAAAAAACCTTTTGAACCTTTTCTTTTTTTCCAGGTAAGAATGATTTCCGTCTTTGAATCCCCAAGCTGTTGCTGACTGTTTTATGTAAGTTTATCAACAAAATATTTTTTTTGGTTTATCCTAATTTAAGTATTGTTGTTTTTTTTTTTCAGAACGTTAAATTAACGAACATGAAAACAGGATGACAATTCATTGTGATATTTGGTTTTATCTTAACCTGCAATTACAGGTATTACGGAGTGGACACGATATGGCATTGGCATATCCCTAAAATAAACGAATTGAGGGTCATTTATTAAGAATGAGAGAAACAATTTTCATATGTTTTGTCAGTTCCATAGAAAATGCATTAAATCATAGCAAAAATAATTTAATATTTTTAGAAAAATCATGCACACATTTAAACTATCTAGACACATATATAATCACACCATTTCCCTGTTGAGGTAGACCGAGAGGATATAACGTCCACTATCTTATCACGATGTACTACCTTTACCTTCGTCACATCCATTATTTTTTTCATTCAACTAATTTAATTTTTCTTACTCCTTTCCTTCTTTATTAATATCATTGCCTTGGTACAACCATACTTTTCTAGTTCATCCTCTACCACGATTCCTGCTTATGGTTGCATTCTATTTTTTAATAAGCCATTTATCACTGCAATCAATCATAGCAGTATAATGAATCTTAGAACATTTATGTAAAATATTTTTTCTATTAATAAACTTAGCTTTAGTGAAGTTAATATTTGAATACAAAAAAGGCTCGTTATATTTGGAAACAATCATTCATTAGAATAATTATTCGGAAAATTTATTGAAGCAAATATTAATTAGAAAATTTATTGATAATCCAACAGGGAAATAAAAAAAATATTTAACATATTTGTTCGACTTAAGCATGTCCAGAAATATAAATCATTGTACTTTTTGGTTTCGCTGAATTTTATTTAAAATACATTGACATCGGACGGAGTCGATGTTTACATACCATTTTAAAACCTTTGAAAGCTGTGCAAATTTAATCATTAAATAAGCACTGTTGACAAAACCTTTGACAACCCAAGGGAAGAACTTGATTAAATTATTTGACACTTATTTGTATAACAGTCTGTCGGATTTTTTACTAGGTGGAAATATATCGCAACCAACCAGGCAAAGTATGTTACATGGCCGTAAAAAATATTCCAATTATTATTCATTTGTTTAATACACAATATAAATAACATAAATAAAAGTGAGACACCCTCAATTAAACGGAACGTGAAGGGTATATTAGAAAAGCAAGAAAATACTAGATATGAAATACTTAACGTTTTTTCAATAGCTTTTGAAAACATGTCATTAAAAAATTATCGCAATTTCCTAATATTTATTTTGTTTGCCACGGCCTCGGATCTTCTGAGCCCTGGCCTGTCACAAGCTTATATTATATTTATGGTAGGTAAAATACATGCACGTAATTTTGTCTGATATTCCTTGTGCATAAGTCATGGTTAAGTTTATACTTTTTGTAACTCGTTGATTTCGTATTCATGCGCACTCAAAATTCAAATTTCTATTGTAACTTTTTATAATAGTCTTTTAAATACCGTACATTACACTAAATCAGTGGTTCTTAACCTTTTCGAAGTCACAGAGCACTTTTGATTATAAGAAAAAAATGCGGAGCACCAAAATCATCAAGGCCATAAAACTAACAAAAAATGCATGAACATTACTTTTACAATATTTCTAAATAAAAATTACAGATTGCAAAAAAAGGGAATGCAGGAGATTGCGCCACGCCTCGGCTGCGTTGCCAAAAGCAATTTGCATTCAACAGCCATTCGCCAAACTTCGATCAAATGTTTTATATTTGACGGAGCACTTGTAACATAGTTTCGGTTAAGGACCACTGCACTAAATAAATAAATGTGTTAAATACTTTGTTGTACAGTGTGTATTATTATGGGTTTATTAACCGTTATTTTGTTAACAGACATAAAAATTACATTAAACAGTGTGATAGTTATTATCATTTTATCATTAAAGATTGCCCATTAAGATTACTTTCTCTTACATTATATTATATATTGCTTACAAATGAATCTTAATATCAATTAGGAATAAACTAACTAAACGTAATCTCGTTAATCATTTCTGAGATTCTCAATATAATTTATCATTTACCGCGCCTATATATTAAGTCGTATCTTATTGCGTAGCTTCCTTAATAGCATTTTAAATCATCTATGATTACGGTTCTAAATTCATGGTTCGTTAGATTATCAATCTTTTGAAAAAGAAAAGAGCGAATGTGTAAAGATTTAACTGAAATTGTTTCACATTTTTTTTGCATATACTCGTAGAACAATTTGACAAGTTTTAAAGCCATGTTGTTATTTATTTCACTCAACCAGAAAATCTTATAAGAACCTGTTTGCAATAGACGTACTGGATCACTAATCGTAGTTTAAAAAAAGGTTGTCAGAAAATATTTTCTTTAAAGCTGAAGCACGTGTGTATTACCTTATTGCAATAGCCAGCAATACAATTGTCTGAATGGTAAAATAAATGAGACGAATAAAAAAATAAGTGAAGGGGTCAAAGGAAACGAATAATCTGACTCCTTGGCCAGTGAAGCTATTTAAAATAGTAAAGGGTGTCCCAATAAGCGCGTTGGTTTTAGTTTGTTGGTTTGAGTTCTTGGGTTAGTTGGATCTTATAGGCATGCTGATCCAGATCTTTTGCGAGAATTCGCTGTAAAGCGCTTCTTGAAACGTCTAATTCTTGTTGAAACGTCAACGATGACGAATTGGTGTTCCTGGGGTTTCAGTAAACTTTCTCTCGCTGCGGCTATGTTTTCGAGTGAACATCCGCTACAAAGACGCACGGGGGATTTTTTGTCCAGTTTCCTCAATTTTTTTAATTAATCTTCGAATTAATGACTCATTTGAACCATTATTTCGGTGGAAAATTCCACGAAGTTTACGAACTGTTTAAGCAAAACCCCATGTTCGTAATGAGTTTAAATAATAGTAACGCGTTATTCTTTCGTATAGCGTTCCATATTTACTAATAACAAGATTGACAAATGGCATATATGAATTTTTTAGAGCTGATATGAGAACTTATAAAAAAATAGTGCGAAATTTAAATCTGGCGCTCTTATTGGGACACCCTATCTAAGCCTTTTCCGTGAAGTTCTTGTATTTGATTTTATCCCAATAGCCAAGAATAAAATAATGTTCAAATTGATGGAAATCGAAAGTAAAGGAAAATACTATAAAACATTACAAACAAAAGTGCTATTAAGTCCATGGTTTAGTTTATTATATCTAGACAAGTTTTCAACATCTGTGACATGTCGGATACCTATTAGATATTCTTCTTCAAAATAACATTTAAGTTTTTAATTCTAGCATGTGCGATTGTGGTCTCATTGAGGTTAGATAGAAACGTTAGATCATATTATATATTCTTTGAATGCCCACTAAAGGATGCGTATCCGACCTTTTATGAAGATCTCATTTTAACAAGTATAGTAACACTATGTTAACTTATATGAAAACGCTCATTAGAACTTGTCTCCCTCCGTTTGCTGAGTGTTAAGAAAGTTTAGAGTGACTAATGAAATTAAAGATATAAAATTAGTCTACTTATTTGATTAGTAGAACTGTGAATGAGATTCTAGAAGATTCTGTATTCTCGATAACTTTGATCAACTTATATTGCTCACTGCCTGGGAACACCCAAATTTGAGTGAATAACCATGAAAAAAAAACTAAGAAAAATATCAAAACTCGAGAAGGCTTCCTAGTCAAACAAAAATATAGGGAAGCAGTACATTTTTAAGGAATATGGTAATTATTTGTTCAATTGTCAAATGACTAATAAAACATTTGCATATTTAAAGATTAAATTGGAATTATTTATTTATTTTTTATTGAGTTAGAGAAACACTGACTTGATTTAATTTCGATAGTCTTGCAGAAATCAATTAAGTCACAGCATTCAGCATAATTTTTCAATTATTCATCTAAGCCCATTTCCTAAGAGGCATACCTCGCGAAATTTCCAAATTGAGGAAAATAAATACCTCATTTATTTAAGCTTTCAAGCCTCATAAAATATTCCGTTGATTTGTATTTTTTTTTATCTAGCGCTCTATTTGATCGGAAAATGTTGTGTTTGAAGTTTTATTGTTTGATAATTGCGCAGCTTGTTTATCGGTAGTTCATTATTATATTTTTCATTGTTTGTCCAAATATTCAGATATTTCGTTACACGAATTCAGTCATCCATCACATAATTTACGTGTGGGGAGATATGGATGTGTATTGCAATTCATCCTCTTTGTCTACTCCGTAAGGTACGTGGCGTGATAGAATGCTAGTATGTGTAACAATTAGGACGTATTTATTATTTTTTTAAATGTTAGAATGCTAGTATGTGATAGAATGCTACTATGTGTATTAAGACGTATTTAGTATTTGTTTAATGCTAGAATGATATGTTAGTATGTGATAGAATGTTAGTATGTATAACAATTAAGACGTAGTATTTTTTTTAATGCTAGTATGTGATAGAATGCTACTATGTGTGTTTAGTATTTTTTTAATGCTAGAATGATAGTATGTGATATAATGCTATTATTTGTAACAATTAAGACGTATTTAGTATTTTTTTAATGCTAGTACTCGTATGTGATGAATGCCACTATGTGTATTAAGACGTATTTAGTATTTTTTAATGCTAGAATGATAGTATGTAATAAAATGCTAGTATGTGTAACAATTAAGACGTATTTAGTATTTTTTTAAATGTTAGAATGCTAGTATGTGATAGAATGCTACTATGTGTATTAAGACGTATTTAGTATTTGTTTAATGCTAGAATGATGCGTTAGTATGTGATAGAATGTTAGTATGTGTAACAATTAAGACGTATTTAGTATTTTTTTAATACTAGAATGATAGTATGTAATAAAATGCTAGTATGTGTAACAATTAAGACGTGTTTAGTATTTTTTAATGCTAGTATGTGATAGAATACTACTATGTGTATTAAGACGTATTTAGTATTTTTTTCCATACATCATTGGATTGGCTTTTCAGCTAATTAGTAATAATTCGCTTTTTTTTAAGTAAGAAAAGTATATTTTATATGTTTCCTTATTAAATTATAAAAAAAACAGCTTTCTTTACGTATCGCATAACAAACCTTTATTTACATGATAAATCTGCCAGACTAATTATATGCAGCTATATCTTGTAACCAACCAGTTATGTAAAGTTATTTTGGTCCATGATAAATTGAAAAAAAATAATGCAAAGTAATCATTTTTTATGTCCAAATATAGTAAGACTAGAGAGAACAAATTCATTCAAGGATAAGGCAGGGATGCTCTGTTAAATTTTGATGAAAGTATACTTGTAATAACTTGTTTTAAATAGAACTCAGGAATGGTTCTTCAAAAAAACAAAAGTTTGAAAATCTTGCTACACAATTTTCATTTTATTTTCCATAAACGGTATAATGTAACTTAACACTTTTAAAAAAAATTACAAGCACTTCATTTAAAAAATAATTTTAAAATAAAAAAGAAAAAAAATCAATTCAACCAATGCAAATCAATACCATAGAACAATTAAAATAATATTTAAGTAAATTAGTACACGCATCAAAAGTATTCCAATAATATAAAACAAATAGCAATATACATTTGATTATATGATACGGGACCGTTTCGAGTCAGTTGCCCGCACCTCACCACACTAATTTGACAATAATAATGCGAAAAAAATAGTACAGTATAAATTTAATACTTTGTAAATTCTGCAATCAGCCTACTTAATATAGCTTATCAGATCATGGTAAAACATATTAGTAATCTCAGCAAATTGATTTCCTCAAGGATGATTATTGCACTACATAGTATGCTTAAGTTAATGTTTATATAATTTATAGTTGTTGACAGTTATTCAATCCAATTTATTCATTGATTCAAATTAACAGTAACGTTTAGGACTCATAACATTTGTTAATAACGTAGAAAATATCTTGCCAAAAGCCTCGTCTTAAAAATACAATTATATTTAAACGACATATTAAACGATATTCCTCAAAGTGTGGTCCGATTTTTTCTACGCGGGGAGCTGATCTAATATCTGAGGTCTTGCAGATGTTTACTGCAGAGCCAATAAATTCGGCATTATATTTATTTACTCTTTGCAAATCACATAAAACTTAACTTAACTCAACTTATTTTCATAGTTTCGACCTACGTAGCCTAGTGGTAACATTCTTGACTTCGACACGGGGTTTTCGGGTTCGATCCAGATGGTACCCAGAAAAAAGGGTGGCTGTCTAGTAAAATAGTTCATCTGGTGATGATACTCACACGCGCCGAGATGTACTGTTGTTGTCAACACGTTCAATGACGAACCACCTACTCCAAAAGTTCTAAACCCGAAAGTTTACTAACTGACGCTGTATTGTCTCTCAGTCACGATCTTACATATGTCCAAAACACTAAACCTGAAGGCTTGCTTACTGGGACTGAAGGCAATTTGGTCTACCGGCCACACTGTATTGATACCGTACGTAAAAAAACAGAAGAGTTTCATCTTAATTGCGAAAATAACAAGCAAAAATTTGTCTTAATATTTTTTTCATTGTTAAAAATATGTTCTTTAAAGCACGACTTTGTATTAAAATTTATATACACATATATCAGATTGAGGAAACGTTCAATTTTATACTTCAAACTATTATAAAAAAGCTAAAATAAAAAATAAAAAAATCGGATCACGTGAAACTCCGAGTGCAGAACAAGGCATACAAAATCTCTTTCAGCACCTATCCTAGAACAAACCTTACCCGACTTCACGCCGAACAGCGAGAAGAAACCTTACAACACCACATCTTCGCTTGGACCGTGAAGTTCTTTAAAAGTCAACAAAATCATAGCAATCCCTTAGTCGCTGCCCTGGGGGCTTATGAGAGTAAATCCGATCTACCCTTCCGTTATAAACACAGGCACCCGAAGCATTATCTGTTGCCTGATTAGTCTACCTACAGTATTAGCTGTGAGGACCAAGGTCTTAGTGAATGTGATGGAATACAAGAAACCTGAACGAATGGACTTGTTCTTGCTAAATAATTAGTTTTAAGAATTGTTATCTAGTTATAAGTAGCATGTAGGTATTAATTATTTCTAAGAAATCATATATTAAGATTATAAAAAATGAAAATAAAATGACATGTAGGAAAATTAGATTTGGTAAGTATTATATACAATATAAATAAGATTAGTTAAGTAATAAATTTGTATATACTCGTAGGTATGGTCTTTGCAAATATTTGAACCATATAATACTTTATTTAATAAAAAAAGGGTACAAGTAAAAAATATTTATTTAATGAATTTGGACTGATATCAAATGTATTGACTTGACCACAATTTTTTTAATATGTTTACATTTGCGCGACTCTTGAAATGAAGATGTGAAGGTCAAAATATTGCCTCTTTATTCTTATTCTGATATTTGCAATTGTATTACATTACGAGTAACAACACCTCAAATGGTTTCTATTGTTTGATAATCGTGAGTACATGTTTTTAATAGCAATAAATCACCACGTGTTTATAATCATACTCGTATAATCAAGTACAAACGTGAATAATACTTATTAATACAATTTATATCTTTTCAGACATGTAAAGTTTTATGTTTATAATATAATATTTAACTAAATAAGGTAGTTTTTATTTCAGATCAGTAATATTTAGTTGTTCATACACAAGTTCAAACATACCATCACGCAGTTTCCCTACTAGGGTAGGCAGAAAATACATAGCGTTAACTTTCCTATCGCTTTCCTACACACATTTCACCTCTTCCACATCCATACTACTCATATAGGTCACGCTGTTATGGGGAAAAATAAGTCCCCATCCAGCGCGATCTACACTAGAAAATCGAAATCTCATTTGTTTTTATAAGCGCGACGTCACATAGTGACGAAGAAGAAACTGCTCAAAGAGACTCCTTCTCAGGTAGCGACACACCTGAGTGTGGAAAGGATAATAGTGACGACGGACTTGTGGTCCGACATCACGGGAAAAGGGAAATGACTCGAAGCGTAATTTTTTTTCTTGTAAAGTGGCTTAATGTCTGAAGTTCAAACAGCCCAGCAGATTGTTAGTACTTTTACAGAAAATTTCAAATGCAACAAAACTATCCATTGATGCCATCTTCTCATGCAGCTCCTACGATTTATTTTATCTCTTCTTATTTCAAAACATTCACTTGATCCAACCATACTTTCCTTGATCTTCCTCTACTACGCCTTTCATTCATATTTGCATTATATAATTTTTTGTTAGTCTTCCTTCATTCATGCGTTCCACGTGCCCGTACTATCTCAAACACTCTTTTTCAACTTACTCAACAGATAAGCCTTAATTTCACATATATTCTTAATCACTTCATGTATTCAAAATGAAATCAATTGACTCAATTGTAGAAAAGCACTCTGAGATGGTTTGGGCACGTGGTACGAATGAATTAAGAAAATCAAATAAAATATACAGTGCAAATATGAATGGAATGCGAGGTAAGGAAGACGGAAGACCAAGGAAAGTATGGTTGGATCAAGTGAATCATAGTTTGAATGAAGAAAATGTACGAAGTAATAGAAATCGTTGGATCTGTTTGAGAAGGTGTATGAATTTAGAAGAGGTGAAATACGAGTACATATGTGTGTCGAGATAGGAAAGTGGTGATGTCTGCTTTCTGCCTTCCAGGCAGGTAAACGACGTGACAGTACGAATGTATGGCAACAATTGGAAAATCTATCCTCTACTAATAAAATAATGAACAACGAAAAGTCTGGATGTTTTAGACTTTCAGGCATGACGTAAAAAAAATGAAAATTTTGTAGTATAAATTACTTTTACTGTTTTTCATTTTGGTTCATATAAGCTGAAAGTCATTGCGACTCAAGGTAATTAGAGACCTTGTGTTTATGAAAGTGAAAATTATCATCGAAAACAATTGTTTGAACTAGTCAGACCAATTAGCTTTATTACATTTTTTGTAGAAATAAATTGTATTTGTATGAAAGTGTTAAATAAAATAATTATGATGAAAAATATTTGTATGCAAGTGGCTCCCAAGCCGTGATCTCATCATAGCTGTTAAATAAATAATGTTTGAGTCTATTACATACACACGCCAGATCAATATCGTGCCCCATTCTCCGTTTTTCTTCGAATACAAACGAACATACTCGTATAGTACATATTATGTATTCTCTGAAGAGAATTAGGATTAGTAAATAACAATTAATTAGGTGACGCATCAAATTCGTACATTTTCTCTGAGTTTTATGGTGTTTTTTTATCAAAATGTTATCAATTTAGTGGTTTTCTAATCTGTATGTTGTATACGTTTAGCTATTTCTATAAATATAAAACATTAATGTCAGTTTTAAATTCAAAACAGCAAAGAAGTTTGTCTTCTCTTATTCTTCTTTCGTGTGGTCCCCTAAAACATATTCGGATTGGTGATTTGGAGATATCAAAGATTATGGCCAGAATACCATATTGTCTTTGATCCCAAAAATCGAGTTTTGGAGATAAGAATAACTGTATTGTGCGAGTATTGTTACTAGACTGGGACTATTTTACCAGACAGCGACTGTTTTTTTACCATTTTACGTTGGTTTAGTTGAGGCGTTCTTGAGTCGTACAGTGAAAAATTGTCTTTTTCGATCTTCAATCGCTTGAGGTTCGTTGACGTACTTTTGATCTTGTATATCTTTATAAAGTCTTGAATGGTCTTGTGAACTCACCTGCAGCTCTGTAACGTATTTATTTAAGTGTTTTCTCTCGCTTTCTTAAAATACTTGCTTTGTTCAGTGTATGGTAGATACATTTAGAAGTAATATCGACTTGTATAACCCAATAGTAAGAATATGCTGAGAGTACAATACTGTAGGTGACTCGGACGTGAACATACGTGTATTTAGTTCAACATTGTCCGAGTTTAGCAGGATGGTGGCAGAATTGACTGAGGAATGAGTATTTTGGTTTTTTCATATATTATATATGTGTAATTCATAATATTTTCATATATTATATATGTGTAATTCATAATATTTTCATATATTTTATATGTGTAATTCATAATATTTTCATATATTATATATGTGTAATTCATAATATTTTCATATATTATATATGTGTAATTCATAATATTTTCATATATTATATATGTGTAATTCATAATATTTTCATATATTATATTTTATATGTGTAATTCATAATATTTTCATATATTATATATGTGTAATTCATAATATTTTCATATATTTTATATGTGTAATTCATAATATTTTCATATATTATATATGTGTAATTCATAATATTTTCATATATTTTATATGTGTAATTCATAATATTTTCATATATTATATATGTGTAATTCATAATATTTTCATATATTTTATATGTGTAATTCATAATATTTTCATATATATTATATGTGTAATTCATAATATTTTCATATATTTTATATGTGTAATTCATAATATTTTCATATATTATATATGTGTAATTCATAATATTTTCATATATTATATATGTGTAATTCATAATATTTTCATATATTTTATATGTGTAATTCATAATATTTTCATATATTTTATATGTGTAATTCATAATATTTTCATATATTTTATATGTGTAATTCATAATATTTTCATATATTATATATGTGTAATTCATAATATTTTCATATATTATATATGTGTAATTCATAATATTTTCATATATTATATATGTGTAATTTATAATATTTTCATATATTATATATGTGTAATTCATAATATTTTCATATATTATATATGTGTAATTCATAATATTTTCATATATGATATATGTGTAATTCATAATATTTTCATATATTATATATGTGTAATTCATAATATTTTCATATATTATATATGTGTAATTCATAATATTTTGACTAATTTGCTGACACGACGGAACTGTTAACGAGATGAACACTGGTAATTGAGATTTATCATTGGTATTATTTATAAATAAATTATTTGTATGAAATTCTTGGTTAATTTCTTGTAAAAGTATTTCTTGTAAAAGAAAGCAATAAAAATATCTGTCGCGATAAGATACTAATTTATCTGTCCATGCTCCAAGTTAAATACAGTTATTTTGGATTGCGTTTTCTGACCTGCCTATAATAGTTAGATTAGCCTATAAAAATTTGAGCATCTGTTTGAGTTTGAATCAAACTTCATTTATGGAATAAAATGCCTGGATACTCCTGTATCACCTATTCAAAAACTTCATTGAAATAAAACCTTGGAACAATTAAAGCTTGATTTATATTCGCTGAATGATATTGGTGGATTGTTTTTGTGCATACAAATGTACTATCATGCCATGACTTATTTACACACCTTTCTATCCATGTACATAGCTCTCCTTTCGTCTTCTTCTACTCATCTCACCATACATGCTCTTCTGTTTCCGATGTTTCGTAATTTTTCCTATTTTAAAAATTGCGACATCATCCGTACACTCCATTTATTTCAGACATATGTTAGTTTCGTAAGTCTTTCAATACTCAATATTCCTGTATTGATTTTCCTTTTTACATCGGTCTCCAATAAAAAGTTATCTTTTATCTGATTATTTCTATCACTGCCATTATTGTAATAACAGATATCCTTTGCAATGCACGCATGCCTATAGCATTTCAAACCACCATCATATCACAATTCATTCTTTCAATATTGCTAAATCATCTCGAGATTCGTTTCTTTTTTGAAGATTTAATATAACAGAAGTCATAGGTGTATACCCCTGAATACTAGACTGAAAACATGCCTGTGTCATTCGAGGGGAGAAGAACAACGCGAGTTTCAAACAAGTGACCTTCCGCACGGAAATCTAGCGCGTTACCGTTTAGGCATGCATTCTACTTATAACATTCTTCTCTTACATAGATAATGACTAAAATAAGTAAAGGTGGCCAAGTGAAGGATTTTTTTTTCAGAGATTTTGAAAGTCATAGGTATCGAAAGCGAAGTAGGAGAAAACGAGTGATTATATTTATTTATATATTGCTTACATATGCAAGTTAAGCCTAATTACATACAAATTAAAAAAAACGTATACAGTATCAACAAATTTGATAAAAAATAATTTTTTTTTCGAAACAACTAATTCCCATTACTTAGAAAGCTTAATAATATGTTTTCTTGAAAAACATTTTCTGATATTTTGAATACGTATTATCCGAGACCCCATTAAAATGGGATAGCGCTCATAACAACACGTGGCAAATTAGTTCAACTTATTACCAGTTTAAATAAATCAATATTTTTTTATCTCAAATAAATGAGATACTCTATCCGATAAGATGGTGGCGTGAAGCTACGATCAAATAATTTAAAATAAGCATATTTTTATCATATTGCGGACACTGCAAGCTATTTAGTAGCACATATGTCTTCGGAAATTGAATTGTTAAAAATACTCCAGGACATAATATGTTATATAAAATCTAGTCGAAAAATTCAAATTACACTGTCAGGAACATCTGCGCCGTGCAATGCGACAGTGTTCACGCTAAGGTAAGTGTGTATGAGAAATGAAAAGAAATACACTTCCTCGGAAAAGGTCAATAAAATGTAAAAAATAATTTGCACCATAGTGATATTAAGTTTGTTTTGACATATTCTTTGATATCGAAAAAAAAGTACAATATTAACGTTTTTAACATAAATTATTTTCTTATTTATATCGATCCCCGTGACACATGTTTCTATTTCCTAGTTTTAGCACTTCTTCAGATCTAATGACCCCGGTTTGTTGCAAAATGAAGGTTTAAGCCCAATTGATGTTAAAGTCACTGTGGTGGTCGTTGACACCAGGTTCAGGCATAATACTAAAATAAGAAGGTGGTAAATCTCAGTTTTTGGGAATCAACTTTCAGTAAAAAGAAAAGTATTTGAGAAAACAGTCGTAATCTTACGACTGTTTTCTCAAATATTTTTCAAATAGTAAAATGTGCAATTAAAATTTCAAGGTTTCGAATATTTTCTTATAAATCAATCGTGAAACTGCTGTTAATTCAATATTATTATGGAATTCTCTCTTCTACACATATATTGCCCATGTATCCAGAATCCCATAGCACATTTAAGAAATGTATTGCCATCTACCCCTTGATCTTCCGCTTCACGAATTCAACTTCTTTCGCCACTACCACAATACCATTTTTACAAAAGTATTTAATTTACTTTACTAGTTCATAGTGACGATATCCGTGGCCCAGTGAATTTCGAGTTCTATTTTTGATAATGACTAACAAAAATATGTCCATGTATGGTGAATTAAGATTATGGAATACAATAGCAGATAAAATATATGCTGCAAACATGGAAAAAAGTTGAACGGTGTTGAAAACCAAACAAAACCAATTAATAACAAAATTATATTTTTTTATTATGATAACATTTTATAATAATGATTATTTTTTGTAATTTGTTAATTCAAATAAAAAAATCAAACACCGTTTATTCCACTTTATGTAACGGTATAACCCTACCGGTTTCAAGGCTTTCACCTCATCATCAGGGGAGCACAAACATGTCTTGTTTGGTGGTTTTGTGGGTTTATACCGTTACATAAAGTGGAATAAACAGTGTTTGAGTATACAAATTAATATGGCTTTTACCTCCATAATGTTAATCACTGAACTATAGATAATATATTGATTGTTTTCTTAATAATATTATAAATAGGAAAAAAATATTTGGGAATATTTTTAAAACATAAAAAAGCAAAATTAATACTAACTTAAATTAAATTTCCAGTTCTGTTTCGCTTTATAAAAGCATTGTCAAACTATACTCAATACTAAGCAACAAGGTTACTACCAAGCTTATATGATATGTCAAAATATTTTACAATTTATGGCTTAAAACTAACATAAATAAAAAAGTAAAACTCAAAGATCGGAAAGAAATATCGATTTATTTTTTCATGCTACTTATGATATATGTCCTCAGTGAGATACAGGTAAAAGCCTTGTTTACTGTGGACACGACAAATGAAAGGCAACAAACCCAGATCCATTGAAATTGTGTGTCCAAATTAAATTACCTGTTGTTTTTTTTTGTAAATTTTGTATGTTTCTTGTCATGTGTAAATAAAATAAAAAAATAAAATGTGTTGAGTACAGTTTAACAATTTTTTGTACAGTGAAACACATCTGTCACTTAGATTTGTTATTGTGTAGAACTTTTTCACATTTAAGTGTCAAATCATTATGTATAAGCAAAATTGTTAATTTGTATGAAGGAACAAAAAAAATCAATTTATTTCAGGATTTATATCACTTTAAAATTATTGTGTATATTTGTTCACATTTACATAAGTGTCAAATCATCCTGTAAAAGCAAAATTGTTAACTTGTATGAATGAACAAATATTTTTCAATTTATTTCAGGATTTCTGTCACTTTAATTTAAATTACTTGTGTAGATTTTTTATCACATTTAATTGTCAAATCATTCTGTAAAAGAACATTGTTAACTTTTTTGAAAGAACAAATATTTTTCAATTTATTTCAGGATTTACCCGAAGGCAATAAAACACTGAACTTTATTATATTTTACAACTTTAACAGTTGAATTATGTAGACAAATTCATTTTGTTTCAAAATTTGGATAGAATTAAGCAAAACCAAACCGTTTTGGCCGATTTTCTTGGCGAACATAATCAAAACAACTCGAAATGAATGGGCCGAGTCGGTTTTATTTCGCGTGCTTTTGTACAGTTTTCTTTTCGCTAAATTTTGCTCGTTTAATATTACCCAGTTACGATGTTGGTGTGCAAGTCGTTTGTTGTTTGGCTTTCCACCCGACTTTGCATACATTGACATGCAAATTTATTGAAAAAGTAATCAATCTGCATCGCCGTTGAGGCTGGAAATTAAAATTAAAATATTTATTAAGATGTTTTGTGGCTCTCTGGGATTTTATAAAATCACTCGAGATTTTCCAGCAATGCCTACCTACCACTGTTTTTTTAATGGTTTTGTACTTGAAATGTCTTGATTTATATTTTGTTTTATTTTTTTATAAGTTAAACTTGACCTAGTTGGTAGGACGCTTGTTTTTCAAACCGGAAGTTACGGGTTTAGTCGCCGTCGGTACCCAATTTTTATTCAAAAAGATTCCAGACTAGTTTTCACTTAATCTCTCTATAACTTTTTTGGGTTAGTTGGAGGAGATTTCCATACGACAATAAACGATAATACACAAGTTGTACAATATACAACGAAAGTATTAAACAATACAAGCACGATTACATGATACATAATACGAAACAATTGAAACGATTAACGTCATACATAATAAGAAACAACCGATTATGTCATATGAACGTAATAATAGCGAATCGAAACTCAATTTAATTATGTATGATAAGAGAGATTGAAACTCAATTCCATCGTACATAATGAGAGACGATTACAATTCGCTCACATTATATATATGTAACATAACAAGAGAAAATGGAAAAAAATGGTATAGTTCTTAAAGATTCATCATACAAAATGAATAAATAGTTCATGCTTTCCTGAAAAGAAGCTTAGCTGTGCCTGGATTTTCAAGAAAATAAATTTCTAGATCTGCATCTCAAACCGTACCAGCGCCAACACTGATTTCCGTTTTTTTTTTATAAAGTTATTCCATATGCAACAGGGTGGATTGAAAAGTTTTATTCAACAATAGATCAGCGAAACTTTAATTGACGGTGATGACATTTCAGGCATAACATACTTACTCGTATTTTTGTAAATCAACAGGGGGTTGCTAGTTTTCCCGCATTTAGTTTTCTGTTTGAAGTTTGTTTGCCAACCTTTGTGTAGTTTAATGCCCTTGGCCTAGTTAGTAAGACATTTGGCTTCTAACCTGGGGAGGTTGTGGGTTCAATTCCGGTTGGCATCCGTTTTTTTTAAAGAGGGTTCAATCAGGTTTTCACTATAGGTCTGTTTAACATATTTATGTTTGGTTGGAAGAGATTAACACATGACATCTTATTTCCCAGGTTGTATTATATACACAAATGTTAGACAGTAAAATTTACATGCAGGTGTTTACAATTATAAGTATTATATTGGAGTGTTTGTTTCATTTTTAAAGATAAAATTGTAGTCATTCACATTTTTACTATTTCGACTATGTCAAAAACATTTTATGCCTAACTGTTTACAATATTTATAAAAGCCTCGTGTAAAATTCAATTTGAGGTACATAATATTCTATATTTTATTATTTAAGAAATGTTACTTAATTTTTGTAAACGATGCGTCCCATTTGGCGTAACTATGAAATTTCTATAAATGTAAAATAAAAGATTTAGTAATTATGTTTAAAAAATTATATAAAATTTCTAGTTTTTATTTATTTATATTTTTTTGTTAAAAGAAAATTAATAGCTAAGGAGATACATATTAAAATCATATAAACATATATTCCCCTTTCTTAATCATGTTTGATTTTTGTGCTTAGATACCGTAGATCTGCTGGCCGACAAAAGTAATGGAGTAAAGAGATACATTTAAAAATCATATAAACATTTATTCCCTTTTCTTAATTATGTTTGATTTTTGTGCTTAAATACCGTAGATCTGCTGGCCGACAAAAGTAATGGTTTATGAGATACATATTAAAATCGTATAAACATACGAGTATATTCCCAATTGGCGAACTTCTGAAAAATATATATAGCTATAATTGTTCTGACAAAATGACGATAAAAAATCATTGTTAACCATAATTTTATTTTCTTTTAACTCTTGTTTCTTGTGGCACCCTTAAATATGTATTAGAAATAGTGGCTGGAAAACAATATTATTTTTGTCACAGTATTCGGTCCAGCAAGACACGGCCAATTTCCTAGTTTGTTGAATTACAAACACATAACGAATTCCCCATACCATGTTTTACATTATTATGTTCATATATTACTATTTTGGACTAAATGGAACGACCATTGGAGTAGGCACGGAACTCGCGGTTCTTCATTGCACGTGTTGACAACCCAATCGAATATGAGAGACAACACGAACTCTTTTGTCAAAATTATACCTTTTTGTTATTTTCTTTACCAACCAACCAACTAGACCACGGCACTGACCAAGAGTCATACCAACTAGACCACGGACCGACCAAGAGTCATACCAACTAGACCACGGACCGACCAAGAGTCATACCAACTAGACCACGGACCGACCAAGAGTCATACCAACTAGACCACGGACCGACCAAGAGTCATACCAACTAGACCACGGACCGACCAAGAGTCATACCAACTAGACCACGGACCGACCAAGAGTCATACTAACTAGACCACGGATGTCGACTAATCTTTACACCTTCCCCAAATATATCAATTCCACATCCGTAACATTTTAAAAATGTATCAAAATCTTATTAAAATAATGCTTTAATAAAATCCGCTTCAAATTGATCGGTTTTTGACCGAAATTCGTAAAGTGAAGATAATCTCGCTTTATATAAGTGAATCTATCCACACTGCCTCGTGCTCTCGGCTCATTTACATTTTTATCCGGGCCGGGGAGGAATCTTCTGAAACTTGATTATGTTAATTCAAATGACTTTCAAAGTAGGCGTTGTGTTGGTCTTTCGGAAGTATTCCGCCTGCTACTCCTCTGAAACAATATGCCGCGCGTAGCGATACATTTTATAGTGGGAAATTAAATGTCTTATACAAACTGCCGCCACTCCAATGCTTTAATTGTGTTGTTATTATTATAATATTGTATATATGTACTCTTTCTCCTTTTCCTGTTATCGTTTACTTTGGAAATAATTTGTTTGTTCAAAAACGGCTATATTCGACCTGACGGTATCCAAGTGTGAGTCCACTCGACCGAGTCGAATATACTCGTACAACCAGATATCCAATGTTGTACGAGTATATTCGACCTGACGGTATCCAAAATTGCTGAGATGATTGATCACAGTACAATTAAGTACCAATATTTTTAAGTAAATTGTAATTATACTTTTGGCTATTCTTCAAGCTGTGCCTATAGTATTACATGCTATTTAAATTATATTTCGTGATTGGTTTTATCGTATTGTATTGTAGTTGATAACAGTGTATTTGTGTTCATGTTAACTTGTTTGTTTTGTTATTGCAAGAATCATATTATTATTACGTAATATTTACTTAATAAAGGATTTTTTATTATTAAAAATCATCTCTGGTAATATTTCAATCGAATCTTTGGCTGCCTCAAAGTGTTAGCGGAGTGGGTGGAGTATGCAACTTTAGGAAGGATTTAAGGACAACCCGTTTTGGGAAGTTTTATTAAATTTTAAGATTATATATGAAAACTATACACACACTACATTCCATCTAATGTCGACTGTGTTATTATCACATATCGGAAGATCTATAAAGGTTTCTTTGTAGTTCGTTTCCCTTGGTAAGTGTTTTGCGAGTTTCTTAGCAAATATGTTTTCTCTAAACACAAACAGATTCTGGAAAGATTCAAGAAATTTTTTATTAAACCATTGACATAATTTATTAAATCATTGACATAATTTATTAAACCATTGATATAATTTATTAAATCGTTGACATAATTTATTAAACCATTGACATAATTTATTAAATCATTGACATGATTTATTAAATCATTGACATAATTTATTAAACCATTTACATAATTTATTAAATCATGGACATGATTTATTAAATCATTGACATAATTTATTAAACCATTGACATAATTTATTAGACCATTGACATAATGTATTAAATCATTGACATAATTTATTAAATTATTGGCATAATTTTTTAAACCATTGACATCATTTATTAAACCATTGATATAATTTATTAAATCATTGACATAATTTAGGTGAAAATAATTTTTATTTGGTATATGAACTTGGATAATTTAATACATTCGAAAGTAAAAAAGATATTACAATTTATCTTATCAGGTGAGAAAATGTATTTCGGAAATAAATGGAAATTCGGAATTATTATTTCTTCCTGCGCTGAAAAGTTTCCAACCTTCTTTAAAAATACTTGTCGGCCTAATCTACCTCATCTCGTTTAATTTATACAGAAATTTTTAAAATTTCCCGCGAAATTGTCGCGTATCTCGTTTCAATTTCTTATTTAAATTAGGATAACCATATGGTTTATTTTTGGTGGACTGTTACTGGAATATTTTTATTCGAAGAATTTGTTCCCACAAATCTTTACATCTTGTTTGAACTAGTATCCTCGAATTATGTAGGCATTTTTTCCATCTAGTATTCGGGACTAAAATGATATCTATCGCTTTAATCATATCTATGATTTCAAAAAAGAATAAAAACATGCCGGTGTGCTCCGGTCATCTCACTTCGATGTGCCATCGGATCCAGTACAGCGATGTGACCAGTGAGTCTGCTGGTGTGCAACGAAGGAAAGAAAACTCCGCGGCACTGCTTCGCTTTCAACTGAATTGACGTTGCAATGGCGAGAGGATCCTTGACCCTGAAACGACGGTGGCAACTAAAAAATAAAAATCAAAATAATAACTCATCCTTTTACGGAATATACATGTTTAATTTAAATTAGTTGCGAAACTATTGTATGTACTTTGAGTATATCCATACTTAAAGGTGGGTGAAGTTTTCTCAAATGACGTACTCTAGACAACTTTAAATGTGTCGGTCAAGTATACACTTTTCAAGTGATATATACTTTAGTGTTTGGGCTTACAAAGCGTCTGACATAAAAAAACTTGAACTTATGTTTAAAAACTGTCCTTTAATGAACTGAATACTCTAGTGAGGAGGAGATGGTATTTAAATGGAAAATTTTGGAGATACTAAAATATAAATAAACTATTGTATTAGAAATAAAACATTTTTTATGAAAACTTGTTTAAATTATTTGTGAATATAATAAATGATGGTTGCCCGATTAAAATTATGTTTGGACATAACGATATAGGGAGCCGCTCGCATAATTGCTTTTCCAATGGCAAAAACTTGTGATTTTTCAGGCCTGAAGGTGCTGAAAATTCACTTATTATTATTAAAGAAATTATTCGAATAAACTGGTCACATTTGAAAATTGAGAAAACCCTTATTAAGAAATTCGGAGACAAATTTTTTAAAAGGTCACAATATTTATTACGAAATATCTTTGCCACGGAATCCCAAAATATTATATTTATTTAAGAAATTGTGTTACCTTTATAAATGAGTACATTTATTTAAGAAATAGTGTTTAATTTATTACTTACATAATTAAAAGAAATATATGTGTCTGCTGTTATCTTGAAACATCAGCAGCTAAACTTTACGTCGGAATTTTCTACAACAACCATATATCATCAGTTATCTTGTCATTTATCTGCATTTTAATATGTACCTGAACCATTGAACGAACTCCATGGTCTAATTGATAAGACGCCTGTCTTTCAACACAAGGACTGTTGGTTCCATTCCCGTTGACATCTGATTTTCAGAAAGGATTCCAGTCTGGTTTTCACTAATGGCCTTTGTAACATATTTATGGTTGATTGGCAGAGACTTCCACATGGTAATGAACTCGCCATGCTGTATGTACTATCTACGATGGTGCAATACTATACAATTCGTTAATTTATTACGAAACTTTTTAATTTTGTTTGATATTTAATTTCTTTTTCTTCTTCTTTAGTATAGTATCCTAAAACATATATCTATTAGTGATGCGGACATATTGAAAATCGTGAACGGGAGACAATATTGTCTTCGGCCCCAGTACTCGAGCCTTTGGGTTAGGAATCCTGAAATAGGCTCGGAAGTGTGTTGTTTTGTTTATGCAATCTTTTAATTGGCAAATCGATATAAATGTTTTTGTGGAAACAGTCAGTACTCGTAGTTAACACCAGCAATATAGTTGCGCATATATGAGTGTTTATGTGTGTGAATGATATCTCTGAGCTGGTAAGTAAATTGTGTTGTGTTTGATTTGTGAACATACGCTGTAAGAAATGTCACAATTTCTTTAAAATTCAAACGATTAGTATTGTGAAGTGTATGAAAATAATTCAATTAAACAGAAAATTAAAAGACTATGAGAAAATTAAAAGTGCGTGTAAGTTTAGAAACGTGACAAAAAACTCTGAAACCATGCATGGAACTCGTGCCATCGTCTAGTGTTTAGATTCTAATGTTTTAGAACACTGTATGTTCCATTTTGAGAGTAGAAAGAAAAGTTACATCAGCAGCACGCATTACGAGAAAACCGCTTTTAAATGAATTCAAAACCTATTTTTAACCTTTTTTTAATACGTGATAAGTTACTTTGAAAAAGAAAAGATGTGATCGAAGTCATAGGTATCCTTATACCTGTGTCATTCTAGGGGAGTAGCACTGAAGAAATACCTGTGTCATTCAAGTAGTAAATCCATCGCGCGGCCATGTGCTGGACTTTCGTGTGGAATTACTTACTGTTGTTGATATTTACATATGTTGTTCTAAGTGAGTTATCATAATCATATCGATGTATAATGAGTTATCATATCAAACTTGGTAAGAAATTTAAATTTTGAAACAAAATATCTTTGGTATTATTTGAGCTTCAAGACAATTTTCAATAAATATTTAAACTCCTCCCCAATGACATCCGTAACCTTATTAACATGACGTTCGTTTTCCAACAAAAATGGTTCCAGGTTTTACTCCAGTCTGTTTTTCACTTAAGACTTCTTTAATATCTTACTGGTTGGATGAAAGAGATAGCTACATAGCAATAAATATACCAGATTTTACTATATACAACTAAAGTGTATGACAATACAATCATCAATCGTAATAGCCGAATATTTTTGTTTTATCAACATTTTGAGCTTAATGACTCAAATGCTTGATATTCTCCAATCCTGATCGTTTTAAATTCCAGTAGAAATTAATGAGAAATACTCACTCTTCTCTTTTATAAAGTCAATAATTTTCACTACTTGTAGGAACTCGTATATAGCAGGATTTAAAACGTTACAAAAAAACTTTCTGCATGTAAATTTCGCCAAGTTCGAACCACTTTTTCTGGAGGAAAGATTGAAAAGCTAAAAAAACTACCCTTAAATTTTGTCCCTTTTTGTAACTCAATTGACTTCGTATAGTCGATAAACTTTTAAAAGGATCGCCGAACAAAAAGTGTCGTGTTTGTGAAGAAGTTCAGACATGTCAGCTAAATTTGGTTTCTTTCTTGGAGTAAATAATATATTTTTTGAGGCCTCAAAAACCATTTATTTAGAATTTGGGGAGTCGATTGTAATTTGTTTGTTTTATATAGTTTCGTATTTTTGGATATTTTATACACTACTTATGATTTTTTGAGTTGGTAGTGTACAGGATGTCTCAAAAAAATATACACACATTTCAAATGATTGAAAATTCAGTATTTATTAAGCTATATCTAATGTTAAAATTTCAAATTAAAGAAGATAAACGTATGTTATTTGTTTTTTCATTGGTCGTAAATGCTCTAACTATGACTTTTCTGTCTGCACTGCGGATAGCGTGGCATTACACACTTCACGAACCATCCTTTTTGTTATTTGGCTGCATTATCTTTCAATGGTTGCTCTCATTAACTGTTGTAGGCTTCGTGCCGTTTACTTTATTCTTGAATCTTCATTATAAAAAGTTCATTGGTGTGAGGGTTGGGGAGCGTGGTGGGTATTCAATGGTACCCTTACACCAAATCCGTCTGTTTTGCAAATTTTCATCAAGATAGGCTCTCACATCACGATGGTAGGGTAGAGGTACATTATCTTACTGAAAATAAGAGTCCTCCTCACTCCTAAACTCTTCATGAATGCACAGTATAAGTCAAGTTTAGGCAAACATCAAGTTTCTGCATCAAGTTCAGGCAAACAGCATGGGATGGAAATGTATATGCATTATTTTGAGACACCCTATATATGTATACATATCCTAAAGGTTTCCTGGCCAGATGTGGAAATCCTTGTTCATATATATCGTAGAAGGACCGAACACTGCTTAAACTGTGAAGGTTCGCAGACCATACATTATAAATAATAATCACAATTCACTTGATTGAGTAGTATATGGAACGTACCCATTTTATGGCTATGTACTATGTATTATACTTTCATTGTTTATAGAACAACCTTGTGGAACACACAAGGTTCTCTTTCAGCTAATCAGAAAGATGTTGAATGAAAACCAGACTGAATCTCTTAAAAAAACAGGCACAAAAGATAAATTGAACCAGAAACTCCAGGGACGGAATACATGCGTCTTATCAACTAGACCAGGGGTCTCCAAACTTTTTAGCCTAATGGCCACACTGACTCCTCCACTAAGTCCCAATAGCCAAGACCTAGCTAGCTCATCATACCAACATACTGTAGTTTTGAATTACGCGTAAATTTTCGTACTGAGACTAGCCGGTGAGTGAGTTATCTATGGCGCAGGGTTCGGGGGTGGACTCCGCTCCGTTCGCAATTTCGGTTGGTACTTACGGGCAAGTGTCAAGGACATTTAATTGCGGCGGAGATAGCCGATGTATCATATGTCAGTTATTGTGTTTCTTAATTGGTCGTTAAATAAAAACATTGATTATTATTTTGCATGTTTTACTTGCATTGTAAATTTTACAATGTAATCAAAATAAACTATAACGGGCCGAATTGGTGGTGCTCGCGAGCCGGTGTTGGCCCGCGAGCCGTAGTTTGGAGCCCCTGAACTAGTCTATGGTGGTCGTCTGGAAAGGTTATGCAATTAATAAATATTTTAAGCAAGTTGGGAAAAGAGCATGCCTGCAGCACTTTAAATTGAATACGCTGACTAAACTGTCAGATAGATATATATATAAAAATAGTGCATGATAAAGTAAAAAAAAAAATGTATTAGTTCTGCAAAAATTACAGAAAGTGTGTATCTAAGTATTATAGATAACTCACATTAACAATATTTTTTCTTATTAAATTTCATTGCCTAGAACTAAGGGATTAATATTAGCAAAATCTTTTAATACAATATAAACTAAAGAGACAATAATAAAGAACACAGAAAATAGGGGTCTTACCAACTAAGACACTAGGGTCGTCATGTAAGTATCTTGTGAGATACCAATTACTTTATGTAATAGGGGTATAAGATCGAAAGTCAGCCATGGCATACGCGAGTTTTCACATATCTTCATTTTCATATAGCTCCGACATAAATCGCCTCCACTTTTTCACAATCCTTCCCCAAGGGATGTTACCTTATTTATCTGATCTTCCTCATGGGCCAGCTGATTTGCTGATCCTCAGACAAATATAATCTTATATATCAAAAATAAGTTCTATATAGACTTCGATATTTCTCATTTACTGTGGTGAAACGGTTTACTTATTCATTATTTTCGAAACCTCTTATTTTTTGTAAACGAATAATAATATAATATATTAATAAAACAATATAAAATCGTTTGTTCTTCCGTCTGTGTGTAACAACAGGTGTTGTCATACTTACGGTTTAATAGTTATTATTAAAAAAAATCATGTGGTTACATTTAATATATCCAGATTAGTGTTTTGGACACATTAAAGAGCGTGGCCAGGAAACAATATTGTCATTGGTTACAGTAAGTGAGCATCTGCTTTAGAACCTTTGGTGTAGGCACGGAATTCTCGGTTTGTCGTTGAATGTGTTGGCAATACTAGCGCGCGGCGTTTGTGAATACTGTTAACAGACGAACTCATTTTCCAGACAGGTAATTATTTTTAGTACCTTCGGGAATCGAACCTGAACTTCCTTGGTGGAAGTCTAGAATATGACCACTAGGCTACGGAGGTCATCATTTATTAAAATAATGTCACGGTAAAAACAATTTTTATTTTTCATGTTGATAGCTGTCACAACCAACCAGAAAGTGGCTATAGAGGCTTCAAGTGGAAACCAATTAAGTAACCTTTTTAGAAAAATAAAATGGTTACCAACGAGAATACAGCCCGCAACCCCCGGGTTAAATTACAAGCATCTCACCAACTAGCCCACGGAGGTCGTCATTATTATGTAAAAGTATACTCTCGGAATAAAAAAAAAACTCTTAGTTACGGCCGTCTTAACATATGATTTCACCCTCGATAAATTTAGGTTTAACCTTTCGTGCGGTTTGGGTAATTGAAATATTAAAATATATGAGACTAATAAAAAATAGGTTAAGATACGTATCTTAAAACATGCTTCCCATGGACGGTGATATATTGTTATGGTTTATGCTTATTATGGGAATATCAAGGCTGCTGCTTCGAAGGGGAATTATAAAGGATATTAAAATATTTGAAGTATGTAATATTATGGATATGTTATTTTTACTTAAACTTTGATGAGTTTAATATAAGAATATTAATTAAGAAATAACTGTTATTTCACTTAATACATTTATTTCCGCGATATGTGTTTCTACCTCTTATCCCGAGGCTCTAGTGAGCGGGTTGATCCCGGTTTGTTACGAGAGCAACGTTTAGGCCAAACTGGTGTTATGCTTCATTGGAAAAGTGTGTGGCCTATTGACCCAAATTAATTATTTTAAAACGGTTGTTTTTTTGCATTATTGGACCACAACATTTTTATATAATAAATAATTAATTTAGAAACATTATATATTTAGAAATATAAGCAGACATAAAAAAAGTTATATTTTTTCAAATATAATTAATAATGACAGTGAAGCATTGATAGAGAGAGAAAATGAGGTAGACGCGGATGATCTGGGAGACCCAATCATTAGAGAAGAGTTCGACCTCGCACTGAAAAACCTCAAAAACGGGAAAGCACCCGGAATCGATGACGTTCCGGCCGAACTAATTAAGGCAGCAGGAAAAGGAATCACATATGCCCTGTTTAAAATGATACAGACAATATATAAGACCGGAAAGATACCAGAAGACTTCGAGAAATGCCTAATTGTCACATTACCAAAGAAGGCAGGTACGACAAAATGTGAGCAACACAGAACTCTTAGCCTAATATCCCATGCCTCAAAAATACTGACTAATATCATTCTAAAGAGAATTGAACCAAAAGTAGAGAACATCCTTTCCAGAGACCAGTATGGCTTCAGAAGAGGTGTGGGAACCAGAGAAGCAGTACTGTCTCTACGAATACTACTAGAAAATAGAATAAGAAGAAACCAAAACACATACATCGTATTCATAGACCTGGAGAAAGCTTTTGACAAAGTAGAATGGAAAAGACTCTTCGAGATTTTGAAGAGAATTGATATCAAATACAGAGATAGACGTATAATCCAGGCGCTATACAAGAATGAGGCCGCTATAATCAGATGTGACGAGGACACAAAGGAAGCCAATATAAGACAAGGGGTAAGGCAGGGATGCTCTCTGTCACCTGTTCTTTTTAACGCCTATATACAGAGCGCGATTGACGACTTGAGAGAGAGAATGAGTCACAGAGAAGGTGTAAAGATACACGGGCAAAAGGTGGATATGATAAGGTTCGCTGACGATATTGCTATGGTTGCTGAAAGTGAAGAGGAACTACAAGAGGCCTTAACAACTATGGAAAGCATTCTTCAAAATAACTACAGTATGAAGATAAATAAAGACAAAACAAAGCTGCTGACTGTAGGCCGAACGCAACACCAGATGAGAATAGTGATGTCGGGTAAACCACTAAAGAACACCAAGGAGTTTGTCTACCTCGGGAGCAAAATAACATGGGACGGTCGGTCCAAGAGCGAGGTCGACAGCCGTATACATCAGGCTAGACTTGCATTTAATAAAAGGTCGAAAATAATAGAATCAAATAATATAGACCTAAAACTGAGAATACTCCTCAAGACCTATGTATGGAGTATCTTGATGTACGGCTGCGAGACATGGTGCCTATCCGAAAGAGATAGACGAAGACTAGAGGCTTTTGAGATGTGGTCCTATAGAAGACTATTAGGAATTTCCTGGAGAGACCACATCACAAATGAAGAGGTTCTCCAACGAATCGAAGGAGGAAGGCACCTGCTCAGGATCCTGTCCGAAAGGCGTGCAGGATGGATCGGTCATATAATACGACAAGAGGGCCTCTTGCATGCCATAATGGAGGGTATGACCGAGGGGACAAACTCTAGGGGACGCCCACGCCGAGAGTACCTGGAGGACCTGTTGGTGGACGTGCGCTGCTCAACATATACAGATTTAAAAAGAGCCGCACAGGACAGGGAGGAATGGAGGAGAAGAGTTGAAATTGCTGCAAACCAGTCTTAGGACTGCAACGACGGAGAGAGAATTAATAATTGGTAGTCCTCTTATTAATAGTTGATAGTCCAGACACGGAATATAATGATTTAATATGAATTAATAATTTATTTAGGAAATGCAATATTTTCTAGCTATTTAACGTTTTAATTAAAGTTGAATTATGTGTTATTTTTATCGCATTCTTGAAATATTGTGTAAATTCGATGTTTATCATTACCAATGAAGTCCTTAAATGCACTTTAAAAAAGAAAGTTTTATATAGCTTTGTTAAGTAACAAATATTACTTCGATATGAAAGTTAATAAGATGAATTGTGTGGACCAGACAGAAGCGGAAGATGTGAACGGTGATAGAATGGCGTGATGTTGATGACTAACGTGTCAACATCAATTGTACTATTGCAGTCATCAAGCAACCTACTATTCTTACAATTCTTGATTTGTTAGGCTACATAGGATGTAGAACTAGTGTAGACAATTGTTAGACCCTTTTATACTCTCTTAGAATCTACATAAACTGGTTTTGAAGAAGATTTTTCTTGACTAGTATTTCCACGAATGTATTGTACAGTACCCGGCGGTAAGTAATACACATCGGGCTAAAAAAGAGACTGTCGGTCATAATCGGCTAACTTCGGCTCTGTAGAGCGTCGTCGCTGTCATTCATACACGTTTTCCATCCCATCGTCGCGTACCGGACTGTTAGCGCATCGTGCGACAGAGACGACGCTCTACAAAGCCATGTGTATTACTTACCGCCGGGTACTGCAATGATCTGTCGTATGGTATTTTTTTATAGTTTATTGTTCTCTAATAAATGTTTTTTTTTTTGTTGAACTAAATGTCCTATTGCCGATAATAAATGGCTTTCGCTCGACAGCCCTATTACAATCGACATCTTGAATGATCATCTAACATTTTAAAGGAAAGTTTTAAGTTCACGTCCCAAAAGAAGCATGAAACCTTATGAAAAACAGACAAAAAATTTAAGAAAGAAAGAATAAGAAAATATTTAAATTATGGTCTGTTAGGAATGTCGTAGAAGCCAACATTTTCAGCTTTGAGAGTATGTAGGGAAACAGGCTGGAATAATACCTTTTAGTTAGTTTTTTTATGACACCCTTGTAGTTTCTGGTAAAAATATTAAAAAACGTAAACATCAACTTCAAAAACCGATTGCTTTACAATCGCTGTGTACAACATTTTGAATCGTGAAGTATAAATTTGAACATGAATTAATGTATAAATTTCCGAAGTGTCAATGTACGCCATGCATATGATTGATATCTTCAATAAACGTCAGTTTCTACAGCTTTGGAAATTTCAGGAAACTTACAGGTTTCAATGAACCAAAACCTGTCTGTTAACGTACGTAAACCAACACTGAGTTGACAGAATGTGATTCGAGTTTAACCCCTAATTTAAAGTCTTAGCGTCTTGAAGATTTTCCATCGTGCCAAGGTGATTTTTTATTTTACTTAACTTGGCGCATTTTCGTTGTAATGTGATAGTTTTGCCCCTCTATGTCTTTTCCAGTTTTGACATCGCATTTTTGGCCATCCAGTTCTTCTTTTTACCTCAGCCTCGCATCCTCCATTGTTGGTAATACTGGAGCCTAATGAAATAAAAATCAATAGTGTTACATAAAACTTAGCTTAGCGGAAGGCTGCAATGGATTAAAACCTGCCGAACGTCTTGAAGGTTGTACCTCCTTGTCATCGTAACTTTAGGTTTGTTATACCAAGAGCATGTGCTTACTTGCACACAATAAAAAAACGTACAGGCGTTTTCTATCGACATGATGATTGATAAAATCTATCACGATGAATAAATATGATATGGTTAGTTAGTTTCCGTTAAATATAATAGTGCAAGGAATCACCCACTGTTCAACGTACCAACTTACAAAACGAATATCATGATTAAACACTCAGTCACGCGTAGTATAAAATATTCAAACCAACAGAATGACACTGTGGATGTATTATCGGTACCGCTTAGCCAATATGTGAAGAATCCAGGCTGATTTTCTTGCACGCAATATATATCATCAAGCCGTGTCCCTTGTAGGGTAGGCAGAACAGATCTCCAAACTTTTCTATTCAAGCACACAACTTTCGCCTCCTTCACATTCAGCTTATGCACAATATTATATTATTCTCAATTCGCCATTCTTTTATTATTCATTGTCTCTTTTGTCCAAACCATCTTAAAGTTTCTTTCTTTATCTTACTTAAAACAACCATTTTTTCCATGCATTCATTTCTGATGTCTTCATTCCGCCCTTCCTTCAAACATTGACACTCCACCAAATTTTCCTTACAGCATTAATTTGACTGTTATCCTTTTTCTGACAAGTTCTAGTTTCACTTTGATTCATCAAAGTGGGCACCAACACCCTATTATGCATTGTCATTTTTGCTACTGTTGATATTCTTCCTTACGAATACACTAACTGGTGTCAGATCCTCTTTGTGTAACAAAGGAGAAATCCGTGGAAAGTGGTAAAAAAATAAACCGTTTAAGATGTTAATGATAATACTCCTTATAAGACCATTCGACATTCTAGTTGCAGATTCGTGTGACTTGATTTACTTGACAATACCATACCGCATTGTTTCTCCAGGGTGCCAAGTTAACGGGCTACCCTGTACAACAGAAATGAAAAAGTTTAAAAGAGATAAAAAAATCTTGGGAACAAAACATAAATTTTCATTCAGTGTAATTTAAAGTAAGCTAGAAAAATATAGACCATAAACATGAAAATGACAGACGTTCAAGTTGTTTTGTTTCCTTGTATAACGAATTCCACGCAAAAACTCAAACTAATTCATTGGAATTGAAATATTATTTCCACGCAATATTAACACCGTTATGACAGCAAAATTAATAACCCTCTTGAGTTAATATTTCACTTCTAACGTTTAAAAATGTTTCATTGTTGAACATTCCACAGAGTTACGGACATTGTATAAATGAACATTTTGCGGGTTCACCGAGAATGAAATGGTATGGCCAGTTCGTTGTATAAAAACTGTTGGCTCTTCCGGAGTTTTGTCCGTGGAAAAAAAGACCAACTTGTGTGGCAATTTGGTGTATGTCGGATTAAAACATAAAACGCTCGCCATCCCATGAATTGGACATTTATTAGCTTTGGAATAAACTCGCGAGTAAAAAATGGTTGAACTTTATGTTTCGAATTTTTATTTAATTTAATTTAACTTTATTGCACCGTGTTCAAATAAACGGAATGTTCTGTATTTGTACATAGAAAATTGCGTTCATTTATTTTTTAAATTGGCAATCCACCCAAACTAGGATGATTTGGGCCACCTAATTAAAATTATTATGCAATTATATGAGTCAATAATCTGATTAAACTTAAAAAATTTAACAATCGATCTTTAAATGGAAAATTTCCTCGAATTAAGAAGAAACGCAATATTCATTGGACGCGGTAAAGATATGGTTTTTAGTGAATCAATATTCTAAAACTTATTTAAATGCCCTTTTAAAGTAATAGCTAGTTGACAAAATATGTTATATTTATTCCAGTTCAAGAAATATTTGTGTTTACGTTTTTTTTTTACAAATTTGTCCATATTATTATGATAGTTATTAACCCGCTTAACTGCAACCAATTTAATTTGTCCACACTATTATGATAGTTAATAACCCGCTTAACCGCAACCATTTTAATTTGTCCATATTATTATTATATTTATTAATCAGCTTGACCGCAACCATTTTAATTTGTCCGTATTATTATGATAGTTATTAACCCGCTTAACCGCAACCATTTTAATTTGTCCATATATATTAATATGATAATTAGTAACCCCCTTAATCGCAACCATTTTAATAGTTTCGTGAAAACAATAGTGTACGTTTAAATGGTTGAAATGTAATGAGTTTATAAATTTACACTAACCAGTACAGTCATAGGTGATAAATATACGAGTATGTACATAATGATAGTCTTTTTCAACGACACTACACTACACTTATAGGCGCCCGTTACACGGTCAATCTGGATCGCAATCCGTGATCGCCGATCAATGATCGCGGTCAAGATTGACCGTGTAATGAGCGGATTGATGGATTGATCAATCGGATCGCAATCCGTGATCGCCGATTTGGATCGCGGATTGCGATCCAGATTGAGCGTGTAATGGGCGCCATACACTCCTTATATATTTCGAAATAAACAAAAATTGAAAATCGCATTAAGACATTATTTTAATTTAAATTGGAACTCGAAAAAATGAGTAAATAATGCATAATTTACCGATAAACGTAAATATTGTGGACAATTTTATGACTGAATTTGAAGTAGGACTTACTATTGATTTATCTTTTATGACTGAATTTGAAGTAGGACTTACTATTGATTTATCTTTTTAACTATTTATCACCATCAAATTTTCTATCACCATTCAAAGTAATAGTGATAGAAAAGTGTGTAAAGAAAAGAAAATGAAATATATGTGCGATTAATGGAAGATTGGAGCAAGTCGAGGAATTCTGCTATTTGAGTAGTATTTCTCAGATGATGGAAAAGTTAAGAGGGATATTGAAATGCGTGTAGATATAGGAAGCAAAGTTAAAAGGGCACTAAAACATATAGATTTAAACCGGACAGTATCAAAATTTGCTAAAGTGATGGTTTACAATGATATTTTGGTGCCAATTTGGTTTTATGGGAGTGAAACGTGGACCTGAAAAAATACTGAAAGCAGCCGAATAAATTTGTAGAAATGCGTGCTTTGAGACAAATACATGGAGTGACAACGTATGAGATTATACGGAACAAAGTGATTCAATAGGGTGAATGTGAACATATATATTGCTGGTGTGTTGAGTAAGATAAAAAGAACATACTGAGATGGTTTGGGCATGTGAAACGAATGAATGAAGAAATACTAATAAAACAGATATATAGTACAAATGTGAGTGTAAGAGGAAGATCAAATATGGTTGAATCAAACAAAATATATTATGAAAGAACGAAACGTAGAAAGTCAGAGAAATCATAGAATTTGTATGAAAAGGAGTTTTGTATGTGGAAGAGACTTGGGATGTGTATCGAGGTTTGAAAGTCTGGCACTCTGTTCTCTCTGACTCCCTCAACAGGAAGATGGTACGATGGGATGTATGTATTATTAAAACAAAAAAAAACAGTCAACAGTTAGAAAAGGTATTTTATGTATAGTAAATGATAATTTGTATAAAGAAAATTATTCAATAAGGTCGCTTGAGAATCTATCTCTATTGTTAAAATAAAATATGGTTGCTATATACTTTTTTGTAGTTAGATCCCACCTATAATTGTATTTCTATTTTTATCATGTATATGTTTTCAATACCATGCATCGTTATTTTCTTTATAATTCTATTTTTCATAAATACGTTAACTAATTCATTTGTCGAATATCATATCAAATTAGTATCGCACCTTACCTTACCTCCAAAGGCAATATATGCCCCAAAGAACTACAATATTCTCGATGATGCCGAATCCATGTCCACTGATGTTCATCAAAACATTGTCAACCAGTTTTTGTCTGGATCGACCTGATTCCTAAGGGCTTATACTCTCAAACATACCTTTTTTTAACTTTCCTTAAAAATTTGAAGAGATCCACATTTTCTGTTTCTTAATCCTTTTGGAGTCTTCGAGATTAAAAACTACCATTTTTTCTTGAAAGTTAATAAGTGCTCTACGGACTTCGCCTTCGTTTTTATTTCGGCTTCTTCATTTGGTCCCATACACCGATCTTCAACTTAATTTTAAGGATAAAGTACATATATCCTGGCGAACTTTTACAATTCATTGTTTTTTTTTTCTTTACAAGATAAATAAGATTAAAACGTCAACCATTGTGACCAAGCCACCACAAAATCTCTTTCCTCGCCAAGCAATTTAAGCAATTCTTTTTGATCTTAGAAAATTTCATTTAACTGTTCATCCCTTGCGATAAGATCCCAAGGGAGCACGTTTTAATAATCCCTTTTATTTTCGAGGCAATTTTTATCTCGTATGAATTATCAGGGAATGTGAATTTTTCGTAGATTTAATGAGAAAATAAGAAAGTTCTCCGTCTAGGCTTTGTACGGATATAAAATGCCATTTACACAATGCCTGCTCTTTGGGGACCCAGCATCATTTGAGTCAGACGTGTAATGC
Source organism: Odontocerum albicorne (assembly GCA_949825065.1). Lineage (NCBI taxonomy): Eukaryota > Metazoa > Arthropoda > Insecta > Trichoptera > Odontoceridae > Odontocerum > Odontocerum albicorne. Next base: position 30,364,044 of record OX463853.1, on the reverse strand, counting down.
TTCAGGGCTATTCAATACGTGTTTTTATAAACATATGGAACTATTTAGACACGTAGCTTCTGATTTTAATTTGCAATTATTTAATTCGTTCGTAAAAATATTTAAGACTAATATTTTGTTTATTTCTAAAGTATTGTTAAAGTAATTAAAATATTTGCTTTGAACTAAAGATTTTAGAAAATATTACTTTTATTATAAATGGATTTAGCGAGCGATTGCACAAGTGTTAGCCCGACAAATGAGTTTTCGTTTATTTCGATCAATATCAAACCTCCTCTAATCGTTTAAACCCAAAGTACAAAAAATCTCGATCACGAAATTCTGTCAAATATGTTTCAATCTCTTACGCATTTTTATATTTTTGATCTCATATTTTCTCCTCCAATTTTATACCCAATATATTTGAACTTTCTTATCTTGATGGTGGACAATATTTATATATATATCGTTATTTATCCGTTTTAAAATGTCATTATTGCCGACTTGATCAATCCACAACCACATTTCAAATGCTTCTAGTTTCTCTGTGGTGACCTGAGTGTACGAGTACATGCTTAAACACAATTAAGAAGTACGGAGAATATGGAGTATGAAACCAGTCAGTCGGGATTAAAAAATATTGTTGAAGTTCGGGGGCTAAAGGATACCTATGACTTCGGTCATATTTATTCCTTTTAAGAATAAATAAAAATTGGTGCCATTGTTACTATCACTTTAATCTCTTCAGACTAATTGGCAAATTGATTCATTTTCAATTAAATATTAAGTTTTACACAGGAATAGTTTTCACACTAAAATATTAAAAAATTGTATTGAATAACACTTTCGTTCTATACAGAACAACCTGGCGGGTTGATTGCTATGTGTCAATATTTTTCAATCACGTAGAGGTATTTTGACGTGACTTTAAGTGAAAACAACACCCGATTAGGAGAGACAAGTTTAACCAACTAAGCTAAGATATTGGTAATTGATTTATTTGTTACCTTCCCACATTTGAATAAAATAATATACGAGAACACTTAAGTAAGACATGTAGAACTATACACGCAACTCCTGAGAACTATATAAAAAAAATTTGAGATGTGATAGTGACACATACGGCATTGATAAACAAAATTATATAATTTCACTAGTATTGAAAAGCTTGTTGCTTGACGTCAACCTTATCTTTCTCCGCTTGATAATCCTTGGCTTTGTAACATAATATGACCGCTCATCCCATAACTCACGTTGTGGCACATATAGTACAGCCAGCAAAGCTCCCTGATTGATCACCCCTGGGGAATACGAATAATACACGCTCATTGGACACGTTGTCATCAGTCTGGATCATATTGGCTTGAATATTAATATTATTCGTGAGATATTACTATGCAATATTCAATTTCTGCTACTTATGCGAATATTCCATTATTCGAGTATGTTGATAAATTATACATTATTCAATTTCTGCCTATAATACGAATTTTCCATTATTTATTGATAAATTATAGAAAATTTAGATCTAGTGCTTTTATTTTGTTTCATAGGCTGTACCTTTTAAATGAGGCTTCAAATATTGATATCTTCAACATTTCATAAAATGTATGAAAAAAAAAGAATACTGAGCTTTTTCAGTAATGGGAGTTAGTTATTCCGACAAAGTATTAACATCTTATTTTTTAAACTGTGTTTGTAATTGAGTTTAACCTGCATATGTCAACTTTCTAAAATAAATAAATCTTAACAAAAACAATCTCCGTGGCCTAATTATTAAGACGCCTATCTCCCAACCTGCTTGTTGCGAGTTCGATTTCCGTTGGAACCTACGTTTTTTTTAAATAATTTCAGTCTGGTTTTCATTTAACACCTCATTTACATCTATTTCATTGGTTGAAACATATTGCAACATGGCAATAAGTCAACCAGGCTGTAATACAATGCATTAGTAAATGCGTATATCTAAAAAAAAAAACAAATAAACTTTAATCTTAACATTTTTTTTCTTTCTATTCAAGGTGATCAAATTTATCTACATGCATAAGAGTCGTATTTGAATGATTATTTCTATTTAATATTTTTTAGTCGAAATTTGGCGCCTTGTATTCTCTACATAAAAATAATCAGATAAGTTCTGTAGGAATTTATTCAACCAGTAATTAATGATCGTTTCTTATTAATTGATGAATTCAAATTTCAAACACTGAAACTTGTTAGAAACGATGTTGAATATGATGAATTAAATCATTTTAGTGTCATCCCAAGGAGTCCCCTGAACTTGATATATTATATTATGTTTAGCTAGGTAACCAAACTTTTATAAATTAATAATTGAGCATAGCATAAGTATTTTTAAGTATTTTCATATAATATTCGGGGATCATAAAAATATCCATCACTCGTGAAATATTTTATTTCCCTTCCTAATATAGACATATTCTGTTCGGATTTTATTCCCGGCGTATTAGATTCCGAATCTCTTTTCAGATACCGTCCTGAATTTCAGCGCTTGCAAGTATATTTTGCTTTCAGCGCAAATAGTTTCATATTGCCCTCCGTAGCAGGCGAGGTTGGCTGGAGGTTTGGTTATACCTCGCCTATAGATGTCAAAGCGAAAAGGAATATAGATTGATTCTATTTACCTCCGATTTATTGCGGTAAGATGTGACGCTCTGTTTGCCTAGGATTATTAAGCCTCGCCCAAAGAATCCTGTAGGGATCAGAAACATATAAAAAGTAAAAGATAAAAGTCGTACTCGTACGTAATGATTAATCACAGCTTTTTAAAGTATTTTTATATGCTTTAAAAATAACTGGTTTATGTCTTTCTGATAGTCTTTTTACTCTTAAGTATTTCAAAACCATTGTGGTGCATGGTCGGGCGGTCACGCACTGGGTAAAGCAATACCGACAAGATCCAAGTGATGAGTTATTTAATTATCTACCCCAATTTAGTAATATTACTTCCTCTTGTCTCTAATTAAACTTACATTTCTTCAATATTTGTCTGCTCAAGATCAAAAAGAGAAAGAAAATATACATTTATTGTTTACTTGCACTATATGGGAAAAAATATTAAAAACCAGATGAAGTGTATGGCCGTACATTAATTAATTAAATTCTAACATAGAATATTTAATTGCATTAAAATCTAACTTAGAATATTTAATTATAAATTATGTGGTTTTTCTACTTACGAGTACAACGCTAATATCCGCGACATGTGTTTCCACATTATATTTAGAGGATCTCTTCAGATGAGTTGGAAGAGTGCCTCGAGAAAGGCATCGTTTCGCTTGAAGATACCCTCTACATTTCACCCTTCTTTTAAAGCTCTACAAGGGAGCATAGGGAGGCCACCAGTTTTCTCCATTCAGAACGGTTTTGGGCGGTGTTTGTAATCTCCCTCCACGACATTCCTAACGCTCTGACTTCCTTGTCATAGGAACGGTACACCGTGAGAGAAGGTCTTCCAGGCCGTCGGGACCCCAATTGACAGAAAAACAGCGCTCTCCTCGGCCAACTATCATCGGGCATTCTCAGAACATGTCTCAGCCAGGACCATCGCCTCTCCCGAATTACAGAGACGACAGACCCCTGCCGGGTGCGCCGGCGTGCAGCGTCGTTTGTTATGTGGTCATACCACCTGATTCCCAACCCTCTACATAGAAGGTTGAAACACGTGCCGTTGGGGTTAATGTATTAATATTACGAGTAGTGGAAAGTAATTTATTACTTAATATTGAGTACACCTTTAGGATATTTTAATATAAAGTACACCTTTAGGATAGTCGAGTTCTAAACGGTGCTATATAAATTGTTTTATTATTATTATAACAATTTTCATTGTCCTTTAAGTTAAATTGAATTTATAATATATATTTTTGGACAGCCGAAACAAATATTTAAATGAAACGCTTTAAAATTTGGTTTGTTTTGTTGGAAAAACTCAAAGGTCAATTTATGTTAGCTTTATAAGTAAAAGTTTAACCCAAAATGTCGGGACTCAGATTGTGATACAAAAACTTTTCTTTTTACATCTACATCTTTTCCAGTATCTTAAGAAAGAGATTACAAGTTTTCACATTATTATATCAATGTACTTACACGTTTTCAAATGTTTCTTCTTTTGTATTATTTCTTTTAAAATTACACTCGTTCTCTGTTTTGACTTGTATTGTTATAAATATTAACATTTATGTTCCAAACTCATTAAAATTTAGATACTTGTAGTAAACAATATACTGGTATTCTTTAGGGGCTTTTTATTATTAAGAAGTTATTTTTACTTATTTTAAAGTAAGAAATATTTTTTTAAATGCTTTATGTTTATCTGTTTATTCTTATGATATTTTTCGTTCGTAATTTCGCGAAAAAAATCACTTTGTTTTAGAACACGGACATTCTCTTCGATCGGACGATGAGAGACTCCGTTGCAAACCACACTTAATTTTAGACATCTTCATTTGCAGATCATTCAGCGAGACTATATGTTAGGAGTTATTTGATGTGCACTATCCTTATTTACGTTTAAGATAAATAAATAAAATTACCTTATCAGAATATTATTTCAACCTTCCTTACATTTCTTTCCCTTACTTTACATATCCAAGATAGGCTGGTGAAGCCTTCCAGATGTACCATATGAAATCATATACACGAAATAATGAAGAAATAAAATATTGTAATTCGTTTTATTAAACACTGTTTATTCCACCAAACCCTACCGGTTTCAAGGCTTTAACCTCATAATCAGGAGCACAAACAACCACAAACAAGTCTGTCAAATTACAATGTCTTTAAACCTCCACAATGTTAATGCTTTAACTATAAATAATATACAAATAAAATACATTATTTTTTACGATACGTTTCAACAATAGTACATACATTATTAACAACGATACTTCTTGAAGAGTGTGATCCGTTGACAATGTTATTTTTGGTCCTAATAATTGTGCTTTGGGTTGGGAACTACTGGAATAGGCACGTAACTCTCAGTTCGCCATTATACTTGTTGGAAATTCTACTTCACATAGACAGTTAACAATACACGCACGCGCCTAGTACGTACGAGTATTGTTATCTCACAAACTCATTTATTTTTTGGGGTACCGTCAGAAATCGAACCCAAAACTTATCAACTAGGCCACGGATGTCGTCGTACCCCGTTCATTGTAGGTCTTATGTGAGGTAACGTCGCTTTTGTTTTTCACAAATAAAAATTGGGAGATTCCCTTTTTTTGGTTAGGTATATAATAAATAAGATTTGTTGTAATTTTTGGAAATTCCTCGATGAATAGACTAAGAAAAGAGCTTTTAGAAAGTCGTTGATACAAATAAATATATAATTATACCGCTCCACAAAAATGTATGAATAAACTACGCAGAAAAAACATTTTGATGTTAAGTTTATTCGAGTCATATACTCGTATATACCATAGGTGTTATAAAATCGGTATAACTTCAACAAGAATATAGAAATCATCATTTAAAAAAATAGAAACATCTACAAAAACTGACATTAATTAATTAGCACTTAGCATAATATGTGAGTTCTACTTATGATACACCGCCTTACGTACATTGATTCAGGCATTTGATAAAGTCTGTGTTCTATTCCTTTATTATTTACGTGTCTGGACGATAACTTATTAATTATGCCACGTGTTTTCAGTAGGAGGCATAGAGATCACTATCATTGGTATTAATTAGGTTTTACCCAGAGCCTGTAGTTTCTATGTTTGGACTAATTAGCATGTATAGTGAGCCCAGTGTAGCCCTACAGTTACATTTATTGCTTGCATATTCATTTTGCATCAAATCACCCCTACTCGGAATGAATTCAAGGCTCTTCAAGTAGGTTTCTCAGTGTCATCATTTCCAAGTGCTCAATATTTACAGGCGACAAAAGACAGGCGTCTTGCCATCTTCGCTACGGAGGTTGTATTTGTTGTTGCAATTTTCAAAAATCAAGTGATTCCATGATATAAAATGACCGGACATAGTCAATGCGATGTAGCCTTTATTTTACAGATTATTAACGACACTCGAAGTGCGCTTTTATAAATTAAATACAACTACGTTCCTGAATAACATACTATATTTTATATACGGAAATTATATTTTTAGGGTACTTCCTACGAATGTCATCCATGTCGCTACAAGTGTTTTTTTTTTTTTTTTTTTTTTTTTTTTGACCTGGCGAGTTTATTGCCACGTGGCAATCTCTTCCAACCAACCAGAAATATGTTTTTATAGGCTCTAAGTGTTAACCAGACTGGAATCCTATTTAAAAAAATCTGGGTTCCAGCGAGGATCGAACCCGCAACCTCCGGATCGGCAGACAAGCGTATTACCACCAGGCCACGGAGGTCGTCAAGTGTTCAGAACGTTCTGAAATGGTCTCTCCCGCCGCTTGAGAATAATCTGTTTATCTGTTACGATCAAACCTGGCTCATCTTGACGCATGGTAATACGAGGCGTCAACTCATTTCCAAAGGAATTAGAAATCTGCTCTTGTGTGCCTTCTACTATATGTTCTTTAATGTCTCTGACATTGTTTTTCAGATATTCAGGTGAAGTTTCTTGCCGTTTGTACCACTTATATTCATTTACTATTATGATATATTTTCCCGTTGGTAGCCATTAAAAATAAATAAGGTCCCAGTCTGGTATAGTTTGTCTGGTAATAAGACTGTCGTTCAATGTGCGCTAGTTTTCTTGTGCCTTCAAGTGCGGTAGCATAGCCAACCACATACTTAATCGATTAACGGGGCCAGATATATTATATCCTGGCTACGCTCTTTAATGTGTCCTATTCGGCAGTTCAGAAATATTGATTAGTACAAAACGAATAAATTATAAATATTTTAAAGCATATATTTTATTTAATTCTTGGAGAATATCAAATTCATCATGTTGATATTAATTGATTATACTCGTATATAAAATGAATTACTCTCCTTAATCTATTTAATCTTCTATCGCCTTGAATATGGGAGAATCATTGGGATTATCTGAATTCAGCTTATTTGAATACCTTAAGAACAAATATCATAATGGATCAATATTGGATTATCAGGGTCAATATATATTAATATGATATATCATTTTAGATGTTTTACTTCATTGATTGTAAAAAAGAGGTTTATTCAATATATTAAAGCCTTTTCCCTGTTGGGGTAGACATAGAGGAAATAGTGCCATAATTTCCTAATTCGACACATATCTTAGCCTCTTCCACATCCATACACCTTCTCATACAATCTCTACGATATCTCTGACTTTCTACGTTTCCTTTTGTCAGAATATCGTTCACTTGATCCAACCATACTTTCATTGGTCTTCCTCTTATACATTTTTGTTAGACTTTATTAATTCGTTCAATATGCCCAAACCATCTCTACGTACTCTTATTCATCGTACTAAACATGGCTGAAGTTCACATTCATCCCTTATCACGTAATTCCGTATTTTGTATTTTTGTATTCTTCTCAACATACGCATCTATACAGCATTTATTTTGCTACATTTAGTCCTTTTCACACCCATACATAAAATTGGGTGCCAAAATACTATTGTGCACTGTCATTTTAGCAGATTTTGCTACTCTCCGGTTCGAGTATATGTTTTAGTGCAGCTTTGACTTTGTATCCTAACGCTACACGCCTTTCGATATCTTCCATCTTTTCCATCATCTGAGATTATATAGTACTACTTAAATAACAAAATTCCTCAACTTGCTGCAATCTTTAATTTTTCACCTATATGTCAATTACTTTTCATATTTTTCTATCACCATTAATTTGGATTTTGCAACTTTCGTTCTCAGATCTTTCTCTTCGCATACCTTATAAAATGTAACGAAGAATAAATATGAATAAATATGTAACGAGGAATAAATATGGTGTATCTATTAAGTATAATAAAGAAGAACACTCTGATATGGTTGGGTACGTATGACGAAAAAGTGAAAAAATACTATATAAAGGTTACCATAGTGCAAATTTTAGTGGAAGGTGTAATAGACCAAGGAAAGTATGATTGGATGAAGTGAGTAATATTTTGAAAGAAGGAAGTGTGAGTAGTCAGAGGAATCGTAGGAGTTGTTTAGGATATGGAAGATGTAAAATATTTCTGTCGAGATAGGAAAGTCGCCACTTTGTCCGAAAGAAAACGGCGTAATGGAATATAACATATATGAGAAATATAATACATAAATGTATATCTTAACATAACATACATAAATATGTACATGCATACCATAACATCTAACAATTATTAGAACAGTGGTGGCATATGGAAGCGAAGCATGGACACTGACAGCGAAATCCGCAGAGTTGCTGGATGCCTTCGAGAGAAGAGTACTACGTAGGATCCTGGGCTCCGTGAATGACGGCGAAACCTGGCGAATACGATACAACGACGAACTGTATAATATCTACAAAGCTCCCAGGCTATCTGTACATCTCAGACTGAGCAGATTGAGATAGGCCGGACATGTGCAGAGAATGCCGTCATCGCGAGCACCCAACAGAATCCTGGAGGGACACGCGGGTGGAAGAAGGAGAGTGGGCAGACCAAGGCTGCGATGGGAGGATGAAGTTGAGAAGGACGCAACCCAGCTGCTGCAGGCGCAGGATTGGAGGGTCGTGGCGGAAGACAGTTGGAGGCGAAGATTGACGGAGGCAAAAGCTCGATATGGGCTGTAAGACTATCGAAAGAAAGAATACCATAACATAACATACATGTATATTAGAAAAATTGTCAATCTCTTTAGCTTAGTTAGTAAGACGTCTGTTTTCCAGGCAGATAAAGGTTTACGGTTTCGATTCCCGTTGGAACTGCTCGTATCTTTCTGCTTAGAAAAAGATTGCCAATGTCCTTTACACACATGTGATCAATGTCTAAAAATGACGTTAAAGATTGACAAGCGATCTGACAGACTTTTTTATGATTCAATGAAAAAAAGTTGTAGCTCAAGATAGACACAGCTTTTTCAGTTTATGTTTTTGTCACGTAGAGTTTGAATATCTCTGCCGGAATACTTTTATCGCAGAACCTGTTGCAATATTATTTGTACACATTTTCCACACTAAATTTACCGTGAAATTTCAATCTCCCGCATGTCTTGGGACCCAATATCATCACTGATGCATCCGTGTGAGAAATAAATCAAACCAAACATAAAATATCCCCAAGCATAATATATTGAATTTTGGGTTTTCTATTTAATTTCAAATCGATTGAGGGCATATATTTATTTGTTTGTGTACTCTGTACTACGGGATAACCTCCTTGGCCTAATTGGTAAGACGCCTGTCTCTCAACCCGGAGGTTTTGAGTTCAAATCACGCTGGAACCCCGATTTTTTTTAAAGGAGCCGTGTCTCGTTTTCTTTCTGGTTGGTTGGAAGAGATTGTCACATGGCAATAGCCCCGCCAGGCTGTACTGAATACAATGAAAGTGTACTAAAGGGTCTTTGAAATTGGGCGGTTTTTTTAAATTCTTGAATAAAACACACAATTTACTTTGATTTCAAATTTTTTTTCTTGGTCATTGAAGTAAAATTTATGACATTTAAACAGAAAAAAATAACATTCGTCAAATGTCCACTTGCAGCTCCACAGATGTTCACTCTTTTGTCAAAATTTTCGATGACATTTTGGCATAATTGCGGTTCTAACTCACCAATCTAACGCGTATAATTTCGTCCTTCAGCTCAGGAATTGATTGGGGGTCATTCTTATAGACCTGACTTTTCGCGTTACCCCAGAGAAAATAGTCCAACGGTGTCAGATCACATGATATTGGTGGCCAATTAACATCACCGTTCCCGGAGATTACAATACATAAATTAATTCAAAAATTTGAACGCGTTATTGTATTGTATACGACTATATTTTTATAAATGTCATTCATTACACTTATCAAATGTCATAAGTTCCAGGCAAGTTCGCGACGCCATCTGTATTTTATCCAAGAATTAAAAAAAAATGGCTCAATTTGGAAGACCTTTTACAATAAAATGCGGTTAATGTTAACCATTCAATTATTTACATACAAACATAAATACATACATACGCCGTTATCACTTTATTCAATCATACATTGTCACCCCATGTATTATTCTATGTGGAGCTCTGCATAGAAGTTAGTTTATATTGCTTAACTACAAGGAAAATACAAATACACAATATATACGAGTACTATATGTTACATAACCTTAGACTACATTCTACATAATATAAAACACACATCCCAACACGCCGTCTCCCTGTATCTCTCTCCCTATCGTTTCTCCATGACATAAATAAATAAGCAAAGTAAATAAATAATAAATAAGCAAACAGAACAGATCTCCAAACATTCGTATACAAGCAAACAACTTTCCTCTCCACATTAATTTATCTCTTCATGAACAATCTTTTATAATTCATACTTCTCACTTTACCTTCTTTCAAAATCTGATCCATTTGATCTAACCACGTTTTCACCGGTCTACCTCATTCACGGACACCTCGCACTTCTGACTTGTATATTTGCTTAGTCATCCATTTATCGTGTACGCATGTTTACAGCATATAATCGGTGTTTTTCATTTTTGTTCTATTTCCATGTTTCTGTCACTCCCAGACACTTGAAACAGACATAGCGTTCTTTATTTACTATCATTTCACTGCGTCGCTCAGTTTCTTTGTCAATTCAATGTTTAAAAATAATACCAAACAAAAAAATATTTTTGTTTTCAAGTATTTACAAAACAGATAAAAAGATACGCAGTTTTCAACTTATCTATGTATCCTTGGTTGATTCAACCAAAATAATGTTTTTTTTTTTTCGTGAACATAGTCTCGCGTCACACGGAAACGTTAACATTTGGCGTTTTATGTCCAGCGGCGGCAGTTCAGGAATACATTTCCTTGAATTCAATGTTTATAAAACAAGTGACAATCATTCAGCATTCTCAACGCGACTCATTTGTTTTCATTACATCAAAAATCAGGGCTGTCCTAAGATATTTTTTTTTAATGATTTAAAATACAACTTACCTTATTTATGAGTACTTTTAAGAGATAATTTAATAAAATATTATTTCTTGAATCTTATAAATTACGCTTTTTTCACTTTGTGATGTCATGTTTATAAATCATTAATAAAATAAATAAAACATTATTTTTTTCAATTTTATATTATCCACTGTTTTATTTGACTGCTCTACCGGTTTCAAAGACCTCCGTCTTCCTCGTCAGGTGAAGATGAACTAAATTACTTACGTGTATTTTTTTTCTTCTAATTGTATTAGCTACGGGAGAGGAAAAGGGAAGTCGTTGCTAATGAGGGAAGGGAGTAGGTAGGCGTCATGTAGATAGGCGGGTAAGGCGTCTAGAATATTGGCGAGTAAAATATTACATTACTCAGAACACACTTTTCTGTTAATTTTCCTTTGTTTCTCTTTTTTATCCTTGAACAAATTCAATTTTTCGACTTTTACTGTTTTTGTTAATATATTACCTATTTATTTGTTTTTTTATTTGACTTTAACGCATATTTCATTTTTGTAAAATCTGTCATGGAATAAAACAATTTGATGTATGCAAGATTAACTGAGTGGCTGGGAGAAATTTCTATATAGCAATAAGCTAGCTAGATGTATCATGTATAATTGTGTTTTATTACATTTTCGTTGTATACAGTACAACCTGGTTAACTTTTTGCGATTTAGCAATCTCTTCCAACCAACCAGAATCATGTTAAAGTGGCCTTAAGTGAAAACAAGGTTGGAATTCTTTTTAAAATAATCTGCATTCTAGCAAGATTTTAAGTCGCAACCTCCAGATTGGGAGACAGATGTCTTACCAACTAGGCCACGGAGGTATAATCATGTACACAAAATAATTTAAATAAAATAATAGCACTGATTTACAAGGAAAGTATGGTTGGATCAAGTGTATGATGTTTTTAAAGAACATATAAAATCGTTGGAGCTGTGTGAAAAAGTGTGTGGAAGATGTTTGTTGTGATGGAAAAATCTGTCGCTCTCTCCTTTCTGCATATCCTGAAAGGGTGATGACGTGTTAGGTTGTATGTGTAATAACTGTGCATTATTTATTTATATTTTATAATAACCATTTTTAACCAATTAGTGTCTTTGGGCCGCAGGTTTATTAAAAGTGGCCGAGTGTTTGATATACCTTACCTACAGGATTTAAATATGCCTAATCTAATATTTTAATATTTCATCATCATCATCAGCCTACATTCATCCAGTGTAGGATAAAGGCCTCTCCAATTTGTTTCCAATAAATCCTGTCCTTTGTGTGGTGCTGCCACGTAATCGCTATTTGCTTACATATTTCATCTACCCAGCATGCCTTTAGTCTTCTTACATGCCTAGTTCTTCCTATTGAGTATCACTGGATTACTTCATACATCCAACGATGGTCCGTTGTTCGGGCGATGTACCCAACTCACTTCCACTACAGTCTTTTTCTGATCTCGATAACAACGTCAACTTTTATTTCGACAAGTATCCACTCATCGCGTTTGGATCTCTTCTTGTATAACCTAGCAGGCACCTCTTCATGCTGCGTTGTGTTGTCTGGAGCTTGTGTTTCATTCGCACAGAAAGAATCCATGTTTCGCATCCATATGTTAGTACTGGTAAGATGCATTGGTTAAATACCTTCCATTTGAGACATATTGGGAGATTGCTCTTGAAAATGTAGTTTAGTCGTCCAAAAGAACTCCAAGATAGTTTTGCTCTTCTATTTATTCCATACAGAGTGCAACCCTCGCATGAAATACATTGTCATTAGTAGATATATTGTTGGACTTGTTCTAGCTGCATTCCATTCACCTGGACCGATGTAACATTTGCAAAGCGGTTCAACATGTACTATATTTTGTCTTTTCAATTTTAATATTTACTATACAATAATTCTGACGTCGTGTCATGAATGTGCTGTGAAGTGTCAGGTCTTGAAGATTTTGACACATGAATCTGGTGACCTACTACAGCCTCCAGGTCCAAATAAAATAAGGATTCTCTAACAGGTCACCAAAAAACGTGTCTAAACGTGTGTCAATATGTATTCCATCAACTGACAAAAAATAAAAACTTCGCAGAAATAGCAAGGTATGTGTTAAGCACAAGAAGAGAAATGAGATCCGGTACATGTGTCAGGAATATGATGTACGAGTAGCTCTCCCAAAGGAGAATGTTGACAGAATTACCACACTTAACTAAATTATAAACGTATACTTAATAAATACATAAAGTAATATTATAGTATTCCTTAGATTTACTTGGATATGGCAATGTTAGTAAACGCTATATAAAAATCGGAATTCCTCAAAAACAAGCCGGTCACTGAGAAATTTTGTCTTGATTTCAACTGGGTCTTGAAGTGTTAAAAGTAAATATGCTAAGAAAAGAAAAACTGATATTATTTGCAGAAAAATGTGTTAATAGCGATAACCCTATCGTCTCATCTGACCTTATTCCTCGAGGTCGGGCCGGCTCATCAATATTTCGTCCCATAAAACTGCTCGTGCCAACATCGAGCTAATGGCTTTATTATCATATCAACATGCTACTTCAAATCATGTGGCTCTTTTGGCTATATCGAGGTTAAGTGCGCATTTTCTGTTTATTTATTTTTGTTATCATTTCGTTGCGTATTTTTTGAAAAGAAATATTTATATTTAAAAAAAAATAACTCGACAATTTACGTGACATTAACATTTATTCAACTTTTATTGATATCAGAAGTTAACATTTTTTTATTCTTCCTGTATTTAAAGGTGTTATGTGATTGACGCTTACCATATTTTTTAGTCCACAAAGTTAACCTGAGGGTCATCTGTGTTATCACAAAAATCCATGTCAGTCATTAGAGACTTCTAAAACTGATTATTTTTTCTTTGTCTTATTTCTTGGATAGTAACCTAGTCCCTGCAGATAAGTGAAAGGCGATAAAAGACGTTTCAGTTTATTTATCCGAAATATATGTTATCTGACCACATTTACCGTTGGTCCTAATACTCTTTATTGAAAAAAAGATGAAGATGTCTCTTTCACCTAAATTAGTACATTACGGGTCCATAAGACCCAAGTTCCTTAGGTACATCTGCAGTACGGAGGAACGTAGTCACTGTGACGTTCGGTCCCGTGAATATATATCCGTGAAAGACTGAATTGTAATTTATTGTACAAGTCATATGTATAAAATGTTGTAGAAAGTGCGTCCTTTCAAATCAGCACTATCAACTCCGAACTTCAAATATAACAAAGGTAGTATATATTGTGAGAAAACAATTTACGACAGAGCAAGAAATAAAGAAATTTCGGTGTTTAAGATGAAGAAATAAACACTGTGATAGTTCAGCCATGTGAACTGAATGAATGTTGCAAGATTTACAAAAAAAGTATATATAAGCAGTACGAGAAATTTGGAAAGACCAAATTAATTAATTTCGTAATGATGTAAGAGTGAAAAAAAGTCTGTTTAATATAGGAGAGTTTGCATGACTAACGGGATTTATGGATGTGACATAAGCGAAATATGTGTGCCAGGATATAATTACATTCCAATCATATCGAAAATACCAGATGTATATCGTATTATCCCAGAAAATTGCAACTATGATAGTATTGGGGATTCCTTTCAGCAGTTCTTCTCTGAACAGCGAATAGAGTACAGTTGATAAGGCATCAGATGCAACATTGATCTATTCACAATAGAATGAAGCGGATATTTGTTCTCTCTTCCTACCCTAACATGGACTTATCGTGGTGGTGATGATGATGATATATTTTGTTATTTCTTTTTTTAAGTATAAATATATCCGAAGTCACAAATATGCTTATACTGCCGAATACTATACGGAAAAAATGCATGTGTTATTCGAGGGGAGTAGCAAAGCGCGGTGTTCGAATCAGCGACTTTTCGCATGGAAGTTCAGCACGTTACCGTACGGCCATGCACTTAATACGAATATACAATATATTTTCATCAACTTATCAATGTGATACTCAAACAATTTATTGAAGGTCTTTTTGTGAAAAAAAAATAGTCAAATTCAAGAATTTTGTTTTTAGGTTGGTCTACTCATAAAAATTGATTTAAATCTTGATTGTAATTTTATCGATTATATAAATATTTTTTTTATACTTCAGTTTATTTAATCATATGAAATAGTAAATATAAAGAAATGTAGATTTAGAACCTTACAATACTGATCTTTTTCTTATCGTGTTAAACGTACTAAATTAATTCCGCCAAGAATTCTGCAACTTGAAAAGCACTGGGTGTTCCACGAATCAAGTCCTCTTGGGTGCATGACACCTGCGACTTAAGGTACTGCAACAAGTGTCGCATATAGATATTTGTGTATTCGTAGAGAGTCGATCCATCATGTACCATAATATCGCCATCAGGGTACGACGCGAACATTAATCTTGTTCATCCCAGGTCCAAACAAATCTTACCTAACATACTATCCCACGTCCTCCTATCCGCAACAGTAGACGCAGAAGTGTGTAAAGCATAAAAATATAAGTCTTCTTCTTCTTCCTGGCACTGTCCCAACTCATTGCCTAGGTTGTTGGGGTCAGCTCTTCTCGTTCTCAGGCTGTATGTTCTTCGGTTCTGGGTGTCGCTTTCATCTAGGCCGTTTCTCTGCAGGATTTGGGAGCATTGAGTCATCCAGGAGTTCTTTGGTCTTTTTCTGGATGGCTATCGAGAAAGATCCACAGTCATTGCCTGATTTACCGTATGGTCTGGTGGTCTCCGTTTTATGTACCCGTACCATTTCAGCTGTTACTCTTCCAGCTTACTGTTTATGTCAGTGACCCCCAGGCTACCACGAATGCTTGAGCTCTTAATTTTATATTTTAGTGATACTCCTGTCGACCACCTAAGCATTCGCATTTCTGATGTTTCAAGTTGCACACAAATATAAGTATATATTTATTAATCCCATGTATTTATTTACTTCAATCATATATTTCATAAAGTAAAGCTGCTACCCCCCACTTCCCATCCTCGTAGTATATCATAAGATATCTAATTTTGTGTATCTCTATCCTTTCTTCGTGAATGTACATATAAATGTGTATGACATATAAAACAATACAAGTTTATTAATATGTAACGTTGTCGTCGTTGCTGGGTCTTATAGTTGAGGATCGCTTCACTATTCCAATATAAATTCAGTTGGAAAGCGAAGCTGTGCCTTGAAGCCGCTGCACACTAGCAAACTCACCGGTCACATCACTGTACTGAATCCGATGTGAGACGATCGGAGTACATCGGCAAGTTTTTTCCCCCTCTTTTTTTTAAAGAATAGATATGACTAAAGTCATAGTTATCCGTATTGATACCCCTGAATATTAGGTGAAAAAAATACCTGTGAAAAAATACCGATCCAGCGAATAACATTAATAGTGGTAAATCACAGCCAAACTTGCAAAACTTTTTAAAAAGTATGGCATGAATAACTTTGTCAAATGCTTTTGCAAAGTCACTATATAGTATGCACAGTCTATTTGTGTTTTTCGGTAAATGCCTCAGTAGGTTAATCTACCCGTGGGGCACGATGTTCATCCTAGCAACAACAGGACAACATGTAAAAGAATGTACAATATAGTATAACAACATTTGTAGATATAAAACTTTTGTTACAACACTGATAAGAATGTAATTTATTTTATTGAATATATTTTTTTACTAAAGTAATTTATATTTTAGATGATCATCGAAAATTATATGGTTTATTTATAATGTTGCTTTTTCGTGTTCTTCATTAATGCTTGCGAGTTTAACTACAGGTATTTTTTTTTCAAAATTCAAGGATGTCAAAAATATGGATACCTTGACGAAGGAAAGAAAGTTTCTACTTAAAATAATATTTTTTCAACAATTTATTTGATGAATTCTTGTTCTTGACAGTGATAGTGGTATAATTATTTCTATCAAGTTTTTTATAATTTAAGTCACCATCTCGT
This sequence comes from Odontocerum albicorne, assembly GCA_949825065.1. Classification (NCBI taxonomy): domain Eukaryota; kingdom Metazoa; phylum Arthropoda; class Insecta; order Trichoptera; family Odontoceridae; genus Odontocerum; species Odontocerum albicorne. The sequence continues at coordinate 30,347,048 of OX463853.1, read as the reverse complement.
TACATTAATTTAAAAACTCAACAAATTTTAATTTTATCAAACTGTTTTTTTTTAAATTCTAGGATATTTTTATGTTAATCAAGCTCAAATAAATAACGATAAAGTTATAGAAAATTACAGGAAAAAAAACGTTTCCTGATGTATAAATTAAGATATATAATCTTTTTTTTGCTTGTTAACGCATTTGTAAGTTCCTTTTCAATCAATCTTTAAAAAAATATCAACGCTTTTCTCATTTGATTAATATTTGTGTATTTTTTTTCCGAATTTGAAACTTAATCGGTATATTTATTTTTGTTTCAGGTATGGCAATGTTAACTATTTGGTGTACATCAAAAATTGTTATTCAGTAAGTTAGTAAGTAAAATTTACATGATTAATATTTCTTTTATATTTTAGTAGTTTGGTATATAACATGTAACGTGGACAAGAAAAGATCTATTAAAAGCCGATAAAATGCTATAAAAATACGTACACAGAGAAGGATATAGTGTTTGTCAGATAACATAATTAAATTATAATCACGCAATTTCACTGCCGGAGTAGTAATATAAAATGTCTCCCCAGACTTTCCCATCGTAACGCACATGTTTCTCCTTTTTTATGTCCAAACACCCTTTCATGCAACTCTTATAATTTCTCTTATTTTACTACGCCTTCCACTCACATTTGAACTGTATATTTGTTTGTTAGTCTTTCTTCAGTCATTCTTTTTACGTGCCCAAACCATCTGTGAGTGTTTTTTATCTTCCTCAATACATAAGCCACATTAATTCCATCACTCCATTCCGAATTGTTATATAAATAAATAAATAAATAAATAAATATTAGGTTTATTGACAGCAACATAGTATGTACAAGATCAAATCTGAATAACATTTCTAAAAACACATAAATTGCAGACAATACATCAGACGCAGAAGCTATCAAAAGGTCTGGGCTCATCTAATAGCATCCCCTCGGCCAAAATACACCCCACCAATATAGGGCGAACCCAGCCACGGGGACACCAGATGTTTTTCAGCCCACACCCTTAGACACGTAGAAACAGGAATATATACAAAAAAATAAACACAGAAAATAAATATAGTAGATGACAAAAAAAGAAAAACAGAAAAAAACACATTCAAGAGACAGTACACCAAAAGGTCCGGGCTCATCCCACAAACATTCCCACGGCCGAGATACACCCCACCAATGTAGGGCGAACCCGACCGCAAGGGCATCAGGGGGCTTTCATCCCACACCCCCGCATATCTAGATTAAAGAATAAATATAATAAAAAAGAAAAAAGAAAAAAACAAAAACGTATGGCAGAAAACAAAATAGAAAGTAAACCCACATATACCACCTCAGGTTAACCGTCAGCAAGAACGAGGAAAAAAAAGAAAAAAAAAGAAGAGAAAAGCCTCAAAGGAGTCCAAATTTTACATAATGACAAATGTGAAGTAAGATAGTTGAGACAACATTGAAATAGTTAGGCAGTAATACATTGAAATAGATAAGCAGTTTTAAAAGAATTAATGAGGAAATGACGCACAAACATGTATGCACAATCCTCGATTCACCACCAGCGAAAAGAGAGAAAAGAAAGAAAACAAGAAAAGAAAAGCAAACAAGAGACCCATTAACCACTGAGAAACCCATTAACCACCCAGAAGATAACGCTTTAGAGCATCTCTGAAGGTATAGCTATTCACCCGCTCCTTCAAGGCCTGGGGCAACTCATTCCAGCATTTGCTGGCTGAGTATGAGAAGGATCCCCTGAACAGTGTTAGGTTATGGTTTGGGATAAGTAAAAGAGTCTCTCTGCCTCTAGTCTCGTAGCCGTGAAAGTTTCTAGACCAATTCAGTTTTTCGAAGAGATAAAGTGGCATTTTTGAACTGGTAATTTTATGCATGAGTACGCTTAAATGAAGAAACCGTCTTTGTTTCATGTCAATAATTTTAAAAGCTCTCAAAAAAGGGGTGATGTGTCCTCTGGGGGGAATGTTAAAACAATACCTACAGCAAGCATTTTGCAATCTTTGCAATTTCCGTTCGGTTCTCCTTAGAAGGCACGGTCCATAGATGCAATCACCATACTCGACTATTGGGATAATGAGCGCGTCGATTATTCTACGTCTAGCCTCAATGGATAGGTTTTGACGGATGCGATAAATATTTTTAAGCCGCGAAAAAGCCCATTGTAATTTAGTTCTAACGTGAGCCTCGAATCTTAAGTCATATTCCATATACACACCCAAATTACGCACCACGCTCTCTGTAGGCACAGTCGCGTTACCAATCTTTATTTTCAAAGGCTCGTTCAACTTTTCGACTTGTTGTCTTGTACCCATTACAATCATAACCGATTTTGCAGGGTTCAAGAGAAGCGCATGCCTCCTAGACCATATCATCAGCCGCTCGAGGTCATCATTTATGTGTTGAGTGGCAGACTGAACCTCATCACTTCCAAATGAATAATAAAGTTGAGTATCGTCCGCATACATGTGGTAGCTACAGTTCCTTATCACATCCGGAAGATCAGATGTATATAGGCTAAAGAGTAATGGACTCAGTATTGACCCTTGGGGGCATCCATTTTTAAGGCTCGTGGGGTGGGACAACACTCGTAGTCCAGCCTGGTCTCTAGTGGTAACTCGTTGACTCCTACCAGTTAGGAAACTCCTTAGCCACTGGCATGCACTCTCTGAGAACCCCAAAAAGGACAGTTTAGAGACCAGGAGATCTGTATTGACAGTATCAAAAGCTCTTGAATAATCCAGCAGAAGCAGAGCAGTAACCTTTCCCTTATCTGATTCCCGTGTGGACCTACGTATTTTTCTCAGTGCACGCATTTATTCGGCACTTTTCAGTCTTTTTCAATGTAAACTATTGATTTTGATTCGCGTGATGTATACATATGTAATCGAGTGTCACTTTTGTCAGGTTGATAAGAATGTACAATGGGGTTTTATATAATAAAAAATTGGTTTATTTTATTTCTTTTTTACATTAATAATTTATCTACTAGTTATTTTAGCGAAACATTTTCACCACCGAGAATATGTTGCATCAAATGCTTCGCCTCAAAAAGACGATGAAAGTAAAAGAACATTGTATACGGAGATTGAACCCCCGACTTTCTTTTTTTCCTTATTACGAGTATTTCCTGGAAACTAGGAGAACGTGTGACATTTTTTTAAATAATTTTTATTATAATTGCATAGTGACTCTAATTTGGTAGCACAAATCAACCTAGTTTACGTGGATTGCCTGTTTTAAAAAAATAGAAGAATAACATGGGTACTAATTTCGCTTGCAGAAATATTAGTTAATTTTTTTTGTTCTTTCGAGGCGAAGAATTTGGTGTAACATTTATAGAATCTTTATTTTTATTATTATTAAATAAAGGATTCACAGATTGAAGTCGTCAAGGGCTATCATGTGATTCACGTTGCTCAGTCATGAGCTATATGACAGGATAGAGTTTGTAGTCTTTTGTTAAAGAGAACTTTGAAATTTTTTATCCAACCATGAAATGATAAAGAATAATGTCAGTTCCATCAATATAAAATGGGGAAAAAGACAGTCATTGAAGAGCTAGCTACTTGGAACCGAAGAAATTCCCTCTGATTATATTATTCGGTTTGACATATTAATTTGCGTGAGAAGTCTCCAGAGGGTTGGAAGGTCCCAATTCTATCTGTGAATCATTCCAACCAATAATTTCAATAAGTTACTCGGGAATGGGCGGAGAAATCGTAGGCAGATTACCAACAAAAGAAGTGACAAGAACTTTTGTAGTTTTCAGGAGCGGATTTAATTTTCAGGCTTTCTTGAAAGTTAAATGTTGTCTTTGTCGTCTTATAAATCTTATGAGTATTTGCGTAATTTTGAAGAAATTCGCAAGATGCGCTCGTTTTCGAAATCTAATTATATTTAAATATACTTTTGGTATTTTGCAACGTTAGACATGTCGGTCTGCTCTTCAGTGAAATAATAAAACTATTTTTCAATATTTTCAACCCTAAATTGACAATTGCGCGAAAAGTAAAAAGATCCCAATTAAACTGTATTATGCATTTTTAGTTCTTACTCGGAAAAAAATGCGAGTTTTGCCGTTGAAAACATTCGTAATGTACAATACAATTAAGATAGCGGCAAATATTGTTTAAAAAATTTCAACCTAAAATCTGCACCAAGAGCGATTATTCTATGCATTTAAATTTGGTGGGATATGAATAGTGTTTTTTACTATGAATTTTATGCAAACAATCACAACGGATGGGTATTGCGAACAGCTGCAAATACTTAAGAAGGCTATGACCATTAAAATACGTGCACTTGTAAATATACGCAAATACTTTTTACATCACCTACAAAACACGCAGCCTGAAGAGACAGTCAATAAGATAGTTTGAACTTAATTATTCTTACAGTGGCCACTCTTTCATGTCGAGCACAAATTAATGAGGCAAACCATAGGATCTTATTCAGCCTTCCTACCCTTAAATATTTGCAGAGGTATATGTACCTATATATATATTATATGCCTACAGTTTCAGCTCTTGCCGATTCTTGACTAAACGAACGTAAGTTACTTGAACGTTATGGAAGAAAAGCTGAACAAACTTCAGCGAATACAAAATGTTTGTTTGCGATACGATTTACTGAGTAACATAAAGTGTTTCATTCCTGATTTTTATTTCCTCTTCACCATCCTTTCCTTTTCCTTTGATTGATGATATCCCACATTTACTTAAAAAAAACTGTCCATAAATTTCATAAATATGAATAATCTTTTGAATATTTTTGCGAACTTATTTCAATTACTTTTTGTTTAATTGGTTGGAAGAAATTCTCGCTGGCAATAAAGCCACCAGATTGTATTTGCAATGAAGTGTTTAAATGCATATTCAACCTAATAAAGAATTACCATATCACGTCTTTCCAGAATAAATTTTACTAGTTGAATAAGAGAAATCCATGTTAGGTGCACGAAGTGTCACTTGGGTATAACGTTATTTACAGTCTTGCCGCGCCCTCATACCACGTCGAGAATGTTCAGCGCCTGTTCGAGCATGAATTCACGGTCCTCTCAAACAAAAATTACACACTCGTGATAACTTTTTCAGTCCACCGTTCCTCATTTTTCACGTCGTCCTTTACTGTCTTTGGTGTTAGGCTTTGAAATTAGCTGCCAAATAACATAAGACCCTGTACGTCGATAGTATGTTACAAACAGCGACTCAAAAAAATATTATATTTCCTTTCAGTGAAAAGCGTCTTTCCTGATTTTCAACTTGAGGTATCTACCCTATTTATTTAAAAAAAGGGGCCTGGTTTTCAGTTCATATCTAACTAGGTTTTAAACAGTATTATTTAACATTTAAATGTGAAAAAATCTACGCATCGAACAATTAAAATGACAGGCCTGTTTCGCTTTACACAAGCATTGTCAAATTGTTTTTTCTAGTTGCAAGAGATTGCCGAATGGCATATAACGAAAGTGTAATACGATACAATAATATAGGCCATTATAACTAATTCAATCCGCCTCTGCCATTTCCTCCCTTAATCCGCAATCTGTTCCCAACGCATTTTGTAAAGAAAGTTTTTTTCTCTTTTTTGGTTGATTACTCAAATAAATCTTTCAGTACGTTTGTGGTTTCAGAATAAAAAGGGTGTATCTTGTTTAGAAATCGTTCATATGTTAAAACCTTCCATGTAAAGGACGTGTACTCCCAATAGCTTTAGGCAATGGATTTTCTTTGTTAGCGAATGTACTCAGTCACAAATATGTCAACAGTGAAAAATCATATGTGTCTTTTGTACTTTTTGTTGTTAAGAAAGAAACGAAATTGGCTTTTGACACGTGAACCGCTGAAATACCTGCTTTTCGCTCTAATAGTGTCAACACTTGAATTGAGGAAAATTATTTTAAATTGGAGGAAAAATGTTTGTTTTTTATTAATAGTAATTAACACAAAATTCATTAAATAAGTATAGGCCATATAATTATTTTTTGAAAATATACTTATCAACTTAATATCGGTTTTAAAAAATAAAAAGTTAAGTTTAGTTTTCAACAATCTCGGAGTGTTCAACTTCATCTTGCTCAACACATTCTTAGTTTATATTCATCCCAAATCACTTCATTCCTTATTCTGTCATACATTGTCACCCTGTAAATTATTTTAACACGTTCACTGCGTATAAAATACTTAATGTCATACAGAGATGCTGGCAATTCGCGAATTTTTTAAAACCCATAACTTTGTTAAAAATGTTTTGCAAGAAACAAATGTTTTGCAAAAAAAATCCTTCACCATACGAATTCTATTTGTATATGTGTGAACGACCCTTTATATGAGTATATCATAAAAAAACCGCCACTTTGACTGACCAGTGGCAGTTACGCTAATAACTTTCGTCAACTTTTGAAGCGACGCTGTAATATTTTCGATTCAATGCATGGTAAAGATGACATGAACACGACTCCCGTGTTCAACGCGTGGCTGCAATATTTGTATTGACACGGGAGCCGTGTTCGATGCAGTGAACGTGTTAATAAGCACAGCTCTGCATTGACGTTAGTTTATGTTCCTTAACTGTAAGGAAAGTTGAACAATAATTGAAGCATGCCAGATAATAATAACGTCATTCTTATTATTAATTGATTCACCAGCGTATTCAAATATCTTATTTTGCATAAAATATATAGGTTCGTAATATTTTTGTGTTTTATGTCATATTTACTGAAATATAATGATAAGTCATGCCAAATCTATTAAGCTCCCAATGTTTACACCCAAAACCATTCTAGGAATAAACAATCCCTCCCTCCCACTTTTCAACTTAAACCTTCTGAAATCGATTTTCGATTATAAAATAATTTACAATCAGCTTTTAATATAATTAAGTGCTTAAACTAACGAGCCAGCGTATTTGCCATTAACTTAATTAACTAACTTTGTCTTTGATAAACAATGCAGCAAAGTGTTAGGAAAATTGCAGGGAAATGCGGGCGTTGGTATACTAGTATTTAGCGCTAGTTTGTTTCGTACAGTGGGGCTTTTATCCTGGTGTTCATTACACGTTCTAGTTTAATTTGAATGAATACTCGCTGCTTAAGTTCAATTTCATTATTGAACAGAACAGAACTTTCTTGTTTTCCGACTAGACTAAAGTTTGATATCATCGCTGCCTCAGTTTTATTGTATTTTAAGGTACAATATCAAAAATCGATCTAATTACTAAATCCTAACATTCAAATTTCGTAATTTATATTTTAGGTTAATCCTCACATGTCTTTTATTCTTCACATGACAACGCAAATAACTTCCTTTCTCAAGGAAGCTAAATTATCAAATAATTATTACAGTAAATTCAAAATGTATTTTCTCGTTTTTTTAGTTGATGGATCTCAAAGGCAAAAGTTTAATACTTCGATTCTACAGCGTAGACCTTAAAATAATTACTTACTGAAGAAAACAGTTAAAACACTCTCTGGGTCGTAATATTCATGTAATTTTTTTTCAGTAAGGTAAGGATTTTGTGTTAAGTATAAAAATCAGACGCTGAATTATGGTCAAGGTTTAAGAACATAATATATAATGTTATGAAACGTATGATGTATGCATAAAAAAACTGGATATTTACGCAGTGAGATAATAAAGACCTGCGTTGTTTTTAAAGAGAATTTCTCTATAGAATATACCGACATGTATGACAAAATAACGACTAAGCGAGTATACAAGTCAAGTGCAAGTTGCGCATGAAAGAGGCAGACCGATTAAAACGTAGCTGGAACAAATGAACCAGATTTTGAAAGGTAAAGTGAGAAGTTTAAATAATTGAAAAATGTGCATGACGAAATGTATGAATGTGGGGGAAGCGAACGTTAAGTGTATGATAGAAACGTTTGGAGATTGGTTCTCTCTGCCTATTCCGTAGGGGACACGGTGTGATGATATAACATGTTATATGTATGTTAATTAGTTTCAATGTATAAAACTGAAGAAATCACTTCTTTTCTTTTTTAAATAAAAACAACATTAACAAGTTATTTATTTTAAAGTATGTTGAGATAATATAGTTTTAACCTTTTTAATGTTTTTCATTAAGGTAAATTTGTTTTTATGTTTTATACGTAGAGTATATATGTATGTGGTTTACTTTTGTTGTTAAATTAACTCGATTGTGGCGACTGTGAAAATAGTTATACCTTCTTTATCCATTCGAAATGATATTGTTAAAATTTCACACCTCAATATAGTCCAAGTAATGACAATGTTACTTTGGGACTAATCTATAAGATTTATAAGAATAGTTATCTGCGCTGGTAAGACACATATATTTAGCGATCTAATGAAGCGAAAAAGAGTCGGAAGGTTGAAGTTAAAATTACTTTATGGACCCAATCTACTAAACACTTAGTTTTTATTTAGCAAAAAAGTATAGATTAATCCTTCATATGTAAAAATATCAAGTCTGTTATGGGTATTTTATGGTAAATGGTGTTGTAAAATGGGTAATTTATGGTAACATTTGGTCTTAAAAGATTTTTTTGGTTGCATGTTAATTCACACTAAGCGTGGAGATATATTTTCAATTATCTCAGAAGAGCTAAATATGGGATTGGGTCCTTTTTGCATAAATACGTCAATTGAGAACCATTGCGTTCTGTGTGTCACCAACTGGAGGAGGGATGCTGCTGATAGAGGCAAGTAGACTAAATCTTGTCAGCCAAAAATCATTCTGAGGAAAAGTGTTGATGCTGTTTCTAGACCATGTTGTAATCCAACTCGATACAATTTACTGTGTATCTTCATATGAATTAAAAATTTTAAGATGTTCGAGTTTCTGAAACAAATATAACAATTTTCTTCTATTTGCTTTATTATGTGTGCGTGTGTGTGATTGCGGGATATACGAGTACTTGCATGCAATTTTTTTATCGGCGAGCCTATTGTATTTTTTAAAGGAATATATATGACCGAAGTCAACGATAACCTTATACCCGCGAATACTAGGCGAAAAAATTGGCTGTGTCATTCGAGGGGAGTAGCACAGCGGGGTTCGAACTAGTGACTTCCTGCACGGAAATCCAGTTCGTTACCGCGCGGTCATCCATCTCGCCTGTATTAATTATATTGGCTTCTTATTTTTTAAATTTTTTTTTGTTTTTTATTTACATATACAAGGGTGTAGGCTGAAAATCATCTGGTATCCTCCCGACCAGACTCGCCCTCTATTGGTGGGGGTGTATCTCGACTGGAAGTATGTTATGAGATGAGCCCAGAATTTTAGATAGCTTCTCTCTTAAACGGATTTTCTATTCAATTAGCTTGAAACGTATGTGCAATTTGAGGGTATACGAGTACATACTATGTTGCTATCCATAAACCTATATTTATTTTCCTTTCCTCTTCACCATCCTTTCCTTTTTTATTTGATTGGCGATATCTAATTATGATTTACATTATATATTTTGTTCATGAATTTTCTATAAATAAATAATGATTCAAATAGTTTCAGCGAATTTGTAACTTCTTTTATTTACTTATTTCTGGTAGGTTAGAAAAGTTTGCCACCTAGCAATATGCCCGCTTAATAATTAAACAATGAAGTTTAAATAAAATAATTATTTTAATCTCGTTTTATGGTGTTGAAGTATGATCCACATTAAAATTATCACAAAGAAAAATGAATATTTTGAAATGTGGTGCTTCATTTACTCGTTTGGGGTTAAGAACCAAGTTCGGTATCATACGTGTTGGAAATACTACTGCACATGGACAGGCAACAACACATTTTTTTAATAATAGATTTGACCGAAGTCATAGGTATCCTTATACTCTCCAAGCGGAAAAAGTGTATGTGTCGTTCGTGGGGAGTAGTACAGCGCGGGGTTCGAACCGACGACCTTCCTCACGGAAGTCCAGTGCGTTAACGCGCGGCCATGCACCTTAATTGCACCAAAAAATGTACTCAAAATAGCATGAAAACCTACATACAATTGATATCGTTACGGGAAATTTTAAAAGAAAATGTTAAGTCAGATAAATCGAAGGAGCTGTATGATGAAGTGTAAGGATGTGAAGAAGGCGACTCATTTATATCGCGACCAAGTAGTTTGGCGTTCTGTTTTCTTCGTTTTCCCTGATATTCGTTGAAACTGGCCGATTTATTGTTACGTAAAATTACTTCCAACCAACCAGAAAGGTGTTTAGTCTTAAAAACCAAACTCAACCCCTTTTTTTTTTAAAAACAAAAAGCAATGGCAATCGAACTCGTAACCTCCAGAATGGAAGAGAGACTTTTTGTCAAATAGGTTATTAAGTATGTTTTAATAACCTGGTAACGTTTCATGTTGCGTTATTTAATTATTCTTTATTTTATCTGTTTCTAGCATCAATAATAAATTTCAGAAAAAGGAATATTGGAAAATACGAGTATATCAAGTTCGATCTTCTAAAATTTAATTAGATTAATGAAGACTATTTTACAACCTTAAATAATTTAATTTGTGTTCTAGACTTTATATACATTTCATTTAATTTCACAGAAATTTGTTTTCTTCCTTTTTAAAATTTAACTTTGCTCTTTTTTAATTACTTGAAATTTGTGGAATCATGATGAAAATAACACCATAGTTAATATTTTTTTGCTCAAATCTTGAAAATTTACATTATCTTTAAATTTGAGTTAGTAAAACTTTTATATTAGAATAATCATCATAAACCATATTTGGCCTTAGAAGAGAGTTAACATGTGAATAAAGTAAATCTTTGATTTATGAATTATCAACATTAACTATATTTGTCCTCAGAATGGAGATTGAATTTTAGTTAATAAATACTTGATTTAGGAATTATCATCATTGACCATATTTGGCCATATAATAGAATGAATTATATGAATTAGTAAATCTTTGATTTAGGAATTAATATCATTAACTGTATTTGCCTTCAGAATAGAGATCAATTTGAGTTAATAAATATTGGACTCGAAATATTTTCCCTCTGAATGGAGCTTCGAATTGAATAACTAATTATTTGATTTACGAATTGTCATTTGTTACATTTTACCTCAGAAAAAAGTATGATTTTGAATTAAGAATTATTTGATTTACGAGTTGTCATCATTGGTAATACACCTCAGAATGTATCAACAATGGTCATATTTTACCTCAGAATAAAGATAAAAATTTGAATTCAGAAATATTTGATTTATGAATTATCATCTATGACCGCAAAATGGAGTTTAATCAAATTCTGTTTTAAAACTAAAAAAAAATTTTTTTTACCCTGACAAATAAATAATGTATAATTTAGATTAATGTAATATTAATTCAATATTTTCAACTGTCAAATGGTATGAATAACATTACCTGTGATACTTTTTTGTTCGAATTGAAAACTCTTATTTCAAGTTAGTAATGTAACGTATTTCATTCCTGATTTATCTTTTCTCTGCACCATTTCTTTCATTTTATTTCGTTGATGGTATCTCACTTTTATTGTTACTATGTATAACATAAATGTATTGTCTAATTTGGTAAACGTGAACAATTATTTAAATATTTATTTGCGATCATGTAATTTATTTACTAGTTGGCTGGAAGAGATTACCACATGGCAATAAGTCCATTAGATTACTTTAAAACGAAGTGTTAAATAAATAAATAAACTCGTAACCCAAGTCTCCAGATGAAGATACGCACTATATCACTAGATTACCGAAGTTATCATAAATGTATACATAATACCATAACACCATTTTCCTGTCCAGATGTTGAGATAACCAGAGAGAACAGAGCGCCAATCTTCCCTACACGAAATATTTTCTTCCCCTCCTCCACATCTATACATCTTTTCCTACAATTAATTATGTTACTCTTACTCCTTACCTTTACTTCTTTCAAAATTTAATTCACTTGGTTCACATTTTTCTTGGTCTTCCTGTACTTATACTACCGAGACTTTCTGCGGGTATGCTTGCATTGTTAATTTTTTCAGTCAGTCTTTCGTAAACTATCCGTTCAACACATTTAAACCACCTCAATATTTATTTTTTACCCTTCTTCGCCCAATCCTTAATAATTACGTTTTTTATTCCGTCAATAATGACATTCATTCTAGTCAGCTCCGTAGGCTGCATATCCGATTCCCTGTGGTAACCGGATTAATAAAAAAAAGTTGCAGATTTATTTTCACTGAAGACTTATTTTTCTGTTCTTAAATATTCTTTTTCTGGTTGGTTAGAAAAGATTGCCTCATGGCAATACCCTCCAGATTATATTGTATACAACAAAGGAATTATAATATATGAAACATTGACACACCACCATTTTTTCTCAGGCATGAATTTCTACCGCATTTATTCTGCTATTCTGCTCCTTTCGTTTAAGTTATCGTTCACTCTAGATTCAACTGAATGATAAAGAATTAGTCAAATTAAAATCTATAAACACTTTCCAATATTACAACAGTTTTAAACTTTATATAATTTTGTTTTAAAACATTCAAACTTTCGATTTTAATTGGAAACTATTGAAGTATTGGAAAAGCATCTATCTAATGCAAGCAATTATTATTCATCCTTCATCCCTATCGGATTCCCCTCAGCCTCCATTCTCGGCACTCGGTATAACAATGGGACTGGCTGATGTGGAATATCTTCTTACACGCGTGGTTGCCTCCAAAGATGGCATTCACCAGGTACAATGTCTATCTTGCTATCACTGCCGAATTGTTCCGAGGAATTTCCATACATTGCACTATCATCGTTAAGTAGGACTTGTTTCCCCATTGTTCTGTGACAGGGAGGTATTTCGGTAGCAACTCGGCTGACTTTGTAAGCAGGGGTCGATTTCGGCTATGAACTAGATAGGAATTGATGTGATATAATGTACGGAACTGTTCGATAAAAAATATCACATTTGCTTGCTTTTATCTGCCAAAAGTACCACTTATTTTCACTTTGAGGTGACATTTGTTAAAGTAAAAAAAAATAAGTGAAATATTTCATTTCTAATTTATAGATAATAAATAAGGTTTTATTTATTTTCATTTAAATTTATCAATTAAGGCTTAGGAATGAGATTTCCTGATATTTTAAGGCTGCATGTAAATGTAGGAAATTAAAATTAATTTAGTTCATAGTAATGATATATTAGATTGTCCGGACGAAAATGACGTATTTAGCATGGTAATTTTTATATACAATAAATAAGATTAGTTCTCAAGAAATTAATTTGTATGTAGTTATAGCTTTTGGCAAATATTTGTGTTAAAGATTACTTTATTAAATTAAATAAAAAAGAAAATTAAAAGTCTACCACGTTTTTCCTGTTTTACATTTACAATTTTTAATTTCTTTCAATTAAGTTAGTGTTTATTTACAAAATGTGAGATTTGACTATTTTTTTATATATCATAGTGGAAGTTTATTAAATGTTAACTATTACTAGTGAATGATCACATTTACGAAAGTATTCAGTGTATGTGGAGAAATTATTAAATCCATATTCACTGGCATTGCACCTATACACCCTCTATAGCGTTTGTTAACAGTTACTTACAGGGGTTGTGAAAAGTAAATTTAAAACTAAACTATTATAAAATCTTTTTATGAACGTTTATATAATGTTGACTGCAGAAAATATATTTATGACATTTTGACGTGCCTAAAGAACATTGCGTTGTACTTCCGAATCTCGTATTTAAAAATGCAAAAACCGCAATTTCGTATGAAGTTCACACTCCATAAATTCATGAATGACAAACAGTGGAATTACGTTTTCACTAGTGAATTAAAACAGTTAATATTGTTGTGCACATTCACTAATAACTTTAAAGTAAACATACCTTACTAATAGTGAACGTTCACTGACCATCAGTTTCCATTGTAACATAGCGATTAATAAAGTGATTGTCGTGGGATTCTGAATTAGTTAGAAAAAAGCAAATCTTTATTGAAATATACATTCAATGTTAAATTTGGGCATTTAGTTCAATTATCTTATAATTATAAAAATATATGGATATTCAAATGTAATGAAAAAAATATATGAAAGAATGACTATGCGAGTATATCATACAAGTCAGAAGTGAAAGGTGTGCGTGGAAGAGGTATATCGAGGAAAACATGGCTAAACCAAATGGACCAGATTTTGAAAGAAGGTAAAGTCAGAAGCTTGAATAATCGAAGATTGTGCGTAACGAGATGTATGAATGTGCAGGAGGCGAAATTTTGGAACTCCGTTCTCTCTGCCAACTATGCTAGAGACACGGTGTAATGATAATGAATTTATGAAAAACAAATATAGGAGAAAAACAGTCGAGTATGTGTTTGGAATTTAAACGTTATACCATTGGAGAAATTATCAATTTGATATAATCTAAATTAAATTAATAATGCAGATTTTTTTGCTCAATGTATCATTTTAATATGATCACAGAATAAACGCTTACATGACACATTTTTTTATCTGAAGCCTGCACTGAAAAATCAATTCGAACTTAAATTGTCTGTAAAATTCAGGTATCATGAAAGTGGGTGTTTTGCCTTGGGCACATAATCAATTATTGTCGATACATTGAAGCATCATTAACGAGGCTATCCAATTTGAAATTTTAATGCTAACGCTCGCTGGAGCGCGTCACTCTCCACGTCATCAAATTTCATCCACGCTAATGGTATGCTTTAGCACATATTCATTTGCTATTATAAGGAATTATTTATGTCATTTAATAAAAATAATAAAAAATAAATGTCTTTGGCACGTTGTACAGATTTTGTGTATATCAATGCTTAGTAATTCGTGATGACGTATGACACGTTCTTCCGTTTGCACCAATTTAAAAAAAATCAGACCGTCATTGTCTTAAAGCTTCTTTAACATTTTTCTAAATGGTTGGAAAATATTGCCATATGGCAATAAATCCACCAGGTTGTACTATATAAACGATAATGTATCAACATTTTAAAATACTTGGCTGCGAGTATCCCTTGTAAAGAAATATACAGCAGTTAATCGGTTGTAGAACTGTTTGTCTTAAATATTATAAATTCAATAAAATAATTTTAATGTGGTTGGTTGCTGAAATGGGAAATAAGAATTAACTTAAGTATTTGATAAATAGCCTCTATGAGAGATGCAATGAAAAATATCTGACAATGACGGGAAATCACAGGTCATGTCTGTAGAAAGCAAAAATAAAAGAGTTTGGCATTTTGGGCTTTATATTCTCAGATAAAAAATAGTTACTGAAGTTATTTAACGATTGGTAATAAAATTAATTCACTCAGTCACGGCAAGTTTATTACAATATAATACAATTCCATCTAGCGAGTGCTGGATAGATAGAATCTTCTTTTTTCGTCTAAAAATCATACTGTTACTATTGAGACACATCTCTCTCAAAGAGATTGACAATTTTGTTGGATTGGTGATAAAAATAAGAGACAGACCCCCGACGGATCAAACATATGATGGATGTTACTGCCTCCTATTTTTTATGGCTCTTTGGGCTGTAGGGTTTTGAAATGTGGTCCTTGTGGATGGGTATTGCCAGGATCCTGTACCAGCAAGTTACAACCTACATTCGCGACTACATTTTTTTTCCATTTATAATGGACTATAGGAGCCTAGAAAGAGATATTAAGCGTCAAGTATATTGTGAGTTGATGACGAGTACAGGATTCATACTGATTGCATGATTGGGATCGCAATCACCCTATTGTTGTATAATCATAAGCCACCACTGAACATTTTTTTAAGGAAAGACTAACAGAAGAAACTAACGTTATTAATGTGAGTAGAAGGGGTGTTAGAGGAAAGTAAATAAATATAGTTGAACCCAATAAAATATGTTTTTTATATAAGGAATTCTTAGTGAAAAAAGCTCCATGAAAAAGTGAATGGATATATGAAAGAGAAGACGAAAATTTGTGTTGCGATTGGAAACTTTGGTGCGCTGTCTTTTCTGCCTACAATTGAATAGCTTGTTTTGGCTAAATCATAAATAAACTAATGGAAAACAAGCTCTCGAAAAGATACTTCGGATTTCTAACGTTTACTTAAGTCTGAAAATATTTTTCAGACAATGTTTTCATTGACTTTTCAGGAGGGAAGATTAGCGGGGATAAAAAAAATCGAAGTATGGAAACTTGCGTTATAAAAACGACTTTATTCTTTTCCATTATGAATTTTGATAAGTTTATTTAAAAATAGTTTTAGCTTTATATTTTCCTAGAATGTAATTCAACACTTTTTTCTTAAAACTTATTCAAGCATGAACGGCCTTTGATGCCTTCGAGTATTTTAATAAAATGTTTTTTTTTAGTAAACTGTAACCTTTTCTTGAACAGATTTTAAAACTTTATTTATTGCTTTTTAGGAACATATGTAAATTTTAGTTAAATAAAGCCGATCAATAACATCAATTTACTTATATTTTCCTTATTCACGCTCATAGGCTCATGATATTCAAAAGGGTTGTTATGTTCACACTTTTTAAAGATATTTGGTCACTAAATTGTACGAGCAAAATAATGAATTGAAAAAGTCAGATAATAATTTCGTTTGATGAAGGGATAACTTTTTATTCTTGTAACACTTTTTATCCTTCTTACGCATCATTACAGATATCTGATGATGGATTTGGTTGTTCAAATATTCCACCTCCTAATGTATGTTAAGCCGTGAAGAGAATCTTATTAGAGAGTGGAAGAGGATGTCGCAAACCGACCATCATCCTGTTATTACGGAAATAAAATAACCACCGCCACTTCGTCTTACCTCCCTATTGTCTAATTTGGAAGACTGAAGCAAATGGTCAACAGACTGATAGAAGTCTCATTGGAACAATGTAATGTAAAAAAAAACAGGCATCTTGAAAGCAGCCCGACAGTGGGGTTACCTGGGGTTTCCCTACCTCGAAAGAAGTGGTGTACTCGGAATAGGATCAGATGCGAATCGATATGTACAAGTTTGGCCTAGGGAATTTGTCTTTCTGTGAATGTGGAGAAATCCAGACCATGGACCACATCGTACACAGATGCTTACTGTATGCGTTCTCTGGATATATGGAGGAGCTACACAACCTAACACCGGACGCTGTAACGTAGTTGGGGAAGACACACTACAATCCCGTACAAATGTATTTCATAAAGTTTTTTGTCCTATGTCGTGCTGCCGAGTGGATGATTCGCTTCCACGTTTCCCCAGTGTTGAACCATGGTGAGGGCTGCACTCAGTGAGAAACTAGTCATCTCTTTGATTTGGTCCATCCGCCTTGCTGGATACTGATTTTTTGTCCACCCCCTTCAACACCAGTCACTATCAGTTTCTCTAAACTGTTAACATGTCTCCTGACATCATATATGACTTTTGTTAGTATTGTCTATCTTCATATCGTTGATAGTCTTTATTTGACCTGAAGATTCTGGAGGATGGACACATTGGTGCTACTATTTTTTTGCTTTATAATTTTGTTTTTGTAACTTTTTCAAAATTAAGATGACCTCCGTGGTATATGTTAGTTGGTAAAACGCCTGTCTTTCAACCTGAATTACCGGTGCAATTTCCCTTGGTACCGAAGAATTTTTAAAACGAATTGAATTCTGTTTTTCTCATACAGCCTCTGTCATATCTATCTGGCTGGTTGGAAGAGATGACTACTTCGCGATAAACTCGCCAAGATGCACTGTAAACAACAACAATGTTCTAGATTACTTTTTTATTTATTTTATTTCAACCATTTTGATACCAAGATTAAAAACAACAACATTTGTGTATATATATAACAAAGATTATATTATTATATATATAATACAAAGATTATATTATTTTATATTGTATATAATACAAAGGTTAAAAAACAACAACATTTGTGTATATATTACAATGATTATATTATTTCATATTGTATGTAATACAATGATTTAAAAATAAAAATGTATATACGAGTATAACAAAGATTATATTATTTTATATATAATACAAAGATTAAAAAACAACAACATTTATGTATATATTACAAGTATTATATTATATATAATACTAATATTAAAAAACAACAACATATTATGCATATAATTTAATATTGACATTTAAGCAGGCTTTTTACACCCTTAAAATATAAGTTTAACTTTATACCAGAACTACTCGTATATACCAAGGTGATCAATGTTTTATTATATTTTCTCACAATTTCCTCCCGATGCTCGATTTAAACATACAAAATCCTTCAAACCACTTGTAATATTTCATTTTTAGAGCGTTTATTTATTATATAATCGATGATGATGATGATAATAAATATGTACGCAGCTTTACCAAATTGAATAATAAATGTCTCCTGAAATCCTTTTGAAGTAAACAAATTTGGTAATATTGTTTATATTGAAAATTTTGTAGAAAATTTGGATTCAAACCCCTTTAACAAAAGTTTCCCCGAACGTGCCATTATTGAATGCGTGTCGTACCCTAAATCCAGCGAAGCTTATGCCAAACACATGTTGGTTTCCAGACCGATTTCACGGATACTACTTTGCGAAATAATATATCTACTTACTCTTTTCTATACTGGAAAAAAAACAATATAATGTTATTTGTTTTTTTTTTTTTTTCGAAATTCGATGTAAAATTATAAGGGTTCCAACCTTTTTTCGTTATTTCAAGTTTGTTTATTGACTGAAATAATTGGTGTCAAACATCGTGTCAATGTTTGCAATACGCCTGTCTTCCAGCCCGGGGCTGCTGGTTCAATTCCCGTTGGAAACCAGAATTTAAAAAAAAGATTGTTATCTGGTTTTCATTAAAGGCCTCTTTAAAATATTTCTGGCTGGTTCAAAAAATAAAACTACTAGGGTGTTTATAGCATGTATGACAAAATAAAACCACTAGGTTGTATATAGCATGTATGACAAAATAAAACCACTAGGTTGTATATAGCATGTATGACAAAATAAAACCACTAGGTTGTATACAGCATGTATGACAAAATAAAACCACTAGGTTGTATATAGCATGTATGACAAAATAAAACCATTAGGTTGTATATAGCATGTATGACAAAATAAAACCGCTAGGTTGTATACAGCATGTATGACAAAATAAAACCACTAGGTTGTATATAGCATGTATGACAAAATAAAACCACTAGGTTGTATATAGCATGTATGACAAAATAAAATCATTAGGTTGTATATAGCATATATGACAAAAGTGTAACAAAATTCGATAACAAATATGACGTTTGTATTTTTTGTAATTTGACTATTACGAAACATTCAATTTTTGTCAGAAATTATTTTTGTTACTAACATCCCTTTAATGTAGGTCAAGAGTGAATAAATTTTTTTTAAACCTTTTTTGAACTTAAATGTGTGTTGTTTGAATGCTTGTTTTATTCGCCCCCATATTTCGTAGTCTAGTTGATAAGACCCATGACTTCCTTTCCGGGGGTTGAGAGTTCAATTTTTGTTGCATCCCAGATTTTTTTTTAAAGGATTGTAGTCTGGGTTTCACTTTAGCCATGTTTACAACTTTTTGGTGGTTTGGAAGAGGTTGCCAATTGTTAATAAGCCCGCCAGGTTTTACTGTAAGCAACGAAAGTGAAACGCAATACTCTTAGTTGAAACATAGGAAGATATTTTTTTTACCAAAAATAGACCCGCAAAAGTGTAATAAAATACAGCTGAAAAGCCTTTTTAAGATATATAAAATAATTATTTTATTGCATTTTTCGAAAAAAGTCAACTACGAGGCATATCCAGAAAGTAAGTGTACTGAATTTTTGTAAGTTACAATTTTTTTTCTTTAAACAAAAAAGTTACGTGGTTACCGTAGTACATATGTAAGCTATTTTTCGACATAGTCGCCATTCCTCTCAATGCAGGTGGTGAAGCGGGGTATCAACTTTTTGATGCCTTCCTCAAAGTAGTTTCCCGCCAACCCCTCCGTCCACTTCTCCACCTCCTCCTTTACCTCCTCGTCGGTTGAAAACCTTTTTCCACCCATGTGCAGCTTCAGGGAGGTAAAGAGATAGTAATCTGAAGGTGCTAGGTCAGGGGAATGCGCGGGATGGTTAGGACATCCCATTTAAACGAGGCGAGCAGTTCCTTCGTGGCGTTGGCCGTGTGTGGTCTGGCATTGTCGTGCAGCAGGCAGACTCCCTTTGTCAGCATGCCTCTCTTCTTGTTCTAAATCGCCCTCCGCAATTTTTTTAGGGTCTCACAGTATCTTGCAGAGTTGATGGTCTCCCCTTGAGGCATATATTCAATTAAAATTATGCCTTGACAGCCCCAAAACACGGATGCTATGATTTTCTTGGCTGAAATTGTGGTTTTGAACTTTTTGGCGGAGGGTGAAGAGGTGTGACGTGACCGTTTTTAAACTCGCGACACCACTTGTACACACTCGTACGATTCATAGCTTTATCACCATATGCAGTTTTCACCTCATTATAAACCTCAAGCGGAGGTTTTCCCTTCCAAACGAGATAACGGATGACGCCGCGTATTTCGCACTTGGCGGGAGATTGGATTGACATTTTTCACGAAACGTGTTGTCGCGTCGACACTTCTCAACGTACTGACCTCGAACCGGTCTCGTTGCGGAGGGGAAGGGTCAGGATGCACGGAAGTGTAGCCAACATGTCAAAAATAAAATCCATCCGGTCGTGAGAGCCTCAGTACACTTACTTTCTGGATACGCATAGTACTTAGCAATCTAGAAAAAGTTACTGGAAAGTGTATTTTTTATAATTACCTAGCAGCTGATTTTTCTTTTAATAAATTGTAGTCGCTTTATTCATTATTATAAATATCATACTTATTCAAAGTTAAATCACAGCATGTTGACAGATTAAAAAAAAACAAGAATTAACACAAACATAAAATTCACCTAAAAATCAAAAGTTCTTACAGTACTGTTATCGCTAAAATTTAGGGAAATCAAAATAATCTTACAATTTAATCAAACAATAAATAAAAAAATAGAACACTATATACGAGTATATTCTCATCATATACACACAGAAAAAAATGGCACATAAGTTAATTTGTAGGTAAGAAACTGCGATCTCTACAATTAGGCAGGAATACAGCTCGACAAATAACAAATGAAATATTTTGAGTTATTTTACTCCATCATTAAATTAAATCGTTATTTTAAAAATCTCCTCTCTTAAAATTGTTAATAATCAACCTTCTAATAACAAAAATGCTTTCTAGCCAGCCCTCTTTGAATATTACACTTTTTTTGTACAAATCTGTGTAATTGGGTCATTGATTTGATTT
Organism: Odontocerum albicorne; assembly: GCA_949825065.1. Classification (NCBI taxonomy): domain Eukaryota; kingdom Metazoa; phylum Arthropoda; class Insecta; order Trichoptera; family Odontoceridae; genus Odontocerum; species Odontocerum albicorne. The sequence goes on along the minus strand of OX463853.1, from coordinate 30,325,748 downwards.
TAACATGAAAACTTGAACTTCTTTTACATCCAATAAATAAATTTCATCTGACGTTAGCGGCTTCTTAAATATGGGATCAGATTCCACAGACTCGAAAGAAAATGTCGTTTGCTCAGGCCGTTCTTTCAAAATTGTGTGACATATCTCCATTGTTTACAGGCTCGACTTCCTTAAACTTGTTAATTCTACGAAAATTTTAAACCACTAATTATTATTGAAGAAATATCATTTGCTTGTTTTTCTGCTTTAAAGGAACACATTTATAGTAACACCACATATATGTATGTCAACATTATATCAGGATGTAACTTTCAAATGTGACCAACTCCAAATTTAACTTCTTTTTATCATACTAGCAATGTTAGATCACTTTGTTGAGAGTACTTGACATTATATGATTTTCAAATTTAGCCAAATCCAACATCAAATCCTTCAAAAGACTGACTTAACGTGGGACTAATTAATTCAATTGACGACAAATCCAGACAGGTGCATTTTCAAACATTGTCACATTAATTTCTACCAATCACGTCATTGCGAAGGCAGGCGTCATCTTGCTGAAGGCTATACGAAGTTTTTTCAAAACAAATCCTGACAGTTTGGTGTCGAAATTAGCCAAATTCGCCTTTCTTACTTTCAAATATAGTCAAATCCACGTTTTACTGCAGAAAAAAAAGTAGTCAAAAACAACTTCAAAATGCTTTTTTCTCTATGAAACACAAACTTTCTAGGGAGAAGAAATAAAAATATCGCATTTTGTCAAAAAGTGGATTTGACTACATTTGAAAATTATATCCTGATATATCAAATTTATGACTACAAATGCGAATGTCAAGTGTGCGATAAGAAGTGGTCGGACACGATTTCAATGTGGTTGTTGAGATGATAATGCTTGGGATTTAAGTATATGTAAGGATGTGAATGCGGGTATAAATATTTGATCTGAGTGTTTACGTATCATATTATGTATAAATTAATGAAGTTTGCGATAAAGGACAGAGTCCACTTGGTCACAGGCTTTGTCCAGTGCATTGATTTTCTATATCCACAAATGAAGGGTTTTTGCTTTGTAATGTTATGTAACTCTGCGATCAGTCTTTCTACTAAAACGAATGAATTAAGAGTGGTAATTTTTTAATGTCATCTAACTAAATACGGCTTCTAGCAGAGTAGGGTTGAGCTTATGCGTTATGGTGAAATAGTGAATTATTAAATGATTACCTATTTCTCGATAAAAATGTATAACGATTCACTATTTGTTGTCATTTTGGCAAGGGATCTTGCTATTTATAATCCTGTTAGATTAAGGGCATGGTGCTCGACTATTCTGCGACTTTGATTTATCTATTGGGTCTCTGGTAATAATTTTATACTATTTCGCTCAATCCGGAGTGGCTAGTTTCCAGTTCTGTTGAGGATTTACACGTTTGAATTTCTTACGGGACATATCCCTATCTTCGTCTTCAGTAAGCTTACCAAAGACAATAGTTTTTTTTAAGTCTGGTGTCTAGGATCTCGATGCTGCAGTTGTGTGCTCTGTTCAATATTTTATCGTTTCATACTCTTTGGTACCATACCAAATTCATTATTTGACTTTTCGTTGTTGACATTTTTCTAGTCCGTAAGGGGCCATGATTACCAGACATATATTCAAGATGATATATTCATAGTTTTAGACGGTTTTTTTCGTTTATCGTGATTATTGCAATTATTTAACACTTGCTTAGAAGGTAGACAAGTAAACTGCGTAACCTTGTTATAAACGTATATTGTGATGCTAAATGCGTAAGCAAACAGACATTAAAAAATGTAGATAAATTATAAGTGAGATGTGGTAATAAAGAAACTGAAAGCGCAACCAAAAATTTAATTGAAAATCATTGATTGTTTTGGTCCAGAGGTGAGTTAGCACAAGCTCATAAAGACGAAGGAAAAGTGTAATGTAGATACATACACACCATCACGTCATTTTCGTGTCAGGGTAAGCAAAGAAGACAGAGCGCCTGACTTTTATATCTCGACACACATCCTTAGCCTCTTCTATGTCTATACGCATTCTCATACAACTTATACGATTTTCCTGACTTTCTATGTTTCCTTCTTTCGGAATTCCATTCACTTGATCTAACCATATTTTCTTTGGTGTACTCAAATTTGCACTTTTAATATGTTTTGTTTGTCTTTCTTCGTTCATTCGTTCCATACGCTCAAACCATATCAGCGTCTTCTTCATCATCTTACTTAACACACATTCATCCCTTATCACTTCAATCCGTATTCTGTCATACATTGTCACTTCACGTAATCTTCTCAATATACGCATCTCTATAGCATTTATTCGGCTCCACTCAGTTATTTTCCACGTGCACGTTTCTCTCCCATACATCAAAATGGGCACCAAAATACTATCGTGGACTGTCATCTTAGCAGATTTTACTAGTCTCCGGTTCGAGTATATGTTTTAGTGCACCTTTGATTTTGTTTCCTAAGACATTCATCCCTTATCACTTAATTCTGTATTCTTCTCATTGCACGCATTTTTACAACATTTATTCTGCTCTTCTCAGTGTTTTCTCGTTTTCTCAACGTTTCACTCCCATACATCAAAGTTAGCACCAAATACTAATGTACGAAAAGTGTAATATGTTTAAACAAAAAAAAAGCAAATAACATAAAAATACACAAATAATAGAAGTCATTTACTGTAATGCACATTATTAGGCATTTAATCTTTTCGCAAACTACAAGGGTTAAAAGTAAATAAATGCATTTTCAAAGCAAATCTAATACCGTGTTGTCAGTAATGTTAGTAAGTGAATTTTTTAACAAAATCGATGTTTTCTACTGGATCAACGTTCATTTTGGCACACCATCTTCTAGCAAGTTAAACCGCAAAACCAGTATATCGGATTACCCTGATCTCAACAGAATACTTGATAAGTTACTATGAACCTCCCAGCAGATATCCTCGGTCCGAACCGGTACAATAATAGCCACAACTTCCTGCCTTGAGCTTTCCTTTCCGATCCTTACTCCTCCTTCATCCCCACCCTCAAATCCTTTGGTCAAAACCCTTTCCAGTGGATCAAATATTCTCTATCTTACTTACGATAGATGAACCAAAGAATTTCAATTACTATATAAACATTTACTTTTATAAATATATCGATAAAATAGTTTTAAGTGTACGCATATTTTTAATCAATAAATTGTTGTAATGTTTTAGCTCAAATTACATTATATTATATTGGATGTCGTAGCAAATTTAAAAACAAGATTGGTTCCCTCCCACTGTAATATCTTATCGATTATAATGTATGAAAAATAAATAACATTAATCATGTCACAATCAAAATGATTAACAAACTAACTAATTTATTATGATTTTCGAAAAAAATATCTGGTTGTTTTAATGTCCATCCCCCCCCCCCTTATAAATTGACACATTTTCCCCTATCATATTTTAACTTTTCTATAATTCATTTAAAAAAATGTTGAAGTATATGTTGTTTTTGAAAATTAAAATCACTGTTAATTTTTTTTAAATAATCTACCCCAACTAGGATGATTTGTGCCACCGAATCAAAGACACTGTGAAATTATATGAGTCAATATAATAAAATCAATTTAAAATATTACAATTTTTGATAATTCAAAGTTTCAACTGATTAAGCTTAAAAAAATTAACAATCGATCTATAAATAGAAAAGTTCCTGGAAGAAAGAAAAAACGTAACATTCATTGGACGCGGTAAATATATGACATTTAATCAATCGAATTTATTTATGTAGTATATTTACACAAGTTAATATTATACCTATATTTATACTATTATTAGTATTTACGTTAAAGAAAAAGTAAATATTGCAAGTTATATTTTTAATAGAATAGGTTTTCTGTTTCGAATTAATTAACATTTCAGCTGAGAGAATTCTGTAATTTCTTTCTTTCAAAATTATTAACATTTTCCTCCAATAAATTGTTCACATTCCGAAGCTCTACTCCTCGCAACAGTTCCCAATCCCGATTTCCGCAGGCTACAGATTTCTCACTCGCAAAGCTTTCCCAGGCATAATCTCCACGGAGCTCTCAATGCAAATATTATGCTTTGCCCTCTCTTCAGTCTCCACACACACTGTTACCTAGCTTCGATTTAAGCGCCAACTTAGCTGTTCCCCGCCCTCAAAGGTCGAACGAGGCAATATGTTATTGGTTCTCAAACCTATTCGCACACACACCTACATGCATTATAAATATGTCGAGGGAATCTTGAAGATTTTATGATATAAAATCTCCTTATACACACAGAAAAGTATGTATAACGAGATTTATGAGTGTGGCAAAGGAATTGTGTGTAGAGCTCTATCTTCCTGTCCACCCTATAAATGATATTGCGTGATTGTATTTAAATATGTATACACAAAAAATATGTTTATATTGAGTATGCCACAAAAAATATATTCTTAAATATCATCATGTTTTTTTTAATGTCATCGTCTTCTTTAATGCTATTTTCTCAAAAAGTGTTGATATTTATCAACATTATGATTCGAAAAAAAAAAAAAAAAATATAAAGTGTGATCAAAACTTTTTTTTAAAGACATACAACACAAAAGGCTTCTTTAATATTTTTCTAGTTGGCTGCAAGATATTATGATATAAGAATTTCGCCAGTTTGTACGATATGACCAAAGTACAATAATAATAAAATACAACACCGCAGAGATGTTCTCTAGTTGGGATTTTTCTCGGAGTGTCGGTCCAACTTGCGGACACCTTACTCCTTCATCGAATAAATGAAACGGACTTGTGAAATTTGAAGGTTATTTGGGTGGTGGTGTGAAAAAGTATGTTAAAAGAGAGGAAAGGATAGAATTCGGTACATATATTAAGGTAATAAATACATATAGGTTACATATTAATATACTTATATTTTTGTATGTCACAGGTGTTGATAAATATGAATAAAGAAGAGAAAGGATAGAGATGTATACATATATAAATATAGATATAATAATAATAATATATTACGAAGATGGGGGGGGGGGGTGAACACATTAATATGGGGCTAAAATAAAATACGTATTATGTATGCGCTCTAGGCATAATTCGGCGCCTACCGTTGCGAATAGGGGGTCGAGGGGTGGAACGAAGAATCTGCTTCGGCCTGGGGTGGATGATATTTGCGTTCGCGTCGTAGTCCGACAGTGAACTGATTAGGGGGTTCGGGTGGCTCGGGAGAGAACTGTAGAACCTCTCGGACAGAGAGATCGCGTATTCTCGGATGGTGGGGAGATCTAAATCTTCGTGAAGCCGTTTACTACTGACAAGTTACATGTATTATTTACTTATTTGTTTTTTAAAGCTGTCACATTTAGCAAATAACGAAGCTTACCATCTCTGATGGTCTTGGTCTGCTGTTTCTATTTTTAACTTTTCTGTGAAACGTTTACGTTTTTATTTCATATGGTTTTCTCTTATGGTGGGATGTTCAGGTTTCTTATCCATTATATAGCCTCAAGAGTAACCTGATAAGTCTCCTTCAATCCTCTCGCCATCGAATGTATTGACATTGTAACCTCATAGCCATGGCCACATAAAATGACGATTCAGGGTACACAACAATTTTCGTGACAGGTTTAAACCCTTGGAGAAGTACGTTAGGATAATGAACAAGGTGGAGATTTTAGAACGAGCATCGATTTTATTGCTGTAGCCAAGTATCAGGTAAACTCAGGTATGGAATATACCTTAAAGACTATTAGCACATTCTCCATGTTACGCTGTCTAGATTCTCTCAATGGCATGATATCACATGGTTACGATGAAGAACGAAATGGTTTCGCCTTATTTTTCCCCAGTCACTGTTTGCTCGGCTCTAGATAACTGTTGCAATGCTAGGTTCGTATATAATTTGTCACTATTCTGAAATAAATTGCATGCGAGGAAGAAGTAGACCAAAGAAAGAATGAAATAATTTTGTAGAAATTTTGACGAGGATGAAATTAAGAATCTTGAAAAACACAAAAGTATGTATAACGAGATTTATGAGTGAGGATGTGGCAAATAAAGTGTGAGTAGAGCTCTATTTTCTCTGCCAACCCTATAAAAGATATTGCGTGATTGTATTTATGTATGTATGCACAAAAAATACGTTTTATTGAGTATGCCACAAAAAATAAATTTTCAAGGAATCAGAATAAATTGACAGTTTTATAAAATATTATTCATAAAACGCTTACATGAGTTGAAAATCTTGCATGTTATCTATTTGATTATAAAACCCATGTAAGTGAATGTAAAGTCCATGTGGTTGAGTGAAAGAGATAATAATGTTTTTAAAGACAAGTAAGAACATAGTAATTAATTAAAAATATGAAAAAAAACAAACGAGAAATTGGTTCAAAGGCTTGCCGTGATTGTATGATCTGTTCAAAGGCTCACCGTGATTTACCCTAAATATTTAATTTGTGGAACATTCATATATAACGTTTAGTTAACTTGAAAAATTCACAAGAGAACTCGTATTAGAAATTTCTGATTCTTGTTTAATTGGTACCAACATTTCGAAAACTTCACCATCGATATTCAAATCCAATATCATGAATGAAAAGAAAATTTCATTTCAGCACGCTACACAACTTCATGGAGAGGTGATTCGTTTCATAAAAAGTCATCTGTTAAATTTAATGGAAGGGAATAATTGGGCGTTATTAATTTCTCAGTAATATGGTAATGACGAGTTTAAGATTGTAAAAAATATGTAACATTTTTTCGTAACTATGATTTGTAATTAAAATGCATGTTAAGTAGCAGTGAATAGTTATAATTATGCAGCCTGCACATCGCAATGATTTTCGAGCAGTGTCATCTAATAAGTTGCAATTTTTTAATAAAAAAACGACAAAAATTAAATCTTACTTGACATTATTTCTGTCGTTTTTCATTGATGAGGGTTATTTTATAAAGGATAATGGTGATGCAGGTTGCGACGACACATATTTATTCCTCTCGATCACTTCCCGTTGGCATGACATTGTGTATGTTTTCTTGGTTAATTCCTTCACCTGATCACTCAATCTTACCAGCGACCTCTACTTCTTCTTCATTGTACACTTCCTATGATCATCAATTTTTTCATATTATCTGGCCCACTCCTGGAATGTGTCCAATGAATCGGAGAATACGCTGGAAGCATATTGAGACATTCGTTCTTCTGGCGGTCCGTAGAATTCTCAGCATCTGATGCTTACCCTTGACGTCGACACAACAATACGAAAAAATATGTATTTATTGTTGAAGCTTTTTAGATCGTGATTTCGATACAATTTTTTCATCACAGTATCAACATAAGTATCCTTTATGTATCTATTATGCTATCGTTGTTTACAATATAAATGGGAAACATTATTCCCACGTGATAATTTGTTCCAACCGAGAAGAAATATTTTTAAAAGGCAAATAAATATACTTTGAAGCTTTAAAAAAAATGAGATCTGAAGGGAATCGTATCCTGAATTGTAGATCATTATTTAGAATATATATTTAGAAAATATAATATTTATTAATGGCCGACAAATAACAATGGAAACAAAAACTAACTCACAAAGTGTGTTTGTTATATGATAAGAATCACAAAGGTTAGGCGTGGGCTCATTTAATATGACCCATTTAACAGTGCCAAACTTACGAAATAAGCTGGCATATATGACAATAACAAACAAGATGGGTTCAACATTGATTTTAGAAAATCATCTCTTTTTTTTCTACACACAGATCGTTGCGTATAATGTGTGGACAAACAATATATTACAGTAGGACATTATTCAAGAATGTGGATAAAAAGAGGATGAAGAAATCAATATTAAAATGGTTCGGCCACGTGGAAAAATGAATGATGAAAGGTTTACAAAAATAGTCTATAGTTGTTAAAAAGCATGAGAAGCTTGGGAATGTCTAATCGTTTAAAAGTCAAACGTTGCTCAAAAAGCTTCTTAATTCATTGGTTTATAGCAAATTAGAAAGCAATGCTTGCATTTATAGCCAACTGGGGACCCACACAGCTCACTCACGGTGGATAAGGTATGGAAAAAAGATCTATATGAGGGAGTCTGGTGTCTATCCGTGGTTTTATTCTATTCAGTTTCTACTGGGCATGCTTTGTAAGACTCGTTCAAGGAGTTGTGAGTTGTCAAGCATTACAAGAAAGATTAGCGTTAAATGTTCCTAACAATTACACTAGATTACGCAATTAAGACCTGTTCTCCATCATATATGTAAGAACGGGTCTCTCCTTCGCTACGTCTGTTGGAAGGACCTTAAATATTTTGAACGGGATTGATTCGGATATTGAAATATTTTATTTCACATTACCAAACCACAAAGAAAATTTTCTTTTAAAACTGGGGACATTACAATCACAAATCAATTTATTTAAGTTACTTTTGATTAGTAAATTTTTTTTAAATATGTTAATTATTATCGCAATTAAATTTTTTTACGTAATTAGTCTAAGCCTGTATTGTGAATAAAATAAAATAATTAAAAGTTGTATGAACGTGGCAAAAGCGAAATATGTGTGGCAGGATAGAATTAATGGCAATATGTTCTTTCTTCTTACTTTAATAGAAGCATAGCATGATGGTGATGATTATGAGATTAGTTTTCCACATTACAAAGAATATTATATAATTCTCTCCAGAACCGTAAGGTGCCACGTGTTGTAATAAGCGGCCACGTGACGGGAGCAATAAAATGATTGCCAACTCCGGAGGACGCGCACAGCTGAAGAATATGGCGTTTTATTCAAGTGTTTTCAGTTATAAGAATTACATTTTGATGTCTTCCTTCGAAAATTTACAAAAAAAAAAACAATTGCGTATTTGAAAATTTCGTCTTTCCGTTTATGTTCAAATTTGGTTTGAATGTTTTAGGCACCCGGCATGAAAGCTTTTTTAGAACTATTTTGTTCTATGAATATTTAATAGTCTCAAAAGATCGTTTCAACACGTAACTTCTCAAAATAAGTCACAAATTAAAGGAAAAAAGTTTAGAAAGATTACGAGTATATTGTTATTTATTAACACTGGTTACACATTTTTTTTCAAAAAGGGATATCAGTCTGTTATTTGCTTCAGTCCTCTTTAACATTGTTTACCTTCTCATCTTCACACTACACCCATACCGTATATTTATCTAAAAAAAATACCTCCAAACATCATGTACGTCTTCTCCACCGAGCTATGCCTTCTTCTCTCTCTTCTTGCGCGGCGGACGGTATGTTGCTGTTGCTGTTGCTGTTCTTTTCCTGGGAGCCGGGGTGCTGCCGTCGGGGGACTGTGAGACCGGGGCGGGGCGATCAGAAGGACGTTGGAACCTGACGGTGCCGCAGGATCGCTGATGTGAGACAGAATCCCTTTGGGTATGTTTGCCTATAACATCTCGAGCTACGTGAGTGGGGGGGGGGGAGGGGGGTAAACAACTAAAGTGAATATAACTACTCAAATATTCATCCCTTATCACTTCATTCCGTATTTATGTTACTCATATATTTTCACCCCATGTATTATTCTAAGAGCACGTATCTCTGCAGCGTTTATTAGGTCTGTTTCAGTCTGTTTTCAAGTCTACGTTTCACTTCCATACATCAAAGTCGGTGCTAAAATACTGTTGTAAACTATCATCTTAACAGAGTTTGATTGTGATGTCGTTCTCAGAGAGACGTTTTTCATGTCTCGCGAATGTCTTTCAGGAAAAAAACTTTTAGCAATAGTATGGAAATAATGATTTTTTAATGTTATTTATATGACATAATATGTTTTGATGTTAATACTAATTTTTTTTATCAAATGTCTTATGAATTATTTATTTATATAATTTGTTTGTTTTTTGTACTTGTTGATATATTTGTTTATTGTACTAATCAGGGATACCTGAATTGTGCAAAGGACTTTAAACAAATAAATTCATCAAAGATTTCAGCTTTAACTTTGTGAACTTCATGTGAGAAAATTTAATTTTGAATTTCTTAGTTATTCTACTTACTAAAACAATCTCCGCGGTACGTGTTCCTCTGAAACGAATTTCGAGATAAGAGGTTGAATCACGTGTTTTGGGGGTTAATGTAATTAGGGGAGAAATAAGTAGTGTATTCTTAAATATGTGAAATAAATAGAGCTTAACAATATTTTATTACAATGATTATTAATTACACAATTAAAAAAATACAAAGTGATGGTGATAGAAAATTAAGAAATTTTGCTATTTGGGTAGTATTTTCTCAGATGATGGAGTTGTTAAGAGGGATATCGAATGACATGTTGCGATAGGAAGCAAAGTCAATGGGGCTCTGAAACATATATGATATTTATACTCGAAAGGGAAAGCATCAAAATCTGCTGAGATGATAGTCCATAATAGTATTTTAATGTCAAATTTGTTGTATGGAAGTGAAATGTGGACCTGGAAAAAGACAGAGGAGCCGAATAAATGCTGTACATATGTCTACTTCGAGATGAATACATAGAGTGAAAATATATGACAGAATTCAGAATTTAGTGATACGTGATGAATCTGAACGTAAGGCTGATGTGTTAAGTAAGATAAGAAAGAGCGAACTGAGGTGGTTTGGAGATGTAGAACAAATGAATGAAGAAAAACTAACAAAACAGATATATAGTGCAAATATGAGTGGAAGGTGTGTGAGATGAAGACCAAGGAAAGTATGGTTGAGTAAAATGAATGATATTCTGAAAGAAGGAAATGTAGAAAGTCAGAAAAATCGTAGAAATTGTATGAGAAGGTGTATGGATGAAGAAGAGGCTAAGGATGTGTGTCGAGTTGGGCGCTCTGCCCTGCCAGCCTACCCTGACAGGAAAATGGAGTGATGGTATGTATGTATATAAAAAAATCCATATAATTTTCTTTCAAGGCATATAACGCCTATTTTCCGAAAATCGAACAAAGCCAAAGTCAGAAAGATCTCCTTCACATAAATAATTTATTTCCCATACAAAGGAAGCCCAATAATATGACACAATCACCGTTATTACCATTACCTTCCTAATATTATCTTAATTAAAGATTTCCGAATCCCAAATTAATATTGTATCATTGTAACCGCCCCCATTCGAGCCTTCTTATGGCCCTATTCATTCGATATTTCAACTCAGGTCAGATTTGGTATTTAATTAAATCACTCGAACAAAACTACCGAAGGATTGAATGGGGAATTCGCAGAATTAAGCAGGCTTATGTATAAGAAACATAATATTCCGAATGAAGTCGCTGATATTCTATCTCTATCTTTGTGATAGGATTAAAGAGAAACAGAGAGAACGATACATACACAGTTAGGACGATGTGATAACATTACATAAAATTCTGTTGAATTTAAAAATTAACTGATGTTATCTTCGTAGCATGGTGCAATACGTAACTTCCAGCCCAGGGGTTAAATATTTGATTTTCCGTACAACTCGAAAGAAATGGCCTTAGTCAGGTAGTTCACATTAATCTTTTTGTTGACACATTTATTATTGGTGGGAAGAAATTGTCATATGGTAATAAGCTCGACAAGTTGCTATGTATTAAATTGTACAATATTACACTTTGGTTGTATACAGTACAATCTTGCAAGTTTATAGCTATGTGGATATCTCTTTCAATCAACCAGAATATGAATCGCGTAAGTGGAAACTATACTGGAACTCTTTAAAAAATCGGATACCAACGGGAATTGAACTGTATGTTAAACCCTTGGTTCATAAATGGGTATATTTTACAGCTACGGGGGTCGTCTTGTATTCAAAGGAAGTACGAGTATTATACGATACAATATTAGTTACTGTGAACTTTTACATAAAAGAAAATCGCTTATAAAGCAGGGTGAAATATTTCTTGAAGGCTATGAAATGAAAATTTCGAAGGATATGTGGTCAAATTTCTGAAACTGGCTTATAGAGGCAAATGTATACCGTGAAGTAATACAACCTGTACAATGAAGCCTGCGCTGTATAAATAGTTAAAATTTGTTGCTTTCACTAACTGACACGTCAACACCGTATGTTAGACAGTGAACTTGTTGAAAATACTAGGAAAGACTAGAAAAAAGATATAGGAGGGAAATGATATTGGAGCTGGTTGGATGGTGTGATAGAGGAATGTCTTAGTCTGGGAATATTCTATCATAGCTGGAAAGGTTCTAACACGTGTGAGTTACAGTACATTTTTTTCAAGACTGTCTCTTTTGATGCAGACTCCAATAAATTTTTCCATCATTTCTAGGTTTTCAGGTAGTCGACTGCAATATTATATAAAATTGCTTCGATAGATTGTCATTCAAAGGTGCTATCTGTAGTTTGTACGTGATCTCGTCAGCATCTTTTCTAGACACGTATCCATCTAACGACCTCTTCTTACATATTTCTCACAAAACGTATTTCCCTTCTCCTTTTAAATGTATTGTCAGTACAGGACTTTTACTACCATTTTTAGGGTTATAAAATACCCTTCATTTCAACTACGAGTATATTTGATTCATTAAAAATATATATTTTTTAATCCGAACTAACATTGAATGGTTCACAATTGTTCAGTTATAATTTTGATTACATAATTATCAAGTATGTATTGAAAAAGCTCTAAAGATATTCAAAGTGAGAAACTTTTCAAAGATGTCGACGTTTCGGACATAATACAAATGTAGAAAATGAAAATAGCTCTCATGATTCATAAAGGCTCTATAACTCATCTCATAGGATAATTGATCACATTTATCAAACTAGGAAGAATATTAGAAGGAATATACTTAGTGTTAAAAAGATGAACACTTTTGGCCAGAGGCATCATATTTTTTAGCTCCTAGGGTGTATAACGCACTGCCAGCAAAGTGGAAGTCATTTATACGAGTAGTTTCAAAGCTCAAATACACACTGTAGCAATGGCTCCTTTCTCAGGGAACTGCTAAGTCTAAGAGAGTATTATTAACATACACATTGGAAAATAGGGGTGGTGATCTTGTTGTCTATGAGTGGTAACGTTTAAATACAAAATTCTTAATGTTTATGCATCGTATACCAATTGGTGAGTGTGGTTATTTTTTGTTTTTGACATGTTGCAAACTTATTTTTTCTCTTTTGTTTATTCTATCGAAAATCGTTTTGTGCTTATAACATGTGTCAATTAAATAAGACATTGTTTTATTGACACATGTGATAAGCTGGTTGACTTAAAACAGGAATTCTTAGTTAGTCGGCCAGAAAATTTGCAGTATCTGAACTTGAAAAACAAGCATGATATGATAAGGGGAATATGTTTTTATATGATTTTTTAAGTATATGTCTTTAAACGGTTTTATGGTATTTAATAATAAAAAATATAAAATACCAACTTATATGGCGCTATGAAGCACTTTAACTCAAGGGATTCGAACCCACTATTATTCACAAATTTAAAATATAACAAAATAAATACTCGTATATACAAATATAAACGCATGAGTTAAGTGTAGATATAGGACGGTAACGGCTGCGGCCATTAGATTAGACACTTTTTCGCACTTGCATGTGTTTAGAATAACATATTTGGTACGAAAAATACAGATAACTTATGAAAGGAATACAAACTACAGTGAAATCTTTTTAGATCTTCTGATTTGTGACAGTAACACATTTTGCTTTAGGTTTAGTATCGGGTATATGTGCAGTGTTCATATAACATCATAAACTTTGCTAAGACGTCCCAAAAGGGGTGTCTTTAAGTACTTCCTAAAGCTGTACACGCCACATATACCTCAACTACTAAGAGGTAGACCATTCCACGCCAAAGAATCAGCAACGGCAAAAGTTCATAATAACCCGCCCTATTGGATCGATTTGGAATAATCGATCTTTAAGAACTTTTTCTTTTTGAAAAAACGTTTCCAAGTCACATATTCGAAATACGAGTATATCATTATAAGGGGCTTGAATATAAAATGACAAAGCTTGAAATTAATCCGTTCACGACTATTTAGCCTGTGTAGATTTTTTAGAAGCGGACTAATATACAATAACAATATTTTAGACCACCATACGTGTACGAGTATATCAACCTAGCAGCTGTATTAAAAACAGATAGTCTAGAAATTTGTGAATCCGGTAAAATAGAAATGAGACATTAGCGACGAGCATTCCAGTGCCGAAGTCGTTGAAGACAAAAAAAGAAGTCTTAGATCCAGTCTGTATTATTGTGTCGTTGATGATGGTGATGAAGATGATGAAGTAATTTATAAAACTACAATAGCATATACGAATACAAAGGTCTTCTATATATATTTTTTTTAAGCCGAGTATTTTTTTTTTGTATATTTCTACTCCATTAAAAAAAGGATGGTTTATATTAGCTTTCTTTGTTTCTTTAACGGTATATTCTAAATGCTTATTTGAAACGTAACCGGCTTGAAATGGAATACATTAAGTTTTTCTTGCTTGAGGCTTACATTTTACCATATTACGCTTTGACAAAGATACCTCTATAATGGTTTCAAGTATTAAAATAATTGTCTGAGTACTCCTTAATTCTTTAAAAAAAAATGAAAATATCTGTTAGGATAACAAATTCTTATGAATAAAATTTATATTTAAAAATAGGTAGGAGTCGAACAATAAAATCTATTACATATATTCATATCACGTTGATTTCCTATCGGGATAGGCAGATAAGAGAGAGTGCCAGACTTTCAAATCGCGACACACGTCTTTCGCCTCTTCTACATCTTCTCATATAGCTCTTACAATTTCTTTAACTTTTCATTTCCTTATTTCAAAATATAATGCATTTGATCCAACCTTACTTTCTTTGATCTTTGTCTACCATGTCGTTCACTCACATGTGCACTGTATATTTGTTTTGTTAGTCTTTCTCCATTCATTCATTCCACTTGTTCAAACCAACTCTTCTTCATCTTACTAAACACACCAGTCTTAAGTTCACACTCATCTCTGATCACTTCATTTTGTATTCTATCATACGAATATATTGTCACCCTATGCATTCTTCTAAGTACACGTATTTCTACTGCATTTATTCGACTCCTTTAAGTATTTTTTCACATCCACGTTTCACTACCAAACATCAAATGCTGTACTAAAATACTGTTACGTATCTAGGCAGATTTACTACTGTTCGTTTCGAGTTTATATACATATTTTAGAGCCGCGTTGACTTTGTTTCCAATCCAATCCCTCGTAACTCTCTTATTATCTGAGAAAATACTTCCTGAATAGCATAATTCTGTAACTTGTTCTAACCTTTCATTACTCTGATAAATTTATTATCTGGGCAAATATAATAAATACCCACAAAACACCTTTTTTCCTTTATTGAAAAATTAAAAAGTCTTTTATATTTTGTATGTGCTTAAATATCAAGGCAGTCAAATAGATATTTTATGGTTATTTCGTCCTGAAAACTTTTAGTTCGTACTCGTTTGTATAAGAAAAAGTATGAATATGATATGTCCTCTTTGTCTACCCTAAAAGCCACATGGCATAATGGTATGTTTGTATGTCTAGGAGACAATGGGGTATATCGGTTGTGGTCCTCGATATGTAAGCATCGATAATTGAGATATGTTGAGAGCTGTGAATGAATGAAAACACTTCTGAACTAAGTTCACTTTTAAGGTGTGAGGAGAGAATTATTTACAAAACTTGGTTAATAGTCTACAAGGACCTTAGGGAAATAGCGCCTGCTTACATATCTGAGCTTGTGTTTACGATGTCTTTCTTATACTTTAACGTCGAGCTCCTTAGCGATTAACCGGGTTATTACAATAAAGTTGTCTGAAAAGGTATGTATGTAGAAGAGGAGAATGATATGTGTCGAGAAATGAAAAATCTGGTAGTCTATTATCTCTGCCTAACCCGACAGAGAAATTACGTGATATTGTATATGTATGTATGTAATAAATAGGGCTTATTAGTGTAAGTTTACCTAAAGGGCAGGGCCACCCTGTAATTTTATATTACAGCAACTGTTTGATAGAATAATCTATCTGTGAATCTATATGCATTGAGAATAATCTAGAAGGCTTAAGAAAAACGTCCCTTGAAACTAGAAGCCGTCATGGTGGTCATAGGGTAGCCACTGCCACTCAACGGCGCCAAAGGTTAAATCAGCATCATTAACCTCATAATAGCCACAATTTACTGAATCATATTTTCTTTGTGTTCTGTTAAAACAAACGTTGATACATATTTTCGTATGATCCTAGATTTTCGTTAATTATTGTTTCAATATCAAATGTAAAAAAAAGTTGAGCATATAAAAAGATATGAAAAGGTTTGATTTAAATCATGGGTGGCCAACCTTTTCAGCAGCCGGGCCAGATTTTAGAAATGAGATTTCCTACCGGGCCATACAACAAAATTTATTTTATTATTCAAAGCAAACAAGAAATATATTGCTTTTTTAAGAAGATATAACAAAAACGAGAATCAAGCATATTTATTAGATTAGAGTTAGGCAATACAAAAAATAATAATAAAAAATAAACAAAATATAATCAATTTTAGTGAAACGTCTGATTTTGTTTGTCAGAACTAAGTGCATCAATGTTGATAACGATTGATGTTGTTGCTACACGCAAACAGTTTTCCAAATGCTCATCAGTGATTCGTGTTCTCATTTGAGATTTAATATGCTTTATTCGACTAAAAAGCTGTTCATGCGTGTAAGTGTTTCCAAATAGCGAAATCATCGATAGAGCATGTTTGTAAAATGCAGGATATTTCTCCTTGTCCAAATATGTTGTGTAAAACTCTTCCCAACCAACCTGATTGAATTTCTCCTTTAACTGTGCATCACAACACATTTCACAATGTTCCATTTGTAAAATTCCTGGCAATAAATTCACGTCTACGGAGAATGGCGTTGCAAATGCAACAAAAAGCACACGCTGCTTTTTAAATTTCTTGAAATCGGTTTTCAAATTCCAGGTTCAAGTCGGATATCAACGAAGCGTATTTATCCGCTGCCATTTGTATGACGTCTGGCCGCAATAACAATGTAGGAAAGTGAGTGAAGATTTTTGTCCTTAACTGTTGTTCCCAATGCCCAAGTTTCATTTGGAACTCGGAAATAAGATCATATATGTTATTAATTAGTTGATCTTTCCCTTATAGACGAGTATTAACAACATTTGGGTGGCTAACTATATCAACCTGAAATGCAAAGTCGCTAACCCACTCCTTGTCTTCAAATTCTGGGATACTTTTTGACTTGCTTGCGAAGAATGATTGTATTTCTTGCTTCAAATCAAACACTCTTTTCAACATTTTGGCATGGGTCAGTCATCTTACTTCTGCATAAAATGTAACCTCATTATATTCTGAATCCAAAGACTTGAGAAACTCTTGGAACTGACGGTGATTCAACCCCTTCGACTTAATAAAGTTCACTGTTTTGATGACCACCTTCATGACATGATCCATTTTAAGGGACTTGGAACATAAATTCTCCTGATGAATAATGCAATGAAAATTTAGCGTCGAAGTATTACCAACTCTGCAGGCCTCATTTTCAATCAATTTTACTGAATCTTCGTGTTTCCCAACCATTGCTGGAGCATCATCTGTTGTTAAGCCCGATAGGCTGTTGAGTTGTAACGAAAAGCGATTAAATGTCGATGTAACAGCTCCTAACAAATCTCGTGAGCAAGTAGTGTCCTTAAGTGGATACAGTGCCGCTAATTCTTCTATTTTGTTAAAATGGATATCAACGCCCCTGATAAAAATCGCCACTTGGGCGGTATCTGTTAGGTATGTGCTTTCATCCAATGCTAGAGCAAAAAATATGAACTTGGATGCTCGATTTTTCAAATTATCTTCAATATGTTTTCCAATGTCGTCTATACGCCTAGTAATAGTTTGACGAGACAGGCTTATTTTTGAGAAATCCGTTTTCTTTTCTGGGCACAGAATTTCAACGACACTCTCCAAACATTCCTTAACCATTTCACCATCTGAATATGGCTTCGATTTTTTGCTAGTATCATGGCTACTGCATAACTAGCTTTTACATAGCATGTTGACTCTTGAGCCGCTCTAGTTAATATACGACGTTGTGCTGAAAGTTTTCTTTTTAATTAATTTACTTGGTCTTGTCGAAATTGCCCTTCGTACTTATCAAACTTATTTGCATGTTTAGCCTCGTAATGCCGCTTAATGTTATCCTATTTCAAGACAGAAACAGAATTATTGCATATCAAGCATATTGGCTTTGTTTAAATTCCACGAAAAAAATGTTTTTAGTCCATCTGTCTTGAAAACTTCTCAGTTCTTCTGCAACTCTTCTCTTCTTTGGTCCAACGTCTTTACTACTTAAGGCCATTGTGGGTCTTCGTTTTTAACTAAAAAAATAAATAAAATGACATCAGTATTACATAACTTTCTGACAAAAGGGTGAGATGCTTGTGGTGCATTGTAAAAAATCTGTAATGCCATTAAGGATCTGATTCGGGCTAATTTATTAGTAAAATAAAAACAAAATATGTAAATAAAGTAAAATACTAAAGAAAGGCCTTTTATTTTTTTGTACTAATAAACGAAAAAATAGGTACTCAGACAAAAAAAGCCAGTGGTCAGCATTGTTGGTAATTTGGTTAGATACCCATAATTAAACACAAAACAAAAAACAGAACTCTACAAAATCAAAGCCAAATATCATAGATTAATTTGAAAAAATAAAAGCTGGGTTCGCTTACCTTCACTGCACTTAAAAAAGTAGACAGGACTCGGTATAGTATTAGACAGGATACTCGGTTATAGCAACTTGTATTCTTATCAATGTGTATTTGAAAGTCGATCGCAAAATCTCACGAGACACATGGTGATAACGCACACAATGGAAGCGACCACACGTCCGACGGCGTTGCGAGCTTGCCACGACACATCCCGCCCCGCATTCACGCTCACGGCTATCTACGCAAGATCGGCGTGCGCGCTTTTTAAAATCAGCTTAACGTTGTGATTTTTTGTTAACACGAACATACCATAGAAGAAATTGTCACGATAGTTTAATCAATGTACTGAGATACTTCCATATATGGGATATGATACGAACTACGCACGATAGAATGTTCTTTTGGTGGTTTTATGTACACTAAAAGAAAAAAATGTGTGCATATGCTCCGCGGGCCACAAGTAGACACCCAGAGGGCCGCACGCGGCCCGCGGGCCGCGGGTTGGCCACCCTTGATTTAAATGGTTTTACTATGAAAATTGAGGAATAATATAAATTGATGCAAAATGTATGGTAAATACTAAACTAGTTATTGACACGTGTTGTTAATAAACTTAAGGAGGCGTCTTAGTACTACTCGAAGGTTTCTTTATAGCTGTCGTTGTTGCTGGACCATATAGTCTAGAATCCCTTCACCAGTCCAAAGAAAATTCAGTTGGAAGGCAAAGGTGTGCCGTGGAGTTTTCTTCTTTCCTTTTTTTTAAGTGAGTAAACCGTTGCACTCGTACATTAACAAACTCACCTGTGTGACTGACCACTGTATTGAATCTGATGGCACACCGAAGCGACAGGATCGGAGCATGTTTTTTTCTTCTTTTTTAAAATACTTGAAATCATAGGTATTGTTCGCTTTGAGGAGACGAGTTTTGAACCTGCGACCTCTTTGCTATGACATGCTTGGCCGCACAGAAGTTTAGTGCCTTAATGTGCGGCCAAGCATGACATAGCAAACTTCTAAAGAAACATTTTTTTTTACTACTCTTCCTTTTTCTTATCTTGATAGGTAGTTATAAAACATGGTGTCTCTATGAATTTTTCTACGTAGTTGAGATTTATGGTCTCCATTGAGATCACATTCTTCCATGATATCAAATAATTGTCATGAAGGCTTCATTCATACTCTTAAAATCTTTACAATGGGTTCCTTATTATCAATTTTTTTTTTCAGTTTGTTTCTTATTTACTTCTTGTAGGTCAATTAGGTCATTGCTTAATAAATGTTTTGTGTCAGATTATATTAACTCATTGACACCCATCATATTTAATTAATTCATTCGATAAGTATATGAGTTGTAACGAGTAAGAAATAGCTGGTAATATGTAAAAACGCAATTAGTCACTAGTAAATAAACAAGTACAAAATATGTAAGAACTAGCAAATTGTACGAAGATCGACTGTACGCAAGTCGAGAACCGCTTGTATTGCTTTTATAATTTTTTAACATTTCCCTATGAAAGTGATTTACGACTAAGCCATTTGAAAACGTCAACCAAAATAATTTGAAATCTGAATCAAATTTCAGTTAACAAGATAAATTTAAGTATTAATCACAAATTTGTGACTAGACAATGCCTCATTTGGAACAGTTCAGGTGATACGTGTGTTGGCTCCTTCAAGTAATTTCCCTGGAGTTCGTTTAAATATCGACACTTAAAACTTGGCAAATTCAATTAATACGCGTAAAATTAATTTTGCCATTTAAGCAGGACCCGAAATGTTTTCTTCACTCAAAGCTTCCTATCTATGCCTTTCATAATTTCGTGACCTTTTTCAAAGTTTGAGATTAAAAAAAAAATAATCCAATTATTTATTGAGACGTGACATTTACTTTGATCAATATCATAATTTCTTCTTGTAAGATTATAGGGTGTAAAATAATTTCTACCCAAAGCTAAATGTGTTACTGTCACATACCGGAAGATCTAAAAACGTTTTATGTACTCGTACCATAACATGTCTTCCCCTGATAAATTTTCTGTGTTTTTCTTACCATATCATTATCCTTTAATTATTATTAATAATTGTTCGTTTGATCATATTAAATGACTTATAATATCAATTTAAATAAATCAACAATCTGATAACATACGGCATTGCCTGACGTTCTAAAATATAGCTACCAAAAGACTTGAACGCATTAACTAACATTGCATGCTCTAATATGGATCACAAAATTTACAATTGGGTTTTTTTCATTCATGTCCACGTTTGCGGCAAGTTTGCAAAACTGGTCACTGCGTATGTAGTTCAACTTCACCTATGGCATCAACTTACTTTTATTATATAACATCATGTCACAACTGTTTAACCTAATCATGGGAATTTTGTTTAAAGTATGTTTTGTAGATTTCATAAAACGTACTTACCTATTTTTTTCCGTAAACAAGAGTGTAAACAGCCAAATCAAAACTCCACTTCGTCGGAAGTGGAGTTTTGATTTGGCTAAAGAAGGGCGAAAGTAAAATTGATGCTTTGGAAGTGCGTGCATTAGGCAAAATTTGTAATTGTAAAAATAAATGAAGAAGGGGGAATGAAAGCGTCAGAAATAAATACGTGGATAAAATGGATGTTTGAATTAATGTGAAGAAAGAAGCGTTAAGATGATTTGGACATGTAAAAGGGATGAATGACAAAATAATTACTAAGTTAGTATACAAATCAGAAGTGTATGATGTACAATACGTGAAATATGAAGACTGAAAAACATATCTGAATCAATTGAACCAGATGTTGAAAGAAGGCAAAGAGAGAAGTAGAAATAATATATATTATGTGTTTGGATATAAAATTATTGAGATCTGTTCGCTTTCTTACCAAGGGGCACGGCGTGATGGTATATATGTGTTTCTAACAGGAACTACTTTTGTTTTGTAAAGCTTAAATAATTCGTATGTAAGAAAAAGTAAGAAAAAGAAAAGATAATGTTTATTTATATAGCGCCGTTTAGATACCAAACTCTCTTAAAAGGCGTTCTGAGTCGGGACTTGAACCCACTTTTATTAAACAAATCACGTCTAAGAGCTATAGCAGTGCCCTAGCGAATCATGTATAACACTTTGTATACAGTACAACCATGTAGAATTATTGTCATGCTGCAATTTCCTTTAATTAACTAGAAAGGTGTTTATGGGACTTAAAGTAAAACCAGACTGAAAACTTTTTTTTTTAATTTGGGTTCCAGCGGGAATTAAGCACACAACCTCCTCAGAAGAGAGGTTTCTTACCAACTAGGCTACGGAGGTCGTCATGATTTCTTTCAAAGTCTAGCTTTATAACGACTTCTTCAGAAATTCGAAAAATCTCTTCAAGTTAATCTAGAATCAGACAGTTGAAAATATATATCTTTCATGTCTATAATAAGGATTTTATTTATACACTGTACTAATTGTTCAGTTGACAGTTGGAAAATTTGACATCAAACGAACCAAAACCACGAGAGGATCTCTTGGTTATTTTGACTTGTGAAGGTATATTTTATTTGCTCTCCAAACCATAGAAGCACGCAGCAGGTCTCCTGCTAATCTGAGAGTATTTTGTGGGGATTTTCATCGAAAATCCCCGACGTAAGAACCAGAAGATTTTCGGGCGCTTTGTGATCTTAAGGGGTTTACGAGATTTTATATACAACAAACCGAATTTCGTCGCATTTCCTTAGACTTTACATGTATTTCATGTCAGAACTTATCACATTACCGTATATCATTAGTTTTTCTTTTCCCTTTTGGATTAACAAATAAAGGTTAAATTATTGAATTATTCATATGAAAAAAAAAAACAGCTTACAATTTAACGAAATCACAAAATACTCGTACCAGTAAACTGATTCTTGTTGCGTTATTAGCCGTAAACTAACGGTTGAGTTATGTTTTGAACGCCCCAGGTTCAGTTTCTGGGGGATTCGTTTCCTGACTGGTTCTACTTTTATAATATATTACAGTTGAATTGATGCTTTTCTATATTTTATAAGTTACTTATAAATTTTTGTTGCGTTATTAAGAAACACTAAAATACCGCTGAATAAACATACCAAACGAAAGACTTCAGCAAATAAAGTTTGCTTACATCTTGGAAATTGATCTTACCTTCAGAATTTTGGGTTTGATCGGCCAAGAGTTCGTGTTTGCTTTACAATAGTTTGTGCACTTATAACCATTACTCGCGCAGCAGTCTTCGATCCACAGGATAATAAAAACCAGTAAAATGAAATGTTTGCAAATATCATCAACGATTGGAAAAAAAGGAACACGATGAGAAAGGACAAGATAATATGAGTTATGAAGAATATACATTCAGTCATTGAAGAGAAATGTTATGTTTTTTTAAGTGGCTGTTTGAATCATGCCAACGAGGGCTAGAGTCTCACAGCAACCCGTGGCTGGTTCCAATCTACTGGATACTGAATCGTTAGCAGGAATGTTGACCATTAGATGGCTGGTATCGATAATGGCTGGTTCCAATCTACTGGATACTGAATCGTTAGCAGGAATGTTGACCATTAGATGACTGGTATGGATAAATGTTAGGTTATGACACAAGTTATGAAGCCAGATTTGAAGTGGCTTGTGCAGCTTTAGGAATCACTTAAAGATAACTCTTTTTGGGATTAAATTTATGTTACACGAATAATACACTACACCTAAAGTTGAATATATTACTTTTACATATCGGAAGATCTACAAAGATTTTTTTCTACCTATAGTTCGTCTTCCTATGGTAAGTTTTCTACGGTTTTCTTACGAAATTTGTATTTTTGAACATATGCAGATGCGGAGAAGTACCTAATCTAATGGCCGCAGCTGTTACTTTCCTATCCTTACACTTAACTTACATTTATTTATTTTGTAATGTTTTTAATTTGTCAGTGGGATTTAATTCCAAGTTAAAGCGCTCTTGAAGATAATTCTGCTCTCTAAATGACGGTATATGCATTGCCCATTAAATAGTATTATTAAATATATAACTTCGATGAATTGATGGCATAAAATGTCGAATGGGAACATATGCGAATTACTTACTGTATGCAGATGACATGGTCGAGTTGGCGGATAGGGAAGATGAATTATAGAGTTTGATAAGTAAATTGTATGAGAGATGCGAAGAGAAAGATCTGAGAATGAATGGTGTAAACTCCAAAGTTATGGTGATAGATAAGTGTGAAAGGTAAAGTAAATGAGACATATGAGTGAATAATGAAAGATTGGAACAAGTTGAGGAATTTTGCTATTTGGGTAATTTTTTCTCAGATGATGGAAGAGTTAAGACACATGCCGCACGAACGAACGGCGTGCAGCGATAGGAAAAAACAAAGTCAATGGGGCAGTAAAACATATTTAGTTGAAGCAGACAGTATCCAAATCTACTAAGATGATAATCCACAATAGTATTTTGGTGTCGACTTTGATGTATATGAGTAAAACGTGGACTTAAAAAATACTGAAAGGAACCGAGTAATTGGTGTAGAAATGTATCCAGTGAGTGATAATTTATTATATTATACGGAATGAAGTGATAAACTATGAATGAAAACTAAAAGCTAACGTGTGAGATGAAAAATATTGTTTGGACATGTAGAACGAATGAATGAAGAAAGTCTAACAAAACAAATATTGTATATAGTGCAAACGTTAGTGGAAGGCGTATGAGAGGAAGACCAAGGAAATTATAGTTTGATAAAGTGAATTATATTCTGAAGGAAGGAAACTTTGAAGCCAGACAAATTGTAGAAGTTGTATGAGAAAGCGTATGGCTGTAAAATATGCTAAGGGTGTGTATCGAGAAAGGAAAGCCTGTCGCTCCATCCTCTTTGCCTTCCTCGACAAGGAAATGGTGGGGTGGTATGTATTTATAACTTCGTATGAAGGGACTATGCGGGTTAAATGTATCTTTGCTGAGACAATTTCCGCTTATATAATCTCTATAGCAATTCATTCGATCGAGTCAAGTTATACAAAAACCGATCAGCTTAAGCATCGGAGCACCGGTTTCGGGTATTAAACACGTCGTTTATAGGAGCTAACAGCCTTGTTTGTGTAAAGGTTTGTCCTCGCTTAACTTTTACAATTGAATGTGTAATATGAATAACGTGGTAACCAACAAAATTCTTGTTTTAAACGATACTTAAAAAAACTATTAGCCCTTATTGTGATAATAAATTTATTGAAGTAATTTATTCATCATGTAGCTCATGACTGAGCATCGTGTCTCTCGTGATGACCTGTGACAACTCCTCTCCATCCATTCCTGCACTCAGCGTCTCGAAGGACGGTTGTTAAGGGTAGTCCAGTAGTGTCTGTCACTTGGTCAGTCCAACGCATCTTTCAGTTCTTCTTTTGCGTCGTCTTTCCATGCCTCCAGTAACCACAAACCTCTCCAAACTGTTTCCTTGACCACGAGCAATGTGCACAAAGAAGAAAAAAGTTATAAAATATACCATCTTCTTCAGATGACCAAAAACCAGTGCCGTAAAAATATAAACAGCGCCCCTAGGTAATTTGCGACTTGCGCACCAGTACGTAATAATTAATAAAATTATTATACTTATCGTTTTCGATGATGATCTTGTATGATGATGATGTATTTTAAACCCCTAGAGTTTACACGTTGCTTTCTTTTCCGCAAATGTATCTCGTCTTTCCCCTTTGCGATTGTATCCCCTAGCCTTTCCATCGTCAACTCAAATGGAAAGCGAAGCTGTGATGTGGAGTTTTCGTTTCTTTTTTCCTTTTTTTCCTCTTTGAGTGAAATGCTGCACACCAGCAAACTCACCGGCCACACCGGTGTAGTGGATCCGATGGCACACCTGAAGTTAGATGATCGGAGCACATCGCCATGTTTTTTTTTTCGTTTTGTTGTAACAATAGGTATGATTGAAGTCATGGGTTGACTTATACTTCCGAATACTAGGCAAAAAAATGGTTGTGTCATGTTAGGGGAGTAGCAAAGCGCGGGGTTCAAACTGGCGACTTTCAGCACGTAAGTCTAGTGCGTTACCCCGCGGCCAAGCACTTCAAATGAATCTACGATGTCATTGAGGTCCATATTCACTTTTATGATTTATTCAGTTTCTGCATGGATCTTAAAATGTTATTAATTAAAATCGTTTAAATGATTAAAAACTTCATGTCGTCTAACAGTATGCTATATAAAAATATTCTTGAAATAATGTAACTCTTTAGATACGCAGATTAAAAAATATTTGTAGAAACAATTTGTGAATCTTTAATCGTCTTCTTCGTTTTGGCGCCTCTAGGCAGCCTCTTAGTTAACTCGGCTCTGTATACAACTCATGTAAAGCTTAAGCTTCCCGGAAGAATTTTTCCACGTATATCGGTGACTCTTCGTCTCCTTCCAGTCTGCCTCCACTCACAGCATCTGATAGTGATACACGTTACTTAAAAGTCTCTGTATTAGTCTGTCATGTTGCGTTCTTTGTGTTGTTCATGCATGATAACCTTTGTTTATTATGTCAACAAAAATCTGCTTACATGACCTATCCGTGCCAACCTTCGCGACGTCATATTTTTTATTATAATTAGTTATCGTCTCGTTACTGTACGACTTTTTTTCCCACTCTTCTGCTGCCAATTTTGGACCCAGGAGCTTTCATATTATAAGGGTTTCGAAACTATTGTTGAATCAAGTGAACGATATTTTGAAAGGACACGTAGAAAGTTAGATAAATTGTAGAAGTTCTATGAAAAGTTATACACATATGGATGTTGAAGAGGCGACAAATGTTTGTCGAGAGAGGAAAGCGACAGAGAAATGGCGTGATGTTATGTTTGCATTATATTACTACGCAGGTGGCAATAACCACGTCAACGGCTCGTAAATAAACTTTTTTAAATAATCGCAGATAAATTATGTTGAGAATTGATAAAATTTAGTAATGAACTGCAAGAAAAATGTTCACTTTAAGAAATGTAATATTTTCGAAGAAAACAGAAAAGACGAATATGATGTTCTGTCAACTATACTTGCTACATTAATTTCTTTAGTTGTCCCACTACAATTAGAGCTGGATTCTTCTCTTAATACCTGCTTATGCAGCATGCATTTACATCTACCATTACTTGTATGCATTCAGTTCTGCCTCACTCAGAGATTAATGAGGATGAAAATCCCGGCCTTTGCAGATATATCTATTTCATGAATTTCAATCTGTTCTTTAAACCGAAGTTTTTACATTATTTTCATTGACAAAAAATAATAGCAAAGTTACAGAAATGAGAATCGGGTCAACATAATTTTTTGTATACACTTTCTTGGAGTTGTTCAACATCTTGTTCCTTTAAGGACGATCCCAAACTTTTTTCGGTGAAAGGCCACATTAAATATTGCAAGTACCTAGGTTGGCCGAATCGAAAAACGGGCATGCATTATTTTATATATAAACAAAGAAATATACGCACAGCTTGTTACTTTAATTAAGGATTAATTAGTTGAAGTTTTTTGTTTCAAGGATTATTTTTCTTATACACAACCGATGAATTTTCCTTTAAAAAGAGAGATTTTATTATTTTATGTCAAAGCGTCCACGGCCCGGATAAATTCATTCCACGGACCAGATTTGGCCCGTTGACCATAGTCAAGGGATACCAAATGTAGGCTAATATAAATAGCGGAGAGTTTATTCACACGAAGTGTGAATAAGCTCTCCAAACTTCTCTATGGGTGTGATACTTTACTTGGGCCCAATATAGAAGACACATTCGAAGCCTTGTTTCTTTCATTGTATCCCTCGGATCAACTGGAGTGATCGTCTCATAAATGTCTCAAACTTGTAATGCTCCAAATGTAAACCTGTAGAATATTTGGTTGTAAAGACAACATTCAGATGGACCGGACATATGATAAGCATGGATGACCATAAGCTCCCAAAACGCGTCTTGTATAGAGAAGGAATAAACAAGCGAAAGATTGACGGGCAGAAAAAGCCCTATAAGAACAGTCTGCGAGAGTTGGGAATAGGTGCCTCAGGACCGTGGGGGGTGGAGAGTCATCTGTTCTCAGGCAGATGTGTCTCAACAGCTAGGCTCTTGAGAAACAGTCAACGTGCTACGAACATGCGTTAGCATTACCAGGTGACTTAGCAGGATCTACATGTCTGTGACATCTGTGGGAGAAAGTGCTCATATACTATACTATAGATTCGGACTGTTTTCTTCGGTCGACGTGGAGGAACAGCTCAATATTGACATTAGAGTGGCGAGGAGATCCTCGACTAAAAGACCCAGCAACGACACGACAACGATACCCCTGCCATATATATTCATAGTTCTTAATTCACAACTACTTTAATTGAGAAATTCTTCAAACAAGCAGTAAAATATTTCGAGTATAAAAATATTTTCCTAAAATATGTCGGTTTCCACGCTATGCGGGGTACAAATTTAATAATTATCGTTTCAAGACATTGGATTCACAGCCGGTTGGCTATGAAAACAGTTACCAAACTAAAATTGGCGGGAGCTGAGCGGAGATATCTCTGGCGTAGATGTCAGTGGAATAATAATAATAATATGGCGCAGCCAAGCAGTGGGAAGCTAACGGCTAATTAAACTTGGAACACAAACACATTTTGTACTGACAACTGGAACAGATGTCAGCGATGCCAGCTACACTGCCAGTTTGAGAAACCGAATATTCGGATATACATGAATATTTATATTCAGACATTCAAGTACACTGGCAGTTATCAAAAGAAGTAATACTCGAACAAGGGAGGATTTTACTAGGCTGAGAAGATGGCTGTCATCTCAACAGAAGTTTCGCGTTATGATTAATATGCAAGACGTTGATGCTACAAAATGCAATGTTTTATTATCATTTTCTAGGCTACTAATAATCTGGTTTAGGGGGTAGTTAGATTTGTGAGCTTTTGCATTATTTTTTTTTCCATTGTGAAAGTATGTTGTATGTTTCGTTTGGCTATTTTTTTAGTTGTTATCTCATAACGGATGGCGCTATTTCTATTGGTACAATTATTCATTGCTTTCTCGTGTAATCGTTCAGTTTTTTTATCGGTTTTACTATTATTGGTTGTACCTAATCTTTAATTTTATTTTTACATACGTACAGTCGTTATTTTGCCTTAACTCATTAATAATTTCATATGGTACCTTTCAATATATCCGAAGTTATGGATTTAAAAAAAAATGTTTTTACATACGTACTTTCGTTATTTTGCCTTAACTCATTAATTTGTTCGTATGGTACCCTTCAATATATCCGAAGTGGTGTAATCTTTTGAATTGTTTTAGGTGCATGCATACGTACTGTCGTTATTTTACCTAAGCTTATGAATTTATTCCTATGGTTCCCTTAAGTATATCCGAACTGGTGTGATCTTTTGAATTGTTTTTACGTACGTACAACATATATTTTGGCTTAATTCATTCGAATGATACCCTTCAATATATCCGAAGTGGTGTAATCTTTTAAATTGGTTTTACGTACGTACTATATTTATTTTGCCTGCACTCATAACTTCATTCGTATGGTACCCTTCTGTATTTTACGAAGTGGTGTAATATTTTATACTGTTTTTACATACGTACTATCGTTATTTCGCCAGTACTCATTAATTCATTCGTATGGTACCCTTCTATGGTATATATCCAATGTGGTGGAATCTTTTGTATTGTTCTTTACATAATTACTCTCGTTATTTCGCCTGTACTCATTAATTCATTCGTATGGTACCCTTCTATGGTATATATCCAATGTGGTGTAATCTTTTGTATTGTTTTTTACATAATTACTATCGTTATTTCGCTTGTACTCATTAATTAATTCGCATGGTACCCTTCTATGGTATATATCCAATGTGGTGTAATCTTTTGTATTGTTTTTTACATAATTACTATCGTTATTTCGCTTGTACTCATTAATTAATTCGTATGGTACCCTTCTATGGTATATATCCAATGTGGTGTAATCTTTTGTATTGTTTTTTACATAACTACTATCGCTATTTCGCCTGTACTAATTATTTCATTCGTATTGTACCCTTCGATATATACAAAGAGATGATTCGGACACATATTTAAAAGCGTGGCTGGGGTACAACACTGTTTTCTGCACCACTGATTGAGCCTTTGGCTTAAGAACCACTGGATAAGGCTCGGAGCTTGTAGTTCATCATCGTACATATCGGAAATATTACCTCGCACGTAAAGAGGTGATTTTATTTATATATTATTGTTACCAGACGAATTATTTTACCAGACTTGGAAATTTATATTTTTTTATATTTTTTTTCTGGTACTATTGTCAATCAAACTTAAAATCCCCTGGATACAGACAAGCGTCTTTCTTACCAACTAGTCCACGGGGGTTGTCAATTTGTCTAGTTAAATTAAGAAAAACCTTTGTTAGTTTTATCGTTCTTTCCATAATTAACTGCTCGTACATCATCGTTTCTTTTGTCTCCATAAGCGATACCGTGTACCATCTTTAGAAATTGTCAAATAAATAAGTTTTCTGAAGGTTTTCACTCCATCGCCATTACGAACGTTTTATTTAAGTCACTTTAGGTAACAAATCATATTAATGGAAGGCTTTAATTAACAAAAGGATGTCATCTATTACCTGACGTACCTGAAACACATATTTCAACTAGTTTCAAAAGTTTTTTAAAAATGTGTTGACTTGACTTGGTGGCCAACGTTTCAAAGGCATGATAGTTTTCTTCCTTAGGGCTATATTAAATACATTTGACATCGCTCTGAGAAGACTTTTGACATTACTCTGAGGATGAAGTCAGCAACATTTTTAAAACATCAACCGTTATTGAAGCTCACTATTTAAAAATTGGCTAAAAATTTGTCGAACATATCCGACATATTTTTATCTATTAAAATGTGTAAATCAAGAATAAGTGAAGGTTTATTGATGTTTTATGTAGGCATCGACGTATTTAAAAATAATTTAAACCACCTGGAATCCCTTCGAAATAACGGAAATCAAACTTTCGATCAAAATTGATACTCAGTTGCCCAGTAATTAACATATAGTAGTATGAAAATTTACCTACGAAGAATTTTTTCAGCATATCTTTATATACAACATTTTCTCTTAAAATATATTAAAACAGAAAAAAATCAGGGGTTTCACAACCTTGATTTCTTTAAAATATAAAAAAAATTTACTCACATTATAAAGAATAACTTTATACTCGTACCATATATCAAAAGACGTATTTTAGCTTTTGCCTCGTGCTGTAGAATTAGGAACTAAGCAAAATGTGAAGTGGTTGCAACAATTTTTTTATATATAACAAGACAGCACGTATTGGGTATCAATATGGGCATTGTATGGATTTTCATATGGCTTTGGTTACTTACAGAAGTAAAGTGAAGAAGTGATTCTTGCCGGGACGAATTGATTGAATTGTATGGATTTGCTTTGTTGTATTGTTCGACGTATACTTCTTTATTCTATTGTATAACACTGCTTACAACTTAATGTTAAATCATATATATTTTTCATCTTTGTATCAAAACGGTCATCTGACCGTGGAAATAATAAAATAAAATGAAATAAAATAAGATAAAATAAGTTGAAATAAGATAAAATAAGAGCAAATAAGATAAAATAAAATAAATTAAACTAAAATAAAATATCTAGTTACGCCAATTGCATGGGTATAGTGCAAATGTGAGTGAAAGGCGTGCGAGAGGAAATCCAATGAAAAGTATGGTTGAATCAAGTGTTTGATATTTTGAAACAAATAAAAGAAATGGTGTGTGGATGTGGAAAAGGTACGAAAAGGTGTATGGATGTGGAAAAGGGGAAATATGTGTCTCGAGATAGGAAAGTCTGGCGCATGTCCTCTCTGTCTACCTCGACAAGAAATTGTCGTGATGGTATGTATGTGTACTAAGAGGAAGTTTTACTTAGACTAACATTTATATTTATTGATAAATAATAAATATCAAAATTCTTCCTTTATAGCGAACTTTTAATTTGCCATTTTTTCACTTTTTTATGTAAAGATCCCTTCTCTGTTCACTTTGTGCATTAGATACGTCAGTATTTCAAAGTGAAATCTCGGGCTACGAATTTCATTTTGGCAATTAGTTTACATGCCAATAATTCAAATGGAATCCACGTGTACCTGAATGTGCGCTGATTAATTCATACAGCACAACTAGGTGGCAGGTAGGGCTAAGGCATTTAGCAATGTACATATTCTAGTACAAAGTTTGAATTCTTGTATATTTTCGAAGTTTTAACGACTCGACAATATTTCAAGTTTAAATAACCGATGTTGAAAATACGTCAATTGCAATTTCGTTTTCTTTACTTTGACAATTTCTTAAACAATTGTTATTACTTAGATTTTGAACGAGAGGACATCCACTTACTCATTAATTAGAAAAGTTTTTTGTCTAGTAAAAAGTAGTGTGTGGGTGTTAATTATTTCTAAGATATTAAATATAAAGATTATTTAAAATATTGTATAATAAAATGGCATGTAGTGATTCAAAATTAAGTTAGTTCATAGTTATAATATATAATATAAATTAGATTAGTTCTTAGGATATAAATTTGTATGAACGAGTAGGTGGTGCATTTGACAAATGTTTGTGTTATAGATTATTAAATTTAAAAAAAACTTGGATTATTACTCTTTGAGAGGCTATAAGATATTGTGTTTAATGAGGGACAAGGAAATATTGTGTTCTACTCTACCCTAGTGGGGCAGGATTAATAACGCCTTTTTATATTGTTGGATTTTATTTACGTAGGTACAAATGAAAATATAAAACAATAGAACACATGTTTTTATTATGTAATTCTTTGTCTTAAAGTTTACTCCTGAAATGTGGTTACATAAGGTGACCATTGCCGTTGAATATGTTTTTGTTCACATATGAGGGAAGGTCAATCAATTCACGGAATGAAGGGGTTAAAGTAGGAGGCGGTAAAGCGCATTCACATGTTCCCATAATATGACCCAGTATTAGTATACTCACCAAATTTTAGTTTAATTTTGACAGTATTGTTTAAGATATCGTCGAGAGAGTATGTCAAACATAGTATGAAAAAAAACATTCATAGTATGAAAAAAATTGAGTATCGCGCCATCATTAAGTTTCTCAAAAAACAAGGGAAAATACCTTAAATCATTTTGGAAAAGATGTTAGTGGTTAACGGGAACTGTTGTCCTGGAAAAACGATGGTTTACAAGTGACATAGTCTTTTTAAGCAAGGGAGATAATCGATCGATGACGACCTCCGACTGGGATGGCCTGTTGAGGCCACTTCTTCAAACATCGGTAATTTTGAAAATATATTTTTCCTTTCCTCAAACAATGAGATACTTTTCATACATAATGCGCGATGAACACACAGTGTTTGGATGGATGGATGTTTTCTTATACAGAACATTGCACATCTTTTAGAAGTGCCCCTTAAGGGTTGATGTTTGCTGCTTTCCTGTCAAATATACCTGCTTACATTATTATGTATTCGTGATGAAATTTGTTAAATTCGTGATGGAGTTGAAGTACTGCTTGCAGCAGTAGCTATAGTTGCTGAACCCAAAAACTCTTTATATTTTACTTGGTGTTATATTTGTCATATGTTTTAGGTGCTCGAAGTGTCCAGATATTTAACGAAAATCATAAATGTCATTTATTTTGTGGGTTTTGTCCTATTTAATTATTATTTGTGGTTGGTGGATGAAGACTTATTTTGTACCCCATAACATCGTGGGGGGAAGTGAGATCAAACTGAACTGAATCCCCGAATAATTGGTGAAAATTGGCCTATATAATTCGAGGGGAATAGTACAGCGCGGGGTTTGAATCGAAAACCTTCCGCACAGATGTCCAGTTCATTACTCAACTTCCGTGCATGACCTTATAAACCAATACACGCCAAGATGTTTTCCATCCACAATATGGTTGGCAATCATAATCTATCACGAGAAATAGCCTATCGTATTGCAGAGGTAAGGAATGTTCATTACCCTTGTGTGCATCAGATATGCGCATATTATGCTCTCGTATGAGACGTATCCCAGTTTTGTTGAATTGAACCAATTACTCAATGGTCAAACAATTACGCGAGTGGCAATCCAAGCAAGCGCAGACAGTGTCATTTGTATTCAGTGCGGTCTGAGTTTGCGCTGATCGCGTCAATTGCGGCACGTCACATGGACCCGATTCAAAGTGGCCGGCCAATACGACAATTGAAACAATTGCGTCGTCAGTCTCGTGTTACAGGAGGTAAAATATTTAATAGTAGTTACGAATAGATGGTTAAATTAAGAGTATGAATTTTATGGCCTGTATTTTTAGCGGGTATCTTGAATATTACTCATCGTTTGTAGAGCGTCGTCGGTATACACAACGTTGGTAGAGCGTCGTCTCTGTCATTCATACACGTGTTCCGTCGCGATTTGTCAGTCGTTACTGGACTGGACTGTTAGCGCATCGTGAGACAGAGACGATGCTCTACAAACTATGTGTATTACTTACCGCTGGGTACTGTATCTCTTTATACATATGCCAATTGCTAACAGGAAATATAATTTTACAAACCGTTGGTTGATTGATAACTTTTTGTTTAATGTACCGGCCAGTTTTTTACCCTATCGTTGATTAAAAAAAAATTCCTGTGCCGTATTCACGAAAAGAGATGTTAAGAGTATCACAAGTCTTACATGGAATGACCTTGTAGAATGAATTTAGCGATATCTTCCATATTTCGGTGCATTAATTGAGGATTTGTTCTCAATACTAAAACACACAGCTGAAACATTTTCACTCGACATTCAATTCAATGGACAATTTCTATATAACACCGTTTATATACAAAACTCTCCTTAAAGGCGCTCTAACTCGGAATTCGAACCCACTAATATTAAACAAATCACATCTGGCAGCTATAGCAGCGCCCGAACGAATCATGTGTAACACTTCATTTGTATACATAACCTTTTAGGATTATTGCCCTGTAGAAAATCTCATTCAACCAATCATAAAGTTGTGTATGAGGTCTTAAGTGATAACCGAACTAAAAACCTTTTTTTTAAACTGGGATCGAACCCAAAACTTTCGGATCGGAAGACAAGCGTCTTACCAACTAGTTCATGGAGTTCATCACAATAACATTAACAACTTCATAAAAATATGTCCATTGATTAATCGGTTATGTTTTTTTAGTTCCTTGTTATCCAGTTATCTTAGGAATGAAAATTCTGCATAACCTTAAAAGGAGCTTACATTTACATTAAAATCGTTATATGAATGGTTGAATTAAAATAGGCACTAAGTACCACAAAAAAACAAAAAAAAAACAAAGTATGCAGTTTCGTTCTATATGTCACATAGAATTAAACTGCATACTTAGTTTTTTTGATATTTTTTTTTGGTACTTCTTGCCTATTTTAATTCAACCATTCATATGTTGATACTGAAGAGCGAAAATAGGCACATGCCGTATCAAATTTTCAAAGTAATTTGTATAATGTGAATTATTGCCTTAATTTAAAGTTTTTTTAACTGATATATTCATATTATAATATTTATACTTTAGGCGTTAACACTGTGGAGCTTTAAAAATATTGTTATTTGTTTAGTAAAATACTGATGTTTTTTTCGACTAACATAATATATAGGTATAACCCTACTTGTTTCAAGGTATTCACCGCATCATCATTATTACTAACAAAATTTTGTTTGTGAAACCTTGAAACCGGTAGGGTCATTACATTATCTTGAATGAAAGAAAAAGTTTCATTAAAACATAACAATATCTTTAAACGTCTACAGATTCAACACCTTAACTATTAATTATATAATATTTAAATAATTTATTGTGTTTATAATCAACTGCAATTTTATTTATAATTTTTTTCTTACAATATGGTTTACGTGTTCAAGGGTATGGGTTGAAAAATATCTGGTGCCCTCACGAGTTTAGTGAATCAATGTTTTACTTAACAAATTACAAGATGATGTATTTTTTTTTATTTTACAACAATATTTACTAAAGTAATTGCAAACATTATCTCGTGAAACCTTTTCAAATTTCTTCCATAATTTAAATTTTCAAGCTATTGATTACAACAAATAATTTTGTATAATCAAAACCCTAAGAAATAATTAGATATTTATACTTCTCCTTTGTATTTTGTAACATAACACTGAGACTTTGACTTTCGTTTTGTTGTTTAATTTCTAATTAATTTCATGTTTAATTTTTAATTAATTTTATGTTTAATTTCGAATTTTCCTTTCTCAGATTAATTTAATTATCCGTCTATTGTTGTTTGTTGCTATTATATCTTGGATAATGAAAAGTACGAGTAGAAAAAACATTTTGATACTATCGAATGATGCTTATTTTTTCTTAATTTTGTTTTACGTGAGAATATTTGTAACTATTTATTTTAAAAAGAAAAGTTTATTTATGAAAGGTGCAAAAAATATCAAATTAGAAAATGGTCAGTGATATTTCTTTCTGATTGTAGCTTTGTGTTGGTCATTTCAATGTTATTACTTTTTATGACACTATAATTTTGTTCATGCGTACCTACTTGAATTTCTGAATTTTCATATTATTGACTGTTTTAGTGATCGAAATTGAGTTTTCTGTAATGTTCAAACAAAATTTGTGTTTACTAAACAATTAAAAATTTATTTCTTAAAAACGTGTTTGATTCCTAATTTTTCTTTCCTCTCCACCTTCCCTTTCTTCTCTTTTGATTGATGATATCTCATTTTTATTTTTATTTTGTATATTATTTATGAACTTTGGTGAATAATTGTGAGAATATTTTTCGAGACCATGAAACTTCCTTTATTTAACTTTGTTTGATTGGTTGGAAGAGATTGCCATCTGGTAAAAAGCCAGTCAGATTGTTTTAAAATGAAGTGTTAAATAAGTAAATAAAGGATCAAATACCTTTTTTTATTACTGGTTAAAGATATTAACATAACACATGGAAAAAATTCTGTTAAAAATGCATAAAAGATAAATTTAGAAAAACCTTATAATATTTGACCCAGAGTCTATTCATATGAAATTTGGTCTGTTTTCTGAAACTTTGGATTCCAGCTTTTTAAAGTTTAGGAGGTCTTCTAAAGAGTCGATTGCCAAGGAAATTCCCATGGAACGCACTTAGGGGAAAAGTTTCCATCGTTTCTACGTGACAGTGTCTACTCCATTTTACAATATC
Organism: Odontocerum albicorne; assembly: GCA_949825065.1. Lineage (NCBI taxonomy): Eukaryota > Metazoa > Arthropoda > Insecta > Trichoptera > Odontoceridae > Odontocerum > Odontocerum albicorne. The sequence continues at coordinate 30,288,768 of OX463853.1, read as the reverse complement.
TTCTATTTTACAAATTTCTGGGATACGGGTATTTCTTATTCTCATTGAAACCTAACGTTTATGACAAAAAAAATGAAATACTGATGTATTGAATATACCTAAAATATCCTATTGAGGTGTTTTCGGCATATTAGGTGAATTATTGATATTTCGAGTCATGATAGAATAATACCAAAAAAAGTGTCGATAAATCACGTGAATGCCTAGTTGATAAGACGCCTATTTTTCAACCCGGAGGTTGCGGATTCGATTCCCGTTGTTATCCAGTATTTTTAGGAGAATTCCTTTCTGGTATACACTAAAAGTCTCTTTAATATATTTTTGGTTGACTGGAAGACATTACCACATAGCTGTAAGCCCGCTAGGTTTTATAGTGTTTGACGAAAGTGCAGCACAATGAGATATTGAAAAAAAGAAAGGAAAAGAGGAAGGAATTGTGTATGAATGTAGAAGAAGCGAAATAAGTATGCTGTAACTGGAAAATCTGGCGTATGACTGCCAAAAAAATTGTAAGGTGGTGTATTAAAAATGTAAAAAATATTCTTATCGAATTTAAACCTTTACTGTGCCATATATCTACTTTTAAAATTTGTCTTATGTCCCAAGAAAGGTAATGTATATTTTCAATGTTTCGAAAAACATGTTGAGATGAACCGTGCAAACATATTTGCTAATCTTAATCAGTAATATGGGGTGGGGTGGTAAGCCCTTTCGCATGAAGAACTCTAAAGCGTATGACTTGAATTATTTCAAGAGGCTTCTTTAACAATTTTTAAGAATTTTGGCAATTAAATAATGTTAAAGAAATGTATTTATGTAATGTTTATTTATTTATTATTTTTATTTTCTCTTTCCGGATCGGAGTTGCAGCTCTATCATTGAAGATCTCCACTTATCTCGATCTCGAGCCAATTTTTTATTCCACCCTCTTATTTGGACATTAGGATATGCAAGCGGAACTTATACGTGGTAAAACAGTGATGAAAGTAAGATTAATACTGTAGAAATGTAAGCATTGCTTATAAACATTGAATAAAAATGTATGACAGAATATCAAATTAGGACAAATAAGAAAAAAATGCAAATTGAAATAAGATGGAGTGCTTAAGATAAATAAAAGACCGTTGAGATTGTTTGACGGCGTAGAAAGAATGAATTATGAAAGATTTACTAAAATAATTTACTATTTATTAGTTTTATAGAATTTAGTATAGAAAGATTTATAAAAATAATATAATGTATACAAGTAGTATAGAAGTACTATAAAAGTTAGTATAAAAGTTGTAGAGGTTACGAGAAGTTTAGAAAGACTGACCAAATTAATCAACTTCTGTATAAGGAAAGAGTGAAAAGTCTTTATACCAGGAGGGTATGCATGCCGAGGTAGCAGAATATAGAAATAGCAGAAGCGATATATGTGTGCTAGGTGATAATGAAGTTGGGATCTGTTCTCTCTTCGTACCTCAATATCCATATATTATTTATAGTTAAGGCATTAAAATTGAGGTGGTTTAAAGACTTTGTAATTTGTTTTATCAATCACTGTTTAGTCCAGTTTTTGTAACGGTATAACCCTACCGGTTTCAAGGCTTTCACCTCATCTTCAGGGACCACAAACAAGACAAAAAAGAGTCTTGTTGTGCTCCTCTGATGATGAGTTGAAAGCCTTGAAAGCGGTAGGGTTATACCGTTACAACAAGTGAAATAAACAGTGTTTGATAAAAGAAATTACAACCTCAAAAGTCATATGGGTTGATTAACGATGAAGATGCCGAGATTTTTAAATTCATTATTGTTCAAAAAGTAAAAAAATAAATGGTTTACAGGTTTATTAAGAAAATTATTTTCCAACCTAATGTACTAATTTTTTTTCTTGTGATATTAATATTCTCGAGAAAAATTTATTTCTGATATTTCAGCACAACAGTCGTTCACACATGAAACCCCTTGAATATATCTCATTGAAGAAACTTGGGCTTCTCTTTTGACTAAGAAACAGTAATTTGGAGTATGTATATTATAGTTATGTTGTCACTTCAGGCCAGTTCTAAGGAAACTTTCACCCCCAGCTTATAAATATTTTTCTGATAATAATTAATCACTGGATTTGATTTAGACTTTTTTTATGAGGGAGTTATTTCATAATTGACCGAGAAATGGAACTGTTAATAAAATATTTTTAAACACATAAACAAAACTTGTCAAGTTTAGAGTAGTCATTTATTGCAGAAAGGGTAGATTTGCATTGGTTTTTAATTAAAACGATCTTTTTATGAAATTTAACGGCGTTTTATTTTTCCCCTGACAAATGGTTTTGAATAATACACTGATTTATGAATATATGATATACATACATTTCAATTTTTTTTCTATTTAGTAAGACCGTAAAACCTGGTGGATTTATTGCCATACTGGCAATCTCTTCTAATCAACCAGTAAGATTTCAAAGAGGTCTAAAGTAAAAACTAGACTAGAACCCTTCTTAATTAAATTGAGCATTAACGGCAATGGAACCAGCAATCTCAGAGTTATGTGACAATTATTTTAATAAGTAGACTACGAAGTTCGTCAACATTTAGTTCGTACAGTAGAAAAAACTGTTTAGCTAAAAATAATTTTAGAGCAATAAAACAAAATATAATTACAACGTCATTAAAATATCACTATATATTGGAGATAAACAAGTAAGTGATAGTTAATCAAAAAAGTTATCATCAATCATATGTGGTAATTTTAAAGAAATAAATTTAATATATATTAATAACTATGATCTGAATGCACGAAGATTGCAAATATTGCATGATATGATAAAGCTAGAAGTGAGAGGACTAGACATATGGTCGATCATGATATGATAAAGCTAGAAGTGAGAGGACAAGACATATGGTAGATCATGATATGATAAAGCTAGAAGTGAGAGGACTAGACATATGATAGATCATGATATGATAAAGCTGGAAGTGAGAGAACTAGACATGTGGTAGATCATATGTTACACATACCTTAATTTTAATTATCATATGAAATTTTTGAACTTTACAATGTGCAACAGAAAAAAATCCATTGTCCTAAGGTTGTTTAACGTTTAGGTTTTCATACTCTCTCCGAGCTCACGCGTCAGTATCAACAATTTTGATGCAATTATCGAGCCACGAGCTATTTGTGCAACTCATCCGCGTTGGTGCGGCTGTCAAGGTTGAGTAATCAGGATGGACATTTCGCAAACTCTTTGTGACCTATACTTACCATATCTTAGGTTCTATTGAGCATTTTCATTTTAATTAAATATGTTTCCGCAATTGTATTGTAGTGGTTTATTGGATCGTTTTATGTATAAAATATAAATATTCGATTTTTATGTAAAATGTCAAATTACCGTAAATAAAATATGTATTAGTCCACTGCAAGACTGGGCAAATATTGGTCCAGTATTATATCACGTATTTTTTATTGATTTGTCTTTTTCTGTGTCTTCCTCTCTTAATTGGATCCAGATTGAGTTACGATGGATTTACGAAATAAAGAGCGAGGAAGAGGCAGAACGAGAAAAAATGGAAGGGGAGAGTCGGAAACATTTTAACTGAGGGAAAGTTAAAAAACCATGAAAAATGAAAGAACATGTATGCCTTCTAGATTTTAAGCCGCTTTATTTATTCTATTTACCGCAATATTTACTGCGAGTTTTTTCCTACTCCCGTTACGTCGGACCTTTAAGTCTAGTCACTTATTTTCTACTTGTGAAAAGGAGACCGTTACTTTCACAATTTCAAAATGTTTCTCTCTAATGGTAAAAGCAGCGTACTCGTATCATCCAAGAGCGGCCCATTCAGCTTCGAAATCGAGTTTTGTACTAGAAGGGTGAAGCTAAATATTAATTTAGTACTGATATGTTATAAGGCTTGATCACTAGTCATATAACATAACATTGTATAACATTTGAAAACGCGACATTTCATATTAATTTCAACACTCACGAATCACTCATTTATTTGCAACCTCCTTGGCTTAGTTGATAAGATGTCTATCTTTCAACCTGGGGGTTAGTTCCCTTTGGAACCCAAATTTTTCGAAAAAGGTTCCAGTGTGGTTTTCACTTAAGGTTTTTAACATTTATTTGATTAATTGGAAGGTTATCCTATATGGCAATGAGCCCGACAAATTGTAACATACAAAAAAGGGTTTAATCGAGTATTTGGTATAAATTGAGATTTTGTCATATTTGATCATTTCTAACGCAGTCATCGTACTCCTTTAGTCATTACGGTTCAATTCACGAATGTTCAAAATATAAAAAAAAATTATTATCTCAGTCTGATAAAAACGTTCGTCTGGCAACAATACTACGTGCTAGAATGTGCGACGTTTTTTGCCCCTTCGTGTGCGGCTTAGTATTGCCAACACCTGTCATGACGAACCGTGCGTTTCGTGCCTACTTCAATGGCTCTTTACCCGAAGGTTCGACAAATAGTACTGAAAAGAATGCTGTCTTTCGAGCACGTTCTTCAATATGTTCGTATCAGTTTGGGTATATTAAAGAGTATCATAGTATAAATAGGCCAAAACCCGTACGGCTGTCGAATACTTGGATTCTCTCCGAAAGTAATTCGAAATTTGAATCTCGGTGGGGATACTGAACGAATCTTAAATACCTAGCTAACAATTTTTTAACCGGTGTAAAAGGGGACGATGTATAAATGATATATATAAACAAATTTAACATTTATGAATATATATTTTCATAAATGTAGAATTTGTTTTACTTCCGTGAATATTTCACGGGTTGCAGTTGTATAAATTTAAAAAAAACTCACTGATGTCGTAGCTTTGTGTAAATATGTGTTTTAACTCGTAATAATATTATCTCACTCTCTTTGTTTTCGCTAAGCCCTACATAACTGTTTTTCAAACTTTTTGATTTCATGGCGCTCTTAATGAATATTTTATTTTTCACGACACCCTTAAAAAAGCATATAGTATTTACAAAGTTTAACACATTGTATTTACAAATCTTTTAATTATCTTTTTGCTATCTTTATTTCCTTATCCACGTTGATTTATTAGCGATTTTTGACTTTATTATAGCTGTAAGTCGTCACAAATGGAACACTGAGCTAAAGTAAAGGAAATTCATAATTTATCCAAATTCGACCGTTTTTTTTAATATACTGTCATAATATAACTCAATCACACTCACTTCCTCTATTGACGTAAAGTCAGATGAAGATTAGGTTCTAAATAGATCTTGAATCGATGTAAACTTCTTTATATTATCTTCAAGAAAGTGTTTTTCAAACTAGTGATGTATCAGTTAGATATCGATTTCTATTATTATTACCGTGCATCCGCACTGAATGAACTATTTGATTTTTTTTTAATATCTCGTGACACTCCTGGGAAATAATCGCGGCATCCCATGACGTCAAGGCGCACACTTTGAAAACCTCTGCCATATACCCTTTTCACTCGGTGGGTTAAAATCACACGTGGCTGGACTGAATCTCAGAAAAAGAGGGAGGGAAAACGAATGCATCATATTATCTCTCACGGCTGGGCGAGTGCAAGAGGGGTAGGAAAATAAATAAGTAAATATGGTAACCCTGCCGACATCCATCTGTTCCTGACGCCGGCGTATACACGTACGTGACGTCATCAAGCGGACGTGACGTCGGGGGTAATTGGATCACGTGTGACCGGAAGGCGAGAAAAGGGGAAATCCGTTTTTCAAACGGGCAAAGTGGAACCTTTTCCCGTGCGGTTAAGACTGCGATTTGTAAGTCGTGGATTAAATAAGTAAACTATTAGGGAGGGAATATATCTATTTGAGTGGGACGGCGACAAACACACCCCTAACGGGACCGGCCATGGGTGAAGTATCTTAAATCTCGATCGTTGCGCGATATCATGTTATCAAAATGCCCGAGGTGCTTTTTTGATACCCTTTTTGCAAATTTGCCTCAATTTAGATACAGCCGAATAAAAATATTCATAAGAAGAATAAAAGATTTTATTTTGTAGAGTGAACTAAAAATACCGCTGAGGGGCATTTTTTGAGGAAAAAAGGTTGTTTTTTTAAGTGCAAAAACTTGGAATGTAATTTTTTATGTTGAGTATTGTATGTATTAAAATGACAGTAGTAAAATAAAAACAAAATTTTTTTGTATTATGCATACAGATAAGATGTTATCAGAAAATTGTATTATGCATGCGGATAAGATTTTATCAGAAAATTGATATTTTATTTAACACTTTCATGACTAAACATCTGGTGAATGTATGGCTTTTAAGCACTTATTTCAAATCAATCAACTTTTGTTTCATAGTTATTATAAGTATGTACGATCATGTCTAAAACTTAAAATTTTACACGCAAATAATGTTTTGAAAAATCAACAAGGAATCGAATAAAATATAAATCTCAAGGAAAAGAGGGACAAGTGTAGGAATTGTATGGGACTTAAGGACATGGAATATTTAAATATGCGTCCATAGTCTTTTTTCTTGAATAAAGATAACACTGAAGATAATACGGGTACAGAAAAAAGTGAGAATCTATTATTTAAAACAAAGTATTAACTCAAAAGATAGCCTGTTTTGAAGTTTGGACGTCAGATGAAAGAAAAAGGCTTTAGAACAGTACTACTCAAACTTTTCGTGGGGTGGATCGGTATACACATATATCTTTCAGTGTCATATAGGGACCAGCTTAATATTTTCAAGATAGGGTAGGTATTGAAAAAGGTTTCATAAATATATCATAGTTTTACTGAATTTGAAAAAATACAATATCTAAATACTCAGACCTTACTAAGGTTACGTTTTACGATTACTGTTAGGTTGCGAACCGGATACCACCGGAACCAGCCTATTGACCACCATTTAAGTAGTACTGCCTTAAATGGGAATAATTTTTTTTTAATTGTTGAAATAACTGGCGTCACTTTGTGGAATTCCATGTTCAATATAAAATCAAAACACTGTGAATTTGTTTTATTCCATATTAATTTTAGCATTTACGAGTATACACGTATAGTGAGAAGCCTTGACTTTCACCCGATAGTTTCGGGTTCAATTTCCGAAAAGAGTTTGTCTGGTTATAATACTAGCGCACACCGAATATGTGTACCATACATACCTCTTGATGCGCGATAGTATTGCTAACACTTGTAACAACGAACCGCAAATACCGCGCCTACGACTGTGGCTCCAAACTCGAAGGCTTGATTACTAGGCCGATAGCAATAATGTCTTAATATGTTCGAAATACTTATAAGGTAATATTGAAGAGTATTACACGAACTTTGATATATAGAAGTGAAACGTGGAACAAGACTGAAAAGAGCCGAAGAAATCCTTTAAAAATGCGTGCACTTAGAAGACTATATGGGGAGACTAAATATGACAAAATACGTAATGAAGTTATTAGGGTTGAGTGTGAATTTAAGGCTGATTTGTTGAACAAGATGAAGAAGGTCGCTTTGAGATGGTTTGGACACGTATAACAAATGAATGAAATAGTACTAATAAAATAAATGTATAGTGCAAATGTGAGTGGAATTTGTGGAAGAGGAAGAACAAGGAAAGTATGGTTAGATCAAGGGTACTATATTTAAATAGAAGGAAACGTAAACTGTCGGAGGAATCTTAGGAGCTAGCTGTATGGATCTAGAAGAGGCGAAAGATGTGTGGTGTGATTGGAAAGTATTGCCCTCTCTCCTTTCCGCTTATCCCAATAGTATTTTTTTATGTATGTACAACACGAAATAATAATTTATCAAAGTAAATATTTCTCCTTTAACCTTTTTACGGCGATGGCTCGAGTATCTTTCGTGTGTCCCACAGGCGGCGGTGTTTAAAGTCAATAAATTTATATTGTATCTACATAAAAATACGACTCACCATTATCCCGAATCTGATTACTGTGGAACTGTGCGCCGATGCATTTTTTAGCTGACACTATACACACGTAATATTATCCAAATCAAAGCTATAAATAAAGTGCGACAATATAAGAAGCAATAATCGAAGAAAACAATAATCCATAAACAATGAAAAAGGCAATTAATTCAATACGCAATACGCGTACTTACAAAAAAAATATCGACGCAAAATACGTCATATTGATCGGGAGAAATCGTCATTAGAAACATGACCTTCAACACACCCGAACGTGTGGCGCTAATATTTAAAATGCTTTAAATTTCGACGGCCTCGAATCGGTCTGTTTAAATCGTTCTTATGGATCAAGTACTTGAAGTTTTGATGATTTTAAAAGAGATGTCACTAGAGGACACGTTTTGTCTTATATTCAGGTTAAAAACTTTAAAGAAGATTTAATTTTGACTGAGGTATCGACACGCAAAGTTAGTGGCCACTTAAATGGCCGCTCGCCAGGACGGCACGTATTATGTATGGGCCAGTTAAGTGGTCCCCCGCCGTGAAAGAGTTAAAAGTCGTTTGCAATCTATGGTTATTGACCTTGAAAAATTGACCTGTCATAGCAGTCTAAACATAAATTACAGTAGTAGAACACTTGACTTAGAATAAATACAGAAGATTGATTACTGGGCACATGTGACTGAGATACCTTACGTTTGTGAAAACAGAGCACGAACAGCTGCATTTCAAGGCCACCATCTAATACGACACACATTTTTAGTAAAATGCGTAGAAAGCTGTTGTACACAATTTTCGTCGCTTGATTAATGCTTATCTATAAACGTTGATATTCAGTGCAAATCCGAAGAAGCGGTAGAAGACCAAGGAAAATATGGATGAATCAATTTTATATTGGAATGTAAAAAGTCAGAAAAATCGTAGGACTTGTATGAATGTAGAGAAGTCAATAGATTATTCGTTCTGCCTACTATCCTGACAAGAAATTACACGATGGTGTGTATGCCTTAATGCTAATGAGGTGAATGGCCCTGCAATAACGAACTTGGAAGGTCGTCGGTTCGAACCTCGTGCTATGTTACTCCCTTCGAATGGCACAGGCATTTTTTGTGCCTAGTATTCGAGGTGAAAAGGATACTCATGACTTTCGTCATATTTATTATTTAAAAAAAAGTAAAACGTGCCGGTGTTCTCCAATTTTTAATTTCTGTGTGCCATCGGATCCAGTACAGTACACACCAATGAGTTTGCTGGTGTTCAACCGGCTTACTAACTTAAAGTAGAGAAATTAAGAAATAAAAAAACCTTCACGACACATCTTCGCTTTGACGGAATTGACGTTGAAATGGCGAGGGATCCTTGACTATGCGACATGGCAACGATGAAGATAAATGCCAATACTAAAACGGAATTATGATTGCTAAATTATTAATAATATTGATGCACGAGCTCTAGTTGGTATGACGCCTGTTTAGTCTGGTTGTAATTAATGATCTCATTAATTTTTTTGTTTGGTTGAAAGAGATTACCACATGATAATACACCCGCCAGGTATGACGTCTGTATTCCGACCCGAGGGTGACGGGTTCGATTCCCGTTGAAACTCAATTTATTTTAAAAAGCTTTTCAGTCTTAAGGCCTCTTTCAACTTAAGGTCTCTTTCATATATTCCTATTTGGTTAAAAGAGGTTGCCACGTGGTAATAAACCCACCAGGTTATACAGTATACAACAAAAGCGAAATGGAATAAGATTATGTAGTCTTCGGCTCGTTTAGTGACAATGAGCACACAAAAGGACGCCTTGCATTACATTGTATAACACTTTCATTGTATTTAATACAACGTGACGGGTTTATTGCTATGTGGCGTCTCTTCCAACAAATCATAAAGGTTTTAAACAAGTTTTAAATGAAAACTAGACTGGAACCCATTTTTTTTAATCTTTATACCAACGAGAATTGAACCTGCAATCCATAGGTTGAAAATGGGCATCTTACCAACTAGTCACCGAGGGCGCCTTGATGACTATAAAGGATTGTTTATGATTTTTCTCTGAAAGCACGGATGCTGAATTTTAAGATTTTCTTCAGTGCATAATTCTACTAACAGATTATTCCACTGAAGAAATTCATAACACAGAAGGCCTTATTAGAAAACATTGATTTACTTATGTTAGCCTCGATGACCCAGTTTATTGTTAAAGTGGCAGTTCTGAGATCTTCAGGAAAATAAATGCAGAGCTGTGATTTTTTTGTACTCGAATCCCTTAATGGGATGTCGACTGTATCTTTCGAATCTGTGTCCTCAAAGTTAAGTGTCGTGAACGAATTGATTTCAAGTTTTGTCTCTTTATATTCAAGTCCCTTATTATAATATCTTCATTATATCTTTCAAATCTGTATTTTAGAGACGTATCTTCGGAGAGGAGTGGAAATTTGAGGTCAATTTAATTTTTATCGAATAAATTGATTGTTGCGAATCGATCCAACAGGGCTGAGTATTATAACAAGGGTTTTGCCATTACTAGTCTCAAGACATTATCATACATAATGGAATAATCTGTTTCTAAGCCTTAGTTACACATATGTGGGTAGCATGTAGAACTTTAGGAAGCATTTGAAGATAATCCTTTTTGAGAGGTCATATTAAAAACACTACACTCATACATTACACTAGACTTAGAGCTGCATATGTTACTATCGCACATCGGAAAATCTACAAAGGTTTCGTTATAGTTCGTCTTTTCTTTAGTTTTCGTTCGTTATCTGCGGTTTTCTTACCAAACATGATTTTCTTAACACATGCAGATTTTATTGAATGCCTGCAGCCACTACCTTCCTATCCTTACACTTACTACCTTGATCAAACGATCACGAACGCTTCAGAAGTGGACGTGAGTCGGTCAAGGATGACGAACGCAGTGGCAGACGAAAACTGATGAAAACATCGATAAAATCAAAGAAATGTTGGTCGAAAACCGCAAATTGACCATCAGAGAGCTGGCAGAGGACTTGAACATCGTTAATGGATCCGCTCAAGACATTTTGGTCAGTGATTTGGGCCTCAGACGTGTCGCTGCAAAACTGGTGCCGAAAAACCTCAATTTCATGCAAAAAAAGGACCGCGTTGAAATCGCGAAAGATATGATCTCCATGAGTTTTTGACCAAAAAACAACACGAATACTATCCAGCAACCGTCGAATTCACCTGATCTGGCTCCCTGCGACGTTTTACTGTTCAACCGACTTAAAAAACCGCTTCGCGGAACGCGTTACAGCACCCGAGAGGATGTCATGAAAAAATCGAAGACGGCTCTGGTGGACATACCAAAAATGGAGTACCAACGGTGTTTCGAGGATTGGATCAATCGCTGGCGTAAGTGCGTTGCAGTCGATGGGGAGTACTTTGAAGGGGACCATATCGATTTTGATGAACTTGTATTTTCGATTTTATGAATAAAGTCCTTAAACTTTTTGATCAATGTAGTATTTTATTTTTCTTTGTAATACTCGTATAATAAGTATTTGCTCTCTAAACGGCGGTATATAAATTTTCCTTTTATTTATTTATTTTTTACTCAGGCTTCGTATTCATCAAATTATGTTTCGATTGGGTTTGTTAATCTAAGCCTTTCAGTGTATTTTAAAAGAAGAAAAAGTTTTTCTTTCTTGCTTCACCTTAAAAAGATCATTCGATAAACATTTCTCTAGTGCTTATACGAACCCACTTTCCGATTCTATCAATAATTTAATTTGTCTACAGTAGCCTAGTTGCTAAGCATACTCGTATCTTCTTAAACATAAAATAGCCGAGTGTTCACATTCCACCTGTTAAAATATGGATTTTTTCATACTTTAGACGCAAAATATTTGGCGCTTTATTTTCTGGTATCAACTTTTTTTCCTCATGTGGGTATGAGTTACAAAAAGTATTTTTCACTTAATCAGTCTGCCTGAAGAATGCCTCAAAATAGGATGAAGAAAGACATATTGTGTTCATCAAGTAGAATAAATACAAAATGTTTTGTTGAGTTTTGTATTTTACTGTTTGAACTCAACTTTTATAAAAATGTTATTTCACAAGACAACTTCAACTGATTGGACTCTTTCGTTGATTAACTTTAAAAAAAGCTTTTCTTTGCTACGTATAGCTTTTAGAATTTACATGAATTAGATCCAGAAAAACTTAAATTCAGATGAATTAAGAAGTTAAATTAAAATTGACGATTCGTCATTGCACGTGTTGTCTAATACTATCGCACGTGCAAAGGCAACAACACTCGCACACATACTAGGCGTGTATATTTTTTCTGATGTACTCTTTTACTAGATTGCGGCTCTTTTTTAAGGGTATCATCGAGAATTGAACCCCCTGAGTGAAAAGCCCCTGAGTGAAAGTTAAGCGTGTTACCACTTAGGCCTCGTTACTAGTACAACAATGAAAACGGGCCTGAAGGTAGAATTAGAGCAACAGTGAATTTAACTTGAAGGAAAATAAGAGTGCTTACCAACACTTGGATGTTGGCGTGTTAATTACTCCATCTAGATAGAATTATAAAGTCTCGAAATAAGTTATTTTTGAAAATGATAATTTCCTCAGGTGAGTCAGCCAAATAAGGATATATTGGCATGTGCAGGTGAAAATAATGGACCTTTTTGTTATTTTCCGTAGTGTATTGGCAGGTGTCTTTAACTGAAAATGACAGCTGGGAGAGAATATCACAATTGAGATGCAATCCAACTTCCCAACAGACCTGAGGGTTTAAAACTGGAGCAATAAAAATATTTTTTATACAATGAAATATAATATACTCGTAGTATTTAGAAATTGTCATACAAAATTAATTATGTTCACTGTTCATTCTGTGATCTTTCTAGTTTCTTTGGCTTTGAAAAAGACTGAAGACTGAAGACATGGTTTCTGAAAAAGCTTAAAACATTTTTTTTTCTCGTAAAAATGCAGGAAAACGACATTCGACTTAAACCATTTATACTCATACACACAATTTATTCTCAGAAAAAAGAGATATATATGTTTTTACAAATCTTGACACTTTCTTGTATTGTATCAATCTTTAGTTGACTACCGTATAATCTGGTGGTTTTATTGCCATGTGGAAGTCTCTTCCAACCAACCATTTACATGATGTACGAAAAGTAATTCAGCGTCAGCTTGTATGATATACGAATAGTTATTTGAAACCAAACTATTATACCAAGATAAAATAAGTCGACAGTAAAATAAAAAGTGCCATCATCGTCGTTAGCAATCTTCATTCTTTTGCTGGTTACTTTCTCTCTTTTGTGATTCTTTTCATCATATTCATTACTCGAGTTCTTTTTTGAGGTCCTGTAATACACTATATCCCAAATTGTTACGCCTTCTTTAGATTTTTTTTTCATCTGATCCAAAAGACGAAATTTGAAAATAAGTAGCAAATGAAAGTTCGATTATCAAAATATTAAAAATCTAATACAATTATTTATTTTTGAAATTTTTTTTTTACTTGAGTTCAATTCTCTTGACCTTTTCACCAAAAAAATCGTAAGCCCCTATATAAAAATATTTTTTTAAAAGACTCTTTTCATTTAATAAACTAGTACCAAGGTAAAATATCACATTTCTCGGGTATATGTTTTGTGGAAGGATATGTAATCCCATTATAGAGAGTTATATCTCAAGAGCTTTGCATTTGTATGCAAACTTGAAGAGGTAGGCTCGGAATAAATCACGTAATAAAAACCAGACCTTTTTTTGTTTCTCTTCAACCTTATATGCCCTTCCTTAACAATCCACTTTTGTTGAATTAAAATATTTCTTCGCGAATGTAACATTAAGAGACCCTCTCATACAATTTGCCCGGCAGGTTTAGGGATATAATCGTAAAAAAAAAACACATTTTGTATACGGATGAAAGCCAAAAACTTGGAAAAATGAGCTTCCACCTCACGGCCAAGCGTTACATTTCCATATTCGTGGAAAATCCACGTATAATGCCATGTAAATTTTTCAAGGAAGAGTGGCGAACTTCTCATTCAGGACTTCTACTATCCAAACGATGTCGGGAAAAGCTTCTGCTTTTAGTAGGACTTTATGCAAAAAAGGGGATTTCGTAGGTAGAGAGTATGCCCCTGTTGTCACCTGTCCCATATAAATCTATTCCAACAATTCTCCCTCACGCCATAGGAGGATAAAAGACCTCCTGAATAACTTATTCAAAGTGTACGACTCAATTTAATATGATGCAGGCGACACAAAGAGGTCTTAGAAATATTTTTAGCACCCAACGGGGTAGTGATCCATGATCCCAAAATTTGAGAATATACATATTTTTATCTGGAAGATCTTGTAATCCCTCGACGTAAAGTTTTTTTATGAATATTTTAACAACTCGAAAAATATGCCCGAAGGATGAAAATTCTCCTAGAAAGTATGCTTGTAAATAATAAGTCTCTGTCGGATAATGTACTGTATTTTTACAACCTATTGTAGTTTGACAGTATATTTTTTATGTGAAAATATGTTTGAAATGTCAAACGCCATACATTTCTTAAAAAAAAAAACGTGAAACTTTTGGGACGTAAAAAAAAGAAACAAATGTAGAGATGAGATAAAATACTTACATTGATACAATAACTATCACAAGTTACGTTTATAGACTGTTTTTCAAGTCGCTTGAGGAATGGAAAAACCGCATATGAAGATAGTTGTTTTTTCTTTTTTTAGTGACGTACATTTTTTTATTTGTATAATTTTGAGCCGATTCTAAATTATAAAGTATTCCCTATATTTAAATAAAATTTTGAGTGTTAGTGTATTTTTTTTCTTTTGTATTCTGTTTATTAAGGGTGTGTTATTTTTTTTTTCTCATAATTTGTATGTATCATCCTCATTCATAACATCTTGTAATTCGTGATTTTTTACAATGTCCTTATCTTTCCAGACTTACTATGATTTTTTTTATTATATTCCTTTGTGTGCGTGGTTATATGTAGTATGTTACATCTGCTATACAACAAATTATTCCAGCTAACAGCTTCTTTGTGTGCGTGGTTATATGTAGTATGTTACATCTGCTATACAACAAATTATTCCAGCTAACCGCTTCTTTGTGTGCGTGGTTATATGTAATATGTTACATATGCTATACAACAAATTATTCCAGCTAACCGCTTCTTTTGTATTCGTTTAGTTGTTCGAATCCATGATTTTTTTTGTCAAAATAGAAAAAAAGCAATTTACACCTCACCGTTTAGAGAGCGAACTCTTCCATACATTATTTTTTTCTTAACTCTGATACTGAAAATACTTAGTCAAATAATATAAAAAATAGTTTGATAGACCAATGACTGACAAAATACGCATGCATATTATATATATTGTACATATATAACATAATAATCATCTGCAAAAATTCAAAGGAATCTTTACGTATTGACTTATTTTAAAGAACATTATATAATAGTAATATATAATATAAAGGATCGCAGTTTTTTTTTTAAAATACTGCGAACTGAAAGATATTATATTAAAATAAAAGATAAATCAAAAGACATAACATACTATATACCTACATATGTGGAAAATACTTTTTTCAAATAAATAATAATTTGTGAGGAGGCTCGGGGGAAAATATATGCCTATTTATTGAATAATAAGTAATAAAAAGAAAATATTGGTTTCGGTAACATGGAAAAGAGTGAAGTGCTTTGCTTTTCTTTAATATTTGTAGATGACTTAAAATCATAAATATTCTTTAAACAGAAACTGTAAGCTTGTACAATATTTATTGAAGTAATACTGCTGTACTATCGGCTAAATTTTCTTAAATAATCGCTACCATTTTATACAAACTAGGAATTATACGCTACCTGCAAAATACGACACAACCTTAAACGATCTCTACTTAAAGGTTTTTTATAAAGTTCACGACAAGACAATGTCTTAAAAATAACATGATAACAAAACATTCAAGACAAGTTCATTAAAAATACTGAAAATGTTTTACAAAATAATGTAAAATTTAAGTGGTAAAATGATGCGATTGTATTGGCGACATTTTTCTTAAATAATCTGAAGTATCTCCTACTACTAACGGAACTTACGAAAGCCGCGAAATACGACACAACCTAATAAATATATTCCAACTTCTTACAAGAAGCAATTCCTGCTGTCACCGTGTTGTGTACAAGAACTTGCTGAAGTGCAATTAAACATCGATAATTTTGCCGTAAACTTAATCAACACATTTGGCATGGACAAATTTGCGGTGACAATTATTTCAATAATTCTAGAGACCAAACAGGGACGGGTCTTCCGAAGAAATAAATAGGAAAAAAAATAGAATGTTGTTGCTTTTGTAGATTAGTTTTTGCCAGTGTTATAGTCTAGTGGTTGACATGCACATGTTTATTTATTTCCTCAGCGTTGTTAAGTTAGCGAAAGTAACTGGCTCCAAGAGAGCAAACAATGAATAAATAAATCAAGTGATTAGAAAAGAAACAATCTGCGGGATTCTTTTACGCCACTTTAGCAAACGCGACAAAACTTGAACACATTTTGAATGAATTAAACTCCAATGAAGCATACAGCTTATACTATAGCTAAATTACTACAAGATTGTAATGTTATATCTTTTGGAAACTAAAACTTTGTATAAAGCCTAAAATAATGATTTACGAGTATGTATCCATTTATTTTCATTCCACCCATGCATCGAGGAATTTATACCTGGCAGATACTTGATTAGTTTTCGTCGCGAACATCGTTTCATCTGAATTGATTGTTGTACAATCGCCTAGCTGCATATTTCCTAGTTGCATACATCACCTAGTTACATAGAGCAGTCTAAAAGTGACAGGTGTAACGAAATAACGCCATATAAAGTGTATTTTCAAGTGTACATATTTTTATTTAACAAGGCATCTCGTGCTGTCCAATGATCGAATTAGCTCTGTATACTGTGAGATGTATGTATGGAAATAAAATTTTAACCACATTTGACCTGTTTTGAGATGTTTAAAAATACATATCTGAATATGTTAACGTGTGATGGGCGAGTTGAAAGGGATATTTAAAAAAGGATAGCGACAAGGAACAATGTAAATGGAGCACTTAATGTAATTCACAACAACCGTGCAGTATCAGCAGTATCATACATGACAATACAAAATAATGTGTTGGTGCACACCTTAATGTTTGGAAGTGAAACTTGGACTTGTCAGAAGAAAGATAAGAGTAAGATTCATGCTTTGGAGATAGGTGCACTAAAGAAATTTGAGTGTCAATGTTTGAAAGAAGGCGGAAGTCATTATAAATTAATGTGTGAATAAAATTAATGTTAAAAGTAAGATGAAGAAAGGAGTTTCAAGATGGTTTGGACACGTGGAGAGAATGAATGATAAAATAATGACTAAGCGAGTATACAAGTCAGAAATGCAAGTTGTGCTTGGAAGAGGTAGACCGAGGAAAACGTGGCTGATCCAAATTAACCGGAAATAAGATAAAGTGAGAAGTATAAATAATAGAAGAGTGTGCATGACGAGATGTATGAATTTGTAGGAGTCGAGAGTTGAGTGCTTGGACAGAAAATTTGTAGATCTATTCTCTCTGGCTACTATGCAAGGGACATGGCGTGATGGTGTGTATGTATCTATGAATGAAGCCCATTGCTTATGGTAAGTATACTAGAAGACGCATTACAAAGTGGTGGAATAGAATTTATTTTGTTGGTGCTGCCGGATATAATTATAAAAGGCAATTTGTGATATTCTGTTGCAGAAGAGCTTGAAGCTTCTCTGCGCCTCCTTTCCCCATTAGATCCCTGATAACTTGCAACTGTTCTACGTCATTTGACTCAATCTTCTGCTGTTTGCTCCCAGTTGTGGTGAACATTTATGTTTTTTTAATGTGTCATTCAATACGGTCTTATGTCTCTTGCGCTACCCTCCGTTAGCTCACCAAATAGCATACTATATGTACTGGAAGCTTGAAGTCAAGTATGCATATCCAGACCAACGCAGGCGAGTGCGAGGATTAACACACCGCGGGGTTCGAACTGGCGACCTTTCGCAAAGAAGTCCAGTGCCCCACTGAGCGGCCAAACACCTCCTAAATATATGTTTTTTTAAGTGAATTAGTCGTTGGACACCAGCAAACTCACCGGCCATTCTACTTTACTAAATCCGATTGCACGCCGAACTGAGACGATCAGAGCACATCGGCATGTTTTTTGAAGAGATAAGCACAGTTGCGGACTTTCTCTCAAGTAACTTCGGTCACTAAATGGCCTAAAAGAAATAAATGGATGTTAATAACAGCTTCACTCTTCCAAAACACGAAGATACGCCACTGAGTTGAACTCGGATTTAGCCGAAATCTCGGTTTATCTGAAGTAGCGTCCCGTCCCGTCCGCTGCGGTATTCAACAGATGCCGCCCGCTCCGCCTGCCAACTAGACTGGAAACGGCGGAGAGAGGGCTGAAAAAGGAAATTCCGGTGGATCTCGCTTTATTGATTCTTAGAATTTTGTTAGGAAGTAAAACTCGTTCTGGAGACTCTTAAACTGTTGCTGGGGTCTGTCTTAATGCAATAAAAGTTTACCTACATGTCGTCTCTTGGAAATGCTTATATTGCGCGCAGACTTTTTGAGAAATTATTGTATTTTGCGAAACACTACGTGAATAAAACTTTCAAAGCAGATAACTCTTTGTATACGTTTCCTAATAAATAGGATAAACTTTCTTCGTTAGTCAGTCCGTTTATTTTCATATTTTTTCCTTCCTATGTCCAGTATTTCGCTTCCCACTCCCCAGTGTTGAATAATCATCATCACAATCATGCGATATGCTTGTTAGTAGAGATAACTGATCTACACTTTATTCTACCTTGATACTTATCTTTCGCTTCGCTTCTACCACGTTCATAAACCTTGTCCTGCATAGTTTCCTATTATAATAGCTTTTCACTCTTCTCTATTTCAGCATTTAATTCATTTGGTCGAGTCACTCTTAAAAGGTGTTCTTAAATTTCTTATACACTGTATACTATTATTCTTTGTAATTCATTAAATTCTTTTCAATGTGGGCAAACTATCCCAATATAACATTCTTTATTTAAAGTACTTCATCTTCATTCATTCCACATTCTTTCCCATAGTCCTTATTCTTTATTTTGGCGAACATTTTTGGTTTTGCTTTTGTTTTTATTATTATGATTGTGTGCGGTATATTATGGAATGAACAAGTTTGGTCTTTCTGGAGTGATGATGTGTGAAGAGTTTGATCCCGCATGATTTTTCCAGTTGTAATTGAGTGTCACTGCTTGTCAGGTTGATGAGAACGTGCAACGGGGGTTTGTTTATGTGTAATCAAAAATCGGAAAGAAGTATCGATTTATTTTTTCATGCGGTACGTCCTCAGTGAGATACAGACAAAAGCCTAGTTTACTGGGGATACGACAAATGAAAGGCTACTAACCCAGATCAATTAAAATAATGTATGTCTAAATTAAATTACCTGTTGTTTTTTCGCAAATTATATATATTTCTTGTCATGTGTAATAATAATAAAATAAATATAAAAAAATCTATAAAACGCGTTAATTTCTACCGCATTTAACTTACTTTCCTCAATTTTTGTCACGACTTAGTTGATATTAATATTTAATTATTTACAAATTATTGTGTAGTATGCAATATGGCATATTCAGTGCCAAGTGGCAATCTCCTTCAACTGATCATACTTTTTTTTTATTAATGTTGAGTGAAAGGTAAAGGTACATTCAGTACTGATGTATAGGAATGAAATATGTAAAACCAAATCAACAAAAAAATAAGCAACCAAAAAAAGATAACGATCGATGTCCAGGAGAATGAAATGGAAATTGAAAAAAGGATGATTGAAAATTTAGAAAAAAAACTTCACTGACGGAAAATGATATGTTTTTATTCGATTTTAAAGGCTTCCAATGTACACTTATATATATGGTATAGATAAATATTTTTACATAGATACATATCATCACACCGTATCCCTTGCGAGGTAGGCAGAGAGAATAGATCTCCAAAATTTGATATCCAAGCACACAACTTTGTCCTCCTCCACATTCATGCATCTCGTCCTGGTGATTTTAGTCCAGCGAGGTTTTTCTCGTTCTACGTTTTCTACGCCCGCATTGCAATTCTGATTTGTATACTTGCTTAGTCATTATTTCATCATTCATTCTCTCCACATGTCCTATTTCATCGTTCATTCTCTCCACAAACATCTTAAATCTTCTTCTTTCATCTTACTTAAAACATCCATTTTATCCATGAATTGATTGCTGATGTTTTCATTTCGCCTTCTTTCAAACATTGACATTACAAATTTTCCTTAGTGTACGCATCTACACAGTATTTATCTCACTCTTATCCTGCTTCTGCCAAGTCCCAGTTTCACTTCCATACACTGTTGTGGGCACCAACACGTTAATGCTTCTTTATAAGTCTCACTTCAATATTTATTTATTAAATTACCCTTTTTTGTTTGGTCGTACGCAGTCTTTGACGTTATTTAAAAGTATTTTATCATACTTATTTTTTCATTTGCTTTTTATTTGGAAGTTTAAGTTTTCCTTTTTTGTCTTTGTGCGAGTCTGTAACTTTTGTGCGAGTCTGTGTAACTTTTGTGCAAATCTGTGTAACTTTTGTGCGAGTTTGTGTAAATTTTGTTTGGTTGGCGTGAAGAAGCCTCGCCGTGCGGAAATCGTTTATTTTACTTACTATTCAAACAATTTATATCCAAAAGCACCTACAAAAAAAATGTGCTAATTAATACTCATAAAAACTAAGATTAAAAAAATATGGAATGAAAATAATAGTTCATTCTTCCTTTGGAAGCAGTTTATTTATATCTGCAAAGAGTAATGAGAACATTAATTCTAACCTCATGGCAACTGATCAAATGTTCACCATCCCTAGTGTTAAATCATCTTTTGTCCAAAGGCAATATGCCTATTTGGCTCCCATGACATACAATGGGGTGCCGAATTCAATAAAGGCAAAAGGAGGAAAAAAAATTAGGCAGTTGATCGGAGCGTGGTTGTTATTGCGACAGGAGTTTGAATACTTGGGCTTGCAAGAGGAATGACTTGTTGCAAAGGTTTGTATGAGCTCTTGAGTATGGTGTTTTTTTATGATTATGTGCGGTATATTGTGGGTTAAACGTTTTGATATGTCTGGAGTGATGAAGTGTGAGGGGTTTGATTTGCGTAATGTATACATATGTAATTGAGTGTCTGTTTGTCAGATTGATGAGAATGGGCAACGGGGTTTTATATAATCAAAAATCGGAAAGAAGTCTCGATTTAT
This sequence comes from Odontocerum albicorne, assembly GCA_949825065.1. Classification (NCBI taxonomy): domain Eukaryota; kingdom Metazoa; phylum Arthropoda; class Insecta; order Trichoptera; family Odontoceridae; genus Odontocerum; species Odontocerum albicorne. The sequence continues at coordinate 30,267,524 of OX463853.1, read as the reverse complement.
TTTTTCATGCGGTACGTCCTCAGTGAGATACAGGCAAAAACCTAGTTTACTGGGGACACGACAAATGAAAGGCAACAAACCCAGATCCATTAAAATTGTGTGTCTAAATTAAATTATCTGTTGTTTTTTCGCACATGATGTATATTTCTTGTCATCTAAGCATCGATCCGGGAAATTTTTGATTTCCGAAAATTCATTAAATAAAATCAACTCTTGTACGAGAGGGGATCTGAGTTTTTTTTAAATATAAAGCCCTATAAAAAAAATCTAAGAGTCTAATGGCAATTACCTGCTTAGATAATAGGCGTTCTGCGTTATTGCATGTTAATGTGAATTAATTCCCATAACTAAAACCGTCTTAATTTATATTTTTTGTTAGTTTATCACATGTTTTATAGTGTTTTTTTACAAATTTTCTCCATGAATTGATCCTGCCGAGAATGTTGAATGTGGGTTATTGGGCTTATCGAAATTGAAACATTATATTTTTATTATAATATTTCGATTTGGATCTCCTTAATCATAACCGAGACATTATAATTGAAATATAATATTTCGATTGTTTTCGATTTCGATTAGCCCAATACGCCGATTCATGCACGTGCGTTGTCCTTTCTCTGGGTAAAAATGTAATATTCCTCAATATCTAACGATAGTATATAGTATGTATATTGAAATTAAATCAATATAATTTCAGTATAAACTAATTGTTTTTTTCTTTATTGTTACAGGTAAAACGCTGTTCACGTTCATCTTAAAACTCTATCCCATTGCTGGCATGGAAGGATTTTTCTTAAAGAGTGGTAAAAGAAATCTTTACTATCAAGTTTTTGGTGTTTCGATGCAAACGAAGAGAAACCTCTGTTTTATATTATGTTTGATTTTATATCTTTATAAATTGGATAAAAAAAATGGTGAAACATTGGTGATTTATGTGTTTTCTCCTTATCTGATTACGTCAATTATTTATTGCCTTGTATCAATCTCTTCCAGCCAAACAAAAGGTTGTACACGAACCCTTAAGTGGAAACTAAACTGAAATCTTTAAAAAATTAAAAAACTAACGAGAATCGAACTGGACCACGGAGGTCATTGTTTATGTTTACATTTGAGTCCTTTAAATAAATTTTTATTTAATTAGGATAATCAGAATTAAATGTTTTAATAGTTCTTTATCCATTATTTATCTACTCAGTGACAGTCGTTTCGCCACACATGACCTTGTCAGTTTCACTATCAAAGCGTTTAATTTAAATTTTTGTATAATAATTAAAAATGTTCTATTAATTGAATCGACACCATAAATGAAATAAAGTTTTTTTTTCTATTTATTTTCTGAATACTAAAAAAATAAAGTATTTGAAATTTTATGCCTTGAAAACAAGATGTCGTGGGTTCGTGTCCAGCTTACAGAAGTATTATTTTATTTTTATCGCCTTTTGCAGGTGAGTCGCAACGTTTACTCGGTTGTTAAGAATATATTTATCTTTTTCACGGGTATATGTTAAAATATGTATTGCTTCATCCATAAACAGTTTAAAATTTCGTTACCACTATTGAAAATCACAACATTCAAACTAGAATAGGTATATTTTCACAATTTTAAGCAATAAAAATCACTTATCGGTTCTCAGCTCGGTACCGAAAAGATTAAGCCTTGAAAACAATATGTCGTGGGTTCGTGTCCAGATTACAGAAGTATTATTTTATTTTTATCGCCTTTTGCAGGTGAGTCGCAACGTTTACTCGGTTGTTAAGAATATATTTATCATTTTCACGGGTATATGGTAAAATATTTATTGCTTCATCCATAAACAGTTTAAAATTTCGTTACCACTATTGAAAATCACAAAATCCAAACTAGAATAGGTATATTTTCACAATTTTAAGCAATAAAAATCATTTATCGGTTCTCAGCTCGGTACCGAAAAGATTAAGTTAATAATTTTTTTTGCTTTTTTTAGATAATGAGAACATAATTTTTGTTTAATTTATTACTAAAACGTAGCTAAATAAACGTTTATTTTCTGACATCCTTATCTTAGCTTCATGTTGAACAACTACCACCATACAGATTTTTTTATTCGTTATGTTTCATTCGAGAATAAGAATTTATTTACCCTATTCGTTGAAATATTGTATCAAGTTTCCAGTCACGATATCCCGACTTTTTGCAAAACGTTTATCTTTCCTTTATTTACTAACCAGAAACACACGAGTCTAGATGTTAACTTAAATATTCACATCAATTACTTTTTGTTCTTTTCCCGTTGCGTATATATATATTTTTTATATTGATGTAAAACTTCTTCGTTTTCCGTGAACACCGCGAGGCGATTAGTGCAAAATAAATTTCCTTAGTCCGAGAAAAATAAATGTTCGGGCAAAAGTTTTGGGTTCCTATCATTAATTCATTCATCAGTCTTACATGACTTTGGTACAGGGATATAACAGTCGATTCTTGATAAAATGCCCTTCTTTTCGTGTTATTTCTTAGGAGTTCCAAACTATTTTATTATTGTATTTAACTTTACTCGTAAAGGATAACCTGGAGGGCTTATTGCCTTTAGTGAAATATCTTCCAACTGATTTTATATATTTTTAAAAAGCCTAAATCACTAGCAGTGACTCTGAACGTGTGCGTGAGTGAGTGTGTACGTTTATATTTATAAATTCTAATTTGTTTAATAAAACACGGTTTTTTTAATTTAGATAATATTATATGACCTTACCGGTTTTAAGGTTTTCACATCATTATTTTTTTAATTAAACTTTCATTGTATATAGTATAACCTGCGAGGCTTTTTATTAAGTGGCAATATCGTCCAACCAACCAAAAATATGTCAAAGAGGCCTGAAATGAAAACCTGACTAGAATTCCTTCTGGAAGAAAACAATCTTGGTTTCAATCTTTTTTTTAAGGAATAGATATGACCGAAGTCATAGGTATCCTTATACCCTGATCACTAGGCGCCTGTGTCGTTCGAGGGGAGTAGCACAACGCGGGCTTCGAACCGACGACCTTCCGCATGGAAGTCCAGCGCGTTACTGCCCGGCCATGCACCTCGGCTTTGAATGGTATAAAACAGTATATCATTAAATAAATTACAATGTAGTTTAACCTGTACACAATCAACTGCTATTTTTTATGATTTATTTTTTTACGGTGTGGGTTGAAAAACATCTGGTGACCTCGCGACCAGGCTCGCTCTCGCTTTTGGGAAGAGGGGTGTATCTCGATTGTGAGGATGTTATGAACCCATACCTTTTGACAGTTTATCTCTCTCAAATTTATTTGTTTTCAATACCTTTATACTTTAGTGTTCTTGAAAAAAAAACGGTACTTACAGGAATCGAACTCACAAGTCCTGGGCTGGAAGACAAACGTTTCACAAGTGACGTCAGTCATCTGTAAAATATATAAATTCATATAAACTATCACGCCGTTTCCCCGTCGGGTAGTTAGAGAGGTCAGAGCGACGGACTTTCTTTAGCCTTCTTTGCATATTTCTTATTATTTGCATAAATACACTTTCTCAAACATCTCCTTCGATTTTTACGACTAAGCATCCATAAAATCAACTTCTTCTGGGAAACTAAGGTATTCTGAGGATTCACGAGAAAATCCCTGATTATCTGCTATGTGAGGTATGAAGGTGGACTTGGAAACTTGAACAAGGTTAATAATCTCTATTCGTTGCCACTGCCAAACACCAAGTGAAAGATCCAACTTTGCCACTGATTTGATATACTTATTTATTCAAATGATTACATATTTCAATACAAGAAAAAGGTTTATTTATTTTATGCCATTTATGTTTCTTACATACTATATACGCCCAAGGGGATTTGAAAACTATTTACATTAATATATAAACATCACATACAAAAAATAAAATAATGATTAATTATTTCTCAATTTAGGAGATAGTATATTAAATAAAAATATTAAGTCTGAAAACAATATGTCAAATAATTTCACTAAAACAAGTATCAACATTGATGTGTAAAAAATAAACGGCTTCACTAATGAGTTAAATAATACAAGAAATAAATAAACTTGACAACAAAAAGAAAAAAAAAAAGAAACAGCATAAAAAATACAATTACATACAACCGTTACGTTAAAAAGAAGTCTTAAGAAATAATACTAGTTTACATAATGTGCGAAAGTAGAAGGGAAACTGACCATTGCTTTGTTGATAAACATCGTAATCGAGTCGTAAAATATATTTGAGGGTGAGAACATTACATTACGGTAAATTAAACAATCACTTAAAGGCATAGAAAAAAATATCAAAATCAGGTTATATTGTAAGTGAAGGTTTTATGGTAAAATTTATATAAGTAGTCCCACTAGGTTTATTGCCCTTTTTGAGGCAGTTTACTTATGCCCGCAAAATTCAGACATAAACAATCCAAGAAGTCTGGAATCGTCCTCGTGAGTTTTGACAACTTTTAATAAAACATTAATAAACACATTCGTCGGCTCCATTTCATTGAAACACCCAAAACTGTTAAATATCATTATGATTGTCCCTGCACCACGGCTCAACAAATATAAAGTTTTCATTTTATTCATTTTATTTTATCATTTCACAATTACTCGTATTAACACATTGTACAGTCATAAACTGAAACAATTAAATACGAATTATAAGTAAAAAAGGATAATTTAGAATATTTAACAATAAATTAATTCCACTAATTAGATTATTACCGTTACACGTGATTCGTCCTCCTATCCTAGGTGGAAATATTAAAACACATCGATAGGAGGTATAAACATGTGTTGAGGGAATTAATCTTATTAATGGAAAAACAAAGTAATTAAATGTTGAATATTCTTATATGGAATTCCACAAACGTTTGATAAATTTAATTAAAAGTGATAATTTCAGAAATATTCATAATCGATTTTTTTTAAATTTTGAGCAATATGATGGATAGAATAAGTGCGTTGTGTTAAGAAAAAGTATAGATTGATGATTGTAGAAACAAAATAATGAAGATACAGTAGAAGCCATAACGAATTTACCAGGTTTTGAAACTAGGTTAAGTTATAAGCGCTGTTAAGAGCTAAATGTCCTTAACTCTCCGATCATGACACGCTCAAGCAGATATTGCCATTTGGATTTTCCAGTTCACCGCTCTTCCTTTAGATCCAGATTCTAGAACCAGCTACTAACTCGTATCATCGTTGGAGTGCTTCAAACAGCTTCTTAAAAAATATCTTATCTACTCCTTTAGTGACGTTTTCTGTTTTTTCTACATACCTGTTGTATTATCACGCCGTTTCCATGTCGGGGTAGGCAGTGTGGACAGAATGCTCGACATTCCTATAACATACTTTTCACCTCCTGAACACTCATATAGTTAAAATAATTTTTCGTGCAACTATTACGATTTTTGACACTTTTTACGTATCCTTCTTTTCAAATGTCAGTTGATTCAAACATCCTTTCCTTATAAAATTTGGTTAGACTTTCTTCATTTATTCATTTTGCATGGGCAAACCCTTTTAGGGTGTTGTTTTTTATCATGTTTAATACATCTGTCTTAACTTTACATTCATCCCTTAACACTGCATTCCGTATTTTGTCTTGTTTTCCTGGTTTTCCATTATGTTTTTTGCTATCTCCACTATCGCCTTCTCTTGCCAATGATGGCACTGTTAAATAAATAGTAACACTTTTTCTCTCATTTTTACTTAAATGTTTTAGCTTTGTATCGTTTTCTTGATCAATAATGCAAATCTACCACATTGTACTCAAGCTGATTTGGAAAGATAATTGTTCAAGAACTTTCAACTTTATTAGTCAACCATAAAGAGCACTATAAAAGAAAATTGTTCATGACAAAGTGTGTGAATATAAATGATACAAAACATTGTGTCGAGTATGACAAACTACTCCATCTGAGTACCAAACATTGTGTCGTGTATGACAAACTACTCCATCTGAGTACCAAACATTGTGTCGTGTATGACAAACTACTCCATCTGAGTACCAAACATTGTGTCGTGTATGACAAACTACTCCATCTGAGTACCAAACATTGTGTCGTGTATGACAAACTACTCCATCTGAGTACCAAACATTGTGTCGAGTATGACAAACTACTCCATCTGAGTACCAAACATTGTGTCGTGTATGACAAACTACTCCATCTGAGTACCAAACATTGTGTCGTGTATGACAAACTACTCCATCTGAGTACCAAACATTGTGTCGTGTATGACAAACTACTCCATCTGAGTACCAAACATTGTGTCGTGTATGACAAACTACTCCATCTGAGTACCAAACATTGTGTCGAGTATGACAAACTACTCCATCTGAGTACCAAACATTGTGTCGTGTATGACAAACTACTCCATCTGAGTACCAAACATTGTGTCGTGTATGACAAACTACTCCATCTGAGTACCAAACATTGTGTCGAGTATGACAAACTACTCCATCTGAGTACCAAACATTGTGTCGTGTATGACAAACTACTCCATCTGAGTACCAAACATTGTGTCGTGTATGACAAACTACTCCATCTGAGTACCAAACATTGTGTCGTGTATGACAAACTACTCCATCTGAGTACCAAACATTGTGTCGTGTATGACAAACTACTCCATCTGAGTACCAAACATTGTGTCGTGTATGACAAACTACTCCATCTGAGTACCAAACATTGTGTCGAGTATGACAAACTACTCCATCTGAGTACCAAACATTGTGTCGAGTATGACAAACTACTCCATCTGAGTACCAAACATTGTGTCGTGTATGACAAACTACTCCATCTGAGTACCAAACATTGTGTCGAGTATGACAAACTACTCCATCTGAGTACCAAACATTGTGTCGTGTATGACAAAATACTCCATCTGAGTACCAAACATTGTGTCGAGTATGACAAACTACTCCATCTGAGTACCAAACATTGTGTCGAGTATGACAAACTACTCCATCTGAGTACCAAACATTGTGTCGTGTATGACAAACTACTCCATCTGAGTACCAAACATTGTGTCGAGTATGACAAACTACTCCATCTGAGTACCAAACATTGTGTCGTGTATGACAAACTACTCCATCTGAGTACCAAACATTGTGTCGAGTATGACAAACTACTCCATCTGAGTACCAAACATTGTGTCGAGTATGACAAACTACTCCATCTGAGTACCAAACATTGTGTCGTGTATGACAAACTACTCCATCTGAGTACCAAACATTGTGTCGAGTATGACAAACTACTCCATCTGAGTACCAAACATTGTGTCGAGTATGACAAACTACTCCATCTGAGTACCAAACATTGTGTCGAGTATGACAAACTACTCCATCTGAGTACCAAACATTGTGTCGAGTATGACAAACTACTCCATCTGAGTACCACGTAAGGGATACGGTATGGTAAATATAATGTCAGTTAATAAATAAAATAAACTCAAATCGAGAGAATAATACGCACGCACAGAGGGAAGAAAAACACCTCGAAATAAACAAATTTGTGAAAATAAATCCTAAATTAAAGGATGGCCCATCGTTGTTGGCGCGGTGTGGTGTAAAAATAAAATATTGTCAGGGTCGGCATAAATAACTCCCGCCCTACGAGCCTCGGCCCGGCCTTTTGAGGGTCGTCTTTCTCCCATTTGTGTTTTGATAATTATTATTATTCATAGATTTTGGGATGCTTTTGTGAGGGGTTTTGAAATGCTGGTTCTTGAATAAATTTCGTTTTCATATACTATTTGAACAGTGCCATAGAATATTTTTATAGAATAAATGTAAAATATATCTAGAAAGCTTTATAAATTATTATAATTTAAAAAATGGTATAATAAATGTTTTTTATACTATTTTTATAAGGTCATTCCGGTATGCTTACAGCTTGTGTGATTCGTGCTTAATGTTTTTAATCTCGACTAGTTAAATATCATGAATCTCTAGTGAGTAATCTTTTTGTCATGTGGTTTTAAATGTCTAGTAGCCGTGGACGCTAAATTGGTACCATCAAGCGAGTTCAAAGTCAAACTCTTTCAATTGTTAAATATTATACATTGATCTTCGTTGGTTCTTGGCATTTGATTTTAATATTGTAGTACGAGGGTTATCTAGAAAGTAAAGTTACAAGGGCTCCTGAGGCCGGGGGAAATTTTTTGTTTCGAAGTTGGCGCACCTGGCGTGTAGGGGGATCCTAACGGGCAGTTTATTTGGTCCCGCGTGTTTGTCGGCCATTGTGTTCAGTCACAGTAAATTCTTACGATGGAGAGGTCGTCGCGCGCTCCCGTCACCTCCCGTCCGTGCGAGATCCGCGCGGTCATCCGTTTTTTGACTTTGCAGAACAATACCGGCGCGAATATCCATCGGAAGCTCGTGGAAGTTTATGGTAGTGATGTGATGAGTCGACAACATATCACGAAGTGGGTTAGGTTGTTCAGAGAAGGCCGCACTGATACTCACGACGAGGCAAGGCAGTGATTTCTCACGAATTTGTGCAAAAAATTGAAGAACAAGTGCGAAATGACCGCCGTGTGACGCTTGACGACCTTCACGAAGAATTTCCTGACATTTCTCGAAGTCTCCTTGGTGATATTGTGTCGGAAAAACTTGGTTATAAAAAGTTGTGTGCGAAATGGGCGCCCAGAATGCTTACACCGGAGCACCGTCAAAATCGCATGACCGACGCGCGTGAACATTTTGGATCGTTTTGCACAGAAGGGAGAAGCTTTTCTGGACTCTATCGTAACGGGGGATGAGACGTGAGTGTGTCACTACACCCCAACAATTTTCCAACGATCAGGAGGTCGAGGAAGCTGTGAAAAAGTGGCTGAAAGAGCTGGCGGCGGAGGTCTATGACACTGGCACTCAAAAGCTGGTGTACCGACTACAGAAATGTCTCGATCTTAACGGCGATTACGTTGAAAAATAGTTTAATATATTTGTGAAGTATCCTGTGAATTTCTTATTAAATACAAGCATTTTTAGATCCTACATAAATGTTGTAACCTTACTTTCTGGATGACCCTCGTAGTTAACGAGAGACGTAGAATCGACGCATTTGAAATGTGGTACTGGAAAAGGGTGTTATGAATTCGATGGACAGCAAGGCAAACTAACGCCTCCATTCTTGAAGAACTGAAAATCAAACCAGATTGTCGACAATATGACTTCGACAAATCTTCCAATTCTTTGGGTACATTGCTCGTGGTCAAGGAGATAGTTTGGAGAGGTTTGTGGTTACTGGAGGTGTGGAAGGACGATGCACAAAATAAAGAATCCCAATGCGTTGGACAAACCAAGTGATAGACGCAACTGGACTTCTCTTAACAACTGCCATTTGAGTCGCGGAGTGCAGGGATGGATGGAGAGGAGTCGTCAGAGGCTAACATGGGAGTCACGATGCTCAGTTATGAGCTACACGATAGGATGACGAGTTACCCCCTAAAACTAAATATCATTACAGAACTGCAAAATAATTTGATAGTTTTATAGAATTTTTTTTTATAATTTTCATGGTAAACGATTGTACTTTTAACAATAGTTTTGTTCATATTTTCAATCAAAATAACTTCATTCGTTTATATTACATTCCTCAGCAAATACACATTGACTCCATCAGGTTGAGAAACATATAATAAGGCATGCAAGACGTTGCTCGTGTTGGCAATACTGCACACATAACAATTGCTGTGTTAGGGGATTAAACCTGATTTAAGCCCTTTTTATTTTTATTGAATAAACTGGTATATTTAAACAAGTGTCTTATCAAGTAAACTTCGAAAGTTTTCACATTTCCAAAATTAATTATAATCTTATTAAATATATGTTAACATGGCATTTAAAATAACATTGATATAGACAACAATTTTTTTTTCTTATAAAATGGTTTCGTACTCCTTCCAAGTTGTGTTCAACTACATGAGAAAACCACGAATAATTTAATTATGGGTTGGTTTTAATTACTTTAAATCCGCATTTTAATCCAACTCCCAGGCGATTTGGTTTTAATTGAGAAAAATAACCAAAGCAAAACAGAAAAAAAAATATCTTGCGGAAATTTCCCTAAATCATTTGCATAATCTGAATAATGCGATAAATTTTCCCTTTTTTACGTTATGGAAGAAGAATTATCATGCTTTAGTGGGGGATTTTAGAATAGAGAAAAGTGAGATTGGAATTTATCATCATCGTTCATTTATTTATTAATTCATTTATTTAGCAAAACTTAGACGTTTGACCAACAATCACAAATCAGCCACAATAACAACTTTATTATTGACTTTTGTTATGCGGAACTGTCTGTTATTGGAAAGTATGCATTGCTAAAATTTTGCATATCGCAATAGTCTTTTACGAAACCGTGGTGAACCCATAATGTTTAATTAAAAACCGGGCCTCAATCTTCTCTGACGGGGTAATTTTTCTTTGGCGTTTTTTTTAAAACCTTCTTTCAAACGGGCTATTAAAAAACCTTTTTAAAAACCCGTTTGAAAATAGGTGTTTAAAAAAAATTAAAACTATTATATACATAAAATTAAAATGATTCTATGACCTTCGTTATCTAATTGGTAAGATGCCTGTGTTCAGCCCGGGGGTTGTGGATTTGTTCCCGATGGTAACCAGTTTTTTTAAAAACGGTTCCTACCTGGTTTTCACTTAATGCTTCTCAAACACCTTTCTGGTTTATTGGTAGATATCATTAATTACATGACAATAAGTCTGTCTGATTGTATTAGTATGCAACGAAAATGTAATACTATGCAATAATTTCATCAAATCCAAACATTTTTTATACATATCATCACGTCGTTGCCTTATCGGGGTTGGTAGAGAGTATCAGACTTTCAAATCGATGCCTCTTCTACATTCATATAGCTCATACAATTTCATTTTTTTCCCTTCTTTCAAAATAACATTAATTTGATCCAACCAAACTTTCTTCGGTTTTTTCTCTATTTTTATTTATTCGTGCTACATGCCAAAATCATTTCTAAATGCACTCCTTGATCTTACTTAAAAAATAGCTGTTAAGTTAACAATATTTTACATGTTATTTATTATATCTATAACAAATGAATATAGGCTAAAAACATCACAAACAAATGAATACAGGCTAATCACGTTAAAATTTCTTCACAATATACTGTTTATAAATTGTATGAATTCTTGTATTGAATTTTTCAAAAAGGTTTCTTTGGACATTCGCTAAGTTTAATAATTTTGAACTATGGTAAGAATAGACTTAATTAAATTTAAGTAAAAAGAAATATAGTAAGGACCTTCATGAAAAAATAATTTTAAGGAAAAGTTTTGTAAGTTGACTGTATGGTGCAACAGTGTCACTAATTTAATTTAAAAAACATATAAACTATTAACGTTGTTGAGTTTGATTTGTCTAAAAATTGAGTTCTATAAATTGAGCATCAACAACATCAAGAAAAATAGTTATTTTTTAAGAAACTTTGAATATCAGAGAATACTTCTTCGCAACATTGAAGTCTTGGAGTAATGGAAAAAGATTTTCCAATAAAGCAGCGAGTCAAAAATATTGTTGGAAAATACATTATCAGCGGATTTATCTCCCCCTTTCAGAGCTCCCTCTTAAATTTTCTCTGAAATAAATCAGAAACTTTAGAAATAAAGTCATATTTTTAAGACTTCTTCATTGATTTGAAAAGGCTAATAGAAAATTTTATGGGGTTGAAATGTTTGGCCCTTACAAAGTTTCGTTTAGACTTTTAAATTGTTTTTATCAAATTTGAAAATATATCATTTGTTTTTTATTTATTTAAAAAAATGATTTCAACCGTCATTCAACCCATAATGTGGACATTTGTTGTACATGTAAATTAAGAAAACCAACGTATATTTAGAAAATTTGAATGGGTATGTATGAATATAAGTATGTATGTTATGTAATCGTATATTCAAATTAAGAAAACAAACATATATTTAGAAAGTTTGAATGGGTACATATGAATATACGTATGCATATTAAGAAAACAAATGTATATTTAGAAAATTAGAATGGGTACATATGAATATAAGTATGTATGTATGTGCAAATTAAGACAAATACATACACACTTACCATACATTCATATATACCTATTCAAAATTTTTGTTATCTATGTAACAGTAGAAGCGGATGGTAATAGTAAAAGTACATTATTGTTAGTGAATATCGTCGTCGTAGCTGGGCCTCGTAGTTGACGATTCCTTCGCCACTCCAACGTCAATTCAATTGGAAAGCGAAGCTTTGTCTTGGAATTTTTTTAAGCGAATGATCCGTTGCACACTAGCAAACTCACTGGCTACACCGTCGTACTGGATCCGATGGTACACCGAAGTGAGACCATCAGAGCTCACTCCCATATTTTCGCCCCTCGTTTTGAGATGATAGATATTACCGAAGTCATAGGTATCTTTGTACCCCCGAAGACTATAAATAGCTGTGTCAATTGAGTGGAGTAGCACATCGCGGGGTTTGAACTGACGACCTTCCGCACGGAAGTCCAGTGCGCTACTGCGCGACCATGCAGCTTTTCAATGTACAGATTCACTAATCAGTGAATGTGTACTGCAGGGTTATTTTTTCACATTCACTAATGAAAGGGTACTTACATTGCTTGTTATTAGTGAACGTTCTAGAGTATGAATACCCATGCGTAGTTGCAGTTCATATATCCAGGCTTGCTGCATTCAGGCAATTTTTTAAATGCACTGTGCAAAGCACAAGGGATGATGTTTTTCAACAATTTTCACAACGTCTATATTTGCGACTAATTTAGAAAAAAATATCACTCAATATGAAGTTTCTTAAGAAATATAACAACAAGCCTAGTATTAAACTTTGAAATGCGAGACCTCGATATGGAAATGACAGAAGAATTCTTAATGCACGTCGAAATTTCATATTATTTCACATTATTCAGTCGAACTCTTCGACTTGCTGCAATAAATAAAAACGTCAAAAGGTTTTTAGTAGTTTTATTTTAATTTTATACTCACAAACTCCAGTAAGTTAAGGTTAACAAATCCAAGAGAGGGTAACAATCACAAGCGAATGTGACTTAATTATTTTTAAACGAACGATTTCTTTCACGTTCAGTGATTACTTTATTGAAAGTATACATCTATAATTCACAAGTTTATCGGTTCTTCAACGATCCAACTGTATATCGGTTATGGTTGTAAAAGTTAAATTGCGGTGGAATGGATATGCGATATGCATTGTCGATCATAAGCTCATAAAATGTGTCTTGTACGAGAAAATAGTGGGTTGGGGGGGTAGAGAAAGCGTTATAACAGTCTGGGAGGTTCGCTGACTTTGTGCCTGAGAATTGGGAGCAGGTGGCTCAGGACTGTGGAGGATGGAAAGCCATTAGTTCTCGGGCTGATGGCGACGCTAGACATATGAGGAACAGTCAGCATGCTGCGAACATGCGTCAACATTGCCAGGCGACTCAGCAGAATCTGTGACATCTGAGGGAGGGAGTGCACGTCTAGGATCGGGTTGTATTCTAAAAGAATATCACATGATTGACGTGGTTGAACAGCTCAAGATTGATGTTGGAGTCACGAGGGGATTCTCGACTTCTAGGCCAGCAACGACGGCATCTATAATTGATAGTTTACATTCACTTAATTCAATTAACTCTGTGATATAAACACAATGAATGGACTTATGTGGAACGATTATATTTCAAGGTGGGATTTAACCATCAAAAACATTTATCTGGCTTTATATTTTTACGCATATTGGATAAATCAATATTATTTTTTATTAATTACTGCGTCAGGAAATTTTTGCATATATATGTCAATTTAATTAATTTTGGTCTTGGTATTTATCAGCTTCTGAATTAATTGTTTTATTGCACATTTTTTCTATTTTTTTCAAAGGAATTTTGAACTATTTCATCACATTTTATGTCTTAAGTATCTCATTATATAATTCAACGTAAAATTTGAAATTAATTCAACGTCATTATAATTGGCGCACTAAAGAGCTTAAACTTAGAAAAAGTTTTGCCGGAGTCCGTATTTAAGTTGTGAGCCCCCACCCATTTCGGAGCATTAATTAGCCTTTTGTTCAGACCGCCTTTGAGCAAATTTGAACTGTTCACGTCCGACAACCCTAATTCTTTTGATCTTTTTTTAATTTAAACTTATCGGCCGCTAAATCTCGAGTACGAGGATGTTTTATTAACAATCTGATCGATATTACTTTAAGATATTCAAAAAACGTGGATTTACAAAAAAAAGTTGAGTTTTAACGCTTTTGTAAACTTAAGAAAATCAAATTAATTATAAAGTGAATGTGATTTTCGAAGGTGAAGAAAGAATAATCTTATTGGCAAAGGAAGCATGTTCTACCGGTTGTCGCCTATCTGATTTTTCTCAGCTGTAACTGATCTTTTGAATAAAGTTAAACGTGACACTTGACACTGACGGGTGTTACATTGGGATATAACTCGTGTAAATAAGTACTCTAGATATAAATCAATCCAATAACCTAGCCCTTGGAAACCACGGTTTAATATAATAAGAATATATAAGATGGGAGTGTCTGTCATGTGTTGTTTGCAGACGGGTTACGGCGTGATTGCTTGTCACCTTTGCATAATGGGTATTGCTGATAATTCCGGCTGGGAGTGTGGTCTGAACGATGAAACTATAGACCATGTATTTTTCGGATGTCCTTTGCGAGACAGATTTGATTTACTAAAAGCCATATATTTACCGCGTCCGATGAATGTTGCGTTTCTTCTTTCTTTGAGGAAATTTTACATTTATAAATCGATTGTTAAATTTTTGAAGCTTAATCAGTTAAAACCTGGAATTGTCAGAATTTTAATTTAAAAAAATTGTTTTATTATATTGAAATATTAAAATAGATATTCTGTTAAAATTTAATAAAGACGAATTAAAATAAAATTTGATTGATATCAGCAATAAACCGGATCATAGAGCTAACCGAGAACAATAAGCTAAAAATTTCCAAAACTTGCTTCATACTATTTAAGGGTCTTAGGCGAATGGCGCCTACTTATGTATATCTGGTTTCTGCATTTATGATAACTCTCTAACTTCGAGGTCAAGCTTCTCGGCAATGGTGCATGGCCGCGCGGTAACGCTTTGGACTTCCGTACGGAAGGTCGTCGGTTCGAACCCCGCGCTACTCCCCTCGAACGACACATGCACTTTCTCCGTCTAGTGTTCGAGGGTCTAAGGATGTCTATGACTTTGGGCATATTTATTAAAAAAAAAAATTACGGGTTATGGTACCGAACAGGGCAAATTTGTTAAAATTTACCGATAGTGTGTTCTGTGTTGTTGGACCTGTTTTGTGAAATAATCTATCTGCGGAGCTTTGTATTGAGGATAATCTGAAAGCTTTAAAAGTAAATATATGTTATAACCCTTATTTTCAAGGCGTTGTTGTTGTCACGTACTGTTACTCAACAGTGCGTATGAATAAATATTATTTATCACCGAAAAGCAGGCTTTATTCGTTTTTCTAATCCATCTGTAAGTAAAAAAAGACTTTCTACTACCTAATTTCTCTTTCGCCATGGGAATTTTAATGGCACACTGTTTACCTTCAATCTTGTTCCTTCGCCCAGTTGTAATTTTTCCGACCATCTGGATCAATCCGCACATCACATTCTACTATATAGTACTGCGATGCTAATCGAGTTAATCTTTTCCGAAGGGATCTCCACTTAGCCTTACATCGGTTTATCTTCGGACCGATTGGCTACTTCGATCTGGTGGCTTCAAATAATAGTTTTACTGCATTCGAAATTTTCTGTGCAAGTACTGCCAACTTACTAGGCTCATTAAACTCCAGTCTTATAAAAATAATATATTTACTACGCATACCCCTTCTCTCGCGACGGTTGATCTAAAGTCTGTCATCACTACTGTTCTTTTCACACTTACGTGTATAGTCACCGAAGAAGAAATCCCTTTGGACAGTTCCTTGTTGATGTTGAGCTCATAAAAAAATAAATATGATTTTGATCTTCTAGTGTAGATTACGCTGTATGTGAACTTATTTCGTCCCCCATAACAGCGTGGGGGATGATTGGAACTAATTATTATGTTTTTGAATTGTTAGATTAATTTATATAATAATTCTATAAATTCTATTATTAACCTGAAAGAAGGTGAAGAAAATAAGTAAAAACATGTTTTTCTTCTTTTGAAATGTCTTCTTCATTTATTCATGGTCGTGTTAACAGTTGCTTGAAACGTTTATAATTGTGTATCCATTTATTTAATCTAAGATCTACGCTTTTCCATTTATTCGGTTTACCTATCATTAATTAGAAAAATATATAAAATACTGGATTAAGGGCAAAGTTTTTCAAGCAATGTGCATTATATGGTGCATTATATATAATATTACAATTTCAATAATTATATATAATATTACTCTGTACCAAAATATTAATTAAGTAAAAGTTTGAAAATTAACATGTTTGAAACAGCCGTATTTTTATTGGTTGATTGTATGCAAAAAATATGATGTAGAGTATGTTCAGAAAATGTCGCATTTCGGAAATTTATATTATTTGTCATACAATTTTCACTCACTTCATTTTATTATGACGAGAACTGGCAATCATCAGGAGTCCAGCGCGAAAATAACGTGTTCATATCTATGTAATAAAGATTGCTTTCTCATTTAGCTTTGGAACAAATCAAACATTTTATTTTAAATTCATAGCTCTTTTTTCACACGGGTGGCTCCAGCGTAAGCTTCCTCAATGCGGCATTTGATTTCAATTTAAGGATCCCAAAGGAATCCCAGGCAATGAGTCGAAAAAAATACAATAATGATATGCCAGCTAACTAGTCTAAATAAATACAATGATTATATGCCAGCTAACTAGTCTAAATAAATACAATAATGATATGCCAGCTAACTAGTCTAAATAAATACAATAAGATATGCCAGCTAAGTAGTCTAAATAAATACAATAATGATATGCCAGCTAACTAGTCTAAATAAATACAATAATGATATGCCAGCTAACTAGTCTAAATAAATACAATGATTATATGCCAGCTAACTAGTCTAAATAAATACAATAATGATATGCCAGCTAACTAGTCTAAATAAATACAATAAGATATGCCAGCTAAGTAGTCTAAATAAATACAATAATGATATACCAGCTAACTAGTCTAAATAAATACAATAATGATATGCCAGCTAACTAGTCTAAATAAATACAATAATGATATGCCAGCTAAGTAGTCTAAATAAATACAATAATGATATGCCAGCTAACTAGTCTAAATAAATACAATAATGATATGCCAGCTAACTAGTCTAAATAAATACAATAAGATATGCCAGCTAAGTAGTCTAAATAAATACAATATTGATATGCCAGCTAACTAGTCTAAATAAATACAATAATGATATGCCAGCTAAGTAGTCTAAATAAATACAATAATGATATGCCAGCTAACTAGTCTCAATAAATACAATAATGATATGCCAGCTAACTAGTCTAAATAAATACAATAATGATATGCCAGCTAAGTAGTCTAAATAAATACAATAATGATATGCCAGCTAACTAGTCTAAATAAATACAATAATGATATGCCAGCTAACTAGTCTAAATAAATACAATAATGATATGCCAGCTAACTAGTCTAAATAAATACAATAATGATATGCCAGCTAACTAGTCTAAATAAATACAATAATGATATGCCAGCTAACAGCTAACAGACGACGAAAATATTGATCTATTACTTCATTTTATAACAATTTCTTTGACTTACTCCCAGGCGGTAATCTGTCCCAATCAATCAGACAAAAGTTATGAAAGTAACTTAAATGGACGCTAAAATAATTTAATTTAGAGTTTATTTGTGCAAAATTGATGAACGATACGAGAAAAAACAATATAAGTGATATACCATCAATTAAACAAAAATATAAGGCATATTGAAAAGGAAAGAAAGTAAAGAAAAATGTAATATTACTGACTTTTCAATCGCTTTTTAAAACATAAAAATAACGGAGTGGTTCTAATGTTATTTGGTTACTGGTTCCAGAGTTTCACAGTTAAAATATAACCTTTAAAGATTCAAAGAAAGAAAAAAAGTATTTTTTCAAAGTAAATATAAAAACGATCAACATAAAATTTTATTTAAAAAAAAAGAGGCCAAAGTTCACTTCAAATGTCAGAATTTCTTAAAATTTTGACTTTCTAATTAATGTCGATAAATAAATTAACGAAAACAAATTTTACGAGAAAAACAACTCGCCGTTTGGAGAATTAGTATTAATCATATTATGAACCTGGTGGACTTAAAATTTAAATATGTTATCAATCATTTATTTTTGAAGATTAAGTAAATATATAGAAAATTATTATTTTGTGAAAGAAAAAGAATTTGTGACATAAATATCAGTTTTAGGGGAGAATAATTCCACGTTCCCCAACATCCCACCCTCAAACATCTCTGTCTCCTCTGTCACATATCAGTTCCTCTAGATCGACTTCCGTTCTTCCAAATTGGCAAGTTTCCCCCGTTATTTCGGAGCTGTCGTCTTCGTATTTTGCGTCGAGTGGGGTAAGGGGTGTTTCTACCCCCACGCCTTGTCCGTTACCATGGTAATGCCATTGTCCAGGTTCATAACCTTGTAAGAAACAAGTATTTGGTGGTTTTTTCAAGTGTATCAAATTGAAAGAAAATTATGATTTAAATTTTAATCGATTTATTTCTAAGAAAAAGGTTGTTAAAAATTCTCAACTATTTAAATTTTCATTAAAATTTAGACGAACATCGTGGTATAGTTGGTAAGTCTTTGTCTTCCATCCGGAATTTTCGAGTTGGATTTTCGATGGTACCCAAAATTTGTAAAAGTTCGCCTTGTTATAGTTCTTAGAACACGCTAGACGTGATAGACTCCATACGGTAGAGTGGCCAACATCTTCGGAGGTTTTCGTTTTTTTCTTCTTCCTAGATTTTTCCAAAAACATGGGTCATTTTTGAGTCCTCGTTTTTCATTGTTTCTAGTTGTAGATCATGTATTGACTGACTCATACTGCCTGAAGATCTCCCGGCTCCCCGTTAGTCTATATTTTCTTCGAACTTCGAAGTATCTGCGAAAAAAATTCAATTTTCTTTCTATAGATGGTCTGTCTCTTCTATAGATGGACTGTCTCTTCTATAGATGGACTGTCTCTTCGACATGATGATGAAATAATCATTTTGTACTATATTTCAACGTATCACGAATAATTTATCTTTTATTTTCCCCCCAGCTTCTTGACTTTGGAACAATATTTTTGCCTTAATCTATGTTTTATTTTAATTATTCAATCCACACCCATATTTAATAAAGAAATATTATTTATCTCAAAATATTGCTCGTCCCTAATTAAAATACAAATCTCATCATTATACCCATTTTCCTAGAGATTTGTAGTTTTTTCTTATGTTTTTTAACATTTTCATGCAAATACATCTGGCGGATTTATTGTATTAAATCATTTTTTTTCAAGCAACAATTTTTCGTTTCATAATTATCATTGTTATTCATTACCGTGTCTTTAACGTAATGGATGAAAACAACATTTAAAAAAAAATAAAATAAATCTCAGACACTCTCAAGGATTTCGATGGGTATTGGTATATGGTAGTCAAGGACGAGGAGTATTTTGAGATGAATTATGCTTCTTTATTATTAAAAATTGGCAACGATGAAGCATATCTGTTAGAGCCAGGTAAATTGATGCATTGGTATATGTTACAAGTACATACACAAGGATTCTGCCGTCAAATCCTAGGAAGAGTCCATGCTCAGAAATATAATGGATTTTTACTAAACTATTAGTCAAAATATTAAATTTCATTCTCCATGGTTATGGAAACTAATATTAATTGACAGTATAACATAAGTTGGTTGTTTAGAAGAATGTCAGATGTGCTATGAAATAGTTCAATAATTTATCAAAGTGTATTAAAAATAAGTTGAAGTAAATAACCATTATAAAATAGCATACGAAATGAAACCCCTTAAAATAATAGTTCCCATTGTTTTCAATTCACCAATACCCAGTCCAGGGGGAAGTAGTTATCGGAATAGGAATGACTATTTCATCCGATTAATCCTCCACACGCTTCGGTCCTGGGCCCGTGCCCCGTGCGCGCAGTACGCCGGCTCCGAGACCATTATATCTAATGGGGGTACGAAGCCTTGTGTTGCGTGAGTTCTGACCAAAAGCTTCGACCTCGTCTCTCCTAATGAAGGCTTTTCCTAGATATATATCCATACTGATAAATGATTTAAAGATATTTAATCAATGCTTTACTCAATATCACTAATTCATTCATCCGTATCGTATCCTTCGACTTATCCGAATTGGCGATACTGAAGAGCGTGGCTGAGCGACAACAGGGTCGTCGGATTCATTAATCAAATTTTCAGATTTAAAACTACTTGAGTAGGCATGGAACATGTTGTTCGTAATCACACGTGTTATCAATACTATCGCAGGGGAAGAAACGACACTCGCACACTTCAGTGTGTGTAAGTATTGTTACCAAACTCTTTTACCAGACTGGGAATGTTTTAATTTTTTTCTATGAGTACCGTTGAAACCTAAACCCTCGGATGGAATGCAAGTGTCTTACCAACCATGTAACGGATGTAGCATTTTAAGAAATAGCTTTAAGTTTACCCCTTCGATTGCGTAAATTCTCTCCTTTGAAACTCAAAAAGCTTCATGTACCCAATGCCCACGCAGTGAACACCGAATACGGTCAATCGGGTAGTGTAGGGAAAATTTGCGGCATTAACATGTCCCAAGCTGTTAGCTTAAGCTAAAGTAGCAGTAGATCTGAAAATAATATCAATTCGGAACCGTAACTGTCGAAAGTCTAACCCGGAACGCCAGATTTATTAGCCAAATTGATGACAACAAAGCACTCATCGTAGGTAAGTTTACGATTTCGAAATATTTTGCGTATGTAACCATATGGTATTCAAAACAATAGGGTGTAATAAATATATAAGCATTATTCATTCACCAGGAAAAATAGGAGTAAAAATATGCTTTAAGAACTTAAGAATTTTATGGAATTGATGTCACTAAAGTTGAAGATTTTTTCACTGGACTGGTAAGATCAATTAATTCATCAAACTGTTCTTAAAACAGCAATTTTATAAGAAGGGCTTTTTTAATATTATTATTTTTTAAGGGCTTCTAAATATTTGATTGATCTAAATGTTTAAACAATAACGTAATTTCCAAAATAATTTAAGTGAAGCTTTTGTAGAAAACAAGTTTATTTGTTTTAAATTTATTATATGTAAACACTCCTCTGCTTTACTAAATGTACGCTCGTTCTAAAACATGTAGGTTTCACAAAACATAACAAAAAGTTAAAGAAATAAACATTAAACAGTTATAAGAATAAAATCACATTTAAATTGAAAAAAAATTTAATATCCCCATGAATCATTACATCAAGAAAGAGCATTTTATTAAAAGGCCTTCAATAAAAAAAGTATCATGTTTACTGATGTTTAAACTCAAAATACTCGTAGGACCCCCAAGGAAAAACGTGACTGGGTTTAATTAATGCACAGCAAAATTAAAAAAGCTTTATTATTTTGGAAAGCACAAACAAAAAACGTCTTAAAAAATATTTTTTTTAGAAGTTCTTTTTTAAAATTGGGTTAATTTTGTGCTTCTTTGTGATTCTTGTGAATTCGAGAGGTGATGCGCGTCACTTATAAATTCTTTGAAAAAGTAGAGATTTTATCCGACTTAATTAAGAGAAGTCGGTTTCTCGCGGGCTATGTAATGTTCACCACTGATGCAGATTATTAAAAGGAATTATCCGCTAAGCATTGGCCTATTATTTCCAATCCTAGATCTAGCTCTGCATCGACCAACCATCGCAAGGGTCGAGTTTCGTTAAAATAGCACATACAAAGACATAGTGGCACACATTTGATCGTTATCCCAAAGGAATAATAATTATAAAGTTACTCGTATCCCGACATACGTAATTAAACTTGTATGTTTCATCTGTGCAGATGTAAAGCCTAGCTGATTGTACAAAGTCCTTGCTGACGAATTTACACATTTTCAAACAAGTTGACTGGTCGCTAATGAGAGGAAGTCAAATTTGTGGATATGGTTTGATACAATTTTTAATTCGAAAATACTAAAGAAATATTTTTACTGGGAAAAATACGAGGCTAATACGACGTTTCCCTCTTTGAATATTAGAGAGAAATATTTAAGCTCCTTTCGACTTTGTAAATTTATGTTTTTATACTCTAATGAAGGCTGACATTTAACCGTAAATTTAAAATTTCAGATACTGATTTTTAACACCACAGCAATTTGATTCGTACAATATTATTTTTGTTTTTGGTTGTGTATTTCAAGGCATAATAGAAATGAGAGCGTTGTATAGAATGCGAGGAAAACAATTTAGGAAAAAAAATGGAATGAGTATACTAGAAAAATAATGTGGATAAAAAAGGTGCAGTGGTTATGAAAATAATGAATAATGAAAGATTTACAAAACAATCCATACGTTCAGTATAAAAATACGAAAAGTTTGTAAATACTCGTACATAGAAAAACATGTCTCAACCAAATGCATTAAATTTTGAAAGATTGACGAATGGAAAACCTTTACAATATGAAGATATGCATGGTGAGGTGTATGGACGTGGCAGAAGCGAAATATTTGTTGAGCATATAATGAAATTAAATCTGTTCTCTCTGCCTATCTGGGACTCTGCGTATCTGGGACTCTGCGTATCTGGGACTCTGCCTATCTGAGATGGCGTGATGGTGATGATGAATATAACAAATTATAAAAGTGACAATTTGACCAAGATAATTATTATAATATTGAACATCAAGTCTTCTTTATTCTAGATCATTATTAATGGCAATGTTTTCTTTGCGTTCGAGATAAAAACTATTTTTTTTATTCGTGATAACATTTACATTGTAAACTCCACTAACACGATGTTTTTATTCCAACTCTAGTTTCTAACTCTGTTGACGAGCTTTAGGTCAGGCAAACTAAACATTAATTCTAATAAGATGTCTATTTAACCTAAGAGCCGTCTGAATGGTGGGTAAATTTTTTAAACGTAGTTATGATGCAACATGATACGAGTAAGTCTTATGAGACAATATAAAATCTTGAGGCAGTTTTTAGCAGCCATTGCTTACAATTAGTAGCTAATTTAACTTTTCTATTGACTCATTGCACTAAAAAATAATATTCTGCTTTTTTCAAACTGCGAAAATATCTCATTTTATAATTTGTTTCTAAACATTGAAGCCGTTTGAAATTGAATGCGTCATTTCACTTATAATCAATATCATATATTTTATTTTAAATCCATTTAATCCAGTGATGGTTGCAGGTCTCTCCTCCACCCATTCCTATCATGAGCACATTGGTTCCAGTTGGTCCCCGATACTTTTCTGATATCATCCAATAATCTTGTTAAGGGTCTTCCCACACTTCTTTTTCCTCGTCCTGGTCTCCACGCCAGTACTTTCTGGGTTCATATGTCACCTGAATATTTGACAATGTGCCCTGTCCAGTCACACCTCTAGGTGTTAACCGTCTCAGCAACATCTGTGAAATTGGTATGTTGCTTTATCCATTCATTCGTATTTCAATACCATAATTGGCTATTAACATTCTAACATTCTTTTCTCCATGACCCTTTATTTGTATCACCATGAGCTTATGCATTATTTACCTTTATAACGTTGCCGTTTCAATATGTCAGTATTAGGACACATGGATTGAATACGCTTTCTGTAGATATTTCTGGTAATTCGGAAACTAAGAGTTATAATGAAGCATACCTTACCAAATGTAGCCAAGACTTAGCCGCGTCTTCTTTCAATGGCTTTAAATAGACAACTAAAAAATATTTTTTTCTTTATCTCATCACATTTTAATGTCTACATTTCACGTAAAATTTCCACAATTCTTTTTATGAGAAGTCACTCATATTCCATCTACTGCTTAATCCGATTAGTTCTCCAATTTTCCACGATACCAGACAAAAAGAGAATATATAAAAAATATACATATTTTTCAATGTACAATTTTCACCCTCATTTTATCTCATACATATATCGCTGTGGCTGGGAAAGTTTGAAATGTATTTTACTTGAATATTAAATTAAATAATTAATAAATATCGTCGTTAATAAATAAGTAGCGAAAGGGAAAAGAGAAAAGGTTAAAATACTGCCACAGTCGGTGGACATAAACACATTGAATATTCATCAACTCACTGAAATTCAGAACTGGGTAACATCAAGTGATGACGGTTCAATTTAACCCGGCGATATAATGATCTCACGACGCAACATGGAGCTAGATTACGGCGTATATTTGGTTTATTTATTACCTAAATATGTGACAAAAATGTATGATCCAAAATAATATTTGTATTATTCCTAAATTTTATTTTTCATGAATATTATATGAGTCGAAACGTGGCGTTGGCGATAAAAGCTTCGTATCCCACAACCTGTCAGATATTAAAACTTCTCTGTTCTTCAAAAGCTTTATCTCAAAGGTGAATGTTCGTTATTGAACGATATTAAATAGGAAGATGCTTTACAACTACAATAGATGCCTCGATAATTATTTCGGGTATTTGAATCATGATCTCTGACACGTGGCGGTTAACATTGACGGAGTCGAAGCTTAAAGCTTGACTTATAGACTGCTTTATTTTTACTTGACTTTAAAGATGTTTCTACTAAAAAAACACTTTTTATATTTAACTGAAGAACAATACATAAAACCCGTAAAAACAAAAATGAAGATTATTAAAAATTTAATTACATGTAACACATCGATCAATAATTCCCTGGACTAACTACTAAAACAACATTTGTTTGCCAAAATTCTTCTTTATTCATCAACATAGCCTTCTTCAAGAGCAATACATTCATTCCAACGCTTTCCTTACTTTTCCATGCCAGCCGTGTAGAACGATTTATCTTTGGTTTCAAAATAGGCGTTAGTTTCGGCAATCACTTCTTCATTTGAGCCACATCTCTTTCCCTGGAGCATCTTTTTGAGGTCTGTGAACAGCCAATAGTCGCTGGGGGTCAAATCTAGAGAATACGGTGGGTGCGAAAGCAATTCAAAGTTCAACTCATGCAATTTGGCCATCGACTTGTGACACGGTGCATTGTCCTGATGAAAGAACTTTTTTCTTCTTCATATGGGGCCGTTTTTTTACAATTTCTGCCTTCAAACGCTCTAATAACGCTATGTAATATTCGCTATTGATGATTTTTCCGTTTTCAATGTGATCGATGAATATTTTACCATGCGCATCCCAAAATACGGAGGCCATAACCTTCCCGGCCAACTGTTGAGTTTTTGGTCGCCTCGGATGACTTTCACCGGCTGCTCTCCACTCAGCTGACTACCGATTTGATTCCGGAGTATAGTGATGGATCCAAGTTTCATTCATTGTCACATACTGATGCAAAAACTCATGTTTATTTCGCGTCAAAAGTGCCAAACAGCGCTCCGAATCATTGATGCGTTGTTGTTTCTATTCCATTGTGAGCAAACGCGGCACCCATTTCGAAAAAAGCTTTTTCATGACCAAATGTTCATGCAAAATAGTGTTAACACTACCAAATGATATCTTCAGGATGTCAACTATCTCACGCAACTTTACTTTGCGATTTTCCATCACGATTTTGAGGGTTTTTTTGTTTTCTGGTGTAACATCCTCATTTGGACGACCAGAGCGTTCAGCATAATTTGTGTCTGTACGACCGCGTTTGAAATCAGCATACCACCGACAAATGGTTGTTTTCGACGGAGCAGACCCGGAAAACACTTTCCAAGCCATCGCTGAGTTTGAACGTATTTTTTCCCATTAAAAAGAAATGTTTTATCAACACACGAAATTCGTTTTTTTTCATTGTTTTGAAAATACTAAAAGTAGCGTCACTAAAACCACTGTAACTCAATGACACAATGTTGGAATGTCATGAAACTTTGACACGTAACTTCTAAAAGTGGGTACTAACTAAGAATGGTATGGACTTGTTATTAGAGACGCCATCTGTTGGTTAGTCCCGAGAATTGTTGATTGATACGTTATGTATGACATTTTAAAAACTATGTGGCAAAAGTACAATATATCAAAAATAAAAAAAGTTGAGCTTTTCAATTAAAAGCTGCTTTAAATTTATCGTGTGTGTTACGACTGTATCTGGTAAAAAAATATAATTTGGACATGTCACAAGATACGACGACATTCAGAAAAGGTTATAAACGTCCTCTGTCTATTTTATTTGTGGGTATTTGAAACGCATGTCTTAACATGATTGTCTATGTGCATCACGTCTTCGTTTCAAATTTTGTCATCGCATACATCCAGCCCATCTCGGTATCTTCGTTTTATCTCCAAGGATCATCTGTTTGTGACATTTGTACAAAAATAATATATTCCAAATACAAATAATAATTTAGTTTACTCAATGTTGTAAAAAAGTGTTGACACTTTATCACCAAATTGTCAAAATTCTTATCAAGTTTTAAATATTTTTAAAGAGTTGCCGAAGCCAGTGTTGAAAATGATTATAAAGGTTTAGTGTCCAGAGGTATTCAGATCGGAGGGGCAAGGGGAAAGGTTGATCAAATTCTACGTGTAACATTCGGGATTTCGATACTCTCGGAAGAAAAATTCGAGTATTAAGGAAATACCACAGGAGCGGACTACTATTATCAAGGATTTTCTTTTAATTAACATTTTTTTATTAATTTATTTCTTATTCCATCTTTTTTAAGACTCAAACTCACAATTCTACTAACAATAAAAAAAAACTCTTTATTTTCATGACTGAAAACCACAACGATTGATCAGATCATCAAGTAGTAATTCTCCAATATTTGTACAAAAAAGGAAGATTAAATTTTTTTGCTAGGAGTTTAAGACATTCAAAACCAATGTGATGATGTCCCGCTTCCATCTACGAAAGACGATGAAATGTCACAGCAACTCCGACACATATCTGACTGTGGCTGTGGAGTCCAATCTTGCGACAAATATAGACACAATCTCCTGATACCTCATAGAACTGTTTTCCTTGTAGTTGCTTCATTTGCAGGTTAACTAGCTGAATCTGGTCATAAATATGCTGTCTTCTCAGACATAATTCACCACAAGTTTCGATTTTTGGCTCACTCCTCACAATGCAGGATATTTACGCAGACCGGCATAGGGCTCTTCTACAGGTTAAATCTAAGCTTAAAATGTATCTGGTTAAATCTAAGTTTAAGATTAGCCTTTATCTATTTCGTTAAAAGTACGTGACTGAGTCTGCGTTGTATTTTATTGAGAACTTTTTAATTTGTGATTATCCTACCACACAATACGCATTACACACAATACGGAAGTTATCAAGTCTTCTTCCATGGTAAGGAAGTCCAAGTGTTACTTTCTTACAGAATCGCACTCTGAGTGTAAGCTAGCATTTGAGTTTTTATGGTGGTTTATTGTATTCTGTTATTGGGTTTATGTTATCCTAGATTATTTTACATCAATATAAAATGTCTGAAAATCAGCTTGCAAGAAGAAGCCCACTTGCTCAAATACTGGAATCTAGACGAAGGTCAAGAAAAAGAAGATAAACTTGGATGGATTTCTTTAAAGGTGTTCAAATTAAAGTAATATTTCTTTTATTAAAAAAAAAACGGTTATTAGGAAGTTTAGGGCATGTTTCATACAAAACCAAGTTTTTTTATTAAGGTTAATGATTTTGTACGCTCTTCAATGACATTGAACCATTTGAATGAGATAACTTCCTGAAAAGTTCACAGTTATTAAATTCCCCCTAAAGATCTCAAGGCTTTCTTCCAAACGAAGCCTGATAGATGTACCACTCAACTGAACGCGTTTAGGAATACATAATATTTAATTTTTTTTTGCTCTGCCAGGTTTGATGTTGATACACACAAACCAAACACCTCGTGTTTAGGCTTAACAGCGAGGACAAATATTCACACTATTATCTACGCACATATATATCTCGTTATGTATACCCTTCTGTTTTTCATATTTCTCACCTTTCATTCTGTTTAAATTTCCCCGACTTTCTCTTATTTTGTTTTCTCGGTTTACCTCATCTTTGATTTTTTTTAAACATTTATATTTGTTATGTACATCTTTATCAACTCATTCTGTCAATATGCTCAAACCATCTGAAGATAATATTCATAATTCTACTTATAATACCCATCTTCAGTAAACAGTAGTTCGTAATCCGATTATTACTTCTATCATACACGTACATTCCAAAACCAGTTTTCTAAGGATGTCACGTATTTCTGGCTCATTTATTTGGCATCGGTTTTTTTTAATGAAGGAAAAATATTGAATTAAATTGTCAAAGCCACCTCTGAAGTACATATTACCTAGGCATATATCGGAAGGTCTAAATAACCTGCGGTAAGGGATGGACGAACCCTTACATACGTCGGCTTATTTGGATCTTAGCCCGAACCCAAAAATATACATTCTTGTATATATTATACCTAGATATATTGTGAATTTACATAGCGTTTCATTTCGACCTGTATAAACCAATATATGCAATGGTTAACAAAATTGGTTTAGTGGTATGGATTCCACGTAGTTTTGATGAAATTAAGATCCGTTTGTATAATTAAAGATTCATTGGCCCGATAGACCTTGACTTGATTTATAAAGTTCATTTCGTGACCATTTGCAGTCTTACATATTGTAAAATGTTTTTTTTTTGTGTTCTGATCACAATCACAATTTATCTTTGTGCACTAGATTTAAACTTCGATCAGGTCAAAAGTGGTCAAAATTCCAAGCTACCTTGAAAACACTTGATTTAAAGATAAACCATATTTTTTTCTCAAAAAAGACGAACACTTCATTTTTCTCATTTCCTATAGATATTAAAGACCGCAAGACACCAAAAAAATATCTATACTCGCAACTTGATGATATTTGTACTCTCATTTGAATAATTTTTTTTAGAATTTGTGCGTGTTTTTTTTTTTGTTTTTAGGTGACTTATTTTGATGAAATTTTTCCAATCGTTTTTTGCAATTTTATATTGAATACCCGTTTACGACTACGTTATATATTAATTAGTAGTTAGGATTACTGATGTTTCAGGGATCAAACTTATAATGTTCAACTTATCTAACAATTTTATATTGAATACCCGTTTACGACTACGTTATATATTAATTAGTAGTTAGGATTACTGATGTTTCAGGGATCAAACTTATAATGTTCAACTTATCTAACAATTTTATATTGAATACCCGTTTACGACTACGTTATATATTAATTAGTAGTTAGGATTACTGATGTTTCAGGGATCAAACTTATAATGTTCAACTTATCTAACAATTTTATATTGAATACCCGTTTACGACTACGTTATATATTAATTAGTAGTTAGGATTACTGATGTTTCAGGGATCAAACTTATAATGTTCAACTTATCTAACAATTTTATATTGAATACCCGTTTACGACTACGTTATATATTAATTAGTAGTTAGGATTACTGATGTTTCAGGGATCAAACTTATAATGTTCAACTTATCTAACAATTTTATATTGAATACCCGTTTACGACTACGTTATATATTAATTAGTAGTTAGGATTACTGATGTTTCAGGGAATCAAACTTATAATGTTCAACTTATCGAACAAATTAGATTTTTTTATTTAATAAAGTAATCTTTTATTTAAATTCATTTAATGAAGTAATCTATGACACAAACATTTGCCAAAGGTTTTACTTTATATATTGAAAACTAGTATAATTTATATATTGAAACTATAAACTAACTTCATTTCCTACGTGTTATTTTATTTTTAATAATCTCAATATTTAATTTCCAAGAGATAGTTAACACCTGTATACTAACTTATAACTAGATAACAATTCTTACGACTAATTATTTTAATACGTGCATACACGTACATGTCCGCTCGTTCAGGCTACTTGCATTTCATCATGTTCACTCAGACCTTGGTGCTCGCTGCTAATACTGTAGGGGGACTAATCAAGCAACAGATGATGCTTCGGAAGCCTGTGTGTATAACGGAAAGGGAGGTTGGACTTACTCTCGTAATTTCGGATATAAAATAATCTATAATATTATATAAACATTTGCCAAAGGTTATACTCGTTTACAAATTTATATCTTAAGAACTAATCTAATTTACATATTATAACTATGAACTTACTTAATTTTTATTTCCTACATGTCATTTATATTTTTAATAATCTTAATACTTAATTTCTTAGAAATAGTTGACGCCTACATACACATACCAACCTATAACTAGATAACAACTCTTACAACTAATTATTTTAATACTAATTATTTAACGTATTTGAATTTTCCGTATCACGCATCAAAATTATTCTGACGCTTATAAAAAATATGTTATTAAAACAGTCTTTTGACTATCTCATATGGTAAAAAGAGGAAATAAGAATAGAAAATATATATTTGTACAAGCGGTGGGATTATA
This sequence comes from Odontocerum albicorne, assembly GCA_949825065.1. Taxonomy (NCBI): domain Eukaryota; kingdom Metazoa; phylum Arthropoda; class Insecta; order Trichoptera; family Odontoceridae; genus Odontocerum; species Odontocerum albicorne. The sequence goes on along the minus strand of OX463853.1, from coordinate 30,236,905 downwards.
TATTGTACAATCGGTGGGATTATATACTTATGACAAGTTCGTCCAACCAACCAGACAGTGTTACGTATGCTGTGTCAATTATTGGTTGAGAGGAAACAAAATTTTAGGTTACACACAAAAAAACTTTCAGATGATAACGGATATATCACCCCAGAAAAGCAAATTATTTATAAATCCATATGTTTACAATTGCACAAAATTAACCCCAAATGATTAAATTGGATTTGAACAAGTTTGTCACATCTGTCGAAAATATATAACTTTTAGTTATTAATGAACGTTGCTTGAATGTAAAACATCGGATTATTTTATTAATCATACAAAATTACGAAAGTTTATTTACTCGTTCTACACACGCAATCACTTCAGTGAAACAAACTGGATATCAGAAAGTTTTCACGATCACAAGATATTAATTTAATTGGTTTGCCATCAATAAATTAATAGAAACTGTACCTAACAGGTGTGCACTATGGTCACGCCACATGAATAATGGTGAATAATTGCCACTGCAGCCTAAGTGTAGTGCGACATGTGTGACTTGCCTCAAATTACAGACGTCAGTTAAACCATAAATTATTTTTCTAAAACCTTATAACGCTTATTTCAACACGGATCCGATCAAATTCGGCACGCGTAGTAAGATTTTGTATTCAAGTGTTTTTGCAGGCCAATAAAAAGTTAGGTGAACAACGTATGATGTTAGTTACGGTACGTTTGGTGGATATAAACTTTAAAATAGGAAGAAACTTCTAGATTTGGTTCCTTCTGAAATTTTATACCCAAGGACAATCTCCTCAATTCATCAACTCTTTTTGAAGTGTTGATCAATCCAAGTTTTCCTTAATATCTACGTGAAAAATTCAATTTGTTAAAATCAGTTACGATTTGTTCAGATCTGTTAAGATTTGTTAAGATCTGTTAAGTTTTGTTAAGATTTGTTATCTTTTGCGTTCCAACGCATCATACATTATTCTAAATATCATCTTTAGCGGTTCATTCATCTCGACTTATTAGATATGCTTCATCCTTGGCAATTCTTAAGGAAAAAAAACTTAAAATATTCCGCTCCTATATGATTCCTATCTTTATCCCTATTTTCCTTGAGGTCATATTTTAATTTTTATTATTTTTTATGCAATATTACATGAGCTTTCTAGGTTTAAAAACTGAAAAGAGCCGAATAAATGCTGTAGAAATCCGTGCAACTTAGAAGAATACACTGAGTGACAATGTATGTCAAAATTCGGAAAGATGTTAATAGGAATCGATGTGAACTAAGGATGTGTTTAGTATAGTTACTAGTAAATGTGGATTTATTATTTTCAAACAATCAATTATGTTCACATTCACTGATTACTTAAGTGAATGTGTTCGTTTACTAGTAATTCTGTAGTTTACACATACATTGGATGTACAATCAACAACCACTGTGACATATATACATAATGAAAAACTTTGATGTGGTTGCGTGTAAATGTTATTCAGACTTATCCACGTAATATTTGTGAAACCGACTACAAAGCAAATCGAGTCCGTTTTTAGCACCTGTGAGTCGTTTTCGCTACAAACTTTTAAAAAAAAAAAACAGAAAAAGGGGTTCAATAACACTAGATTAAAGATTCAACAATTTCCTCAAAAATTTACTAAATTTACATTGGGTAAAGGACGAAATTATCCAAAATGATAATACATTTCGCTTTTAAAAGAGCATATTAGCAATGTTTGAACTGTTTTTGGTAATTATATAAAACAAAGATATGAACTTACCGGTCTTTACTCCGAAGAACCAAAATCAGACTAGTTAAATATCTAGTACAAGTATATCAATAGAACTGTGTGGAGTGGAAACATGGACGATGAGACGGAAGGAAAGAAACATGATTGATGCCTTCGAGATGCGCTGTTGGTATCCCTTAGACTGCAAGCCGCACCAAAGTTTCTATCATACGTACAAGAATTATAGGTGGCCGAAAGATTTTCGACAACATACAGAAAAATAATCCTTATGTACGTTGGGCATGTTGCTTGAAAAAATATGAAAGTCTGAAGACGCTGGTGATCGCGGACACAGTTGAGGGAAAGTGAGCAAGAGGAAGGTGTGGATGAACAGATCAAATAAAAAAGATAGCAAGATCCTCTTTAAGCGCTGCATTCAACATGCCCCAGGACTGGGAGATAGAGACAGGTTGTGCGTCGAGTTCGAGACATAGCAGAGGACCACGAGGATCAGCATTAATTATGCGATGACGAACATATAATTGAATAAAAATAAGCGTCATATTTTGTTTTTTTTTCTTCTTACGATCTATTTACGAGTTTACATAATCTTTCTTACATACTCGTATAATCTGATTACACGAGTCTTTATATAGTATAAATGAAGTTATAACATATAACGAGGTTTATATGTGTAGTGAAAACGAAATATTTAATCGAAGATTGAATAAAGTAGTAATGCATTTTCATTTCCTATTCTAATAAAGAAATTGCATGATGTTGATTACGATGATTATATCTCAGTATCTGGAATCTGGTTTCCTTATTTTTTTCGATATCATATTCCCACTGACCACACCCTTCTGGCTACCGAGTAAATGTTGTCATCAAAGTACGAAGAATTCTACCTGTTCTCAATTTTTAACCTCTAAAGGAGTCTGGCCGTGCGGTGTACGGCGAGCGAATTTTTACTTCAAGAGAGTATGGACGTACACGGTACGTCCGATGTTTTTTTCCCGAATACATGAATTTATCCATAAAACGGACAAGGCTCAAATGTTTTTATCTATTCAATTATTTTGTATATGGCGGCCGCAATTACGTTTTTTATGTTACTTACAAAATCATTTTTTTATTTTGCTTACAAAATCTCACTCGCTTAGAGGTTAATGGTGTAACTTTTTTACATCACATATGATACACTCGTATATGTGTATTTGTGTATATTTTTTATATCACATATGATACACTCGTATTGTGTAACTTTTTTACATCACACTCGTATATGTGTATATCACATATGATACACTCGTATATGTGTATGACGCGCACAGAGAATATTATTTCATTCTACTTGTCCATTAAACTATCTGTTTGGTTCCTTCATGAATGTGATGTTTACATAATTCATAAATTATATTTTTAATTATTCTTTTAGCGTTAATACGTCTTATTTATATCACATGATCTCGTAGTCACGTCATGTCTTTATAGAGATAGGCAAAGAGGACCAATGTTTGGTATCTGGCTCTAAGAATGTGATATATACGAGTATTTTATTAAAAAAATCTTAACGATAATTCATCTTACTTATGGAATATATATAATATGTATAGAAGGGTTCACACTATAAATTTTTGTGTTTAAACGTAAGAAAAAATGTCTTGGATTGGCAATCTTAAATAAAATAAATATATGATAAAGAGCTACCGCCCGACTGACAGTATGCGAAACCTGCAATATCCTCACTTAACTTACAAATATTTGCTGTCTGCTTCTTCTACGAGTACCCGATAGTGTCGCCGCTGTCAATTCCTCGTCTATTTGATGTTTATGATCATGTGATTTAAAAATACAAGTTAGTATTGGCTAATCTTTAATAATTTTTTTAATTTTTTTCTGTCACTTGGCGTATCCCCAAGTATCGACTCGCGTACCCCTTGGGGTACCCGTACCCCAAGATTACTGGAATTCCTAATGAGAATTATTAGATCAATTAAGAATTTTTCATCATTGATGATTTTGTACGAGTATCAGTCATTGGTAAGACGAGGTCTGGAGTATGCCTCTGTAATATTAAATGTTGCTCTTTCAGTGGAGATGTCTGTCATAGGGAAAGGGAAATGAAGGGTTCCTAAGTGTTCTTGGGTTGTACAACGATAAATTGTCTTTTTCGATTTTCAATCGCATGAGGATCGTTGACGTCTCTTTGATATTTTATTTCTTTTTAAAGCACAAAGTTTATGTATACAACAAAAGTAGAATAAAATACAATATATTGAAGAAACCTTAAGATTCACAGTTGTAGTATTAAAAAAAAACGCTGTTCAATTTATGAACTGTTCTTCCAGAATTGGTGCACATGTTCTAAGTGTTGTCCTAAGCCTTGTCCTAAGCGTTGTCCTAAGTGTTGTTCTAAGCGTTGTCCTTAGTGTTGTCCTAAGCGTTGTGCTAAGTGTTGTCCTAAGTATTGTCCAAGATACACGCAACATACGCACGTCACCATTACCACATCGTCAGATGAATATCTTCTTGTACTTTTTTTTATATTATGATTATATTATTTATACATTGTTGTTTATAGTTAAGGCATCAACGTTGTGGAGGGTTAAAGGCATTGTAATTTATTTTTATCAAACACTGTTTATTTATACATTATCGTTAATATTATGTCACAAGTATGCTTCCTTTAAAGTATTGATTTTTTTTATTTCTAAATGTTTTTTTTAAATATTAGCTATTTATTATTCATTTTGTAAACATGCTCTTTTTTTTCTTTCTTTATAACTGTATAGTTGAGCTAGACTTGAATACAAATATTTAGTTAAGGAAGTAATACAAATATTTTCAAGGTAAAACTAAAAACCCACAAAAAAAGTTTCCCTTCTCTCACAAACTAAATACTAAAAAAGTAATCTCAAATTTCGAACCATCAACAAGTTGACATTACAGATATTTGTTCTAAAATATCTTCAGTGGACGAAATGATGTAATCAATATTGACCAAATGATGTAATCAATTCCTTTAAAATATTGATTTTTTTTATTTCTAAATGTTTTTTTAAATATTAGCTATTTATTAATCATTTTGTAAAGATGTTCTTTTTCTTTTTTTCTTTATAACTGTATAGTTGAGCTAGACTTGAATACAAATATTTAGTTAAGGAAGTAATACAAATATTTTCAAGGTAAAACTAAAAACCCACAAAAAAAAGTTTCCCTTCTCTCACAAACTAAATACTAAAAAGTAATCTCAAATTTCGAACCATCAACAAGTTGACATTACAGATATTTGTTCTAAAATATCTCCAGTGGACCAAATGATGTAATCAATCATTCCAAAATTATTTATTTTGCATATCTACGCAATAAAAACAGCTGTTTTTGACGGATCTTTGAGATGGATAGAGTACATTGAACGCTAAAACCTGTCTGTCCCCACTTGCGAAAAACGAGGTTAAGGTCCATCTTTAATTTTCTATAACATCATTCAGTAAGAGTATTTGTGATCAAAAAGGTGTTTTATATATTTACTATTTAACTGTCAATTTAACTTAAACACTAAATGACTCTTTTTATTAATGTTTATAATTTCCTTGTCATTGACTGTAGAGTCAATTTTACTTCGTTTATTTCCCTTTCAACAGTTGGACGCGTCATTTTGATACAAAGATCGTTTCATGTATATTTTTTTCTTAAACACTTTGATATTTCAGTTGTAAGCATTTTAACTCTGAACATGAGTTTTGTTTGACTCGAGATGGATTATGTCTGTAGCTTGATCCGAAGGTGCAGCCCCGGATCACCTTGAACGGACTTGCACCAGATGTAGCAATCCCATGTTTATACGACTTGTTTCAGCTTGTCAGAAGATATTATCGTTTTTGCAAAAAAAAACCAATCCACATTTTACCTGTTCAAATATAAGTAGTTTGATTTGGAGTATTCAATTACTAGGTAAAGTGGGAATAATTTACTAGGTAAAGTGGGAATAAGTAGTTTGACTTGGAGTCTTCAATTACTAGGTAAAGTGGGAATAATTTTCTTGGGACTGAATTTAAACAGTGAAATCAACTCTTGATAGACTAGTTGTTTTTATATGGTATATACAAAATACAGTATTTATATTCAAACATTTGTTTTACCTCTTCTGGGGTAGAAGGGAAAAGCAGATCGCCACGCCTTTCTATCCACTCAAGGCTTTTGACTTATCACTATCCATAAATATAAGTAATATTAAAAAAAACAGTTTATATAGCGCCGTTTAGAGAGTAGACTCTGTAAATCGGTATTTGAACCCACTATTATTAACATTAAAAGTATTATAAAATAAATTAGTTGAGTGTTAGGATAGGAAAGTAGTAGCTGCGATCATTAGATGAGGAACTTCCCAGCTTCTGCGTATGCTCAGAAAAATATATTTGGTAAGGAAACCGCAGAAACGTTACCAAGGGAAAACGAACTACAAGGAAACGTTTGTAGATCTTCAGTTATGTGATAGTAATATATTCGGCCTTAGGTGTAGTGGTGAAGTGTTCATATTATTATAATATATGCTTTGATATATCTTCTGTTTATATCGCAGAAATATTAAATATAAATTTTGTGATGTATCTTCTGTTTCTTTCTCATTCCTCTTACATTTCCCTCAGTTAAATTTTTTAACAGTATCCTTCCCTTCTTTCCTTGGTGTATCTCTTTATCGCTCAACAATTCATTCAGACATGGTTATCATTTATTTTATATATTTTCGCGTCACATTCTCTCAAAATGGCCAAACCATTTCAACATAATTTTTTTAATTCTTTTCTAAATTAAATATTCAACAATTGTACCTTTCAATACCAATACTTTGTTTCCATACCTCAAGATAAACACTAGAACAACACTAAAAACATTTTTGAAGACAGTTATTAATTGTAATACTTTAATTTTCATGCCTTTAAATCTTAAAATTTCTTGATTTTAGAAATACGTAATTTTGATTTAAACGCACAATCGTTTTATATTTTGCTGTTTTTTATTTATTTTCTGGAAAAAGTTCTCTAGTTTTACCTTCATAATGTTTTTGAATTCAATTAACTTCCATTCTATTGGAATTTATTGCACATTTTGTCACTCCAGTGCGCTACGCTTGTCGCCTTGTCCTTGCTAGAAGATAAATCCAGGCTGCAGGTTTTCTACAATTTTGAAGGGACATCAGATGGCCATCGTCTTGGATCGCCTCTCACAGTACATCATAGGCAACAAACTATGTTTCCAATTACAATTTTTTTTATCCAATAAAACACATAAATTTAAGAAAAACGCGGACCTTTAAAATTCGGTAGGTTTTAAACATATTTTGAATCCTATTTGGATTATTTAAATCAGTTAGATAATTTTTTTTAAATCAATTTAAAGAAAAACACCTTTTTAATGTTTTAAGGTTTTTTTAGATTTACATTTGTGAACTTAAGGCTGATGTGTTGTGTACGATTGAAAATAACACTTTGAGGTTGCTTAAGTCTCTCTCTCTGTGGTTGCAGTCCTAAGACTGGTTTGCAGCAATTTCAACTCTCCTCCTCCATTCCTCCCTGTCCTGTGCGGCTCTTTTTAAATCTGTATATGTTGAGCAGCGCACGTCCACCAACAGGTCCTCCAGGTACTCTCGGCGTGGGCGTCCCCTAGAGTTTGTCCCCTCGGTCATACCCTCCATTATGGCATGCAAGAGGTCCTCTTGTCGTATTATATGACCGATCCATCTTGCACGCCTTTCGGACAAGATCCTGAGCAGGTGCCTTCCTCCTTCGATTCGTTGGAGAACCTCTTCATTCGTGATGTGGTCTCTCCAGGAAATTCCTAATAGTCTTCTATAGGACCACATCTCAAAAGCCTCTAGTCTCCGTCTATCTCTTTCGGATAGGCACCATGTCTCGCAGCCGTACATCAAGATACTCCATACATAGGTCTTGATGAGGAGTATTCTCAGTTTTAGGTCTATATTATTTGATTCTATTATTTTCGACCTTTTATTAAATGCAAGTCTGGCCTGATGTATACGGCTGTCGACCTCGCTCTTAGACCGACCGTCCCATGTTATTTTGCTCCCGAGGTAGACAAACTCTTTGGTGTTCTTTAGTGGTTTACCCGACATCACTATTCTCATCTGGTGTTGCGCTCGGCCTACAGTCAGCAGCTTTGTTTTGTCTTTATTTATCTTCATACTGTAGTTATTTTGAAGAATGCTTTCCATAGTTGTTAAGGCCTCTTGTAGTTCATCTTGCTTAAGTATGTGGAATGAATGCATGAAGAAAGACTAACAAAACAAACATTTAGTGTCAATACCTGCCAAGATGATAGTCCACAACAGCATTTTAGTACTTATTTCAATGGGAGTACAACGTTGACGTGGAACAAGACTGGAAAGAGTCGAAGAAATTGAAAAACGTAAAATGCTTAACTCATAAAACATCCGTATGCCAATAGTAGGAAGCGACCTTTGTAGCATAGTTAGACACTTGTCTCTCAACCAGTAAGTTGTAATTTTATCGAAAAAGATTCCTGTCTGGTTTAAGTCCTCTTTACGATGTTTCTGGTTATTTAGAAAATATTACCACGTGTCAATTAGTTGGCTAAATTGTATACAACGAAAGTGTAATTCAATACAATATAATACAAGAAAAAAAATGAATCTTTTTGGCATATGTTTTTACAAATTACGCTAGAGCTAATTTATTTTCGTCGATTTTCAAAAAGAACTTTTTTCTTTTGTATGTCTAGACGCATATTACTAAAGAACAAAGAAAATATGGTGTCTACATTTTGGAGTGTATTTTCAAGGCTGTCTAAAGTATATATTATATTTGTAAAAGTAGGCTTATCAACTTCCATATGAAAATCCCCTAAATAACACAACGAACAAAGCAAATAATAAATATCAAATATACATTTTTTCTTTTTCTGTAACCAAAGCAATAAATTATCTCCATACACCCTTAGCGAATATGTATTTTACTTGCCAAGAGATTTTATTTCCAGAAAAAAAATATTTGTACAGTTTCTTAGATTTCAAGAAATACTAAAATCATTAAAACATAAGTATTGTACAGATTCGAGTGTAATACGAGTATCTGAATCAATCCTTGAAATTTTTGAAAAGGTAAAATAATATAAATTACCCTTAAACTGATTGGACGATTTAAGCAGAATTTTAACAACCTGAAAATATACCCTTAAAATATATATACATTATTCAAATTTCATTTGAATTTCTTTATTTTACGGTGTATTTCTTAATAAAGTATATGGTTAACACTAAAATGTGAAAAAAATCTACACAATAAACTTAAATTAAAGTGACATACCAGTTTGGCTTGACAAAAGCATTTTCAAACTGTCGAAATAGGTCTTTCACTTTAATTGATATTTATTGTGTAGAGAGCTTTTTCACATTTAAGTGTTAAATCATTCTGTTAAAAAAAATGGAGTATAACACTGTAAATACCAAGTAAATAAATACATTATTTTTATTTTTCATTATTTATATATGCGGTTTACATATCTTATGAGTCAGTTTATCCATTATTTTATGGAATAAGGTTTTGGTGGAGCTATTTTATCATTGGACGGGCACATGTAAAATAATTCCTTAACTGAAGAATATTAAAGAAGGAACAATTATCGATAAAATATACTCTATTAGTATATCCTTAAACTTTGTAATATTATATTTTGATTGAACAATACTTTTTCTCAAGGTACCGTTTCGTATCGAAAGTCATGTTTGCAATCTACATACTTGAAGAGGCAACGATACTCGAACAAGTCTAGCGCGTGTTACTATTATTACCATACAAACTCTTTTACCAGACTGGGACCCCTTTTTATGTACTTTTTCCCGGTATTAACGAAAATTTAACCCGTAACCGAAATCAACCTTTATATCAACTTAATCAATTCTTGTAATGTTATGTTAAAGAGTTCTTGATACTATATATATCAGCATATATGTTACCAGGCAAAATGATGTTACTTTCAAGGAACAAATTTCTCAGAAGTTCCACACGAAAGTTGTATATACAATTTAAATACTGGAATTTATAGTTATGCAAACCATTCAAATTTCAAATGTTGATAATTTTTTTAGTTAAATTATTTAAAAAGCAAATGTTTAGAATTTCGCAGTGAATTTTATTCTCTTTTTTTCATCCTATCTATTTTTAACTCTAAAATGTATTTCCTTTTAACCAAAATGTAATATTTCGTTTGATTTTTATAATATTTAGATTCACAACTGCTTCACCTGTTCCCTCTGCCTCCTATGTTTACCTATCGTTCTTCTTACATCTGGATTGTCGAAGATCTCTTTCTAGTCTTTTTTTATAGTTCAATCTAGAACTGCAGTTAAAACCAATCCTAATTCGTCAAAATGAATTCGGAATTTTATTAACGAGTGATATCCGCATTACTTTACAATATGCGAAGTCACATTAATTCTGTTGAAATGATATTGTGTTTTAATATAATTTCATTAAAATTGTATTGTATTATGATTTCGTTGAAATACAGCAAAACCTGGCTTGTTCATTGCTATGTGACAATCTCATCCAACTTATCGGAAAATAATAGTTATATGTTTAGTGAAAACCAGACTGGAATAACCTATGATAATTGAACTTATAACCCCCAGATTAGAAGCCTGTCTTGCTACTCGAAGATCGTGGGCAATACCATGTCGAAAGTCGTCACTGCAAAAGTATTTTTTACCACTTCAAAAATAGAGTAGTTCGTGTGGTACCTACTCCTCAGAATATCCGTAAAGGTGATGAAGCCACGCTTAACAGCGTGGCCGAGAAAAAATAACCTACTGCTTCTTTTAATGGAGTTTTCGAGTAAAGAACAAATAGAGAAGTCAAGCAATCTATAATACCAGTGCGTATGGAGGAAATACATGAATTATCTCTTTCCCTAGAGATTTTTCTTTTCATTATAATTTTTGATAATTGTACTCAAATATTGTTTTCATTCACTAAGTTTAAGACACGCGGTGTCCGATAGATTCATACATCTGGTGTTCAATAATCATTTTGAAAGAAAAGCTGGTTGATTCGAAGAAATTACTTAAAAGGAATAAATTCACCAAATGTATTAACAATAAAATGTTAAATAAATTACACAAATGTTCAATAAATTACAACTTCACACGGAAAGGTAATAAAGTGCTAGTAGTTAAACTTAACGAGAAACATTATTTTTTTAATACAATTGGAATCGAAATCGAACTTCCATGTGGAAGACGTGTGTCAAACTAAGTTGGCCACAAAAATTGTTGATTATTTTTCTCCTTGATCGCTTCCTCAATTCTGAATATCGTGATCACCATGATCATCAACCATCCCTCTCTAGTACAAGCGAGCTCTCGTCCTATGTTGGATTTCGTGAAAGGAGTATTACAATACTTTTTTCCCCTGGTCACGGGGAGTCGAGACGTCTTGATGCAAAGACAAAAAAATGAGAATAAGGTTTTCACCAATTGAGTTTTGGTTCCTCTAAATATTTTTCGATGACTTCAGATTACTTTCAGGTGACTCATCGCTCCCTTAGCCATCTGGAGTCTGCGCATTATCTCAGCGATTGTTTCTAGTACAGTGAAAATCTGTGTTATTTTTTCATTCTTTTAACCTTCCCTTGAAATTAAATTACACTGAGGGTGCGTATCTATATATAATATTATAGTCCACTCCTCCCCTACATCACAGAAGATTCCCTCGTTTTCCCCTAATTAACATACAAATATCACATAGTAAGGAAAAAGGCCATTGCATTAAGTCGCCAAGCCGTTCTCGCTTAGGACATTTGTTTAGCAGTTTCATTTGCATTTCGCGTGTAAACAGGCGTATTTGAATTCTTGGCTTGCGTCCAGGATTCAACAGATGCGAGGCGACTGGACAATTTAATCAAATTCCTTCATCTGAATAATTAATTGGTGTAATTTGATATACTTTCTTATCCAATTACCAGCATTTGCCTTTGTGATTTTTATCATACAGGGAATAAATAACTAAGAAATATTCCTCTGAGGAAAATTTTACTGTTTTAAAATATTTTCATTTCATATTCTTTTGAAAACTTGATCATTATTTTTTCCACTACTCCTACTTTTGAAATATAATTATATTAAAGAGAGATCTCTTCATTTTTAAGACCGATCCCCATACCCCCTACAGCTACTTGACGACCTCCATGGTCTCGTTGGTAAAACCCCCCTCTTCCTTTAAACCGGGTTCGATTCCCGCTGATAACCGATTAAAAAAATATTCTAGTCTGATATTCCCTAGATGCCTGTTTTAAACCTTTCAGGCTGATTGAAAGAGATTTCTACAGTGCAATTGATTCTCTAGGCTGTATTGTACTTAACGAAAGTGCAATGTAGTTCAATATTCACCTAAAGTCACTCAAAGTTATCCTTTTTTTTTTTAAACAAAGTAAATTATTGTACAAACATTTGTCAAGGCTATATCTATATACAAATTTATTACTTAACTAATCTTAATTATATGTTATAATTTATGAACTTACTTAATCTTATTTTCCTACATATCATTTTATTTTATTTATTCAATCTTAATATATGAGATCTTATAAATAATTAACACCTACATACTACTTATAACTAGATAACAATTCTTACACTAATTATTTAGCAAAAACAAGTCCACTCGTTCAGGCTACTTGTATTCCATCACATTCACTCAGACCTTGGTCGTCCCAGCTAATAATGTAGGTGGACTAGTCAGGTGCTTATAACGGAAGGGTAGGTCGGATTTACTTTCGTAAGTCCCCAGGGTAGCGACTAAGGGATTGCTGTGATTTTGTTAGTTTTTATAGAACTTCACGGTCCAAGCGAGGATGTGGTGTTGTAGGATTTCTTCTCGCTGTTCGGCGTGAAGTCGGTAAGGTTTGTTCTGGGATGGGTGTTAAAAGATATATTGAATGCCTTGTTCTGCACTCTCTAGAGTTTCAGGTGATCCGTGTTGCTCACACTACCCCAAACGGGTGCAGCATAGGTCAAGATAGGACGAATAAGGGTTTTATAGAAGAGGAGCTTATTTTTGGGTGAAAGGAAGCTGCGTCGATGAAATATCGAATTGATAGCCCCTATGCCCTTGTGACCCTTCTGTCTGATGGTATTCAAATGGGGTTTCCACGTCAGTCGCCGGTCAAGGTGCAGGCCGAGGTATTTAACCACGTCCTGCCACTCAACCAGGCAACCACCGATGAATAAGGGCATCGACGGCACTCTTTCCTTGATTTTTCGGGAGAACATGATGGCCTCAGTTTTGGCGTCATTAATTTTGAGCCTCCAGTCCTGTTAGTATTTCTCAAGGATCTCAAGAGCAATCTGAAGACGGCGACCAGCTCGACCCACCTTGAGTGACGATGCGTAGCATGCCGCATCGTCAGCAAAGAGTGCGAGCTTACAGTTTGGGGGAGTAGGGATGTCGTGTGTGTAAATGTTAAATAGGCATGGTCCAAGTATACTGCCTTGGGGGACACCCATAGGGATGGGCCTGGCGGATGACGTAGAATGATGAGTGGTGACTGTGAAACTTCTATTGGAAAGGTAGGATTGAAGTAGTTTCACAAGATAGAGTGGAGTGCCAGTAAGGAGAAGTTTGTGTAGAAGGCAGGGCTGTGGAGTCGGAGTTGGAGTCGGAGTCGCGGAGTCGCGGTGTTTGGGCCGGAGTCGGAGTCGGAGTAGGAGTCGTAAAAAACGATCGACTCCGACTAATTTTTCGTTAAAATTTAAAATACATTTTTTTTAAATTATTATAATGAATGTGTATTGTGCACGAATATTAACCTGCAGGCGCAAGTCGCGCCGATATGGTGAATCACCGAGATCCATTTAATGCATAAAGTCTACGAACATGTGTTTGTCTCCTTCTTTCTCACGTCGAAAAAAAATTCTGTTGGCTGGGATCTATGTTAACCCCATGGTTCGATCCATATTGACGGAAGAACAAATAAATAGAGCGAAAAACGCTATGTTTGAATTAACCGTTCGTATGAAAGGCCTTCGACTAGAAAAAGAGACGACAGCAGGCAGCGTACACGAAGTATCATCATCTTCATCCGACACCGCTGAATCTGAAGACGATTTTGAAAAATATCTCAATGAACAAGATAAACTAAAACGTCCTCGTTTGAATCACAGTCCCAATATAGATGAAGGACACTATTTCAAAATTTAAAATTGAATTTTATGATGCATTGAAAATAATGGAAAAAATTGACCGAACTTATGTATAAGTTAAATGTTGAAATGGCAATACAGCGGTATCTAGAAATCGTAAAAGATTCAGCATTGATCGTTACAGCATTACCCCCAACCCAAGTATCCGTAGAGCGGTTATTTTCCGCTCTTAAAATTCTCAATTCTGATTTGAGAGCCTCTACGAGTACAGATTTAATAGAAGCAATGTTGTTTTTAAGAATAAATTCTAATAAATAATTATTAAAGTTTGATCTTGTTTTATTTTTATCCCTATAACATGAAAAAAATGGCTATATGCAAAGGTAGGAAACAACCTGCTAAAATTGAGCTTTTTTGAGTCGGAGTTGTAGAGTCGGAGTTGTGGAGTCGGAGTCGTGGAGTCGGAGTTGTGGAGTCGGAGTCGTATTGTTGGTAAATATAGGAATCGGAGTCGGAGTCGTGTTTTTTTTAAGCGACTCCACAGCCCTGGTAGAAGGCCATCATGCCAGACAGTATCAAAAGCCTTCTCGAGGTCCAGCAGTACCATGCCAGTACTTCTGTTCCTATTGAAGCCCATCGACACGTCTTCCACGACACGAGTAAGTTGCTGGACCGTATTGTGTCTTGTCCTAAATCCAAATTGCTCATGAGGGAATGTATTATTGGATTCATGATGGAACACTAACCTTGAGGCAACCACTTTCTTAAGGATCTTGCCAAGACCTGGAAGAAGGCTGATGGGCCTGTAGCTAGTTGGATTTTCGGTAGGTTTATTTGGCTTGTGGATAGGAACAATATTGGCTATTTTCCAAATACTCGGAAAATAGCCATTAAGGAGTGAGGCATTTATTATTTTAGTAAGAAAAATCCTCGCTTTGAGTGGTAACTGTTTAAGAAAGCTATTGTGTATATTGTCGGGACCGGGTGCTTTTCGTGTTTTAAGTAGGTCAAGGATACGACCAATTTCGGGGTTATCCGATACATCAACCATTAACCTTTTGGTCAACAAAACAAATTCATGTGGTCACCCTTCAACATATCTAATTGGTAATTTGGGCATACATATTAAAGAGGGGGCCTGGGGGAGACATAATTGTTGTTGGCCCTTATTGAGCCTTCGGATTGAGAACTATGGGAGTTGGCACGGAACTCGCGAATCGTGGCTGCATTTGTTTGGAATAATATCCCACATTTCGTGACTACATTCGTTGATTTCTAACACGTGCCAATGTTGTTATCAGACGAACACTCTTTCAAGACTGATACCCTTTTTTGTTGTATTTTTGGATACCATCGGGAATCAAATCCGGAATCCCCGAATGAATTCGAAGGTCGTTAAAATATACATACTTTACATCACGCCATATCCATGTCGGGATAGGCAGAAAGGACAGAGCGCCATTCTGTCCTATTTCGACACACATCATTTGGCTCTTCCATATTCATAAACCTTCTCATACAGCTTCTACGATTTCTCTGACTTTCTACGTTTTCTTTTTTAGAATATCACTTATTTGATCCAACCATGCTTTCCTTGGTCTTCCTCTCACACGTCTTCCACTACCATCTGCACTTGATATCTGTTTTGTTAGTCTTTTTTTATTCATGCATTCCACATGTCCAAAACATTTCAGCGCGCTCTTCTTCATCTTACTTAACACATCAACCTTAAGCTCACATTCATCTCTTATCACTTCATCCGTATTTTGTCATGCATTGTCACTTTATGCATTCTTCTCAATCCAAGCATTTCTACTGCATTTATTCGGCTCATATCAGTAATTTTCCACGCCCACATTTCATTCCCATACATCAAAGTTTTCACCAAAATACTATTTTGCACTATCATCTTCGCAGATTCTGAAACTGCCTAGTCAAAATATCAATAATTAAAATGAAAAAGACTTAAACGTGATACGTTTATGATAATGAATCCACTTGGGATCGAACACTGAACGCCTAGGCTTTAAACTAGGATGCTTGCCAGAAAGCTACGGTTTAACAACCAGGTTGTATATTTCCTGACACCCTAGCCCTGAAGATGTTTTTTTGTTCTGGCTTAGATATCTTGAATGCATCATACAATCCATGTCGACGTGTTTATAAAACTTTGCTACAACACGGAACGACTATAGTGATACCTTCTGAACGTTCGTGTATTTTTTTATATCGTCTATGCCTTAAAATAAATGTTTAAACCAAAAAAAAAACGAATAGTAGCATTTGAGCATTATAGGCCACCTTCATATCCTGGCACTTGTTTTTCTTTTATAATATTTACATTTTTTTATTATATTTTTGCTTTATGCATACAGTTAAACCTGGAGTCGTTAAGTCGTTTCCAACTATACAGAAATATATTAGTTACTTTAAGTGAAAACCAGTCGGAAATCCTTGAAAAAATGGTTCTAGCGGGAATCAAACTCATGACCACCGAGCTGGAAGAAAAACGTTTTACTTACTAGCCACGTTTGTTGTTAATCTGTCTATGAAAGTGAATTTGATTCTCGATTTAGAGAGCCCTTGAGGAGAGTTTGCTCACTAAAAGACGCAATATAAATAGTTATTTTATTGCTGATATATATCAGTTCATGATTGAACATGGCGCTGTAAATCTATGGGCTGTTGCTTGTAGAGATTTGATCCACAAATAAATGTTAAAGGGAATATTGAAAACAAAATGTGGAGAAATTAAATTAAATTTGTATAGTCTTTGATCTTTATATCTGTAAGTAATGATTGTTTGCAGAAAGGCTATCTCTCCCGCAGTGACACATGAAGACTTGAAACTGCAACCCCCAACTGTATCGAAACAGTTGAGACTGTCTGCCGTAGTTAACAGAAGCCATTTGAATAGGGTAGCAAGCTGAGAGAATGGTCTCCTATATAATCATCCACCCCCATTTAGAGCGACGTCATTCAGATAATTAATTTTCTTTCGCTCTCCCTCCTAGAATTACGGTAGCAGAAGTAATATAACTATTACAGAATAATAGTTTTATTAAGGTTAATACTGTCTTTCACATTCCCTTAGTAACATCAAATTAATTTTTCGTAATATAAAATGAATATCTATTATTCAGGTAAATTTATTAACGATATGCTAGAAAATTTTCAGGATTACTTTCTTCTCATTTGAAATGTTTATCGTATCGTATGATGCCCGACGTTTGGCCTATAAAGACATTGCAGTCTTCGTTCTCAAAGTGGTATCAAAATAATTTGAATAAATGTATTTACTATAATATATTTAAGTGTGTTGGGAGTATTGAAAGGTAAAACATAAAACGAAGCTTGCAAATCAATTCAGTATTAGATATAACTAAAAGGGTACGGAAAGCCACCAGTGACTTAACGCAAAATTATCTGTTGGGTCTTTTTTATAAATTAATAATTGATTTTTCAAATTAAAAAAAAAAACAAATAAAACAATATTTTTCGATGTGTTTGAAATCGACAACATGTGAGTGAACTCAACTTATACACTTTGTTATAAAATAAAATAGTGGTCAATAAAAATAAAAACGTTCAATTTATTTTATTAATATAAAAAAATAATTTAACATGAGACCATAAAGTAAATATAATATTATTTTAACATATTAATAAATGTTTATTTATTTCTAATTAATTCTCTTTATAACATACAGTTAAAATAAACACTTATTATTTTTCCCATTCAACTTTTGTTTATGCTTATAAATGTTCTGTTGACAACAATTTTAAAGTTTTTCAACAAATAATAACTTATGAACAAACCGTGAAATTCGTCAACTAAACAGTTATCCTCAATAAAAAAAGTAGGTGATGCCTAGTTTTTTGAGGCAAAAACAAAACCATAGACACTAAAAACTAATTTTCGTTTCATTTATTTTATAGATTATTAAAACAGTTTTTTTTTGCTATATTAAAATAGATAAATAAATGTTTGCAATAAGTGGAGTTGTATGTGTGCCAGTAAAAATATCTACGGAATATTTCAATTAAGTGTTTATAATTAATCTGCAAATTCATGAAATATAATATTGTCCTCAGTGAGATACAGGTTAAATCCTAGTTTACTGGGGACACGACAAATTAAAGACAACAAACCCAGATCCATTAAAATTGTGTCTCCAAATTAAATTACCTGTTGCTTTTTCGCAAATTATGTATATTTATTGTCATGTGTAAAAATATTTAAAAAAATGTTTATTGAAACCTGAACCCAAATCATAAATTTAAACGAAAGTATTCATGTAAGGTTGCCCAACAAGATACGGGCATTTGCCTAGTTTATTGGATCTAAACATATTATAATTTATTTGTGATACTTAGTTTCCCATTGTTATGTTTTTATGTATGTATATTATATAGCTTGTAGTAAAAATATATATATTTATCTGGAAGTCTCGAAGCTTTTTTGGTTTTAAGTTATCTGATTTTACCGTCCCTGCAATGAGTATATAATTTCTTTCTTAAAATTCTATGGCAAGGTTCGCCATCATCATCATCAGCCCACATTCATCCACTGCATGATTTAGACCTCTCCAAGTTGTTTCCAAGGACTTGTCCTTTGCACATTGCTGCCACGTAATCGATGCTTGCTTATATGTTTCGTCCACCTAGCGTGCCTTCGGTCTTCTTACATGCTTTATTTTGCCTATTGGTTATCAACGGATTACTTCATACGTCCAACGATGATCCGTTGCTCGGGCGATACACCCTGCCCACTTCCATTTGATAATTATTGCAACCTCTTTCACGTCAATTTTTATTTGGGCGCGTATCCACTTATTGCGTTTGTGGTCTCTTCTGGTATAACCTAGCATGCATCTCTTCATGTTGTGTTATTTCTAGTTTTTGCATCATTCGATCAGAAAGAGCACAAAACTTGTATCCCTATGTTAGTACTGGTAAGATGCAGTGCGGTAGACTTTCCATTTGATACAGATTAGGAGATCGCTCTTACAAATATAGTTCAGTCGTCAAAAAAGAACTCTAAGCTAACTTAGCTTTTCTATTTATTACACTCAAAGTGATATTCTTGAATTAAATATTTTGTCCTAGGAAAATATATTGTTGAACTTGTTCTTGCTGTGTTCCGTCCACCGGGAATAATGTGCCATCAGCAAAGCGGTGCGGCATACATTTTGTCTTTTCAATATTTATTTCCAAACTCGCTACTTTGCTTATCTTTGCCAATTCTAATATTTGACTCTTAAGTTCCTCAGAACATGTAGCGGAGAAAATAATATCGTCTGCAAATCTAAGATGGCTCAGATACTCGTGTGAACTATCCATACAAATTCCTTTATTTTGCCATTCGAGCGTCTTTAACACACCTTCGAGAGTTGAGTTAAATAATTTTGTCGAGATGGTATCACCTTGATGGACTCTCTTACTTATTGGGAATTTATCGGTGCTTTGATGCAAAGTTTTCAAATTTTTTACATGCAAACTGTTATATTTCAAACGTATTTTTAAAAAGATTGTCCCAATCGTGCTTTAATAATTAAAATTTAAATGTCAAATTGACTGGATGTTTAACATCCTGTTTTGATCGTTTGCATAACCTAACTTGAATGTCAAATATTTTTATAAATGCCCCTTATTTCAATTTAACTACACATCAGCCATTCACCTTTAATTTTATTTTTCGTAGTGACATGTGTTACATAATATTTCATCTCAAGTTCCAACAACCTATTTTCATTTTCTCTCACGTCCTTCAAAGTTATAACCATTGTATGTTACATTTCGCTCGATAAAATAACTAAAATTGCTAAATGACAGAAGCCAACGCGCTCAAACAAGGTAAATTGGCCGGGTTAAACAACGAAACAATATTTTTCTCATACACAGGGATCGTCCACCTACAATCATCGAAATCTCTTATAAAAAATTGACAAAGAATTTCTGCGTTATCTTTTCTTATAAAAAAATATTAATTTATTTGTATTATTCGGTTTACATGGTTGTACATTATAACATCAGGCGATCTTATTGCTTCATGGTAATATCTTCTAACCGACCAGCTTATCTTGGAAACGTTAGGTTAATGTGTTTTATCGATAATTTATTTAGTCAACAATTTATGTACGAGTAGCTTGTTTATTTATCCCATAAAGTGAAGAGTCTGAAAACAATATTGATTTTGGTTTTTATTAATTTTATTAAAATTTTTTTGTTAAATTATTTAAAAAAATAACTGTTTTGTTTTTTTTTTGTATTTTATTATTTTTACTTCTTATATATTTAATTAGTTTTGCATTATATTTATAGCTTATATATTTTTTTATATGACTTCTTTGTCATCGCACACCCTTGGCCACTTCTTGGAATAAATACATTATTTTTGTTATTATTGTAAGAATAAATTGTTCATGATATTAGTACAGATGAATTTGAATATTTTTGCTTCCACTAAACTTACTTATTAACTTTTGTGTAGTTGGAAGAGATTGCCTCCTGGCAATAATCCAGCCAGATTGTTTAACCATGAAGTAATAAATAATTAATAGTAGTTGATATTACTTTATTTCAATTTATTTTTTATTGTCTATTTTCATAGACGGTACAATGTACCATTAAAATTAAGCTCACAGTCATCTTTAATAACTTAATTTGGTTTTTGGTTTAAATTGTCACTCCTTATATTTTTCTGAATGCACGAATTTGTACAGCATTTACTCATTTTTTTCAGTTTTTTCCACGTCCACGTTTTATTCCCATGCATCAAAGTTGGTACTAAAATACTATTGTGGAATATAATCTTAGCAGATTTTGAAACTCTCCGATTCGAGTATATATGTTTAAGTGTCCCATTGACTTTGTTTCATATCGCTCTCGTTAAAATAAAATTAAAGAAACCCGCTACGTTCAACAGTTTCCCAACGAAAGTCTAATACAATGCGAGAACCTCCAATTTATTAGAAAAGAAAACCTACGGTTGGGATTGACGACCCCTTTTCCAAAAACATCCATTCATTTTTTCACCACATTCATAGCAGATTGAACGCGCGTCTATCACAGTTTGACAGATGTGTAGTCAATCATTTTGTTGCCGTCAAAATGGGTTTCGCAATATACTAAACGTTTCCAAATGGGAATGGCACTGTGCGATAGGCTTTGGCTGTGTATTAAATTGTATTTATTTCATTTTTCAACTCGTTTGTTACGTGTTAGGTTCAGAGTTTTTTGAAAGCCTCAATTTATATTTTCCCCAAAAGCTTTTTCTTTCTTTTTATGGATGATTTCAGTTGTCAGATATCAAATGTCAAGAATTTAATGATCAAAAATGAGAAAATTTAGTTTAGGAAGAAAATAAGAAAGATAGGAACTTTTTTTCTTTTTGAGAATGTTATAATTTTATTTATTTTAATTTGCGGTCCACTTGGCATTACTGTGAAATGAAATTCCAAGGGTTATCAGATGTGAGCTATCTTTAATTACGTTCAAAAGTGATTTTTTTTTCTCTTTAACCCTCATATTAATTTGTTTGCCTTGATTGTGAGGATTTTACAAGATGAGCCTAGGCTCAGATATTTTATCTCTTTAAAATGATTTTTCCACTGCCTAAATGTAAATATATAATAACATGATATATTAGGTGTTAACATAAGTTGTGTCCGTTTTTTTTTTCAAATTTAAAAATGAGCACCAAAAGTAAAACAAAATGGTAAAAACTATTCGTCATTCGAAAGAATCTTCATGAATAATATGGTTTAGGCGGTTCTCATCGAAGTCCACTGGTCGTCCGGAACGCTCCATGTCTTTCAGGTCGAAATTATCGTCTTTGAAATGTAAAAACTATGGACGAGCTGTCCTTTCGTTCATAGCATCTTTACCGTACACTTCGCAAATATCGCGAGCAGCTTTATTCCCTCGATTGAACGTGAACAGAAGGAGGTGTTAAAAATGCTCACTTTTGTCTACTCGACATTCCATTTTGAAGGTTTGTAATCAAATAAAATATTATATGTAACGTAAAAGCAAACACAATATCTTATAGAGCAGAAAATTTTCTTTCGAATGACGTATAACCTTTACCATTTTGTTTTACTTTTGTTGCTCATTTTTAAATTTGGAAAAAAACGGACACAACTTATGTTAACACCCAATAGATTTACATAGTATTATGCATCACTATGAATAAACCCATATTTATTCAATATTATAAACCCATATTGATTCAAGTCAATAAACCCATATTTATTCAATAATATTATGCATCACTATGAATAAACCCATATTTGTTCAATATTATAAACCCATATTTATTCAATTCAATAAACATATATTTATTCAATACTATTATGCATCACTATGAATAAACCCATATTTATTCAATATTATAAACCCATATTTATTCAATTCAATAAACCCATATTTATTCAATACTATTATGCATCACTATGAATAAACCCATATTTATTCAATATTATAAATTTCAGACCAATTAACTTAAGTACGAAATCAGATCTGATCGACGTTTCGTAGTACTCTAGATGCTGGACTCATTTTTAACCTTGGCATTGTTTTATTTGTACACTCATTTTGAAGTTAAAGCCACGCTTTGTTTTAACCACAGGAGACACTCCGGCAGAATATGATATTTCTATCTTGACAGAACAAATGACATCGCGGATCTTACACTCGTGTTCTTTTCCCAAGAATATAATAACTCAGCTGCCGTGGTATTAAAAATATTTGAAGCTGTGCCTTACACTTATGTTTATTTTATTCCCAGAATTCTCGAGGGCTATATATTTTTATTTAACGTATAATATTTTTAATTCTCGTAAGACACCTGTCTTCCTGGAAAGGAAGGGTATTAAAGCCGAAGTCATCTCAACTGCTCTTGACATCACCAAGAGGACAAAGCTAGAATGAGCGAAGAGTGATTTCACGATTGAGTTAGAATTTTTAAGTTTAATTTAATTAATTAGAATTGAAAGTTGAAACCCTTCGAAATCTAGTTGGTAAGACACCTGTCACTAAACCCTAGGATTGCGGTTTCGATTCCTGTTGGTAAACAGGTTTAAAAAAAACAGTGTTCGACTCTTGTTTTCATTTATTTTTTACTCGAAGCATGTTTAACACCTTGCTGGTTGGTTAGAAGAGATTGCTTCATATAATATATAACTTTTTTTTCAATATATCTTATCTTCCCCTTTTAGTTTCTGGTGTAGGTTGTAGACTCTGCATGTACAGATCTCGTCGCCGTCAGTGCTGGGCTTCGTAATCGAGGATCCTCTCGCAATTCCATCATAAATGCAGTTAGAAAGCGAAGCTGTGTCGTGGAGTATGTTTTTTTAAATGAGCCCATGCACACCAGTAAACTCACCGGTCACACCAATGTACTGGATTCGATGGCACACCAAAGTGGATCGGAACACGATTGGAGTTTTAATTTTTTTTTAAATAGATAAAACCTATGTCATAGGTATCCTACAACCCCTGAATATTAGGCGGAAAAATACCTGTGTTATTCGAAGGGGAAGCCCAGCGTGGGGTAGGAACTGGCGATTTTCAAGTGCGTTGCCGCGCAGCCATGTTCAGATCTCAGCCAACCTCATATCTACATTTATCTCGATCTTCGTTCAAAACTTCCGCTTCTATCTAGCTCAATTTCAGCTTATTATCACAATCACGCACAATTGCTCCACCTGCTTCCTCCTAATCCTTCTACGGTCTTTTTACCTCTGGGATGTTCTTGAAAACTTTATGAAGAGTTCGCCTGTTTCATATGTTTTACCCTAGATATTGCAGTTGTAACCTGCCCAACTTTGCTAGGAAGTGACCTATACTGAGGGTTTTTCGGATTTCCTCAAATTTGATTATATCAACGTATCAGATTTATAGCCATGTGGCAATCTCTTTCAACCACCTAGAAAGATGTCTTAAGAGAAAACTATACCGGAACTCTTTTTGAAAATATCTGAGATCCAACGAAAATCAAACTCGCAACCCCTAGGCTGGAGAAGGAAGTTTTACTGCCTAAGTGACGGAGACGATGATGGCACCGAAAATAAAATTGAATAGATCGTTGTCTAGTTTACTTCGTTGACATGATTTTTTTACCTTTCTGTGTGCGGTAATACTGCCAAGACATACAATGGACGAAATGATTAGTATTGAAATGTTAAATCGAGGGCTCGATCCGAGGGTTGGCTCCCTGCCACGCTTTTCAACATTATTTGTTTTAAATGTGTTTGGTGATATTTATTCTTTTCAAAACGTTATTGTATTTCGAATATTGTACTGTGGCAATCTAAACGATGTTGATGAGGCCTTAAGTGAAAACCAAACATATACCTTTTTTAAATAAATTGGTTACCAACGGGAATTGAAGCCTCAAACCTCCGAACCTGGAGGCAAATATCCAACCAACTTGGCTACATGAGAGGGCGTGGTAACGTTATTCAATTTATGTTGAATAATTATTTCATTTGGAACTTTTTTATATGACTGTGCTCATATTATTTCCAAGGTGCAAAATTAATAATGCACATAATTTTTGGTTGCTTGCTTCTGTAGTAATTTTTATTCCCTTATCTTAGAAAGATCGTGGTTTTGAATTGATCGCCTGCATTATATTCTGGTCCCATTATATGTCCTGCGCCAATTAGGTCATTGTGTTACATATCATAGAATATACAATTTTACAGGTTCAACCTGTTTTCATACAGTCACTCCATGTACTTTCTTTATGGTTTTTCTATTGTATTTAATTTTTCTATTGTATTTCGTATTATAATATTTAATGTTCTTGTTATAAGAGTATTTCTAGACAATGAAACATTAAATACAATTTATTAATTTAATGGTATATAAGTATAGTTCGACTAAAGTTTTATCATAAGTGCGGTTTGATACTCTAACTTGTAAAACAAAAGTTTTTGGGTTAGAATTTAAGAAGCACTTGTTTTCTTAGCATCTCACTTAGTTACGTCACATCAATTCATTCATTTTACTATGGAAGTTATACTAAATACTTAACAATTTTAACCCAAAATTACCTGTAAGCGTAAGTGCTGGACATAAAATTGTCATTTGATGGTCTTTTAAACTAAATATTTCGAAAATCACATCGTAAATGCGACGTGACAGTGTTACAGGTTATATGAAAAGTGGGTATAAGTAAGTCCAAGAAAATATCTCCGACGTGTCAAAGAGTGAAGTTCGATCCTAAGTATAAAGTTTGGAAGGTAAACTGACTGAGAAAAAGCAGAGAGGGATCGAACAATTTTTATTTTTATTTTCCCTCAAATCTGTCATAATGTTTTTTTTTGTAATTCAAAAAAATATTTTTATATTTTTAATAAGAGCTTGCTTTCTTATTCCACTTAGTATTTAACTTAGCGACACGTTTTCTACCTCCTTTACTGAGGTTCTCCACAGACACCTGAAGGGAACCTTAGGTACAATTAATAAATAAGTTTATTAAAGGCAATATAGTATGTAATTAAACATCGTTTTAAAATAAAAATTAAGATGGATAACACTTAGGTCACGGACGTTACGACGTATTACTTGTTAATAAAATTGACCATTCACTTTTTAAAAATAAAAATCAAACTCTTGTAATATTGGCAATCCGCCCCTGCAAAGCTTCCTCTGAGAAGTTGACATAACTTTTTGAGACTTTTAGGACAAACTTCAGCTTTTCTAAGGCATTAAAATGTCAAAAATGAAATGTATTGGAACTATGTACAGGACTTCTTTAAAACCCTTTTTTGATTCTTGAATAATATACACTAAAGTTATTTCAAATAATATAAGAAACCCAAATCAAAATTTCCCTTTCAAACGTTCAAAAAAGTCAAATACCAATTTTGCTGAACGAAATTGACGATTAAATACTATTTTGAATAAAATTTGAGACCTTTGAGATAGCATGTTGATGTAAGCTAATTAATTTGAAGGGATCGAGATAGAAGGGGGGATAGGGAGAAATGTAGGAAGTGAAGTTAATCGATCTTCAGTAGGCACAAATTCTCTGAATATTGTATCGTCTCTTTGATCTTATGGTATTTTCATAGAAGTATTCTTATAAGAATTTCATATAGCTTGTTTTTATTTTATCTTCTCCCTTAAACATTTTAACCTTTTTAATACATGGGCGTACTTTTTCAAAAAGATCTAAGTACTCTTCCTTTATTCAAATTTTTAAGTATATTTAAGATCGGTTATTACTGGGTTTTATGGTGTAGAATATTTTATGACTTAAATCACATATTTCTCACTAAACCTGCTTAGTATTTTTTGCATACGAGTACACACGTACAGTACCCGGCGGTAAGTAATACACATCGGGGTTAAGAAAGAGACTGTCGGTCATAATCGGCTGACTTCGGCTTTGTAGAGCGTCGTCTACACGTGACAATAAATATAAATAATTTGCGAAAAAACAACAGAAAATTTAATTTGGACACACAATTTAAATGGATCCAGGTTTGTTGACGTTCATTTGTCGTGTCCTCAGTAAACTAGGCTTTTGCCTGTATCTCACTGAGGGCATATAACATGAAAAAATAAATCGATACTTCTTTCCAATTTTTTATTACAAAACCCTGTTGCATATTCTCATCAACCTGACAAACGGTGACACTCAATTACATATGTATACATCCTCACACTTCATCACTCACGTGAAATCAACCTCCTCACACTTCATCACTCCAGACATACCAAAACATTCATCCCACAATATATCGCACATAATTTTTTTTACAAAAAAAAGCACTTTCAAGAATATTATCTGCATTTGTATATAATTTATAACCGTCATTAAATATCGCTAGCATTTAGTGGCCTGTGATGGTTGCTGCTTTTCTCGTCATGAAAATGTATTGTCACGCTGATATTGCTGTGAGAAATGAATCTCTTCGAATATTCAAGGAAAGTTTCTGATAACTAGCGGCGCGCAACAGGAAATGGAACGTTTATTTATCTCGAAATTATTTCCCTGAGAGTCATTTCGCTGCGAAGCCATTTCCGTTTTCAGCAAACTGAAACAGCAATCTGAAAAATGGCAAGCGGTAAATAAAAAGAGATAAAGTAAAAAAATGTGGTGTTTTCTAACACGCGAACCCCTATTATATGACTGAATATAAATGTACAATGTTTTAAGTTGTGTTCATTGTAACATTATTTTAAATAATAGTTTTCAAAATTAGTTCCTTTTTTATTTCCTTGTTAAGTTAACATAAAACAAATTTAAGTTTTTATAATTTTAAGTATAAAGTGTATAAAAAAGGGTCTGAGGCTATAAACCGGGACCTTTAAGATTAGTTTCAACAAATGAGAAAAATACAAATATATTACTGAAGCTTTGAATATTACACGAAGCTTTATTGGTTTATTTACTGGTTTTATTCTTAATCTATAAAGCAACATAAAAATAAAGCTATATAAAACTGTCTAACAAAAGACTGCTAAAGGTTAAACCTGCAAATTGGCTTGAATCATTGATCTCTTAGCTATTTAAACTTTGGGTTTGAACCAAGCACTTTCAAAATCAGCTTAGATAACAGTCCAAAATAGTATTTTGGTGCCAACTTTGTTGTACGGGAGTAAAACATGGACTTGGAAAAGACTGAGAGGAGCCAAATAAATGCTCTAGAAATGCGTGCTTCGAGATGAATACATGGATTGACAAAGTACGACAGAATATGGAATGAATAAAAGTGATTAGGGATGAATGTAAATTTAAGACTGAAGTGTTGAGTAGGATGAAAAAGAGTACGCTGAGGTATTTAGGCATGTGGAACGAATGAATGAAGAAAGACTAACAAAACAAGTACTTTGTACAAATATGAGTAAAAGGGGCGGGAGAGTAAGACTGTGGCATGTGTGGTTAGATCAAGTATATGATATTTATTTATTTAACACTTTTATTGCAAATACAATCTGGCGGGCTTATTGCAAGGCGGCAATCTCTTCCAACCAACCAGACAAAAGTAAATGAAGCAAGTTACGTGGTCGCATAAATCATTCAAATGACTATCCATCCCCACGAAATCCATAAACATATATGTACGTGAGCACATGCCCACGAACCTCACAAAGACGGACAAACACCCGAATATTATTTTTCATATAAAGTGAGATATGATCAATCAAAAGGAAAGGAAGGGATGGTTGAGAGGAAAGGAAAAGAAAAATCAGGAATGAAACACGGTATTTTACTAACTAGAAATTAAGAGGTTTTTCAGTCGCTTCTTAAAGCATGCCAAGGACGGAGCGAGTCTTATATTGGTTTGTAACTGATTCCAGAGTCTCACTGCATGGACAATAAAGGACGACGTAAAGAAAGAGAAGCGGTGAACTGGAAAGGCCATTTAACAATCTCTGTTTAAGCGTAGCGCTAATCCATGATTGGAAAGACGCTGAAAATTCTCGGCGAGATAAGAGGAGGCGGCGGGACAGTTAAGGGTATTATACAATAGAGACAGTATGTGAATTTAGCGTCTATTTTTAACATTCAACCAGTTCAATGCCTTCTGGTATGAAGTTATATGATATTCTCAATGAAGAAAACGTAGAAAGTCAGAGAAGTCGTAGAAGTTGTTTGGGAAAAGGTATGGAAGTAAAAGAGGCAAATGGTGTATGCCGAGAAAGAAAGCAATGTCTGACGCTCTGTCCTTTCTGCTAACCACGATAGGGATATCGCGTGATGGTATGTATGTGCATATGCTACTTATCAGAACTTCTTGTGGGACTGTTAATACAAAACTCTCTCTAACGAAATATTTGAAACAGATTAAGTCTTCCGATCATCTTGTAACATAGATCATCTTACTTACTGAAGTGTAACAGCTTGCACACTATAATACACGCTATGACATATTTCATTCACAGGTAGCTAACAATCATACTTGATCACTAGGGATAGCCTATCGTACACAAATATTGTAACTTAATTTTCTTTCTGTTTCACGATTTAATTGTTAATTTAATTATTAATTTAAGTATTCAATTAAATATTAAGTTAAAAAAAAATGTATAATATTTCTATTAATTTTTGTTAATTTTGTAATAGCTCCTTATACTTCGTCGTCGCAGACTCCAGGAAGGAGAAAATCTCATAGAAAAAGGTGTACCTTCATGATATATGAATTATATAAATTTCCGACTCTTTCCTGCCGACTTGAGTTTTCTTGAAATCATAAATTTATTTTCCTTGTTTATTCTCAGCAAGACAACAAACATTGTTATTTTTTCGAGAATTTTAAAAGGCGAGACATGCAAGCGCCTCTATATCTGAGTTTCATTCATTTTTATGATATTTACACCAAACATTTTTTGTAATTTTAAAAGGTTTTGTATATTTTTAGTAATTATAACCGAGAAAGAAGTAAAACTCGCTAGGTTAAAAAAAAAAAAAGAAGTCGTATTGTATTATATTACACTTTTGTTATATACTGTTTAATATAGCGGGCCTATTGCCATGTGACAATCTCTTTCATTCAATACTCACTCGTATATGTTATATATTCATAAATATATTAAAGATGCCGTAAGTTATACTCTATAATACTGGATTTTTTTTTAAATCTGGGTCCAACGGGTATCAAACTCGCAGTCCCCAAGTTGGGAGACACGCGTTTTACCATCTAGGCCACGGATTCGTACATTGTAGCAAAAAAGTTTTTGAATCAAATTTAACATGCACTTTTGTTTTTGCTTTAGTTTTGATAGCAATACAACAGCCATATTTTGGTCTATGAGTCCTTTAAACTCCCACATTATTTAAAACATAATCTTTATACGATATCTTAAAATAAATGAGAACTTTTTTTATATATTTTGAGAAATTTTTGTTAGATAATACGATGGAAAATAAAGTAATTAAGTAATGACAATTTAAAAAAATTAAACATTTTTACCGAACGATTTTTTCCATTTGTACCCTTTGTGACCCAAAAATGCCTATAAAACTAAAAGAAAAGGAATACCAGATTATCGTTAGACTCGCAATTATGTATGGCTCAGAATGCTGGACTATGTACAGCTCCTACTCTAGGCAACTTGAAACAGCAGAAATGCGAATGCTTAGGTGTTCGGCAGGAGTATCACTGAAATATACAATTAAGAGCTCACGCATTCGTGGTAACCTGGGAGTCACTAACATAAATAGTAAACGGGAAGAGCGACAGCTGAGATGGTACGGGTACATAAGACGGATACCACCAGACCATACTGTAAATCAGGCAATGTCTTCCTCGACAGCCGTCCAGAGAAAGACCAAAGAACTCCTGGATGACTCAATGCTTCAAAATCCTGCAGAGAAACGGCCTAGATGAAAGCGACACCCAGAATCGAAGAATATACAGCCTGAGAACGAGAAGAGCCGACCGCAACAGCCTACCTTGGCAATGAGTTAGGACAGGGCCAGGAAGAATAAGAAAATATGTACCCTATACGTACCACCAGGAAGGAACACAGGAATTCTATTAATCGTCTCCATCCAGGCTGGTCTACAGTCCGACACTTCAATTCCTTCGAATCCGGGCTGAACCAGCTCCGTGATGATCTAGTGCTATAGTAATTGTTGATTTTAAGATCGTTAGGAGGAACTATAAGAACGACTCATCCTAGTCTTATTTCCTAATGTCTTCCTCTTATAGACTACCATAAAGGCTACGTTAAAAAATAGAGGTTGTTTTTTCCTTGTATAAGTTTTAGACTCAAATAACAGTTCAGTTAACTTGATCCCTCCACAACCCACGCTGTAATTGATGACAATATAGTTCTCGCCCAGCGTGATCCATACAAGGAGTGACGAAGATCGAAGCGTAGAAGCCATATAGTGACGAAGATCGAACTGCTCAAAGGGATTCCTCTTCTGATGATGACACACCTGAGCGTGAAACGAATAGAAGCGATGACGAACTTATTGCTTGACGTCACGGGAAAAGGAAAATTACTTGAAACGCTGTAAATATACTTATTAAGTTACTAAAGACCTGGAGTTCAAAAAGCATAGCAATTTGCCATTTCACAAAAACCTTCGAAAACAGCAAAACTATAACTTGATGCCACTAGATCGGAGTAGCCAGTCGGTCTGAAGATGGACCGATGTAAGGCTGAGTGGAGATCCTTTCGGAAATTATTGACTCGATTATCATCGCAGTACTATAAAGTGTGATCTGTGTATTGATCCGGATTGCCGCAAAACTTACAACAGTGTGAAGAGACAAAATTGAAGCTCAATAATTAGGAATTAAAGCTTCCATGGCCAGAGATAAATTTGGTACTTCAATAGCTTGGATACGCCCTCGGGAAGCAGAAGCGAAGCTCGCCCTGATACAAGACACATATAACTCTCATACTCGTATAACAATGGATTTATTTCGAAAGGCAAATCATGCACACTAAAGAGATTTGTACCACCACATCAAAGTCGAAATTTGCAATGATGAAAGCCTATACAATAAGTAAATTGAAAAAAAAAACAATTTAAATAAGTTTATTTAAGTAACTTTTATAAAAATACAGCCTTTGGTTCAAATATAGTTAGGTAGTAAAATATTATATCTACGAGTATATGTAATATATTCAGAGAAAAAAATTATATGTAAATATTTTATTTTCAATAATCGATGAAAAACTTATTATATCATATATAACGTTTATTGATTCGAAATATTCAATATTTGTGCACATATGGATTAATATGCTAAAAGAATCCAGTCCACATTCCTCCACGTATTCAGATATTAGAGAAAACATTATGTCGCTTTATACGTGCTTGTATACTTGTAAAATGAAAAAAGAAAATTAGATGAATTTTAACAAAGATATTTTTTTATTCAGGTCGCTTGTTTCATATTGCACAGACACCAAAGAATGTGTACTTTATGTATTGGATCCTTTATGCAAATACCAGTATACTTCAATATGTATTATTTATTCATATAAAGAAAATACTTTTTTTAATACGCAGAATTTTGATGGGCGATTATTGTTTTCATATAATAGAATGGATGAATTATACAGGAATGTATATTTTTATTAGATTGTTTTTTGTATGTCAAAGCCCTTGATTACCTGAGCCTTGGCCTGTATCTAGTTTCGCATTTGTTGTGTGGTCCGTAATATGCATTTGCGTACTGCTTTTTGATAAAAAAAATTATGTAAATGTTTACAATTTTGTAATGTGATTTATGTAAATGTTTACAATTTTGTGACTGAAACAAAACTGGCATATTTTCAAAATGGTCATTCCATGAGCGCTCTAAAATTGATTTAATATGTATTTAGTGCCAAAACAGCAAAAAATTTATAAGTAAATTATAGTTCGGAAATTCTAGGATGAGTCCTGTGACAGCTCACAAATTTGCCCCAATACAACCTTATGTAATGTATTTACCTAAATAACTTGCTATTTATTAAAATTGAGGTTTATATTCAAGTTGATAAAATAATTAAAATTACTGAACATCGTTACAAGGTTGTATTGGGGCAAATTTGTGAGCTGTCACAGGACTCATCCTAGAATTTCCGAACTATAGTCTGAGAAGCAAACCCGGGACGGGACGTCTAGGCGCTAGGCAAGCTTGCTAACCATTGATACTGCTCAACATTTAAGCTGAAGACAAAATGTCGGCTGTTTGGCGCCTTGCCAATTTGATGTACATCTCTGAATCTTGGCATGTTACGAAAGTCCAAGAAGGAAGACTACTGGGTGTTGAGAAGAAGTGGCTTGGGTGTATGATAGGCGTCAGGTGGCACAATTACGTAACGAATGAAACGGTTCGTATTCGGACGCAGCAGCAGCCTTTGACCACCACAATAAATAAAGGTGAGGCGCCAGTTAGGTATCGTACTGAGGATACCGCCTAATAGCTGGCTAAGGATTGCGCTAGACGAATTTGACACCCATCCTTGAGTATACACCAGTCTTACGATAGAAAAATCCGCAGTTTCGGCCTGACATGGGAGGCCGTGAAATGCCTGTCTGTGGTACGACCTGGATGGATGCGTGTAAGACATCACTATTTTTCTGATGAAACGTATAGGTCAATGATGATGATGTTCTATGTTCAGCATATAGGTCAATGATGATGATGTTCTATGTTCAGCATAATATTCAGCATAATAACGTATAGGTCAATGATGATGATGTTCTATGTTCAGCATATAGGTCAATGATGATGATGTTCTATGTTCAGCATAATTTTCAGCATAATTACGTATAGGTCAATGATGATGATGTTCTATGTACAGCATATAGGACAATGATGATGATGTTCTATGTTCAGCATAATATTCAGCATAATAACGTATAGGTCAATGATGATGATGTTCTATGTTCAGCATAATATTCAG
This sequence comes from Odontocerum albicorne, assembly GCA_949825065.1. NCBI lineage: Eukaryota > Metazoa > Arthropoda > Insecta > Trichoptera > Odontoceridae > Odontocerum > Odontocerum albicorne. Next base: position 30,203,628 of record OX463853.1, on the reverse strand, counting down.
CATAATAACGTATAGGTCAATGATGATGATGTTCTATGTTCAGCATAATATTCAGCATCATAACGTATAGGTCAATGATGATGATGTTCTATGTTCAGCATATAGGTCAATGATGATGATGTTCTATGTTCAGCATAATTTTCAGCATAATAACGTATAGGTCAATGATGATGATGTTCTATGTTCAGCATATAGGTCAATGATGATGATGTTCTATGTTCAGCATAATATTCAGCATAATAACGTATTGGTCAATGATGATGATGTTCTATGTTCAGCATAATATTCAGCATAATAACGTATAGGTCAATGATGATGATGTTCTATGTTCAGCATAATATTCAGCATAATAACGTATAGGTCAATGATGATGATGTTCTATGTTCAGCATAATATTCAGCATCATAACGTATAGGTCAATGATGATGATGTTCTATGTTCAGCATATAGGTCAATGATGATGATGTTCTATGTTCAGCATAATTTTCAGCATAATAACGTATAGGTCAATGATGATGATGTTCTATGTTCAGCATATAGGTCAATGATGATGATGTTCTATGTTCAGCATAATTTTCAGCATAATAACGTATAGGTCAATGATGATGATGTTCTATGTTCAGCATAATATTCAGCATAATAACGTATAGGTCAATGATGATGATGTTCTATGTTCAACATAATATTCAGCATAATAACGTATTGGTCAATGATGATGATGTTCTATGTTCAGCATAATATTCAGCATAATAACGTATAGTTCAATGATGATGATGTTCTATGTTCAGCATAATATTCAGCATAATAACGTATAGGTCAATGATGATGATGTTCTATGTTCAGCATATAGGTCAATGATGATGATGTTCTATGTTCAGCATAATTTTCAGCATAATAACGTATAGGTCAATGATGATGATGTTCTATGTTCAGCATAATATTCAGCATAATAACGTATAGGTCAATGATGATGATGTTCTATGTTCAGCATATAGGTCAATGATGATGATGTTCTATGTTCAGCATAATTTTCAGCATAATAACGTATAGGTCAATGATGATGATGTTCTATGTTCAGCATAATATTCAGCATAATAACGTATAGGTCAATGATGATGATGTTCTATGTTCAGCATAATATTCAGCATCATAACGTATAGGTCAATGATGATGATGTTCTATGTTCAGCATATAGGTCAATGATGATGATGTTCTATGTTCAGCATAATTTTCAGCATAATAACGTATAGGTCAATGATGATGATGTTCTATGTTCAGCATATAGGTCAATGATGATGATGTTCTATGTTCAGCATAATTTTCAGCATAATAACGTATAGGTCAATGATGATGATGTTCTATGTTCAGCATAATATTCAGCATAATAACGTATAGGTCAATGATGATGATGTTCTATGTTCAACATAATATTCAGCATAATAACGTATTGGTCAATGATGATGATGTTCTATGTTCAGCATAATATTCAGCATAATAACGTATAGTTCAATGATGATGATGTTCTATGTTCAGCATAATATTCAGCATAATAACGTATAGGTCAATGATGATGATGTTCTATGTTCAGCATATAGGTCAATGATGATGATGTTCTATGTTCAGCATAATTTTCAGCATAATAACGTATAGGTCAATGATGATGATGTTCTATGTTCAGCATAATATTCAGCATAATAACGTATAGGTCAATGATGATGATGTTCTATGTTCAGCATATAGGTCAATGATGATGATGTTCTATGTTCAGCATAATTTTCAGCATAATAACGTATAGGTCAATGATGATGATGTTCTATGTTCAGCATAATATTCAGCATAATAACGTATAGGTCAATGATGATGATGTTCTATGTTCAGCATATAGGTCAATGATGATGATGTTCTATGTTCAACATAATTTTCAGCATAATAACGTATAGGTCAATGATGATGATGTTCTATGTTCAGCATAATATTCAGCATAATAACGTATAGTTCAATGATGATGATGTTCTATGTTCAGCATAATATTCAGCATAATAACGTATAGGTCAATGATGATGATGTTCTATGTTCAGCATATAGGTCAATGATGATGATGTTCTATGTTCAGCATAATTTTCAGCATAATAACGTATAGGTCAATGATGATGATGTTCTATGTTCAGCATAATATTCAGCATAATAACGTATAGGTCAATGATGATGATGTTCTATGTTCAGCATATAGGTCAATGATGATGATGTTCTATGTTCAGCATAATTTTCAGCATAATAACGTATAGGTCAATGATGATGATGTTCTATGTTCAGCATAATATTCAGCATAATAACGTATAGGTCAATGATGATGATGTTCTATGTTCAGCATAATATTCAGCATCATAACGTATAGGTCAATGATGATGATGTTCTATGTTCAGCATATAGGTCAATGATGATGATGTTCTATGTTCAGCATAATTTTCAGCATAATAACGTATAGGTCAATGATGATGATGTTCTATGTTCAGCATATAGGTCAATGATGATGATGTTCTATGTTCAGCATAATTTTCAGCATAATAACGTATAGGTCAATGATGATGATGTTCTATGTTCAGCATAATATTCAGCATAATAACGTATAGGTCAATGATGATGATGTTCTATGTTCAACATAATATTCAGCATAATAACGTATTGGTCAATGATGATGATGTTCTATGTTCAGCATAATATTCAGCATAATAACGTATAGTTCAATGATGATGATGTTCTATGTTCAGCATAATATTCAGCATAATAACGTATAGGTCAATGATGATGATGTTCTATGTTCAGCATATAGGTCAATGATGATGATGTTCTATGTTCAGCATAATTTTCAGCATAATAACGTATAGGTCAATGATGATGATGTTCTATGTTCAGCATAATATTCAGCATAATAACGTATAGGTCAATGATGATGATGTTCTATGTTCAGCATATAGGTCAATGATGATGATGTTCTATGTTCAGCATAATTTTCAGCATAATAACGTATAGGTCAATGATGATGATGTTCTATGTTCAGCATAATATTCAGCATAATAACGTTTAGGTCAATGATGATGATGTTCTATGTTCAGCATAATATTTTATGACGTTATGTATTTAGAATTTAATGTCAGCCACTGACCTTTCAAAATATCGATTTATTAAATTAAATTATATTTTATATTTTCCAAGGATGACCAGGTCAAAAAAGGGCACTTTTATAGGGTTTTCATCTGGATAATATCCTCCCCCATTGGGATTCACCCACCCTTATCGCTGTAATCCCATATCAAAAATAAAGTCTCAAAACTATGTATTTCTAAACTATTTATGTTGCTATAATTTATTATGCCTCTGTGAATTATGGACGCTGTCACCATTGTTATTTATGATACATTATTATTTTTTCCAAGTAATGTTATAAATTAAAACTTTAATACATTATATAAATATTCTTAAGACACCTAATATTTATATGTTATGCAAAAATCTTATCTTTAAGCTTCAACTTTTCTGATAAAATACCTTCAAGGAAAACTTTATTTATGATTTATTTGACGAAAATATATTTAATAATTTTGTTCAATAATTACATGTATAATATTATCTATGATGGGTAGCCTACTAATGATTTAATACAATTCAACGAAAAATGAATCCTTCGAAACAATAATCTATTATAATGTCACTTATCATATACAACATATAAATGTAAATTCTTGTAACCAGTGTCAAAGGTCTGCCTGCCTCGCAAGGGACACGGCGTAAAGAGGCTTTGAAGAGGCTTCTTTTGTTGATCTTTTTGAGAGTTACTATAACGCAACGGATTCACCCTTGAAGATGATATGATAGAGTTTCCACAAGATAAACATGTATTCTATTATGTTACACTTCTTTGTATACAGAATAACTTGGCGGGTTTATTGTCATGTGACAATTTCTTTCAACCAATCTAAATATGTTCAAGAGGCCTTAAGTGAGAACCAGACAGAAACCCTTAAAAAATCGGTAGCGATGGGAATTCAACGCTCAACTATCGAGTTAGGAGAGGTTTACAGGAAGGGAAATATTTTTCTTTGAATAAAATTAGACTGATAAAGCAAAACCACTAATAGAATAGATCGATTGTCAACTTAAACATCTGACAAACACATATATTCCCAGAATCTCGCCGCTGCTCGCTGAAGTTGTCTCCTGCCTCCCTCCGCCCGCAATCCCTGGCCCGAATGTTTATCGTTAGAAGTGTGTATGTCGGTTCTAGTTCGAAAATAATTTAGTCTTGTTTGTGTTCCCTGATAATGAGGGGAAAACTTTGAAATCGGTAGGGTAATATCGTTACATCAAGTGGAATATTACAATGATTTTAAACCTCCACAGTGTTAATGCCTTAACTATAAATAGTACAATATATTAAAAATCTGATTAGTTGGAACCTTTAAATTGTCTGAAAATTGATTTTATCGCTCAGATTTTTTCTGTTTGAGTCTGTTTTTATTATTATTTCATCTGTTTTTTCAATGAGGACCTCCATGGTCTAATTGACAAGACAGTGGCCTATTCAGAAGATTGTCAATAAGAGGAAGTCAAAAAAAGAGTGTAATAAAATGAATAAAACATTTCATCGTTTTCAAATATCTTTCTTTGTAGCGGAGTTGGAATCAAATAACAGAATACAAAATATTAAGCGACGATAATAAATCCTGAAATGTTTTCTCAAAATATTTACTCTCGGATAAGGTACAATGGATAAACGAAAAGTAATTAATACTGTAACTCAAACAAACCCCTTTTATTTCTCGCTCCACAATTAAACTACTACGTCTGCCAGTTAACTGAGGAAAGTTTACATTTCTGGTTAGTAACATTACGTTAGGATAATTCATTTTAATTCCTTCACGTAACATAATTTTCCGTTGCAATTAAAAGAGGACGAGTGGCTCCGTTCTTCCTTTTATGCTTCTCAGTGGAGGTTCTTCCCCGCTCTCGCTGCTATTCTTTAATTTGGCAACACTTAATGTTCTTCCTCTATTATTAAAGCCTCTCCTGAAGGGTGGATGATATCTTGGGCAGAAGCGGCGGTGCAATGTTTACTGTAAAAATATTAAATTAAAGATGCATTAGTAAATAAAGCGTTAATAATTATTTATTTGCTTTATTAAAACTGATTTCAATTGATAAATTAAAGTTGTATTTAAATAATTAATTGTATTACAATTTTGTTGTATTAAATACAACCTAGAGGGTTTATTACCATGTGGCAATCTGATAATATCTCTACAATAAATTAAAACTTAATTGATTGATAATGAATCGTTAATGATTTATTTGTTTTGTTTAAACTTATTCCAATTTATAAATTTTGTATTCCAATGGCAACATAAGATGTAATTGGAAATGAACCTTAAACTCCCGGGCTGGGAGATACGAGTAGACGTCTTACCAACTAGGCCACGGATTTCATAATTGAAATACAGGTCAAGTCATTAAAAAAATATCAATTATTACAAGAAAACAGACCGATAAAGAAAATACTCGATCGATTATAATTTTTTTCAATTGTTATTCAGTCGAAGCTTTAATTCCTCAAAAAATAGATTTAATCATACAATTTTGAATTCTGTTTACTTTCTAACCTTGTTTGTAAGACAGCCGTCTTTCAACCGGAGGTTGCTGGTTTCATTCTTGTTGGATACTAATTTATTTTTTAAAAAGGGTTCAATCTGAGTTTTTACTTCAGGACTGAAACATTTTTTTTGGTGTTTGTAAAATGTTAATACATTGCAATCAACCCAAAAGTAAATGATGTGTGAAAAGAAAGCTTAACACAATGTAATAATCACTCAATGTTACATTTTTTACTTTAAAAGATATGCCATAAATTGATAATATTTACGAGTATAAACGAATAACCACAGACTTAAATATTTTTGTTTTATTTTAAATATAAAAATAGCACAAATTACTAAATTATCGAGTCAGTTAAATAGTTAAATACTAGAAGTATATTTTTTTATACAGGCCAATATAAAACCATGTGATATTTCTTCGATTATCTCAGAATAGTTAAAATTTGGGTTTAGTATGTTTTCGCTAATATATGTTATGTTCTTATCGTCCCAGTGTGAGTTAATGTATACAAAAAAAGAAAAAAAAGTAATGATGGCACATAAATTTATTTCAAGTAAGTTGAAGAAGAAATTAAAACATATTATGTGTGAAAGAATTTGAAGGAATTTTCATATAGGCATATTTATTCGTTAATATAGGCACATTTATTCGCAATATGTCAGATCAAAAAGAATCGGTGACAAAGTATTCATAGAAATATTTTTATATCAAATTTAGTTTTGATATTTACGTCAGCAAGTCCTTTGATTGAGTAATCACTGTTGACATGTTGGTCAGTATTGTGTTTTGAGAATTGGTTTAATGCGGTTTCCTATAGCAATGTGTTTATTTTAAGTTCAAAGAATATCGGTGAGGTCGAATTGGTGGCGACCTTTATATTGAGATAGTTTGGTTATGAAAGCACTTTTATAATTTATTTTAAGAATAAATAAGCAACTAAACACATAGTTAAGTTAGATTAAGTTCTCAATGGACTTTTTTTCCCTTATTTGTTTTCATTTCAAATGAACTAACGTAGGCATTTGGATACATAGTAATAATATCCCTCAGTCGAGATCAACCTCCACCATTAAAGGATGAGCCCGGCCGTGAGGACATCAGTTGTTTTTTTAGCCCACGCCCTTATACATTACAATTAAAAACTAATAAATAAGCTGTCAAAACAATTAATTCAGTTAATACAATAAAAGGTTAATCGATAAAAAAAACATGCAAATACAATATTTAATATATCCCGCAATCACAGACAAAGGAATATAAGACACATTCAAGTGAGTAGACACCTGAATGTCCGGGCTCATCCCAGCTGAGATATACCCCCATCATTAGGAAAGCGAGCTTGGCTGCAAGGACACAAGATATTTTTCTGCCCACAATTTTGAACACATAAACTATTATATAAAAATGACAATAAATAAGCAGTTATTTAAAAATTGTTAAAAAAAATTAAAACCCACACACACACGCACATACCACCTCAGATTTATCATATCATGTAGCTCATGACTGAGTATCGTGACTCCCAAGATAGCCTCCTACAACTCCTCTTCATTCATCCCTGAACTCCGTGGATCGAAGGGTAGTTGTTAATTGTAGTCCAGTAGTCAGATTACTGTCGGCGAAAAAGAGAAAAAAAAAAAAAAGTAAATTTTTACAAAATGAAATCACTAATGTGTAAAGATGTATAATAATTATGATCGACTACGTATTTGTACGTGTATTTTAATTGAATCACGGAAAAGTTGACAAAAATAAGATTCTTAAATCCCGATGAACACTAGTATCAATTCGGTTAATGTTAAATATAACAACATTTTGAAGAAATATTTTTTATCAAAGACAACAAATTTTTTTTCCCGCCATTCCCTCCCATGTACCATTACTTTTATCTATGCCTTCTAATGAACGTTGCCAGTCGGCGTATATTACAAGAGGTTGAAGCGATATGACATCACTCGCCATATTTTATTATTCGCTGGAATTTTTAATCTTACCTTCGTTATTTTATTTCGCGGAGCAGGGGAAGGTATTTTGAGTGGCTCTCGAATGTTTTAGGGCGAACCCTGAGGATATATACCCATTGTGTAGAATTACAGGGGTCGATTGAATTTAGCTTTTTTTCAAAATATCCTAAGATGAAAAAGCGAGAGAGTATTTCTATTTTGACGTTGAACTGAAATTTCAAAGATATTTTCGCTTTATGTGTAAGATAAATACTGTCTTTATCATGACATTTTTATGATGAATGCTTTTATAACAATGGTATTTATAACAATGTTACAATTTTTTTTTATATACTGAAAAATGAATACAGCTCCTTTGAAGATTTTTAATCTAAGATTTCTAATCATTATAATGATTTCGTTGATGTTTATAAAGAAATTTTTAATATTTTCCAGATACATATCTTTGTTTCTGTAGTTTATCTTTCTTTCTATATTTGCTAACACAGACTTGAAAACATCAAACCTTAATATGTTTTCAGACTGGAAAAAGTTCAATTGCTAGTGCGAGTTTGCTCCATTGGGTCCACCAGCCGCTTTAACGCTCAACTTTTTAGGAAACTTGGGTGAGGGTCAAATAAAAGTTCTGCATCTAACTAAGGAAAATTGCCTCGAGAGTGGCACATTATCCACTTTTTTCTTTACAAACTGTGCCGAAAACTTTTCTGTATCACTTGAAATGCTGTCTTTTTCACAAACAAAATTTTTACTCTTTAAAGAAAACTTCGATATTTTCAATATTTTATAGTTTAAAACAAAATTCTAATAAAATATTTTTTATCCCATTAGGTCACGTATAGAAAATGCCGCCTGGTTGCTAGCCAAGAACTGGGCTAATTAATAGCTCACTAGGAATTTGACAAATCGAACGTCCATCCACTGGTGTTACGGTACGAAAATTTAGCCTTGGCCTAACGTGGGAGGACGTGGAGTGCCATGCTTTGGACTTCTATGGAAAAGTTTTTATTATACGAAACAATGAGAGTTCGATACAGTTCTATCAGATAAAAAGTTTTCCCTTTACTTTTTTATGTTAAAATTTTTTATCTTTACTATAATGAAGTTATGTCAAATTTAAAAAATGATTCTTGTAATATATTTTCTGAATTTGGGTACGTTTTAGCTGAAATATTTTTTTTAACAATTTAAGTACTTTTTGAACATTGATTGAAGATCGATGGTGTAATTATTAAAATGCATGTCTTCCAAATTGGGGGTTGCGGGTACGATTCCGTTTGTAATGTAGATTTTTTAAAAAAGGATTCCTCCTGTTGTTTTTTTATATTTTTCTAATTTCTTGAATGAGAATGTCACATGACAATAAGCCTGCCAAGTATTTATAACTATATAAAACACAAGTGTAATACAATATCAATATAATGAATCAAATGAATTTAAGATCTTTCCACAGCTCTTCTCATTTGTAGTAAACAAACAAATTGTATCACTAAGGACTTTATTTAGTTGTGAAATGATCATCTCATACGAAAATCAAGTATTAAATATTATGAACATAAAAATATATATTCATTTTGGATAAATCAATTTATTTTGTTTTTCGATAAAGATGTTCTTTATTTTTATCTTATTTTTTCGACTGGAAAACTCTGTATTTTTTCAATTTACGAAAGCCCTTTTTGCCGCTCTGTTGACGAGTTATCACGTATTCCCATTTCCGAATTTCGAACCCATATCTATGTCTTTGACAGGGTTGATATTTCGCCTTTTTGTGCCATATTTTTGGTGTTTCCCCTTTTCCAGATAAATTCGCTTTTATCATCTCAACAAAATAAATAATGTAGGTGAATTTTTTGCCACTTTGATTTTTTTTCACAACGCAATTAATGTAGCTTTTACTTTGATTGACACTTTTTTCGAATTAAAGCCGATTGTGTTATTATCACATCGAAATATCTACAATTGTTTTTTTCTTTAGTTCGTCTTCCTTTGGTAAATTTTCTGCAGTTTTATTATCAAATATGTTTTTTTGAACATATATAGATGCCGGTAAGTTCCTAATCTAATATCCGCAGCCACTTACTTGCTATCTTAACACTCAATTTATGTATATATTTATTTTGTAACATTTTAAATCTGTCAATAATAGTGGGTTCAAATTCTGAGTTGGAGCGCCATTCAGGGAAGTTTGCTCTCTAAACGGCGTTATGTAAATTGTAATTATTATTATAAAGTAATGTATTGCTCCTCTTTGTATAATATTTAAACTTAAATATAAAAAAAAATAAGCTGCTAATAAACAATGAACTGTGACATAAGTTTTTGATTTAAAATTCCAATTTTAAGAACTTCTTCGTACTTCTCATTCAGTTTCAATCCTGGGGATTGGTTAGCAGCAAAGCTCTGCATCTCTTCCTCCACTCCGCTCGGTCTTCAGCGATCCTCTTGAGCTCTGTATAGGAGGTGCAGTCCATATCGTGACATATTTACTCCAGATACTCTCGGCGAGGACGCCCTATGCCGATCGATCCCTCAATCATTCCTTCCAGTATATTGAGCAGGAGATTTTCATGTCGCAGCATATGACCCATCCATTCTGCACGCCTTTCCGATATGGTATTTGACAGGTGCCTGGTTTCTTCGATCCTGCTGAGAATCTCGTCATTTGTAATGTGGTCTCTCCAGGAAATCCTTAGGATTCGTATATAGGTCTCGAAGGCATCTATATCCTCGTACATCTACCCAAAAATATCATGTGGCATTGCCGAAAGAATTGACAGGGACAATACAATAAAATAATGTTTTTAGTTTTTGATCAATAATTTTTTAAATGTAGCAAATGTGATATCGTCTTTTTATATCTTTTTCTTTTTTGTTAATCGTTTTTTACGCTGTATGAAAGCAAAATGTAATGAAACCACACCACGGTTGACAAAAAGTGTTGTGCCGTCATAATACTCTTCGAGTTACTTATTCGATGGCTAACATTATAATGTTCGTTTTGATGACGTTTTGTCTTTAGTATTCCAAATGAATTTGTTGAAAATTATTTTGAAGCACACATTTATCGGTCGATAAATCTATCCGGCGTGATAGATTTTTTCAGCTAACCCAACTATTTTTTTTATACTTCTTATCATTGCATTTCACAATTTTTCGTCATCAAATGTCATTTTTTACGTAAATAAGTATAGTTTTTGGTTTAGTTAAAGATGCGAATTTAGGCACTACACAGTACTTGAATTACACTCGAATCTCATTTTCGAATTTGGAAAAAAAAAATCTTCAATTATCGGTAACGTGAGCTTGTATGTACTAAATACTACCCAGTTGTGAACAAATACAGGTGACAAATTTCGTCGGAAATTTGTATGTCACAAGCTCGCATAAAATAATATTAGGTCCTTACATATGAAATTGGCGTTTTGCCGTACTGGCAACTTTGATCTCAAATATCTTCTCTTTGGTTAGGAATTCCAAATTCAAATTTATACAGCTATTTACTCAAGTATTTGTGTTTCGAAAATTATAATTCATTTGTTTATTCCTCAATTGTTTTTTTTCTTTGCGTCACTCAGTTTACAAAATGGAAAACTTGAAATATCGCGTTATTTACGAGTACGAGTTCCACCGTGGCACCAGTGCTGCAGAAACGGCTCGAAGGATTAATGATGTGTATGGCGACGGTGCCGCTAAAGAAAACACAGTGCGTTTTTGGTTCCAACGTTTTCGTTCTGGAAATTTCGACCTGCAGAACAAGCCCCGTGGACGGCCGGAGACCAAAGTTGATAATGAAGAATTTAAGGCTGTTGTGGAAGCGGATCCATCGCAAACCACGTCCGAGTTAGCTGCAGGCTGCGGTGTTAGTGATAAAACTGTTTTAATCCACTTGAAGCAAATTGGGAAGGTGAAAAAGCTTGAAAGGTGGGTACCTCACGAATTGAGTGAAGCAAATCAACAAACGCGCGTTGACTGCTGCGTTGCATTACTCAACCGGCACAATAATGAAGGGATTTTGAATCGAATCATTACCTGTGATGAAAAGTGGATCCTGTATGATAATCGGAAGCGCTCATCGCAATGGCTGAACCCTGCCGAACCAGCCAAACCATGCCCCAAGCGAAAATTGACTCCAAAAAAGTTACTTGTGAGCGTTTGGTGGACTAGTGCTGGTGTCGTTCACTACAGCTTTCTTAAATCTGGCCAGACGATTACGGCAGATGTCTATTGTCAGCAACTGCAAACCATGATAGAAAAGCTAGCTGCTAAACAACCGAGGCTGGTTAATCGCTCTAGGCCACTGCTGCTTCATGATAACGCTAGACCACACACTGCACAACAGACGGCTACCAAATTAGAAGAGCTTCAATTGGAATGTCTAAGACATCCACCGTACTCTCCGGATCTTGCCCCAACAGATTACTATTTTTTTCGAAATTTGGATAACTTCTTGCAAGGGAAAAAATTCAACTCCGATGGGGCAGTCCAAACCGACTTCAAAGATTTTATTGATTCCCGTCCGAATGGTTTTTTTAGTAAAGGGATCGATGAACTACCTATGAGATGGCAAAAGTGCATAGATAGCAATGGTACATACTTTGATTAAATAAATATATTATATTAAAAAAAAATCAACTTTATGTTCCTCCCAAACAAAACGCCAATTTCATATGTAAGGACCTAATATTTCGAGAGATATTTGAAATTCAACTATTCATATTCAATTCACAAAGTTAATAGTACTAATATAGAAAATATGGTATCGTGTTTCTAAATTTTGGCTTAAACTTTTATGAAAAAGACAAAAACATGACCCTATTGTTAAGCCTCTTACTTAGCAAGCTAACGTACTGTAAAATATTCCTGGTAAAACCCCGTTTTTTTTTACCAACAGAAAATAGTTCTGAAAAAATGATCACAGAATTTTTACTTAGTTGTTTTATTTTGAAAAAGGCCATGTTAAATTATACTTGTTTCACTTTGATTTTTTTTATAAAATATCTGTTGTACGGATCATAAACTGACGTGATAATTGATTTATGCCAATTTCTCATAACAAAATAAAACAAAAATCAAAATTTTATTTCAATAACCACAAGAGGATCTTGTTTTAGGTTCAATGGGGCAACGAACTCGAAACATTTTAGAGATTGACGTCAAGTATTTTAATAAACAGAGAAATGGAGATTATTCATTAATTATTTAACAACTTTAATTTACTTGTAGTATTAATTGAATCCAATTGTTAGAAATAATTTAATAAAAGGTGCATAGCCGTGCGTTTAATGAGTGAACGTGCTAAACTTCTGTGAAGAAAGTCATCGGTTCGAAACTCGTAGTGATTTTTGCATTATTTTGTTATATATTATTGTTTTATTTTGTGTATTGCTTTATGTATGTCTAATCTTTTTAAATTTGTAATTTTTTTACAAAATTCTTTAATTTTAGTTTTGGGCCAATAATAGACTATACATGAAACATTACACCAGTTCGACATTAACAAACTGGGACCCTTCCACCTAAAGAGAACCTCGAGATAGGAGACAGAAACACGTGTTACAAGGATTAATCTAATTGTGGGAATTACAAAGTAATTTTTAAAATAATGTATTTAATTTTGCAGCAGATTTAACTTTCGTTTTGAGTTTTTATTACCGTTATACTATTATTTTTATATGCGGACATAAAAATGTTACTTTTTTATAATAACAAATGTTATATTATTTCGATACCAAAGCCATAATTTATCATCCTGTCGTAAAGCTCGTGACTGAGCATCGTGACTTCCATGATAACCTCTGATGGCTCCTTTCCATCCATTTCTTTACTCAGCGACTCGATGGGCAGTTGTTAAGGGTAGTTCAGTTGCGTCTCTTACTTGGTCAGTCCAACGCATTGGGATTCTTCCTCTTGTGCGTCGTATTTCCACGCCTCCAGTACCCACAAACTTCTCCAAACTATCTCTTTGACCACGAGCAATGTGCCCAAAGAATCAGGGGGCACGTCGATGGCATATTGTCGACAATTAATACGTCATATAAAAAGTTATAAAATAAACTACCTTATATCTTCTTCATCAGATGATCATAAAAAAGGAGGAATTGTCGAAAGCATATTGTAGACAATCTGTCGGTGATTTTTAGTTCTTCGAGAATGGAGGCGTTGTTTCTCTGTGCTGTCCATGGAATTCGTAACATCCTTCTGCAGCTCTACTCCAGTTCAGCTTTCAAATACATCTATTCTTCGTCTCTCGCATGCTCTCAGAGTCCAAGTCTCCGCGCCATACATAAATATTTCGAAGAGGAGAGACTTAACTTGGCGCATTTCCGTCGTGATGGTGATAGTTCTGCTCTTTCATATATTTTCCAGCTTTAACATCGCATTTTTATAACAATACAATTTATAGTATAGTCTTTCAAAATGAGCGGTTTTTAAATTCTTGGATAAAACACAGATAGCGTCGCGAACTTACTTGGAACTTGTGACATTCGAAAAGTGTAATGTATGGCATTTATAAAAATGGAGTCGTATACAATATAACGACGCGTTAAAATTAAGAATTATTGTATCTATTGTAATCTCCTGAAACGGTTATGTTAATTGGCCATCAAGATCATGTGATCTGACACCGTTTGACTATTTTCTCTGAGGTAATGTAAAAATCCAGGTCTATAAGAATGACTCCCAATCAATTCCTGAGCTGAAGGACGAAATTATTCGCGTTATTGGTGAGTTAGAACCGCAATTATGCCAAAATGTCATCGAAAATTTTGACAAAAGAGTGGACATCTGTGGAGCTGCAAGAGGTGGACATTTGTCAGATATTGTTTATTGTGTTTAAATGGCATACATAATACTTCAATGGCCAATAAAAAGTTTTTTGAAATGAAAGCAAATTGTGTTTTATTCAAGAATTAAAAAAAATAAATTAAAAAAACCGCTCAATTTGAAAGACCCTGTAGTATTCTGTATTCATAGTTTATATTTACTATTTTTGTCGAAATATCAAAAATTATTATATTTGGCGAAACAATGCGTATCAATGAGTGCTTTGATATTGTATTTTGAATAGCAGTGATAGACAATGGACCGGAAAATTCAATTCTGCTAATTTCATACAGTTTGGATATTTATGTAATAAACAAATTCGTTGTTTGAAATATTCATTTGTTGAAAATAGTTTTCAGGGGAAAAATATATGTTATGTGTATTAAAATGGAAACAAAAATAAAACCTACATTCATGGCAAAGTTGATAAGGCACCTGTTTCTCAACTCGGGAATTGCAAATTCGATTTACGTTGGTACCCAATGTTTTCATAAAAATAAATCAGCCTGTTTTTCACTTACGGCTTCGTTTAAATCTTTTTACTGCTCTAATCTTTAGCCTATATACATCCGATCTTCCAGATGTGATAAAGAACTGTAGCTACCACATGTATGCGGACGATACTCAACTGTATTATTCATTTGGAAGTGATGAGGTTCAATCTGCCACTCAACACATAAATGATGATCTCTAGCGGCTGATTATATGGTCTAAGAGGCATGCGCTTCTCTTGAACCCTTCGAAATCGGTTATGATTGTTACGGGTACAAGGCAACAAGTCGAAAAGTTGAACGAGCCTTTGGAAATAAAGATTAGTAACGCGACTGTGCCTACAGAGAGCGTGGTGCGCAATTTAGGTGTGTATACGGAATATGTCTTAAGATTCGAGGCTCACGTTAAAACTAAATTACAATGGGCTTTTTCGCGGCTTAAAAATATTTATCGCATCCGTCAAAACCTGTCGATTGAGGCTAGACGTAGAATAATCGACGCGCTCATTATCCCAATAGTCGAGTATGGTGATTGCATCTATATACCGTGCCTTTTAAAGAAAACCGAAAAAAATACAAAATGCTTGCTGTAGGTATTGTTTCAACGTTCCCTCCAGAGGACACATCACCTCTTTTTTGAGAGCTTTTAAAATTATTGACATGAAACAAAGACGGTTTTTTCACTTAAGCGTACTCATGCATAAAATTACCAGTACAAAAATGCCACTTTATCTCTTCGAAAAACTGAATTGGACTAGACACTTTCATGGCTACGAAACTAGAAGCAGAGAGACTCTTTTACTTATCCCAAACCATAATCTTACACTATTCAAAGGATCCTTCTCATACTCAGCCAGCAAATGCTGGAATGAGTTGCCCCAGGCCTTGAAGGAGCGGGGGAATAGTTGTACCTTCAGAGATGCTCTAAAGTGTTATCTTCTGGGTGGTTAATGGGTTTCTCAGTGGTTAATAGGTCTCTTATTTGCTCTTTCTTTTCGCTGGTGGTGAATCGGGGATTGTGCGTACGTGTTTGTGCGTTATCTTCTCCTTCATTCTTTTAAAACTGCTTATCAATTTCAATGTATTACTGCCTAACTATTTCAATGTTGTTTCAACTATTTCAATTCTCGTTTGTCATTTTGTAAAAGTTGGACTCCTTTGAGGCTTTTTTTTTCGTTCCTGCTGACAGTTAACCGGAGGTGGTATATGTGGGTTTACTTTTTATTTTGTTTTCTGCCATACGTTTTTGTTTTTTTTTAGTTAGCCTTTAATCTAGATATGCGGGGTTGTGGGATGGAAGCCCCCCGATACCCTTGCGGTCGGGCTCGCCCTACATTTGTGGGGTGTATCTCGGCCGGGAAAATGTTTGTGGGATGAGCCCGAACCTTTTAATGTCTTCTCTCTTGAATGTATTTTTTTTGTCATCTATTTATTTTCTGTGTTTTTTTTATCTTCTTGTTCTACGTGTTCAAGGGTGTGGGCTGAAAAACATCTGGTGTCCCCGTGGCTGGGTTCGCCCTATATTGGTGGGGTGTATCTTGGCCGGGGGGATGTTATTAGATGAGCCCAGACCTTTTGATAGCTTCTGTCTTTTAATGTATTCTTTTTTTAATGTGTTCTCGAAATGTGTCTTAATGTATTATGTACACACTATGTTGCTATCAATAAACCTGTTTTTATTTATTTATTATTTATTATTTTCTGCGTGTATGGAAAATATTGTCATTTTGCATTTAACTTGCTAAGTTGCAATGTACACAATAAAATGTAATACAAAATAGTTAAAACCCTAAAAAGACAAATAAAAACTGAACAGGTTTTACGGTGTTTGAACCTCTTTATGTAAATCGTAATTTTATTGTATTAATTACAATTTCATTGTTTACACACGTTTATAAACTTCTTGTCGTTTATTTCTATTTAACCAACACAACAATATATTTAAAAATATAAAAACTTCAGAATCATCAAGATCAATAAGAATATTGTCTTATAAAAATAGACTGAGTTATGTAAAATAAATTAAGATATTTTGTATGGTCACTGTACGAACTTGAACCCGGAAACATCGCATAAATATGCTAGCTATTCAGAGCCATTAGCCAAATAACAGTGTTAACATAAGAAGCCTCTTGAAATGTCGATACTATAAAGCTTCGATTCTTAACCGGTGGTACGCGTACCACCGGTGGTACATAAAAGAACAGTAGGTGGTACGGGAAAGCGTGTCGCAATTTCATGGAAAGAATGGAAATAAATTAATGTGTTATTTTTACGTGTAAAAGAATAAAACATATACCGACTTGTGTCGTCGTCAATTATTTTCAACATAACATAAGAGAAATATTATATTATATTTTTAAACTCATTATTAATGTAATTTGTATGCGAATGCGAGACATAAAAATGGCAATACTTTTATATGTTTAACATTTTAGCGTTATCTTTTTTTTTTCCAACTTAATTTGTTAAGAAATAAAATAGTATATTCTTCATATTTCTACTTATGTTTTGGAAGAATTTTGTGGATATGGTGGTTGTACAATAATTTTCAAGTTTTTGTTTCGATGGCACGCGTTAGTTAAAATATTGAGAACCGCTGATATAGAGTAATGACTATGTTTTTCACATAGTAATATCTCTGAAGTTACATATACATATATTGAATAAATATTAGCTAAACAATAGAAAACTTTCCGCGAAAATATAAGCCACAAAAAAATGTATAAATGATCAAAACATTTTTTTTTTCTATTCATCGATGAGAATTTGATATGATTTTTTTTTATTATTCGACTAAAATGTAACAACGTAATAAATTGTAAAAAAAAGTATTGTCATCAAAGTAAAATTGTGAGTCGACTATAATATATTTTTTATCATAGTATGAAAAAGTTGTAAGAGGTTATTCAGAAAATAATTTCATATAATTAGGTCAAATTCCAGGTGATAAAAGTAACGAAGCTCCATCAAATACTAGTAGAAGGTAGTTTTCGATATTTTCAATAACTAAGTAATTATTCGTGTTATAGAAGGCTTATATCGTTCTCGATATAAGCCTTCTATAACACATACATTTGGTTGTCATATGTATATCGTAATAAGTCTTTCAGAGCGGACAGCATCATCGAGTTTCGAATCACCATTAACGATTTTTTATACAACATTTGACACACTAGATGGCTTACTGTATCGTCGTCATAAACTATTGTATTATTTCTTTTGCTGTAGTAAAAAAGCATCAAGCTACAAAATAACATCTCACCTTATTTAATCTTCAAAATGACGTCAAAAAACAGCTCGAGCAATTAGGATAAACAATAAAAGAAAAAATGCACTTAACTTTTATCTTACATAAAATAATCAGCACGTTTGGAATTAAGTTAGTAACGAAAGTTTTGTGCTAACAAAATCTATCGAGAAATACGAAACTTCTTTCTGAACACCCCAATAATCATTTATGTGCACTACATATAAGTATGAATGGTTGGTTTTATCCGAGTATCGTGGATATTTTAGGTTTTCACTTTGAGTCGAAGAACCGGTTTAAAGGGTAATAAATTTACGTTGAAAACCGAGTGCCATTGCATTTACCATCTGTTTATTGCATTCAAGGGTGCTATTTATTTTTCTCGTTCTTAGCCTCTATTGAAGTACTCGGAACTCAACACGCTCTTTGAAAAATATTCCTGGAAATCCAGCTTGTGGTTAGCATATTTTATACGGAATTAGTGTTGACATTTATATTATCTACTTTATCTCGTTGCCACGAAAAGAAGTAAAATACATAAAGATTGTAATGGTTAATTTTTTACTGGTTTAAATTATAATCACTTACATACTTTTTCATTTTTTATTTGCGCCATATTTTTTATGTTCATTTTATGATTCTTTGAAATAAAAAGTATAGCGAAGTATACATAATAAAATAAGAACTGTCAAAATGTTTTTGTTTGTTACCTAACATAATTGTGATCACTGATGACTCGACTTCGCGAGCGCGGAAACCTTTCATAGCTTCTGTGCTATCCTTACTTCTGGTTGAGGCTGAAAAGTGGCCATAATATGAAAGTCTCAAGTCTAGTCACACCATAATTTTATATATAACACAACGCTATTAAAATTTGATAATACCACGATTATATAGGGTCTTTCAAATTGAGCGTTTTTTTAATTCAATTTTTTTTAACTCTTGAATAAAACACACAATTTGCTTTGATTTCAAATAACTTTTTATTGGTCATTGAAGTATAATGTATGCTTTTTAAACACAAAAAGCAATATCCGCCAAATGTCCACCTCTTGCAGCTCCACAGATGTCCACTCTTTTGTCAAAAATTTCGATGAAATCTTGGCATAATTGCGGTTCTAACGCACGCGAATAATTTTTCTCAGGAATTGATTGGGGGTCATTTTTATAGACCTGGATTTTCATGTAACCCCAGAAAAAATAGTCCAACGGTGTCAGATCACATGATCTTGGTGGCCAATTAACATCACCGTTTCCGGAGATTACAATAGATACAATAATCCTCAATTTGAACGCGTTGTTATATTGTATACGACTCTATTTTTATAAATGCCATACATTACACTTCTCAAATGTCATAAGACCTAGGCAAGTTCGCGATGGTATCTGTGTTTTATCCAAGAATTAAAAAAAACGCTCAATTTGAAAGACCCTATATAATACATTGCGCGCGTTTTGACAGTGACTCTTCATAAAAATAGGTCCGTCCATCAAGGTAGGAACTTCCTATTTTTATATTACTCTTTCGTTACACACAATACAACTTTGTAGGCTTATTGCCATGTGGTAATCTTTTCTTATCAATCAGAAAGATTTTAAAGATGACTTAAGCGAAAATCAGGCTGGTCTCCTTTTTTAAAAATCTGGGTTCCGACGGGAATTGAACTAGACCTTGGAGGTCTTCAACTTTCAAAGAAATCTTGCTGTTAACGAATTCACCCTTCATTCACATAACGTTTTTCTCTTGGTGCGTTGTCCAGAGAATCTAACAAGACTTCGATTTTTAAGTCCTTCCTAACCAGTATTAAGCTTCCTCCTCGACGAATTCGAGTGGCCTCATCAGATCCTGTTAATAACATGCCAGGAAGCATACGTTTGTTTCTCGCCGCATTTTTCAGCTCTCTTCTTCTGGTAAAATGGTTCCACCTTACTCTGGCGAAAGTGGAAAGATCAATACAGCTGGATAGCGAATTAACATTTATGTACCTCATATCAAGATCATGGTTTCATAACAGACTGATTCAAGTAATGATATCTGGTGATCCTCTCTGGATTGACAGAAAGCTTATGAGAAAAACTGTACGCATATTTATTTATTTAACACTTTTATTACAAATACAATCTGGTGGGAGTATTGGCAGGCGGTAATCTCTTCCAACCAACCAGACAAAAGTAAATGAAGCAAGTTACGTGGTCGCATAAATCATTCAAATTCTGTTGACTATCCATCCCCACGAAATCCATAAACATATACGTGAGCAAATGCGCACGAACCCCACAAAGACGGGCGATTGCCCGAACATTATTTTCATATAAAGTGAGTTATCATCAATCAAAAGGAAAGGAAGGGATGGTAGAGAGGAAAGGAAAAGAAAAATCAGGAATGAAACACGTTATTTTACTGACTAGAAATTAAGAGTTTTTTCAGTCGCTTCTTAAAGCAAGGCCGAAGCGAGTCTTCTACTGTTCATGCAGTGAGACTCTGGAATCAGTTACAAATCTATTGGTTTGTAACTGATTCCAGAGTCTCACTGCATGGACAGTAAAGGACGACGTAAAGAAAGAGGAGCGGTTAACCGGAAAGGTCAATTAACAAAATCTGTTTGAGCGTAGCGCTAATCAATGATTGGAAAGACGCTGAAAATTTTCAGCGAGATAAGAGAGGGCGGCGGGACAGTTAAGGCTATTATATCATACAATAGAGACAATATGTGAATTTGACGTCTATTTAGTTCCATCTTTAAAACAAAAACATCAAACTAATCACATAAATTAAGCACGTTTGGAATAAAATCATCCACGTTAACCTTATCCTAACTATATCTATTCAAAAAAGATGAAATTACTTTGCGAACAATAATTTATGTCCATTTTTAAGTTTTCATTTATCTAAATTAACTTTTTTTGCAAATGCCATATCTGTCCTTAAAACAATCGATACGTTTTCATTAATCTCATCGAAATATATAAATTTTTATATTATTTGTTTGTTTACTTATATCATATATTATTTTATATAACATGTTTTGGACACAAGAGATGTAAGAAGCACCGGAAATGTATATAATACTAACACCAAAGAGCAGCAGTGAAGGTAGACGACAACTTGATACCAGCCATAAATATTTACCGTGGAGTTCGGCTCGGTTGCATTTTTTCTCCTCTTTTTTTAGCATGTACTCGCAGGCGATTTTCAGGGAGGCATTCGATTTTGAAGATTCGCAAGATGAGATAGTAATAAATGGTCAAATAGCTAATGACGTCCTATATGCTGATGATACTGTCATCCTGGCCATCTGCAAAGACTCGTGAATAAAATCAGTGTGACACGTCGCTGAGAGTAGGATCTGGATGCATTGATAAAGTGCATAAATACTTGCTAAATTATCAGTGTGATCATTTTTGGGAAATCAGAACTAGAATGGAGACTTCGTGGAACTGTTTCATAAAAAATATGCTTTGTAATAGAGATTTTAACCTCACATTAAGATTGCACATTATACGTTATATGTTTTCAGTACTTATTTAAGGCGTTGAAACTAAGACAGTTACCCAAACCCCCACAAAATGAATATAAGCGTTTTAAATGTGGTGCTACAGGAAGTTTTAAAGATTTTCTGGGTTGATAAAGTGCGTAACAAAGACTTCCTCAGACGTATAAAATAAAGACAAACAAGTACTCACTTGCATTGAGAGGAGATATTGAAATACTAAGGGCATTTCATGAGAGGAAATAAACAAGAAATCATATAAGTCATATTGCAGGGAAATATACAAGGAAAACGCAGACAGAATAAGGAACTCCTGGCTGAAGAACCTTAAAAAATGGTTCAACTGTAACACCCAGACATTGTTCAGAGCAGCTGCAGACAAAATTAAAATCGTCATGATAATTGCCAACCCCCAACATGGAGAGGAAAGTTAAAAAAATAATTTGTTACATTGCAATTCCCTAGAATATAGATGCATTTTTTTAATATATTATTTTTATTTTCACAGGGGAGCGGCCTTTTCCATGCAGCTGGGGTGGTTGTGGCAAGCGGTTCGCGCGCTCTGACGAACTCGCCCGGCACACACGCACCCACACGGGAGAGAAAAACTTCGCGTGTCCTGTCTGCGCAAAGAAGTTCATGAGGAGCGACCATCTCAGGTGAGATAATAATTATTCAATGTGAAACATATTTTGACGTACGTATGAAAAAAACTATCAAACCCATATTTTAACGACCGTTAAATGTTTGGTTGTAGTTAAAGTAGGTTAAATTCCAATTGATATCTAGGTATATTTTTTAAAAGAGTTTATATCTGTATCACTTTGGGTCATAACATATTTATGATTGGTTGGAAGAGATTGCCACATGGCAATAACCCCATTTGCTTATACAGTATACAATAAAAGTGTAATACAACAACACAACAGAAAATCGTTAAAATATTTGAGGAAATATAACGTCATTTCTTAAGGGACTGTAAGTTACGACATTTTTAAAATCACAATTTAATAATTCAATATAAAATTTACTGGCTTTATATTTTTGCACATACAGGTTTGACGAATATTCATTTAATATTTTAAATGTGGTTTTTGAGTTGGATCCTTTCTGCATAAATACGATGATTTTGACGTACGTAGTGAGTAAAACGTATGTCTTCTAACCTGGGGCTCACAAGTTCAATTCCCATTGGTATCAATTTTTATAAAAGGGTTTTTGTCTGATTTTCCCTAAACGCCTCTTTAATATCTTTCTGGTTGGTCGGAAGAGATGGCAGTAAAGAAGTTAGGTTATATTGTGTTCAACAAATGTGCCTTACAATATACTTTACCTCCTACACCATTTTCTTCCGAGGTTTAAAACACGGTCATAGATACCGACATAAATTATGAAAATAAATTTGATTGATTGAAAAAAAATGTTTTATAGCAATAAATCAGTTAGATGTATTTGCATGAAAGTATTAAATTAATGAGGTTCATGTCCGCGCAATAACGCACTGGACTTACGTGCGGAAGGTCGTCGGTTCAAACCTCGCGCTGTGCTTAGCCGCGAGGTACTTTTTGACTTCGGTAATATACTCGTATATTGTATATTCTTAAAAAAAAATCATGTCGAAATTCAGCGTTTTCACTTATTTCTTCGAATATACCATAAACACAAAACACTCCTAAGCCACAATAGTTATACATTCTCTGTCAGAGGACTGTTGTGGGACAATATTCGTTTAATGGAGACTTTTTTCCTATTTTTTCGGCTTGATGCAATATTTTGCCTAATATGTTTATTTTCGAACTTTTAATAATTAAAGTATTTCTTACACGATATTTTGATACATCACGTCTTTGTAGAGTTTTAACGTTAATAGCGTTCTTAGTTATTTATTATCTAAATTTTTGTTATTCTTCACTCTAGCGTAATGGTGAACGATACAATTCTAACAATCAAAATTTGATGACCATGTGCTTAAAAAATACTTACCATAATGGCCAATCTACAAAAAGTATTATTTTGTTCAGTAGAAATATCTTACGAAAATACCTCATAAATATAATTTTCAAAATATTTAAATCCATTTTTTTGATATTTTCCCCAAATATCGTTTTGGATGGATAGTTTGACAAATTTATTCGTATACCCAACAAGCTAATTTTGAATGTCGTTTGATATATACTTTTATCATCCACAGCAAACACGCGAGAAGACATCCCAACTTTGATCCATCAGTCCTCAGGCAAAGGCGACCACCTCACAAAGCCAACAGCAGCCATTCATCAACTGAAGACGCCTTCTCAGACAACGCCCCTTCTAGTCCCTAGCGTCGGCCTCATCCCACAAGTAACATTAAGTCCAAGTTGATGGTCAACGACACCAATAGTATAAATAAAATCAATCTCAGTAGGGCAGATGCCCTCATTGATGGTGTAGTCAAATCTTGCAGCTGTCAAATATATACTCCTAACATAAGCGATAGCTGCAAGTCAAATAGGAATTGTGAAGAAATTGTAAATGATGTCAATAGCTTTAAGTCTAAGTTAAGTGTCAAAGAATCAATTGTAGCAACCAAAACAGAAAATGAACTTTACAAACCACAGGTAAAAGCTTGTGCTTTAAGTAATTTTATCAACCCGTATAGTGTTATTTCGATGACAAGTGAAAGTAATTTTTCGAAACAACTTAATATTGTAGAAGCGAATGATTCAATTGATGGACAAACCAATCAAACTGTAACCATATCTCTCGATGGTGCCAATTCTTCAGAGCAACCCACTTCTCTTGTAGACAGTATGAAAAAGCAGTTTAGTGATGTAATTGTTTCTTACGTAAGTAGCACCAGACCCCTAGTCAACGATAAGGCACATTTCAAAGAATGTAGCGAAATAATGGATACACCCAATGAGAAATTAGAAGGTCAATCTTTAGATATTGTTCGGTCCAAAAGTTGCATAGACGTGATTCGTGCTCCTAAATCTTTCCGTGGTGTTATTTCTCATACGAGTGAAATACATGATTCCTCGTATAGTCACTTTTAATTCATATATTTTATTGACTTGCGATTTTATCTCTTAGGTTTTTTTCTCAGTTCTTAATAGAAAAATGCAAACCTTTTATTTTTGAGCCACATGGTACCATTAGTCAACGGGATCCATAGTGAAAAATATATCATTTTCTTATATTTTTATTTACGTTTTTTCAAAAATAATCGCTCTATACTTGTCGTTATTGTTGTGTAAAATTACTTTCAATCTCTGCTTTTACTTTGGACCAAATATTTTTTTTCTTCACCTTTGTAGGAAAAGTTTAACCGAAACGTTTGTGATTCATAATGGTTTTGAAAATAAAATGAGTGCAAATCAATTCGATCATGTGAAAATTAACGATTGACATATTATTTTGTATGACTAACGAATTATATATTTGTTGTTCAATAATTCAAAATGTGTTTTCAAAATGTCAACATTATTTTATGAAAACACGAAAATTTTAACTGAGGTTATTCGTTTCTTTAGTCAACAAACTTTTAATAAAAAAATAATATCTTTATTCAATAATCACCCCTATCTATTTGCATTATCATTTTATCGTTTTTTTTTTACAAATCTGAAAGGCATCTTTTTCCAAAATTACATGACAACACTAAAAAGCCATTACTCAAAAAGGTAGAGTGCACTCGTATGTTCAATTTATTTTCGTAAAAAAATTAATTGTTTCTTACGAGGAAGTCAGATATTTAATCGTCAATTTTTATTTTATTAATCAATTACGTAAATGTTTTACCCTCTGAGATAACTTAGATAGGTTTTCAAAAATTTTGTACATATGTTTTGGAAGAAATATTCATTATAATGTGTTGTTGAGCTTTTTATACATAAATAAAATAAAATAGTTAGTTAATAGGAATGATTGATTGGTGTCGTTAATGCGCATTCATTAAAATCAATTATTACTCGAAATGTGATCTCATAATATCTGCGCAGGAAACTTTTATTTTTTTTATTTTAAATATGTTAATTGAAATTTTCCCATAAAATATTGGTCAATTATAATATGTAATAAGAATGTTTAATTTGATACTTATATTTTTAATAAAATAACCGAATAAAACATAAAAGCGGTTTGGATATACGAATTATTTATATTAATATAAAATAAATTAATTTTTAAATATATATCTATGTATATTTTTTCTCCAAAACGACCATTCAGATTTTTTTATCATTTCATATATGTATAAACATTGGTATTACTTATGAAGTTACATATCCAAAATTACGCCGTAATTTTTTTATTTTTAACAAAAATAATAACCAAATAAAGAACTAGAATAATACAGATATGATTAGCATTTCTAAAATTTAAACAAAATAATTTCCAAATTCTTCTTAGGAATCGTGCCTATAGAATCTTTAAATAAATAAATGTAACTATTTTTAATATCCCTATAGAGCAAAAAGATATTTCCCACTGAATGTTAGTTATGATAATAATTATATGAATAAATATATAAGAAAAGAATATAGCAAAATTTAGCAAATCTAAAATTGTATCTTATACCATTTTATTCAAAGTATATTAGTAAAATGCAGTTTTCTTTGTTTTTTTATAAACAAACCTATTTTATTTTCAATCTGATAATTAAGAATAGTATTATATATGTTATTTCCCTTTATTCATAAACTGCATCAGTTTGAAAATGCATCTAAAAAAAACGAATACATATTCGATAAAAATTATATTTTTTTGTTTGATTTGTGATTTTGAATTGAAGAAAATAAATAAAACTGAAGACTTACATTGGACAGATATTTCAATGTGAAATTGTCCGTGTTATGTTTAGCAACAACCAACAACATAATTTAAATTATAATTACTCCTATAAATCAAAGTGCATCATTATTTTTCAGTAATATGAAGAATATTTCTAAGTAAATTATTTATTTAATTTTTTTCATTTAATCCAAAAGCTGTAATTTACAATCGTTCTTTATCAATCATTTTTCAACTCTGAAATGACCAAAATAAAATACATGTATTTAATTTCACGTATGAAAACACGATAAAATAAATTAAAAAACTCTTAAGAATTTTTCTTCAATCGCATTGACCGATATCACAAAATTCATACATGTTCGTTTTCAAAAGAAGCAACGATTAACTGAAAGTCGACAAACATTTTACTACATAAATTATTTTGTAGTAAGCATATAAATTGGTGTTCATTTTTAAAAATGTATGCTATCATTATTTTATTTGGTTGTAGTAAAAAATATATAAATTTACATTTATTTTGGAAAAAAAATGCGTCACGTATTTTCAAAGAGATTAATATCAATGTGAAATCAAATTGACCAAAGTTCTTTCGTTTTCAGTAAAAAAAGTTAAAAACTGGAACCACTCTATGAAAGCATAATTAATTGTTTAATAATGCTAACCAAATATAAAAGGCCATCACATCGCTTAACTGAAGTAATAATTTAATTTTTTATTTGTAAACTAAAAAAATTAATATTTACTTGTATTTTAAATCAACAATCATTTTATCATTTCGATGTAATACAATACAACATTTATAAAAAACTACACAGGTTTCGCAACTTTCTTAAAATCACTACAACCTTTAGGAAGAAAATAGTTTTCTGGGAAATAGGAGAAAATTCTGACACATTACATTACTTTAGGACGACGAAATAAATGTATACTTATGCATTCATTGTTAAAAGCTCAATTTAATTTCTGAATTTGTTAAGCCATATACTCGTATAGTTATACTTCATATTAATATTATATCTTCGTCATAAGCTAGTGATAAATATGTTAACCATACTATATACATATATTTAAAATAAATAAATCGAGTTGTGAATACATTTGATTCCTATATAACCAATGATTTAGAATATTATTTTGATTGTGTTATCTTGTTCATCTTCTTTTGTGATTGTTTTCTGTGATTTTACGACATCTGTTTTATTACAGTCCAACTTACGATTTATTTATTGTGTACAGTTCGAAAGATATGTTTATTTTTTTAGAAGAAAAAAACGTATTGTAGTTTAAGTAGCCAACAATCTTTCATTTCTTCAGTGTGATTATGCAAATTCTTTGTAGGCATTGGACATTTTCATTTCAACAGACTTGGGTTTAAAGTGTTTTTCCATATATTGGCGACTTGAAACTGTTATAAAAAATATGGTTATTAAAAAAATATATCTTTAATATTTAACATATGTTAAAAGGAATTTCTAATCATTATATTTTGTTTTATTTTAATTAACAATGTAAATAAAATTAAATATAGCAAAGCAAGAATAAAAATTTCCAACAGCTCCATTTTCAAACATAAAAGATAATATAAAAAAAAGAATAAATAAGACATACTGGGTTGAACACTTTGCTCGAAGTATTGTAAAATTAAGGCGGTTCGATTATTTGTGATACCAAAAATATTAATATATAAATGAAAGAATTCCAGTTTAATTTAGTCCGCCCAAAAATGTATTATTAACTGTATGTGTGCGGTAGAAGTGCCAAAACCAATGACGACGAACTGCGAGAAATGTGGTGGTTCTATAGTATATAGAAACTTAAGTGGTTCCAAACCCGAAGAATATAAATATAATATAATATAAAAAAATATTGAGGAATTAATATAATAATGTCTTTCAGTCACGCTTTTTAACATACAAGTATCCACATTACTAAAATTATGTACTGAAGAGATCTAAGCAAATGGATGAAATGTAAATCTTCGAAAAGCATCTAGCATTAGTACTGTACAATCTGGGAATATAAATTGAGAGTTTTCTGGGTATCAAAGAAAAACAAATTCTTTGCCTGCTCAGACTGAGATAGACAAAGTGGACGAAATAACTCAAACTAATGTTTGCAAATATCTAAATACAATCTGAAATATAACCGAAACGTTAAGAGCGGTTTACCATTCTGTTTAAAATATATATTTGTTTGAATAAATGTTTACATGAAACATCTTCATAAAAACGTGGAATCTTGTAAATAAATACCTGATATTACATGTTCATAACATTTTTAAATCAGTATATTTAAATTGGCCTATGGATTAAGACCCAACTTCAGCGCATGCCATTTCTATTATTCTTTATTCTAAAATACATGATAAAAACAGTACAGTTACTTTATAAAATAAGCTTCAGTTTATATAATGTTTTCATATATTAACTTTCCGGAAGTTGAAACTGCCTGTTTAAAAATAATCATTAAAAAGTTTAAATTTTGCATGCTCTACAACTTTCGTAATAACAGTTTTACAGGCTCCGCCGCACGTTGACGGTTACGAGTTTACTGGAAAATAACTTTGAAGCAACAATGCTACAAAGTGACAGTTAGCGCCCAACACCGTGTATTTTACAATCCAAATACATTTTGTCAAGTATAGTGCTTTTTATAATAAGTATGATACACTATCAAGAACTTGTAAACAATTGCTCGTTCAAGTGATAAGCCCCTTTTTCCGGGTTTTAGAGTTATGATTAAATATGGCATTTTTATTTATAATGGATTGCAATGTATTGAGGCTTTAAGCAGCTAGACCATTATTAAACCCTCAATTTATTTACGCTTAGTACTTGTTTGAAGAAACGAATAGCAGATTCATTAGCTGGCCCGCAAAACTTGAAACGGTTTTAATTTAATATATTGTACATACGTACTTGTAATATTTGAAGAGTATTTGTAACTACTTTATAAAGATAACAATACTCGACAGGTGCAACGATGGCGTGACTTTTATTCACCGGAGTCTTAATTGTTCTTATTGCAATTGCCTAATAAGTTCCTCCGACCGAAATCGGTATAGTCAGCCTTTTGAGGTAATTCCGCCACACAGCAACTAGCATAGAAATTGAATATAATTTAAAGTGCAATATCAAGGCTCAACCAATTCAAGAATTTGGCAGTTTTTTTATTTGTGTTATTTGTTGACTTATTTATATGCTCTAATAGAACAAATTTAACACTTTGGTACACAATTAATGGATACCGACAAGGATGCGACAGCATGCTATGATCAAATGACAATTGTTGAAGACCCTGATTACATTTTTTTAAAAACCTCAACGCGATAAATATCTAAAGTAACTTTTTAAATCTGAAACTAAATAAAATCTTGATGCAATAAATCCAATTTTCTTAATTTATCTCTTTTCACAAGTTTTAAAACTTTAGTTACGAGTTTAAATTATTTCTTCTTACAAGTCATTAAGACAATAATACATACCATCACGCCAACTTCCTGTCAGGTTAGGCAGAAATGACAGATCGCTATATTTTCCTAAACCGACACACATCCTTAGCTTCTTCCACATTCATAAACCTGATACAACCTTTACGATTTCTCTTACTTTCTACTTTTCCTTCTTTCAGAGTATCATTAACTTGATCCAACCATACTTACCTTGGTCTTCCTCTCGTACGCCTTCCACACACATATGTAATATATATCTGTTTTGTTAGTTCGTTCTAGATCATCTCAAGGTACTCTTATTCATCTTATTGGACTCAGTCTTAAATTCACATTTATCCTCTATCACTTTCTTCTGTATTCTGTCATACATTGTCACTCCATGTATTCTTCTTAATTCACGCAAATCTACAGCGTATACACCTCCTCTCAATCTTTTATCTACGTCCACGTTTTACTCTTATACATCAAAGTGGGCACCAAAATACTAGTATGGACTATCATAGGATAATAATGATAATGAAAAATTGGATTATTTTGTAAGTTTGTCTCCAAATGCCTTGGATTGCATTATTTTTGCCTTGGTTCATTATTATTAGTCGGGAAAATTTCTGTGTTTTTCGTTCAGCAGTTCACAGAAATTAGTATGATTTGTGATATAGTAGAAGAAAAATTGTGTTTTGACAAATTCAAGTTTCAAATTATTATGTTTCAAAAACACATGCTTCTTTACTTGATCGAGGATATTTTTATTTCAACATAACGCTTTTCATTCATCAAGGATTTTTTTTTATTTAAACATAATATATTTGATTTCAAACGGCAATTATCAATTACTAATTTGGTAACCCCGGGATATATCCTTTTAATTTCCATAAACATATTGTTCGAAGTATTTAGGAAAATTATTTAGTATTAGGAAAACTCAATGAAATGTATGATGCTTTCAGTCTACACAAGAAAGTGAAACAGCGGTCTGGTCTGAATAAAAGGCGAGCACCTTCATGTCTAACGGATCAGTTTAATAATTTAATTTTGAATGACTCTGATATTGTAAAGACATGGGAGAATTATATAAGTACGTTTTTTAATGACAACATATCTGACATTTGTTTGTCTACATTAGATTCTGGACCATCAATAATGAAATCTGAAATTCTCCATGCTATTTCTAATAGTAAAAAACAAAAAAGCCTGTGGATCTGACGAAGTACCCACTGAGATTTTAAAATTGATTGACGACAAGAACATTGACTACCTGTTAAGACTATTTAATATTATTTATGACACGAGGGTCATCCCCCAAGATTGGTTTAAATCTACATTTATCACTCTTCCTAAAAAAACAGCATCCCAAAAAATGTAATGTCTATCGACTGATTAGTCTTATTAGTCATGTGTTGAAAATATTCTTAAAGATTATACATTCAATGACCTGGATAATTCTCAATTTGGCTTCAGGAATGGCTTTGGAACACGAGAAGCGTTATTAGCAATAAACGTGCTACTGCAGAAATGCCGAGACCAACGTAAAGACATTTTTGCCTGTTTCATAGATTACGAGAAGGCATTCGATAGAGTGAAACACGCAGACCTTGTTAAGATGCTTCAAGAACGGGGATAAATGATAAGGATATAAATATTATTAAAAAGCTGTACTGGAACCAAGAAACTGTCATTAAATTGGAAAATAACAAATCGAAAGGCATACCAATTCAACGTGGAGTCCGACAAGGTTGTATTTTGTCGCCTATGTTATTCAATCTGTACTCTGATATAGTTTTCAAGGAATCACTATATAACTTGAATCTGGGGATCAAAGTGAATGGTGTATGCGTCAATAACATCAGGTACGCAGATGATACAGTTGTTCTGGCAGACAGTATTGACGACCATTAAACGCTTACAAATATAATAAATGAAGCCGGTGTGAGGCTGGGGCTGAACATGAACGTGAGTAAAACTAATTTTATGGTGTTTGGCCGGCAGGATCACGTCTTACATTGAACGGTGCTGATATAGAGAAAATGAAAAAAATTAAATACCTCGGAAGTATCCTAGTGGAAGACCACGACCCAGAAACCGAAGTCAAGTGCAGAATTAAATCATCTCGCGTGACTTTTAATAAAATGAGAAGCGTATTCTGCGATGATAATCTAAACTTGAAACTTCGACAACGGTTAGTCAAATGCTACGTTTGGTCAGTGTTATTGCATGGAGTGGAATCATGGACCCTCAAAGTTAGTAGTATGAACCGACTAGAAGCATTCGAAACGTGGATGCACCGGAGAATGCTACGGATACCCTGGACGGATATGGTCAGCAACAAAAGGGTTCTTCAAAGAGCCAAAGTTGATCGAGAGTTGCTGATTAATATTAAAATCCGAAAGGTTTCCTACTTGAGTCATGTACTTGGAGGAGCAAAGTACAAATTACTGCACCTGATCATCCAAGGCAAAATAGAAGACCGAAGAGGTGTTGGCAGGAGGCAAATCTCCTGGCTCCGCACTGTACGTGATTGGACTGGTATAAGGGGCGTTGGAGATCTTTTTCGGGCTGCCGGGGAGAAAGATGTCTACTCTCAAGTGATATTTAACGTTCGGGGAACCTGACATGACACTGAGAAGAAGAACGAAGTATTTATTGGGTACCATGTAACTAACATTTGGTTATATGAAATAGATTGCCACTTGACAATAATCCCGCTAGATTATTTTACAATGAATTGTTAATTAAATAAATAAGTAAAACTATCGTATTTTCGAAGATTCAAGAAATGAATTTATTTATTCTCGATTTCGGTCCACTCTTTCATTTTTCATCGTTGTTTTTCTACTTTTCACTCTCTCATTTTTCTTTTGAACTATACACAATAAATTCGTATGATACAATATTGTCTTTTGTTAAATTAATTTAGTATATTTTCAAGATTGACATATGGACTGATTCATCGTGTTCTTAAAATTGTGCTTTAGCAAAGAAATTTAGTATTTTTTTTACATTGTTCAACGTATATAACATTACTATTTTATATGTTACAGCACTAAGAAACAATAATTTATATTTGATTTGAAGAAATGTTGCAATTTAATCTATTTTTATTTTAGTTTCAGAAATTATCGAACATGAAACAATTATGTTAACTGACAAATTTTACTTGTAATCAATAGTTATGTTATAAAATAAACTTTTCAAACGGAACCAAAATAAAGAAGATTGATTTGAAGATATTTCTTTTTTTCATTTTTTTCGATTTCATTTATGTATTTTTCTGTAATTGTTTGCATTATAAATTAGTAGCATTTATATTGTCAGCATCTTAAAATAGTCCAAATGTCCTGAATTTTCAAATTTTATTGTTTTCGAAGTTGTGTACAAAAATATATTTTTGTAATAAAAATTATATTTTTGAGACAAAAATATAATTCTTATGACGTAAAATAAAAATTTTAAAACAAAAAGAGATTGCGGGCTTTTCATATTTGAATATCTTTTTTCTACCGTTTATTCACATTCTTAATGAATACTTGTTTTTTTTAATATTCCTTAAAAATTATTTTCAAATAAAGGTTAGATTTCCTAAAATTTTATTTTGCACCTTTACTTAATTGTGTTAAATAGCATTGTTATTATAAATTCGAAAATCCTAAGACACTCCATTTGTTTCTTTCATCTTGCCCATTAAAATTAAAAACTTTTTGCAATCGGCCAAAAAATTTATTTAAAAATGTTTTGTTAAAAATAAAGATTTCTTAAAGAAAATATTAAATTAATTTTCACGATATTTAAATATAGTTTTTGACGATTGTTTAATAAATACAACACAATTACCTTTTGAAAATAATTATGAAAGTTTAAGGGCATTCGACTGTTTTTTTAATTTAAATATTGATTACGATGTCATATTGTTTGTACAAATATAAATATTTATGTAAATAAATATTATCATTTCAATTATTTTATTTTTATTTTCAACGACCTTTTCACAATTTTTTTTCAGCATAATTTTTTTTATTCTTGTTTTGTTTCCAAGTAAGGCTATAATAATATTTTTCAATGCGAAGAAAGCAAAAAACAAAGTGTCAGATATTACAGAAAGAATACATTCCTATATTTAATAAAAAAAAATTCACATTTGAAGATCGTCACATTTTTCATCTTTCCATTTCCATACATTAATAGACTGGGTGTCAAAAGAGGCACGACCAACGAGATTTTTTAAAAGCAGTATTTAAAATATTTTTCACATAAAATATATTTTTTTATTAAGAACTTATGCATTGAATTTTTTAATAAAGTTTCGACCTATGTATGGATAGACAGGTAAGGAATATTGAATGGTTACCAAAAATATCAATCCTTACAGTGGAAAAAATAATTCAAAATACATGTATATCTCTGTACATTTATTTATTACAACATTCTGTACATTAATTTATTACAACGTTCAGTAATGGATAATTTTAAAGTTGTTTACCTGAGGTAAATTTTGTACTTTAGAATTTTTTTAAATGAGTCCATAATGAATAATTGATATCTGAAGCCATTCATTCGATTATTTTCAAGATCAAGAGGAAGAAGCCCTGCGCCGGATTTTAACAGTAAACCTGTACAGCGCCTTATCACAATAACATGGACCTCAATAAAAAGTGATTATATTCAGAGGGCTTACATTTTTCTTGAAATAATTAATATTTTTACTATATTTTGAGAAGTCGTCTTCTCAACGTAACTTTTGTCTTAATCCTTCAAAACCGAAAATTTAATCCTGGATGATATAAAAACACTTTCCTTTTTTTATATTCCAAAAAAAAAGCAACTAAGGCTTAACCTTAAAATAAAGTTCAATTATTAATAAAACAATTTTCAGTAACATATGGTATTTTGTTGCGGTAAAACTGTCTGAAAATTTCAAATTTACCACTACATCAAAAGGTGTATTTAATAAAACATACACATGTCTTAAGAAGCCAAGTTCCCAAAATTATTTTCTTTTATTCAAAAAACAAGCAAATCCTGATTAAACATAATTTCTTCTTTTTAAAAATATTTGAAGCCACTACTGTAATCTCCAAATACTAGTATCATATATATATACCTGCTTATTTCCTTTATTTATATATTATATTTATATATTATTCTCAATTGTTATTTTAAAAAGTACCCAATGTAAATATTATATGTTTTTATCATTAAGTAGCAAAATATTTGTAAAAAATATAAAGTTATGAATGTAAATAAATATATTTATCCAAAACTATTCTAAATATAAATAAACTTCTTAAATGCGTAGAAAAATATTTAAATGATTAAACTTAAATCCATATATTGTATAAAATGAATAAACAATATATGAATATAATCAAAAATATATATTAAGTGTCTGTAGTGAAAATATCATACACTAAAAAAATAAATAATTTTGTAGGAAAATCCAGTTTCTTGAAAATATAATAATAAATATCAATTAAATTGCCATGTCGAAAACTTAGGTACCTGAGATATTTTCATTTTGAATCTTTATTATTGTTAAATTGCTACATTGAATATTATACACATTATCAGGCTTGAGTTAATTGCTACATTGAATATTATATACTCGTACATTATCAGGCTTGAGTTAACGCTTGCCTCCCTGTGATGGATAGCGAGTGACCAGGACTTATATTTTGATTATTCGACGTTTTAATACACAATAAAATGATTTTTATAGCTAATTACAAAAAATAACCTAGAAGATTTTGTATAATTTTAATTTAAAATATAATTTTTTACTGGACGCTTAGCGTCCAGTACCGTGGTTGGCGGATTTTTTTAGCACAGTAAGGCAAGTGTTAATTGCTACATTGAATATTATACACATTATCAGGTTTGAGTTAATTGAAAAGTTTCTTATTTTAAGTGATTTATACGCCCTTCTAAAAGTGTTTATTTTTTCATATTCAAAAAAATATTGTTCAAAGCAGGGACGCATTAATTTGTATGCAAAGTACGCTCAGCGTGGGACACCAAGTAAAAAAGTATTCCCAAAATTTTAAGACAAACACTTTTGGACATGCCTTATTATCTAGACGTGAGACCTTCCATTATCCAACCCTAGGTAGAAATATTTTTTCTGTTGACAACTATTTTATTTAAAAAAAATTGTATTATTTGTTTGGTATGTATTAATGAAATACTATGTAATGAAATCCTTTTTTAGATAAACCTTAACTTCTCTCAAATATTAAACAAAACAAAATAACTTATCATTTTTAGCGTTATGCTCTAGTCATAGAAATTTCATATTCACTGAAATATATAAATGAAAGGTGCCCAATAGCCGTGCACATTATGCAGTGAAGTATAAATCCATTAATAGATTAATGAGCGAGGATATTAGGTCAGCCTTTGACACTACTGTGTCTACTGACCTTAGTTCTCCAAATTTGACTATCATTTGCTGTTTATTGTAACGTAATGTCTCAAATTTAGTATGAAATTTACCCAAACCATCTTAGTTAGCAGTCTAGCATCTTCGAGTACGCTTAGTGATTGAGTATGTCCATGGATAGGTTGTTTTGGGTATACATCTGAAATTCACTTTAAATTCTTAAAATATTTCTAATTTTGGGTGTTAAATGTCATTAATAAAATCCAATGCTTCAGACTTTATATTGTAACACAATTTGCTTAGTTTATTCCCTTAAACTTATCTTTTTAAACCAACCGAATAGCGTAAAAAAACTACGAAGATCGTCGATAATGTGTTGTTTAGTAATCAATGAACTCCTTTTTTCTGAGGCCTTATTTCAATGTTGGTTTTAGCGTTAATTAATTACTTTAAATCAGTGTTTCTTAACCTTTTTGAGACGTGATCCAACAAAGGGTAATAGTTTTGGTTTCGCGACTCGAGAAATGATTAGTATAATAATATATAAATAAAAATTAAATCAATTAATTTTTTTAATAAGGCAAAATAGATTACTTGTATTGGTAACAACATTAAATTTGACAAATGAGAGCCTTGACTTTGAGTAAATTTTTAAAGTTCATCAAATATTGGCGTTATATTAGATACGCTGAACCATAGGTCTTCTTTAGGCTGCAATATGTTTTGCAATTAGGTTTTTGTTTTACTGAAAACTGTATACGAAACCCTGACTCGTAGATGCATGATACGTTATTGCAAAGGGCAGTAATATTTTCAATGTTTTGTTTCTTTTTTTTAATTGTGTTTGTACATCGTCATTTATACTCGTAATTATGCAAAAAGTATTGTTATTGTTGACAATATTTCGATTGAAAATGCCAACCGACCCAATTTTGGGTCGCGACTTATAGGTTAAGAAACTTGGCTTTATCTGAAGGTTTTACACATTTTTAAATGTGAAGAACATATTGTTGAATTTTGGATGAATCAATAATAGAGGTCATGAACCGCTGAAAAACCACAAACACATTTACGTACAATAACATATGAGTTTCAGTTATTATAAGTTATAGATTCTATTGGATATGGTTGAGAATGGCACGTACAATCGAGATTATTGAATAAAAAAGTGGAGTATAATTTTTTGCAGAATATGGCTGATGACAGGATGATGAGAGCTTTATCAGGAATAATACAAAACTTTATCAGGAATAATACAAAACTTTTTACGACTGCAAAACAGGCTTAAAAATATATGCAGATATAGTAGGTTCATAGTTTAATATTTTTTATATTATTATATTATTTTGATTATTCTGACCCTCGACGTGTTGCGCCCGTAAAGCGTAAAATAATTAATATTCAACGAGTGTTGAAATAAAATGTTGTGAATGCAGTATTCAAATATTTTATTTTCAACATTAAAGGCTGTTTCCCTTCTCGCATCCGACTTTCCTAAATCCATGTTTACTTTTTCATTAGAGAACTTCTTAATAAAATAATTATAAAAATTCAAAATATGGTTTATATATACATGGTATTTGTTTTAAAAAATTAAAAAATAAAGAATGGCATTGAAATAACTCGGATTATTTTTAATTAAAACGAATAATTTCAAACAAATGAGCTTAAATTTTGTTCAAATATTGAACTAGACTATAATAAAAATATGTTATATTACTTTTTCATTCAATGATTTCCATAAAAAATGTATGCAATATTATCTCTAAAGCTTTTTATTCCATTCAATTTATTTTTTTGTCAGCTTCAATTTCATATACCGGTAAAAAAAGTAGGATATTATTCTAACGTTTGGAATCTATCGTGGATAAAATAATATTAGAGCATGTCCTTTTAAATGTACGAGTTATTTTGTAAATAACATGCGATTTTGAGATCATCTCCAGCAGCCGAAAGAGTTTTATTTATTATATTGTAACATTTATTTATATGTGTACATACAAAAATGATCCAACCCACAAGTAATCTGTTTTACATATTGTATTATATATTAATTATTTTGAGGCATAAACTTCACCGCAATTGGAATTATGTTAATAAGCATTAAGTTTACATTTTAAAGAATGCTTTATAGTTATTTGAAGTAACCCAAAATGCATATTTTGTGAATTGGTACATTTTTGCATATTTACGTTAATTTTATCAGAGGCATATCATTCATTATCAAGTTATACGAGTAATGCAGATAAGTAAAGTCAATAAGTTAAACAGGTAAAAAAAAGTACTCGTAATAACAAGTCATATTTTAATCTATTTAAACTTCTGTGAATCTGGTGTATCTGCAAAAAACGAATTTTATTCTATTTTAATTTTTTTGCATCTTTTTGAGGAACCATGAAACAATATTTTTTCGTATTTTCTTTATTTTGTCTAAATTATCTTGTTAATGTTACACAAAAAATATTATTTTATAATATGCATTATAAATTAATCATATTAAGTATACTTATATGTTTACATATAAGTTTTTTTTAATTTTCGATATTCACTAGTCATTAATATTTTCAAACTAAACTTTTTAATAATTTACTTATAAAGTAAAAAAAGTGCTCAAATCAGCAATTAAAGAATACAAATAATGATATAATAAAATAAAGAACTGCTGTTGTCTTTTTACAGGAAAATAACTGTTTTCTAATTGGTTAATTATTTAATGTTAGAAAAGTATGCCTTTCAAATACCTATTTTTAATAATATTTAAGTTATATCTCTTTTGAGTTAATTTTCCATTGTTATTTACTTGCCAAATTAACCATGAATTTGTAACCAATCATATAAGTTATCATGTCAAATGATATATTCTAACATATTATGTTATTATATTTCTAAGATTTAAAATTTGTCTATTTTGATGGTAAACATGACTTGAAAATATCTGGAATAAATGCTTTGTTAGCTGATTGTATTCCGTCTTTTAATTACTAACATTTTTTTTCATTTGTCCTTTTAAAATTTAAATTATATTTTCTATTTTATAAACAAAACGATCCATAACAGAAAACCAATTTGATTATAGATTTTATTTAAAACAACAAAATAATACAAAACTTGAAAATATACATCTGATTAAGTTTTTGTTAATAATGTAAATAAAAATAAAACCATTCTTGTATTTTTTTTGTAATAAAAAAGAATCATTGATCTTTAGAACCGTTTATGTATCACAATTTGGGTTAAAAATGGAAATTGCGCTAAGGCGTATAATTATGTAATTTGAAAATAACAAAAAACTCAACAAAGTGTACTTAAAAATATGAAAATTAAATTTCAAATAATATAATGAAAACGTTAATTAATATTTTTTCTCACAAAACGGGATATTTTGTTATACTTTTCCTTAGATGAATGAATACGCGAAAGAGAGCGAAAAATAATCTATTCAAAGTATGTGAAATATTCAATCCACATATATTTTCACAAGTTGTAATTTCATATCAAGTGGGATGTGGATAATTAAATATGTGTGTAAAAATATTGAAAAATATAAATCAAAAATTACGGACAACAAATTTTCACCGTAATATACACTTCTATATTGTTTTGACAACAAGTAGTTTGTTATTTCTGTATTTTTCGTGACACTTGACTTTAAAACTGTATTAAATTCATGACATATAAATAAATGTCTCAAGCTGGATTCGAATAAATAAAGAATATCAACATTAATCAAAGTTTTCAAGGTGAAAGAGCCCCTTAAATTAAATGATATGAGAGTAATACTTTTACTTGTTTATTGATAAAAATTAATGGAATCTTCAAGAATAATTAAATTAATTATGAACTAGAGTATTCTTTACTAGTAAGAGGTTTTAAAATTGGCAATTATCAAAGTGATCAATTTGAACCCTAAATAAATGGGACATATATATTTTAAATTAACATATGTTTCATTTGATGATTTGATTCGATAGTATTTTTTTTAATACTTTATATACATTTAATTCTTAACTATAAGTGTTTGTCTTTTAATGAATCCACGCTTTCGTTTATTTATGGTGTGCGTATTCACAAGTTTTATATTCTCAAAAATATCTTAAAAGTTTTCCCTCAAAGCAATGGCTGATAAATCTCTATGGTAATGTAAACGAAGAAAAATTATGCGAGTCTAACATCTCTTTGACAGCTATGCTCCAGTTTTAAAAAGTTTTCTTCTTTCTTGATACTTTTTTTAAGTAAGCTTAACTTCGCAAAATATCCAAATCGCCTCTCGATTATATCCGCAAACAAATGCGCACATCGGCATAAAAGTTAATTTGCCCAATCTAAACTTCCGAGAGGTTCAAGCCAGAGAGTGCGATGAAGTTTCCATGCAAATGTAAGTTTTTCCAAGTTACTCTTGGTTGTGCAGTTTTTTCCGGTCGCGGAAAACTCAGCGGAATTTCAATTCTTCTTTCTGAACTTCTTGACTCAGATCAGTTCAATGAGATATAAAGATAATATAATCTTACCCTTTTTTGTCTCGATTTATTCTTCATCAAATTTGCTTCAGCAAAATTAATTCATTATATTTTATACATTTAGATTTTTTTAAAGAACGAACGGCGAAAGATCGAACAAGATAAAAGTGTGCCGAAGAAAGAACCACATCCATGACAAGATGCTTATCTTCTATCCCGAGGGTTACAAGTTAGAGTCCCATTGGTACTCAACTTTTCTAAACAGAGTTTTAGTCTTATTTTCTCATAAGAACTCTAACATATTTATTTAAATAAATAAATACAGGTTTATTGATAGCAACATAGTATGTACATAATACGTTTAGATATATTTAAAGAACACATTAAAAAGAGAATACATTAAAAAACAGAAGCTATCAAAAGGTCTGGGCTCATCTAATAACACTCCCCCGGCCAAGATACACCCCACCAATATAAGACGAGCCCAGCCACGGCGACACCAGATGTTTTTCAGCCCACACCCTTTAACATGTAGAATAAGAAGAGAAAATAAATAGATGACAAAAAAAATACATTCAAGAGAGAAGACATTAAAAGGTTCGGGCTCATCCCACAAACATTCCCCCGGCCGAGATACTCCCCACCAATGTAGGGCGAGCCCGACCGCAAGGGTATCGGGGGGCTTCCAGCCCACACACCCGCATATCTAGATTTAAAAAAAAGTATGGCAGAAAAGTAAACCCACACATACCACCTCAGGCTAACTGTCAGCAAGAACGAAAAAAAAGAAAAGCCTCAAAGAAGTCCAAATTTTATGAAAGTAAAATGACAAATGGAAAATGATGTTCACACATAAAAAAACCACGACACAATACATTGAAATAGTTAAGAAGTAATATAAGAATGAAAAAAAAAACAAATAAGAGACCTATTAACCACTAACAAACCCATTAACCACCCAGAAGATAGATTTATGAGCGTTTAGAAGAGATTGCCACATAACAATAAACATGCGTAGGTTTATTGTTAACAACAAAAGTGTCGAGGGATATAAAATAACAATTAAATACTGAGGACAACACCCAGTGGCTTTAAAATAACATAACAAACAAGAAAATTGAATTCACAGAACAGAAATTTAATTAAGGTAGCAAATAAAGAAAAAAATAAAGTATTCCTTTTCAAGTGTAAAATTTTAAAATAAAATATACTATTTATAGTTAAGGGGTAGATACTGTGGATGTTTCAAGACATTGTAATTTGTTTAATCTAACACTATTTATTCCACTCAACACACCAGCATAACTCTACCAGTTTCAAGGTTGTCAGTTTATCATCAGGGGACCACAAACAAGTCTTGGTTGATGTGGTGAAAACCTTGAAACTAGTAGGGTTTCCCGTTATATTAAATGGAATAAACAGTGTTTGACTGTACAAATTACAATAAAATAATAATCTAAACTTTTAATGAATCTTCCAGTTTTGTATGTTTTAAGAATCTTTCATCAAAACGTTAATACCGAATTCTTCTTCTATCTTACATTGTTACTTATTACAGATTTTAGGAACATTGTGAAAACGATAACCCCTTGAATATATAAAAAATAATAATCCCTATCATTCATGTTAAAAATATGTTTTTTTTTTAATACGTTATTATTATCATAAATAGCATATACGAGTGCTGTTAATATCAATCATATAATATACCAAGTTTAACTGTTATATGTTTAAAAATATTTTAAGCAATAGTAAATTTTTAAAACAGATTTAATTTATAATACGTGTATTTTAAGTTAAGTCTTGCCATAAAAGTACATTAGTCCCCTTTATCTGCGGTTTTGTTATCCACGGTCTCAATTAATCGCGGTTTAAAAATGGTAAGTATCGTCAGAAGGTCAATAGTAGCCTGACGCGCTGTCACAACGCCATTAAATTCAAGTCATATATCACACCATCACTATCAGTGCCAACTAGAGTACATAAAATAGTCCTATTAGTATTATCATCACAAGAAGAGATAAATTAAGTCATATATCACAACATCACTATCAGTGCCAACTAGAGTACATAAAATAGTCCTATTAGTATTATCATCACAAGGAGAGATAATTCAAGTCATATATCACACCATCACTATCAGTGCCAACTAGAGTACATAAAATAGTCCTATTAGTATTATCATCACAAGGAGAGATAATTCAAGTCATATATCACACCATCACTATCAGTGCCAACTAGAGTACATAAAATAGTCCTATTAGTATTATCATCACAAGGAGAGATAATTCAAGTCATATATCACACCATCACATCAGTGCCAACTAGAGTACATAAAATAGTCCTATTAGTATTATCATTACAAGGAGAGATAATTCAAGTCATATATCACACCATCACTATCAGTGCCAACTAGAGTACATAAAATAGTCCTATTAGTATTATCATCACAAGGAGAGATAATTCAAGTCATATATCACACCATCACTATCAGTGCCAACTAGAGTACATTAAATAGTCCTATTAGTATTATCATCACAAGGAGAGATAATTCAAGTCATATATCACACCATCACTATCAGTGCCAACTAGAGTACATAAAATAGTCCTATTAGTATTATCATCACAAGGAGAGATAATTCAAGTCATATATCACACCATCACTATCAGTGTCAACTAGAGTACATAAAATAGTCCTATTAGTATTATCATCACAAGGAGAGATAATTCAAGTCATATATCACACCATCACTATCAGTGCCAACTAGAGTACATAAAATAGTCCTTAGAGTACATAAAATAGTCCTATTAGTATTATCATCACAAGGAGAGATAAGGTTAGTATTGTACAATAACATATTTTGAGAGAAAAATAAATATGGAAAGAGTGAGAAATACTACTACATTCACATTACTTTTGTGGTATAGCATTATGTTATTCTACTTCATCATCAACTATCATTGTTCATTTCTTTTTGTGCATAAATTATTGATATAACATTTTTACAGTCATTATGTGTTGGAAAGAATACCATGGGGTATTCTTTCCAAGACATAATAACTATTTAATAATTTAATCGGAGGGAAGTACTGTATATTTTTGATAAGTGAAAATGTCTTGATTAACGTGATAATTGACAAAAAAATAAACAAGAAAGAATTTATTTCATGAATCTTCGAAAAGACTAAAGTTAAAATTACAATGTTACAAGTTAAAATTACAATGACTAAAGTTTCACTTTGTGGTGCCATTTTTTCAACCAACCAGCTTTTTATACATCCAATAAATTAAAAAATAAAATTATGAACAATAGAGACACGGAAAGTAAACTTACTCAATCCGGAGTTTACAAATTACAATGTAATAATTGTTCATATTTTTATATTGGCAAGACGAAAAGAAATTTTGAAAAACGAGTTAAGGAACATTTAAGATGCCTGAACA
The DNA here is from genome assembly GCA_949825065.1 of Odontocerum albicorne. Lineage (NCBI taxonomy): Eukaryota > Metazoa > Arthropoda > Insecta > Trichoptera > Odontoceridae > Odontocerum > Odontocerum albicorne. The sequence goes on along the minus strand of OX463853.1, from coordinate 30,159,462 downwards.
ACAATAATTTTTCAGAGTTCGCTAACCACCTAATCGAAAACAATCATTCGTTTGATATTAATCGTGGTTTGAGGATTCTACATATAAACCGAGGGGGATTGCATCTTGACAATTTGGAAATTCTCGAGATTAAAAAATCTATAAAATTAAGTCTAAATATCATCAATAACCAGACCAATTTTCATAATAGCCCTCTACTTAATAATTATGTTCCCAATTTAAAATCCTTCCCTGTCTTAAAGATTCACATTCACTTTCACATATTTTTTCCACACCCCCTTCACCATTGTATTACATCTCTCCCCACTTCACTCCCCTACCTCACCTCTTTTATATTATATTATTTACACTTGTACAGAATATATTTTAGCAACTTAGTTTATATTCACCTGACGAAGAAGACGGTGGTCTTCGAAACTAGTTGTGAACCTTAATTAAACCTGTGGTGAACACAAAAATATAAAATAAGTTTTTTATTTTACTCATTTTTTTCCTTTTATGAAGAAAGAATTTCTTTCGAAAAAAAAATGGGTACGAAATTAATACGTGCATATTTTTTCACAATACTCGTATATTTCCACTGCTTAAATATAAACCGCGCCATGTCAAATGTAATAAAATTAACAATATATAATAGAAAATTAGTACTCACCTTGATGTATAGAAGTGAAGTAAAAACCTGGAAAAAGAATTATACAAGTAAGATTAGTGATTTGGTGATGCGAAAACTAAGAAAATTTTGATTGATTGAGTTTGGGTGTGTCAATGTATGGAAGAAAGTGTATTGAAGTCACCAGGATTTAGGACGTAATTAAAATGGTTGTTTCAAATCCACGGGTAGACGTCAAGCGTCCTGCCAACTAGGCCACGGATATCGAGTGATGATGTGATATATGTATTAAAATATAAATAAAAACGATGTATTATATTTCTCATTGATACAAACATTTATCTTAGATTCGTACGAAGTTGAATGTGAGCGCAACGGAGCGAGTGGGACCTCGTAATATCGACTTTATTGAAATCTTATTTCTCCTCAAAGTCATCATAAGGTTAAGGGCGAGTAAACTGAAAATGGGAAAGGAAACTAAAGGGATGAATTATAACGTTTTTAAAGGTTAACATATTAAAAATATATATTTACTTAAAATATGATAAAATATATAAAAACATCACATATTAAACGAAGAATTTCCAAATTAATTCTTTCTGTGAAGAAAATGTCTTAAAGTTACTAATACATACAATTATGGCATTTCCCTGTTGGGGTAAGTAGAGAGGTCACGATGCCAAACTTCCATATCACGATATAGTTCCTTCACCTCCTCCACATCCATACTTCTTACATACCTCCTCCTGTTCTTTTAGTCTTTACCTTTACTTTTTCCAAAATTTTATTTACTAGAATCAAATGTATTTTTCTTGACCATCCTTTACAATAACTCCCACTTATGCTTGCATTATATATTTTTTAGTCAATCTTTGACCACTCGTGCAATCAACATATCCATACCACCTCAACAAGCTTTTTCACCCTCTTTATAACATCAATTTTAAGCTCACATTCGTCCCCAATATTTATTTTTCTGTCTAAAAAATAAATTCATATTTCTCTTATAAATGTCATTAGTATAAAATTTTCGTCATCAACTTCATTTAAACATGTTGAATGTATATTATTAAATAAGTTAATAATTAACTGCACTGTTTCGGTCAATGTTTACCCAGTAAAATTTGTATTAGTTTGAAGACGGAAAAAAATTGTTATTTTTTCGGTGTTTGATTTTTTTTTTGCCGCAAAGAAAAAAAATGTGACACACACCTTAAATAAATTGTACATTATATGCCAATGACATAACAAGCGATCATGTATGTCAAATATGGTTTAAAAATCTCGCAATGGTAATACGACAATTCTGTTCTGGAAGGTCTATTACCACTAATGACTATCAAATCAAGGTTTTAATCGAGAACAACCAGCATTCTACGACATAAAAGATCAAAAACTACCATCCACGAGCATTTGCTACAATTTTGCGTTTGAATTTGACCTAAACATACGAAATTGCTTTCTGGACAACTACTTCTTTTTTTCTGTCATATCCACATATTTCACTTTAACAGATTTCTACAAAATTAAAAATATAATTAAAAAACGATTTATTCTACTCTAATAATTTGTTTTTACAATGCCCAGGTTTCTTTACCATACATCAAAGTGAAAGCTAGCACACCTCTATGTGCTATCATTTTGTTAAATTTAACGATTGTGCAAAGTGTACACACATTATATTTTTTAATTAAATATAAAAATTCTTTTTTGGTTTCTTTTCTACTCGAATAATTTAACCGACGGTGTAATAAAACCCTAGAATATAATAAGTCAAATTAATTCAAGTATTGAGGAAAGGAAACGTCTCACTTTCAGGAAATTCGATCGTGGTAAGACCGACTAAGTTGTTCGCTGCGGGACAACTTTATCGATATAATATTTTCTCTAATGGGAATAAAAATAAAAGGAGCGCTTTTGAGTGTTAAACGACCATGACTAAAGTTGGTGCGACCCATATTTTCAATCGTTCACGTTTCCCCATAAATTGAATTTAAAATGCTTCTCGTGATTTACTAGTGGTTGCTGTGTCTCTTTCTCTCTGTCTTGGAATGGAAAATTATTATGCAGTATTTGCTGACTTAAGAAAGATAAAACTTATAAAAGTATTACAAAATTTTATTCTGGAATCCATACAATTGTAAAGATTCCAAAGTATCTAATTTATTTATTTAACATTTCATTGTAAATACAATTTGACCGGTGTTTTTCCAGGTGGCAATCTCTTCCAACCAACCAGAAGTAAATAAAACAAGTTACACTGTCGCAAAAAAATACTTAAAAGATTATTCATATTTATGAAATTTATGGACGTAAACGTGTTTAAGTAAAAGTGAGATATAATCTATCAAAGGGAAAGACCAGAATGGGGAAATTAATGAAAATTTTTATATACAATATTTTGTAAATAATATCAAGGATTAAAATCCCAATTATTACTGTCCGTTTCATACACAGTTCCATCATGTTAGCAGGTCAATGAAAATATAATTTTAAGTGTCATTTCTTATATCTGTTTTCGTTCTTATGACATTTTAAGTGTCTTTTTTTATTTCAACACACATAAATAGATAAAGGAGAGTTAAAATTAAAATAAAAGTTCTCATTGCAGGTCTGCGATATTGTAAAATGGAGGCTCAACAAGTCAAATTCAAACGTTTTATAAATTAGGGATATTATTTATTAAACAATAATATAATATGATATAACTATTAATTTGTTGAATGATTTTTTACGACAGGATTCAGGACACATAATACCAGATTGAAAATGAGATATTTATTCGATGTTCCGTCCATTCACTTAGAAAATTCTGTGCATTTAGAAGATTAAAGATGGAGTTTTACAACTCTTAGGAAAGCTTTCTGTCAAAAGATGTTTGTTTCCGAACATAGATTAATTATTTCTTTGACGGTGATCTATTCCCCTGCAAGCTGAAGAAAATACACCATTCTCAACTTACAGTAGAATGATGGTTTCTTAACTGTAGTGAAAATAATTGTTTTATTTCGGTTACGAATATTTCATTTCTTTTCCCAAAATACCGCTCAAAATGGTATCGTGGTAAACTTTCACTGTGTACATCTGAACCTGGTGAAATTATTGCCATGTAACAATATCTATCAAACACCCAGAAAGTTGTTAAGGATACCGTTAGTGAAAGCTTGACTGAAATCCTTTAAAAAAATTAACCCAAACCCTCGAGTTAGAAGATGGGCATTTTACCAGCTGAGCCAAGAACGTCGTCATTTGTGTGGAATATTGTCATATTTACAGATTAAAAACTTGTTCTGTTTTTATTACACCTCGTTAATATGTGGAAACAAATCTTTAACTAAAATGTGGTTGCTTTGTAGTAACTCATCGTTAGATCATTCCCGAGAAATGAGAACAAGGATTTAGATAGCATAAAACTGTTTCTTCAAAATTAAAATAATTTTCTGTAATAGAGACATTAACATCAATGTAGGATGTTACATCTTTTCAGTTCTTGGCGTTGATACTTGTACATTGATTTTCTGAGTTGACTAAGTGCCCAACGAAAATATCCTTAGGCGCACGAAAAAAAAAATTCTCACTTTCATTAGAAGGAAAATATTGGAATACTTTGGGAACTTAATGAGATGGAATAAAAATGAAATTATCCAAATCATATTGCAGGGGAAGATGCAAGGTAAACGAAGTGTAGAAAGGAGAAACTCCTGGCAGAAAACCTTGAGGAAGTGGAGATTGTTCAGAGCAGTTGCAAAGTTAAGATGGACACGATGATGCCAACCTCCAACCTGGAGATGGTGGTTAAGAAGAAAAAGATATATCAAAATATATATACCTATTAACACCGAGTGATCTGACCGCAAAATATGACAATGATAGATGATACTCGTAGCTTTACATTATTTTATAAAAAAAAAATATTTTATATTTAGGAAAACTCGAGACTCGAGTGAGTAGGATATCGCCAAGTACATACACACCATATTAAACTCGAAACTCGAGTGAGTAGGATATCGCCAAGTACATATACACCATATAAAACTCGAGACTCGAGTGAGTAGGATATCGCCAAGTACATACACACCATATAAAACTCGAAACTCGAGTGAGTAGGATATCGCCAAGTACATACACACCATATAAAACTCGAGACTCGAGTGAGTAGGATATCGCCAAGTACATACACACCGTATAAAACTCGAGACTCGAGTGAGTAGGATATCGCCAAGTACATACACACCATATAAAACTCGAGACTCGAGTGAGTAGGATATCGCCAAGTACATACACACCATATAAAACTCGAGACTCGAGTGAGTAGGATATCGCCAAGTACATACACACCATATAAAAGTAAATAAAAATAGTTACATAATCGTAAAAAATATTTCGTTTTGTTGTTAACTTGTACAAATTACAAGAACAAAAATATTGAGATATCGTCAACTGATTGAAGAAACAAGAGATGCTTGAGAGGAAAGGCAAATCTAGAATGAAACACGTAACATAACTGACTTACAATTAAATGTCTTACAAGCTATTTGGTACATTTTTATGCCAAATTTTTGTTGTTAGATCTTATCCAATGCACTTAATTAAAAAAAAGGGAAATATTCCAAATATATATTTCCTTTGTAAAAGGGAAGTTGTTTAAAAGCTGAAACCAGTTTATGTGTTGATTTTGTTTCGGTTCCCTGTAAAGTTCTCATTTCAGGAACAAAGGGAAAGTTTTGCGATTCGTACTATTATTGTATTGAGAAAATTACACTCGATCCCGTTTGTTAGCTGCATTCCGAAGATATTTCAAAATTTTAGAAGCTTACACGGTGTATTTGATTTAAACTAAATTTATCTTAAGTAAATTGAGATATGAATGTGGTTCTCGTTCTCTTTTCATGCAATAGAATACCTATTCCTGAATATATCCTCGATTTATTTCGATTTTCACTGTGTTAATAGATATAACTTGTATATTTAGATATATATTGTCCTTTTCCTTGATTTCTGAAAGTCCACAAATGACTGTATAAATTTATCTTTATTCATTTAAAATATTATCTTCTGATCTCGTTTGTTCCCTAAAACTAAGTTCCAGCATGCTAATTGCGATATATTTTGTTAACGAAATCGATTTGTCATTTTTCGTGCGTGGGTCGTCGCATGGATCTATTTTGTTAGATTTTCGTTTCTGTGAATTTAGATATGTTTTGTATCCGCCATTATGTAAATTGTATATGATAGTTTGGAATTTAAATTTATCTAAGAACGTTAACGAAGAGTGTGAATGTTCCAGCTGAATGATTTATTATAAAATATAGACAAATAAAATTAGTAATTAAGGAATGAAATTTACAGATATTGCCTAGTGAAGTGGTTCTTTATATTCACAAAATGGATGGTATGTATTTGTATTTTACTGTTTGTTTTTTCCATCAAAACGGTGTAAATCATTAATGTTATGTTGTAAATAGTAAAAAAAATCCTCTTACATTTTATGGTGAAAATGTCAAGATTAAAGTAAGAACATTTCAAAGAAATAGTTGTGCTAAATCTAATACTATAACACATGATTTCTTAAAGATCGTTTGTTTAAATTCAACGATAAAATAATTATTTTCATTCACTATCTATCTTCCTAATTCTAATATTTTCTATGGGTCTCTATTTTGTATTTCCATTCAGTAATATCTTGACTTATGCGTCTTCACTGAAATCCCGCAACGCTTTTAATATAATCTGACCATCGAGTCTTTGACCTGCCAATATTTCTGTGCTCAGTCCTGGATCACCACTCGATTAATCTCTTAAATCGAATGATTATTCTCTCATCTCATGGCATCACCCAATCCGTTTCATTTAAGTTGAACTGCTCTCTTAGCCGGATCTGTTACGCTTTTTTGGTACCTGATCAGATAACTTTTATTCTTATTTAAATAGATTGTTGCTTTACGTCTTAACTACTGCAATGCCGTTTATGAAAAGTTGTTGTTTAAATGTCACGTGAATACTAGTAATATCCATCTAAAGAGAAGTATCCACCCTTTCATGAAATGTTTATAAGAATCAACGATCATCCTATGAACTTTTCTCTACAGATTACCTTCATTTAATTTTTTTTATATCTATGTATCCATGTTACATTACGTTAATGAAATATATTTTTTAATGATTACAGTATATAAAATACTACGTTTACACCATATTTAGATATATACAGAATAATAAAAAACACTTAGTAGTTTTTCATTCAGAATAGATCTATAATATATTAACCAATAGTAATAAATAACAAAACAACATTCTAAGTTGATATGCCGCAATTATTTAAGAAAAAACAGGATATATATTATAGATATTACAAATGGCGACTCACGGCTCGTGGAGTCACCATCAATGATTATTACGCAATGTAAAAAAGTGGATTAAAATTATAATTAATATAAAAAAAAATCTCGATAATTTAATGGTCAGTATTTCCGCCTTCCTGATAATATGTTTCCATTCAAAATCTTTGTTTTGAGGTATCTGATATATTTTTGAACTTAGAAATGAAGGCAAGTTATTCAAAAGTTTCCTGACCAAAGTTGATTCAACGTTTCTGCAACAATATATCAAACTCTTTGTGTAATGATTATGAATCGGGAGATATGGAGGAATGTATTTCTATTTTTATTATTATTTCTACTTTTTAATCCACATTGCAAGGATTTCTCCCGTTATTCAAAGAGGGTCGGCTTCTAGTTAGCTTATTCGTAAGGAAGAATATCAGCCAGGAGTCTTCTCATGCTGCTTGGCGGTGCCGAGAATATATGCACAGTGTCACTCAGTTGGTTCAATATTTCTATACCACGCGTCACTGAGTGTTTAGATATGATATTCGATCTGTAAGTTGGTATGTAAAAAAAAGGGTGATTGTTTGGGCGGTTATATTTATTAGGGCCATATAAACTTAGTGATTCTAGTATCGCAGGACAGTTAAAGCAACCTTGAAAAAACTTTAGTAGGAATATCGCAATGAATAATTGCCTTCTTGTTTCGAGGCTTCTATAGTTACACACCGTGAGAAGATCGATATGCTGCGCATATTTTGGATAATCGCCTTTTGTACTGCAACACAGATACTCGTATCTCAGGATTTTTTTTGTATTTGTTCTATATTATTCTTATATTTGAGCTGACGAGGAGCCCAAATTGTGTTTTGAATTTTCAAGACCCATAATAATGAAAAAAATTAAACAAACAAAAAATTCACAATTTAAACAGACAAGCACACAAAAAAAAAACAAGAATAAACAAATGTGTGTTATTAAAATACGATCCAATTAAATTAGATAAATCTATTCTATGTCATAATCAGTAAAACAGAATTTGCACACAGCTTCACTTTGACATTGGCGCATATCACCCAATCAAATCTGTTAAGCGAGGAACACTCACAAAGGGATCAGGAGTTGGCTTTGGAAGCTTCTTATATAATCTTGTCTATAAATATAATGACGATACAAGGATATTTATTACGCAGGAGGGGTACTGTGAATTCAATAGTCTCAAACAATTATGGCGACTTCCGTAGCCTAGTTGGTAAGACGCCTGCCTGTGTTCTAGCCCGGGGGGTTGCGGGTTTGGTAAGACGCCTGCCTGTGTTCCAGCCCGGGGGTTGCGGGTTTGATAGCCTGCCTGTGTTCCAGCCCGGGGGATTGCGGTTTTGGTAAGTCGTCTGCCTGTGTTCCAGCCCGGGGGGTTGCGGGTTTGGTAAGACGCCTGCCTGTGTTCCAGCCCGGGGGGTTGCGGGTTTGGTAAGACGCCTGCCTGCCTGTGTTCTAGCCCGGGGGGTTGGGGATTTGATTTTCATTGGAATCCATATTTTTTTTTATTCCGTTTTGTTTTCACTTTCGACATCTTGGACTTCTTTCTGGTTAGTTGGAAAATTTCGTCACATGGCAATAAGCTCACCAGGTTGTATACAACATAAGTGAAATACGATTGAATACAAAACTTAATATTTGCAATAACTTTCTTTTATTTAAATGACTTATATAGCGCTGTTTCGTAATATTATATCCGACAACCTCCTGGGCCTAGTTGGTAAGACGCTTATTTTTTAACCCGGTGGTTGCTAGTTCGATTCCCGTTGATATCCAATTTTGTTTTTAGTCAGGTTGTTTCTCAAGGTCTTTTAATATGATTCTAGGTTGTTGGAAGTGATGATACATGGCTAAAAAACGACCGAATGTTTTGTAGACAACGAAAATGTAAAGCGATACAATAATGTAAAATATAACTTCAAAACAGCTTTTTTATGACTTTACATAGGCAGTTTTAAAGCACCACTTACTAAATTCTGGCGGTATAAGGTCCGAAAATAATAATGACATATGCGATAAATCGGACACAATTTTCAAGTGTCATGTCACATTATGGACACACACGATTTCTAACTGCATCAAAAACATCAAAAAGCATCGTGCACCGAAAGTATTTTGTTCCATTTTCAAAATGACGCAGAAAAAGCGCTGAAACAAATTGGGTAAAAAATGGCCAAAAACTATAACCTTCCATAATTGTATACATTCAGCATATTTGGTATGAAGAGAGCAGCAAAAATTTGGTCCTAAATACGAAAATACTTAATGCGGGTAACGTATTATTTTAAGTTAAATTCGTCTGAAGTTCAAATAACCCAAATGAACTTTTATTTAATTTCAAGTGACTTAAATAAATTTAAAAAAAAACATTTAAACGATGATCATTTACTTAGAAACACCTGAATATATCGTCAGCGGTCATGTTCTAACGGTCAGTATTCATGTTAAGCATGGGGCACCACAGGTTCCATTCTTTGCGAATAAACGTCCGGACTGATTTTTTTTTTCTATAACTTATGTGCTGCTTATCAAATTTTTAAGGGCTATTTGAAATGCGCTATAAAAAACTCGAAATGCTTCAGCAGATTAAGGAAGATTACTTGGAGCTTTAATATCCTAGTCATCGTAATTTTGGGTTTTATCAATCATGGTTGTGTGCTTGCTGAGTGCAACAGCTTACATGTATGGATTTTCTTTTAGGATGAAAGACAATCATATTTGATTTCGAGGGATGTCCTATTGTATCATTAGTATCGATCGTATTATTTTTTTAGTCAAAATTAAACGATGAAAGGGCTGGAATTTATAACTGTTGAAAAATATGATGAAAAATGTAAAGAGAAAATCATTTTTGAATCTTGCTTGATCAGACTTTTGACAGACCCTACCCCCATTAACTTTACTACACGGGCACCTGTTTCGTCCCTTTCTTTTATGAATCGGACTTATGTGACGACAGGTCGAATGTATTTTTATGTAGTCATACTAATGTTCGGAAAAAATATTTCCATTTGTAAATAGAATCAACGCGAAGGGCAAGGAGAGAAAATTAGATTAAAATCTCTATTTTTACATGTCTATGGAATCCTCGTTGAATGATTTCGTTTAAATGGTATGTTGGTATTGTTACACTTCAAACCACTCTTATAAAGAATATAGATGCATAAGTGCTTTTATGGTATAAAGTGAGATAAAATCTTCTCTAAAACAAATATTTTCCTCTACTACGTAAAACGGACATATAACCCAACAAACTAAAGTCAAATACGTTATCCAGTAAATCGGGTTATGTGTATATTCACTCCTCTCCTTTTTTACTTACTTACATGCACTGTGAACTCATCAATTATTTTACGAGTACAGACTACTGCGATATGATTTACTGAAAGGAAATAGCATTCCTTAAATAGTTAAGACCGGAGTGATTAATGCAATAGCTTAGTAGTAGAGTGGGCTAGACCTGTACTCAAAGAGTAATCTAATTGATTGAGAATATCGATTTAAATAGTTTGGTCAAACTGTTCAACAAGATCTACAGAACAAGGGTTAAACCATCAATCTGGCTTAGCTCTATATTGACCACATTGTTATAAAAAGAAAATACTAAAAGTTTCAGTGAAAATAGAACGATAAGTTTTATGAGCTATATTTAAAAACAATATTAAAAGCCAAATAAAGTATCGATAATATCGATATCAATATTCTAGTCAAACCGTTCAACAAGCTCAACAGTTTAAGGGTTCTAACAATTGGCTTAGCTCCACATTGCTCAAAAAAGAAAATGTCAAAAATTGTAGCGAATATAGGACGGCAAGTTCAAACACTGTTTATTCCACTTTTTGTGACGGTATAACCCTACCGGTTTCAAGGCTTTCACCTCATCTTCAGGGGAGGGGAGTCTTGTTTGCGCTCCCCTGAAGATGAAGTGAAAACCTTGAAATCGGTAGGGTTATACCATCACAAAAAGTGGAATAAACAGTGCTTGATAAAAATAAATTACAATATCTAAATACTATTTCACCGAGGGGAAATAATTCTCAAACTTCAACGCACTAATACTGAAAAATAATAATATTTGTGATTTAAAATATCTGAAATTTGGACTCGCCAAATTTTGACAGCTACCTTACGATATATATATGAAGGTTTGTAGCTCTATTGTTCATCCTAGACACGGTCCTGAGTATTTGATTCGGCATGTACGGTGATTAATTGCGCAACCAATACGAGTATCACCCAGGGGCGTCTATAGAATCACCACTCCATTTCCTGCAGTGTTGTGTGCCAATTTACATATACATCTTCCTCAGTACACGTCAAACATTGATAACGGGATCAGATGTATAGAGGGTAGGTAGTAACACACGGTACTAATGTACGCTGAGGTAAAATTTATGACTGAAATTTACCTATAATTTGACTTCCAGAGAAAGGAAATATGTATTGTGAAAATGCTCCAATAAAACTCAATTGTTGCGATCCCATCTGATACTTTGTTCGTTTTATGTTATTTGAAAATAAGGGATGATATTTTAATATCAATTTAGTATTTTTATTACTTAGTTTTTCACACCTTATTTCTGCCCAATTATTTATAAAAACCCCATAGTATTTATTATTACATTATTGTGTCTAAATAATTGTTCTGTACAAATATTAATAATTATAAAAGTTAGTTATATCTGTACAAATAATAATGATAATAATAAATAATAGTAATAAAAAGATTTTTTTTATATCGCTGTTTCGAGAGTAGATTCTTCCCAATGATGCTGAAATTTGGGATTTCATCACACTATCATTCCACCATCACACCAAATTTCATCACACCATCATTAATAGATTAAAAATCTTACAAAAAAATAATACCGTATAAAATGTACCAATGATAAACAAAGAAGAAACCTTTCTAGTTCCGATACGTAATAATAACACATTCGGCTTTAGTTGGAGTTTATTGTGTGTGTATGTAGCAATCATATATAGTCATAAATAAGACTTCCCAAAATGCGTTGTTTTCAAGTCCTTCCTAAAGTGGCACACGCCACTAATAACTTTGACACTTGGAGACCGGCCAATCCACGCTACATGACCGGCCAATCCACGCTTGTCATATTTATACCCCATGACCTCCATCATATTCTTACACTCAAGTAATACATGTTGATGTTATTATATGTTTTATCTGTAAATTAATAATTGGTTCAATTATCAAGTTAGAGCGTCTTTCAGGAGAGTCCATTATCTAAACGGCACTTTGCTCTTTTATAATAATTATTATTATACCCACCCTATTGGATCGATTTGGGATAATTAATTTATTCGATGAAGATGAAATCCTCCTCAAAATGTTCCTCTCCTCTCCCAAGCAACATCTCTCAGACACAGATTCTACAACTCTTCTAACATATAACATTACGTATACTTCCCTATTCCTGCATTCTTTTTTTTTTCTTTCCTTATCTCTCTTGTCTTCAAATTATAAGTAATGTTAAAAAAATAATAAGGTAAATATAATCATTTATTTATTTTCTTGATTTAATTTTCATACTGCACTTTTAATTTGTAATTTTTATTCGGCTTTTGTTAATGATTTTTTTTCTGTTCATGCAAAACTTTAATACTTTGTAATCCTTCAACTAGCAAAAATCAAAACACGTCTATTTTCTGTCTCGTTGGTTGGAAGATATTGCTGTAGAGAAGTGTGCCTACCAATTTTACCTTTGTGGAATGTAGTACCAAATAAATTAATATTAGACGCAACATTGCTAGTAACAAGAGTCTAGCAAAAAATAGAATTTTATTTATTGTATTTTGGGCCCTGGTCAAAAAACACTATTTTAGATATCATTCAACCTGAATTTATTTAGTTCTGCTTATGATATACCTTTTACGTTTAAAAAAAAAGCTCTAGATGTGATTTGTTATGGCCTATACAGGCCACTCCGTACTCTGTACAGGCCACTCTGTAAGCTCTGTACAGGCCACTCATGTGCTATAACATTTCATTGCCAAAAGTCTGAGAGTTACAAATAAGTAAAAAAAATGTTTTTACAGCATTTTCTTTCAATATCTTGTTATAAAACTCTTTGGGTTACTAATAAATTCTTTTAAACCACCTTCAAAGGTACTCATATTTTGTGGTAATTGGCTAAAATAATGTTGGTTAAAACAAATAAAATAAAAGGTCTACCAAACTTAAATTACTTTATCATGTCGAAAAATAATAACTGGAAACTTTTTTTAACATACTTTTCTTTACCAAATATGTTTTTGCACAATCCTAGTATCTAGAAACGGGAAAATATCCAAAATAATTGCGGTAGTTGCTACATTCCTATCACATCACCAACAAATACGTTATTTATTTTAAGCATTTAATTTTAACAATTCCAGTAATAAAACCCAAAATACTTATTTATAATATTGACTCGATTCCCTTTAGTGATATATGTACATAATAAATAGGTTTCCAGGAAAGTTGTTTCGTATTTCTTGGATATATGTCGTTAGGACAAAAACCTTCGTCACTAACTGTATTTCCAAACATGCTGAATGTATATTATTATGAAAGGTAACGAACGGCTTAAACAATTTGTAGACCATTGATTGCTTGATGTTTTTGCTACCCCAATGGAAAAAACGGCGACATAAAAAATATGTGTGTACAGTGTATAGCAATGACACCCCAAGTGATCAAAATCTGGTCAAAACTGTTTTAAAAAAAAGTCCTAATGGTAATACGACACTTGTAGTTGGTGTCTGAAAAGCCGATTACCACTGATTCCGACACACAGGGCTGCTGAAATATTGAAAATGTCGACAACCGTCCAAAAGTATTTGTCCTAAAAATACAAAATTTCTTCCCAGACAACTCAATATATTTTTAGCAAGCTTGAGGATAACTTATTTTTAGCGCCATCATTTTCTAAATGGTGCTTTAGAATTCATTTAATTATATTTTTCGTATTGTATTTCATTGACATTATAAACAATAAAATTAAGCGGGCTAATTACAATTGAAAAATTTATGCTAACTATCTAGTACTATAATAATTATATGAAAAGCAGACTGGATATACTTTTGGTTACCATCAGGAATCGGAACTTCTTTTTCGTTAAACATGTCAACAAATAATTAAATTCGTCGATTTCTGACTGTATTATTTTGTTGTAATACACCTTTTTTCGACAGTACAACCTGGTGAGCTTCATGCGTGTGCCAATTCTCACAATGCAACAATACAACCTGGTGAGCTTCATGCATGTACCAAATTGCTAACAATCAAACAGAAAGGGGAGCTTAAGTTTACAAGGAAACATATTGTATTCGAACACATTTGCATTTATTGGGTATATGTAACATATATCGGAAATTGGACCTTTACTTTTGGAGTGATAGAAAAGAGTTTGATGAATATATGTACATTTGTCAAAATGTAGCGGTCGGCAACCTACATACGAGTATATGCACTGAAGTGCCACTTTTTTAAAGTATTGGACACTGCGTGCTTTAACGGATCCAGATTTTTTTCTTAGGGGGGGGGGGGGAATCTTAAATATATTACTTCATTATAATTCCAATTACTTATGTGCCCCATGCGCAATATAAATTGGAGGCCCTGTCCAAAATTAAAGCGAGATTTGGTGCAGCAAAAAATAAATGTATTTTTCCCCTTAAAAACTGATAATTTCGTTTAAGAAAATGAGCCGCGCATCGAGAAATTTTGCGATGTTCCCCCAAAAACTAATCATTTCAGGTAAGAAAACGAGCCGTTTCGTTTAAGAAATTATACATGTAATTGGAAATCGTACTAAAAACGTACTAAAATTTAATATTAATTAGATTTTTTTTAATAAATTATTTTTATAAATGTACTGAAGAATTTCCTTATTTGCCATGCTTTATGCCGTGTCACCTAGTGGAACGTGTGCCATAGGTTGCCGACAGCAAACCTAACCCACATGTAACTGTGGCAACTGGATTTTTTTTTAATATTGTACAACGCAGCCTTTGAGTGCCACATATAAATTTAAGAAATAACGATATCTGAACGATGTCTATGTTTATAAAGTTTTATACATTTTTATTTTTTTATAAAATACCTTTCATACATTAAAGTTCTTTGCCCTGTTTATATGAACAAATATTTCATCAGTTCTCTTTTATGCTTAATTATCTAACAAATTGAGTATAGAAATGTTTGACTAAATAAATATTATCTCGCTAAATTACATATTCAAATTAACCGGCTTTTAATAAAATGACAAATCAACTTGTCTCACCGTATTATTTGCGAAAAATAAACGCAAAATGCGGAAAATAACGAATAGGGGAACATCGCCAGCCATCCTTTTCAATTACACGGACAGAAGAGCTTTTAATTGTGTTAAGAATCTACGGACAACATTTTTAAAGTCTTTGTAAAGTTTCTCTTCTCCCCGTTTGCGGAATCCAATTACAGACAAAGAGAAAAATGCCAACGCAAAACAATCCCTAAATAATTCATTGGTTTGGGCCGAACAAATAATTAAGAGCTGAATCTTTACCTTTTCCATTCTCTCTCTTTTCCTCGACAAATTCAAGTTTTTGACAATTTATTTCAACAAGACTATAAAGTTTGGGTGTGAACAACGTATGTTTTGATGTAAGTTTCCGGGAGGAACGATTAAAGTAAGGAGTTAAGCTGAACGAAAAGTCAAGTGATCGTAAATTCGATGCCTTCAATATGTCCTTAAGAATACAAGTAGCCTAAAGTAGATCAAGGTTTTTCAATTATTTTTCATATAAATATACTTTTAATTCTCTACTATAAATTGCGAAATTCAAATTGTAACAAATATCGACTGTTAAAAGCACAAATATTGAATATCGAAAAGCGTATATTTCGAGAAATGTTAATCAAAAGTTTATTCAAATAACATGTCAAAACAAGGAAATACATAATTTTGAAAATTATTTTGTTTGTATGCATATACTCGTACATTTTAATGGATAATGTTTCATAACTTTGTTATATTTTGAATCTTAAACTAGACAAAAATGCCCATTTTAAATAAGTCAAATAATTCATGGTAATACGAGTACATTGTGATATTGTCAAACAATAGTTAATTAATTTTAAAGTTAATTTATTTGTGAGACAAGTCATGGAGGTTTTACTAACTAAGTCATGAAATTTGTTGATTCTATACAGTTTAAACTTTTCACAGCTTCGGTTTAATTTGTTGATTTCATAAAAAAATCAAAGACATCATTTTGAACGACATTGACAGGGAATGAAAACTTAAAAGTAAGCTCAAATAAATTGTGCATATTATTTAGAAAATGGCATGTGATTTTGAAGCCAGAGATTTTCTTCTTCTTGAATAATGACCGTGAACTCCTCTATGTGTTTCATTAATTCTTCGCAACTCATTCTCAGAATGTAGTGAAATTATCTCAAGATTCCTTTCTTATTTCTACTAATAACACCCGTCTATAACAAACAGTTATCCTTTATCCGATTCTAAGAAATATGTACTTAATTTATGAAATTAACAAATAAAATAAACACAGGCAAGTTGTTTTTCCTATCTACACTAAGTTAAAATTATAATTTTATATTATGAAAAGATAAAATTTAAAGTCTTTACCTTCAGGATTAACATTAATATTATTTATACTCATACAATATAATCCAGAGGTTTAAAGCTGCTTGTTGATATAAGCCTTCAATGTTTTCGTCAAACGTAGAATTAATTCTCGGTTTGGGGATTATCAAATCATCACCGCTAATTGCTGTCGCTCAGCCGTTTGGGATTACTTTTGAGAATAATTTTACAAAAATAATAAATATATTTTCTCTCTCCCTCCCTCTCTCTCTCTCCCTCTCTCTCTTTAATTCTTATCTTCAAATACAATTCTCATTAATTCTTATAGTACTCATCAAAATAACAGCGTCGACGATGCAGATAATATGTTGAAGAGTGTGGCCGTAATACAAAAAATGAGTGGCAATATTATACATCAAAAAAACAAAAAAATTCTCATTGCGCGGTTCTTAAATGAGGTTATCAGTTTTTGAAGGGTAATATCAAAAAAATTTTGATGAACAAAATTCTGTTTTAATTTTGAATAGGGCCTCCAATTTATATCGCACATGGGGTGATGTAAGTTATTTGAATTATAATGAAGTAATATAATAGTAAATAAATAAATATTTAATTTCTTAAAGATAGATTTTTCTTTCAAAATCCCCCCCCCCCCCCCCCCCATAAAAAAATATTGGATCCGTCAGTGGCACGCGGAGTGTCTAATACTTTATAAACATTAAACAGTTACACCTCAGTGTACATAGGTTGCCGGCCGCTGCCTTAGATAATTAGATAATGATAATGATATTGGGTGTTAACATAAGTTGTGTCCGTTTTTTCCAAATTTAAAAATGAGCACCAAAAGTAAAACAACATGGCAAAGGTTATATACGTCATTTGAAAGAAAATTTTCTGCTCTACAAGATATTGTGTTTGCTTTGACGTTACATATGTTATTTTATTTGATTATAAGCCTTCAAAATGGAATATTAAATGAATGTTCGACGACGTTCGACAATTGATTTTTGTTGTTTTCACTCAAAACGTGTTGAAGCCAAGCGCCGAACTTCTGGACTTTTCCCATTGATTTAAGATGGCGATATACAGTCATGTGACTACAATTCATGGGTTCAGCCAATTCTACGGTGGTTTGAAGGGGATCTTCATAAATAATATGGTTTAAGCGGTCCTCATCGAAGTCCACTGGTCGTCCGGAACGCTCCATGTCTTTCAGATTGAAATTACCTCATTTGAAACGCAAAAACCATCGACGAGCTGTCCTTTCATTCATAGCATCTTTACCGTACACTTTTCAAATATCGCGAACAGCTTTGGCAGCTTTATTCCCTCGATTAAATGCGAAAATGCCCACTTTCGTCTACTGGACATTCCATTTCGAAGGTTTGTAATCAAATAAAATAACATATGTAACGCAAAAATATCTTGTAAAGCAAAAAATTTTCTTTCGAATGATGTATAACCTTTTCCATTTTGTTTTACTTTAGGTGTTCATTTTTAAATTTGAAATAAAACGGACACAACTTATGTTGACACCTAATACAGGAATTTATTTATGATGGAAATTTTGATGTCTCGTCATCAGCGTGTAGTTAAGTGTGAGATCTTGAAGATTTTGACAGATAAATCTGATAACTTAATACAGTCTTCGTGAAAAAGAATAAGGTATATGCAAGAACCCCTAAACAAGTTATCAAAGAGCGTGTTTAAACATTTGTTGATATGAATTCCATCAACTGACAAAAGATAAAAACCCTGCAGAACTCGTAAGGCACGTGTGCAACCTCTAATAACTTCAGAATCCGATACCTCCAGAATTCCTTTAATAAGAATTTCATTTGTACGCTTGAAAAAATGCCTGAAGCACCTTTCGAGAGTATGGAATTTTAAAGTTGCTCAAAAGATGGCCTAATGTAGTGAAACAAAACAAAGCATGGATTACAGAATAACATTACGTATAAAAAAATGAGTTTGACTGAAAATTACGAATTACTCTCCGATCATTCAATATAAAATGTATGCATGAGAAAGAGATATACTCGTATATGTATTTCCCTCTGCCTGCTCAAAAGGAGGCGCTGTGTGTGAGTAATTAAATAAAAATAAAAAATAAATGTTTTTTTCAAACAGCTAATGATTTATATTTTGTAAACAAGGTGTTATTTGAAAATAAACTAATTTTCCAATTCGCCGATTCGTAACGAACAAATCATTTATAAAGGCAATAATTAATTTCTCTTTTCTCCTGAAAATGTGTCCCAATTAATTACGATCAATCCTGCTTCCCAATTACGGCTCTGATTGATCAACCTTCCGCCCTGCCCTCACACATTCATTGTCCTTCACAATGTTTTTGGAAACAACATTTTCAAGATAAACAAAATATAATTAATGACAATTTTCAAACAATACAGACCAGTGGTCTCAAACTCTAAATACGCCCGGGCCATAACAGAAAATTTATTCGCGTATTAAAAAACTTATTTGACATTCTAAATTATTATACTCGTATTTAAAAGTTTGCCCATGCATTAAGTACATCTTATCTGTTTGAAACCTATTTTTTTACTTTTTTTTGTAGTTTTCCCAAAAACTGTCAAACTTTTTTGTCTTCTTATTGATATAGATCTTGGATCTGTTTCGTTGTTAACACTTGCCACCCTGTGATGGATAGCGAGTGACCAGGACTTATATTTTATTTGATTATTCGACGTTTTAATACATAATAAAATGATTTGTATAGCTATTTACAAAAAATAACCTGGCAGACTTTGCATAATTTTAATTTAAAACATACATTTTTCACTGGACGCTTAGCGTCCAGCACCGTGGCTGGCGGACTTTTTTAGCATAGTAAGGCAAATGTTAAACTCATTCCTGGTAGATAAAGCACCATTGCATATTTCTGCAGTTTATGAGATCTTCCTGGCATGCGGTGTCATGCGGAGGTTTCGTGATAATTTCCGATATGTAGCAGAATAGGATTTCATACTTGCACATTATTACTATTTAGTTACGCCAGCATCGCCTTTTTTCCTACTCCATTTGATTATGTCGTCATCGTTGCAGGTCTGCCGTTAGTCTATTTCTTCTTTACTCTCCTTTCAGACGTAACATATATTATTAATTGTTTTTTTTTAATCTCCCACAATCCATTATCTCTATGTAGCTTAAGTCATAATTTCTTCCTGATTTTTACTGTTGTCATCTACTATATGTCTAACATAATAAACAGTTATTTAGGTCTTATGGGTCATTTCCAAAGTCCACACTTCACTTTTTTATACTAAAGTGAGTCCTGGTACATTACTGTGAATATCATTTAAAATATATATTTTTATGATTCCAAAAGAATACAATATACTCGCATTAATATAAAATATTTCCCCCCATATACCATAACAGTTTTACATAATAAAAAAAATTAAAAAAATCAATGAGCCGTCGAGACATTTTTGGTTTTGAGTAAATGAAGATTAATTACTTCAAATGAAAATGAAATGTTAACGTGATATATTTTCTGCTTTATACCTTTAGAAACTATAAACAATATCAGTCCAATAATAAGTTTCAACAGAATCACAATGAAAATTTAATATTTTTGATCAAATTACGTGCAGAATGGATTTCAACACTCGTCTTCCAGAACGGGTTTTGCATCTTGACGACTCAATTTCACAATATATAATCTCAATTTTGAAAAAGCGTTGACCATCCATTTACCGGAATTCATAAGATTTCAAAATACTCATACTTGAATTGTTCTACATTGACAGGTTTTTCGAATTCATGAAATAAAATAAAAAATATCAATACCTGTTTAAAGACACTCGTTGCCTAGTTGATAAGACACATGCCTTCCAATTCGGGGTTCGCGGGTTAGAATCCCGTTGATTTGTTAAACATAATTTATTACTGATTCGTTGGAGGAGATTTTCACGAGGCCTTTTACCTGCCAGATCATTCTGTACACAACGAAAGTGTCATACAATAAAAGTTTTATTTTAAATTTCTTCTTTGCACCAGGGCATGCCTCGGTTTCTTGTGTGTATAGCCAAAACATTGGACTACCCTTTTATTCTTAGGTCACAGGAGTTTAATAATACACTTTTGAGCTTCGATGTTGTCACTTTTATTTTTTTAATTTTTTGTGGCTATCTGATCACATTTTGTGATCCTGCGAAGACAGATCACATTTTGTGGTCCTGCGAAGATATAACATCAATAATTTTCGGGGAGATTTTAATTCAGCCTTAGATCGGCACATCTTCAGATCGATTTTTTTTCTGGGTTACAATCCTAGGATTGGTCTGCACCAAGCACTCGATCCCTCCACTCATCTCTGTCATCCGCCAGTCTCTTCATCTCCTGGTAGCTGCCACAGCGCACATCCCGGATCACCCGGTCCATGTAGCTATATCTAGGGCAGCCTCTATAGTTATTGCTCTCAATCATTCCCTCGACGATGGTAAGGAGCAGGCCTGGGTGCCTGATGTTATGGCTTATCCAACTGGTCGTTGTTATCGGATCGATTGGCTACTCGAATATATAGGGTCAAATGTAAGTTTTGTTGCATTCAAAATTTTCTGAGAATATACAGTCAACTCGTACAGCTCTTGGAATTCCAGACCTCTTTACAAATATATTAATTGCGTTGTAAGTCAATTTATTTTCTTCTGATGTCGGAACTCAAGTCCGTCGTCGTTACTATTATTTTCATACACAGGTGTGTCGCCGCTGATGGAGAAGTCCTTTTGGGCAATATCTTCTTCACCATAAAGTGAAATTCCGCACATAATAAATAAATAAAATCTATCTTCTTGTGTACAACGGGGGATGGGGACTTATTTAGTCCGCCATAAAAACGTGGGGGGGGGGGGATTGCCCTGAACTGAACCTGTTCAATGAGATTATTTCAAATTAAATCAATGCTTACGGATGCATTGGAGGGAGAAAGGATAGTGAACAGTGTCAGTACTCATTTCATTTTTTTATTTAAACTTTGAATTTTTATAATAAAACACACTTAGCACTCCCCTGCCTTACTGGTTAACAATAAAGTTCAAAACTTTTCGGCCTGAATAAATTAGATCGTGTATAGACGGACACCACGCGTCAGTGCACACCCATGCTCCTGCAATTGCTGTCATTCGACACTGTTATTTCCAAGAACTGTATCATTCGCCCAGCAGTCCCCACCTGACCACTGCTGTTTTTTTTTTGTTTTCTTACTGAAATCCGATTAACGTGGAAAAAAGTAATGTAGAAGTTATCTACAAAGTCAGACACTTTCTTGGAAACAACGTTTCACTATATTTTTTAGTGCTATTGAATAAATAATTCATACTTTTTTAAAATACAATTTTATTTTATTTAAAGACATCCCACACCTATACTAGGAGGATTTGTGCCACCACATTAAATTCACTATGCAATTATGATATGTGAGTCAATATTATTAAATCATACACACCATCACGCCATTTCCATATCGGGATAGGCAGATAGGACAGAACGCCAGACTTTACTATCTTGATACACATCCTTCGCCTCTTCCACATCAATACACCCTCTCATACAAGTTCATCTCAACAACTCTCTTCCTCATCTTATTGAACACACCAGCCTTAAGTTCACATTCATCCCTCATTACTTCATTCTGTAATAAAAATCGATTTAGAAATATGACAATTTCAGATAATTTAAAATATAAACTGATTTAAACTTCAAAACTTTAACATCCATTTTCCAAGTGGAAAGTTTCTCGAAGAAAGAAGAAACGCGACATTCATTGGACACGACAAAGACATAGCCTTTAATAAATCAAATCTGTCCCATAAAGAATAACTGAAAAATACTTGATCTATAGTTTCAACATTGAAAAATGATTTAATGTTGAAACTATAGATTGAATGAATTTGTTTAATTCTATCACCTTTTTCATATTGTTGGGCCTGAAACTTTTGAACCGTTCTACATATCTCTTTTCCATCTTTTTACGAAACAAAACAAAAAATGAATTAGAAACATAAATGAGCAAGCAGCAATATGAATAAAAATTCCACTTACACAGAAGACAAATTAAATTCCATCATATTCATAATGCATTAGTACTGATCAACCTAGGCGGTCTAAGCGCGATGAACATCGACGAAATGAAGGTATAGGTTAGGTGCATGCGCAAAGGAAGCCAACATTAGTTGTTAACCTATTTGACTTAAATAAACTGGGCTGTACACATATATACAAAACTATGTTTTACAAAAATGTTACTTTGTATCACAACATTTATTTTCTAAATATAGAAAAATAAAAGCAGCTGAACTATAGTTTTTTCCAAAAGTAAGATATCACCGATGGTATTATCCCATCGGAGACATGTCAGTACGCGATCCCTGGCTTTGGGGGCTATTGTCATAAACAACAGGGGTTGTGGTGTTTATTTAGAGAAATATTGATGTTAGTACATGAAAAGGATTAAAAAAAACCTGTTTAAATATCTTTCATAATGAAAAAAATATGTTTGGTCAGAAAATCTTAAATAACTTATCAAGGAGGATAGTAATACATTTAACATCATTATTATACTATATAATGTTTCTTTTGTTGTATAACCTGTACATTCGTTGCACAACCTGTTGGGCTTATTGCTTTTTCGTAATCTTTTTCAACCAAACAAAAATATGTTAAAACGGCCTTAAGGGAAAACCAGAGAGGATAACTTTTTTTAAAAATCTGCGTTTCAACGGCAATATAGACAAGTTGGCAAATAGGCATTTTACCAACTAATCCAGGGAGGTTATCAAAGTGAGACTTGTGGTAGAGTTCTATTTTGTTTGTAAAAAGTTTTAAAAATTCATTCTTGTTTCATAAATATGGAAA
Organism: Odontocerum albicorne; assembly: GCA_949825065.1. Classification (NCBI taxonomy): domain Eukaryota; kingdom Metazoa; phylum Arthropoda; class Insecta; order Trichoptera; family Odontoceridae; genus Odontocerum; species Odontocerum albicorne. The sequence continues at coordinate 30,136,017 of OX463853.1, read as the reverse complement.
AGAGGCCCAAAAAAAGGTATGAAAATACTTGCTGAAATTACGTAAACTCCATTTATCTGATTGTAGTTTTTTTTTGTTCTCTTTTATTTCTTAGATCTGGAAAAAATTTAGGGAAAAATACAATTCAATACCAAATAAATTTCGTTTTCGTCGAGTCGGAATCTTTAAGTGTAAAATGTTTTCTTTGGCATTCAAATAAAATACACCAACTCCCTTTAGCAAGGTCGTTATTTACACATCTCCACGACTGTTAATCGGTTTTTATAGGGCTGGTTGAATTGTTCAGATGTTCAAAGTGATTAGCGCAGTTTAACTGCGTCTTTTCTGAGATGTGCTTAGATAAACATAAACATGTGACACTGTGCTAACGAAATTAGCGGCCGTAAGGATAGAGCCGCCGGAAGATTGCCTAATAAATATGTTTGTGGGAGGTTCTTTCCACCTCCTCGCTCGTATTCCACCCTGTTACCTACCCCACTGGCTTTCTGCGCAGTGGCCGCTAGTTCATACTGATTTCTCATGGAAATTCTAGAGAGAGGTTTCTGAGAAAAGTAAATGTCGCGTTTGATCTGAAGATAATAGAAAGATAAAACATTGAATGAGGTAAGTGGATATTGTTTAATTTAAATTAGATTTCGGAGTATAAGTACTTTAACAAAGTCTTTGTGATATTTGTAAAGCAGTTTATTTAAGATTATATTCAATATTATTAATTAAAAAAGATTTCTGGTAAACCTTGTAAATTATTTTGTGTTTGTTTTTGTTTCCAAAGAGTGTTTTTTTTTGTTTTCATGCGTGAAATATTTTCTAACGTATTGATATGTTATAGGGGACCAATGTCTTCACTCGTTTAACCTAGAGGCTGGGGACTGATGATTATGCAAATGATGTCTGAGATTTCTCAGCGCTAAATATTACAGGTTGAAACAAGCTTTACATTTTGAATCAGTCTATTTTGTTGAAGAAAACATCTTAGTGTTAATGATTTTCACAGCTAAGTGAAGACGACATTCGTGACCTAGTTGGTTAGACGTTTGTCTCCCAGCTTGGAGGTTGCGAGTTCGATTCCCGTTGGAACCCGATTAAAAAAAAGGATTCTAGTCTGGTTTTCACTTAAAGCCTCTTTAACATCTTTCTGGTTGGAAGATAAGCCCGCCAGGCTGTACTGTATATAACAAAGTGTAATACAATACGATACAAGATCCTTAAGCGAGAAATGTTTTTAAAGGGAATGAAACCTAGCCAGATAACGATATGGATTCTTCAAAATTACCCGAAACGCCATTATCAATAACAATTTTTTTTTTTTTTTTTTTTTTTAATTATAATTAATTAGAATTCGCTAATTCTCTGATCTCGGAAAATATTTTTTTCTCATTATTTTGGTAACAAGAGAAGATATTTTGAGATGAATGTAAACATATATTGAATAACTTGAAGAATAATAATTTATCATTCTCAGCTTCTATCAATCGAATATTAAAATATTATAAGTCTTTTCCGCTGCCTTTTACCTCACCCGATCTACCACTTACACAGCCATCTTCTTTAAAAATTCGTTTCAATGTCGTCCCTCCACCTGACTCGTAGACTTTGTTTTTATTTCTCTATCAATGGTCTCTATTCTCAGGCTGTACCTTCAACTTTCGTCATCTTCTCTGATTGATCAGTGACATGGTCTCTCTTCTGATCGTTTCATTTATTTTTTGCTCTCGTCGCTGAAATTCTAGACAGTGTCTGTCTTATTCGGTTTTGTCTCTTATAATTTGTGAGTCAACTTTTTAGTAAGAGTTCCATGTGTCACAACTATATAATTTAATACACTTGCTTTAAGATTTCGTGGCGTCGAGGATGAGAAAAAATCTTAGATCTACACAAAGACAACCCAAATTAGATCAAGATAGCTTCTTTTGCAATATCCTTACATTTAATGTCTTTGAAATACTTTTAAGGCAAATCTC